>OY804259.1:88064624-90464624 GCA_963680825.1 Meiosimyza decipiens | reverse complement strand
ATAATCACAGCAACAACAAAAATTATGTTTGTTTCGATGCAGTTTAATTTAAAATAACAAAAAACAACAACAATATATATGTGTACAAGAGAAGCAGCAGCTTCAACCAAAGCAACAGCAATAGCAACAGCATGCAATTTCCATCACCGGCAACAACATGCAACGAAACAAAAAAAAAACAGCAAATTTTGTTGGTGCAACGTCGCCGTTAAGTTTTTTTCTTTTGCAATTGCGCGCAAAAATTGCCTGAGGCGGCCAACTTAAAATAAACGTGCCAGTTGACGTTGTCGTTGTTCGTGTTCGAGAGAGTGTTTTTTGAACGCACTTGATTTTGATTGCCTTTCTACCAGAGTGTACCGTTTTGAAATTAATTTTTAAAAAAAATAATCCCATTTCTAAAATAGATGCACGAACCAGGCCAAAATGTACATATTTGACACATAAAATTCCACAGAAGGCAGTAGAAGGGAAGGGGTTTGTCTGCTTGTTTATTTACAAACTCGTTGTGAGCTAACAACAGCTATAAAGGGCGAATTTTATTCCTCTGATGTCATTTGTAATTTTCTATCGTCCCTTAAAGAAGTCCATCCGGAAGTGACCTGCAAATATGGAGTAATTCAAATATCGTGCTACGATTAAATTCCTCAGAAGGCTAAGAAAAACTTCTCAAACATACTGAAAGGAAAAGATGCCGTTTACGGTAATCACTGTCCCAGTAAAAGCAGGATTTTTACATGTCGCATAATCCTTTTGAACAATTTGGAAACTCAATTGATGGCGACCCTTGCCCCGGACGGCTGATTGAGATCGTGACGCCGAATATAATCGTATAAGAGGAAAAATTTGTATCAAAGGACGCTCGCTCTTGCAGATTTAATTTGCTTACTGCACAAGACAACGCTCCTGTTCACAAAAGCAAAGTTGCGATGGCAGCTTTATACAATCGGTGCTTTGAATTGCTAATTCATCCACCCTATAGCCTCGATATAGCCCCCAACGATTTGTATTTATTTTCCAACCTAAAGCAAGAGCTTTTAGTAAGCAAAATCAAGGACGATACTGAAGTGAAGGAGGCAAGCAATTGGGCATAGGGAAACTAGGTTTTTTAATGGTTTGCGAAAATTAGTTACACGTTCTTTTTAATGTACAGAGCTTAAGGAATATTACGCTGATAAATATAAGTAATTTCAATGTTCTATTTAATTTTCAAACCCTTCATTTCGTGGATTTTTGACACTTCCCTCCAGACTAAACGTTGTAAGACAACACAAACAAATAAAAAGCACGGCTTTGTGAGCCAATATAATTCTTTAGAAAGTCTTAGCTTGTGATTTGTTCTTTCACTCCTAAGAGTGAATATAAAAACTAAAGAAATCCACCCTATTGTCTCAACAAAATAACAACAAACAATTTCTACAAGGAACTAATATCATACACATGAACAACAACTATTATTATAGTTATTATTGTTGTTGTTAGTATTCGCATGCTTGACGCTCGCTTGTACAGACCTACTACACTCTATGACTTGGACACACCTCACCGCCTTTAACCACCTGACTTACCTTCACCTGCTGCCAACGTGTTTGGCGTAAAACGTTTTGATTATAGCAACAACAACAACAACAACAATTTTCACTACGCTGTTTGCTATTTGCGGTATGAGAAATGTTACCAACAACATGCACTCACACAAACACACCAACCTACTAACATGCGAATACATGAGTTGGTGTATGTTTACACTGTACCATATAAACGTCCTTCCGCCCAATGGGGCGGCCTTTTGTTAAAGTGAAATGCGCGCGAGCACTTAAATTGTCTGTTATTAACTAAATTGATTTTAAGTACGTTTTAAACTTATTTGCTATAAATGCGCTAAACTCGCTCTCCATTCGTTGTTGTTGGTTATGCCATCAAACTTTAAGTTGCATGTGGCGTGGCAGATTAAACGATTTGTTGTATTTTTTTCATCGTAGGTAACTTAATGACGCTCGTAGGTTAACAATTTCGCATTGAATGTTGCGCGCAAAGTTCAAACGTTTTAAATTAAACAAGCAATAATGACAGCAATAATGACGGTGATTTAATTGCCACCAACTGTCGAGAAAATTGCTGCAGAATGCAAGAAAAGTTGTATTTTGCATTGCTAAGCAAATATATTGCAGAGGTCACGAAGAGATCATGCTAAAGTTCAAGAACTGCATGCGGAAAAGAACAGTCATCAATTGAAGCAGTGGTGTTTATTTTGTACAACGTAATAAAATGAGCTTCAATAAACGTATGTGAGTTCACCGGTTTGAAATCACAGTTACACTGTTGATAAATTAGTGGTCCCATTGTCACAAATGTCAAGCGTGAGTCCAAGTAAAAACAACAAATAAAAGAAATAAAATGAAAATAATAGTAGTAATTGGAATTTAATTGAGTCTAAACAAATGTCACACACATGACGCACTTTTGCATTACTTGCTGACAAAAAAAAACAAAATGTTATTTAAACAACACGAAAAACGGCACGAAAACCAGATTGTTTTAGTTCCACTCTTAAAAAATAATTTGACATCAAAGAAGACAATTTTTTACGAAAAACTATCACAAGTTCACCGCTTCTTCGATGATGCTTATAACGCACTTTATTTCATGGAATTAGAGCTTCTTTTTCGACACAAAGGTTCAAGATTTAAATTTTTCATGTACATATGTTACATTTTGAGTCCAAAATTGAAATCGACAATGGAATTTATTTCTGTTGCCATGAGATAGATAAAGTCGATTCCGAATATCAATTTCTTGAAATTTTACCAACATTTTTCAATTCTAAGCTTTCGTTTCAGGAATTGAATGCTTTTTAAATGGAATTTCAAAGCCGATTTCAAATTTTTCTTCTCTGAACTTTGGGCACTTGTACAATTTTTTTTTCGTACTGGCACATCAAAAGATGTATATATCTTTTACATACGTGTGCCGTCAATTCTCACCGAAAATTTCCCGACTTACGTTTTTCCTCAGTTATATTACACAACATATTTTTCCCTGCAAAAGCGAAATTTTTATAAATATCCATTATGCAAAATATTTCCTTCAAACAATCCGTTTCCGAATGTTCACCTAATTATTATATGAAAAAAAAAATAAATGTAACATAAGACTTTTCACCATATTGCCAAATTCAATTTAAACGCTTAGCCATAAACTATTTAAAATTTTTCTTAAATCTTAGTTCAAAAAATTTTAGTATTTTCGATGCTATTACAACTATGGTAAATATTTTTAGTATTAACAGTATTAATTTTTAATTTCTTGGAATAAAACAAATTCTTTAGAATAAATAGGCTTATTAGAAAAACTTACATTTCATATTTACAAAGAACAAAAATATTTACAAAGAACAAAATTTTTATAGTCTAGAGATAAAGCGAGTACTTATGTTTGAAAAATAATCGCTTAAACGCTCAATTTCAGTATCTCTGTGAGCAGCTTCAGTAGACGACCACCAGGCACGATTTAAACACATTTTAAGCATTTTGTTTTGTGCAATTTGCAGTTTTTTTATGTGTGTTTTTGCTATGTTTTGAAGTATTGGACATCCATAGCATAAAATTGGCCTAAATGCAACTTTGTACAACAGTATTTTATTTTTTTTACTTAAACTACAATTCTTATTAATTAAACTATATAGCATTTTAATGGATTTGTTAATTTTTTCCAGCGTGTATTCTACATGGCCTTTGAAAGTTTTTTTTTGTCAAAAACAATACCCAGATATTTGACTTCAGTCTCCCAATTTATTAATATGTTGTTGATGCGAAGAGGCCTTTTAGGGATTTCAATAGTTTTTCGAAGATTTTTTAGTAGTGCCTTGCATCTACATATATTGAAACCGAAAATATTTGATTGTATACAAAAATTCTTCGGATATAAATAAGATTCTATGTTCTTTAATTTTTTGATTATTCAACCATTTAATGAATTTGGACTCAACTAGCACTTAATTTTTATTCAAAAGACTAGAATTTTATCAAAAAATTAAAAAAAAAATAAAAAATTTGATCACATTTCGAAGGCGTGTACATGATTCATTCTTTGTCAGATCGCCAGGCGTGTACATGATTCATTCTTTGTCAGATCGCCAGATTTAAGCAACATAAATTTGACTTCTTCGAATGCAAATTTTTATGCATCTTTCAACAAATTTAGTTGACACACATATATAGTATGTATGTATATAAGGGTTATAAAAGGATATTGTTGAAATATCTTAACACTTGAAAGTTTTTATCTGTGCGTGTGAGTTTGCATGATTAAAGTGCCGATATGAATGCATAATAATAAAGGATAAATGAATTGTGAATAACTACAAACGAGTACGCTATCGAAAATGGTCAAAAGGGCCGACAAAAAGAGCAACAGCAGCAGGACCGAATAGAACTAAACTAAACTCTTTTGCAACAGCACCAAGAGTTGCTCACACTTATCTGATATAACAAACATTTTTTGCTATTGTTGTTGCTGTTCACTCCTAACTTACTACTCATTGTCCGTCTGTCGTTTTGCTGCTGAGATGCTTGGTCATGTTGCTGCCTCTAAAAGATTTATGCAGTTCATATTCATATTTTCACAAGAGCAAACAAACGCAATGCAATGTATTGCCTAGTGCAAGAGCTAAAGCCCAAAAATCCTACTACAGCTGCAATAGTGAAATATGCGGTTATATAGGTTTGTGTATTGGTACACTGAAAGAAAGTCTGAATCTTAAAGTAGCCTGTAGACACAAATAGAAAGCCACAAGGAATTCAAAGGATCTCATCATACTTATGAATTTGAGCCTTTAAGTTTACATATGAAAAATAATCAATATTTAGGGTGGCTAATGAAGTTTTTTGGGCATTTTTAAATTTTTCTTTCTTATTTTTTTTCAGGAAAAGGTCACTTGACTCGGCGGATTTTTTTTGTGAACATAACTTCTGTCGTATTCTAGCAAATCTAAATTATAGGTACCAAATTGAGGATCATTATTTTAGTAATGCAAAATTAATGACCGAAACTTGGGTCGAGTGAAAATGTGTGCATTGAGTACCGTAGAGTTATACTCGCTCTTTATAATGCCATCAAATTGTTAATGACTCGGAAATTATCCGGTGCTGTTTCCGAAGATGCCTTTGAAACCGTATTTATGGAAATACGCAAAAATTGTCGAAGTTTACTTCGGAGAAAACCACATACTAAACAAAGTTTTAGTATTACGAAATTCACACCGAGTGGGCACATATGAAGGTAAGTGAGTATTATAGATTTTGACCTCCTCCATCTCCAATAATCATAGCTTCGTATGTTATCGATAAGTTAAATTCTGTGAGGCAATAGTAATTACTACAGTAATTACAGTAATATTGAAAGTATCCTTCGCCTATTAAAATTTTTAGACATATAATGCACTAATTTTTTAACTGCAAAGCCAAAATAATGAATATTATAAAAAAAGTCGAAGTATGTTCAACTTCATGATGAAGGTTTTAATAGTTTATCAGAAGTAGCAATTGTGGACGCCTTACTTTCTACGAATAAATTGTTCCATACAATTCTAAAACAAATTTAACATATTAGAATCATTTATATTATAATTCTTACAAAAGTTTTTCTCTCTCTGCATATGCAATATTTTGGGCCAAGTGTTTAGCCTTACAGCAGCTTGATTTCAAAAGTGGCTTTTGGTTGTTATTGTAGTAGCTGCTGCATTTTCAAACGTCGCTCTCACAATTCATTTGTTGCCGAGCGTGTTTTAGTGTCTCACCACTAGCGCACAGTGTGCCAAATTGTGCATATTTTGATAAAATTAATTTTCGAAATCACTACAAGACTTAACTAGCTGGAACTTTGTATTATAAAGTAGCTATGTTCCAATAAATCAGCATGAACTCGAACGTTCCGTTTCTTAACAAATTGAATTAAATATATTTTTCTTATACGAACACTTTTTCGCTTATATTTTTTTCTTATGTCATTTTGATTTTGAATCGAGCGATTTCTGAATCATAAAATTTGCAACAAATTCATTTGGTGGTTTGGTGAAAAGCTGATAAGTCCACCGCTCAACTTCAAATTTTGTTAACTTTTTTGTTTGAGGCATACCTCACATAATTAAGCAAAATTTTGTTAATCAATATGTCGTGTTTGGTGATCACTACTTCTATATAATGCAAAGTATCATCCAAGTCCGTAGGCAAGAAAACTCAATTTAATACCACTGTATGACGGCAGGCTGGCAGGCAACTCTATGATAGTGAGTTTATTCAGTGTTTAAATTTTGGCCATCGCCATTACTACCAAATACTAAAACCCCATCAGCAGCAGCAGCAGCCGCAGCAGCGCATTTGCCGCATCGCCATTGCATCAGAGCGTTGCATATTAAGTTATTGTATATTAGGTGTTAAATCAGATAAATTTTCGCCTTAATACCCCGCATACAGCACTCGGATTTGCAAAAGATTAACGTACGTACGAACGGACAAACGAACGAGCGAGCGAATGGATGCAAAATTTTCATTGTGAACAAGCAATTTTGTGTGCTAATGTTGCCAGCCTGCTTTGCATGGATTGCACTGTGCGCTTGGGTCCATGTTTGAGCCTCCACACTCAATCTGTGTGTGTGTATGTGTGAGTGTGTTGGCATTGCCATGAATGAATGGAGTAAAATGAAATTCGTATGTGTGCTGTTTTTGGCCTATGCGTTTATTTTCTACGATCTACACAGCAAGGGTTTGCAACTCTTGTTGTTGTTGGTATTTGGTTTCTGCTGTAAAATATTTCATCCTCATCGGTGCTTCAGTATTTCACCTTTTATAATGCAGCCAACAAGCAAACACACGCATCGACATATTTTTTGGTCTAAATTTTACAGCTGCCGCAACTTTTATATACGGCCTTTGGTCTCTGATCTTTTGTGCATTTTTTAGATTTTATTTTCAGTTTCTATTTGAGTGTTTGCATATCGCAGAGATTTTTATTTTAAATGACAGTTTTTGAGCATGTTATTGACACTTAAAAATTCTTTCAGGTAAAAATAAGTTCACCTCCAGACCTCGAGTTAAGAACGTGAATACTGAGAAATGAGCAAACATTTCGAATACTACATTGACAGAAAAATTTTCCAGGAACTTGTCAATTCAACACGAAATGTGCGTGTTTTTGAATGAAGTCAAAATCTTGTTATTTGAACTCAGCTTATTATAAGAAATAGCATATAATCTGGGTCTATTACAATATTCAGATAATGAAAATTCAGACAATCGTAGTTCAGATATTTTTAATCCGGATGCTTCAGAAATTAGGGAATCCAAAATTTAGACATTTTAGATATGTTAAAATTGAAACGTGAAGTTCAGAGCGACAAAATTTTAATCTGCACTTTATTTTTGTGCGTTTTTATTTTTAAATTAAAAGTCTAAAAACAAAAACTCTTAAAAGTATGAAGTTTCTACCATATTAATATACGAATTTCAAAACAAATTTGTTTGAAGTTGTCTGAATTCAGAATTATCTGAAAATTTTTCATTCTAAGTACCTTGAACCACATGAATTATGATTATCGGAATTTCGTTCAGCACCAAAAAAATCATTCAATCAATTCACATAGCTGCCCGATTGAAAAAAATATGAATAGAAAAAAAGAAGAGATTCTTGGTCATAGAGGGGATCAAACTCAAAAATTTAGAATGCAACCACTTTCAGTTAAAAAAAATCTGAGTTTATAACTATTACTATACAAAAGGTACGAGCTTCAATATTTATTTAACTGTATTTCTTTTAAATATAAATTTCCTTCTTGAATTTGCAATCTTATTGTGAAGAACGATTGCAAACAAAAGTTAAAAGAATAACTTCTCTAGCAGCTCACTGCCGTCGGATCGTTTTTGAAAGAAGTAGTAGATAAGCAAAAAAGTCGTTCCACCCAAACAGTGCCAGCAACAGTTTTGTGAGAGAGCAATCCTGCATAATAAAAGTGGATAGCTTCAATTAGCTGGGGCGAGTCATAACATTTGATGATAGAGCCAATGAGGATATCTATGCCAGAATATACAAAGCGGAAGTTATCATCGCTCAGCTACATGATATCCGGCAGTTTTCGTGCATGTCAACGAAAACGGAGCTCAAAATCGCAGAGTCAAACATGAAGCCAGTTCTTTTGTACATCGGTAAAACTGAGTCATCGAAGAGCGCGCTGCTACAGAGTTTAAGAATAAAAAAAACTGTAAAAATACCAAAACAAACATACCAAAAACTGTTCTCTTACTAACCCACTGAGCCTAGCATGCAATAAATGTTAACTAAATTTTTATATATTTTCGTGCAGCAAAATTTATTTTTAAGTAATTTTTACAAAATTATGAATAAAAAAGAATACATTTATAAAGGGAAAATACTTATTCTCAAGAAGATATCCTAGAATTTAAGAAGAGCAACATTTTTAAACTGCAGGATTGTCGTTGCAACCGCTGATGCTGTTTGTTGCCTCCAAAGCAACTCATATCGTAAATCTTATAACATCATAATATTTTCTTGCACACTGCACAAGCAGAATTATTGCACTTTTTTTTCATTTAAAAAAAAAAAAATATAAATCAAAAATTGCAAGAGCAAACAACAACTTAAAAAAGTGCTCGAAAAGAGTGCGCTGAAGGTTAAAATTTATGTTATGATATTTCTTCCACATCTTAACACATACTCAAAGATGAATTATTACAGCAGCTACAATTGCAACAATGCGCACGAACAGTCGAATTGGACGGACAATGTGGACAGTTTGGAAACTGAATGTTTTGGTGGAGCTCTATGTTGATGCTGAGCTTAAGTAGAGGCTGTTGTAGCATTCACTAAAGGGAGGCCTGTAATGTTTTATACTGAAGTACTGTTTGTAAGGTAAATGCACTTTTTTCGCCAATTTTAATAATATTACATTATGACTATCTTGTTCCAAATATTGACAAGACACCTCGGTTTTGGAGCAACTGTAAAATACTCCGATTTGCAAGTCGCCCTAATTGAACTTTCGGCTGATAAATAAATAGTGCATACCGTATACGATACAGAAAACCTTGCCACGTTAAATTTAGAAATTGGAGTTCTGATTTTGTCTCTGTGACTCTAATGGAAAAATTCTAATATCAAAATATACAATTCAAACAGCTTCAACTTTTCGCTTAAGGAATCGTATTTTCTTAATGACAAAAACTGATGCTTTTAAAAAAATACCATGCAATGCCTAGTTTCTTAACAGCTGTTGACATTTAAGTGGATCCCATCCCTCATTCGCATCTCATCTCTCTTAGCCAACATAAATTTTATGTCTTGCTTTAAAGGACATTTTAGCTCGTAATTCACATAAATTATGCATTAAATTGTTTGATACTGCGCGAAATTTTATATGTTCCAAAAATAAAATGCCAAATGTGTACTTTTGCTATTTTGCCATTCAGCAGGACTCCACCACCACCCACTTGATGTGGTATGAAAACGATGCTACATTGCTACGTTTATATGGCGCATATACTCTGTTATCCTGGCAAATAAATAATAATATTTTTTTTTGCTTTTTTTCGAGAGAGAATTCGTTGCGTTGACTTCTGCGCTTCCTTATTGATGTTCGCTTTGCTGTTGTTGTTGTATATAAGTATGGTTGTCGCCGCTATTTTTGTTGCTGTTGCAATAAAATCGTCATAAAACACATTGGTCACGTAATTTCGTTTGTCTGTGGTAGGATTTTATTGCCACCACTACCACCACCACCACCAACAGATCAACATCAGAAATACTAGGGTTTCTACTTCCGTTCCGGCGCATAACGCCTTACATATTTTTCTTTATTTTAAATTGTTATAAATGTTGTAGACGCTCGTTTTTTGTTAATGTGGCCGGTGTTTTGCGCCGAATCTTGCTTTATTATGCGTACGCTGTAGAAATTTATGGTGTGGCAAAAGTACGTCAAAATAAGGAATTGGTTAAGTATAAATGTAGGTATTTCTAAATTGTCTTTAAGAAGAAGTTTCGAATAAATTAAAGAAGTTTTACCACACTTAAAAAAAGGTCAAGACAATGCTTAGTAGTAAAGAATCTTTAATTCAAAATACCTTCAAGCTATCTGAAAACTCAAAACTATTTAGTATCATATATCTAAAGATAAAAAACTGCTGGATGTAAAATATTTAGTATAATTGAAATAATTTTAGTCGCAAAAAACTTTATATGGCAACCCTATAGTGCCATATTAAATGTCAACTTTCACAATTATTTTTACTAATTTGCAAAAGTTTTTCCTCGAAAACTCCAAACAAATTTCTAATCTAATTTCTCATTTTTATTGCGTGTCTCCTGAAGAGGCCGATTCCAACAACAACGACCGACCGACCTCGAAAAAGTTGCGCCACATGGAGATACAACAACAAAATAACACAACAATTCAGCAACATTGTATAGCAGCGTGTGAGGGAAATTCCTTTACAACAACAACAACAATTAAAATGGGCAAAACTTTGATAAATGACTTCCTGTGTACGGAGTTTATTGGTTTTTCCCAACTATTCTGCGAGAGTATGTGTGTGTGGGTGTTAGTGGGGGCACCTTGTTATTTTGAACCTTTATTTTAATGCCACTGAGTGTAGCTGTTGCTGATATCTCTTGTGTGCCAAAACTGTTGGCAAATAGTTTAGCACTAATTAAGCTAGAGATTTTGTAGCAAATAGTTTTCTAATAGCATATAAAAAAACAATGTATTTACTGTCTGCTTTTGGGCGCTTTAAAAGAAGTAGCCTTAAAAAATATTATATAAATGTGTATAGTTATGACATATTTTGTTATTCTAAATCAATAACATCCATAACATTTTTAAAGTTGTCGTAAATTACTCGGTTCATTTTAAATTCGATGCCTTTTTTTAACCTGCAGCGAACTCTGTTTTCAGTGGCCGAATAGGCGGAGATAATGTCAATTCCTAAAATTGAGAAATACTGCATACATTTTTAAATAGCTTCTATTATTGTGAATTATTCACCAGTTTCTCAGTTCTAACCACACTTTCTCCTCAGCACACAAAAATACGGTCGTTCTGAAACAGAAATATTTTGATTTTGAAATATTCGAAAGTTTTTTTTAAGACAAAAGAGAGTGTGGTTTTCGAATGTTATGGTATTTTTAATAATAATTTTTTTGCGGCCACAATGAATTTAATTTAATTTATTTATTTATTTTAGTTTGATTAAGTTCGAGAAAGTTGGTATGACATTTTCTATAGAATAAAAAAAAAGTTATAGATTGAAAGCCGCAGTAGAATATCAAACATATTCTTGATTATATTTGAGCCAAAATTTCAAAAGATTTTAGACCAACAGTTCATTTGAAAATGCAGTCAAACTGGAATATCAAGTGAGTTTTATTTTTAATTGAATTCCTAAGCTACTGCACTCTATTCTAGAATACTAGTTAAGCTACCTAAAAATTCAGGACTTGACTTTAAAACGCTGCTTCTTTCCCATGAAGTCATATGAGAAACCTACACTTATTCTGTGGGGAGGTAAACTTTAGTATCTATGTTTTCTGCATAGCTTACGGCAAATAATTATTTTGAGCACGGTTTTAAAGACAAAAATTTTAAAAAATTGTGACTAAATTTAAAAATATTTTGAAGTAAGCAAATAATTAAACTAAAACGAAAAATCAGTGGCTATTTAGTATCTAAAACTATTCAATTAAACATTTGAAAATTTTAACTGCGAAATGTAAGCTATTTGTGTCGCATACTTATAGGCTCTTCTACTTAGCAATCCGTTAATCGTCACTCGCAGTTGTTCAATATGGCTATGTTTTTTAAAAAAAAAAAATTTAAGCTCAAATTAAATTAGGTAATCTAAAGGATTTTTCGTTTTATTTAAAATGCAATTATTTCCTACACAATCGTTAGCGAACACACACAATTAAACAAAAATTGGGTTTCAAATTTCATACAGTTTTGAGCGCAGAAAAATAGTTTTAAAATTAATTTTCTCCAAAAAAAAAAAAATATTTTCAATTGACTGAGTAGATTTTGGGTCTCTATTTTTTTTTGGGAAACAATGAACTTAAATTATTTTGGGCATGAAAACACACATACAATTGCAATTAATTTTTGCACATACTTGCACACATTTACATATCAACAGTATTGCGTATAATTCTTTAGTGACATAGTGAAAAATGTTTTCCATAAATTTTCGTGTTAGCACGTGATGATGAGTTGGAAAATTGTTTGCATCTATAGCTGTGCATGTGTGTGTTTAGTTTAATATTATTCAACAAACCATAGCAATTAATGATGAAACAACGAGTAGGAAGTGGACGCAGGATAGTGAAGAGGGTTAGATAAAAGGGTGGTGTTTACTTGGAATGCAATTGGATAGTTATCCTTGTTAATATCCCACTCATTTTAATTTATTTAGTGCGCCATGACACTTTTGTTATTTGTCACTGCAATTATTTTCTGTTCATTTATGTATATATGTATGTATGTACATATGCAGCTGCATTTAGGAATAAATATGTGAGAGCAGAACACTTTATTTGTTTGCCATTTTAATAAATAAGAACCGTTCAAATGCATTAGTTGAAGTTTTGATGTATGTATGTTGTGGTATTTGGTTTTTATTTTATTTTATTTTTTTTTTTGTTATGTATATGTTGAAAAATCCATCCCTAAGGATATTTCTTAGCTCAAATATGTAAAGATCTCTCATGCAATAATAGCATAGTGGCATTGAATTTTTTTTTATTATCAAGTTTTAATCATGGCAAAAATATTTACAAAAATATTAAAATAACCATTATAAGCTTAGTGCTAAAAAAATTATACAAATTTTGAGCTGATTCTGCTTGATCAGTCACATTAGTACTGATTTTACTTAAGAACCACTTGGGAACAAACCATTCATATATGAATCATCAAAGTCTTACAATAATATTCCCAGTGGCCAATTGTGTTTCAAAAAATATCCCATATACATATACCTACTTGATTTTTGATTTCAATTTTATTAAATATTTAGGAAATAATGGCTGAATTTTTTTGCACTGTTTTTTCATTGTACATTTTTTGACACCTCATGCATAATTGTTACTATATGTCACTAAGGCTTGCCATATTACCATGAATAGACTATTAAACGAACAGCGTTTGCAAATCACTGAATCTTATTATTAAAATTCGAGCTCTGTGAGAATTACGTTTAATCAAAAAATTTTCTTCAGCGACGAAGCTTATTTTTGGCTTAATGGGTACGTCAGCAAACAGAATAAACGAGTTTTGTCTGAAGAGCAGCCAGAGGCAATTCAAGAGCTGCCAATGCACCCTGAAAATTGCACTGTTTGGTGCGGTTTGTGGGCCGGCGGCATCATAACACCGTACTTTTTCAAAAATAATGAAAATCGCAACGTTACAGACAATGGAGCAAGGTACCGTGGGATGATTACCGACTTTTTTTTGCTTAAAATCAAAAAATTGGACTGGGTTAACATATGGTTTCACGTTTTAGAGCAGTCTATTTTTTGTGGAGCTACGTGAAGTCTCTTGTGGCCAAAAACAAGTCAGCCACAATTGCAGCCCTGGAAGACATCATTACAGCTGAAATTGGTGAGATACCGGCCGAACTGCTGGAAAAAGTATGCCAAAATTCGAGCTTGGAGATGAACCACCTCAGGCGTAGCCGCGTACAACATTTACATAAGAGTAAGTCTTAAAAAAGTAAATGAAAGGAATGGGTGTATTGCTCTAAGTAAATATCTCATTCGCTTTTACGAATTTTCTGTTCTTTTTTCAACTTTCAAAACCCAAGCGCTTAAAAAATCACCAGTTCTAAAACTAAAGCCCAGGAAGCACGCACATAATTATTAACTGGGTGTTTAAAAACTGCGACTAACTCTTGTGTTAGTACACACCAAATGTGCAAAGTATATTTAATACGATCTGAGACCAAAATTAAAAATTGGGTTCGAATTAAAAAAAAAGGAAAATAAAATACAACAGTAACCGAACAAAAGGTATTAAGTAAATACGCTACCAGAAAAAAGGGGAGCGAAAAGTAACAAATTAACAGTTGAAATAGCGAAACGGAGCACCACAAAAGAAAAAGAGACGTGCTATGTTTAATTTGCGTAGAATATTTCAGCTGCCTGTGGCAAAAAGATAACGAAATAAATGTTTGCCAAACGATATGAAAATACAGGCTAAAAAATGGTTAAAAAGTAAAACTCAGCAACATTTGTTGGGTGCATTTGACAAAAGTTTCAAATTTTTAAAGGAAGGTGGAAGGAAACAACGCTAAATTATAGATAGCGCACGTTGTAAATTAAGCAAAGGTACATCGGTTACCTGTTAATTTTGCTTTAATAAATAAAGGAAATTATCAAAGGAAACTATTAAATACAAATAAAATGAAATTAATTTAAAAAGAATGATACTTAATAATATTAAAACAAGAATTTACATTTTTAAAATTTGTTATTCTGTTAGTTTTGGTAAGCAAATATTCCGAGCAAAATATACTTCATAAAATCGAATCTCTCTCAAAAATGATGTTTGACATTAATCTACCATTATTCAACCTAATATATAATTTATTAATTTATGTTACAGCAAATGAAAATATAAAGAGTTGACGCATGAGATAATGCTTTTGTTTTTTAACTTGGTAAATGAAGATATGGTACATAATACGCATTTTTTGTTTTTTTTTTGGATATTTTTTTAAGGTTTTCTTGTTTAACAAAATTTGTTGTAAATTACCGTGCAACAGAATACGTACTGGTCTGGTATAAGGCATTTAAGGTTTCAAATTAATTGCTTAATTAGCTACGGACAGAGTTGCAACACATTTTGAAATATGGCGGTCATTTTTGTAATGTTGCTGCTGTTCCCATCACCGCTGCTGCGGTTTTTTTTTTTTTTTTGCCGCGAAAAGAATATTTTTCGGTATTTTTTATTTCTTCGTTGCTGTGTTTGTGCTGGTTATAATTGCTTCATTAAAAGGGATTAAAATTAAACGATGCCTTTTTATATTGCTTAACTTTTTGAAGAAATGAGGGTGGTACGTGCATAATATATAAGCAATATAATAAAAATTGTATTGAGATAGGAGTGAGGCAAAAATATCTTTTTAGGAAGGCAATTCTAAAAAACAGCTTTTGGGATGTTAAATTTCAAAATTCACTTTGAATCTTGTATGGATGTACTACATACTATGGTGCAAGTTATAGACAAAAATGTTCCAGTTTTGTTCTTCAAATACAAACGTCGATTTATTTAATCTATCTAATTCTAAAGGGTACAGAAAATGAATTTTCCACATTTTTGATTCACTTGAACGATATTATGTCTGACATAAATCTAGTTGAAAACACATGCTCAATGATTGATATATCCACCTTGAAGATTCATAATTCGGTCACGCTGTAAATAAATTAATCGCTTTATGTCCAACTGCGAGCATGTGAAATCTTGTTCCTTTCGTGAAAAAAACGTTAACTTCAGAGCAGCAAACTTCTGGCATTTGTTAGTGTTTAGTTTTGGCCTTTCCAATAGATTGGAAAAACAAGGCGATCAGATAAGTTCCTAAAATACGGATAGCGAATAGTAATCTGGATAGCATAAATTATACACTGAGCAGTCAAATGACGTTTGGTAGCCGAACCAACGCTTTAAATTTTAAACAAACTCTTTTATATTACGCGATAGCTTTGCTTGCTTTGACGATTCGCTCAATGATGAAACATTTTTCATTGGGGAAGACGATGTTAATTTTGCGGAAAATATTCAAACGCCCTAACTTAATCGCTCTATCCAATTGTAATGCAATCTGCAGCGCACTAAGCTCGTGTTGTTTTTATATTCTGCAGGATAAGAGCTAAAATATAATTTTTTAGATTCGCTGAATGCTGCTCGTGCATAAGTACTTCTTAGATTTTCACTGCTGAGCTTATGGAATAAAGCGACACAACTCGATATTCGCAGTGATCCTTGCGGAGGTTTACTACGTTACCATATACACATACCCACATTTGCAGTTCTATTGATAACCAAAACGACACAAACTTACATCACAAGGTAAAAAAAAATATAATAAAAATGGGAATCCATAGTATTACTGATTTCACCAACACATACTAACGCAGTGGTGCTCACAGTACAGCTTTACTCAACAACTGCGAGCATCACTGTAGTAAAGGGAAAATGGGGCATCACCTATTTACACGCGACTATTGTATACTTTTTATCCGCCTGTGAGAGCTACCTTGTATGAAATGTATGTATATAAATATAGTGTCGGAAAAAGGGAGCGTATACGCATCGAAATTTTTTTGTTTTAAAAACATAACAAAAAATTTGGGACTTTGAAGCGAGAGCTGTCCACCTCCGGGAGTTGTTCACGATTATGTATACAATTAATAAAAAACAAATAATTAATTTAACGAATATTAATTTTAACTAAAAAAATTTCATGAGAATCATATAATTCACTATTCAGATGTTCTTGAATGTCCAATCACGCCTAGATGCAACAAAAACTTTACATATCCTCATTTTTTTTTTTACATGTCAACAAGATTTAAATTTATCTTCTTCGAAGTAGGATTCAAATTATATATTTTTGGATGGCAATGCATATAAACTACACGTTTTGTTATTTCAAAGAAATTTTGAAATACGTATCTAAAGCTTTTTCTGAAAATGAATTTTAAATGTAAGTTTCATTTTTTCGCGTGAAACTTTTCAAAGGAAACTTCTGGTTTTATCTTCATAAAATTACTGCTTACCAGAACTGTTGCTGACTAAAGCATTAATAAGCTGCCTTCATTATTTACACTGGTAAAAAATAACTGATCTATGCCTAATGATTAAGCATTGATATATAAAAGTTGCAAGTGTATTTTTTGAAATTTTAAAACAGAACTTCTTCCATATCCCTTTTAATCAAACCGCCAATTTGAATTTTTCAATCCCACTTTTTCATATATAAAATCATAAATAGATTTATTGCCAATTGAGTTTAATTTATTCAATAGGCTGTTAAGGCCTCAAAAATCTACTGTTCCTGCTGATAGCAAACTCCAGCACAAAACCATGCATAATTCAGATGCGGGTTGATAAAATTCAAGCTCAAATAAAACCAAAAAATCAAAGCACTTTTCCATCTACCAATGCAAATCAATAAAAATGCGTGCCCTTTGTCATATTTGAATTTGAAAAAAAGACCCTTACCAATAGAAATCACTTTACTAAATTACAAATGAAAAGCATTACAGTATATATGGTATAAGAATATATTATATACATAGGATTTCACAAAATGTTAATGTTTTTAATGTAACTTAAGGTAACAGAGAAATGTATTGTAAAAAATCAGAAACGCTATTACCCCCCCCCCCCGGCATGCGTCGCGATGTTACGCTGCTCTTACTATCTTGCAACTCATTTATTTTCTTTTCATTTCCAACCCTACTACTACTATTTCTTATCGATACTTCTACTACTGTTACTACTTTTTTTGCATGCTACTGCGAAAAAAAAGAACGCCCTCATTTAAATTTATTTTGCAAATTTTATGTTTGTTTCACATTCCCAGCAGCAGCCGCAATATCATGCTGCAAAAAAAAGTACACTGAGCTTAGTCCCTGGTTGTAGGGCATCACAAGACAGCACAGTAACATCAAACCCAATCAATAAGCATCTTAAATAAATTCATGGCAACCACTTTTGGTTACTTTTTATTTGCGTTTTTTTTCCCTCCATATTTGCATGCCACTTTACCACACTTTTTTGCCTAGCATTTACATTCGATTTTTTTGACGTTTTCTAGACGGTTTTTCTCTTGCTAAATAAATTTATTGGCTAATGTTAATCTATAGTAGTTATATATGTATATCTTTCTTTGTATGTATTTTCATTAATTTAAATTTGTTGTTGCTGCTGGTTTTGTCTGCATATCTTTAAGATATCATGATATATTTAATATGTTTAGGGGATTCTATGGTTTATATGATATTGGTTAAAAGTTTTATTCTAAAAGAAGGAACTTTCAAAGCTGATTTTTTCTTTAAAAAATAAGAATAGTTAAGTGTGCAGCGGCTCCATCAAATTTGTAAGGTTAAATATATGCCATTTCGTTAGGGTTTTTCGAATGTGACTTTAGTGCCGATAAATCATTGAGTGGGTAAAATTATAAATTAGCCAGAAACGACTGTAGCTCATTTTATGTTGTGCAAATACAGATTAGCGATGACAGGTGAGTTCTTGAAATAACTACATTAGCGGTGGATATATCTGCAAGGAAAATTTTTTTTTGTCTTAGGTGACGAGACAACTTTGCGTTGAATTGCAAAGCGAATTCAGTTTTTGAAAACCTTCCTATTTACCAAAGGGCTTATTGTATTAATTTTCTTTCTTCGCACTACTTACTTACTGAAACTCTACTGTTTTCTCTAGTTATTTTTTTACAAATTTTCTACTTATTTTTACTGTTTATTTTGAAATTGTCATTTTACTGCCCCTTTTAACAGATTCATAAATTTTATTTTTAAGTTTCATTAAATTTGGTTTTGTTTTCAAAAATATTGACAAGATTTTTAATATTTTTGACTCTGCGCGAACTAACAATGTTTTTTATTAAATTTAATAATTTTTTTAAACTATTGCTATTTGTATTTTCTTTTATCAGCTTTATGGCATATAAAATTTTAAAAAACGTAATTTGGTAATTTTTTTTAACTGCAATGCATGTTTATATATCCTGTTTCCATGAGACTTTAAAAACACTCTTTTCCATATTCTTCCAAACAACGATTTATCTCGCATAAAGTAAATTTTAATTGCCAACAATATATATAATGCTCCGCTTATTTAGAGCATTACAGCATTTATTTTTTTTTTGTTGGCAACATTTGCGCATAAATTTGTGCGCTAAACAAAAGCTGTATATTAGGCCGCCAAAAAATATGAACAGACCAAAAAAATCCGAGTAGTTTTGCAATAGTTCTGAGCTTGGCGTACTTGCGCTGATTTAGAACTTTGTGTTGGCATTTTATTTAAAACTTACTAACAATTTTTTTTTTGTTCGTTTCTGTAAAAATTTTGGCCAATATTGCCAACAAATCTGCAGCCAGCCTGCTTGCTGCATATTAAAATGATCTACAGCACAGGAAATATAAAAATTGAATTATAGTAAGCAATTTAAAGCAGCAACTGCAGCAGAAGCAGCAAAATTTGTCAGCAACAAATTTGTGACGTCTACAGTTTTATGTGACTTTCATATATCCTTCTTCCTTTCTTTTTTCATTTTTTTGAATATCCTCTTTTAATGTTGGCGGCAAAAACATATTATTTGCTTTTCTCAATTCAATGCAATATAATCTATGTGTTGAGGTCATTAGTTGTGGCATCATCTCTAAAGCGGGCTTGTGGCGACAGCCAAAAAAAACGACAACGGCAACACATGAATGTCGTCCTGCTCTAATGGAAAAGTCATATTAATATGTCTACTACAAAAGATGAGAGAGCGCGCAACTTTTAACTTGAATAGAAGCGCTGGAATAAAGTAGCAACAAAATTGCACTTGAATCGTTTTATTTAGTCATAAAATCCTTTAAGCAAATACCATAAAAATGTGCATAAATTTGCTGCTATTGTATGAGGACACAGATAAACATTGACATAAAACTTTTCAATGCGGAACTTTTTCTTGCGCTTTTCTTTGTATTAGAAGTAATGATATATTCCTTTTAAAATTACAACTGCTTGAGGGGCGTGAGAAGAAAAACTTTGGAGAGATATTTTCCATGTTTATTAGGTTAATCATACTCTAATGGTCCTTAAGAGTTTAAGTATTTCATAACATATGTTTGATGGAGAGCAGTAGTAGTTAAGAAACTAATCGTCCTACAAAGAAGCTGTACCTATAGCAAATTAGACTACGAGTACTATTAGTTTATAAAACTTTGTTTCAGAGCAATATTTTAATAGTAAGAATCAAAATCATAATTTTATAATCCAAAGAAAACGCATTTTGTTTCCGAGTAGGAATATAATAAAACAAAAGCAGTACATTTCAACATTATTAAGAAAAGTTGTAGTTGGAACTTTCCTTATAGTAGGGGCTTATAAGACACCCAAAAAACTTCTTTACGACTGCTCTTAGCGCAGCAAATTTAATTTAATTTTAAAATACTTGGGTTAGTTTCTGTTATATTTGCTGCTACTTTCAAGAAAAATTAAATCAAAAATTTCATAATACCAGGCCAATTTTAAAATAGTTTCCAAATAAGAGGTCTGCAAAAATGAGAGGTTTCAATAAAAATATTTAATTTAGTTGAAAATTATTTCACTTTTTGCGTAATGTTTTAAGCACAAAAATGTTTAGGTCCATTTATAGAGATTGATATAGTTGCAACATAAAATGCATATTGACTAAAACATTTCTGACTCTGAAGCTGATGCTTAATAAAAGTCCTTTCAAATGAAGAACTTATGGCATGTTTATAAAAACTTCTGTTTTTTTAAATGCAGCCTTCACTGTCATGTAAATTAATGTGAAAACAACTAAGCTCTACATACTTGTTTGATATGATTTGGAGACGGAAATTTTGAAAAATCTCTTGATTTCTTATATAGAACTATTAATAAATAAAATTTTATGTGCAACAAAAATTGTACTTGCAACAAAAATTGTACTTGCAACAAAAATTTTACTGCGTATGCTTTTTTTTTACTTGTTTTATTTTTTTAAAATAGTTTCAACTTACAAGAATCCTGTGATTTTTTTTTATTGGAAAATCAATACTTTGTTGTTTTTAGGACGTTATTTAAGTAATGAAACAGCACTTACCTAAAAAGAAAAAAATTAAAAATTAGTCAAAGCTTGTAGTTTGGAGATTATGAATACAAATATCAAAACAACAATTATTTAATATTATATTTTGCATATTCTAGACGCTAAGCAGAAAATTTGAGACAATTTTTCTTTTGAGTCAGCCAAAATTTTATGAAATATTTAAGGAAATATGAAAAATATATATATATATATATTAATCAAGTTATTATATACAGAAAAGCTAGTGTTATTAGTAACTTCATAAAAAAAGATTGTAAGAATTTTTCGCACAATAAATTTTGGCAATTTTCATAATTCACCTTTTTATGTATATATTTTCACAATTTTTAATGTTTTCGTAATATACACATAATAATTCCATTGCAATTGTTTAATAAAAGTAATAATTGCATTCGAGAAAAAAACTATTTCAACGTACACAAAATACCCAGCAAACATTTAGAAGATTTGCAATTGGGACCTGGAGAAACCCCATCTAAAAGGCACGATTTTAGCTGATATAGAATGTGCCAATGTAAGGTACAAAGAAACATATCGAAGCTCTTATTTTATTACAGTCGAATGCATTTCGTCAAGCTTACGTTGAAGGATAGGTGGTAAGACTGTTAGTGGAGATTTTTTAATAACTTTGGTCACTCCTGAGCTTAATTTTATTTTAGGCGACATATTTTCATAGATGTAAAAAGCATACACTGCATCAAAAAATTCGTGTTGTAACTTTAAAAAAGGGTCATATGAAAATTTATTGAAAAGCATTTTTATTTTTCATATAGATACATAAACAAATACTGAGTCAAACTAAAAAACTTTTTTAAATCAAACTGCATAAAACTCGAAAAAAAAGACTTAAAATCGTGAACTTGAGATAACCAGATAACGCGAGACCAATTCAGACAGTGGCTGCGCTTCCGCGTATTAGTAAAATAACAATAATAACAGCCGCTTTATACAACGTTTAAATTTCACAATTTAGGTAATTATTGCATGCAGAATTCCGCATAATAAAGCTTTTACACTGCCATCAAAAAGGGTCCTGTTTTTCACTTATCTCGATTATTCGTTAAAAGTCAAACAAAACTCCTCTTTTCGACAAATCTAAGGTCAGCAAAAAAACTTGGATCTTGTTTTCTGCTAGAACAGGATACCGTTTTCCACAAAAACCGAGGGAAATGTTGAATTTTTCGCAGATATCAGCAGCTGTTAAAATAAAAACTTCAAAAAGAATGAACTATATACACATATAATTCAACATCAGAAGATATGTTCAAAGCCATTGTCTTGGCGATCCATACGCATATACTTTTTCAAAATCAAAAATGTTTTTACTGGGTTAAGTCCCATGGATTGCTGTGTGCCCATGATGATGTGTTGTAATTGCCATTAAGAACCATACAAAAAATAAAATTATTAAATTAATCTACGATGAGTGCATGGGACGCAGAAATTTTTATATACTTTTATTACCCAGCGGCAGTAATGAAAACGACATACTATTTTATATGAATACAGCTTACGTTATTTTGGTCGCGGCGGCGGCGACGGCAAGTTGAAATTTACCAACGAGTGAATGCAGCGCGTGATAATTGAATTTTCCATACGTAATTCACGTATTTGCAAGGCATTTAAATCGTGAAAAGTATTAAAAAAGCGTTATCAACGACAATAATCACAGCAGCACCAACAACAAAATAAAAAATTAGCAATTTTCAGCGCAGACTATCGAACTACATTACTTGGTAATAAATTTTGAGATTTGCTGAAGTTTTATGGGAATGCATATTTTTGCATATTTTTATAAATTTTTCATAAGAGCTAAAATATGTAAAGCTATTAAATAATATAAGGCTTATTGTAATAAAGGGTGTTTTTTTTAGAGGTTTGTTTTTTGAATAGAGATAAAACTGGCATTTTATGGTCAAATCTAGCAGCTCTAATGTCATTTATGTTTAGTTTTGTTTGCCATTTCATCATGAACAGGTTGACAAAAGAACAACGCTTGCAAATCGTGCAAATTTATTTCGAAAATAATGGTTCAGTTCGCGAAGTTTACCGCAAGCTCCGTCCATTTTATGGTCGACATAATCGTCCATCAGAGCAATTAATTCGGTTAACCATGGATCGTTTTCGCACTACGTTTACTCTATGTGATAATACGCATCCGCAGAGACGTCGAACAGTGCGCACCGAAGAAACAATTGCCGCTGTAGAGCAAAATGTTGAAGAGGACCCGAATGAATCGATTCGCCACCGTGCACAGCAATTGGAGCTTTGTCCATCAACTTTATGGAAGATTTTGCGCAAAGATCTTGGCTTGCGACCTTACAAGATCCAGCTTGTGCAAGAATTAAAGCCGCGAGACCATGCAATGCGTCGTGATTTTGGTGTATGGGCCGAAAATGAGATTGATCTCGATGCTGATTTTCATCGCAAAATTTTGTTCAGTGATGAGGCTCATTTTTGGTTGAATGGCTACGTCAACAAGCAAAATTGCCGCATTTGGAGTGAAGAGAATCCACATGAGACCCTTGAGACGCCATTACATCCACAAAAACTGACTGTTTGGTGTGCTCTATGGGCTGGTGGAGTCATTGGGCCATACTTCTTCCGAAATAATGCTGGAGAGTCAGTTACCGTTAATGGAGACCGGTATAGAGCCATGATAACCGACTATTTTGTTCCCGAATTGGATGGCATGAATATGGATGAGTTGTGGTTCCAACAAGGCGGCGCAACATGCCACACAGCGCACGTCACAATCGATTTATTGAAGGAAACATTCGATGAGCGCATAATTTCGCGGAATGGACCTGTCAATTGGCCACCAAGATCGTGTGATTTAACACCATTGGATTATTTTCTTTGGGGATATGTGAAGTCGCTCGTCTACGCCAACAAACCAGAAACGTTAGGGGACTTGGAAGCCAACATTCGTGGCGTTATTGCCGACATACGGCCCCATATGGTCGAAAAAGTGGTTCAAAATTGGACCTGTAGAATTGGCTTTATTCGAGCCAGCCGCGGCGACCACATGCCCGAAATCATATTTAAACATTAATGGCATAAAATTATCCTTCCAATAAAGCCAAATTGATGGACATTAAAACGATTTTCTTGTGTTTTATTTCAATTCGAAGCTCTATACCTCTAAAAAAAACACCCTTTACTTGCACTGTTTTTTAAATGAAATTAAAGTGATGTTTTTATGAAAACTCAAAAAAGGCGCGCACGCACGTACACTGCGGTATGCAGCAATGAACTGAACAACATTTTTTTAGGAACATTCCCTTGGTTTCTTTGGGTAATAAAATCAGCAAGAACATTTGAGAAAACAATGCGCTAACTTTCTAAAAATTATCTACATCTATCCCCTTATAACATTTTCTTGGATATATTTTACCATTGCTATGGCAATAACAATAGCATTTAGATACTAAGCAAAAACAGCTGTAAATCATAAAAAATAATTGAAAAACAATAAATCATGAAATCATAAAAATAGCAAACGTGTGCTTCCTGTATGATACCGTGCAGCTTTATGCAACGAATTTCCTTAAATCAGTCGTCCTACTGAGCAAAATTTCTTTGAAGCGTAACCACAAAATATATGAAATTTTCATAATTGAAATTGTGTGCCAATTTTTTGCAGAAATAATAAATATTTCATTTAAAATAGTAACAGGTACGCTATTGTTGTATGTGCATTACTCGGACAACCTCAGCTGCTTGGCAC
This sequence comes from Meiosimyza decipiens, assembly GCA_963680825.1. Taxonomy (NCBI): domain Eukaryota; kingdom Metazoa; phylum Arthropoda; class Insecta; order Diptera; family Lauxaniidae; genus Meiosimyza; species Meiosimyza decipiens. Next base: position 90,439,991 of record OY804259.1, on the reverse strand, counting down.
AGTCGCACAGTAGGTCTAACAAATATGCGTAAAATACGCGCACAATGCAGCGTAAGGTGAAAGTTGACAAAATATGCAGATTTTCCAAAATGCAGCTACGCATGCGCCTGGATTATAAAGAAAAATGTGAAATTTCATATTCTTTTGTCTACTTGTTAGCGGCGTTTTTTGGAAAGTTCTCAGGCATATTACGTAATGTACACAGGTTACTTGCTGCTGCGCTCATGTTGGTAAGGAACTGTCATGAATTTTGCTTTCTTTCAGTAAACAAAATTTAAAGGTAAAATATTTCTACTTTTTATGATGGCTTTATTGATATGAATTTACTGTAGCTATATCGTGTGGGTATTGTTTTCTTTTTTTGTTGAAGAAAGTAGAATGCGATGTCAGATGGAACAAATTTTTACATGAAATGTACCTGGATCTAACATTTGAGACTTTTTAAATTTTTACGGGTGATCCTTTAAATTTTGTTTTATGTATATATGCCGAAGCGTTTAAAATTTATTTGTTGCAACTTTTAAATTAATTTTTTAAGAAAATGCCGCATGAAAATTCGTAACTTCGGATAAAAGTGAAAGCTCCTTGAAAGAAGCTGCTACTCTATATGAGACATAATTTCGAAACTTGTTTGGAAATATGCTGATATTTGAATTTTCTAGTGGTAATCTGTTCTTAAGCTTTTCCAAACTGTCTAATAATATCATCAGATGATATTTAATTTTTGAAAACTATGTCAGCAAAGTTTTGGGCAGTGTTTAATTAATATTCATGTATTTTGATTACTTTGAGTTAATCAGAACAAAGCAGGTGAGTAAACATTCGTGGCGTGAGGTGTAATTTTAATAAGGTCTCGTTCGAAAATGGTGAAAAGGTTTGAGTCGAAAACTGTTGAACAATTCAATAAATGATGGAAAAGTAGAAAAATATTGAAAATGTTCAATATTTTTGAAAAAGTCGAGATAAGACAAGAAACTATTAAAAAGTACGAAATATATTAAAAAATCGAACAATTCAGAAGATATTTAAATTGAAATTCATTAAAAAGTTAAACATCTTTGAATGAGTCGAAGAAATATTAAAAATATAAATAATGTTCAAAAATATTTCAAAAATGTTGACAGCAAAAAAAAAAGGAGTTGTTAATGCAAGGTGCACGCTTTACTTCGTCGACAGCAAGCAAGAACGGAGTCTATCTACAAGCTTAAGTCAACGAACTTTCTAGCAGTTAAAAAGAGTCTCGAAAAGAATCATATTCGACTTTGGGACGCTGAAAGTAGGAATGTATAGAGATGGAAACAGTGCAGAGCAGTGGAAACATGTGGCTGATTTGTTACGCCATTCAAATATGGATGTGACCTTGGCTCAGAAGCCTTGAAAACGAAATATAAATGAAAAACCTTACAAAACATAAACAGAAGTTCAAAGTTTGTGCAGAAATAAATGATAAATATAAGGAAATACAAAAATCGTTATACAGAAGGGAGGATAAAATTAATTTTTTTTCTCATTTCTAGATCATTTTTTTATGTTAAATTATTAGATTAAAAATAAAAAAATGGTAAAACAGTTCGAGTAAATACTGTGACCATTTATTTTATTTTTATGTATACGAGACGTTCTAGTGACGGAATAAATCTTAGGTCCATTGCGTTATCTGCAATGCAACAATATATATTCAAAACTTTAACACAAAGAAAATTGTGATTTAAATTTATTTATCTCTTAATTTTGGCTCAAGGATAATTTCTCCTTAGGAAATATGGAGCAAGAAAGTATTCGTTGGAAATGTTGAACATTTTGTCGTACAAGATAACATCAGAATTTGAAGGAAAAATTATTTGAGAATAGTTTTTAAATTTTTCAAAACATTTCCATGAGCTTGGAACAGTCTAATATTAAATTTCAGCAAAATAATAAAAATATTTTATGAAAGTAAGTAGAACAATCAAACTGCATGTAAAAAAATATATATAACAATATGAAAACATATATAACATATGAAAAAATCATCAAAAAGCATACCTTAGCGTTCCCTCGCAAAAATTTAAAGGACGAATTGCATAAAACTGCAAGAAAAGTTATCTCAATCACTTTTTTTGTAAAATAATATCAAGCTAACGCACCATTTTCCAAGGAAAAATACTTTGGAGTTTAATGTTGATCTCATAAAGTTTCTCTGGTAATAACATTTTTTTCAATATTTCAGCCACCTATCTTAAGGTTGACCAAATGAAAATGTACCAAAACAACTGCGTGAATAACTGTGGGAATTTCTTGTTGAGACCTTTCACGATTTATAGCTGATATTTCATATTTTCTTTTAGGTATTGATACTAAGTGATGTTTCCCAGAGTATTACTTATAAAAAATTCACTTCCGCAGAAAAAACTCAATGGGATATTTCGCATTCACCTTTTTCGCCTAATGCATTTCCACTCCATGTGAATGCTAATAACGGACCTTGCGTGCTGCGGAAATACCAACGCCAACTTTGGCTTAAAATATAATTGCTACAATTGAATTGTGATTTCTTTCAAATAAATGCGCGTACAACTTGAACGGCACACGCTCTAAGTTGACTGCCTACGATCGTAAGAAGAGCGGGCTCTATTTCAAAACTGAGATTTAAGAACAATTAGAAAGTTCTCAAAAAAAATTTCAATTAAATTTAATTGCAAAGAATTTTGTATCTCCTGCCGAAAAGTCCCGTTAAAGCCAAAAAAAATCCCGTACATTAAATTTAGCAGAGTTTTCAGCATCCAATCCAGAGCCATGGCAAAATAAAAGGAGCTCTTTTTAAATAACTCAAAATGTGCACAGCAATAACAGCAACAATAATGTGAGAGAAAACTAGCAGCTCTTCAGTTGCCGCTGCTTGCATATAAAGCATAAAAATACAACAAAAAAAAGCAATCTTTTCATTTTACCAAAGATAAACGAAACGGAACCGCTTTTTTGTAGCTGCTGCCGTTGGTGCAGCAACGGCTGCATTTAAGATGCAACAGAAGCAACAACAACACTGAAATTGTCTTAAGCGCCCAACGAAGGCAAAAATTGCAACAACAACAACAACAACGCTAAGGCGCTTAACGAGCGAAAAGCGTTTGTAAACGTACAAAAAAAAAAACGAAAAACATCATTTGAAAGGAAAAAAAAAAATTGTAAGTAAAGGAAAGCAACATGCATTTCGTGCAGCAACTTTGCACGAGCAACATGCTGCATGCAACAAAATGAAAAATAAAAATTCCGTAAGAAAATATCCAGCAACAACAAGAAGTAAGCATGTTACCACCAACAGGAAAAAACTGTTCGTTGTTTTTTTCCCCCTAAAATAAGGGCATTACGAAGAAGCACATGGTGGAAAAGGCACTGCCAGTAAAAAATCGTATGCAGCAGCAATAACAGCAAATGCTGCAACTACGAATGCAGTTCAGCTTCGTTTGCTACAAATGTTGCTGGCGCTGGCTTTCCTCATTGCACAGTGTAACTTTATCGATTACGGTTTTTAAAAGTAAAATTCAGTATATTTTAAGAATTAGTTTTTAAAATGATGCGTGAAGTTGAAGCATTTACCTGAAAAAAGTCTTAGAACGCCAGCAACAGTAGCTATTAGTAAAAAGGTAGTAATAAGGCAAAAACTGACAGTAACGTAGATGTTTGCGAATTTCAGCAACGTTGCTGAAACACCCTATTTTACATATGATTGCTTTCAGACCTTTTTCCGATACAGTTGTCAGCATTGCTGTTTTTAGGAACGCAAATTTTAATTTATTTGATGTCAGTATTTTGAAAGTCAAAACAAACGCAGAATAATTGACCGAATAAATCAAGGGAAAGCTCTGTTTAGCCTAACTAAAAGTAGAAGTCGCTCAAAAGTGAATAAAAACTTACACTTCCTCAGGTTGTGGAAGAGCTCTAAGTGGATTAAATTCAATTGAGGTTTTGAAGCATGATGATGCACTGCTAAGCTCAAAAGTGAATAAAAACTTACACTTCCTCAGGTTGTGGAAGAACTCTAAGTGGATTAAATTCAATTGAGGTTTTGAAGCATGATGATGCACTGCTAAGCCTTTTTAGTCTACTTTTTTAAGTGTCATAGTTTAAAAAATATTTCCGTGCCATCCTGTGAACTCGATAAGTGCAGAAATGTTGTGTTATCGCTCAGACAGGAACTTCTATGGTTTTGTTCGGACCAATCACAACTGCTCAACTAAACAAAGTAAGTGGAATCCTCCCGGATTCACTGAGAACGAAAGTAAGCAATAAGAGAAATATTTCTGTGAAATCATAAATACCCTTTCTCTCATCAAAACAGCTTTAAAATTTAGTTCTAAAAAAAATAAGTGAAAAGCTGGATTTCGATAATCGGATTCAACTACATTAAAGTTTTCCCCCAGCAATTTATATGAGATTGATACACTGTGCATCGCAGTCAATTCTTCACTGGTTGTTGTTGTTACAAAAAAAAACTACAACAAAACAAATATCCATCTAAGGCAACATTCATTTGTGGTTCTTCTTGCTGCTGCTTTAAATGCGTTACAAACGCTTTATTACTTTTTTTGTACCACATTTTTCGACATTTACTTTTTTACTACTAAGTTTTTCCTACTACATTTTTTCGCCATTTCTGGCTCCTTTTTTATGATTGTAGTTGATGTTATGCAGCTTTTTTAATGATTTAAAATTCCATTTCAAGCATTTTTATACTTAATGATGTGTTTTGTGTTGTTGTTGTTGTTGTTATCGTTAGCTGCCTTCCCGTTTCCTTTTCTTGGGTTTTATTTTTGTTTTGCTCCTTCAAGCGCTCCAACATACGTGTTTGATGTATCTACGCTGAGCGCGTTTTAAATTACTTCTTCTTGCTTTTGTTGTTATTGCTGCTGTTGATGTTGTTGTTGTTGCCGCCACATGAATTGTGTGTGAGTTTTTTTGTAACGCTACCCTGTATTTCAGTTTAGTGCAAAAGTCCGTTTGTTTGGTTGGTTAGTCGTTCGGTTCGCGATGGTCAATTCCTTACCAAAACAGGAATTTTTATTGGAACCCTTTCTTGCTGTTGTTGTTGTAGTTTCTTTAATTCGTTTTGCTTTGCGACAACGCTTAAGGAAGTTTGCTCAAAAATGTCAACAGTAAAAATGGTCGCTAAGATGGTCGCCAATTGTTGCAGTGCCAATAAAATGCTGTGGTTTTTTCTGTTTTGTGTTTCGCGAAAGTTCTGTTGTGGCAAATTTTAGGACTTGAAGCTCGAAAGGCTTATTTTGTGTTGTCATCGGCGTAGTGATTGCATGAGAATTTGTGTTTTAAGAATAAATTCTTAATTTCTATTATTTAATTTCTTTTTTTAACAACGAATGCTAAGAAAAATCTTACTCTGATTGATTTAAGCGCTCTTTAAGAACTAACTGTCAATCGATGTGTTCGTGAATCTAATTATTGACTAATTTATCTTCGCTATCCTCGATATTAGTCAACATCGGTATAACTATTCCCTAAATCTACCCACCTAGGTATCAGAGCTTCGTGAAGGTGATACGTTATCATATAAATTCCAAATGAAAGTCAATGACGAAACATTTCGTCGCTCGCATTCAGGTTAATGGAACTTTATACTAAAATATGACCAAATAAGCCATGACAATAAATGACATTGGCTCTATTTGCCATTACTTCTGTGCGTTATTATTTTTCAAAGTTGAAGTTCGTTTTTTGCACTTTAAGGCTTTTATTGCAATTAGTGCAAATGCAAACAGATTTTATTTACATATATATAATATAAATTTTTTTTTTGTATGTAGACCATATATTTTATTCAGCTTGTTGCTATTATCTCGTTAATCTATTAGAAACTTGCAATATAGTGCCATGCAGGCAAAGAAGAAACAAACATCAAGCAAAAAATAGCAACAGAGGCAACAGCACACAATACACCCAAAAAAAAAATCCTCAGGAATTGAGAGCAAAGAAAAATCGTCAATGCTGAGAATATAATAGTTGGCCATAACTATAGCATTCTATTGAATTTTTACAGAATGACGGAAAAGCTCTGCATCTGCAGTTTGGTAAAAATCAATCCTTCGGGAATAAAATATTCTAAAAGTTGAAATTAAATTTTTATTTAAATGCTAAAATCCTTTCCGATTCAGTTTCATTTACCAAAATTCATTGCACTGGAATAAAGTTTTTCAATCCTTTGGCAAGGAAGTGATCATTTTTCGATTTTATTCCAGTGACTAATACTTTGAAAAGAAATTTTAATCCTTTGGAAATTGAAAAAGTGCATTAAAAATGGTTTTTACCTTTTTACCATAAAACAGCGTAGGACTGAAAATGAATTTAAATCTGTTCACTAATTTCTTATTCTCATAGAGCTCAGTTTGCCACATTTGCCTTATTTATTTCATAGGAATAACAACAAATAATTGAGACGAATGATTGAAAATGCCATGACTTTCGCAAATAATATAACCGCTGCGTTGAACCAGAACCTACTGTAGCTTTCTAGAGCAGTTCTCTTCACGATGCCTTACATAAATCGCACTCTAGCAGCAGATAGTCTTGGTTACTTTTATATAGAGCGCAAAGTCAGATTGAGAGTAAGTACAATTGCTGCTATTCGCACAGTGCTAGCGACTATGTAGCACCTTTCACCAAATATCAAAAAAAAAATAAGCTAACTATTTGGCACATATTCATTTCCAAACATTTAATATTTCGCTCGAAGACTAGCCATACTCATCAAATTGGACTTCTGTTTCAAATCGAGTGATATTTCAAAGGACTGTAGCTTTAACGTTAAAACTCTTCTAATAAACAGCCAAAGTATTCTTCCCGTGTACAACAACACTAATATTTCACAACAACCCAAATGTTGTTTAAGAAAAATTAAAAACATCCCAAGAGAAAATACGTCTTGCCGTCTTTGGAAAGAAGAACGAATGACTTGCAAGACAGTCCGCCAAACTAACAGACAGACATGGCTAAAAAAACAACAACATGACAGTGTATAGGAGTGGAACAAGAAGTACTTGAACATAGTAAGGACATTAGAATGCGATGGCTTTAACCATGGCAATGCTGATTGTGGATGGACACCAGCAACACAAGGCGATATTGTTGCTTGTTCGCTGATTTCTCGTATATTTTAGCGTTTTAACGAACTAGTTTGGTAAGAAAAATTTGTGCATATTTTTACATATATATTTTTTACATAAAGCAAATTCTTCACGTTGTTATAAAATATATGCGTCCTATAAAAATAAATAAATAAATTGGCGTTAAGCAGCAGCAGTAGTAGGAATAGCAGCATCTTTGGATTTTCGCTTCCGTAAGTTTTGCTTTAGTGCTTTGGCAGAACGTCGATAGTAGTGAATTTTTGCAAAATGCATAATGTCCTCTTTGACTATTTTTGGTTGTTGTTACAGTAACAACAACATTTTTCTTAACGATTATGTACTTGCTGCTGCGTTCTATAATAATGATGAACGTTTCTTTTCAAACCTTTCTTCAAAATTAAAACTTCAGATTTATTTTTTAATATTTTTTTTAAATTATTGAAGAAATTTTATTTTATATATTAACACTATATGACTTTTCAACTTTTAACATTTTTCATCGTTATTCACCATTATTCGCTTTTTCCAATGTAGGGAAGACGAAAATTGTTGAAAAAATAAAAATAAGTTGAGCAGGCCGAAAAGACTCAAAGGCTGTTGAAGATGTGAAAGAATGATAAAAAGGTTGTAAAACGTTGAGAAGTCGGAAATTGTAAACAATTCAAAACATGCCACATTTTGTTGAAAAATCCGATGAAAGCTGAAAAAATTCTGATGGCGGAATGTAGAAAGCAAAGGCTAAGTAATAAAATGAGATGAGGCATGGTACTGCTCAATAATAAAATTTTGAGTGTTTAATATCTCGAAAGCTTTAATAGATATCTTTTCTAATAAACAGAGATCTATTTAGTACTAAAATTCAATCTATTGAAATTTTAAAACTTTCTCATAAAGTTCTACGAAACTCTCAAATTACAAGCCTATCATTTTTTGCTTGTTGATTTAAAATCCATGCATTACCTACCAGTACAACAACAATACTCGTAACAGCGTGAAAAGACCGCATTGCATTTTAAATTGCAAATTCTGGTACAATTTTTAATTTATCTCTCAGATATGCGCAAAAATCGGCTTAAAATAGCCAAAGCGAATCAGTTGCCAAATCCATTTTAATATACGACGAATATCGCATTTAGATACAAACAGTCATACATCAATACACACACAGACATACACTCGCATTTTCTAGTGCAACTTCAAGCAAATAAACTGACAACCAGCGGGTGGAAGCGCGCGACACGCAGCATGCAGCCCAATAGAAGTGGGTGTGTTTTTGTTACTACTTGGTGCCGAGGGGGTGGCAATTCGCAAGTACTAAAAAACCTATAAAGCAACGCCATCTATTGGTGGCGGCAATTGTGAAGGGAGCACACGCGAGGCGCAAGTGGAACCACGACGTGACGATGTATAGTTGGAGGGAAAAAATAACACAACAACAAGAGACTGTGCAGTGAGCACTGCTGCATGTAGGGTACAGGGTAACGCGGGAAGCTTAGATTAGAAATGAGACGTGCAAAGTTGTTGCTATTACTGTTGTTGTTGCATTTGTGGCACGTTGTTCATGTTGTTACTGCAAGAGCAATGGGGAGCCTGAAGTATATCAGCGTTGAGAGAGGGGTCATTTATGGCAAACGAGAGAGCGCAGGGAGCGGAAAAAGGAATTTAAATCTGCATTTTAGATATACGAGCCGACTATGAATGCAAAGATAATGCAGCGAGATATGCAAGTCAAGCAAAAATAAAAGGCGCGATGGAGTAGACAGTGGAGCAAATTTGTTTAAAGATAAAAAACCCGAATTTTTAATATAAATTGTGTTACTTGTTTATGCCAAAATATATGTCGCATATGAATGAACTAAGGCGTTAGATTTATGTGTTGCATAGGATTAGTTTTGTTATAAAAAATCTGTCCGACTAAACCGTGGCTAGTGAGTTACGTGCAAATAAAAATGTCCATAGTCTTAAGAAGTGTAATGCTACTCAAAAGTTGCATGTGAATAATAAATTATTAGGTTAGTCGTATGCGAATAATGAATCTCATAAGAGTCGTATGTTAATAATAATTTCCATTTTAAGAAATTTTTTGAGTTTCTATTAAGAACGATTTTGCCTGGCCCCTGATCCAAAAACTGCAAGAAAAAGTTACTACAGTAACAACTTTGCTTAGATGGATTTTTCTTTATAAATAACGACGATTTATTCGCATAGCCTTCAGATATTCTTTTGTCTTTAAACGAACACTAACCCAGCCAAGTTCATGCACAAAGGATGGAAACTTAGAATATTTTTTTTGTTTTATTTTCTCTGTTACTGGTACAGGAATTGTTTCGATCGTACAATTTCTCTAAGAAAGATTGCCCTTAAACGATTTAAGCTTTAGTAAACGATTACTTTTGTCAAATTCTATCTTCAACCCATTGTCTCAGATATTTTAGAATTGCCAAAGTAAAACCTGTTGAAAACATTTCGGGAAATATCAGCAAAAGGCTTAACTTTAACCACTGTACATTAAATCGAGAAGAAAAAGTTTGCCTATGTTGATTTATGCAGGCGCGGGCGCTACATGGGGGCAATCGTAGGAAACGGGGGAGTCGCCGCAACAAACACTATTTTAATTTCGAACGTAATGAAGCAACAAAAACAATAGTAAACGAACAACAACAATAGCTAAAACAAACAAACAAATAAAATGTATACAGTGGTGGCAACAAAAAGTGTTCATTAAAAAAGAAAAAAAATCATTGAAACGCATGCGAAAAACTTATGCAGAAAAAAAACACAACAGCAACATAAAAACTCAAAATAGGAAACCCTACAACAGCGTACAATGCAAAACAATACAATACAGCTACAGTACTAATAAAAAGTAGCAGAAAAAGTTTTGCGTTTTTTTTCTTGATTTTTTTTTTTTGCATTTGCGAAAAAGTATTTCTCTAGCATATTTGCATATGCTGCTTGTCATGCAATGGCTAAGGAAAAACTCTTTTGCCCCCAATCTTGCCTCCACTGAGTATTTACCATTTTCCGGTAGTAGTTGCATATAAAAAGGCGCAAAAAAATACCATGCTACTGCCACTGTGGTGTACCTTTGCAATATGGCGTTTGGCAGGCTTTGCTGGAAAAAGTAGCTGCGATACAAAAAAGGAGAAAGAAAAACTAAAGACTAAGAAATCGTAACAAAAGCCTTTGGTAGCAACAGGAAAAAAATAAGTAAGAAATTTCCTCATACACGTCTCTAGAAAGTCAAAATGGTAGCAGGAATTTTTTATTTTTTTATTTTGTGCAAACAGAAGGCAGGCAAAGACACTCAACGTCTCAAGTGGTGCATGCTGTTGCACAAAGCTACTCACTTTCGTAAAATGTTGCAATTTTTTTCATTTTCTCCTTATGCTCCTTTTATTGTAGTTACAGCAGAACAAAAAAAAAAAGCAGCAACATTGTGGTTCGAAAAAAATAAGTCCATGGAAAGGTATGAGCAGCTCGTAGAAAAAGGGAAAACAAAATAATTTAAATAAAATTTACAATAAAAGTAAGAAAATCTAACAACACAATTCGAGAAAACGTGAGGGTTTCCTTAAACGCGGTTTTATTTTATCTCAGCCTTTGTGGCGGAATTTATTTTTTTCACACTTTTTCAAATGTCGATTCTTTCAAGAAGTTGGCTGCAGTTTTTCAAATTACTCCTATTTTTGGTATTTTTGAAGACGATTGTATAATCTTTGGCATATTGTCAGTTTTGTTGCTTGAACTAAATAGTTCGAATTAGTTATATTAAATTCAGTATCTTTCTGCAGTTCCGTGTTTTTTTTATCTTTCAGAATTGGTTATTTTATTTCGAAACCCATTCTGGCCAGTGACAACTTGTTTTGGTTGTACTCGATTTAAATAACATGAATTCCATAGAAGAGTTTAATAGATTTTATTTTTAAATGCTAGAGGGCTTAGCCGCCTTCTCGCTGCACTCACACAGCCCTTCTTTCCACGCACTTAAGAAAAGAAAACAATCGCAGATTTCACTTTAGTTTGTAAGTTTTTATTAAACGGATTCTTCAAGCACTCTACATATATTGAATTTCATTTCCTCGTATGTTTATTCCTTCTCTGCATCTCCTCATCGAATGTTATCGACAAAGAAAGCACCGCATCACCTATTTGCTGCTCCCAACGCTAAAATTATCACAGATTACAATGAAAGTTAACTGAGGAATTTCAAGTCTTTTCCTGAATATACCGAAGGTGACAACAAAAAATTTGTTGAATAAATAATTTTGTTTCGGTTTATTTACAATTCCGGACACAGATTGTATGTATATGAACTTATCAAACAAACTTCATGCATTTCATTGAACACGAAGCAGCTCCTATAATTTTAAGTTCTTGAATTTGTTTTCAAAACTCGTCCTTCTAAATTCTAAGATAAAGCAATTTAAGCTTCATTGGTTCTATTACAATTTTCACCATATATCCGAAAATATTGCCAAAGCAATTCCGCACACACTCTCATTTATTTCGCCAGTTTCAGTTGCTTCACTGCGATTTCCATAAATTACTAAACCAAAAAACTAAAAATATCGCAGCATTTAAAAAGCAACTAAATAAATTTCGTTTTAAACGTTTTCGCCAACACTCTATAAAGCAAATAAGCAATACAATAAAACAAAATCAAAGTAAGGCACAGTAAGAAATATAAAAACAAAAAACAAGAGCTGAGATACACCATATAAATGAAATCCAAGTACCGAAAAACCCGTATGCCGAACTCAAACGATTTTTATTGTGCGCATATCTCAAAAAGGATCTGCGAGACTTTTACTTCGACTTCGAGGAGTAAAAATGTTGCAAGTAGAAGAAGCAGATAAATAAGGCACAAGCAAATGCAGAAAGTCGAAAAAAGGCAAACTGAAAAGCGTAAGATTAAGGAAATTGCAGAGGTAAGGAAAAGAGCGCAAAGCAACAGAAGAACGTGTATTTTTTTGCTTTAATATAAAATACAATATAAAAGCAGCAAGATTTATCTCCAAAATTCAGAAAATTCGTGAAACAGGTTTGCATTAAATCAATGAAGAAAAGAATAATAAAAGACCGCGTAGCGTTTGTTAAAGCGGCGGCTGCATACCGCCAAGGGCCGTTCGTATGGTCTAATCAAACTTTTTGTCAAATGATTTTTAAACCATGCAGCGCTTAAATCAACAGGAAACAATCTTGAGAAATTGAAAAAAAGCAGAAAAAAGCCACTGTTTTTAATGAACAAAAATAAAAGGCCATGCCGCATGCATGCATGCAAGAATTTGTCGCTGAGTCCTTTAATCGTGGTAAACAATGGGATGAAATACTAAAAATTTTGTGCTTTTTTTAATTTATTAACGCAAAAGTATGCTATTTGAAGAAAATTGCGATACAGATTACTTTCTAGAGTATCATGAAACAAAAAAATTATTAGAATCCGCCTTTAAAAAACTTTGTACTTTTTTTTTTGCGATTCTGAAAAATCAAAGCCAAATATTAATATTTTCGAAAAGCCATTATAAAATATTTCGAAAGCACTTGTACTAGGACTTTACAGTCCATCCAATAGACAACCTTTTAACCAAGTTTAAGCCCAATCAATTATGTTCGATTTTTGGAATTGGAAATTTGACATGAAATGTCTCATATAAAACCTTACTGTAGAATTCACATCAAATAAAAAATGACACATTTTGGTCAATTGAACGTGTTTTCCTTGATGATTTTTCAATCCAAATTCATCTATTTTTGATCAAAACGAATAGTCCAAAATGGTTTTGATCGAAAATAAAAGTATCGTTGTTTCTGAACACAACAATAAAACGAATGATGGGTCTTTTCCATTGAAAGAATTAAACACCAAAATAGAGCATTTTGAATGACCAAGGTTCAAACTCACGGATGACGAAAGCTTTAATTCAAATAAATAAAAGTTCAAGTGGGAGTACCTTTTGAAAAATCTCTTATAAGTATGATAGATACTTTTTATATAAAAATAAAAAGTTGCGGTTATTTGGATCAAAATAATTAAAAATCGAAACTAGAGATATAGTTGCGAATAAAAAAATATTTCTCATATAACTGATATTTTTTATAAAAAAAATACTTATATAGTTCAATTAAAAGATTTGTGATATTTTGATACATAAAATTAATATCCAAAACATGATATATTTTTGCCCACCAAAACTAGCTCAAGCGACACCACTGAATTATAGGTCGAGCCATATGCTTTAGTTAACAGCAAAAGCAACTTCTTAGATTTTTATACCACTGTGCGATATTGCCAACTGATTGAAACAAGTATTCGTGCACGAAATTTTCTAACAAGCAACACTGATTGGTACCCCTATGAAAACAACGCCAAAAAGGAGAACAACATTTCGATAAGCATGATATGCCAAGTTGTTGCAACAGCGGAGACTGGGTTGAAATTTAACAAAAAATAACAACATTGGGCAGTTTAGAAAACCATTGCAAAAATTGCATGTGCATAAAAGCCAGCAACAACAAGAACAACATCAACAACAATAACAACAGCAACAACAAGAGCAACAGCAACAACAACAACAGCGACAATTTAAAACATCAACGCAGCAACAAATGCATTCATGGGCAACAGCAGGAACAACACATTTTATGAGCAACACTGCAACAAAGTAAAAGACGTACGAAAAAATACAGAACAGAACAGAGCAGAGCAGCACAGAAAAATAGATCGAACATCGAAGATGAATAAGAAGCTATTTTTACATTTTAAATCTACAACAGCAACAGTAACAGCCATCAACAACTATGCGGGTTTAAATGGTCACTCGCCTGGTTCTGCCAACATTGTTGCCATTTGCTGTTGTTTGGGCCTTGTTGCACCGAACTACAAGATTCTCGAAAACTTGAATCAACTGCGCTGACACGATGTGTTGTCGTTGCTAACATAAATTTTAGAAAAACAACTTTTTTAAGAAAAATTGCAAAAAATAGTAAATAAAGAAAGCATGTCGCTCTGTTGGTATTCTGTTCGTTTGTATGTATGCATATTCGAAGAAGCAGAAGAACAAAAAAAAAAAAAATCGTGCCAATATTTTTTATTTTATTGACGAGTTGAAAATGTTTTTCATTATTTTTCCCCATTTATTTTTTTCCCACTGCTTGTTGCAATTGTTGTTGATCATCTTTCGCGTTGTCGTTATTTCGTTAGCATCGTAACGATGATCCTAACAAAATTTATGCGATCATGAGTTTTAGTTAGAAAGCTATTACTTATAAGACACAGTGTAGAAACAATTGCTGTCATAGAAATTTTAAAATTTTTTTGTACATACACTACATTTATTTTGCTATTCAACCAGAAAAATCCAATCATTTCGTCCGTTATTAAATTTAAATTTTTTCAAATTCGTCAATATGCAAGGAGGAAAAAGCACTCCAAAAGGCCATGGTTTTTTTTTTATTTTCAGATAGTTTCATGGAATCATTCATCTTATTTTATCATTTTTGACATGAGGTGACTATGACTTATATGAGCTAAAATAAATTTGTGCATGTTCTTTTGATGAGCTCATCTGAAGCAATTGGGCAGTATTGTAGGGAAGCTGCAGAAACAGTGCTGTAAACTTCAAAAATTCAAGAGTGACATATTCAAAATTAACTTACGAATTGGCCTCAACCACCACGCCCTGCTTGTCCGCTTTCATCTGATTTTACGACCCTTTCACTTCTCCTGCTGCAGACGTCTTGTATGGACGACTCATAATAAACGTTCTATGCATTCAGTAGAAAAATAAAATTTGATCGCACTGATACTCGAGCGCGGTGCTCAACATTCAAAACTTAGAAATTTGTTGCCATATCAAGCAATAAAGCGACATTTTTCCCTCTGGTTAATGAATAGTTGTTTCTGAGGTAGTTTTTCTTGCTGAAACCGAATCCAGGTATATCTATCACGTCAGGTTTTTCAGATGTTTTAACCTAAAGTTCTCAAAAACAATGATGTATTTAAGGTTATGTACCACCGTGTTTTCAAAAAACAATGTGTTGGATTTTTAATTACAAGTCTGTTTCTTTCAAATGGCGTTGAGCTTGCGCAAATACCTATTTCTTCGCCGAGACAAGGAAGTTTGATGCTTTCATGTTTGTAATTTTCCTTATGCCTGAAATTTCACAAAGGACGCGTGTATATCAAAAAAATTCAAAATGTGTTTGGGAAAACTCAAGCGTATTTGAAAGAGATAAATTTGTACTTTTAGATCTCATACATAGTTTCTTGAAATCCGGTTTACAATCATATTCCACCTGAAGCTAATCCGACTGTAATTGGACATGTAATGTACGTATAGAAAAAAGTAGCAAAATCAAAATTATGATTATAGTTTTTCAAATCAAAGCAAGCAGATAAAAAAAATATTGATTATGAGAAAGATTTTAAGCTGACGTCCAAAACAGGGCCCATTGAAAGCGTTTTACCTTATTTTCAAAAAAATAAAATTGTGACTATCCAAACAGCAGTGACAAAATCCATATTTAACAAGGAATTTAATGAATATATATGTATGTATATGTTTTTGTTTCGGTTTTTTAAAAATTTTTAAAAAACACTAAAAATACAAAGTCATCTAAACAGCAAAAATCAGGCGATCTAAAATTAATCACATTTTCGTAATGTTATCATCAGCATGTACAGTATTATATATATAAAACTGTTGCTAAGGCTCCGTGGAATATTATTATTAGATATAAAAATATATTTTTATAAATTAAAACTACAAATTATGTTGCGGTATTTCAACAAGTAATCGAAAGTTAAAGAAACGAAACTTAAAAATGATATGAATTCGACCATTTTGCAAGACACTTGCAAATAGAAGTCATTTAAATTCGATTTTTCATCGGTTTACTGATTTTTGCTTAGCTCCTTTAAAACAATCCACATATTTTTTATAAGAAAACTTTATATTATTAACAGAATAATCAAGAATAAAATTACAAGTAAATTGTGGGACATTTGGCGAAGTACGCCTGTTTGTTTTTTATTCGTTTGAAAAAAAAAAATAACTGACTAAAACTCAAACAAAAAATTACGCAACTATAGCTCGCCGGATAGAAGAATATCAATTTTCGTAAAAGCAGAATAAGCTCAAAGATTTCTTTTCCACTTCAAAAGCAACTTTTTTGTCTCCTTCCTAAGTATATCAGAGCCAAACTCAGCCAGAAATGGACCCCAACTTAAATTTATATTGTGGCAGTAATAACATACTCACAGTTATCACCATATAAAGCACACCATAATACCAAACACTTACGATACATAAGATTTAAAATGATGTTGACTACAAATTTGAATAGATTTTGGCACATGTTTTGGTTATTTCACAGACATCAAACAAAAAGAACAAACCTGAAAGAAAAGGAATGAAATTCAAAACAAAAACTTACTTTCAGAACGATAGCGCCAACCAAAAGATAACAAAACTTGCATGGTTTTGCTACGCTGAAGAACTTGATGTTGTGGTCGGTGCTATCAAACCTTTTTTTCTACACTGTCTACAAAGAAATGACATGCATATGTTTTGCTAATGCATGTGTTGGTGTCATACTCAACTTAAGTATTCAACAACAAAAAACAACGAAATACAACATTTATCACCAGACACTTAATCTCTAGAGTTAAAACTAAACAAAAGGAATAAAAAAAGACGAACTCGAAGTCAACTTAAATCCATTGCAACTCTCGGCATCCATTAGCAGCTTAGAGCAACTAAGTTTAAGAAAGTATCAGTTGCAATAACAAAAACTACAAATACACCACCACCACTGGTATTAAATCCCAAAAAAAAAATTACAAAAAAAGAACCTCCATTTAATGTAATTTGAAAATTTTCGAATATGTTCATCTATTTTGTTTCATTTCTTTTATTTTCAGTTTTAAATGTCTCGCATTTAAGATCTTATGTTATTTATGTAATTAACACTTGAGCGTAAAAATAGCAATGAGATTGACTTATCTGAAAACGTCGCCTGATAATGCACTGAAAATTTTTTTACTACAGAAATATTGAAAGATTTACTCAGATTTATACTTGGAAATCAATATTATATATTCTTGAACTCTTCGTGATATCAGCTCCAAATATGAAGCGATCGTAGAAGAATAGTTATAAGCTTTAAAATATTTTGAAAAATATTAGACCACCAAGTACTCAAATACAAAAGCTATTAAATAGTGGGACCGGAAGTTTTAAAATGCAATTTCTTTCACTTCAGCAAAAAATACCAGGCGTATATTTTAGTCTTTAGAATTATATCGGTGTCAACGATGTAAAGGAAGAATTCAATAAAACAAAAAAAAAACAGTTATTCAACCAAATTTCTGAGACCTGTCTCTACACGGTTAGAAATCTTGGAATAAATTTTAATACAAGCGAATAGATTACAAAATTTTGCAATCTATTAATGGATTTTTAAGCCATGCTGTATTATATTTTAATACTTTCTTTATTAAATTTAAAAAAAAATGTGTCGGGGTTCGAACCTGGTTCCCTTTTTATAGAATGTGTGCATGCGCGGCTTAACGACATCAGCCAACGTAGCATTTTTTTTTTTTGATGGCTTAAAGTATATTTGAGTTATCACTTGACAATTAATTAAAATGAAAATTCAATATTTCATTTTGATGGAAAACTTTTCAGTTTTAATCGATCACATAAATGATGGCAGTAGCTTAGTTGCTAAAAATGAGTATATTTCAACAGAGGCATGATTGGCGACCTAGGTTCAATTCTGATCGGTGGCAGGTAAAAAAAAATCGAAATTTTCCTTTAAAGTCTTAAAAATGCAACACAAATAAATAACCAAAACTTACAACAGCAGCATTATAGAAGAAGGAGACGGAAGATATGATAAATTTTTTTCTTAAATCTTAATAAAAACGAGTATTAAATTTTAATTCAAATTTGTATTAAAATTTAATTTTAATATTTAGGCAGCATTAAATTTTAATACAATTCTGGTGTGGTCATAGATGTAAGCCCAAAAGTACTAAAATTGATTCCAAAATTTCTAACCATGTAGTATCTACTATATTGTTTTATTCTGGTGGAAATTATGTTAAGATATCATTGACAGTTGAATTGCCCAATATTTCATCCTAACGAATGTAAAACAGAAATAAAAGTCATAAAAGAAAAGAATATAGTTCGAAAATATCATCTAAAAATGCTGCAATTCATCTGTCTATATTTTCTACTGAGAAGCCAAGGCTATAGACATATATGATGTTTCCGACCGAAACATCATATATTTTATAGATATTTTATTTGGCATGAATAAAATCTATTCTACAAATTTTGCAAGTTTCTTGCATTTATAACTCTCAACTGAGAGATTGCCAAAAGTTTCCACACAGCAATTTGGGAAAGAAGGCGACACTCGTGCCTTGAAAAATGGAGCCACGTGTAGCGGTTGCTCGCACTGATGTTCGCCACTTTAATGGTTGACAAATTCAAACGGTTGAAGCTTTCTTTTGAACACTAAGTCTTGCAAAATAAAGTATTCCAATTATATTACGGAATAACATTTCCGGCTTAAACCCACGAAATATTTCGCGACGATAAGTTATCGGCCTTGTCAGGGAATAGGATATAGCTAGAAGAGAACTGAAATAGAATTACAAGAGAACAACCAGAGGATTATAACAGCATTAGAGCAGAATTGTGAAGATGATTAGAGAAAAACATGAAAACAGCTAAAAAAGAACTTCAATAGACCTAAAACTATGCTTAAACAGCAATAGAATATGACAGGAAAAAAGCTTGCACGAAACTCGAATACAACAGAACATTACTGGGACAGAACTGCACTCTAACATAAACAATGCAGTGATTCGAACATAATCACAATATAATTTCAAAATTACTGAAAGAAATTAAATGTTTCATTTAAAATTATTTTTTATTTAATTTTTTTCTATGTAAATATGTTCGATGTCATTATGTGGAAACACAACTCTCACTGATCTTACGCATGACCTTCGTCGCATCGTAGACTACATGCAGCTACTGCTTGTACTCATGCATCAATTTCAGTAAATATTTTTAATTTATTTCATGTGGCGTGTATTTTTGAACATGTAAAATGTAATGTTATTTGACATGGTTTTACTTTTCACATTTGTTTGGTCCCATAATAGTGTTCCCATTATAATGTTTGAATTTGGTAGGAATCGATTGCAACTTAATCGGTTGCAGCCACTGACGCGCAGTACAGCACCCGCCATTCGCCGTTTACTCCATATTGAAACTTTGATTTATTACAGGGACATGCTGCATGTCTCATAATAGAACATGTAAAGATTTTATAAAAAAATGTGCGCATATGGGCTAGTGAGGGTTGTATTAGTTGTGGCAGAATCGGGGTTAGAAACTTGGTTTCTTTATACAAATTGAAGACAGTTGCTGCAATAAAAGTGGTTGATATTTTTTAAGATGGTATTGGTATCTAAAAGCTATTAAAACGAATGGGTTGATAAGAGTAACTAAATATTTTCTCATTCTTCTTAAGTGTTTGGCCTGAAATATATTTCTCGATACTAAAAAAAGAATAAGCCCTAGACACAGAGCATATTAGTCTTAATTCTGATTGAGTAAGCAATCTTTAATATCTACTTATGCCAATAAAAAGCAACTCCGTTGTTCAACAAAATTCCTTAACACTTAATAAATTTTTCAAATTTTCAAAGCTCAGCAAAGCCACGCTCTTTACGACCCGAAAAAAAAAATCCATATCTTTACTCACTACAGCAGTCTGCCATTTGACTGTTAAGTCCACAATTTATCAGCTTTCTAAACATTTTCATCTTTGGCGCACCAAACCCAGCAACCAAATAACACTCAATACAACTACAATGACTACCTTGAAATGCAAATATTCATACGTTTTGCGCTTAAGTTATTTAACACCATTGTATAAGGACGACGAGTACTCGCTGTACTACAGTGTAGTCACCATAAGATGCTCAAGTGAGAAGAGAAGAAACAGAAACGAATTGCATAGCATACTTTTTGGCAGCGATGCTCATAAAGCTTAAACAACAACTGCTGCTACGACGATGACTATTGCTGTTTTGTTGCATGAGTGGTAGTGAGGATTTTGAATGTCGCATACCATACAATGACCTTTGATGCTGATCTACGTCACCCCACTAATGCTGTTGGCGCTGTGCTTGAGTTAACAGCAAAGTGTTGCTGAAAATGCTTCTACTACTGGGAGTTTTATTTTCGAGAGAGTGAAAAGTCAGTGTGAAAAATGTTTGCATACATTTAGGCGCTGCAATGACAATTATTTGGATGACTTTATGAGAATTAGCGTTTTTTAGAAAACAAAACATAGATGTTCGTATACATTTTTTAGGTTTGCAGTTAAAAAGTTATGATTTATTTACACTTATGGCACCGCATATAGAGTGATTTTAGAAACAAAAATATGGTTACAGTTTGGGGAGAAGAATATTAAGTGCTGGGTGAGTTAAAATCCCAATCGAAACTAAGCAAAATTTGTTTTGAGAGAGTGAGCGGTAGAAGCGGGGAGTGGGCTACCATGCAGCGAAGCCTTTGACTGAATTTAGTTAAAAACTCTATTGTTGTATACTGTTGTGTGCTCACATTGCAAAATTTTATTAAGTTAATTGGACTTTATCGGTGATTATACTTTCGGTTTTTGGTAGAAATTAATGACTTTTTTCCACATAAAATATCCCTTATAATGTTATCTGCATTTTCAAGCCAATAAATATGATATATAGGCCTACACCTACCTAGCGTCCCTCACAAACTTTTGAAATTCCAATGTTTTGCTAGTGCGAAAATTTCAATGATATCCTACCAGCACCAGTATTGCCAAATTACAAAACCCATTTTTTGCACGATTCCGGCGTAAACTACACAGCATCAAAGCTGAAAATTGTAATCGATGTGCGAAATAAACAAAAGCGGACATAATTATCGAGTTATCGCGCGGGTCACACCATATCAGAATATGCCTCCTTTTTACCCAAATCCTTTTGTAAGAGCGAGCACGTTACTACGTGTACACTATACGAGTATGGTCACATACTGCCCAATATTTATGATGCTGCGGGTTTTATTGTTGTTTTGGGCCAAAATTCAGGCGACAGCCATAGTTGTTGTTATTGTTGCTGACCCTGTGATGCAATGGCTTAACAACTGCTGAAAATAAAAAAATTCCCTACAAGGAAAAACAGCAGTAGAGTGTGTTCGAAAGGGATTGGAACAAAACACAGTTTTTGGGGTGACCAATGAATTTTGAAAAAACTTGATTTAAAATTTTTTTTTTAATTTTCCCTTAATTATTTAGCTGAAAATATTTTTATGTAAAGTAAATTTCCCCATGCCAATATCTGAAGAACTTAGTAAGAAAGCGATAAAATTTTTAGGCAAACGTTATAAGGTGTGAAGCGGTCGCATAACAGTGACTTTGCCTCTGACCTTGAAATAAAATTTGATATAGAATATAGATATTATCATTTATAAATTTAAGCTCAAGAGAAAAATTTTTCCTACAAATGATATCTATTTTTCCTTCATAAAATACAAATCAGCAATAAAAATATTGGTGTCGATTTAAAATCACTTATGACCTCGAATTGACTTTAAAAATTGATTTCAAAGTCAAATACTATGTCCTCCTTGAGACTTTTTAACTTTTACCTAAACTATTCATCACTAACTAACTTACTTAGCTCTTGAGATATTGGCATGGTTAACTTAAAATGAGCCACCCGGTATATGCAATCAAATATCCATTGATGCAAGAATCGATACAAATATGAGGTGTGATATTTCAACGTTGCCTAGTTTTATACCTTTCTGAGAAATTGTTTTTGGGGATATAAAGTCTCTTTTCCATGCGTGGTCTTAAATACTTATATATAATTATATCAATGAAAATATGGTATTTATTCGGCTATGATATCATACTTTATTACAAGATTTTAATGATGTATTTCTTCAAGTACCGAAAAAATCGAAGACGATTAATTGAAGGATATACCTTAATATCTACGTAACTTTACACCAAGAGCACAGAACATCGGAAATATTTGGTATTCGATCATCTGGTCTTAGCGTATCAAAATAATACATTGCGATCGGTTCAGTTTTCACTCTCAGCAATGTAGAAAAGATATATTGGTAGGGATAATTTTGATAAAATAGGGGTTTTTAAATAAAATAAGCCTTTAGAGTTAACTATTTTGAATTCTTAACATTTCTTAAAAAAGATTAAATTTTCAAATTAAGAGGGAGATATCATAACCGAAACCTTCAATCAAATCAAATTTTTAAGAGACGCAATTCAGAGAACCACTCTAATAAACATATTACAGTGTTTGCTATATACAAACGGATGCGCTAAAATGACCGTCCGCCAAAACGGGATGTAAATTTTGCACCCAAAAGGAATTTCGTTGTGGGCATGCGAAGGACATCATATTGTTGTAGTTGTTATTGCTGCTATTGGTAGGTTCGCCCTATTGCCGAACGAAGATATATGACCCAGCGAAAGATAAAGCGCCAGCATATATTGCTGCTGTTGTAGTTGTTGTTGTTGTTGCTGCTGTTGTGTTCGTTGTTGTTACATAGCACCATAGCGCTTACACCAGAGATCGATCGGAAGTTGAACGATTTCAGATTTTCATCTTTTTTTTTCTGTTGCGCCTTTCGGTTTCAGCTTTTTTATTTTCTTACAACGAAGCAATAAAATGTTGCTGATATTACATTGCAATGTTGTTGCTACAGTTTTTCTTTCGTTTTGTTTTTTCAGTTGTTTTTGTTGTTATTGCTCTTCTTGCTGTTACGATTGCCAATTTGAATAGGTTGCGCGCTCAGGAGGCAACAACTTTGATGTAGCATCAGTTAAATTTGGCATTCAAAAGCGTGAAGCATCCAACATATGAAGTACAATTTACCCATGATGGGTAACTATGGGGTTGGTCAGCAAACAGCAGCAGAAGACGTTGCCATGTGTTGGCGGAAGTGAGTATCATCAGATGACATACGTTGCCTACAATTTGGCGTACAGCAAGTGCAGGGAGAGCAAAAAAATCGTCAAGGAAAGAATAATAAAAGGTCCCGCGTGTATCTGTTAAATTATGTGCATAGATTGGAAATTGTTGATAACCGCTGAAAAATAAGTGAACAACAAGGAAGCAGTGAAATGGCATCGCAAGTGGTGTAAAATCAAAATGGGACGAGAAAGTCAGTCACGCCTTTTTTGCACAACGTACTAGATGGTGTGACTAGCAAAGAGGCCACATGGCACCCAATATAAAGTTATTAAAGTGTATGCAGAGTGCACCCATATGACAAATTTTGAAATGGTAACACTGATTGAACCGTGTGCTAACAGTTGATGAAAAACTAAATTTTTTTCTTTATGTTTTGTCAAAAACTTCATAAAGAGTAGAACTGTAAAATTTTAAAAGAAGAGATACCAAAAGAATGATATTTTAAGTATCGATATATTGATGCATTCATATTTTCGTACTTTTAAAGGTAAAATTATGCAAAAAAGTATAAATTAAATAAGGCTCAAAGAGGATATTTTCTTTACAATATTTGAGACAAGAATTACTTAAAAAGGAAAGTGTAGGGTAGGCATAAAAAGTGTGTAGTAGATTTGTGATACTTTTATGCAAAATAAAGGGTGTAGACAATATCCCACTAAGTGTTTATGCCAAAAAAATCATCAATTCACCAAATTTTTCAGTCACCCAATTCCCATCGCTATTAAAACCAAAATAGGGTGAGATTTAAAAATTTTTTTAATAAACTAATTAATACCCTACGGCACAAGAAAGTTATAAGGAGCGGACCTACGATTTTGGCGTCTAAGTCTTTATTGCTCATGATATAAAGAAACTCTGCGTAAAAAGAAAGAAGTCAACTCTTTAATCCAGATATTAATTTTTATACTGTTGACCACACAAAAAATGTAATCAGCTTTTTAATTTTGCGCACCCTTATAAGTCCGCGCTAGGCTGCAGCTTACTCAGGATCATTTTGTTATTTTCCTCTAAAAGTTTGAAATTTGTTTTTGGGATATTTTTCTCCAGGTCAGACGCAGTACGAGATTTTCTTAATCTTTGAGTCCAAGTTATCTCTTGGCACTAATAGGTCCAATTTTCGGTGAAAATAAAATTACACTATTTTAATAATAACCCCTATATAGTACTACAGCTCCACAAAATTGCAGAGTTGGACATTTTTTGTTTATTTAGCACTTTTTTTACACACATGCACAATCAACGTAGCATCGAGCAATGTGCATGCAGCTTTAGTGTAAGTTGATGAAAAACGTTACAACAACATTCACAATAGGCGCAACAACCATATACAACAACAACAAAAAAACAGCAACAATGGCAAGTGAAATTGTTTATGAGATTAACCTCATAAACTGTGAAAAACGCATTTTAATTGAAGTGGACCTTTGGGAGTTAATTTTGTTGCTTTTTTGTAGTTGCTGTTCCTGCTGATTCTATTGTTGTTGTCATTTTCGTTGTATTGTGTGCAGGCAAATTGACAGCAATATTGCAAAAAGTATTAACAAACAAACAATAGCTTCGCTCATATATTGAAAGTTGATTGTTTGACCCTTGATGCTGTTGTGTTTTTTGTTATCATACAAACGATGAATTTTTTTTTTTAACATTGATAAATTATAGTGTCTGTCTGATTTATAATAATTGAGAGTTTATATGGGATTTTAAGTGACAATATTTTGAATATTGTAAAAATGTAGTAAGCAAATCAATCAAAATAAAAGAAATTTTATAATATAAATAATTGTGCTAAAATCAGACTTTTTAGAGCCGAAAGTTTACCAAAAAAATATCACCCATTATCTTCAAGAAGACCCCCATAAGAATTGAAGTTCTTTCAAGGCATACTGTAGACGTCCATTAAAACAGTAACGATATAGCGATTTTCCATTTTAATGAACAGTTTTTCAAATAAAATTTTTTCCATTGATGTCTCTAAATTACGAACGCTAAACATTTTTGTTTAGTTCAAAAAGTGTACTTTTGTTTATGTTGTTGGAAAATCTGTTTTTAATGTCCTTCGACTCTTTTTTTTGGAGTCGATTTTGTTTACTTTGTCGGCATTATAAAATTGATTCTTGTGTTGAAATCATGACGCTTCAACGCAAGCGCTTTACAATTAGTGTTAAAGTTAAAATATGTAATTCAAGATGTTTAAAAAGGAATACGAGTAAAAGTGATCTCAAAAAATCTTTCAAAATCTAACTGAAATGCGAGTATATACGTAAAAAAAGTTTATTTTGTAAAAAATCACTTCGATATAACGAATTTTTCGATGTTATGACTAACCGTATATTAATTAATTCGTTATATTGGACATCTTCAATATACAGCATGCAGCACCATGTTACTATTTTCTCCCAGAGAAGTCTCACTAGCAAATGCTGCAATGTACTACACACTCCAATGCTGTAATAAATCCTTCATTAAATAATAATTTCTTACACTTCTCGCGATTGAAAAAATATGTCCGCCTTGCCAAACAGCAACCAATATACACAACCTCTGAGGCAAGAAGTCACCACAAAAAAATTAAATGTTTTTTTTTTTTTGGATTTTAATTGTATTTATAAATCCATCAACGCCTTTGACGTTAAGTCAGAAAACAAAAACAAGGAAAATTACCTACACTTGTAACTAACCCAATAACAGAGCTATATAAAAAACCAAACGGCAAGACAGTTCGTCTGTCATGCTGCTGAGTCAAGTGACATTTCATGGCTTTTGTTCAAATTAACATCAAGTTGACAGTTCTATGCATGGCAGCGCGTTGACAGTTCATTGCATATGCAAATGGCACGTTGACTGCTACAAAAACTCAACGGAAGGAAATAAAAAATTCGTCTTCGTTAGGCGAAAATGTTTTCATATGATACAAATTTCATACGCTGAAAAAGACGTTAAAAAAAGACATTTTGTACGAATATGCAAAGCTGAAAATAAAAGTCAACAACAATGACGTTGATGAAAGTCCGCAATCCGCAATATTTCTTTAATATTTGGAACGCTTTTCTCATTTCTCTTTGTTTCTTTCTGTTTGTTTTTCATTTGGAGACACTTAAAATATTACATTTTAGTGAAAAATTCTTTTAGCTCATAATGTCGAATATCTAACTTCAACATACGAGTACTCTTACTCGCTCGCTCATCCCCCAATGTCTGGGTATGCACGTATGCTGAAAAACTTAAGCTAAAAATAATAAAAAATGTGAAAATAAACAACATGCGATGAGGATGACAAAAAAAACTTAAAATTAAAAGCAAACCACTTGAGAGTAGTCTATTGTATGTATGGGTTTTGGAGTCTTTAAGCCAATGGAAAAGGGGAGCATAAGAGTGGATCTTAGTATATAATTTTCATTTGCTCACACTTATTTAGCACGTAAATGTGTTTTTGGATTTATATAAACGTTTTCGAAACTGTTGTTTGATATTTTTTTATGTATTTCCATATTTTTCGAATGCGACCGATTATCGATACATTTGGAACTATCCGAACTACCGACTTCTCGATGGCTTGCATTATCATGCTTTTCGAATCATTTTTTCAAATATTTCACTACATTCCCGGAAAAATGTCATTGCAAATTTGAAATTTTTATCTTGATTTAAGGCATCAAATTTTCAAGTTGAAAGTAGTAATGTTTTATTTTTTCAATTTAAAAATTTCCGTGTAGGTATGGTTGAACTATCATAAGATCATTGATTTTTGTCCTGAGTGTACTTTTCAACTTTCGAATTATATGATACCTATCGAAAATATTTGACTTATTCAAGTCGACTACTACTCTTCGATTACTCCGAATTAATTCAAAGTCTTGGAATCTTTGTCAGCGTTCGTGATACTTAATCATTTTTACCGAACTTTTCGATATTATTCGATAATTTTTTGGTACTTTTCTATACTCAATTCGATGCTTTCTTATTATCTGTTTGATAAAATTCGAAACTATTCGGACTTTTCTTTGGGACTTCTCGACTTTTAATGACTTATTTGAACTTGAGACTTTAATTCGATACTATTCCAAACTTTTGACAATTTCGATACCATCAAATAATTCTCAATTTTCAATCAATTTTTTGAATATTTTCAATACTAAAAAAAATCTAAATGTTTCCGATACCTTTGAACACTTTTTGAATTTTATTGATTTTCTGGTAGTTTTTACTGCGAAAATATTCGAAGATTTTCGACTGGTTGAATTTTTTAATAGTATTCGACACTTTTCGACTTTTTTGACACTGTTGACATATCATCGACATCTTTGATGTTTTTCGACACTTTAAGACTCTTATTGTCTAGTTTGATGAATTGGCATACCTTGACAATTTGCCGCCCGGGGCGAAGAACCATTCTGCTCAGAAAAATCATCATAAAATAAATAAGAATGTACTTCATACCAAACACCTTTTGCCCGCCTCCTTCTTCCACCATAGTTACGCCACTTGTTTTATGCCTTAAAACTTTTGTCGAAACTATTGTGTTCCATATTAAATAAAAATCGCAATAGACATTTAGGTCTTCATAAGACTGCCAAATTCTGCAAAAATTAATTTATGAAAATTTAGCCAAAAATTAGAAGGAAAACCAAAAATTTTGATAAAAATCTACCAGATTTTAGATGTTTTTCGCACACTAAACTTTTTCGGGAACTTATTTTCCTATTCACGTTCAAAGTAGTTATTTTGCTATAGATGATGATTGAACAGTGTAATTTATATATATCTTTCGTAGAAATTGACAATGACTAAGTCAAAAAACAGTTTTTCTTCTACACTATGAAAGTGGATCAGTAGCAAAAGTTCTAAAACCGTTTAATCAAAAATTTTTGTTCAAAACGATACTTTACATATCAACTTACAAAAATTTAAAAATTTGTTAGTTTTCATTTTATGTAAGTTTGCTTATCAGCTGTTCAAAACTCCAGTCTTGGACGTCTTTAAAACTGGGTAAAAATTCGGACTTCCACAATAAATAAAAATCGCAATAGACATTTAGGTCTTCATAAGACTGCCAAATTCTGCAAAATTAAATTTATGAAAATTTAGCCAAAAATTAGAAGGAAAACCAAAAATTTTGATAAAAATCTACCAGATTTTAGATGTTTTTCGCACACTAAACTTTTTCGGGAACTTATTTTCCTATTCACGTTCAAAGTAGTTATTTTGCTATAGATGATGATTGAACAGTGTAATTTATATCTATCTTTCGTAGAAATTGACAATGACTAAGTCAAAAAAACAGTTTTTCTTCTACACTATAAAAGTGGATCAGTAGCAAAAGTTCTAAAACCGTTTAATCAAAAATTTTTGTTCAAAACGATACTTTACATATCAACTTACAAAAATTTAAAAATTTGTTAGTTTTCATTTTATGTAAGTTTGCTTATCAGCTGTTGAAAACTCCAGTCTTGGACGTCTTTAAAACTGGGTAAGAATTCGGACTTCCACAAGCTAAAAACTTGGATTTTTCATAACGGTTTTTCAAATATGTTTTCAAAATATGTGAAAATCAATATTATTCCATCACTGAATACAGAATACACTAAATAGTTCCCAAATTGAATTAGTATTGTCTCAGTTTTGTCAATGTTTCTATATTCCAATATTTGTGTCAATTCAAATATTTTTAATTTTTTCGAGATCCACCCCAATGAAACACCACTTTTCAGTCATCCACATACGAGTACACCATGCATATGCATATAACATGCTATCAACGTGACATGAAGTGACATTTAAATGTGACTCATAAGCGCGTCTATGACAAAATAAAATGCCATTTAACGTTAACAAAATGGGCTAAGGTGTGCAGGAGGTTTTTTTTTTCATTACAACCACAGTTTTCTCAATTTTCATGCTGCCAAAGCAGATTATAATCTTTCACTTTGTTGTACTATAAAGGCGTCAGACACCATATTATGCTGTACATAGGTGAAAAAGTAAACGTTTATTTTGAGGTTTCTACTATATGACACCTTATGGAAAAACTATGCAGTGCATTTTAGATTTTAGTAGGTTGATAAAAATATGTTGCACCAAAGTAAGCTAAGTTGATAACCTGTCAGCAAATTTTTGATGATTTTGTTTGGGCTGAAAATTAAATTTCAATATTTGTCTTACACAAAAAAGTAGTTTTTATGAATTTATGCAATAAACATTAAGTGGGAGAAAATGTTAAAAGGAAATAATAGTTCACTGAAAATCAAACACTGCTGTGAAGCATTTTATCAATGTATTTGAAATTTGATGTATTTGTATTGAATGAAGTCAATTTTATTTACGTTACTGTTAATAAAATCAATGAAAAGTTGTGTTCATGAGCTCATATGTTGAATGCAGCTAAGTTTTTAAGCTCTTCATTAATTTACATTAGCGTTTCCCTCAGTGTATGCTCGCAGTTGGCCATATATACTGAAAAAGCTGTAAAATACAATACAAATACAATTTTCAGCTCTTTCACTATTAGAATGTTAGCATTTCGATATTCAACAAACTGAAATGCTGTCCGATCAATTGTTATGCTGCTCAATTCAATTTTTTTTTTGTCATATAATCAATTTAATTTCTACTCAATTAATTTTTTAGCTCAATAATTCAGTTTCTACTCATATAAATAATATTCTTTACCATTTTTTTAAACTCGCACAATATTCATTTTAATACCGCTCAAATAAACAACAACCGACATAGCTACTACACCCTTTGCTTTGCTGATAATTTCAACAAAAAGCAATACCTCACAGCATAGAAATACAAAGAAAAAAAATTTGAACTTCCAGCTGAATTTTCAATTCTAAAATGTTTTATTTATTCAGCATAATTTGTCTGCTTGTCCCGACTGACGGCAGGATATTTAAACTCATAGGATACCAGCTAAATGAAACAGAAAGCAATGACTGCATAAGTGCAAGACAGAAAGAGTTGAGAAATAAGTCAGCCAAAACAGTTGGTATGAAAAAGCATCAGCTTGAAAATCATATAAAATACTTTTGTAGCAAGACTCACAAAAAACAAACGATACAAACAAAAGTACTGACAGTTGAGTTAAATAAAAAAAGGAGCAAAAAGGAGTGGAAAAAAAGTTTTAGGAACAAGTAGCAACAGCGGCAACATTTCCAAGGCTTTATTTTTATTTTTTTTCTATTTCAGCTGCATACTATGCTTTTCTTTTTTTTTCAATTTAAAATTCAACTACTTCCCTACTACTACTACTTTTTCTACTACTATTCCACTATAACTGCTTGCTGCTTCTGAACTCAACATTTTCACCCCCCTAGCTACGTTCTCACACTTAACGCAAATACAGTTAAACTTGTGCCGCTGCTTCTACTACATAGTAAATACTGCATACTGCATGCGTTCTCCATAAGTAAAACGTAAAACGTTGAGAAAACTTTTATAAATTATCCTTGAGAGAGAATCCTTATTTATGGCTCGTGTGCAATTTTCATTTTATCGCTGTAAAGCAAAGCTAAGCTTTAGCTTTTACTTCATTATCATCATCATAGTCAAACAAAAAGTTAGGGAGGTTGCATTATAATACCTTACGATTTGGGCATATATTAAATATCTTACTATATTTGCGGTTTATAGAACCTACGAATAGACTTTTCTCTTGTCAACAAAAAAAAAATTAGTTAAACTTTTTTTTCGTTGAGGGTTATTAACTTTTGAATATTCATTACGTTAGTTGTTTACTTCTATTGGAAAATCGGCCAAAGTAACATATACTTTTATTTTTATGTATGCAAAGGACATTTTAAATTTTGATTAGCTTTTCCTAAATAAATATTTTTTTAAATTTTTAGTACTTTTTTTAGTACTATATTCTTCTACTAATATTTGTATTAAAATGTTTACTACTTTTTTTGGTAACTACTTTTCTGCTACTTTTTATGTATCATTTACGCCATTTACAGTAAAATTTTTGTTTTTTAATTGTTTGAATCTTTTTACTCCATGTTTCTACTACTATTTTCACATGAAACTTTTTAACATTTTTATAATTACTCAGCTTCCGTCGCATAAGTTTAGTTATTTCACATATAGCGCCGAAACTTCCAAAATCCTTTGTAATTTTTTGTAATGTGCGCTTAAATTCACAAAAAATTTCTTCATCCTTTGCTTTCATATTTAGACGCGACTTTTTTAATGCACATGTTCAAAGAAAAGCTGCACAAATAAACAGTAAACACAGTAGCAAATGCTTGTGTACGTTTATATATTTGCATCCCTGCATCAGAGTTACAAAAGTTTTATTGGCAAAATCTGTTTATGGGTTTTGAATTTTAATTAGTTTGCATTATGTGCAAATGTTTGTTGGTACGATGTTATTGTTGTTGTTTGTGTAACTCGCTTGCTGGCATTTATTTCTACTACTTTTCTACAGTTCTTTGTTAGTTTTTCTTTTTCTATTGTCTGTCTATCAAAGTATTTGTCTGCTGACTTTCCGCACAGCTTCTAAATTTTGTGCATAACAACAGCAACAAAAACAATAAAAAACAAATAAGAAAAAAATGTAATTTCGAACAAATTTTAATTCGATGAAACATGAAATTGTTGTGTGTGGCTTCAGAGCAACATCCTTTGGCAGCATAAGAAATTGTTGTGGTTTCACTAGAAAGCATGAGAAAGCAGTATACTACTTATAATTTGTAGTAGTTGGAAACGCAGTAGGAAACAAGAGAAAGAAGGGTTACTATAGTAAAATATTGCTTTAAAGTTTTCAGAATTTGTCCCTCATAAATTTTGGGTAATTATTTGAATCAAGAAGAGTAAACTTTAAAGCAACATTAAAGCTTAAGCAACATTTTATATAGTTCTATATATTAATTATGGCATCTTAGTTAGTTTTTTAAAGATCTATACGTAGTGGTATGGTATTGGTTCATTTTTATACTTTGATATAATTAACATAATTCCAATCGAAACATTAATCAGATTCCATGATGTAATTAATTTATCCTTTTACTTCTCAGTGAAAAATCAGCCGAGTGCTTTAAGTCGTCTTATAGCAAAGAAAATTAGGGCTAAAGATCGATTGATGTACCAATCTGTTTAAATTTGCTCTGTTTTATTGTATGTTAGCTGGGGGCACATCTTATGTAAACTTTTCTTATTGCATTTGTGTGGTTTTCTATAGCTGCTGTCATCTCTTAGCCAGCCATTATCTTTTGTGATGTACGTACCCTTCATAAAAGAGCCTTTCCCTATGGAGAAAAATCTTGACTATACAATATTGAATAAAAAAACCAATGGACAAGTTATCTGGAATAGTAAATATGGATATAATTTGCTGAAAATAGTGTTTATCTAAGTCTATGACCATCAAAACGTTGTTTAAGTTTTCAGCTGAAAATACGATTTCACAAAAATTTCCATTTTAAGCAACCATGAACATTAAAAACTTTTCAATAGATTTAATTTTATTTTACCAATGAAAGCGACCTTGCAATTAATTTTCAGCAACATAAAAATTACATTACATTGTTAACAATTCAAACTTGGATTTAATGTATTACTAATTATGGTAGCAACTACAAACAAAACCATGAAATTCATCACCGGCAACATTTTC
The DNA here is from genome assembly GCA_963680825.1 of Meiosimyza decipiens. Lineage (NCBI taxonomy): Eukaryota > Metazoa > Arthropoda > Insecta > Diptera > Lauxaniidae > Meiosimyza > Meiosimyza decipiens. The sequence continues at coordinate 90,407,176 of OY804259.1, read as the reverse complement.
GAGAAACCATTAAAATAAAATAACATAAATGGTAATTTCGCATTAATTAATAGGATAAATTGTAACTGAAAAATCCTGTTAAGGCAACTTAACAAAAACAAAAACATCTTAAAAAACTGTTTCGCAAATTAAGAAAAAAGCACGTTATTTATTTGCCAACAATTTGCAAGCAATAAATCAGCCAATCACAAAAATGTTGCAGACAAGCTGAGAATTTTCGCTGTTGCGTTGCAATGCAAGCAAATGCATAAAACAACATAAACGACAGCCACAACAAAAACAAACAGCAAGCAATTTAAACAAGCTAAAGTTGCATTTAAAGATTTATTGCCCGCTAACCTGTTTCTTTAATTGCAACATTTTTGCGTTGTGTTGCTGTAGCCGCTGTTGTTGTTGCTCCCATTAAACAGCAGACAAGCGGCGTTGTTTTTAGATATTTGTTTTCTTTTTATAACAAAAATAAAGCAAATTATAAGTGATTGAAGTAAACAAAGCGGAAAAAAGCGGCCAGAAAGTGACAGCAACAGAGAAATTGCAGTCATATTTTAAATTGACAACAAAACGATGACAACTAAAAGACAAGAAATCGGAGAATAAAAACAAATAAACCCAACACTACACTGTAACTACTGTGCTATGTTAATGTCTTATACGCTGTTGTTGTTGCATTTCAGATTATTTTTGTTGTTGACTAAAAAGTTTTTGTTGCTAAACTTTGGTGTTGATTGCTTTGCTATTGGCTTAATTGCATGCGTTGTTGTTATTTTTGTTATGTTTGTTGTTGCAGTTGCTTTAACTGCGTTTAATGATGACAATGACAATGTTGCTTGTTGCGTGAAAATTTAAAATTTTTTTTTTAATTTTGATAGCGTGGATTTCAGCACGAACTTCGGGCATTTAAGAACGAGCTTCGGTAATTTGAGTAAATGGTAATGGAAGTTCGAAAGTGAAGCAAATTTTCGATTCGAAATTTAATCATTAACTGCTGTCTACTGTAACTTTCCTTAGTTATAGTATAAGCATTCATAAATCTGGTCTCCAAAATTTGACTTAAGATTTTTACTGCAACATTATGTCAAGTAGATCAAGCAGGAACCATAACGATTATGAATCTTACTATATTGCAAATCACTGCATAATCGTTATAAATGAATCCGTATTTTTTTGTCCAATTAAATCGTTATTTTTGATTTTATGTGCTTGTTTTTATATCAATATCTATCCTAATTTAAGATCTCCACCTTTTTTAAAATCCAAAATAACCGTCATTTTGGGATTTTAATAATTTCACCAGCTATACTTTTCCGATGTTCTTTGATAACTTTTGACCTTTATCGATGTATTTCGAAAGATGTCTTTGATTATTTTCAATAGTTCGGTGTTGCTTGATACTGAGTCAAAAAAATCTATAATAATCAAAAACTATGAGGAATGTTGATAAACCTCGGAAAGTCGAAAAATATCGACTAAGTTCAAAAATATCCAATTGCAATCAAAAACATCGAAAAGTGTCAGAAAAAACCATAGCATATTCGAACAGTGTTGCACAGTATCTTAAGAGCATTAGCAGAAGAACAGTGCAGACTGAGTCCCAAACGAAATCCATATGCGATCTTCATATATTGGTGCAAAAAAAATTAATGGATCCAAAACGTCCCCGACGGATATATTTGATTTAAAAACATCAAAATGCACAATGACGACTATTTTTGTTCGAAAAAAATTGTAGTTCAAAATTACGATTTTTTTTTTTAAATTAAAAGCAAAAATTTAAAAAACATTGTCCTGTCCCTACGCTTTTCCTCAACATAAACTCATCTGTATACTTAAACTCACATTTCGTTATTCCTTCACTGCAATTGATTTTGCCTCAATTATTGAAAATAATGATTATTTACGATAACTGACATCAAAACCTTCGTTCAATTCTATAAGATTTGTATTTCCAATAGAAAGGAATAAACCACTGGCGTGATTTTTATTGTTTTCATCGATGGTTTAAAAATTAATTTAAACTATCTGGCCAATGTAGTCTATTTTACGTGGAGATTTTTGCTACTAAACAAACTGCATATATGATTGCTGTAAGGAATCTCCCTTTTTCCAATATAATCATTTGGGCCAAACGTCTTAACGGTAATCAAAGCCCCTAAGTCCCATTGTATCAATTCACAGTACGCAATGAATTGCAGAAAGTCTCTAAGCTGCATTTCTGTTATAGGAGACGTTGCATCGATACAGCACGTCCTCTGAAAATGTACTGAATGTATGTTAACAGAACGTTTTAAGACTTCCGCAAGGTAGCAAATACATCAACAGAGAATCAGTTGAAATACCGAGTGGTTACTTCTCCCTTGTAGAAGTCAATAAGGCAGCTTATCTTATTTTCAAGCATAACAATAAACAATCTAGAGCTCCGAGTGCTCTTGTCATTTTATCGACAAGCTACTTGCTTTACCAAACCTAACCTATTTAGTTCTGTAAGTTTTGGCGCTAACAATAAGTTGCTCAAATACAGATAATCGTTTTAAGCTTGACTCTTTTATCTAACCTAGTAATAATATTTTAAAAAACGTTCAAGAACAACAAAATCATTTATATTTCAAAAATTAAACTGTTTATTCCGTACTGTTTCAAAATTATTAAATATCTAAGGACAAAATTTTGAAATTTTATTATCACTTTATTAAATTCAAGATGTTGTTATTTAATAAATCTAAATAGAAAAATAAATTTTTGAGATTTCTTCCCACTCAGAAGAAATTTTTTTGATTTTCTTCAAAACTATTTTGGTCATTTGTTTTGAATTCCTTGTGTTTGTCACGAATATCCACAAATCCCAATGATGTTAGTTAGAAAACAAAAAAAAAAAACATTATAGGTTCGTTAGTCGTTAGTTGAGGTAACCTCTAACTTAAGTGAACACAGCTAGATATGCACACAAAAAACATGAGGCCATTTAAGCAAACAGCAAAAATAAGAAAAAATAACTAGAAAACATTCTCAAGAAAATGCATGACGTGGTCGCGCTAAGCACTCCACTGAGTTGTATGTTGTTGTTGTGTTTTTTTTTTTTTGTTTTGAACCGCCACGACGACACATTCGAATGATTTTTGTTTTTGTTGTAGAAAAACCTTTTTAACAGCCATTGCAACAATCACGAAGTCCTTTTGCATTGAGGATGTGGCCAAAGAAGGTACAAACTTGTGTACTTATATACATAGAAAAGGCCCACATACATACATGCATCCATGTTAAGCTTAAAAGCTAAAAATTAGCAACACAAAACGAATTGCAATTTGAAATTCAAATAACAATATAAGAAATAAACAGGAAAAGACACCATATGAAGGCACAAATTTAGATAATGCTGCTGACTGCCTACCGGTACAGTGGTGTGCGCAGAAATGCTTAAAATTACTGAAGTATTAAGATTAGGGAAAAAATAAAGTGTTAAATATTCGACATGGAGAATTCTTTGCTGTTATAGCAAATTGTTGTCCCACCTCTATTAATATTGGTAAATTTTTTATTTTGCTATATATCCTAAGATGAGCACAAATCAATTTTTGAATTTTCATGTTGCCATTGTGTTTCACACAACAACAAATTTAATTTTTAGTAATAATTTGACAAAATATACATTCAATTAATGAAAATAAGATAATGATGCCTTAAGTTCGATATTACTGAAATTTTAACATTTTCCTAAAAATTATATAACAAAATCTGATCACAAATTTCATTAAAACTTACAGCATTTTTGTAAAAAAGTTATAGAAAATTGGCACATAGCTCTTGACAGTTTTTAAGTTTTTTTTTTCGTATAAAAATTGCGTTTAAAATTTTACTCATGTTAAGATCATGTAAAAAAAATTTAGTAATTTATGTCCCTTGTGATACATAAATTTAAAATGATTGTCACACAAATAAAATTCAATATTCTAAAGAAAATTTTATCCAGGCTTCGCAAAAATCGAAAATTACAATTTATTCCATTTGGTTTTTTAAGGAAAATTGCTTCAAAACCTAAGAAGAAATTGCCCAAAAACCATCACACTTTCTTCTCTTTGATATAGCGCAGAAAGAATACATTATTTTTGAGCAGAGTCGTGTTCAGATGGATTTCTCTAAGTTTTAGACATTATTTTGTGTAATTTTACTATTTGAGATTTTAAAAAATTTTAAGTTTTTTAAATTTTTTCTTTGATTTTTAAGCCATAGTTCATTTATTTTCAATAAAATTTCAAATAATTAGGCTTACGTAAATATTTTTTGCCATGTATATAACCCACATGTATTGCTTTTTTTTATTTGGCTTTTGCTTTTATAATAGGCAACGGTAAAATGCCATAAAATTTGTGAGGTTCGGTTGGCAAGAAAAAAATCAACCGCATAAGAGTTAAATGGGCAAAATGTATATTTTTTTCAATGGCTTAAAACAAAAAAAAATGCATTTCTATGACTGATTTAATCACAGCTAAAACAACAACAACATTATAAACGACAATCAGTCTAACAATAGCATTGGTAGTGGTAGCACAAGCAGGAAGTCTTACTGCTGTTTGTTTGTTTCTTGATTTAAATGTGGGGACGTGTTCTTTTTTAACTTTTTGTTCATGTGAAAACTGTTGCAGAGAAAAAAATTGGACTCAATGCAATTTTTGTTCGCTAATTGGGAAAATTGAATTAATTAAAAATCTGATAAGTTGCAGACATTTAATGTCGTTAAATGTTATATTTATTTAAGGCTTGAAATTAAATGTTGAAGTGTTGTGCCAAACAAGAGATCTCTTTAAATTCAGTTTTTTTTTAAATTTGAGGTCAACCGAATTATATGTGATCATTCAGCAAACCAATTGTTGCTTTCAAACATAAAGCTTCTTACGGAATTTTTAGTTTTAAAATTATTTGTTTTTTATGAAAATTACTCTTTAAATTATTTATCACAAGTATTAAATTAAATATAACTTACTTCATTGCTAACTTTAATTTTATTTTTGTTTGAGATTAAAATATTATCATGCTTATATTTTTAAAAGACATCAAATGTTTGTAATATTGGTTAGAAATATTCTTTTGAGTAAAATATTTAAAAAAATTAAGTGATTATTCCAAACACCTTTTATTTTTCTTTATATTCCAAATGGTTTTTTAAAACTCAAATGCAACATTACATTCAACTGAAAAAACTATAAAAGGTTAAATTTTGGTTTAGAAAAAAAATCAGCGAAACAGAAAAAGAAAAAACAAACCATACGCCAACACGACCTCCATAAATGCAGCAGGCAAACAATAAATGTCTAAGTTATGTGCATATATTTGATATTCATGACAAACGAACAAACAAACCTCAAGACTTCAAATAGTTGGTTTGACAACAGAAAAATCTCTTGCTGAAAAATCGTTTTAATTGCATTGAAATGCAGCAACAACCAGCGTCTACTATTTCATGATTTTTCTTTAAATGGTTTTTTTGTGTTCAAGTCAAACTTTCTTGCTGGCTTGTTTTGGTATTTTGTTTTATTTCGCAATTTAAACCGATAACTAAACATGGCAGCTTTTTAATATGATGAATTTTTTTGTTGTTGTCATCTATCGTTTTAGCTCTAAATATGTTTACAGCAAATTGTAAATGTTGGCCGTAAATCTTGTAGACGGTTGGTTTAATTCGCAAGAGTTTTACTTTGGACTAGTAGATAGCATTGCATGCATGATTTTTATGTTAATTCGTTATATTTTTACCATAACTATGCATTTTTTATTCCAATAAAATATTGAAAGTTCAAACTAAGCTTTTTTTATCTTTCCAAAATAAGAAACTATTGGACAGGAGAGCTCATCATTACCCAACCAAAGTGGGGCATTATTTATTTGAATATCAAATAAAAAAATTTATTCCATTAAATGTTTTTAAATTATGGAGTGAGAAAGTTTATATGAATGAATCTTTACTCGAATAAAAGCCAATTTGAAAAAATTTTTGTAAATTCATATTAAACGAACCCCAAAAGCTCATTTTGATCCTATAATTCGAAAAAAATTTTATGGCACCAATTGATGGGATAATATGCAACATAGCTTTTGGTAGGTGAGCGATCTGAAAGTACTTTTAAAGAGCCTGGACCGCAGATATTTATATACAAGGCCGTATCCAGGATTTTATTTCGGGGGAGGTTTTAGATTTGAAATCGATTTAAGGTAGTGTGTGTTCCTTGCAAAATCGTTTCTATATAGTGTCTGTCAAAAAATTTCGGGGTGGGGGGGGGGGTTATATCCCCTAGCATCCCCCCTAGATACGGCCCTGTTTATATATATATATATATATTTTTAAGAGAGACCTCCCACCTTACCTTTTGGTAAAAATTATCTTTTTCTTGTCAATTATGCAATAAAGTTATTTTCAGTAATTGAAGCCAAAAATAGTATACACTCAGACGAAAATGCCTTACCTGCGTTAGGTAACACATTAACCTGATAAATTGTTCTATGGAACTCTATTTAATTTAAAAAAAAACATTTTTTTCTTGCATTCAGTGGGGTTCGAACCTGGACATTCCGTGTTGTTGCATGCGATATGCTCATATAATTTTAGTTCCACGCAATATAATAGTAAAAGTAGCTCAGTTGGTTAAGATGTGCGCATCTCTCAACAGTGGCATAACGAAGGAGACATAGGTTCGAATCTCGTCGGAGACAATATAGAAAGCTTTATTTCTGTATGAAGTTTTTAAAATGTAACATAAATGAAGTTCCAATTAATAAGCAGTAAAAAGGGAATGATAGAAAAAAGCAAAAAAAAAACATTCGGTTTCGCTTTTTGAGAAATTTCTTTAGCTAACCTGAGAATCAGGTTAGATAAACTTAACAACCAGGGCCATCAGGTTAGAAAATTTTAACCTGAGATTTGGTAAAAATTTTGGTTACATTAACCAAATTTATTTTCTGAGTGTATAGTACATTTTTTATCGAAAAATTGCCTCAAACGGGATTTAATGAATTATTATATAATATAGAACTTTCATTAATTATTTGAATTATTTTTGTTTGTTTTAATAATGTTCATGTTTTTATTCGTCATTCGAATAGTCGAAACTTGGTGATTTTGAATATTTAGAGTCAAATTCGCTAAGATTTCTTATCACCTAATCGACTAACGTAGTATCAGTATTCACAATGTAATTTACTATTTGCATTTATAAATTGCTGCTCTAGCTTACGTCTATATCTTTTTGCGTACTCTTAATCCAACTCTTAGTTCCAATTTACTGAACAAGCAATTTGCGTAATTAATTTTAAGGTTGGTTTTGCATATTTTTTTTTAGAAAAATGTTTCACGAAAACTTGAACTGAATTTAGAAGATTTCTCATAAAAAAATTATAAGTGGCCTTGTTAGTATATCATTGGTACGAAAAATGAATACATGGTGTGTGAATGAAGTCTGACTTTTATACACATGAACATACAACACAGAAGTTTTCAACGATCATTTAACCTTGTAACATTTTTAAATTGCATTTTTTATGAGTGCAATTTAAGAAACTTTCGCGTCTAACATAAGGTAGCTGCTTTGCAGAGTCTGGAAAAAATAAAAAACATATGATTTTTAGCAGCGTTATTTTGTATAACATATTAGATTATTGAAAAAGTCAGTTTTTTTAAGTCAAGGTCACATGAGTCATTTGTTTTTTAATGGCTGCTATTAACACCCAAGGTAAAATATCGAACATAATAACTGCAAGACATGCTACTAAAAATGATGCATCTTCTTTTTATGCTGTCACAAAAACAACCAACAAACAGTTCAAGAGAAAAGGACAAGATTAAAAATATGATGACGCTTCCAAGGATATCCGCCCAAAAATGTATACAAAAACAGGTAGGCAGTAAATGAAAGATGATACTTTTTTCTTACGCATTGATAGGAATATGGTTGAAAGTTGAATTTTTTTCTTTTTAGAGAATTTAGGTCTCTTGTTTGGTAATTTAGATTGCATGCGCTTACCGTTTTACACTTTCTATATAAAACTAAGTAAAATTTTTACGTAAAATATTTGCACAATTCGACAAACTTCGTCAATAGGGAAAATTTTTTACTGGAAATTTATTTAAATATTTAATAACATGTCATTTTCAAGCCATTAGAAGAGGAAATTATCTCATGTGACTTTGTCGTTTAAAGTTATGACACTTTTAATTCAGAGTTCTTTGCACTTGTCCTTCCAAATCCATTTCAATGTGGCAACATACATATATAAATATGTAAGTAAAAACTATTTTCAGAGACTTGTTCTGGAAATCAATATTCAGTTCATAAAAGTACTTTTATGTAAAAACTATTTTGAAAATGATACAACAGTATCGCTGCTAAAGATTGATTTCGATTCATTTTGCATACTGCATCATCTTAAATATATTTCTAACAATCAAATCAAAATCTGCCGCCAAAAAACTTATTCATTCTTTATTTCCTTTTTTACCTAATATTATAATATATCATACAGAGCTTTTGGAATATACACACTAAAACTAAGAAAATAACTCGCTGTCTATACTTTTAGGAGAATTTTCCTATATGACTTCTCAATTTTTTGTACAAATTTAATGAATTAATTATATGCTGCGCACGTGGGCAAGTTTCATTTGAATGAGGTTGACAGGTTTTCAAAAAACAATAACACTGATTGTTGTCTCTTTTTCAGGAAAAAAAATTCAAATATCTTAACTTAACTTTCATTTTTGGGTATTTTATATCTGATGTTTTTTTTAATTCTAAAAATCCAGGTAAAATATCTCTGATCAGCCCGCCTGCTCACAGTTGCGCTGAGCTTAAGAACAATTTCTACAGAGTTTTTGATTTATTATTTTTTCTTCGTTGCTTGGTTGGCTAAAAAAAAAAACGCAAAGCAAATAAAGTTGTTGAATGTGAAATTATGTTATGTAAAGTAGAAGATCAGAAAGATACAAATCAAGCTTAGTTTCCAACTTTGGTTTGAATTAAAAGATCAGATGAATTATTTTTAAGAAAAAAATAAAACATGAAATTAATTGTAAAGCAGTAGGAGACTTACAATTTTTTCTAATTTATTTTATTAGCATTGGTTAAAATGTTATTTAGTTATAACTAAAAATTATCTTTATTTTAATTTAGAGACACGCTGATTTTATCTTTTTATTTTAAAGAAGAATAAGCACAAAAGTACTTTTAACATGTTATGATAGAGAAAAAAATGATTTATAAATCGTTTTCATATATGCAGTAACATCTTATCGTCTTTTTTACTAAAATATATAAAAACAAAATATTTAAGAGTGTGTACTTTGCGAAAGTAAGGGATTCCTAAGCAGTGCTCAAGATCAAACTACGAGTATATCAACGGAGTAAAAATTTATTGGTTATCAAAGCGAGTAATTTCAGGTCTTAAAGTATGTTCTGTGGAAAACAAAAAAGTTTAAAAGACGTCAAACACGGGACACCCCAACGGGAAGCGGAAGCTTGTACAAGGTGCTTCGGATGTGCTTCAATGGAAACAGGAAGATGTTTCCATCTTCTTTGGAAGTATAGGAAATGCTGTCTTTTAATGCCAAGTAGAAGCACATTTCACACATATACTCAGGGAAGCTAAGTAACTTATTAGATACTTATTGTATTACAACCGACCAGATTTGATCCTAAGCTTCATGCGTCATACCAGTGACCTGAGATGCGCACATCTTAACCAACTGAACTACTCATATTTATAATTTCACTGAGACTAAAACTACATTAGTTTTCAGTGGAAGTAAAATGTTGAGTTATAGATTTCTATAGCTGTCGCTTGATTATTCATAAACTAAACTTTGGCCTGCCAAATAGTAATAATAGGATTGGTTGATTTCGTTAAGCTGCTCATGTAATAATACGGAATGACCAGGTTCAAACCCTAGTGAATGGAGAATAAAAATTTTTCTTTAAATTATATAGAATTTCGAATAAGATGCATCCAAAGAAGCACATCTGACATGATCACCTTGGAAGCTGCTTCCAGCTATCCCGTACATAATCGCTATAATAGCAATTTAAGTTTCAAGTAGCCCCAGGGTCGCAAGGCTTAGGTTGGCGCCAAAGTGGTTTTGAAACATAGCTCATTTTGCTGGGATTTTTGAAAGTCAAAGTGGCCCGTTCTTCTTTTTAAGTGAATGAAAATAAATCCTTTTTTTTTTTGGTAAGCTAATTGCATTTTTTGTTAAGAAACAATAAAAATTCTTTCGGTAGGGGCTGCAAATGAGTTTTGTGCCCCAATAGCCTGATGTGCACGCCACGCCTCTGGCTCTACTTGGATACTTTATGTTTCCATTAAGTTATAGAAGTTTTGAAAATACTAGCGCCTACGGCTGAGTTTATTAATCACTTGATCTTAACTCCTAATTTATGCATTATGTATTCGAATTGAAATTAATCATCTTGCTGACAAAGCACTAAATACGATACAATTTTTCTTCTTTATATATGTATTAAACATTTATGTTGTTAATCTCTTTGTTAAAACAAAGAAAACAAAAATCGAACAACACTTCATTAGCACAAATATTTCTTATTTCGCTGCGTAACAACAATCCCCTGGGGAGCAATAAATCTATAAAGGTTGACGGCTAATAAAAAAACAATAAAAAGTTCATGAAATGAAAGCAGGAGGGACTTCAACGTTTCAATAAAACGAGATAAATATATTTAAAAAACATGTAGAAATATTTAGCATATTTTCAGTTAAAAACTTAAAAAACTATTAATCAAATTAAATGCAATTGCTTAACAACATATTCTGCAATAATGTGCAAACACAAACCATAATTCCCCATAAATAATATTTACAAAATAACTGGCAACACCGTCGGCTGCTCCCTTTTAATGATGATGACAACGAACAAACAACAACAGCCAAGTGTAATAAAATGAGCAAAAGCAACGGAAAAACTGCTGCCGCCGCTATAAAAGAAATTTTTACTTCCTTTTTCTGCCACGACAACAACAAAAAGAGACGAAGCCGTTGTTGCCGTCGTTGTTCCAAGACATTTCGCTGGCGAATATTGTGTGCGAAACGATAAACACTTCAGAGCGGCCATTAAAATCTCAAGAAACGACTACACCAGGATGATGATGAACAAATAAATGAGCAAAGTGCTTTTGCGGGTGTGAAAGAGCGCGCATGAATTAAAAGAGAGCTCAGGCAGCTTGCCAATTGTGATAAGAGAGGATAAACTCTCAGCTGGTGCAACAACAAAGATATGTGTACGAGTGGAAAAGTAACTAAACTAGTGTGTTTATTTGAGTACTGGTTTTTTCGGCTCTCTAAGCAGTAAAAATGAATAATGGCGGTCGGTTGCTGCAAGACAAATAACCCAACCTCTTTATTGCTACTCTTTGTTCAGCGCTAGTGCTGCTGCTATTGATGGTGATGAAGATGATGGTTGACGACATTTTACTTCTCACTCGCACGAATGCCATGCTGTACAAGCGTTAGAGTGAAATGCATTTACTGAATGAGAGTATAAAGTGGGAATATTTATTTATATTGTATTCAACTAAATTCCGTTACAGTGCACAGCGGCGGAAGATCTATAAGTCAAATTGTAAGGTTACAACTAAAATTTTCAAATTATTCAAACTCAAAATATTTGTTTGTATGCATCTATTAAAACGTTATATGTATTTCTATACCGTGAAATAAATTTAACATGTTCGTTCTCGATAAAAATTATTTTTTATCACATTATCTGAAAAATCTAACTCCAAGAGTGTATGATATGAAATCTTATCATGTGTTTTAAATATTATGCTTGTACTTCAATAAAAATACAAAGTTTTAACAAGAAAATGACATTTCATGAGATATCATTTAAGTTACAAAGATACAAAGAGCAACAGTTGTTTTCATACTCGTACGACAGTATTCCATCAAAAAGTGCTAACGGCTCAAACTGACGTATAACAATTGATTCTGTAGTTTAAAAAAAAAACAATATGCAATTGATTCAATACGCAAATAGCTATAATTATATATGTATTGAACTGCATTATTGATCTAATGAGTGAGGAATCTTCATTGTTAAATTGTGGAATTGATTGACGAACTTCTGTTAAATAGTAAAAGTTAAATGAACCTCTTCCAAATAAATGTACATATATACGATCAGAAATAGCAAAGATATTATGAAGAATACTTTTACTGCTTTAAAATTCTAACCAGATTCTCAGAAACTTTAGAATCGATTTCAATCAAAACTTCATGAGTATAACTTATCAAATTGAAAAGGTAGATCTTAAAAAAATGTTCAAGAATTTACTAACCACTTATAGACTTTATAATTTGTCTGCAAATATTGTCTTCGATCTATGAATTTTTAATTGTCCGAATAGTTTTCTATTTCTTTCGATTTTATTAAAATATTAGTTAACTTTTATTGGAATAAAAGGTCTGACTTCCGATCTTCGCTATTTGGGCAATGAATTCTATTTTGAAGCACTTTCTATTAAATTTTTTTCTATTTCACTAAGTTAAACTGTAAGAACCTGGCAGCGAGCATGTTCTCAACTGAAATAGGATGAAGAAGGCAACAAAAGCTGGATTCAATTATTTATTTTATTTTATGTATTACTGTAAGATTATTACAATGTCACACCCGTAACATTTAGATGTCACACCCGTTACAATTGCAGAGTTACTTAGGATCTATAATTTGAGACTTTATGTTAAAAGTTTCTCAAGGTTCTAATAAAGAACATATGAAGTATTTCTAAAAATTTATCAATTTATCACTCATTCCTGCAAAACTTAAGTCAGATTGAACTCAAACTCAAAATATTTAATATTTTAATATATAATATTTTAATAAATATTGGATAGTAAAATACCACTTGTTTCAAGAGAAGAAATGTCATTCTCACACTTGTCTGAAAAGATATGAACAGAAATAAGTCTTAAGCTATCACACCCGTTCCCCTGGAAGTGTCTTTCTGTTTTCCTAAACTACTCATTTGCATACGCACATGCATTGATATTCTTTATACGTTTGGTTTAACAACAAAAGTTTTTAGATAGTTTCTTATCTTATTTTATATATTCTTACTATTCATTATAAAAATTCTAGCTATTTTTTGTCAAGCCAATTAACGCAAATCTTAGCCGATGAAAAATTCATTGAAATTTATGAAAATTAATTACAAACATATTACAATAATTATTAAAAAGTGGGGCTCCTGCTCAAGTTGGGTCCACAATTTCATAATAATATGTACATATATTTCTTTTCAAATGCTTCCCCATTATGAATTAACTTTTTTCAGATGCATACCAGATATTACCCCGAAATGTTTGCACCCGGTTAAGGCTGGAGCCGAACTTCTAAATATATGTAAATACTTATGTATATGTATCAATATACATAAATATTTTTCTTCTGAATTTATAAAAATTTGAAATTTACGTGATTTGTAAATCATTTGGTGGTTGACTTAAGACATTTTAAGATTTTAACGCAATGGCTGTTTATGTTTTAACTAAAAAATTATATATATTTTTTTTTAAATTGCTGAAAGCATTCTTAGGATCAGTAAGCTTAATATGATTTAAGTAATAATATTTAAGGAAAAAGGCATTTGTATTCAAAATTCGTATGGAATATGATTTCAAATTTTACTAATATATACTCAATCTGAACCACATTTTCTATAGTTTACAAAAGAAAAATGTAGAAGTCCTACTTTTCTTAATTAAATCATCTTTTTGTGAATAGGGGCTCTTATTTTTGCAACGACGCTTTCCTAAATTTGTCAAAAAATTTGAATAAGGGGGTCTATTAAATAAAATTATACAATCTAAAATTGCAAAATGTCAAATCATCAATTTAACACTGTTTTTTCTGAAAAATGCACCGCAACAAATGGAAATTAATATAAACAATGCACCTCAAATGTGTATAAGAAGCCTCATGAGCGCAGCTTAGCAACATTACTATGAAACATGTTGCTCCAACAACCAGATTCCACTCAAACCATAAAATGCTCTAACAACTCACCGGCAACATTTACAGTAAAAATCGTTCCAAAGCAAATAAGCAACAAAACAGAACAAAATAAAAGATGTATTACTGCTATTGCGGCGAATTTATTTACGACGCCATATTTGTTGTCAATGCGTGTTGCGCCGTCGCCGCTGTTTCCAACATCGTCATACATCAAACGGAATACAACACAAGTGGCGATGGCACCGTCAGCATGAATAGAGATAGTCGCATTGTGAATAAAGTGCGCGTTGCAGTGGCTTGCGATTTTTGTAATTTTATAAATAAAATCTTTTAATGCACCTATTAACTGCAAGTCAAAGAAACTCTTTGTTTTTATATCATTTCTATAATATTGAGTGTAAATGTGATAAAATATCTTGAAATTGGCAAAGTTCATTATACGCTGCAAACATAAATCTTCGCATTATAAAAGACAGAAAATGCAAACGGAAAAAAGGACGCAAAAAAAAATTATAAGTATCTTATGTGCGCGCTCTCGGCGTATTCTTGTGTACTCTCTCTCTCACTCGGTTTTTGGCTGTTTCCTGCTATTTGTGAGCGTAAATTGTTTCTTTTTGTTTTGCTATAAAAATTCTAATATGATTTTGTACCTTGGAAAAAACGTGCTACAAAGTTTTTTTTATTGAAATTTTTCTAACAAAAAAACGTAAGTTAATACAAAGGTTTTTCTTGGAAACCTTTGTGTTTTCTTAATAACTTCACATATTTTTAAAATTTTTTTTTATAACTTCCACATGAAGCCCAATAAATCGCATAATTTTGCGCATGTTTCTTTTATTGTTGTGTTGATTTGTTTTACTTTTCTACAAACATTTCTTCCATAAAATTTGCTCGCCGCTCACTAACACAAATAAATATATAGCCATATACATTAAACAGTTATTGTAGTGTTTGTTGTTGTTTTAATGACAGCGAAAAAGGAGCGCGCCATCGAATGCTTTATGACTTTGAAGTCCCCGTCGACGAGGGTTGTTTAAATTTATCACATTGCGAGCGATTTTCTTGTATTAGTGTGTGTGTTTGCTATATTTTTCTTTTTGCTTTTATGTGTTAGTGTTTGTTGTGTATATGCAATAAATATTGGAAAATGTTTTTCTTTGGCGTTATTGAGAGTAGATAAAATTCCAGAGGGAGTTACGACGAAAGAAAAATGTGTGTTGCAAGTGGCACATTAAATAAAAATTTTGAGAAATGTTTTCTTCATCTATTTATAAATTTTTATAGAAAAAGCTTACAGAAATCTAAAAATTTGAAAAAAACTGCTAAATTAACTACTTATTGCAATTAAGTTCATACTTAATTTGACATAAGAACTAGAAGTTTTTGTAAGAATTTCCATTCCGTAAGATTTTGGGTAATAATTTGTTTAGAATTTTGACCTAATTTATTTCGGAATGGAAAACTAAGATTTAGCTTAAATTTCAAAAATCTCTGGTATTTGTAAAATTATATATATTAAAATTTAACTAATGAAGGATTTTGTATCCGAAAAACTGCGCTCAAAACAAATAGAATTCCATACATATCAAATGTGTCATTTTTGATTATGAAACTTCTTTTGGCCATTTTTGCAGATATAGGGGATCGCGGATCATAATTCAATGCCTAATAAATTGCTGTATGTTAAACTTTTTGGTTCTCTCTATTTTCAAACTATTCTCACTTGTGCGGTTTCGCCAAACTTAACCGATTCTTTGAGTTGTTTTGAAAAATCATTTCAAGTTCTCTTTTACTAACAACAATATACCCATTCTTACTTCGTTTGGGTGGTAATTGTAAAGAAAAAGTATATATCCATGACGTCATCAGATTTTTGATCCTATTAACGCAAAGTATATGATCAATGCTTATCCAAGTGCTATGCCAAGTGATTTATTTTCTTGAAATAATGTTTTAACCTCTCTTTTAAGTTCTTACGATGCATGTCCTACCCACTTGCTTAATCCTGTCCAATTTGTATCATTCCAAAATAATAACAAAATTTTGAATACTCGGACAAAGTATTTTATTGAAGGATTAATTAAGAAAATAATAATATATTATATGCAGAAGCCAATTAAAATATAATTAAGTTTAAAAAGAATTGCAGTAAATACTAATATTTTGTAATTGTCATAAGACCACAATACCAATAACCACATAAATAAATGACAAAAACAAGTAGGTAATCAAGGAAAATATCTTTTTCCATTTCATTATTTCGAACCAGTAGGCATGTTTTTTTGATTATAAATTCTAAGCACACGCTCACGCAAATAAGCGATGTCTTCATTTTGATTATTATTTTTCGAAGATTTTTTTAAACATTTTATTTATTTTATTTTTGTTGTACAATTTCAAAAAGGTTTTGCGTGTCATTACGTCGTGTGACACGCACTACGTTTTGTTATTTTTCTCGCTGTCATTTTAAAGCCTTTGTTTTTTTTCCACTGCTGTTGTTTTTGTTGCCGTTAACATTGTTAGTTTATCAGACACAGTAAAAACAACAAAAACAACAATAACATAAGCCAAATTGAAGAATTATCGTATGTCAGCCAAACAACGAAAATTGACATTGAAAATATATTTTTTCGTCACTTGCATTTTAAGGATGCAGAACTTGATTGTACAAACTGGGAAAAAGAAATGCAATATGAATGCAACACAGGTTCTTGGCAGCAAAATAACAACAACAAAAGTACAATAACAGAAATCACAACACCAATAACATCGTTAACATTAACGTTAGCACATTGTTTTAATGAAGTGTTAACCGAATTGCTAAGACAATTTTAATCAGTGGATATTGAAATTTTCAATGAATTTGCATAATTTTGATTAATATAGTATATGTAACTTGTTTTTAGAAGAAAAATTTTGTAGTTACAGTAAAACGTTCTCCAAAACGTGTCTCCAAGGAGCGAATGCAACACCATGCTATACTTCAAGTATTAAGAAAAAATATATAAAAATAGTCAATCTAAGCGCAGCTTAGAAAAAAGCTTTATCCTCGTAGTTCGGCTATGCAACAACAGATGGCAGCAGCTGCCGTCAAATGAATTCCTAGTCAATTTCAGACCATACGCAGCACAGACGCTCAAATGAACCCTTCACCGCGACGGACAAAGCCAAACCTTTAATATGTGTTCTGACGTAACATCACAAGAAAAAAGCTTGTGAAGCCTTCTGTTGCTTTTTAGTGATTTTTATATCAATACAAATTTTTTTTTGTTATTTTGTGAGGCAACAAACTACCTGAATTTGAGTTATGTAGCAAATCAAATTAAGCCATTTTTTGCCTCAAACAAGACAGCGCCCATTAAGAGGATATGAATGAGTAGGCGTTTTTAATTTGATGTTTGAATTGAGGACTTTAATTTGGGAAATAGTATATGTTTGTGCAGTTTTTTTATTTATTTTAAGGAAAAATTTTTTCATGAGTCTTTAAATAATTAGATCACTGAACTTTTGTAGTTATATTGCATAATTAATTTGTAGAATTTTGGCACTTTGAAAATATTATTTGTTTATGGCCTTAGTGATTTTGTTAAATTAATTAAGTAAAAGCAAAATTTTATCGCAACATTTCGTATGAATTTTTATGATATAACCTTTAAAGTTTATTATATCTGACATTAGCGTTGGTTTTTTTTTATTTTCTCGTGATACTATACTCAAAGATATGAATAAATGTACATGTGTTTTGTTGTCTTATTTGTTTTTGTATCTCTAAATTTAAATGCGAATCAACTGTTTAATATCAGCGGGGAGTACAAACGCGCGTTAAACAGCGTAGATCCATTAGGCACACCTTTTTTTGGGGACTCCGAGACTTGTGTGCAATTGGGACTTTCATAGCATACGAGTATACTGAAAGTGAGATTATAAGAGAAAGCTTTTTTAGCGTCAAAGTACAGTGGAGGAGGGAAAAAGCGTACAACACAAATTACTAATCACAAAACTGTCGTCGGATATATTTTGTAACATTAACGTAACAAAAATGTCAGCGATGTAGAGAGCTAAATGATACAGCGTGAGAAAAGTAAACTCAAAATAATGCTTTCTTTAATTTGGTTCAAAAAAATTAGTTTGCTGAAAACATTCATAGCTTTTGATATTATTATGTATAATAAAAAAAACGTAAAAAAATCATATCGACATTTCCAGCTTAGTTGACCACTTTTGAAAAAAATACAATGGAGAACATACAAAAACTTTGTTAATTAATTGATGCACTTCATGAAGCTATGCAGCTTTATAAACAGTAATAGATATAAAATCTTCATACTATATTGCATGACCATTTTGTATGTTTTTTTTTTTAATAAAACGCTTATCTT
This sequence comes from Meiosimyza decipiens, assembly GCA_963680825.1. Lineage (NCBI taxonomy): Eukaryota > Metazoa > Arthropoda > Insecta > Diptera > Lauxaniidae > Meiosimyza > Meiosimyza decipiens. The sequence continues at coordinate 90,388,792 of OY804259.1, read as the reverse complement.
TTTATATATTTTACTATAAGATTATTATAATGTCACATACCCTAACATTTGGATATCACCCCCTATAAATTGTTGGAGCTACGTTGTATCTGTTATTTAGAAGTTTATGTTAAAAATGACTTTAATAGAGAATTTATGAAGTATTTCTAAAATGATATCAATTTGTTACTCATTCCGGCAAAAATTTAGGCAAATTAAACTCAAACTATTGAAATAGGAGATTTTTTCATTAGTATCGCACTTTAAGCCAATTTTCTGAATTCATTACACATAGCTGTCAAATTTTTATATATTTAATAAATATCGGAAGGCACCATACTACTTTTTGCAAGAGAAAAAATTGCATTCTCACACTTATCTGAAAAGATATCAATGGAAATAAGTCTTGTCACAACCGGTTGCTCGAAAGGTTCGATGTGGATACCATAAGTCTCAGCATAAGAACATCAAAATAGCTTTTATTTTAGCTCATTCGATATATTTTGACCTTGGCTTAAATTTGATACTACTTGGGATGAGATGAGATTTTAGTTACTCGATAATGAGTAAATTATCGGATCTTAAGCGTTCCCGAAGAACTCTGTAGCATGAAGCTATTTTGAAAATATCTAATGTACATACTATGATGACATTGTGAGTACATTTTCGTTGTAAAAATTATGCATCAGAAAATTTGACAAAATTTTTAGTACATTCGTTACAATGGATGAATTTTGAGTACATTTCGACTATTTCTAATAATTTCCTTTTTTAGTAAGTTTTCGTGCAATATTAGTAAAAGATATAGAAATCGGACTATTATTTTTTCAGTAAAAGTTGCCGAAATAAAATTAAATATCATTAAAAAAGCCGGTTCCTTAGCTTAGTAAGAAAGTATGCCTAGATAACATTTGCAACTAACTCGATTTTTCGACCCCTCTGTGCTTCGAAATATAATTTTTTCAGTAGCTTGAGATTGATTTATTGATGTGTTTTTTGCAATTTAAATATTTTTAAAATTTCTTACTAAGCACAAATATGTCATATAATTTAAATCACAAAATACTTCAATGATATATTTTTAAATTTTTATAAAACTCGTCTTTCTTACTCATTTTTATAATTCCATATGATTAATGGAGCAAGTGCCGTGTAAAGATATTCACTGTCATAATTGAAATTTATCTGAATATTAATATTTGCCATATTTTAAAGTGAATTTTAATTTCAGGTTTTGCAGTGACATTTAATTAAAAAAAATAGTTACGCAAATAAAGAATGATTTATTACTTCATTAACAGCACTTGCTTATTTGCATGTGTTGATATGTGGGCGTGGCTATTAACAGGTTGATTTTACAGTTTTTGTATATTTAATAATATAAAAGAAGCATTACCTATGAGTTATGTGTTTTCTTTTGTTATCTTGGAATATTCGAAAATTTTTCTGTTAAGCGAAAAAACTTCTGCCAATTTTTAAAGCCAAATGCTTGAAACTCAACCTCTAAAATATTCTCTTTCTTTAGTTAAATAAAAAAATCAAAGAGTCAGCAAAACTAAGAAATCCAGAATGAAAACCTAAAAATCCGACAACATTCGTTATCCGAAAGTGCCTGCGTTTATTGATTTTTATGTTATTTCCCGCATGTTCTTTGTTTTATTCATTTGTGCTATATCTGTTGTTTTTATGTTTTCCTTGTTGTTGCTGTAATTTTCGCACAGTTACCCAAATTTTGTGCAAAAGTTTTGCTTTTGCCGGCACCAACAACACAAAAAATGGGGAAAAGGACGAGAAGAAACACTGCGACAATAGGAATGCGCATAATTTTTCTTTGATTTATTATTTTAATACAAACAGACACATACGCACTGACGTAAATATAACCCATATATTTTTCGAGTTACAGCAAAAAAAGAGAAGAAAAAAAGGTACAAGGTTCGCATCCTTGCTTACAAACATTCATCTTTTGCGTTCCTTCTGTCTCTTTCGCTCTCTGAAACATTTAATTTTATTTCATTTATAATAACAGCCTGAAAATTGTGCCACTCACACAGGCATACGAATAGAACATATAGACACACATACTAACAAACCATTAAGGACATTAAGGACATAACCATGAAAATCAACCTGCACGCAGTTAAAGCAAAGAAGAATAAGAAAAAAAGCCTAAGGGTCCCCCCCAAAAAGCTTGAATGGAATACTATGTCAGCCTTTGGCTGTAATTTTATTTCATCTCCTGCGATGAATGTCCTTTTTACGCTGCTAGTTATTGTTGTTTTTCAGGGCATAGCTCTTCTACTTGCCTTATGCTTACATAATAATTCATGTTATCCTTTTTTCACACATAATGTATGTCTGTTTATTTGTGCAAATGTGTGTGGAAACCTCCGCGTGCATGTGTACCTTAGTATGTTTGTGTTTGTGCCTACAAAACAAAAGTTTTTCGAAAGATTTTGGCTTTTTATGGCTATTTTCTTTTTTGGTTTATCAGAATTTTTTCAAGATTTTCTGAAAGTTTGCTGCAAAGGACTACACTGTGAATAAATTATCGCAAAGAATTGCAAAATTAATTTAATTGATTGGCTATATATGCAAATATCTGTGCGGTAGCAAATTACTCAAAGTATAGTCGAACAAATAAATATTACAACTACGTGTTGAAGTGAAAAAATATATATACGAGGTCAAACCAATTTTCGAAACACCATAAAAGTCTCATTATTAACACCAAAACAGGATTTGGGGTAGGTGTGTGCATATGGTAACTTATAACTTCGACATTTTAAAATTACTTTTAATTTTTTTTTTCAAAAAAGTTAATTAAATAAAATAAATGTTACTTGACTCGAAATTAAGAAGTTGCAATAAAAATTATTTTAAAAATGCATGTTATTTTGTACGGCTTTATCAAATTTAAAGAAAATTAAAACGTAGTTTTTAGGGTGTTTAGAAAAATAACTTTTTGCCTATGCTGCTTGGCCAGCTACGTTTAGCCATTTAGAGGGCAACGTTCGTCATGCTATTTGATACGGCTTCATATTATCAGAAATGTGATTTAATATTGGGTCACCAAACTCTATTATATTCGAGCCATTCGTGGCAGTGATATACCAGAAATCATATTTAAATGGTATACGGCAGTAAATTATCAACAGAAAAAATCAAAATTTAGGTCATTCAGACTTTTTGTTATTTCAATTCGAAACTATTACACTTTACTAAAATTATCCGACATATGTCTGTGTGTGTATCTGTGTTTAATATTTTGAAAAATTTTATATTTACTTAGGACCTTTAAATAGCAGTTTTTAATTCTTTTCTGACAGTAAGGTTGCAGCCTACTTTTCCACTTTATTTGGTCCGTTTCCCTTATAATTAAAACATTTTTTACAAAATAGTTCGTGCAAGCCGCTAGTCATAATATTGAGCTCCAAGTTTTTGTTTTAGGCCAACCCTGATGGAAAATAAACAAAAAACATAGCATTGAAGTTGCCATTTTTAGCAACTTAAAATTTCATAATATGAACTCTAGCGAAAAATCGCTATGATTTTCTTGAACTCCTAATAAAATAGGCCCACATTTATCGCCATTTCAGGGGGTGCTAAAAATTAATTTCTTTTGCTACAAAAAAAGTAGTGGTATTAACTCTAAGGAAATGAATCCTTAGTGAAAGCATAAATTTCCCACTTGTGTACGCTTTCGCTCTTTGAATTTGTTGTAAAACCATAGCTTTGGCGGCAGCGGCGGCGGTGACCACCCACAATTTTGGCTCTCTTTCAGTTGGTGGTCTCTCTTGTGATTATTTTTTTCCGGCTTTAAGCGATTCGCTCATTGCTGACGCCGTTTTCTTTTATTGCTGCGATTTTTATGTCCTTTTTTATTTTTACTTTTTTTTTGCTTTCTCAACAAATCTGGGCTATTTATTCACCCAAATATTTCGGCGTTTATCATGCCTATGCAATACAGATACACACAAATACAAACATAAAAACACAGACACCCATATTTGTGCCAAATTTTCACAGGCATATATGGATGTATTTTAGCTACAGTTAAAGGAGAACAAATTTTGTACAAGAAAGAAGAACGATTTGAAAAAAGGAAAAAAATATGCCCACAAAAAATGTAGAGTAGTAAAATACAACAAAAATATTAATGCGTTTTATAATGGTATCTTACATGTGGTTTTTGTACGTAAAAGCAGCGCGTGTGAACAATATATCAACCTTCGCAATAGCAACAAAATGACAGCGGCATTTTCCTTTTAAAAGAAATTAAACATACAAACAACAGCAATCAACCACAATCTTCTTTTGGAAACGCTTGAATGTTATAAAATTGAAAATCTTTTATAATTTTTTGCTATGGAAGGAAGTTTAAAGATCAAGACAAAAACACCTCACGCCAAAATATTATGCAAAGTAGTGGAAAGTAAGTAAAAAAAAACTTTAAATTCTGTTTGTTGTTTCGTGGCGATTTAAAACTTTTTCTGCAATTTAATTCTCAAATTTCAAGCATTTTAGGTGATTTTAACTCCCCTCATATATCGGTTAAATGGTTCTGCCTGTGCGATTTTTTCCATATGATATGTAAGTTCAATTATTTACTGGATTTTCACTTTCTTTCGTCAAACTATATGTTTTTAGTTTCTTCTACCTTGAATGACCATCGTGTTGAATGAAAAAACTATCGAAAATGAAATAATAAGCAAAGCCTAAGTATAGAAAAATATTGCATAAAATACTATGTATTTTTGTATATTTGGGTAGTCCTTAAAAAAAGAGTTATCTTCTTTTCATATATAAAAATCATAACCGATATAAATATTTTTTCTTGGCAATCATGATGATGCTACTGGTTTCCAAAATATTGCTGATTTTTCCGAAACAAATAAAAAAAATTGATCAAATTCTTATTTCTTTTTTCTCTCAAATACACAAACCGTGAAAAAGGATTGAAATAAAGTTTGTTACTTGCACTTTTTTCCAGTTTTTGATGGGATAACTAAAAATATAGATTTCATTTTCCGTTTCTACAAAAGATGATAGGGCTAGAGTCCTACCTAGTCCTACCTTAAACCGTTGCTGACAACACCGACATTATATTTAGTGCTTCACCGATACGAAAATTATCGCATCGCGCTAGCAGTGGCGCTAAGCTTATAGTCTCCTACGAGAAATTTTTGATCTGGACCGTTCTCGGCTCGTTCTCGTCTAGTTATCGCCGATATTTCTCTGTTATTCTTATTCACATTTTAATATATATACTAAAATACTAAAAGAACCAGGGCTTTCCCGCGCAGTGCCCGGTGTACAACCCCGTCTACATTTTACGCCGTCCTTACGTTCATTTCACAACTTGGCATAAGTTGCAAGAATAGCAATGTAAGGATTTTTGTTCAATGGAAGGAGCTATGGCTCATTATCTAACCCTGTTTATATTTAGCGAGTTGCTTGGCACAAACAATTTTTATTTACATAGCAAGTTTCATAGTTGTAGCTTCGATGGATGCTAAGATATGGCGCTTTAAGTAATTCTGTTCAATAAAGGTGTCACGTAATTAATTTTGTTTAATAAAGGTGTCACGCCCCTTTACCTATTCTCGTTCAGATTTGGTGAGGCACTTAACAAAGACAATATACATCCTAGCACCGAATTTCAAAACGCCTGCTACCATAGGTGCCAAGATATTGAGCTTTCAGTGGTTTTTGTATTATGGAAGTTCTGGCTAAGTCTCGTCCTCGGCGATCATTTAGTGCCTATCGTATGATAAACATTACGAGATATCGGTCAGACCCTATTTGTTTTCGTCTTCCGTTGTACGTGACACATATTTTTTGATATCGTCTCGTTATCTTTCTCGATCCCGATAACGATAGTGAGAACGATAACGATATATATTGGTTCTCGGTGAAGCACTATGTATATTTCATCTCATTCGAAAGACTTTGTATCAAGTGAATACATACATAAAATTTTTAGCATTATACTTTTATGTTAACTTTTTTTGAATACATAATGTACATCAAGGCCACTTTTTTCGACAATTAACTAAAAATAGAACATTATTTTTAATTTAGTTTCACATAATGTCAACACTAATCGTTAGCGTAAAGGGAATAGAATTAAAGAAATTTATTTGAAAATTAATTTTTTATTAAGTAGATTATTTGATACGGCGGTAAATGAGCGGAAGCGGCAATGCGTGCCTAGGTATAGGTGGTTGAATTACCAGTGCTAAATGATATCATTTGAGAATTTTATACAAAATAAAATCTTGTTTCTCGAGGGTTTACGTCAAAAATTCGGTTGAAGTTTTATAAAAAATGTCTAAAAAATGAACTAACAATTCGCAAATAAAATTTTTATAAACATAAATAATAAAATTTTTTTGCCGCTTAAAATCATTAAACTAAATTAATCTGCAATGGAATTTTTTTATTTCATTTAATTTTTTATCGCAGTTTTCTTTACACTGTGACTGGCTTACAATCTGCTTGAAAGTGGCGCCAATGTTTATCAACAACTCAACATTTTCCACTATTTTATTGAAATTCATTTATTGTAGAATATGTACACTCAAAAGAAAAATAAAATGTTTGTAGCGAGCACAACTGAATGTAAGTGCGATAGGACTCGCTATAATCGCTCATATTTTATAGTGCGTAGTTAATTTTTTGCATCAATGAAACATAATTGCTAATGCAGAGCACTAGGCATAGACGTATTAGAAATAATGGAGAAACCTTAGATTTCCATCGGTGACAAAAATCTGCTGGAATCCCTTCATTTATTTTACTTCACTTTTCTTCCCAGTAGTTTTTTGTAGATTGAAGTTAATGCATTAGCAAATTGGTCAAACCTTTAGGGCTGTGAGTTCATAACTTATCGTGCTCGATTTCAAAAGGTCAGTTTTTTTTATATCAATGAAACGTTTAATAACATGGTAATTCAAAGAATCATGCACTACTTTTCAATTACAACGCAGTGCTAAAAATTATATAACGGGTGGCTCACTTACATGTACTATTTTCAGTGGTGATTCGTGTCCAGCTGTCATGGTATTTATTTAAGTAATGTTTAACATTTCATCATAACTTACGCCAGAACAGCGAATACAAATTGTGGTAATATTCTAATCTTATTAAAATTTCCACTTTAATTCATCCGAATTCACATAATAGCGAAATAATAAAATATGAAATAAATTTACTACCTACGTAAAGTCCAAAGTCTACATTTGATAAGCTGGCTTCCATTGAGGAATTTCAAGCCAACATCACTTGCGTTATTCGCCAAATACCACCCTAAATGCGCAAGAGAACGTCAATGGAAATTGAAACTTCAGAATAATCCTATGGAAGCTTAGATTACTACTGATGTCTACAATATGTTAGAGCTATTTAAAATTTTGTATGTAATGGTCTTACATTTTAAAATGTCCAAACTTTTACATTATTTCATATAAATTATATTGAAATTATATGAAATGATTACGACATCTTAACACAAAATAAATGATTTGGACACTTCAAAAAGAAAAGAAAATTCGGTAACATATAAAGTTTACGTAAAATAGCAAAGTAAACCTAATGCACAGATGATTCTAGAATATATTAAAATGCGGAATAAAGTATTTGTTAGGTAAAAGATTTTGCCTGTAGAAACTACGTGAAATAGTTCAGACTATATTTAACTTTTTGGAAACTACTTTTCCAAAAAGTATGCTTCAGCTGATCCATCATTTGCAATATATAATGTAATTGCCCAGCAAATATATCTTCAAGTAGCCATATATTATGTTTTCAAGTGCATAGTGTTTATCTTTTAATTAATTTTTTGTTTATTTTAAATTTTTCGCTATAAGTAATTTTTGTTTGTTTTGTCTATTTTCGCTGTAATTGTAAAAGCAAGTGCGAAAATTAGCTGCTATGGGAAATATAAAAGAGAAAAATAAAAGACAAAGAGTCATTGATTACGCGGAAGCAAATACGCAATTGGTGCCTTTGAACTTGAGCCGCCCACAATTAATGGACATTATTTTTTTTATTTGCTTAGCTGTTTACAAATTTTAAAGTTCTTTTAAATAAAAGAGTGTTTTTGAACTAAAATTTGAAATAAAAATTTGGATGGCATTTTTTTAACAAATTCTGCTTTTTAATATCACATTACCCCAAAAAAAAAAAAAAAAAACAGTTCGTATTTCTAAACGCAATTTACAACCAATGTCATTTCTTCAATTGTTCAATAAAAGCCAAAGAAATTGAAAGCATTTCAAGGATATTTGTCTGGTTTTTGTGCCCAACGTAGTAGAACCTTTTTGTGGGTTTATTCTACAGTTTTCTTGTGCATTGTTTTCTCGTTTTTTGCCTCGCACTTGTCGTTTATATAAATAATTTGATTTAATTTGCCACTTACTAAGTAACTTAGAATTCACCCTCTGTAAATACTAGGCTTGCAGTGGGTGTGTTGAGGAAGCGTTGAGTCGTTGCACGAGTGGGGGAACAGTGCGGCTGTATATATTATTCAAAAACCGCATTTATTTGCTGCGATGATATTAATTTTCTAATGGATTTAACGTTATATTGGCATTTTGTCTGGTATTGCGAATAAATTGAGTTTTGTGTTCAGAGTTTTTTTGTTGCACTGACAATGAGTTTTTCAGTAGCTTTTTTCTTCTATAGGTTGACAAGCATTTTATAAATTTATGTATGCGTATAAATTAAATATAAATCAAAATTGTATTGAATGTTTCTTTTTTGCTAAGATTGAAATAGAATTAATTTGTAATGGTTTTGAGTGGAGCAGGCTCATTCGAATGGCTGTTATGGAGAATATTTTATGAAATGGCTTGCGGTATTTATCATTATTTAGCTTTAGAAGGTTTTTTGTATTTCAAATTAAAAAATACAATTCTTCTGCTCCAAAACTATTACACGCTGTTCAAATGGAGGACCTATATAAATGATATAGCCGTAAATATTATGAATAATGTACAGAGCAAGGATATGAGAATTTGAAATTCTATATTCCGAATAATTCGTATTTACTTGAAGCACAAATTGTAAGAACTTACTTTTGTCATATACCTTACACTCAGGGTATACTCACTTTGTCATTATGTTTGTAACACACAGAAAAGGGCGTGATAGAAGTATTGTATATATATGTGTGTATTCTTGGGCAGCTTCAGCATATGAGCCGACTTAGCCATTTCCGTCTATCTGTCTGTTTGTCTGTCTGTGGAATTCACGACTACGTGATTACAACCTCAAATAAGGTTCATGAGAGTGAAAATACCTACGCCTGCCGCCCATACAGAGAAATCACTTAAAATGCTAAATTGAGAGCGTTATTCACCATAGTTTAACCGAATTTCTAAAAAACGCTAAAAATAAGTTGAACCAGCTCTGTCAACAAAAATTCAACATGAGGGCGTGTCATCTCCATTACATACGAATACTTCGAAGCGTTATGCTGAGAAAATCTTTAAGGTAACGAAACCAAATTTCACAACAAAAAGATGAAATGAACCATTTAGCTGAGGTTCTCTTGCCAATTATGTGATTAGCACTGCGATACTTACATATTTTATATAATACCTACCCATTACCTCAAGTTATTAAATTATAAAAAAGCATCGATAACTTTATTTATCTGATTTTGCAACAGCAATAATAATTCATTCATTTCATGGCAGTAGTAACAACTACACAACCATTATGTCACAATTTCTCACCTCTCACTCTCAGTCACTTGACACTGAAATTAACAACATTTTCGAAAATCATGTTTAGTTTGTTGTTTGTTTGTCGGCTCGAGTATCATTAAAAATCTATTAAAAAACATATTTACATTATAATGGCAAATACAAAAACAACAACTTAAACAATTATTATTGCAATAGCAATTGCAAACGGCTACAGTAACAACAACAACAACGACAACAGCAACAACAACAATAACAATACGCCAGTATAAAGTAGCAAAATGTTTACATTTATTTAACAAAATGGAATTGTTTGTAAGTTTTATGCTACCAAAGTAAGTAGTTAATGTGTATATGTATGCATGTGTGTGTTTGCATAAGTATATGTGTTAATAAGTTAATACAGTAGTTGTTGTAATTATGGTGTTTGTGTGCTTATGTGACTGATTGCTTGCAGACATGCATTGACAGCTAATGAACAAATTACATTGGTAGTGTATACAGTGGGATAAAATCACTACTTAATCGATTATTTTTAGTTCTTGAGCTATAAAAAAAATAAATAATATTTGAGGCTGATAAAATTAATATCAAAATTATTCCATCACACAAAATCAATTTGTTCCAGTTAACTAATGCAAAGTGATCCACTGATATACCTTCTTCAACATCCATGTGAGCTGCCGCTGATCATACCGATACATTTCCATCTTAATTGCTTTTTATTAAGAAGCGGTTGTTGAATAGAAAACTGATTTTCTTCAAAAATACACATATCCGTTATAAAAATTTCAAATGTTTCATATTCAAATGACAGCTAATTGAAGAAAATTTAGAAGATTTCGAAATCTACTTAACCGACATTTAATTGCAATGATGATAAGAAATGATAGAAGTTTCCTTGAGTCAACTCTGGATCTTTTTTGTGTTTTGCATTAACAACCTACAAGTGACACATTCACATGAAAACATTGCAGAAATTTTTTTGCAAATAAACTAACAAGTTAACAAGATTTGAAATGCGGTTTCGTCATTTGATGCGTAAATGGCATATACCACATTGAGGTATTAACCATAGACCTTAAAGGACACAGCCTCTCGTCTAAAAAAAGCCAGATTAAAGCCTTACATTATTTGTAATTAACATTCAGAAAATCATAAGCTCTTGCACATAAAAAGTCTTATTAAGGTTCAAAGGTAAGAAAACTTGGAGTATTTGGACACATCGCGTTTGTTGTTAGTATAGCAGTAAGTTATTGGACAAGCTTAATAGTAAGCTTCTTCATGAGGGATTAACCCCTTTGATGATCGAAATGCCTTTGACCTTGAAGGCTCTAATTTTTTTTTTTATATTTATTATTATTTAAACGTTAAAAGCTGTAGTTTTTCACTAAATAAAGCATGTTCAAAGAGATTGAGCTCTCTAAAGAAAACTGCGATCAAAGAGATGAGCAGACATGGCCCTTCAGAATTTGATATCAGTTAAACCACATTTGATTTTCGAAATTCGAGGTATTGTGCGTAATTTCGTGACTACAAGAGGGTGAATTTTAGTTTTGGTCTAGAATTTGTCCAACTATTAATAAAATTCAAAAAAAGCTAATACATTCTTGAGAGTAAAGGAAAGACAGAATGTAGAGTAACTTCAATGAGCTTGGGTTGAAGATGTTTCTCATTCCTCACTGTACTGAAAAATTAAACAAAAATGTATTTTAATTAATTAAATTAACTTTAATTCCATTATATTTTTATAATATCTTGACTTGTTTTTAAAAACTAACGTTTCTTTGATAAATATTTTTTCTAGATTAGAACTTTTATAAGTTCAGCTTTATTTATATACAACAAAAATGCATTTTTACATTTTTGTACCACTGTGCACTTTTATACTAGATCTTAGTTAGAGAGTAAGCATTTATTGTTAATTTGCATGTTCCAAAGATAATATATATATAATCAATTTCATATCTTAAGAAAAAACCAGATAACAGACTGAAAGTTTAAGTTCAATTTTCAAAATAAAATAAATTTTTATGTTGAACTATTTTCTTACTCAAATTCAAAGAAAAAACCAAGCTTTTACGTTTAAATGTCTCCAGCACTTAGGGCCGTTCCCACATTGTCCGAAAAATCGTAGCCATAGCTTTATCTGAAAGATTATTAATTGAACTTCCGTTACGACTTAATCTCATATTATGCAAATGACCCTACCTCTGCATCAAAAGCACATGATTTAGCATAAATGATATTCAATCATACACCAATATTCAAACCAAAAATAAAATATTTACTGTATATTCTCAACATACAATTTCCATACTAAAACAATTGTCGACAGAAGTATCCCTCAGAATAGTAGTCTCAGATTCATTAGACTTCATATATAATCAAGTAATATCGCAGCTAATCTCATAAATGTCTTACTTTTATTGATGTATTCCTAAACTTTAGAAACTGTGATAAGCTGTAGATGTTTGAAATTGTAAGCTACTTTCCCACCTATCCATTTATAGAAAGAATTATTCTTTCACTAAATTGTTAAAAATAAAAAAGTAAACACTATAATTTTTAAAATTTTTACAGATTTTTTAGATTTCGTTGTATTTTTTCAATAATTTCTATGATGGTCTCCTTTAATAAAAATCTATGTAAGAGCACATGCGCATGCATATTTTGATATTTACATATAATATATCTTTTTTAATTTTTTTTGTATACTTTGACAACATTTATAAGAAAACTTTAAAAAAATTTTGTTTACCTCAAAATAACGCCTTCCCAACGCACACGCAGCGTTTGTGAATTTGAACTGTACTAAGTTTTCTTGTTTCAACTCAAAAATAAGGTATTCAAAACATTCCTCAAATTTAAAAACACAAAATACAAAAAAGCGCTCTTTTCCAATTTTTTCATTAATGTTCTCAATAATGTTGTTGTTTGGGGTATAGGATGTCGGGAAATGAATCATTCAAGTATTACATAAGCAATGTTTTGAGCTCAGTATTTAGTAATGGTAAACGAGTACCTAATCTTACCTAAATATTCTTGCGTAGTACCTGAATGACCCATAAAGATATGTAGTTATTTTTTTTGACAAGTTATAAAAAGCCAATTCTTAAACTAAACAAAATTTTGCGAAATAATTATAAGTGGACATTGAAATTTTTCGTGTGTTCGTTATTTCCAAATTCAGGGCCTTGCACAAAAAACAAAACCAGGCACTATCCTTCAAAATATGGATTTTGGTAATTAATTGGGAATTGCAAAATATAATCTCGAAAAAATTATATTAAATAATAATTGTTTTTTTTTTCGTAAAAAAAAATTATATATAAAAAAATTATACTTTAAGAAACAAGCATTTTCTTTTTACTTACCTAACCAATCTGGTAGAAGCGAGCCCGCAAGAGATTCTGAATATCTCTTACCTGCAACAAATAGAGAAAACTTGTTTGAAAACTTGATTGAAATAATTTTGGAAAAACTATGTTAGTTTTAGAAAAATAATTATGTAAGCAAAAGATTAAATAATTAATTAATAAAAAAAGTTTTACGATATAAGAAAGTATGTACAGTGGAGAGTTTGAAAGATACGGAGGATACTAAATTTCCTCATATACATGTAAAGTCTTCTGTGTCAAAACGAAGGGAATTTTTTCTACCTTGAGCAGTAGACTAGCTAGGGCGTGTCCGCCCTGGCGCAACTGGTTGAGGGCCCTTGTATTATGAAACTAAAACTTTATTTTTGGCATAATACGAAATGTTGGAAAAGTTGTGGACTTTTTTTAGTTAATTAAAATAATTGGAGAAAGTTAATAGGACTATGTAAGTAGAAAATTTGTAAGCTGATGTGAAATATGTCTCATTTTAATAGGATTTCCGAAATGTCAAAAGTGAAGACCTTTTTTTTTATATACAGAAAATTTTTTCATTATGCACTCTACACTATTTTTTCTATCGGTTAGTGTGTACGGTACGCCACTAACCTTGAGCTCTCTGATTTTGTTGATTATTTAGTTTTTGTAGCTAGTTAATATCGATATATTAGTTATTTCGGTATAAGTCGAGTCATTGTTGCGGTATAATTTTCCTCAGTATATATAAACTCTATGCAAAAAAGTGGTTAGAACATGTAACATAGGGAATTACTTATTTAGTCTGGCATAGCTACCCAACATATGGGTATTTTTAATTGTCTTATTGATAGCTTTCTTTAATTTCGATCAGAACCCAAATGGGATCTCAGTAATTTCTGTTTTTCCGAGTTTTCGAAAAATGTTATTTCTGTTGAAGTTTTCAGAATAAACCAATGGTCCCGAGATAACATTTTGGTTTTGATACATATTTTTATGACGATTTAAAAAAAATAATGTTAAAAGACTTAAGATAAAAATAAAAATAAATACCGATTCCAATCTGTGATTTTCATTTACACATGAAACACAGATACATCCTAAACTTGAGCGTAGATGGTTTTGTGCTGATACAAAATTTTATAAAATTTCAAACACAAAACACATTTCCATATCATAATACAGGGTCTTTCAATTCATTTAAGTAAGTTTTTGTACGAGTTTAAGCATTATGTCCATATTGAATTTTTTATTATTATTTAATTAAAAGTGAAATAATTTTTTTTTATATAAAAAAAGAAAAACAAACAAATCAAAAGCAAATTTTAGAGAGAGAGAGAGAGAGGAAATAAAAGTGGAATTATAATTTTTAGAAATTTTCCACACTTTAATACTTAGGGTCATGCATATGCATGCATATTGTAAAGATACTATAATTTTTTTTCTGAATAATAAGTTTTTGGTATTTTTTATCTGAATTAAAAAACTATTTTCATCTCAACATCACAACAAGAAAGATTGCATAAAATTTTAAATTAATTTTGCCCTAAATACCTTTCTACAGCATGTTATTAATAAATTACAAAATCTCTCAAAAATGCAGCTGTTGCCGAATTTCTCCTACCAATGTACATCATCAACTAACTCCCTAACCTTTCTACTAGAGGGTATACAATTATTTTACAATCTGTAGATAGTAAATTTGCAAACGCGGCACATAAAACACATATGACACTTTTTAAACTTCTCCCTCCCTTTCCTCGCAGATGTTATATTACATGTCTTCAATTGCAACTCTTACTTTTGCTTCTTCTTCTGCTATTGCTAACGTGTAATAAATTGAACATTTTTCGTGTAAAATATGCAAATTTCGTCTTGTAAATCTTCTGAAATTTTTTTATTTTCTACTACTACAAGTACATAGGTAGATAGGTACCATGGTATAATGTTCATCTAATAACTTTAGCTACCGGATTTAGTATGGCGGCCATGTTTTTGTGAACGTAGGAAATTATTCATGAAAACTGCGTCAGGTGTGCGCATTAAAAAGTATGCAATGTTAAATTTGTTTTTTGCAAAGAAAACAAAAAAGAGACTTCTTTTCGCTCTTTTATGCGCTACTGTTAGGTCTATTTGCATAAATTTTCTTGATAACGCAAGTTGTTGAATTTTTTAGATATATTGCTATTTTGAGTTACAATAAAGTTTTTGTCCAAACGCTTAAAAATTATCAGCACCAGCAGCCTGAGAAATTATTGTTTGAATAAACTTTTTCTAAATTTACCAAAATATTTATTAAACATTGAACAATAGTCTTTGGAGTATTAGAAAAGAGCTTGTGTACTTCTGCCATTTGCATCTGCCTTTTCTTTTTTAAAAGTTTAATTGTGTTGCGGAAAAATTTTGTTTTACAATTGGCGTCATGATCTTTTTACAGTTTAATCAAGGTATAACTTTCATTGTCTTATTGATAAAAAACAGATAGTATGTTCAGTTAAAAAACAAGTTTTTATAAACTATGTTGGTATTTGTTTTTAAGAATTGCAAGTCTTTGTTGAACTCAATTTCATTGAAACAACTTCCTTCATGATACCACTAATACTTTTTTAGAACATATAGTTATTTTAGTATTGATTCCATAGAAACATAAGCTTAAATGCATTAAAATTTTTAAAGCGTTTTAAAAGCGTCTTTATGCGAACGTCGCTTCCTCCCACAATTCTACCAATATCCCATAATTTTCCACTTGACTTATGTGTTGTGGTGTTGAAAAGGGGTGGTACATGTGCGAGTTTTTTTATTCTTTTGGGCTTTTTTTATAAGTGCAGCAGTTTTTACTGATTGTTGTTGTTGTTGCTGCTGTTTTTCTACCCATTTATATGCAAATAAATCACGACAATGTCGCATTTTAATACTGACATACAACCACACATGCAAGCTTGAATATATCGGCACATAGTGTATGTATGTAAATTGTACAGATCTGAAAATGTAACATTCCCAGTAGGAAATTGAGCATGGCCTCTCTCGGAGAAGGCCTGCTAGCACTACAGCAAATAGATAGCATAGTCAGAAGACCAATAGTATAGGCAGGGGCAAACAATCTGCCTCCGACCCCTTTACTACCTTTCGGAAATAAGTTTGTTATGAAATTGTATTTTACTATATAAATAATGTCAAATCAGTGTAGAACACAGGTGGAATTTTGGATTTCTTAGAAATATAGCGGATGAATATTTTTTTGGCTATATGTATACCACAAAAAATTTTTTTTTTTTAAATTTCCAAATAAAGAGAAAAATTTACTAAAAAACAGAATGTTCGGATATTCTTTGCGCATTTTTCTATTGAAAATGTACAAAAATTTTTTTAATATTCTTTGCATTTTTAATGAATATATGTGTATCGAATACTATTTTGGGTGCTATTATGCGTGAAAGGTTTTCTAAAAGCTCTTTTTACTCCAGCATTTGTCTACTGGGTAGCTGCTCCTACTACTATACTACAACAAAAGTTGAACAAGCTACAACAACAACTCTGACTAGTACTATTTGTCAAGGCAATACTTCTTTTTTTAATGGCATTTCTTTTTGTTGTTGTTGTTGTGTTTTTTGCATTTTTTTTACCATGTGATATTTTATAATGAAAATCCCTCAACGGTACATGCATACATACATACATATACTCACTCACACACACTTGCACAATTTTCACATTTTAGCCAATTTATTACTATGGCTTCGAAATGCATAAATTCACCAATGAAAGGCCAATAAATAAATTAAAATAATGGTGGCAGCATAGGCGCGTAATTTTTTAGCTGACGATATTTTTTTGTTTTTTTTTTGCTAAAAAGGGGGGTATTTTTCTTTTTTCAAATGGCTTGTTTAAGCAAAGTTTGTAGAAGGGTTAAAATCAACCAAGAATAAAATAAATGTGAAATCAAGTGTGAAATCCTTTCTAAAAGCAAATAATTGGATTTGTTTTGTTTTGTCGTGGGGAAAATATTTCATTGTTTTGGGAACAACTGAGAAAATTTTTATGTGAAGTTAAAGGTTTTAGGCTGCAGCTAGTAAATTACTGCAATGAAAAAAGCAAATAAATAAACACAATTCATTGTCGTTTTGTCACGCCTACTTCCACTCTTTGATTATTTATTTAAATTAAAAATTTTAAAAGAAGAGTTTGCAGGCAAAAATATTTTGCTGTACACATTTTTATTCCTAAAAATAAACCGAAAAAAACATAAACTTAATATTTATTATTTAACCAACATTAAATTAGAATACATTGACACTTTCATACAATACAATGGCATGTGTATGTGTGCATCTAATTTAGTTAGTGTGCTACCGTGCATGTGTGTGATCTCAAGACTTATGGTTTCACTAGTGGCATTAGTTGGCTTTGTACAGAGACCAGCAAGCAGCAGCAACTGCATATTGTTGGAGTGGCAAACAAAATATATGAGTTTTGCAAATAATTCCCAATATATTTGCAAAATGTCTAGCACTGCACAAAATACACTAATACACATGACAACACACACACATACTGGCATGTAGGGCTTAAAGTTGCATATATGCAAATGTTATAATTTAACCTTACTTTAAAGCTTTTTAGGCTGTAAAGTCAGGCATAGATGACTACAATAAAGTGATAGTCAATGTAAAAGAGCCCTTTACTTTGCAGCGAAAAGCTTCACAATAGTCAGAAAATAGAATTTTTTTGTTGTTTATTTTGGCATGCAGTAAGCAACAATAAAAGTCCAAAAATCGTACAAAAATTGATTTTTCCTGGTATTCTCTTAAATTTTGTATTTTTGTTCAACTTTGCAAGGAATAGAAAAAGATAAATGGAGCCTAAGGAGTTTCAAGTTTATAAATTTGAATTCTTTCTTATATTGAATGTTTTAAAGTCAATTTAACTTAAAATGTATTTTGAATAAATATCTGTGCAAAGAACACATTATTCTTAACGAGGGTAATTCGTCACGTATATATCTACTATGTATAAGTGATGACATCCTTTTCATCCCATAAGTTCCCTTTCTCAATCGATTGGCAGGATTTTATAACTGAAAGAGTAAATGTACATTAACTGAGGAAAAAATTAATTTCTTCAAGGAAGCATATTTCCTCAAAAAATGGAAAATTCGAAAACTTATTTCTTCTTTTAAAAGAGCATATTTAATCAAATAAGGCGTAAATTTTTTAAAAGTGTTTTACTTCAAAGTAAAATTTGTCTAAGCCTAGGGGCTTCGCAGTACAAAATGTGGACCAGTAGAGGAATACTTTGCTCATTATTTGTACAGTATTCTCTTTCATTTCGTTTTTTCAAGATCATTTCTTTTAATTAATACTACTCTTATAAACGGCATAAGAATAATTGTCCATTGTGACACAATTATATTTTTCTGGCAAGCTATCCGTTTTTTTATAAGTTTTATATAAACAAATTGAGAATCATAAAAACAAATAGATAAAATATCACAATCAACACGGATGCTTCTCGAACACTTAAATTTGACTTAACTTTTCACTTCTGCTTTTACAGAGAAAAACTAAAAAATATCATAGAAAATGCATATGTAGGCTTATGTGAAGCATATGGAAAAAATGTACGTGATTTAAATAAAATTTCATTATAAAAAACTTTTCTTTAATAAAAGAAAATATTTACCACAATTAATTAGAAGTTATACCCTAAACAAATTTTTTTTATATACATTTCAACGAAATGTAGAACCGGTCTTTGAATTGTTTGTTATAGCAAGTACTATCTCAAAGGGCTTAATTGTTTAGTAAAAGGAAAAATTCCTTAACATGAGTAGAGACTATTTGTGTACTTGAAGAAAGAAAGTAATTTTTTTGGTCTGAAAGATGCTGATTATTTCCCAAAGAAGTGAAATTATAAATTTACCTTTTTAGCGTCATGGTAAAACGGACGATTCTTTTGAAGATTCCATTTAAGGATCAACACTTGAAAAAAATAATATTTAGACACATCTTAAACACTTGATAAATGAATTCTAAATTTAAATCTTTAATCAATGATTTGAATATTCTCAAGCTCGTAACCAACATATGTGGCAAAAAAAGGATTGAAAACTGTTTTGAAATATGCTATTTTTAATTTAAACCAAAATTCAAATGAAAATAAAATTTCAAATAAATTTTTTTAAGTGCATCATACTGCAGCAAAACAACAAACAACACACTGACAGTTAATTTTGCAATTGTATTTCAATAACAATAAATTTAAGCGGCCACCATAAAATACGAGCGTACATACACACGTCCGTACAGTACCTGTGCAATAGTGAGTGTGTGTGTGTTTTCGCTTGTATTTGTATATGTTGTTGCATTGACCATGCGTTGATTTCAATACAAGCTTACGCAATTGCGAATATCTACGAGTGAAATGTAATTAAATTTGGAATTAGCTAAAATGTGCAATATGTGCGTGTTTAACCCTAAACAGCAACTAAAGCGAAAACCAACACACAACAAACACAAATATATATATATATGTATATATGTATGTTTTTGCATTAGTGCAAGATAAATTTACAAACAAACATACAACATACGTACTGCCCTACGCATACACATTGATCAATTAACAAGCAATATTCATTCATTTGTCAATGGGTTAATTTATAACAAAATCAACTTTAACCGAAACAATAACAAGGGGCGGGGAGAATGGGATGAACGGGATGGTAGCAACTCAAATGGACACAAAAAGGAATGCAAACGTGGTTGGGAAGAGGGGACAGTTTACTTGCAGTTAACATAATCATATGTGACTGTAGCTAAAACAACCACTGCTCGTATGAGAAATTCTTAACCAACTGAAACTAAAATGCAATAGGAGTATTAACACTTTGTAGCTTAATGGAATGTGGTTATTTATCAACACACGCAAAGATCTTGCTAGTTTCGTTTCCAAGAACATTCTGCTAATAATAGCACAGTATAAAAAAAATCTTTACTATTTGCAAAATCCCAAAGCTCTAACACTTAATTTCGGTTAAGGACTGTAAGAGTAAATGTATAAATATGTATCGGCGTTTTGAAAATCAACAGCTATAAAATTGTTATATTTTTGCCAAAAACCTAATGAAATTATTTGAGAAATTATTTGTTTGTCCACATTTAAGATATTTCAATCTTAGCACTATATGCCATTACTCTCTAGGGGCCGTCAAAAACAAAAAGCATATTTTCATGTAAAAAATAATGTACGGAAATACATAGTTTTTAAATGATTTTTGTTTGATATTTCATTTCTTCCAGGGGAACCACCTCTTGTACCGTCAAATTTAAGACAGCTGCCACCTATTCCTCGATAAAATCTAACCAGCGATGTCAAAAATGGCTCTTTGTTGACATGTGAACACCGATTTCGTAATGAAAACCTGTTGCGTCAAATTATTCACATAAACTGTATAATAGCAACATTTTGCGAGTAAAATTTTATTCACGGAAGATTGTTATTTATGAGAAATTTTGAGTCTGCATGTCAAAGAAGACCGTTTTTCCCATTGTCACAAAGATATTTCCCAATAACAGCTAGCTACCCAGCTTCACGAGCAATGAGAACGTTTTCATCAAACGTGTATGCCATCAGAGGAACGGCACAAAAAACAAAAAGTTGATATGATGATGGCAAATCTATGCTAGTCGCTTAGTGAAAATATGACTTATTCCTATATTTTCAGAACTCTACTGGAATCCGGTGTCATTACTCTTTTGTTGTTTTAAACACTATAATAATATTTAAGTTTGTTTTTTTAAGCAAATATATTTGCACGGCAAATATTATGTACCCTTATTGTTTGCAACATACTGTAGCAATGCTATAAGATTAACTGTCATCGCCGTCGCTGATGGTGGATGTTCGTAGCGGCGGACTTAGCACGAAGTGTGAGTTATGGGCATGGACAGTAACTTACGCTTCGTTGCGCCAGCCACGACAAACTATGGCCGACAGGTGCTGCGTAAAACTCACCCTATTCGCTTCGAATTGAATATGTGCTTAGGGGATGTATGCAACACTATGCTACAATCGAATGTTGTTGCTGGCTTTTTTTGTGCAATGGCATCTCATTGCAATGGCCATGGGAAATACTTGCTACGAGTATATGCACTCAGTTGCTAAGTTGGCAACGTATGGAATGTTTTTACAGTCAGTTGTTGGCAATACCAAAGGAATTGCTGTTAAATTGTTTTCTTCGTTGTGAAAGGAAACAACAGTGCAAAGAAGTCCCAACAGGAGTTAAAATGTCAAGTTCAAATGTTAAAGTTGTTGTAGTGCACAAACATTGTTCTGAGTTTTTCTTTATTTTCATTTTCTTTCGTAAGAATGCTGTATTATAGATTTGAAACATATTGATTTGGTCTTGATATTTAGAGAATTTCTAAGCTATTAGAATATTTTTGAAAATTATTCCATAGCAAAAAAGTTTCAAAAAAATGTTGTATTTTGTATAACAGATGTGAGATTTCTTATAATGAATTTTATATAACTAGAAACAAAATTCATATACATATTCAACACGAATAACACGCATTTTATTTAAGACGTCCAGTTTAGTCGAATATTTTTTTCTCAAAGAGTATTGCCTTAACTAATACTTATGAACAATAAAGTATAACATATGTCCAAATATAGAAATGATACCTATCGTTGGATAGGTCCTTCACTATTTTCCCAAACATTGATCTGTTAAGCTATAAAAAAGAGGTGATCTAGGAAAATGAGAGTGAAAAAGTATTTGATTTTGAGATTTTGTTAAATTATAACGCTCTGCGGAACAGTATCAACTTGCTTTAAGCTAAGAACTCGCACTTAAGGGTGCGACATCTTCGATTTAATACGACAATGTAAATCAAATTTAATATATTTGAAAACGATTTTCTTAGCTCCAATTTTAAAATTTTCAAAACTTTTTAAATTTTGGATTGCCTGTCTATGTAAGATTACATATTTTTAATTTCGTAAACTGCGCTTTCTAAGAGTAAGGTTAGACCCAGACATTCTCCTCTATTAAAAGACAAATGAAAAGAAGTGTAATAAAATTGCAGTTAAGTGATCATTTTCAATACAAAGTCTTGCAAAAATAATCAAAAAACGCCACATGCATAAGTACTATCTAATATCAAAAGTATGTAAAGTGTACCAACATTTATTCTTGGCAGTTTTTTATTTTACTCAAGAAGCAGCTTTTCCTCACAAAATCTCTTTCATTGTTATTGACTGCTTTTAGTAAAACCTCAATGGCTACCTGGGTTGCTCGATGCAGTTTAGAGGAAAATATATAGTTCACTCTATTTGAAAAGTTTTTTAAGTTTTGACTAAAGGACTTCCCAATGGGTTTATCCCTTTATATCAGGTGGACGAAATATGGGTCAAAAATATTATTGAAATGAAGATATGACTAAAAATATCAAAAATATTATGCATGGTATATGGAATATATGTAAGTATAGTATATTTATTTTTTTATTTAAACTAGAAATCTTATCACATCATAGACCGCGAGATAGAAAAGTGTAATATTAAGATCAGATATGACCACTTTAATAGATCATAAACAAAGTTTTGTAAATAACTCGAATAGTAAGCCATAAATAAAAAAGTATACGAGAAATAAAAAAAAATGGACTTCCTCTCAATAGTAAGGATCTAACTTCTTGACGTCATTCTTAAAAATTGCAAACAAAAGTAATATTTGTGACAAAAATATGCGATTCAAGTTGCAAAGCCGAATTTTTCGCCAAAAAAACTATAAATATTTTTGATTGAAAAGTGTGGCCTTAAGATGATATTTTAAAATATTTTTTGGTGGATTTTGCGGGCAATAATTCAATGAGCTTTCATCTTCCTCACAGTTTGAGTTTTATTTGAAGCTTGCTGTACAAATTAGTGAAAAGTAATATTTGTCCGCTTATGTCTAACAATCTAACAACAAACTCAATGGCAGGTCGCTGAGACCGTAAAAAAATAAGATAGAAGAATCACATAAAAGTCTTTTACCAAGAACTGCACTAACTAATTTACAAGCGGATGATTCTGCAAGTAAGTAATATGAAACATTAACTGTAACTTCCCAGAAAACTTAAGATGAACCAGAATACTTAAGCAAACAGTAATCGGTTTTCCTCTGCACAGTTACACTGAGAGCAGACGGTTATTCGTGTAGAAGTGTTTCTCTTTAAATAAAAATTAAATTAATATTTTTATCCTCAACTATTTAAAGTTTCTTTTGAAACTTAGCTGTTACTTCTTTAACAAATTTTGGAATGTTAATGAATTCATCAGGTTTTTACGTAAAAATTAACTTTTGATATAAATTTCCATGATGTCTGAGTGCTTGTAATGAAGAATTTATCTCATACATTTCTCAGAAATTTTTAAGAAATGGTTTTGAGTTTTTTTCCACTCAAAGCAGAGCATTTGCAGACTTAAATTATTCAACACTTTTTGAGTTTCTAGCCAAAAGTCATTGTCGTGTACATAGCTAAATATAGGCAACATGGACCTAAGTGTATGATCGTGTTTGATTTCTTGACACTAAACTTCAACTTCAACTTTAATTGATAGCCGCCTACTCTATGAGCTTTATAATTTTTCATACCACCACTGCCATTATTGCAAAATAAAAAACATTAAAGCTCCAATCACTTAATTAATCAAATCAAAGAAATGCGTTTTTAATGATGCAGCATTTTCATGTTATAACTCATTAAAATTAAATAGTATTTTCCCCGACATTTTATGCATTTGTGCTTTTTTTCTGCATTGTGCTATGAACATTTTTGTAGGTGTGTATGTAAGCGTGAAAACGTGTACCGCCTACAAAAAGCCAGCTCTGCACATACGTACTTCAACTGCGTGCTGTATTGTGAGTTACTGAGTGAAAACGTGGCTGACGTTGAAGATGATGTTGCCACTGCCGCTGCTGATGACTCCAGTGTGACGTTATGCTGTTGTTGTTGCCGTTGCATTGTTCATGGTTGATTGTTGATGATGATATGCGGCGGCATTAAAATTCAAGCAAATTGAATGATTATGTTGTTGTTGCGGCAATATTGCCAGTGATGACTTTTTAAAATGTACATTAAATGTTAAATTTTATGACTTTTATGAGATTCTGCCAGCAACAGCAGCAGTCAAAATTCATATAAAGACAGTTAATGTGTTACATAATTGGGGGTGGCTTTATATATACATCTTTTTTATTGCATTTAATGGTAGAGAAAATTTTAAAGATTGCAATCACTATGTTTCATAAAATAATCGAGAACAATTGCAGTACAAATGGATGCAGTATTTCTTACTTGAATTCAAATCTAGGACTCTAGGCTCTATTCCATAGATTATATCCTTTGATAAGAAAATCTGTGTTAATTTTTGCAGCAATGGTAGATACCTAAAGAAGTTAATCCCTTACGCTTAGAAATTTTCAAATCATTTTTCGAGTCGAATTTCACGCCTTAGGGTACTTGATAGTTCAATTGGAAATGCAGGCGAGCAAAAGCCGCTATCAAGTCATTTGAGATAAGATCAGGGATAAATATGTTGATGATAACGATTCAACAAAGTTACAGGACAGCCAGATCATGAAAGAGCTTGCAAGTGAGTATTTGATCTCGCAATCGATAGAACCGATGATAGTTACTACAATTTTCAATGAACAGAATAAAACAGTTATTCCCGCCTGAAGCTTAGCAAGAGACTCATTCAGCCTATCATAAAAAAATGGTGCAGTTTACAAATTTTCACAAAAAATTTTAGTAATATTTAAATACTATCACTTTAGCAAAATTGTCGAAATCAACGAAACTAATTATTTTCATATTTTTGCATTGCGGGCATAACCATCCAAAAGAAATTACCCCATTGGAAACAAACGCAACTGCAACAACGCGTAAAGTTGTAACATTTCTCAATCCCCTTGTATGTAGTAATTCTACAGCAAATGACCAACATAACAAGACTGCGATATATTTTTTAGTATTCCCTTTTAAAATATTGTGTCAAAGCCAAATGTCACATTACAACTGACAGCTGTCAAATTGTCGTGCAATGCGACGCAACGCGACACAAAAGTGACATGAAGCGGATTTCTCAGCTTGAAGTCAGCGCAAGCAAGCGTGCAAACATCCATGTGTATTTTCTGTTCTACAAGGTATTGTTTTACATTTTCTCGTGATTTTATTTTTCTTTTGGCTTCATTTGATACTTTTGGTCAGACATTAAAAGTCAAAAACAAGCAGTAGTAGTGCCAGTTGAAATTAAAACACTCTTAAATGTCTAATGAAATTGAAATTTTATGACAAAAAGACAACAAATTAAAAGTCTTTCGCTTGCAAATTTGAGACATAATAAAAGTTATAAAGCAAAAAAGAAAGACAAACATAACGCAAACGTGTAATAAAAAAAAATTAAAATGCACAACACGTCAAAATGTTAAACGCCTCTATCCGTTTTGGCCAGATAACTTAACTATACTACATATATCATGCTAAGTAGGCGCTTGTGTTGCATACTCGTTGACGAACACCACAGTGCTGGCGTTAAAATGCAGAAAAATCGCAGAAGGGGCGATTCATAGAAAACTTCCCGGTAACAATAGTTGTTATCTTTCTCGTATTTTAATCGAATTAAAAAATTAACACGGGTAGTCTTTATTTGAAATCATATATGTATATTCGTACAAGCTCCCAAGACTATCCAACAGATATTTCATACACATAGATATTTTGAACTTTTTGCAAATTTATAGTGAGTACTATGTTAGTTAACCAAAAATCCGCTTTAGGACATATGCAACTTACAAAATGTAGTTGTTATCTTTCTCGTATTTTAATCGAATTAAAAAATTAACACGGGTAGTCTTTATTTGAAATCATATATGTATATTCGTACAAGCTCCCAAGACTATCCAACAGATATTTCATACACATAGATATTTTGAACTTTTTGCAAATTTATAGTGAGTACTATGTTAGTTAACCAAAAATCCGCTTTAGGACATGTGCAACTTACAAAATGTATTGTGAGCATACGATCTATTCTGAATCATATAAATATGTAGTTAAATTATTCTCAGCTCGGTGGTCTGGGAACAAAATACTGACAAATATTTTAGGTTAAAGTGATAAAGTTTCTGGGCGTCAAATAACAGTGACTTTGCTTATGACCTTTAAGCCAATTTCTAGATCAATTCGAGGTCAACTCTAATTTTTTAAGTATCTGAGTTGCAAAACCGGCCAAGTTTAAAAAATCAAAGGAACCTATGAGAGTTGTCAGTTGTCATCCAACACATAATAAGTAAGCATAATTCACATGGCGTTTGCTTGCATTTATAGTTACTTTCAGGAAAAAAGCAACAAACACAAGCAACAAGCGTTTATTAGTCAGTTTTCACTTGTTCCCAATGGATCCCTTTTCAACGGACCACTGCAGCTGTCTTCCACATTTCAAGCATTATTTGAATAACGATGATTTGAATTGCATTAGACAACACGCACACACAAAAACAAACACACACACACACAAATGGCAAATAAAATTTTCAAATAATTTATCTCAAATTTGACATTGCATTTAATGCAATTTGAAATTTTTGCCGACAACAATTGCAAAACCAACAAATAATGCATTGGTAAAATAATATCAAGTGGCAGTGGAAAATCGGGCTTATCTTTATTGCTGTCAAAATGGGAATATGACTTAAATGTTACAACTATTATGACAGTTGGAGAGTAGTACAAAAAAAGCGCATTAAATAAAACTTGAATTTTCAGGTGCGTTATTGTAATTCAACCAAAAATGACGGCACTAAAGGATGTTTTTTTGTTGCACTAAACACATTAAGAGTATACTTTATACTTACAACAACAACAATAATAATATTAATTTTGTTGCTCCTGCTGCTGCTACACTCTAACAACGCGGTTCAACACCAAACGCGCCCATAAATTTCCAGCGGATCACATAAATCACAATGAAGTGAAGCTTTTGTGTGCAAAGACATATAGTGACATATGTACGTTCACATGTACACATGGTTTTCGTATTAGGTTAGTATGTGTATGTATGTTTAATTTTACATGTATACGCATTGCAGGTAAGTAGCTTTAAAATCGTAGAAATTTTTGGCTACTTTGTTTAAGTAAAGTTACTTTGAAAATTCGTTCTTGGCACATATTCCATTTGAGAAACTTTTCACTGGTCACTTAATTTTGGCGCAAATTTTTATTCGTCTTGACCATATGTACTTATATATACATCAAGAAAAAAGGCTATTCCTTAATCACGAAGACTGGATCAAGAACTGACGTAGTTGTATTATAACTGGTAGAGTTTATGTTGATGGTGATAAACCAAATTATGATGAATAAATAATTTTGTTTCATTTTGCTTAACACAGTGGCGTCAATTCACCAAAACCTTCGGCGGGTCGAGAATTATAACTACACCATTATTAGACGATTTTATTGAATTGATGTATTGAATAATAACTAGTATCAGATCTTCGCGGGGGGAAGGCCAATGCGCTCCCCAGCCCTACCGAATTGACCCTACTGGTTTAACAGTTTCGGATAACTTATTGGTATTATTTCTTGAGCAGGACTCCACAAAAACGTTGCGTATTAAGAAATTACCATTAAATTGGTAAGAAGACTTTTAAGGTTAAGGATAATTATTTCAGTAAGATTGAATCAAAAGAACGATACAGAAAAAATATTTCACTTTATATAACGTATTACAGGAAAATCTGAAATGCCAATATGTAATGCTTGGTAAAAGTCAGAAAGAAAAAACAGCTGAAGAATTTTTTCCAACACAGCAGACAAATTTATGGCAAATTTTTTCTGTCTATCTATTTCTCATTTTACAAAAACAATTCTTGTTACTGGAATTTTTACGAAAGCGAAAGGAGTTGGACCTTGAGGTCTCCAATTTTGCAGATTTCATTAAAAATTTTTTTGTGGATACCCTTTGACTAGTTGATGACTTATTATTATTCACCATAATGATTTTTAAAATATTTTTGAACTCTCCTGTAAATACCGACTCTACGAAAAAAGCTTTTAGCAAACAAAGGGTTGGTTTTTAGAAAAAATAATAATTTTTTTTTCTTCTAGAGGAAAAACTAAATGTTGAATTAAGCAACAAAATTTGTCGACCGAAATTCGCTCACCATAATACTCACATTTTAAGCACCTAGGTCATTTTATATCGATACGTTGCTTACACTGAATTCACTAAGCTAAGGTCATCATTTTACAAGAAACTGATTAATAGATTTGAACTACTTTAAAAACACCACGAGATTTTGGATTATTGAATTGATTAGAGGCAGCACTTGATATACTACGCGCAGCGTTCAGTACAAACATTTTGTTATATTTTGATAACTTTAATATTTAAATTCGATAAAATAAACAAAAATTTTTAGTGTTTAAGCCTGATAGTTCAAATATCATAAGAACCCTTTAATTTAATGTTGTAATTATAACAGGTAAGCGACTGGCATTGAGATAATTAAGTATTAATTTATTTAGTATTTGCTGAAATATCGTTCACAGATTTTCTTAATCAGAAATGTTCAATTATTTTTTTCATAAATAATTTTCTTATATAAACGAAAAATTTCTTGTAAGCTTCCTTTTTTGCTTACTTATTTCATATATTATTAAGAATTTAATAGGGCTATCTTAAAGAACTGTCAAAAAACTGTCAGTTGACATGTGCACAACAGTCATCTTAACTACGCTATGGTTGACTCAACTTAAATTTTTTCAGTTTTCCCAAAACCAGGTTTCTTTGCGCAGCGACTACGACTGCTCCTTAATTCATGCGTTTTGAACAATGGGACATGGATGGATAAAAAGTGAAGATTTTCTTCAACTTCGAAGTTTAAAAAGATTAAGAAAACATTGTGCCTTTTAATTCCTCACACTAAAATTTAATTGTTAGAGTTGTGCTAAGTGTCTGACTTTAATCGGTCACTGTCTGATTGTTAAATTATTATTTTGATATTTGCCACTCTTAAAAAAATTAGTGGATAAGAGAAGCTTTCAGTTGTTTCCACTCAATTTTTCAATTTTATTTATGTCTTTCGAATAATTGTACAACTGTGAATAACACCTTTACCAGGATATTACTTATGATACTGAAACAGTTTCATAAAAGAATGCTTAACTTTCTCTCTCGTTCTCACCTTGCCCTCTTAAGATTCAAAAAATAATCTTAAATCTCGAAAGAAAAATTTAACTTAAGTGGAATGCGTGCGCTCCATAATAATAAAAGAAAAACATTGGACACCGTGGAGACCCGGGAGTGTTAACCAAAACGTGGTCAACCAGCAAAGTGTCACTTTTTATGCAACATCTTGTTGTTATTGTTATGGTCAGCAGCAGGAGCAGCAGCAGCTATGAATATCATGCGGCCCGCCGCCTGCCTGCCTGCCTGATTGTCTGGTTGTTAAACAAGCGACCACGATAAAATAAAAAATCTGCATACCTGGTGAATAAAACTGTTAACTAACTCAATTTTGTAGCTGTCAACTGCAGAGTGAAATGCAGAAGAAGCACTAAAAAGAGTGGCTTGAAAAGAGAACATATCTCTCCACGTACATCGAAGGTTGTGATGTTTTGTATTGGACTTTTAACGAACTGCCCGCAATAAGCCGGTTACAAAAGCTTAAGTGAAGTTTAATGGGGATTTTTTTTTGCTAGCCCGCTTATGTGTCGTTATGATAAAGCAGCGTCAGCAGAACCTTTGAAATTTGATCAGATCAGTCACGTTGCCAGCAAGAGGTGAACTCTCTGGTGTAGACGAGACTGGACACTACGGAGATGTTGTGACAGTCGACAGCGTCAGCGACACCTGAATGCGCTGCATAATGATGTGTAAAGCAGAAGTTTAATTAAATTTGATCGCAGTTTACAATGCTTCTAGATTTTGCCAGTTGAGTTTGTTTTAGAGTGAACTAAAAAAAATTGTATAAGTTTTCTTTAGATTTAAGTGAAGCACATTGTTCTAAGAATAAAGTTCGTAAAATTATAGACTGGACAAGGAAAACAGACTTTGGGTACTCTTCGTTTTATTCATTTGTTCTATATTAAATATTTAATAGTCAAATGAATTTTTTATATTAAACTGAAAACGAAAATGTCGCATTCTTAAATCGCTCTGATTTTTTTGTTGGCCACATATCTTTAAATTTCAATTGATTTCTTCTTCATTTAGTATTGATATTCTAAAGTATATTTTTTTGTGAAAAATATTTATTCAAGGCCTAAATTCGAAGAAAGGAACTAAGAAGGTCTTTAAAAAAGTTAATTTTTCTTGATTTTCAATCAAAACGCAATGGAGTTTCTCCAAAATAAAATTTTCAACTTAATGTGTAAACTGGTATACGTTTTGAGATTACTGATGCTGAAAAATATTTTTTATTAGCTAGTTGTTTCTCGTCCTTTCATTTGATCTAAGTTATCAATATTTTTATTACAAAATATCTTTGTATTTGGCGTGTCTCCAAAAAAAGTTGTGAACATATGAAATTGCGCTGTTGTATGTATTCATGTAACTTAAAAACTATTCTCATTGTTCATGTTTCAGCTTTCACTGAGAGACGAAGGAGTTCATACGGATCATTTTTTATTCATGATTTTGATATTTAGATTCGTTAAGAAATCTAGTCCTCTAGTCCAACTGAGTCGATTATGGATGCGGCAAGTTTAAGCTGATCTTATTAAAATAATGAACAATTTGACGGGGTGAACATTAAATTGTATAGAAATTTTTACTATTTCCAGAATTTTAAAATAAAAACGTAAACACTTTATTGTAACAAATTTAATAAACTACATTTTCACTCCCACCAAATAGAAACGCTCTTGATGCATGAATATGGAACCATTAATAATTTAACTTTTAAACTTTGTGAGCCTACAAAAGTATCAAAAGATAAAAAATAGATTTATCTTCTGAATTTTGCAGAAGAAAAGTTCCCAGTCCTACTTTTGAACCAATGAGAGATTGTATCCTCAAGAGAGCAATTTATATATAAATACTTTAATTTAATATTTGATCCAACCTCAGCTTAAAATACACAAAAATGGGTTCCAAGCAACAAAGTTGCTTATCAATACTTTTCCCTTATGCCCCTCTCTACAAACCAACAATGAAAGTCGATTTCTGTTAATTCCATACTTTAACGACGACGACAAACACTTCATTGTAATAAATCTTGACTTTTCTGACATGGTTGACAAGAAACGTTTTACATACATACACGACGCAATCAACTATGAAAAATAGAGGACATATGTTCTCAAGTGTTGTTGCTGTATGGTATTTGTTGTTGCATTGTTCAGCAGCACCACACACTCAATTCTAATTCAAAACTGGCACGTTTTTCCAAACAGTGAACAGAACAACAACAATAACAATGAAGCAATTGTTACCAACAGTTTTTATTTTGAACACGCCTATTAGAGGATGCTACATACAAAGCCAACAACAGAAAGATAGATTATCTATCATAAAGCAACAACAACAACAGCATCACAAACAGCACAATCAATGGAACTTCTCTCTAACGCTTGAAAAATTTGGAGTACTACTTTGACTGTGTAGAGAGTGCATCACATGTGACCAACTGTCATTGACAGTTGTGCCGAGTAGTGTACCTGTACCCTTTCATTGGAATTTTGTGGCTGTAATGGCCGACCGCATCTTTCTAAAGAAATCAAAAGAAATAAATCTTCACGTTGATGATAGTGAATCATTTTTATGGGTTTTCAGTGACTTTTGTTTTTGAAATACTGAAACTGGTTTGAAACAAATGAACGAAATTTCGAGAAAAGTGTCAAAACAAACACACCTACAATAAATTAATGAGTAGGTGTAATAAAGTGAAGCACTAAATTATGCAAGATTTTTTTTAATTTTTTTGTTAAAAATTTAGTAAATTTAATTTAATTTTAGTAAGAAATTATCTAGATTTTCTATTAAAAGGATGGAACAAAATAACGTTTTTGTTTTCATTCATAGATTTGGTTTTTATTTTTTATTTTCTATCATATGGTAGAATTTAAAAAAAAAACATCGTATTTTGGCGCGTTTCTTTTGGGCGTGTTCTTAACATGCTTGAAGCGTTGGCAGCCGTACATAAATTTTCGTAACATGACACTTTTGGCAATGGAAATAAAATATGAAATTCGGTGCAATATGTCGCACATGCCGTAGTGAAGAGTAGCGAGCGCAAAAAAAGTCTAAAAGAAAGCGTAGAGTTGGAGTGACACATGAAAACATTGACTTTATATTTTTAGTATATTTTGCAATTTTTTTTAAAAGAAATTAACACACTTTTATTGATTTGAAATAGATATTACAACTGTGTCACAGTGAATGAAACAGTAACAGTAATATTTTATTTTTCCTCAGGTAAAAAATATTCCCGAATGTGTTATTGTTCTTCAAATACAATTGACTTGATTGATGTAATAGAAATAAATAGAACGTAAGTATTTATCAGAGACCTCAAATAACTTTAAATTTTTGTGATTTAAAAAACTGTCCAATGTTTAGAAAAAATATTTGGAAGTTTGTTGCTAATAATTTTATTGCTAAGAAAAATCATATTACTTAGTTACTGATATAAACTTATTAGTTATCAATAACATAATTAAAATTTTTTACTTTGCTTTATAACAAGAACCAAGATACCGATCATTGTTTGGCTTATTGCTATGATCCGATGTTAAAGATTTAATTTCGAAAAAAAATAAATTTTCAAAGCTGTCACACCTAATCCTAAGTCCAATTAACAGTTGTTTATGTTTCTGAGACTGATACAATCTCACCCACTTACGATGTAGTAAGTTTTTATGAAAAGTCATATAAACATAGCAATTGCTCATATATGGAGGTTGTTAAAACCTCTTCTGATTTTGGTTCGGTTACATTGAGTTAATAGCGAGATTTCTTTTCATATATATCGGATATAAACATGATTTTTCATACTGTTCTCAAAATAAAATGTAAAAACATATATAGTATATTAGTTCTTGCCAGGGATAAATTTTACAATATAGTTTTAGTCATTGTAAGCAACTGCAAACTATTTTGTGTTATCCTGTTAAATTTAAAGTTTCAATGGCTTAAAAAGACTTTTTTTAAACACTTTTCTGACCAGATATTATAGCATCTACTTAGATACTGCAGAAATTCAATATAACAAAGAAAATGCGCACAGGTAAATCATTACAAATATTTCGGACACAGAATATTCCAAGTAGAATCTTCAATTTTTATTCACTCCAAGTTATGCTCACCTTTGATATCGTAAACGATATTCTAATGAACCTTCTGGAGTAATTCGCCGTATCTAATTCGACTGCGATCGTATCAGAACACAAATGAACTTGAGCAGAGTGCAAAGAAGTTCATCCAACAACTTCGTGGTGAGTTTCCGAAAACAGGTTGACAGAGAGCAGTTGAAAAACAAAAGCTGAAGAGCAGCAATACGCCATAGCAGTTGATGGATGAGATACCAGTACGCATATGCTTGAAAAAGGTGTTGATCGAACAAAAACAGAACAGAAAAAGAAACCGGAAAAAATATGGTAAGTAAAACAATAACATCAAATAGTATGGGTAGCAAGAGGAAATGCTCGCAGTGAGTGACAACATGCCGTTGTTGTTGTACCATACCTGTCAAATGCCAAAAACAAAATGGTAATAACAACAACAATACACATAAAATGTGTGACTGTTGGTTGCAAGCTATATGTTTTATTACTAGCATTTTTAAGAAATTGTTTTTGTTGTTCTCCTTGCCAAAATCAACATAGCCATATTGCGGATCAGCTGTTCACCGATGATCACAGTGGCATGATGGCTGCTTAAAAACCTGTTTGTGGTGTTAAAATATAAAACACATCATTCCAAATGGTAGAAAATTCCAAATTCAGTTATTAATCATCAACGGCATAGTGTAGATCTTGTGTAGAGCGACAGTTAATTTTGGGCAAAAACAGAACCAGACCTTAACTTAAGAAAAGTCCATGTCCATGAAACACTTACAAGGACTAAACAATTTGTACGCATTTTAACCTAGAAACGTTTATACATATAGCTGTGTCAGATTAAAAAAACAACAATATTTACTATCGTTTACGCTTTGGAAGTGTAGACAAAGCGCTAACGCGAAAAACTCAAATAAAAATGAAAGAACAAAAAAAAGAAAATCCCGCGCTGATTAAGTGGAGAATTTCTAAACAACAACATAAGGGAGAGCAGACAACTCAAACAACAGCAGCAGCAGCATCAGCTCTCATAAATTATGGCAGATATTAAATGTACACTAACAACAACAACAACAACAAAAGCGGCAGCAAAAAACGTAGGAAACGCAGAAAAAAGCGCGCAACTGCATTTTTCTGAATGAACTTTTTTTTAACTTTTTCCATAATGTTTTTTTTTTCTGATTTGTTCTTCTGAGTTTGGCCCCTTTAGCGCCCCTTTTATCTGTTCATGTGCCCTTTTCTGTGCAGTTCACTTTACACAAGGGATATTCCATGTAGAACTATAATTTTACAAAGGTGTAAAACGGGAACAGTGAAGTTGCGTTCGACGTTCTTTATAAAGGCTAAAGAATAATATTAAGTTTTAACAGACTACATAGGACTAGCATTTTTCATCACTCTTCAAATTCATTTTACAGAAACGCAGCAAGTTACAACAAACTTTTTCAGATTTAAAATTCGGAAATAGGCTGCTACAAGAATAAGAGTTATCCTTTGCACTCGTCGCATAGAACACTCCTCAAGGAAATGTATGTAATTTTCTAGAGTTCTTCAGAAATAAAACAGTGAGGTTTCTTTGCTTCTCATATTGAAAATGATGAAATTAAGGGAATACAAAATAATAATAAAAAAAAATATTTTTGGACATTTACTGCCTGAGTTTTCTTTTTAAACCTGGAACTAATCAATGTTTAGATAAATTAATGCAAGAAAGTGAAAAGTAAGTCCAAAAAACATGTTTCAAAAAAATATAGT
Source organism: Meiosimyza decipiens (assembly GCA_963680825.1). Taxonomy (NCBI): domain Eukaryota; kingdom Metazoa; phylum Arthropoda; class Insecta; order Diptera; family Lauxaniidae; genus Meiosimyza; species Meiosimyza decipiens. The sequence continues at coordinate 90,353,653 of OY804259.1, read as the reverse complement.
TGATGAATCACGAACTGTCAAAAATCAAGTAATAGAAAACAAATTGAAATATGTAATAACAAGTAAAAAATGTCAAAAAAGTTCGAAAGATACTGAATAATATCTGAAATATTATACTGAAAAATTCAGCATTGAAAAACATAAATAATCCATAACATACAAAAAATGTCCAATATGTACTACCTAAATATGTTAAAAAATCTATACAATTAGAAGAGTGTCGTATAATATCGCAAAACATTGAAAAAGTTTATAAGAATCGAAATGTATCAAGAAGTATCGAAAAAAACTAGAATTGCCTTATAGTATATAATAAATTGTTCAGTGATCTAACAAGAACAACGAATCGTTTGTTAAAAAGGGACCAAATTTTCATTTAAGACGTTTCTGAAGACGTTTGACTCTAGAAATGTACCAGAGTAACATTTCAACGTTTCGCGGTATTTGAGGTCAAATATAAAAAAAAAAAAATTATCATTAACAATTTGCATCCTACTATATCACACCTATAAGTCAAAGGGTAAATCGGAACGTTATATTCTATTTTTCTAGCAGTGACTTCTGCAGTAAAGCGCCAAAAAAAATTAAAGATTTTTTTTAAGAGATCAAAGGGTAAGAGTTTTAAAATGGGACCAAAATATCCTATCTTAACTCGGTAAAACTTATTGTATCCATCTATCTAAAACTCTTTCAAGTGTGGCACATAGTAAAAATGTTTCGAAACATAATTTTTAGTACCATATATGCTATAACTATCTATTTTAGGATGCAACTCTATAAATAATTGAATTTTTCCAACATATATCAAGCAGTGAAATTTGGCAAATCGGATATTCATTATATATACATATAAATATAAATACATTTTAACGTTGTGATAAATTGAAATAGTGTACTCAGAACACTTCCTAGGGAGACCTTGCAAGTCTTAAGTAAAATCACATTGTTCGAAATCAAAATTTGCGAACACATCGGAAAATAGATTTTCATATTATAAATAAACTTTCCGAACAATAATTGCCTTCATAAATTTTTCCGAAAAGCAACATGTAAAGCCAAGATATTGCACTTGGAACTTTACCTCTAACTACACAGAAGAAGGTCAAATTAAGTTCATTCCGTGTAGTAGAATTTTTCGAAGATTTCACAGTAGGTACCCACCTGCTGCATGGAATTTCCTTCATTCGTCTCTTTCGTTCTTTTCCAACTATTGCTGTTTTCTTCATATGCAGTTCTTTTTCCAAAAACCGTAGTTTCAGTTTCATTTTTGTTTCAATCAACACTTCTTAAGATTCTTTTAGTTAATTTTTAACTGTTTCTTCACACCGAAGTTCGCTGAAGTTTGTTGCTTAAAGTTTTTTTGACCGTTTGACCGTCGCGTCATACGGCAGAGTGCGTCTGCAACAGAACGTAACACATTTACCGCCGGCTTTTTCATTGCGTTCATAACACTCATGTTAAGTTAAAAGCGCAGTGATACGTTTACTGCTGCAGTGTTTGTTGCTTTTTTTTTTTGTTTTTTGTCCTGTAGCTCGACTCTTTTTGCCAAATGCCAATTTTTTGGCGGTTAATAAATTTTGAAATAAATTGACTAATTGTTACCTACAGCATGGTGAAGTCATCTTGAGTTGCTGTGTTGCATTTTTTGGGAATTTTGTACACAAAGTGTACTGAGAGGTGGTCGGTTCAAGTTTTTAAAGGTTTGAAACACATTTATTACGTGTGGCTACACTTGCTGGCCAAAAAATTTGCTAAGGATCAAGATTTGGTAAGCGATAAGCGAGGTGCAGAAAGTAGAGCGGACGGTTATGTTTAAAGTGAAACAGTAAATACATGGTACTAAAAAAGCAAGATTTCATGACATGAATTTAAATGCGAATTATCAAAAATGCATCAGCGATTTTTAACAAAAAAATGCTAAGAGCACAGTATTGGTGACAAAAATTGTAATTATTATGGTGAAAATAAGATTTTTTCCAAAAAAAATTCTGAAACTGTATTAACATATGTTTATGACTATCCATTATTTCTTGCCTTTTCTTTATCGAGGAGCTTGATATATCTGTTTTTTTTTTTTTTTTTTGACTGAAAGAAAAATTGTTATTTCAACGCTTTCAACTTTTACGTTACTTTAATCGAAAACTTGTGGACAAACCAAACAAATTTTTGTTCATCATTGACGAACTCCAAAAAAGAATAGCTACAGATACCACAAAATCTACAAATACCAATAAAACTACAATCATAATGAACACCACAAATATAACCAATATGTTCTTCTAATTATTTCCTATATGATTTTTTCATAGCTGTCTGTGCACATTAGTTCTGCAGGTGACTTAACTTTTGTTTGTATGTATGTATGTATGTATGTGTTTTAAATCGTCACACTCTCACAATCAAACAAACAAATTTTACTGCCAAAGAATGCATGTTTTGTGACAATAAATTGGTCAATAAATTGCTGTATTATCGCACAGCTGACTTCAGATTAAAATCTAATACTAACAACTACAAAAAAATGGAGAGAGCTATATTTAAGGTATTGTTTAAACTAATGCGCTTTGGATTAAATGCAACATAGCTAATGGCAACAAAATTGTGGCCACAGCAAAATTAAATATGAAAAAAAGTTTGCTTAAGTGACCAAAACGATTTGTTGCTCTTGCTCTCGCTGCATTTGCTAAATTGTGCATGAAAATTTGCTAGCAAAGCGACCGCTAATGAAGTTTAATGTTGTCGATAAACTTTTTATGGTGTTTCTAAAAATTGCCATAATAAAGCATTTCATTAATAATTTAAGACTAGTTTTTTGTACGTTATATTAAGTAGTATATAATTTTTTTATATATTTTATCTTTTGCCTGAAAAAAATGTTTTTATTTTGTATACAAATGAATTAAGGCGGATAGCCTACTTAATGATTCAATGTGTTGGCTTTAAATAATCTGATTTCAGATCTTACGTTTAATTTAGCGTTAAGGATTAACAAGAAAATTATGGGGTAGCGAATGTTAAGAAGCATTTGTTTTAATATTTAGAGGTTTTTCAACACTTTGTAGAGAAAATTAATTTAAATGATTTAAAAGTTTGTTAAACTTCATTTAATTAAGTATAAAGCTCTTTAAAGTTCATATGTTGTAAAAAACATAAAAGAATTATTGAAATTGTTGTTGCATGTGAAATTGTTTTTGTAATTGAAAAAATGTTGTTCTTTTGAAAATCTTATAACATGTTTTTGTATTGTGACATGTTTCCATATTAATTAACAAAGTTGATAAGCAAAAACTTCCTTCAGAAAAACTACTACATGACTTTTTATACACTCAGGGAGCAACACCTTTTATTTCCTGTCTCTTAGCCAAGTTGGTGTCCTCCCTATACTGCAGCACTTGGCAACGACACTTGAATTTTGCTGCGACTGCACGCAACGTTGCCTGTCAAAAGTCATGTTTTGGGCCAAACGACAAAATAAAAATGGCAACAGCAATAACAATAATAACACAAAATACAATGAAATATAAACAGCCGTATTCTCAAATAAGAGGGTGCAAAATTTGCTGTTTCTGGATTTCTTTTGACGGGGATATTTCAAAAAACACCAGTTTAGAGATTGGGTTAAAAACGGCTTAGAAAAATTATTAAAAATTGTTGAAGTTATAAAATCAGAAATAAAAAACTTGAAAGATTTTGACTATGGATGTAAATTAAATTTTGTCTTAAATAAGTAGAAGAAGATATAGGTCTATGTTTCACGTAATCTTAAAAATGTTATGTAAAATGTCTGCATAAAAATGTTCTAATTTTTAAAGAACCTGTTTCTTAAAAATAGTTTATCCAAAAAGTAAGAAAATAATAATCAAAAAATTATGGAAATGAAATGGAAAAGAGCCTCGTATTAATAAAAACCTGAATATTCTTAAATATAAAACTGTTTTCAATACAAAGAGAGACAAGTTGTTTGAAACTCGTAAGAATTAAGGGAAAAGGTTGAAATAGGCAGTTGGTTAAAAAAAAATTGCTTGGGCAGCATTTAATATCAGAAAATCTTTTGCCAAACATTTTATTTTTTAGGTTTTACGAAATAATTAATTATATCAAATGTGTTCTTGGCGTTCGTCACTAATAAGTCAGTCAATTCAACTTTTATCCGAACGCCAACAATAGGCACAGCTTAACAGTAAAATAGTAAGGTTGTTATCTTTTGCCTTGCCAAAAATTTAATGTCTTATACCGCGTTAACAGTAAAGGTACGCTTTAGTCCTAAATATTTATTTTAAGGGTATCTCTTCCACCTCGGCGCGTACTGGTTTAACTTAATGTACCCACATTGAATTTGGCAACATTAACTTAAATATCTCTCTGCCACGCCTTAATTTCGAAACTAACAAACTTTTTGTCTGATGGTAGGCTGAACCATGCCTTCCACTTGCGTGAAACTTGGGTTTTTCTCTGTATAGCGTATTAAAGATTTTGTTTCTATGAAGCGTGTGCCACGCATACTTGTAAAAATTCAAGATTTAAGGTTTTCAAACAAAAAATTAATTTTGTGTTGGTCCCATGCTTTAGCCCGATATCCAATGGCTTTTCTAGGAGTAGAAGAAGTAGAAGTTGCAGTACAACAGCAAATTATTTTACTATGGAATGGTTCTTGTAAGTAATGTCCAGTCAGCTTTTCACATATTTGTTCTTATTTTTCTTTAAAAGGTAACAGCAAACACAATGCAGTGTTTTGAAATTTTTTGCCTTAGTGCCTTTTTCAATTTTTTTTTTCATTTTCTTAACTTGGTTAACAAGCTAACAAGTTGTTCTAGTTGTACTTATTATTACTGCGATATTTCTGATATTCAAGTGAATGCGACTACTTGTTGTATTCGTAAGGTTGTTACAGATGTTTCACTTGTATTTGTGTTGTTGTTGTTGTTGTTGCTGTTAATGCTAGTGTTGTTATTGTAATGCTTCTAGGTGTTAACACTAATAGCTACAGCTACCTCTCATCGTAAAAATTTAATAAAATAAAATATGCATTTTCTTAATTGAATACGATTTGCTACTGCAGTTTTTTCATGGTTTTCGTATGTTGCTGCTGGTGTTATTGCCAGCAATTTTCGCACATGCTTAACCAGCGTTAAACTTAAGTGTCTGATTTTTTGAGTGATTTGCTAACTTTTGCTATTTTGCATATACAGACCTAAAGGCCGTAGCGCTATTTGTTTGTATAATTTGCTTGCAACGCCCACTACATTTGTGGAAAATTTGTTGTTTAAGCTTACAAATATTTACCAATGCGCAAAAAAGTCAAAAGAATGACTTTCTGCCGAATCACTTAAAAACTATAAGCAGCCCAAAGCTTAAAAAAAAAAGATTTTTGTGCACAAATCATTATGAGCTACGTGCTTTGATTTATACCTTCCGTAATGACAGATATTATTTATCGTTTTTGCGAATAAGGTCACTGGCACATTTTCTCAGTTAACCCATTTCGTATGTCCCTTTGATTAACCACCCACAGTAACCATAAATGCTCATATAAATACCATATATATGTACATATATACCTACAATGTTATGATTTCTACTTGCGAATTCAAAAGCCATGAAAAGCACAAGCAAAGTAAAATCAAAATGGAATATTCAAATGAACCATTTTGTCAATTAAACCACCCTTAACAATAGCAAAAGTTTATGTGGACCAAAATTAAAGTGAAGCAGATAGTAAAACACAATATGAAATGAAAAGGATTCCACATATGTGGGCAATTTTTATTTTTGTGTAGGCGTATCAATTTGCACAGAAAGTCGAACGAAAACTTTTTCAGAAACACACGTTTAAGCTGTTAGTAAGCAAAAGAAATTTCCAAGTTTTTAAATCATTAACAACGTTCAACATAATGTAAATATATCCAAGGCATGAAAATCACTACAAAAAAAAGTCTGTTCCATAAATATTTTTTAGTTCTTTAATAAAATGATTTTATGTATTTTTCAAAATTAAGTAGGCCATAACTCCTGAACCACTAGCAATGCGTGGTTATTTATTAATTTCATTCATACTTTGCAAGAAATCTAAAATATATGTGAAAATTGTGATTTCTATAAAAAACAACTTTTATTAGAGATATCTCAAAACTTAAACATATCTTAGTATAAAAAGAAGTCTCAGTGTTTTTTTCGCTATAGCTTTTTACTTAAATACTTAAAATTTCAACGATGAGGATCTGTTTTTAAAATCCTAGCTCTAAGAATTATATTGGATTCGAACTTTAAGAGCTTTTTCGGTAAGGGAGCAAATCTGTTAAAAAGCAAATTTATGGTTTTTTTTTGCATACAACACCAAATATTCCTGTAGTTACAACCTTATGTTACAGTTTTATTGGGATTAAATTAATTTATGCCACAACAAAACTAAAAAAAAAAACTTATAACAACGTCAGATGCCACACACACAAAACCCTATTCGTAAGTATATGTATACATTTGTGTGTGTGTGTGTGTGCCTGCGTCAGTTTATTTGTATAAGTGTTTTGTGTGCTGACTTTAGCCGGTATCAAGCCGGACACAATTTGATTTTACACGCTCCAGAATGACTAACTTGGGAGCATTTTGTAATTTTAAGTGGACTTAACAGCTCATAAAATGTACCATGTTCCTGTATTATTATGGCCGAACAACCAACGGATGAACCTTTTTTCCTCCTCTTTTACTACACTGGTCACTTTAGTGGCTGTCGTTGTATTTGTTGCATTTTGTTGTTGTTGTTGTTGTTATCTTGTGAGATGAGCAGCGTTGCCTGATCGCTTTCAATTAATGAATTAGTAATTTTATGTAGTGCGGTATTAACGCTATGCTTTATTAGGTACTTAAACTTTCAAAAGGTACTTAAGGGTATTTTTTTACTACTGTTTTGCGTTTTTGATTTGATTTTTGGTATTTTTTTTAACTGAATGATTAAGGTCTTAATTTTGGTATACTTTTTATTATAACATTAATATGTTTGCTCTACTTAAAAACCTTATATTAAATTATTAAAATTATTTTTTTTTTCTTTAATCTTCCGTCTCGACACAACTGTAATATCACCAAAGTCATTGTTATCGACGTAAAAAAGGTGTAGTTATCAATTACATATATTGAAATTGAATTACGACGACAGGACGGCTTACACGAAATTGTGTACCTCAACTCACTTTGCAACAAAGTATATAATTTTTTTGCGGCAAAATACACGATTCATACGCAGAATTGTGAGTAATTGCTTTTTAAAAGGTTGCCTTAAAGAGAGTGAAGAAAATAACAACTGATTGATAACCTCTAGTTGAGAATTACGTAAAGCATAAAAATAAAAACAAAGTCAAATAAAAGCAGCATGAAGAGAAATGAGACGCTTTCGGCACTTTGGTGTAGCCGCCGTTTGAATGCTGCCTACGTACAAGCCATGCATGAATTTAGCGTGTTTGCTAAAGTAGCAGCATTGGTGTTGCTGAAAACATAACACATCCGACATGAGAGTGCAGCATGTGCAGCGGCGATAAGGTAAGATGTCGATAAGGCAGTTCAATGCTAGTAACGGCTTTTAAAGCCAGTGCGAACCAAGTGAGAAAAAAGTTAAGCAAAAATATACAAAAATACTACTACGTAATGAGGTGCAGATGATGTGAAAATCTGACTAACAAATTGCGGCAATCCAATTGATTGCAAGTAGTGCAGACAACTTAGCATAAGCATAAGCATAAGGTGACCAACTTTAAATAACAAGTAAAAAGTTATACGTTTGCTATAATATGATCATACGTTTTTTCTTGTACCAGAGACGTCTTTCAGCCATCTATGATGCAGTTAATATCGCCCATATCATAAGTCGAAATGACCACAATAGCACATATCTCTAAGTTTAAAAGTAAACGATGTCAAATTTCAATAAATTAGCTATTTTTATGTCTCTTAAAATATCTATAACACAATGCAAGACAAAGAATATACAGTAACTTTCATACTTGTTTCGTCATACAAACACTTTTTCAAAATAAAGCTGACGGTAACGTCAGGCAAAGACAATTGATACTGCTGTTTCATAAGATTCGATTTGTCTAGAAAAATCCTAATAAAGGAGCTTTAAACGTAAAAATCTAACGCCACGTATTTATATTCATGTCAGTTATATATGACTGTCATTTAAGCTTGTAAAGATTAAAACCAGCTCTAATAATACCATGTAAGCAAAATGAGAGTGAAAATAATCGATTTATCATCCGTCGGTTATATATGACTGACACAAAAAATGTGTTAATCAAGTACAACTAATATTGCAAATAGTTAATACCATGCAAATTAGATGAAATAACAGAAAAAAACTTTCTTAATAGCAGAGAGATACGTCAAAATGGCGTCAATCAATTATGACTGACGCGGATAAGATCTTTTTCTTTGAATAAAACGGCATGGTAATATGTACAGTATGTCAAATTTAAGCTTGAGATCGCACAACTCCATAGCTGGTCACTCAAAAATCATCATTAAACATCTTAAATCATACACTAAATGGGTTCAAGTAGACGACGCCCCAATGCCGTGCCGTTCATCATTTCTACACGCCGCATCGTGTTAGCAGCTGCGGCAGCTTCCACATTTTTTTACGTTTTTCACTACAAAGCTGCACAAACTACAATTGCAGTGGCAGTGAATGCTTCGCCAAAAAGCAGCAGTTGCTTATCTGTCAGTAGCTGTTGCTGGTATATGTACGAAATGCGCGGTAGGTAGACTACATTTTCGCTATCTTAGTATCTATTAACAGCATCAGCAATATAAAATCAAACGTGTGTACCAGCAATGGAATAAACAGAAGTTGAGAGTCAAAATCATTTAAGCCCGCTTAAGCACAAAACGTGTTGGCACTTGCGCGCCACCCTTTGCTTACTGCCAAGGTGGAATTATTTTTTATAATTTTTTTTAAAAGAATTTTTATATCATCAATAAAACCTATTTTGTTAAAATTATATTTACATTGAGTTTTCTTTAAGGAAATTTACTTTACTCAAATTTGTTTGTTTTGTTTGCAGGGGAAGAAATTATTATACCGCCACCAGAGTAGTTTTTTTATTAATAAAAAAATAGTGTGGAAAATTTCTTACCCATGTCTGATGTTATTCCGCCGTATTGTGTTAAATCAGTTCTTATCTTACCTGCAAAGAATTGAAATTAGGAAATTTTTTTAATTTTGAGTCGATAAAAAGTTATGTATAAATATAATACTTTTTCGAAAGCGCCTAAAAGCATGAAATGGAAAACACTGTGAAAGGCAGTCAACAATTCGAAAAATGCATTCTATATTCACAATAATTTCTGCTGCATACATTTCAGCTGCTTTAAATTGTGTGTTATGAATTATGCTGTGTATTTTTAAATAGTTTATCTAAGCATTTGACAAGTTTTACCAAATGAAAAAAAAATCATAATTGAATTGATCACATAACTAATAAAATAAATTCACTATAATTTTCCACAGCACTACAGTTAATGAGTGTGAATTAAATACCAACACTAAATTATCACTTAAGTAACTAAAACACTCAGATTTTAGACTGCAAAAAGTATTTGACCCTGCAGCAAAAATGCTATTCGGAACACTTTTCTTTCTCTGTTTTTTTTTTCAAAAACGCTGTTATAGTACTGTTTTGTTTAATTTGCAGGTTTTCGCTGCCACATGTTTATACGGTAAAAGTGCAAAATGTAAACAAATGCCAACGGAAAAAACCGCTCCGAAAAAACTTCAGTACTCTACAACAAAGAAAATTAAAAACAAAACAAGTAGAAAAATTAAGCAAAAACAAAGCATAAAAATATGATTTAATGGCAGTGATAAACCACGTGTGTATTTAAATACGCGCGCCTGGCGCCTGTGTAAACGTAAACGCTAACGTAATTTTCACAAAACAAAATTCCACACCACACCGAACGGCTGATATGGGACAGAGGCACAGCAGCACAGACACAAAAAGTAGATGAGACCGAACAGACTAAAAAAATAAACACTAAAACTGATGCTATGCGGATTTAAGAAGACAACACTTTTCTGCAATTGCCCAGAAAAAAAAGACGAAAAAATATCCCGAAAAAAATGAAGCAAAACAGAAAAAAAGGTGAAATGAGAGTAAAGTGGTTACAAAGAATACGTAAAGTAACAAAATTTTGACACAAATATTTTGCCACATTTGTCTGGAGAAGGTAAAATATATATCTGTGTTGTAGCTAGAGAGAAACTTGGAGAATATGGCAAGTGGCAGCTGGAAAAGATGACGTAAGGAAGGACAGTGGCACATAGAACACTTTGTATGATTAAAAAATGAAACCATAATGCCTAGAGTATTTTGGTCAAGAGAGGAAGACTGATTTGAAAAGATCTCAGCAAAATCTTCTAAAAGTAGGTACATCGTATCTCAAAAAAACTAACGCAGAATTAATAAAAATTAGCTGCATGATTTTTCCATAACAAAGAATGCTGTTGGATCCAGTAGCCAAAATGTCATAGATATATTTCAATGTTCAAATCTCAACTAGACAAATCTTTATCTTTTGTACTTAAGGTCTCTCTGTGGAGTAAGGAAATTAAGCAACTAGATTTTCAGAATCCTTATTAAGTATATTGCAAGTACATCCATTAAACACATAACAGTCAGATTCAGGGAGATTCTTCGTAAGACGCATATATCGCCAATGTTAAATCAATGGTGATGCGGATGCTATATAGAGTCAAAGAACAAGATTCGCAGCGTTCTTAGTTCACTTATGCTGAAAAGTAGTGGAAAATGTGAAGCTCTATGGTTAAATAAAAATAGACACAGTTTTTTCAATGTAGTCACCTTATATAAATATAGATTGCCAAAACATAAACAGTTGGACCTTGAGGTCTCCGTTATTGAACTTTTTTCGTTGATAGTATTTGACTGGTGGCTGCTTAAGTATAAGTCTGCTTAAGTCAAGAAATTGTTTCGAAACAATTTCTCAAAGCTTATGTTGAATTAAGCAATTAAATTTCAAAATATTATGTTCGTAAACTATAACCCTATGCAAAATTTGATGCATCATGAAATGCAGGATTTCGTTGTTTGGGTTAGAAATAAATGTATGCTTAGAAATTTTCAACCATCGTCTCAGAGATAACTGATGATTCCATTTAGCAATGGATGAAACTAGTATGTCTAGCTTTAGTTAAGTTTTTTACATTTTATGTCTATATTTGTAAATTGTTTTGATGATCACACTATACTGAACAGTAAGCTCAATAAAAATATATTAAAAGATTTTCTGTTCCGATGCATCACAAATAAAAAATTTAAATGAATTTGTCGCCGTTGTCCCGGGGAATGTTAATAATGGCTCGAAAGGTAACTTATTATCTTCTAATCGTTTTCCACCCATAGAAATAGCAAAATCATTTCACTAAAATATTTGTATTTTGCCACTGTGCTTGAACTTCCTACTGTATGTTTACAAATATTTTTTTCGAGTGGTTATGAAAATTAAACATTTACTTTGCGGTATGAAACTCCGTAAAATTCGTATACAAAGATAAAGGGGGAAAAAATTTTCAACAAGGTAGCTCTGCATGCGGCTGTGGTCTGAAGACAAAACAATAAAAAACATAACAAAATAGTGTAAGTCACCAAAAGAAACAATGGAACGGGGAAGGAAAGGCGCCTCAGCATAGAAACAAAAACAAACATTTAAAAATTATTTTTATAGCTTTTTAAAGACGCTGACTGCTCTGAAAAACCACATCATCTATTCAGACACAAACACACACTTCGTTGGATATAATCACTCATACACTCAGACAGCTGCTTAAAATTAACAAGTTCAAATATCATAAATATTTTCAAGATTTACTACATCATTTGGTGTACGAATTTTCCATTAGATTTTCCTACACTTTGTAAATACTTCTGGGCGGCTTATTTTTATATTTTTTTTTTGTATCCATTTTGTTGGTGCTTTGCTTACTTTGTACGGGTTTTTATTGCTCATCAGAGTTGCGATAGCAATCTTAATTGCCGACCCAAATAAATAAAATGTACGAATATCTAAAATTGTAATGTAATATTATGTAGTAGCAAAAAAACATAATGTTGTGCACGTTGGAGTGCGCATCGATAACGTCGAGATGCAGTTTGTTAAAATGTTTCAAAGCTGTGCAAACAATAACAACAACAGCAATTAAATAGTTAATTAAGGTAAATAGAAAAGTGTTTTTATTAAATTTTTTAAGGAGTGTTAAGCCTTTTTTAGATGTCATTAAATCTTCATGTCCTACAACTACTAAAAATTTCCGTGAACTTTTTTTGTACGGCATGCAAATCTACCGAGTCGACATCCCTTTGAGAGTTTGGGGTCATCACACAAATTCAAAATCTTTATTCAGAACGAAAGGACCGCTGCAATATTGGTTTCCTCGAAGATAAGTAAATACTTTTCAATAGAAATCATAGTGGAGCTCTGGACATGCTCCAAGTCTATTTGTAACTTATCCTTATCAATGGGTGCTATAAGAAAGGGGCGAAGCATATACAAGGGACCTTAGCATATCTGTGTACTTTTGTGTAATTTCCTAACCCTCGCTTATATCCTAGAACTTTTCGGCACTGTTCAATTTTTCCGTCAGTATTCGATACTTTTCGAGTTTAGTGAACTATTTCGATGCTATTCAAAAACATTCGGTACTTTTCAGTTTTTGTTGAGTCAGTAATTGGTTTTAAAACATTTTCCATTTATAACGTTTTTGGAAAATATTATACATAACTCGATGCACTTCAAGCTGTGCCTTCGTTTTTGATTCTTTTTTTTTGATACCTTCCGAAATTATCGACTTTTTCAATACTATTAGATACTTTTTTTCCATACTTTTTTTCGAAACTTTTGATATCCTTTGAAATATATCAAATCTTAACAAATGATTCAATGTACTTCGCTACTTTATGACTTCTTCAAAGCTTTTTGATACTAAGTGTTGCCAACAGACTCTTATTAATTTTTTTCATCAAGTTTTCTTGACTTATTTTGTACGATTCAATATTATTTGAGAATATTCTCTACTACTCGATAGCTTTGAACTTTATTGCTTCATTCTCTTTGCTCTGTTTTCAATTTAGTGTCTTTCTTCTTTAACATCTGTATTTCAATTACACACTTTATTTGCAGAGTGTGCTAATAACCTTAGCATTACATAGAATTTATCTATTTGCTACATTTGTATGGAGTGGCCTCAATTACTGCTTGAATGAAATTAATCTGGAAATTAGAAATGTTTTCAGATCATGCAAACAAAAATTTTGATAGAGCGTAGCCTGACTTTGCGTTTTCTAGATAATTGTTCTGGGAAAACTTTGAAAATCACTCTGCTATAACCAATATTTTGATATAAAGAGCTCAAAATTATTTAATGAAACTATTAGAAAGCTCCCAAAGGGTAAAACCCAACACAATAGGTACGCGAATATATATATTTTTTTAAATATTACATGTGTGCAATGAAAATTCTTTGTCACAAATGGTTACAGTAGTGGCAAGCAATTTAATTGCATAATAATTTTTTAAGTTCTTTTAATATTCCAACTGATAAAATCGCATTGCAATGCAAACACAAAACAGCTACTAAGCACCGGCCGGAATAGCATAGCGATTATGTGGAAAGTTTTAGCCTTCTATTATTTTCAACTGTTTTGATTATACACTTCTTCACATTGTACATATATAATTTTCTATACACATTACATTACATACGATTTCGTTTTGTTTTGGTTTCAATATTCGTTCCGACTAAGCGTAAAGTAATTTTTCTCTGAAAACTTGCTAAAAAAATTGCATGTCGTGCAAGCGCAATGCGTGTAAATCAAATTGCTGGGGAGTAACAAAAGTAGCTGCTAAAATGCTTTATAACAATCAGATAAACAACAATTGTGCAGACAGTGCGCAGGAAAAGCATTGTACAAATATTTTTATGAATTATTAATATTGGATGATTTTTTTAGAGTGATAGAACTTTAAATAAATGAAGTTTAAATCCGAAGATGTATTTTATTTTAAACTTCGATTTATTTCTTGCGTATGATCATCCAGTATAACATGCCAGTGTGCTCTTCATTAATCACAGACATTTTCTTATCCGAAATATTATGATTTCGCGAAAAGTCTTATGCCGATGTTATGCAGATGGGCACCGTTTCCTCAAACTATTGAATTGTCTCAAAAATTAATATAAAATTAAGAATGAATGCGAGAGCGTAAAATTTGATATTCCATGGCTTGCGATGCTAAATTACACTATCAAAGAAAAGTTGTAATTTTTGTTGTAGCATTCTTACAAAATTTTAGCACATTCTCATTACATTTTAATACTTCTTGCGCTGAGCGTTTCCCATACTCGTATTTATATAATTTATTTTAAATCTCGTTGATAACATACAGGACAACGGAATGGAAATGTCAAATTGAAGAGAGTAATAGTAGTAAAAAAGTACGCCAAAACGCATTAATGATCCAAAGACTGTCTGCATAACATCGCTCATACATGGAGTACACTTTTTGATCAATATTTTATGTAACTGAAAGTCTTTTGAACAAAAATGAAGAATCAAAATATTCAGTGGATGACTTGAATACACCGATATTTTAAAGTTAATAATGCATTCGCAAGATATGCATACAAAACGCAATCAGTGAAAACATGGTAACCTACAAATCGATTTTTCCAATACAAAAATATGCTGCATTTGTAACTACAAGCGCAATCAAAATATCGAAAATTTCAAGATCAAAATAAACTAGTAAAGGTTGTTTTCTTCGGCCAGGCCGAAGCTCACATACCCTACACTGCATTAAAAGTACTTTTTAAATAAATGATAAAAAAATGTTGAGGTTGAATAAGTCGAAAATAATGTAAAAAGGTTCAATAATGTAGAAAAGTGTTGGAAAATTTAAAATGTTGAAAGATTATGAAAACCATTGAAGAAAGTTGAAAGAAATTGAATAAGTCGAAATATATGAAAATGCTGAAAAATTGATGAAAAAGTCGAAAGAATAAAGAAAATGCCGAATGAAAGTAAGGGGAAAGGTAAAAGGTTGAAAATCTCAAAAGAATATGAAAAATGTTGAAAAAAATAGAATAGAAATGAAAAACACGAAATATGTCACGCCCACTTCTCCAATTTCACTCACTTTTGATTCAATAAACAAACCAAATTTTAGCACAATACTAATTCGACTGTTGCTATTTCGCCAGCTTTTGATTCATATATACTTAATACCCAGTAAGCCACTTACATCAAATTTCAGATCACTTAAAATAGCACTTACAACTTTATGTTAATGAGGGAGGTGCATGGGCACTGATGCAATCTTGTCATGTTTTATTTAATTTCAAAGCTTATAGCAACCGACACCTCCACACAAAATTTTATGAAGAATACTCTCATAGCACACTATCAATAGCATTAAACGTATTTTGCTTATATGGGAGGTGCCACACCTACCGGCACTATTGTGCCAAAATTTTGCAAGAAGAAGACACCTTTTAGCAATTATATCTGCCATATTAAATTTCATAACGATTGCGTTATTAGTTCTCTTTTTATAACGTTTATAAACATTGTAGGCTTCGCCACGCCCTTCAACAAAATATTCCAGTATATTGACAAAGCTCTATTCATGACTACTATTAGTGGTATCATCCCTAAAATTTTTATGAAAATCGTATGTGCCGATTTGGAGTTATACGAAATCCAAGCTTTCAATTGTTAAAAAGAGGGCACGCCCAATTTTACAGTTCTTCCCACATTATGCGCAGTTCAAGATTTATAAGATCTGTATTCGTGTACCAAATTTCATCACAATATCTTGCACAGTTTACGAGCCATTGCGTTATAAAAGTTAAAATTTAAGGCTGTGCCACGCCCCTTTAAGAGCCCTTGCAAACTTAAAACCTAGCCTGATCCTAATTTTGTTCTTATCTTCACTAAATCAGCAAGTTTCATCAAAATCGCAGCAACTTTTTTCAAAATGGACTTGGGTATATTTACATAGAGTATGGGCGGAAGGCGTGGCCGTGAACCGATTTCACCCATTTTTATATGTTAGCAGTTTGCAAGAAGATGTGAGCTGTGTGCCAAATTTGATTGAATTAGCTTGCTTAGCTTTGCCGTAAACTTGATTTCAACAGACAGACACACAGACAGACAGACAGACAGACAGATAGACAGACAGACAGACAGACAGACAGACAGACAGACGGACACAGCTATATCGACTCAGATGGTGACACTGATCAAGAATATATATACTTTTGCATAGCTGCCACGCCCCCTTCTATGCGTTACAAACGGAATGACAAAGTGAATATACCCTCTGTGTAGGGTATAAAAATACATCTGAAGAAATGACTCAAGAGATAATTTAAAAAAAAAAAATCAGAAAAAATTATAAAAAATCTACATAATAAGCAGCAATTTAGATAAATATCTCTCCAATCACAACGATTTACGATGTCGTTCGCAGCGGCACGCATTTCATTGTACGAGTGGTTTGTTTCTTTGGTGATTTGATTCTTCCACCGGTTTTTTGTTTTGTTTTTTCTATCGTTTAGCAAGTTAAATTTCTACTAGCTATTCTGTTGTTGTTGTATATACTTAAGTACAATATATATTTTTTGTAAATTTTTGACGCTAAGTTAGCGCCATTTAACATGAGCCATGGTCACTGGGTAACTGTGCCTTCGTTACATTGCTAATAAATGATTGCATTATTTATTGGCAGCGCAATGCAATTTACCATTTTTTTTTTGGAGAGATAAATAAAAATTGTTTTTGTAGTTTTTAAGAATTCCGAGCTACTTTTCTCATTTTCACATGTTTTTTTACAAGGTTAATGTCCTACTAATGTTTCTTTAATGGCTTCCACTAATAGTGAAACGGAAAGTGTAGGCCAAGGAAAGAATCCAAATTTTCCTCACTGACATTTCCATTAGCTTACGATGAAAGTAAAAGTTTTATTGAAAGAGAACATTAAATGGCTATAAGAGTTCCACACAGAATACGATATTAAAAAAAAAATAAGACTTTAAGATCAGAACAGCTTATAACGGGTCATCCAACAACTGTGTCATCTTTTGTATTGCGTCAATGTGATCTTTCAACAATCAACTATCATTGAGATGACTTTTGCTAAGTAGACGACGGTTATTTTTAGCAGGAGGGCGTCATATGCCACTCAGCTGTTGAAACAGTAGCTCCTGCTAGTGCTTGACAAATTTCCTCGACACATGATTTCGTCAACACATCATTTGACTTTTCACTTTGGGGCTACGTTAAAGGTAAAGTCGAAAGCCACATATTGATATTAAAATGATACTATGGAACATGTTACTGAAAATTTTTTTAATAAATTTTTGCATGATATGCCATGCTACAAAATATGCAGTTTATGTCTTTATTTTTTTGTATCTGAGTCGTCTTAACTCTATCAACATTTTAATGTATCTTAACTATTTTTACTTTGTTGCCCCCTAACCCAAATAAACTGAAACAGCATGTGTTGAATATTTTTTTTTTATTTTGTAAATGCTCGCCAACTTTTCTTTGGTTTAATTTTTTAGATTTCTTCAAAACAACAACAGTGTGCCAAGTTTATTATAAAACCACAAATCATTCCTACGCTAAATCAGAAGCAGCAATAAGGCAAAGATACGTTTGGTGCTTTTTTATAATGTATCTCTTTAAATACGTTTTTAATTTGAATATTTGTGTAAAACTCTGATTGTAATAGTGATTTATTTATTATTAATAATTCATTGTTGTCCGAAAAAGCCAAAAGCAACAATACCAAACAGCAACAACAAAAAAATCAAATGAAAGCAAAACAAAACGTTGAGGTAGCTTATGGTGTTAGCTGAATTTTTAAGCAAAACACAACTTAAAAGTTCGTTATTAATAGAAAACTAAAAGTTTTGATCAAATTTTTTAAGAAAGTTTTGATGTTGTATTTAGGAACTGGTTTGGCCATGTCGTAGTAAAATTACAGAATGTGAAGAAATTATGTTAGTATTGTGCTATAAGCAAGAGGTGTTTTTCCCCAGCTAAGTTTAAAAAAACATAAGTTTTAACCGACAGTCTCGCACAACAACTCGAAACACTAGAAAACGCTAAATCAAATTCTGTATTCACAAAAAAATTCAAGAAATTCACACAAATTAAGTAACAAATTTCCGCAATGTCCTTGAATCGTAATTACAATACTAGTGATTATTGCAAACAGACCAATAAACTCAAAATGATTGCTATTTGTCGTCGATTTTATGATGACTGCAGCAGTCATGGACTGCAAGGATATGTTCGCAACACAAGAAAATTAAATTTTTAGTACGTGCGAACCACAATTGATGTTGGGATTGCGGATACGTTGAATTGCGATACAAAATGTTTGCGGGTTCGAAGCATAAAATGCAGTCAAAATTATGTTATTAGTAAAGTGCATTGAATCAGGTTTTTAAAGTTAATGAACAATACAAAAATATGGATGAATCGTGGTGTGCTTTGGTAGAAGACCAAAAAATACCTGGCTATTTTAGTTACGCAATGTGAAACAGAGCCCAGAGCAAGAAAAAAACTATAGGTCGTTAAGACTTCTACTGTCATCATATTGAGAGTACGAGTTCAAAAAGAAAGAATGAAAAATGAAACAATTAACTTTATGGTGTTCTTGTGTCTCTATTCTGAAAAATTATAAAATAATGTACGTGAAAGATTCATAAAAATATTTTCAAGGTCAAGTGAAATTACAAAAAAAATAAAAATTATGCACAGGCAATGTTTGCAATGTTTGACACTGAAAGGAATTTTACGTTATTTTACTATTCTTCTTTGAGTATAAGAACTAAATTATATTAAGGTAAACTTTAAGATTATCAGAAACTTGGAACGTTAAAAATATTTATGTTAGGTAGTCAATTACGAACGGTGTAGATTCGCTGCCCAGTTCGAGAGGTAATTTGCAGTCCCTACCTACAAAATATTCACCGAAAAATATTTTTCTTTACCAAACAATTAAAAAGTCATCAGCTTTTTGCACATTTCCATTTACTAAGAAAAAAAGTGTCCACAAAATTAATTCAATAGTAACTAAAGACCCTTTTTTCCGCTCCGTAAGCCTTTGTGCCTGGGAAACCGACCCCTCCACTCCCCCCTAGGTACACTTATGCAGATAGTTACGAATTAGTTAAAGTCGCATTGCTCGATAAGAATGTGCCAAGTGTTTTGTGTTCTGTATTATAGCCAAAGTAGAGGAATGAGTTATGGAATTGTTTAATGTTGTTCTTCGGACCAAACTACTAATATCTTTGCATGTCTACCCACAAGGTAGTAACCAGTTATGACAGCAAAAACTGACGCAACTATGATAAGATTCATCCATGGGCTGACCTTGTGCTATGCTTCTCGATACAAGATGCAGATGTATTTATCGGAACAAAACTTTTTTTCTGCCCATTTATAATTAGAAAATTCAAACCTATACAAATCATTTGATATCGATTGAAGGAAGCTAAGGCTTAGGACAACGATATTGCATTCAAATTTTTATAGATTTTAGCACGGAATTCAATAAAAATGCAAATAATTTCTTAAAATGGTTTGAAAATTCGAATGAATCAGAGCCAGCCAGCAAATATAAGAGTAATTAAATATGATAAGATTTTTGCTCGATTTGCGGTTTCCAAAGAGAATGCAGAATTTGAGCATTTAAAATACTATAGTATTTACAATACCAAGTGCATCGAACACTGAAAATAAAAATTATAAAAGATGTCAGTATGTTAAGAAGAAGAAAAAACATATCTTTCTGGAAAGAAAGATTCAAAAAAATATGTTTATGTTTACACCTACGATTGTTTAAAACAGACATTGCTTTTAAATATTTTGCGTTTTTTACGGCACTTGCATTATTTAAAATTTCATTAAATTAAGCGCATTTATTAACTCAACCTGTTCAACGTGAGCCAATAAATTATATTTCTTGGACCGTAAAATTATTAAAATAAAAACCAAAAGTTGCAAATTTATTTGCTTAACATTAAACTTTTTTTGTTGTTTTTTAAACAAATAACAGTAATTTCTATAAATATGCATAGCTTTCGTTGTAGCGCAAATATTCCAACTTTTCTCGGTCTACATTTTGCTACTCAGCTTTGGAAATAATTTTTATAAAATTTTTTATTTTATTCCTCTCGTTTCTATACTTTAGACTGCGTCATTGACCAAAAGATGGCGAAGTTGTTGTTTTTATATATTTAAAAATTTTTTTCCTTACTATGTGGCCATCTCTCCACCCCCCAATTCTACCTCAAAGACTCAACTCAGCTTCCTTTCATTATTAACGTGAGAAATTTGTAATTTATTGGATACATTTTTATTCTTTGATTTCAAGATTTTATCAAAAAGTTTCATGTTTTTTTTTTAGATTAATTTTTGCTGCTTATAAATGCTGGATTTAAATGATTGAGAGGACCTCGTGTATTTTGTATGGTTTCTGTTTAATTTTTTTTGTTGCTTTGCATTAATTTGTTTATTCCTATAATTAACAAATTTATTTTTGCTTAATTAGCTATATCTATTGATCTGCTTTCGCAGCATATGTATGTTTACCTGTTCGCAGAATATTTTATTAATTCCATAAATCACACCTTGAATTCAATAAATAATCTTTGAAATCGTTCAACACATTCATCGATCATTTGACTGCCGCGCGCAAAACAAGTCTTGAAAGAGTTGAACAAAAACCAACAACACAAATTTTGTGTCTAACATTTTTAGGCTGAAAAAGAAATCTACTCCACTTTGCTCAGCACTCATACTATTGTGTGTTTGGGATAGAACAAGGTGACCCTTATTTAAAAATGAAATGAGTTTGAATGCTATCCTCCAATATATGAGGTAGGTACAATATTTTCGAAATTGGTGAAATGATTTTGAAAAATAGTTTGTACAGCCGAAGATATAATGCGCTTTAAGAAAAATTGTTAACAGTTAGTAAAAACTTTCACCAGACTGATTGATCATTCTAAAATTTTGAATTTCTAAAAGTTTATACCAATTTATTATTTAAATGTGTTCTCTTGTTTTTTAGTATTTTCCAGATATGTACGATTTGTCGTAAGTCTCACCCTAATATGCACGAATATATTTCAATATATGCAGGTGTGCGCCTTTCTGCGTGTGTTTGCATATTTTTGTTCGACTTTGCTTAGTAGAGTAAAAAAAATAAGGCATTAAATCATTGTCCTGCAGGCTTTTAAGTCATTATCGATAAATTTCAACATAAATTTTAAAAATTTGTTTTGTACGTTGAGCGCCAATGCTTAAGAACCATTAAAAAAAAATAAAACAAATTCGAGAAACTTTAAATGAATATAATACTGGCGGGTGTTGTTTCTTTTCATTTGGACATTTGTTTGACTAATTTGTTGAGAGTTTTTGCATTAAATACCTTTAAAACAGTGCTAAGTGAAAAAGTTCATATAATATAATACCTCACGTTAAGAAAACAGCGTAATTTTAACAGTGAAATAAAGGTAGCTTTCTACCAAAGTAAATTCCGTAAGTCTGAATTTGTTTTATAATGGTTACATACATATATCCACAGACTATTTATGGCTTAGCATCTCAAAACACCTTCTCAAAAAATTCAGTTTTTATGGAAAGTCTTAAGACAGTAAAAACCTGACGGATGAACTTAAACTGCTTTCATGTCCTTTACAATTTTTGGACTTGTTGTATTTTTATTATTTCTATTTGTAAGCAAATGGAAAAATTTGACACAGTAATAAATATACCAAATTGTCAGTTATTGAATAAAAACCCTTTATCAGCCTTTTGATGCGGTCATAGCTCGATATCTATCGCGCACTATTGTCTTTGTAAGATTCGAGTAGTCGAAATAGTAGATATATTTTTCGTGCAATTCATGTAATTGGCTTTAAAGCGATTATTCAGTAACATTCATATTGAGCACTTACTCCTTATCTTTGTTGATCATTGATACGAGTAATCCCATTTAATTCTAATTTATTGTGCAGATATAATATTTGAAATAATTTTAAAATAAAAAGGAAGGCAGAATGTAGTTTTTTCTACTTTCAGAACTAAACACATTTTCGTCTTATTCCATTCTCAGTGCAGAAAGCATACAGAAAGATATTTCTTATTAATTAACATCAACAAAATATCAAATTCAAATAATCATGATATCTCATCATTTTTAAGGCTACGGAAGTGTAGTTTTTGAAGAAAGAACAAAGTAACAAAAAAAAAACAGAGTTGCATATAAACAATTTTCTTAAATTGCGGTCAAGGGACAGAGCCAGTTAGATTGAAGGAAGCCGGCAGCTCACCATTTCGATTTGGAATACATGAATATATCGACCGAATTTGATGCAAATACTCGTATAGCCAATTCAAGCCTAGATGGCATCGAAATACAATCGCATGGTTTCCAAAATCATTGATATGTTACGAATGGATCGAATTAGCGTCGGAAAATTTTCAAGATTTTCGGATGGTATGAGAAAGTATAGAAAGATGGGTGAGAAAGCATCATATGATATGAATGATAAGAAACCGTATCGCAGACAGTCAGATCAACCGAACACTATCAATGTTGTCCAAGGTACCGCATGGTACCAAAAAATATCGAAAGGATTCGGAAATTACAAATGACATCGAAATCTACAAGAAATATATCGGTAGACATCAACACATAATGAAATATACTAAAAGTTATCACAACGTGGCCTTATGCAATATCAGATGGTATCAGAAGTTATTTAAAGAAATGTCTGATGGTATTTTGTATAGGATCACCAGGTGACCAAAAGAAAGTCCTATAAAAGTTTCTCGAGCCTGTAACCGATTTTCATACCAAAAGTTTTAAAAACAAAGCACTCGCTGTTCCATATCTATTTCGAAGATGAGATCGACATTCGAAGACTCTGCAGCAAATTCAAGGACCTTCAGTAACCTAACTATTACAGGTGGTGTTTGATGTTTGTGATATTTATTGGTAGAAACAAGATGATTTTGGAAAGTAACGGAAACTCACGAAAGTTTGTAGAAGTCATGAAATAGAACTATATCAAATCGATGGGTCCTAAGAATGGTCATAGAAATGGCCAATAAAAATGAGTGACATTTGTCTTGGATTTCGAACTGCCCAAGAAAAAGTGAATGTACCATATGAAAAAGCGCTTATATAGGGGAAGCTAATGTTGATCCGATCTGGACAAGCGAAGTGTCAATCGATGGCTCCTAAGAATGGTCATAAAAACGGCCAATAAAATTAATAAACTATGTATAGCAAACTTGTAAGTCGTGTTATGGTGCATTAAATTATGGATAAGAAAGCCACATTACGGCATTTTTGAAAATAAAAGTTCGAATTGGAAACTGATTTAACAAGTGATAATTATGCAGTATCTATTTACAGAGTATATCTATTACTCCAGCAGCTAAATGTTAATATGAAACGCATATATATAACGATTTCCATTAAAAATTTGTTATTATGGATATCAGTTCAAGAATCAATTTTTAACCTCTTCCAAATGAATTATCAGCGGAAATCATATGCAACTGCGTATAAAATTTGTAATTTATATGCGAATTTTTGCTGCGAAAGAAAATCGCAATGCAAAAAGGCAGAGAGACAGACAAGCAGAAAACAAAAAGGCAAAATATTGCACAAAAAATAAAGATAATAAAAAATATGTATGGTATATACAAAATATAAATCCAGCGAATATTGTGACGTTGAACGTGGTATGTGCGTCTGACCCGTGTCAAAACATGCCACAAAGTTGGACGAACACACACGTTCAGCGAAACAGACGGTTATAGAGACAGACAGAGCAGCACACAGGAAGATCACAAAATAACAATAACATATGTAAAAGAAATAAACTTTTGAGTCATCTACTTGGATTTATAATTCAAAAATAAAAAGTTTACTTGACCGGACAAGGCTTAGGCGTTAAGTAAACGAATTTAAAAAAAAAATTATTTTAAGATAAAATTTTAATAAAAGAAACAGAAAGAGATATGCGCGATTTCTTAAGGACAATTCTTGTCCAACTGACACTGCCTGTCAGTTAAGCTGCCAAAAGCATAACGTATTTCTTTTTTGTTTTGTTTTGTTCTCATTTTTACATAGCCTTCATTTGAGGTGAATAAAATTTACGCGCTCTTTTTATTCCAACTTGAAGAAGTTCATTTTTGTGGTCACTTTTGTGTTGTAAACCAATTTGCGCTCATGTCGCTTGATGTTAAGGGAGTTTATTTTAAAATGTTGATCTTGTCAGCGTATTTAGTTTGTATTCATGTATATATCTGATAGAGCCATAAGAATTCAGGTAGCTATGCCGTCACAGCTGATTGGAATCAAGGTGCACTAGCTAGGTTAACGTTCTTAGCGGCTTCCGCTAGAGAAGTCCAGTTGGACTTTTTATAGCATGAAAAATAGTGACGTGTATGAGATATGGCGAAATTGGATCTGCAAATCTTAAATTTTCCACAAAGTTAAATATTCTGTTGCTCCAAAAAAGTTACATTTTTTTCGAAAGCAATTGGCTTAACATTTCTTTTGCCTTAAGCTCAGCATCCATAGCAATTTATAATAAACGCATTTCACCTTGCGAGAAATCTGGACAATTTATTCATAAAAATATTTACCTACAAATAAACGATGGTATGTAGATATACAAAACGTTCGTCATCACTATCAAAAATCGATCGAGTGATTGAGCCACACGTAATATTTTCTTATACGTGTGGCTCAATCAATTGATCGTTCGTTCGTTGGCTTGCCTAGAGTTGCCGCGCCTGGGATATGATTTATAACTGTGAAGGTATGAAATATGGCTGAAGAATTGCCAAAACAGAGTTTCTTTATGTGGGTCATGTCAGATAAAAAAATCTGACATATTATGATAAAATAAATTTACCGCTAAAAATTTATTGAGAAATCTTCAATACTTTCGTTCAACATATATCTTGGAGCTCCACCCCAACAAAAAAGAGCAGAGACAATCTTCGCATATATAGCTATTCTCCACACAAAAAATAGCATATTCAAAAAACACAAACGTCATCTAAATCGAGCTTAAATTTAAAAAGTTTTGAAGTGACGGTTGTAACCGCTAACTCCATGTAGAAAATAACTAAAAATATTAAATCCTCAATAATTCATCAGATCTCTTTAAAAACAATTACAAAACAATTAATTATGGAAAACTATTTTACCCCAAATCAATTTGAAGATTCAGTAATTTTAGATTTGCAAAATAAAAAACCACCAGGCCAAGACTTATAAACAAGAAATATTTTGAAAGAATTACTAACGTATCATGTATAAGCTGTTCTTTTAAAATCATATTATTTATTCTATGGAAAGTTGATGATATCAAATTGATTTTTAATCTTGGCTTTCCTGCTTTCTAACACTATCTGGAGTACTGAACACGTTACTTACAAAGCAGCAATTGTCGATGCAAAATAAGTCATACCGAAAAAAAATTTTCAAAAAAACATAGATGCAAAGGAGTTGCTATATTTTTGGTGGATTTATCTGAAACGCTCATTAGTCACATGCACACATAAAAAATAAAACCTTTTAAGACCCAGCTTTCGTTCCCACAGACCTGGCAACTTTAGTGAAGCTTCAGTACAGCAAGTTACGAATGCACCAACAAGCAACGCACGCACGAGATAAAAAAATCCTGAATTGACTGCTTGGTTGATGGTGTAAAGAAAGACCAGAGCTCAACATGATATTGATTTTGATGTATCTGACATATTTTGGTAGTAACTAGGTACGTACGTACACATCTACACATATGCATTCATCTTGGAAACGTCGTTATTGGCATGATTTTAATTTTAATTGTTTTTTAACGATTATTATGCTTTGGGCAACAATTTTACTTGATGTTAACCGAAAATGAAAACAAGTCGTTGATGTACAAAGGTGATAATTATGATTAACCTTGAAATTTATATTAAAAATTATCTACATTATGGAAAATCCATGCAAAATATAGATTTTTACATTATAATATTAAGAAAATGAAAAAATTTTCATACGGACAAGTTATTTGAACTGAGAAGTAAAGTCTGTTTAAGAAAAAATTAAAAATAAAAGTGTTTTGCTGCTGCAGGCTTTCAACGCGCATATACATAAATTATTCCACTTCAATTTTAGCCAATTGATCTCTTGTCTGGAAGCACTTTTCGATTACTGTTGCACTTTGTTGTTTTTCGGTGCATGTGTTATTACACAAAATACTGTAAGGTATTAAACGCTAATAGTTTTACACGCTTGTAAGTACTAAATTTTAGAATGGCCACCCACATAGTAGATAAATGATCAAGAACATAAAATATTGGAATAGACTTGTTAGATGTTATATTGAAAAAAAAAAATTATCTACAAAGTTTTTTAATCGAAAAGATTTGTTGAAAATTTGAGGCTTTAGAAATAAAAAAATCTGTTTAATGTCGCACATTTTATGTAGAATGTGTTAAGAAGATATATCTTTAAAAGTAATATATGACAAAAAATGTGCATATATATATTGCGGACAAGTAATTGCTTCGGAATTTCGTGCAATGACCAATATAAGTATGTCCTACAATTAAAAGAAAATTTTTACAAGTTTTTGATGACATTATGGTATTGTCAATGTCAATATAAAATAGTGCCTCAATGACATATTAATTGCAAAATAGTACGTTGATGTTTTCGACAAGTGAACATGTCACTTCCCCAATAAACGAAAACTCTGAACACTATCACAAAAAAACCATTTCCGAAATTTTCCCAAACACTATGCGGAAAAATTTGGTCTAACAAATAAGCATTGTACAAAAAAAGAGTGAGGTTAGCTCAGTAGGCGTAACACAACCTATCCAAGCAAAAACTTTTGACGCTAGATTTCTATAAATATTTAAATTGTGACACCAAAATCCAATGGCATATTTTTTTCAAAGTTTAACTTGAGATTCTATATCGGCTTCAACAAAAAACACTTTTCAAAAATAAATTTTTTTTTATAAATAAAAAAATTATAATAATGAACCTACTCTGTAGTGGAGTATTCTCTCAACTCTAAAACCTTAATAGAATTTTGTAACTCTGATCTTTTCAAATGTTTCGGTCAGTTGATTTTGTTCGAAGTACATTTAAATTAACACTTTTGTTATTATAAATACTGAAGTTTAAGCACAATATCTCTCGAAATTGATAGAAAGGTAACAAGTTTAGTATTGGATTTTGCTACTTATGAAAATAAAGGTATGAATCTACTTTTAAATTTTTAGTTTCAAAACTTTTTTGTTTTAGGCTTATATGGCCACAAACTATAAAATAAAAAATGATAAAAATATAATTGGGTATTTTCAAAGTGTTATCACCCATAAAAAGGAATAAGCGCCAAATAAACTCGGTAAACAAAAAAAAAAGCGATTTCTGCACAAAAGCGATATAATAATTTTACCAGAGCTATTAAAATAATAAACAAACCAAGTGTTGAAATGGAAGAATCGTCATACAAATTTTTTTCCCAAAGGCAGAAACTATCCACAGATTTGTATGACGTTTGTCGAAGCTTGAGTAGCGATTTTTGCTACGTAATTTGAAAGTAGTTTTCTTTTAAGAAAAGTTTCTAAAAAACACAATGAGCGGTCAGGTGAAGACAAATGTGCCCAAGAACAGTGGCATAACCCTCCTAAAAGTGTAGCATTTTTATATCATTTATAGGTTTTTAAAAGAAACAAATTGCACAACATTTTTTTTTCTGTATAATATATATACATTTTCCAGAGCGATATTTTCTCATGACTTGGAAACTTCTTTTCTTACCCAAGTTTGCATTGGGGAAAATCATTAAAAAAAGTTATTCTAAATTTTTAAAATTTTGTGATATTTCATTTATATAGTATATTGAATGAAACGAATGTCTGATAATCATTATATGTATAAAATTTTTTTTCCGATTTTCGGTAAATGATTCGTGGACCATATTTTCATTAATTAAAGGCGAATTAAATTTTTATTTTAATTAATTATCTGACACAAGTTCTGAGTGAAGTCTGTTGCATTCAAAATTTCTTATGTTGCGCAGACATTAAATAAAGAAATATGAAAAATCATATCGCCAAATAAATATTGATCAGTTTTAATATAAAATTTTTTTTTGACGACTTCCAGCATAGTTTGTTTGTGTGACAATATTTTAAGGGGTTTCTCCTACATTCAAGAAGTCTTCTCTTAGAGATATCGCATATCTCTGGTATTATTTACTTTTTATATTATGTATATCTTGCAGTAAAATGGAGAAAGAAATATCAATTGATTTTATATATTCTGCCCTGAACTACCAATGCTGTTGCGATTCCATTGCTTTGAACTATTTTTATGCATTGGCTTTCAGAAATAGTAGACAACAAGTTATTTATCAGGATTTACTTTGTTCCATGATTTGAAACTAGTGAGAACAAAATATTAAATTTTTATTTCAGCAATTTATTTATGTCTGCGTTGTTTTCAATTAAATCATTGCAAATTATTTGATTAAAAAATTGTAAAATGATTGCTGTTTACAAACTCATCACTTTTTTTTTTAAGTAAGATAACAACACGACAGGTTTAAGCCCACGCAAATATTTTTACTTTAAATATTTTTCTTTTCAAATGAACCGGTGTTATAAATATAAAAATAGTGATAATAACATAATGACTGAACTCGAGGTTAAATCAATATTTTTTTATTTTTAGTGATAATGATTTTAAAATGAAGCGTTTCAAATTGTTCTCAAATATTTTTCATAGAAACAAATATAGAAAAAAAAAATTATTTAATAAATATGAAACTTCATGATGAAAATTCTTGAATTCATAAAAATTTTCTAATTGAACTTTTAGTTTTTTAATTGAAATAATAAAAAAAAGATTTAAAAAACAATAGAGAAAAAAAAAATTTTGAACTCAACTAATTTTGCCTAAAGTGACAATTCGTTCCTGCTCCACGAAGTGTGTGCAAAATTGTCGCAAATTAGTGTTAAAAAGGACACTATTTTTAAAAGGTTTTTTATTGAGCCTCATTTTTTGTTCTTATAAGGTACACTTTACTACGCTGTTGCGCTTTTTTATTCTCACTGCTGATGCTCGCATCCTTTTTAACACAGCAGCGCTTGAAAGAGTGCAACAGCAGCAGCAGGAACAGGATAAAGTCTTTCATGCTGCCTTCCCACTGCGTGTGTGCTAGAGTTATGATGAAGACAGGCAGCGGGTTTTGTAATTACATAATGGCGTAGTTAACAGGACATCATTGTTGTAGTTGTTGTAATGAGCGCGAAATGTTGCTTGGTGCTGCTGCTGCTGCAGTGTGGTACGAAAGGATTCAAAAATTTTTATTGCAGGCAGGATACCATGTTTTAATTTGGGACAAATTGTTAGGTGCGTTTTTTATGCGTTTATTATTGCTCTTTATGTTTTCGTCGAGTTGTTGCTGTGATTATGATTTCTGTTGCATTTTGTTTTATGTTCTTGCATTGTTACCGAGTTGAGATGATGTAAAATAGAAAACAAAGCACTGACAGTGTGACGAGTGAAACGACTAAGTGATACAAAGAAATCAGGGTACTTTGACATAATTTCGGTTACATTGTAGCACGTTTCTACGAAGCAACAAATAGGCCAAGTGAGTTTAAATTTTTAAAGAATTGCTTTGCCGACGGCATTTATACTTTGTTTGAAAATAATTATTACTTTTTATTAAAAAAATTTATAAATATTTTATTTCTTTTAAGGATGTTAAAAATATCTACTAGTTTGAGTTTTCTCTGTTGGTAGCACTGTAACTCAAGGAGGAGTCAATATCAATGAACGTTCAAAGTGTCAAGGCAGCCATTTCTCCACCACCATCTTCAGATAAAAAAAAACAAGTTCTGTACAGATGAGTGTAGGGAATATTATGTTCAGAATAATTTGCTGGAAGCGTTGCAGATGAAGTAATATGAGTGCATCATATAGTATTTGTTTAGTTCGGAAATTTAAGACTACATCTTTGTAATGAATTTTGAAGATCTAGGAAATGAATGATTGTTTCATATCACATTAATTGAAAAATGGTCTTCAGATTTATTTAAATATAAGTGTCTTACAGAGTATTAAAAAAAGAGATATATTATGCTATATTTTTGATAACGGGAGATTTGGAAGCACTTGTTACTGGGGCTTTTAATTTAAAGTTATATATATATGTTGCACAAATGAACTTAATGATATTTATTTAACTATACTATGTGAGAAAATGTAAGTGTATTCCAAAAGTCGTTGAATCACAATACTTAGATATACTAATGTAGGCGTTATTAACAGTCTGACATTATAAAAATTAAGATAATAGTCTAAGCGACCAACCCCAAAAAAGTTCTCGTAGTCCCTAAAAAAAGTTAGAAGATAACGAATCAGAAACAAAAAGCAAGGCTGGTGCCACGTTGCCTGTTTTTAAATGAAAAGTTTTAATGTGACATAGTTAATTTCATTGTTTTGTGAAGTAAATGATCGCATCTAAGCTGATTCGTTAAAACTTACATTTGTCAAGATATGATCAGAATACCGTTCGAGAAAAGAAAAAACTCATCAATAACTGCCTCAAAAGGATCGACTGCTGTAAAAGGGTACAGAGCTGGTTATTGATTAATTTTATTTTTCGTTACTGACAAAATACTTGATGAGATTTACTTTGTTTTTTTCTTTTTAAAACATTTCTGAAGTTCACTGGGATTACCTTCAATTCTGCGATGTTGATATTTTGAGTGTAAAAATAACTTTCTTATTGACCTTTATAAATGTCGTGTTGAATTCTAATTTTAGAGCTAATTATTATTAATCTACTCATCTGTTTTCGTTCTTATTTATGCCTTGCGTCAAGCAGCTGATCAAGTGAAGGTTATTTTATTCAACGTCATTTGCTTTACTATATGCCAATGTGATTAAATTGCTGCTGATCTTGATAGTCCTCTATATTTTTGAGTACTAAGGCTGAGCTCAGCTACCGGTTGTTTACAATTTTGTGTGGTATAGAAACATAAAAATTTTATTCAAAACAGAATGAAAGCAAAATAAAATCGGTCTGAATTTAAAGGTAGCCAGTGATAAAGTAATTGATTCTATGTTATGACTCGTTCAAGCTTATCTCATGCTTAAAAGGCAACTGGGTTGTAGAAGACAACAAGATCAAAAAAAAGTTGTTTAAAACAGTATGTAATCTAGAGTTAACTCTGAGCTGGAAGATGTGCGGTGAAAACAAAATCGATAAAGCTAATGGTGATGGATAAATGAAACAAACTACGAACTTAAGTAGCAATTTTTCAGAAATGATGGACTTTTTTCAAAAGCAATTTACCCAAATATTCCGGCTGATGTTTTTTTTTAATTTTTTCCAATTGCCTTATGATTTGCTTTGCTTAAATCTCTAATAAATTTGATAAATTTTAATTTTCTGCAGACTGAGCTTTCAAGAGCTCAATTAGATATCCGCTTTATTGAGGTAAAGATTATAGCTGAAGAGCTTTAGAGTTGCTAAAATATGAAGCATTCAATTTGGTTAAAAATTACCCAAAAAATGTTATAAAGGTTATAAGCCTGAACTTGTGGCGATGTTCAAAAAAATTAACAGTGTAGACGATATTTGCATACCATCTTAGTATTATTCACGTCGAAAACTCAGAGTACCGCTACAAAATGGTTTTCAAAGCTCCTTCCCTAATGTCGAATTGTGCTATAGTATGGGTTCTAAGATCAATAGGAGCAAAGTATTTATTGCACCGATTTAAAGAACCTCACTTATTGGCTGCTTCTTCCGAAACATAGATCACATAATATGCTCATCTCCGTTTGTATTGAGCCGATGTATCCAGAACGTCAAGCGTAATTGATCGGATACCAGCCATACTGAAGGCGGAAGAAAACTAATCATTTGTCTCTAAGACAAGAGAGTGCATTGAAGTCTGCAAATATAAAAAGTGTTTGGCTTATTTGATATTTCTCTCAGCCTTCACAACGGTGCACTCCAGCTTTGATGGAGTTGTTTTTTAGAGTGAAACCACCTGTGACAACACGGACATCGCAGCAATTACAAAAATTCTTTATTTAACGAGTGAAATAATTACCGACGCCATATGGAATTAGTTTTGAAACGCGTGCTTTAATGCACTTTGATATATACAAAGCAACAATCTCACTTTCACTATAGAAATAAACACATTGCTTACACCATTTGATAGGGAACGCTATCGAATCACTGTTGGAGCAGACTCTGTGGAAACCATATTTGTGATCACTAAGTAATTCGTTGTGCTCGAGGTAAGTCACAAGCTGAAAGTTTTTTGCACTCTTGAAAGTTTTGGACCGCAAAGTTTTGGTAACTGACTGGACATTGGGAATTTCCCAATATGATGGAAATACACCTTAAGTGTAGAATATAATAGTATGGCACATTACAAAAATTTAAAAATGATGGTTGTACAAGTGAATGATTAATTTACTCACCTGCGATAGCCATCCATGGATAGAAAGTATGATTGCTGGCCTGATGTAAACTGCTTGCTGCGGCGCTTTGTGCTACTGCTGCACCCGAAATTGTACAATTAGTATTCCAAGCTGAGCTAGCGCCAACGCCACCGACGCCAGCCCCACCAACGACACCGCTACCAACACCACCGCCACCAATACCACCACCAGAACCTTGACCACCACTAGCGCTACCACCAGCGCTACCACCACGGTGACTGACTGGACTACCGCCAGAAGTGTCTAGGTACCCGCCAACACGTGAATCGGGAGTGCAAGCTGAAGGACGTACCGGCATGCCGGCAGGATTTTGTACATTGGCGCCATTCGAACCACCATTAGCGGTACCACCCGAACCGGCCCCACCACCACCAGAACCACCGACCCCACCAGCGCTGGCTCCACCGTTGGCGCTTGTGTTCCAAATATCTTTATAGCCATTAACTGAATCCGATTTAATTTGATTTAGACAATCCTGTTTGTATGCAGCGCTGCCATCGCCATAGATTTTATTGCACGCAGCTGTAATGCTCGCATCATAGGCTGAATCCTGTGTGGAACGTTGCAAGTGATGATTCGCATAGGGTGACATGCCCAACGAAAGCGGGAAGCCTCTGTAGGCCGCTGCCGCAGCAGTGGCCGACTGATCATGATGCGAACCAGTGCCCATGGCCATGCCCGTCGCCTGATGCGGATGGCCATAAAAGCCCGAAGCTTGTTCGAAATAGGAATTCATGCTGCTTGCGGTGAGAATTTTGGCGGTTTTTTTTAAACGTATAGTTCTGAGAAAGTGTCGTCCCGCAGCTAAAGCGGGATCTATAGTGAGTTGCTATAGAGTTGATTAGTTGGTTGGTCGTTTGGCTGGATTAAACCGTTAGGTGGTTGCGCCTGCTGTTACTGCTGCTAATATATCGTCTTTATGAAATGCAAATAAGTTTGACAATGTGCTAAAAGGATTTTTTAACTTTTTGGTTGTGATTTGCTTTCCTTTTTTTTACACCGATCACTTAAGTTGTTTTTGTATTAATTTTATATATTTTTATTGCACAATTTAAAATTTTTAAGATTTTTTTTTGATAAAATAATTCGATCTTGTATTTTTCCAATTGCTTTTATGATTCTTATTGACAGTTCAGAGATAAATATTTATGTAAAGTTACGTTTTTTAGTTTTCACTGCAGCATCACCCTAAATTGTAAGAATTTTTTATTGAAATTTTATAAAAACTTGTTACTAAAAAAAACATATTTTGAATCGCATTTTATAAGTCTTAAGTACATATACAACAATGTATATATTATAAGATTTCTTCGTTTAAGCAAACAAATTTTTCAATTATATATATAGATAATTTAGTAAAGTTTTACAATATAAGATTCCATTTTCAACAAATTTTTTGACAACTACAAACAAATTTTAAGCTCATCAATAAAAATTGTTAAGTTGAAATTTTATTTAAAGCATAAATTTTTATAATTTTATCATTTGTGTATAGGAAATAATACACATCTATCCGTAGTTTCTTAAAATAAATAATTTTTCAATTCGAATCTATTTGAAGTACCACTTATATATTTCGTAAATTATTAACATAATTGTTTTTGTTTGAATTTCAAATGAAAATATTTTTTTCAGAAAATTTCAGATAATATTTATTTGACATGCAATAGTTTTTTCAAATAAAATGAAATGGATCCATTTTTTAATTTGGATACGAAACCATATATGTACATATGTACATACATGCCTATGCCCATAATTTTTTTGCGTATTCGTTAATAAATGCTGTTTATTTTTAATGCAATAAAATAGTTAATAAGTGTAAGCTTCTTAGTGTGAATTTAGATTTGGTTTCCAAAGACATAACTACCTTAATTCATTATAATTGGATATGTTATACCAGGTATGGCCAACAAGTAGATCGCGATCGACCGGTCGATCGCGAAGCGATATTTGGTCGATCATAGTTTAATTTTATTTTTTTATTTATTAAAAAAAATTTT
The DNA here is from genome assembly GCA_963680825.1 of Meiosimyza decipiens. NCBI lineage: Eukaryota > Metazoa > Arthropoda > Insecta > Diptera > Lauxaniidae > Meiosimyza > Meiosimyza decipiens. The sequence goes on along the minus strand of OY804259.1, from coordinate 90,318,989 downwards.
TTTATTTATTTTAAAAATTAAAAAAAAGCATAATTACTGAAACGTAGTATTTTAAAATTTTAAAACAGCAGACTGAGCATTTTTTATAGTGCAAAACTTGAGCACGATTAATAAAAATTATCAAGTTGGTTTTACTATGTAGATCGCGACACATTTTTGAGATAAAAAGTCGATCTTAGGCACATACAAGTTGGCAACCCCTGTGTTATACTGTGCGTTAGTTAAACTACAAAAGCTCTCAAATTAAAAGGTTATGAAAATATTTTGCGTTAACTTTTTGGTCGTTATCAAAAGTCAATTTTTTTAGTTTTTCAGGAAAAGTGCAACTCTTAGACAAAGATTTTAAAGCTTTATCAAAAAGTATGCATTCATAAAAAGCCAATAAATTAGAAACTTATTAGCCAACATAAATAAACAAAATCATTTGAGTTATTTCAACAAAAAATTAGAAACAATTCACTAGTTTAAAAAAAAATCAGAACTGTTTTAAAAAAAAGTATTCATGTAAAAAAAGGTATTAATATGATGTACCATCTATAAGCGCATCGGTATAATAATGTATTAAGTAGATGGGCCCTTTATATCTTGTGGCCTATTGGTGTGTATTCAACTACCAACTTTGGAAATTCTAACACAAAAAATGCATGCATATATGTAATATCGCCGCCTAGCTCATTTTAGCAATAAATTGAAATTTTGTTATTCTTTTAAATATAGAAATTATCAATTTCAATGAAAAAGTTTCAAAAATTTTTATGCATAGGTACTTTATATGTTTTTAAAAATTGCACCCATATAACTCATCCATAATTTCGTAACCCTTCTTATATTTGTCTTTAGTTTGGTATTTCGAAAACTATAAAATGATTTTGTTAGATTTTAGAAGCCAGATAATTAACTGAAATCTGAATTGATATTCACCATACTTCAGGGTTCAGGTTGGCTCTTAGCTATCTGAGTGAAGACTTTGACGCAAAACTCTGGCTATTCTATTTTTATTAGTTAAGATATGTATGTAAAAAAAAAAACTAGTTTCTTACTCTCCAAAAAATCAATTTTACCTGTGATTGCACTTTATATTATGTGTGGTACTAAATAAAACATGTCCAGGTTGGCATTGCTTTCAAAAAAAACTTCCGTTAAAAATTACTTTCCGTTAAAAATTACTTTTATAAAATTTTAAGTGTTTCAGTTATCTGAATCTTGCTACTAAATACGTTGTTTATGGCCAAAAAAATTAGTGTGGGCTTACAACTGATTTAACTCGGTTTTTGCCTTAAAGTCTTCAAGCGCTGATCAAAAATTCATATCCTATCAAAATTTTTATATATGCTATATCCCAAGACAAAATCCTCAAAACTAGATCAGATATATTGCAAAAAATATGTGTTCAATATTTACGTTACAGAATATGTAAGAAAAATTGGTTAAAATAAAAAAAAATCGGCTCTTCACATTAATAAATATTCGTTTATATGACGAAATTTTGTTTTAATTTTTTTTAAACGCCTACAGTTTTTGAATTTGTTCAACACAAGTGTTATTTATGAGCTCAAATATATGTATATAAGTTTTTGGTCAACTTATAAAACTTCTTGCTTCAGCCAAAAAATGTTTGTCCCAACCAAAAACTTTACATAGATCTCTAAAATATTAATTTTTTGAAACAAAAAAATTTCACTTTCTAAAAGATTTTTTTCTTAAATCAAAAAATTTTTTGCTTAAATCAAAGAAATTTTAACTCATGCGAAATGATTTTTTTTTGCTTAAGGCAATAAATATTATTAAAAAAAAAAAATTATTTACTTTGAAACTCACTGGTACAAGTTTCGTTTGATATTTTCTTCTTTTTGTTTTGTTTTGATTTTTCCGCACAAACGCAAAACGCACTTGCAATGCTGGAAATTAAAATTTATTGCAATGTTTTTGTTTCTGTTGTTGCAGCTGCTGTCACTGCTATAGTTATTATGGTTGTTATAACACTATTTGTTGTTGCTGTAATATTTTTAATTGTTATGCAAATTATTATGTTTATTGTTATTATTATTATGTTTTTTTTTTATGTCACTGCGTTGTCTTCTGTTGCTCAATCAAGAAAACTTTTGTCGCTTGCACTTTGTTTCGTTATTTTTTTCTTTTTCTTCTTTCACTTTAATCACTGTTCCCTTTTTATTACGTATATTTCGTGTGTTTACTTTACGATTATTTTTATTTTAATATTTATTATTATTATTATTTTTATTGTATTTTCATTGAGTGTGACGTGTTACCGTCATCAACATCATCATCACTATTGACATCATCTTAATTATCATCAGCATGAGCGTAATGATCTACGGCAAGCAAACAAATCGTTGAACGTACTACGTCAAAGCGGGCGTGCTATTGACAGTGTTCTATACTGCAATACACTGTGCTTTATTACAACAACATTTAAATTACAATAAAAACAACGATAAAAACACAGGCTAATAAAAATGAAAGCGCGCGCCTCTGAATCAAACCGTTGCCACCGAACGAATGCGCTACAAAATCGTAGTTTCTTGTATTTTGACTGCCAACTGTGTAGTAACCAGTCGACAACGACGACTTGTGACAGAGCAGTAGAGTAGAGTAGCGCAGCGACGATAACACAAAAGCAGAGCATCGACGTCAGAGCGCACTGCTGTTTGGCTCCTTTTGAAGTACCCCCGAAACAACCGACTGACCGACCGATTGCACGAGCAAACGAATGAACGAGCGTGCGGCTTCACAAAATTTCTTTTTTTTCTTCTCTCTATTGCCAATACGAAAAATTGCTATCCTTCTTTCCGAACGGAGTAAAAGAAGAATGAATTGCTGCTTCTGTTGTTGTTGTTGTTGCTGTTGCACTGATAACACGGAGCCACCGCAAAGCAAAAACCCCAAAAAAAGAGTCCTGCTGAAATGAGTGTTTGACGGAAATTGAGCGCACAGAGTAATATTAAAACAAAAACCGATTTATAGCGACGGCTTAAATAATTCAATCTTTCTTCTCACACACAGCACACAACGCACGTTGCGAACGACATCAAACTATGAATTGAATTGAGCGATTTATTCACATGGCCACAAATTGTGTTGCTTGAAAAATGAACGTTGAGTGAAATTCATTTTCGTTAGCACTCATTCGCTCACTGGCAGTCGAAATTGCACTCACAATTGTGCGACATAGTAATTCACTCCACTTATTGTTGAATTTGCACAACCAACTCATTTTTCATTAGCAACATTTGGTGTTTCTTCTTGCTCTCAATCTGTGTTTATGAGCATTCATTTTGTTTTGAGTTAAAATGTAATGCATCATCATTGTTGGCCGTTTGCGTTTGTGTTCGGTTGTGTTCTTGTGTGCATGGAAAATCCGCACTGTAGGTGTAGTCAAAATTTTCATTTTTCTTATAGGCCAACCCTACTCAATGAAATTGAAATTGCAATTTTCTGCTTTTTAACTCAATCGCTTTGCAGTTTTAAGCGACGGCATGTCACATTTGGTTGCATGCATGGTTTCGGCGCTTTGTTGCGAATGCAATATTTTTGAAAAATGAGATAACAACTTTGAACAACTATGGAACGTAGCTGTTTTTTAGTATTATTTTTAAATACGTTAAAAATGTCTACACAAAAAAAAACTTGCAAAAAGTCATTAATTTCAGCGGAAAAGCAAAAAAATAGATTTTGGCATTACGATACTCTTGAGCAGATTTAGCAAACAAAATCAAAAAAGTACTTACGAAGAATCTTTTAAATTTAAGAACTACAATTTTTTGTAAGTTTGTTTATTACAATCTGTCGGAATTTACTCGTAGACTACAATAACATTGCAAAAAGTCGTTACTGGACGAAACTTGGTAGAAACTAGAGTAAACAAATGTACATAAGTACGTATGCATGTATGTATGTACCAGAGATGGCATTTGGGTTTTCTTAATATGTACTGAATCGAAACTTGGAATGTACTTTTTAGAGGTCCAATGTACTTTTTTGTCTTGAACACCTAATTTTACTAGAATTTAGAAAATTTTTCAAATAGTGACTATAAAAAGATCCTCACTTTCGGTATATCAAGAGCTCAAGCAAAATGTGATATATTTCACAGAAAATTTCAAAATGTTCACCTACACATTATTTACTATAACTCGAATTATTTTATCTTCATTTACTAAAAATAAAGTTATTAGTATAAATTGTCCAAATATACAGAAAATGTCATCACTTTAATGTATGTACATACATCTCTGCGTATGTTACTTATCAAATATCTGCTTTCCTGACCAAAATTATTCTACTGCAAAAATAAGTTTGATTGTTGGATAGACGTGATCAAACTTTAGCACAAACCTCATAACACTTTTCAGGAAGATATGTAGCGAAATCATGAACATAAGATTCCAATATTGCTAGGCTGGTCCTCTGTTTACATGATATGTTTGGTGCTATGGAGACAATTCAAATATAGATTATAAAATGTCACAAAAACAACTATATCTTCAGCAACAATTGCTTAAAACTTTTCCTTACGGTTCAATTGCTGTGGCCCAATCCTATCCCCGCACAACACCATCGTTTCGGCTATCGAAATATAACTCTTCTGTTGTTAAAAATGTTTGGTTGCAACTGAACAAATAACATTTTTTTAATATTATAATCGTAAGATACACAAGCGCTTTATATGTATGTATGTAATTTGCAGCTATTAAGCAACAATAAAAATTTTAAATCAAAATTATACTAAAAAATCTATACATTTTTTTTAACCCAGATATGAGATAAGAGAAAATTGCAGATTTTTGTCGGTTAATTTTTAATATTGTTTATTTTTGATTTTTTTTTTTAAATGCAAATAATTGCAGCAATGAATTGTAATGCAGAAAGCAATGCGAGTCAAAGCAAACATTAAAAACGCCCATAAGTTCCATTAAGTGAATTGAGTGCAACGCCAGCCACAACAACAGCAGCAACAAAAATCAACAATAAACAGCAACACTTACAACAACAGCAACAGTAATAATAAAAGTAGCAACAATTACGCAGAGAAATGCTACAACAGCAAAAAAAAAAGAAAAAACCAAAAACATTTCGATTGTTCTACTGCACTCTACGTTGTCATCATCATCATCAGTGCCGTAGATCAACAACAACAATCAACATCAATAGTAGGGCTGCCACGCACACGACCACCCACCCACACAAATGCATTATAGTAAATTATGCAGGTGTGTTTGTGTATGTGTCTGTGTTGCACACAAATGAAATTCAATCAACAGTTTTGCATAAATGAATGAAAATCCATTCAAGGAACGTAAGGTGAGTTAACTTTGAGTTCATTAGCGCAGTACAGTAGCGTAAGCGCTTGTGAAAGCGGAAGCTGGACGCGGCGTTACTATTAGACCCTACACGGAAATATAACGTTAAGGAATGGATTTATATTTCATAACTTTAAAATGCAGGTAATAAAATCTTGAGTAGTTTTTTTTATTTTCATCTTTTTTGAGTATTTTGGAGTTTTCTTCAAATAATTTTTATAAAATTTGTGGACATTTTTTGTCAAATCAATTTTCCATATGATTTTCGTTTTTGTCATTAGTTTTTTTTTTTTAATTTTCGGACCTATTTTGTTAATTTTTCTAGCAATTTAAATAAATTTGTTTTAATAAATATTTTACTAAGTTTTTCTGTTCAGTTATAGCTTTTCTTTTTAAGTTTTCAAATAGATTATGTTTTTTAACAGGCATCAATTTTAGGCATGTTGCGGTATTTAATTAATTTCTTAACATCTATTTCTGATTAGTGTTTCTTATTTCTTTTTATTGTTTACGAATTTGCTATTTGGCCATTTTGTAGTCATCACTTAGTTGTTTTTGTATATTTTCGAATCTACTTTTGGCATAGTTTTTACATAAGAACTACTATAGTGCTTCACCGATACGAGAACGATGCGATAATTTAAAAATTATTGTATCGTACACGTAGTGGCGCCAAGCTTATCGTCTCGTGCTCGTTCTCGTACGAGAAATTTTTGGTCTGTATCGTTATCGTCTCTGGATCAGCGGCTCTCCCTCACACAATCCGTCGCACAGCCATGTCTACATTTTACGTAGTCTTTACTGCAGACAATTGGGTTCATGTACGAAATTTCACAACCTGGCATAAGTTCCAAGAATAGCAACGGATCTTTATCGGTACTCGGTGAAACACTTTGTACACTTTATTTTCTGATTTATCTGACGAATTTTCTATAGATTTTATTATTATTTTAAAAATATTGTTAGTTTTTTCATAATTTTGCCACTCTTTCGTTGTTAGAGTAGCGAAGCTTTTGTATATTTTTTCCTGTTATTTTCTATATTTTGATTTCTGTGAGTATTTATAAACCTATTTATATTCGTTTTGCTATGGGCTATTTAACATCTTTTCATAAATTTCTAGCAGGTTTTTTTCTAATTCTGCATTCAATTGCATGCGGTGAGGTTGAATCCAATGTCAGAATTTCTCTGTTGGCTCCGATTTTCGAAATATTTTAACCGAAAAGTGCGAAGCTTACAAATTTTTCGAGATATTTGAGATTAAATCGAAATAACATTTTTTTTATGAAATCCATTCACAAAAATGATAAAATATCTATTTTTTCTGTTACCACAGAATCAACTATGGATTTTGATTTATTTAAAAATTTGGCCTATTTTCATTTACATCATTTGAACCGCTTTGTCATTTAACGTTCCAATTATAAATTTTTATTCGTTGTCTTAATAGCTTTTATTAGATCTCAAGAACGAAGGAGAAAAAACGTCCAAAAAATGGAAAAGTTACAAAATCTCAAAAATAGTTCCATAATTAAATTTTTAATGATTTTCAGCGATATAAAATATACAACAAATGTCACCTCTCAACAAATGTGCATAAAATGATTTCATTTTGTATAGACTAGTGTTAGCGGACGATATCATAATTTTCATTTTCAATTGAATACATTTTTTTTTCGTGCTTAAAGTCAATTTGTATAGAATATTTTTATCAGTTTTCATTAAAATATATAATTCAGAAAAATCAGATGATATATGTACCTATATGTTTTTAGTTTTTTTTATAAATTATTCCACTCTTTATAGCGCCGCCACTGGTCAGATAAACAAACCATGTGACTGGACAAACAATTCGACCAAAAGAATTCCAAATTGCTTTCAAGTAAGCAAAAGAAATCGAATGTGCTGCAAAGAAGACGAAACCCCAAAGTGCAGAAGACCAGGCAGCACCAACAAGGAACGCGCAAACAGACACAGCAGAATGCAGTAGCGCGCTTTTCTGTTCGTATGCGAAGTGCAATTGTGGCGCCACATTTTTGCCATAAACTTTATGGCTGCAATATTTTATTCTGATATGCAATTCCTATTTTTGTTTTATTATTTCGCCAACAACAAACCAATAGCAGAATTACAAAGAAAAAAAGCAGCGGAATTCTTTTATACGATTGCTGCCAAACAAAGAAATATTTGGAATTTTAAAACTATTTTCCAAACTTATACTCTTTCCTCAATACAAATATTTGTCAAAAGTTTTTTTGCCAAACACATAAACAAACAAACAAAACACTTGCCACAAGTGTTTGCAAAATAAACTCATTTTATTTTATAAGAAATTTGCTCTTCTCCCCCATGTTGTACAGCACGCAGTGTACAACTTCCACACAGTAAAAACTATTCCCTAAATTTGATACAGTATCTGCCGTATTGTACAGTTTTACTTCCCTATTTCAATATTCTTGTGTTTATTCTTTGCCTTGCTTTCGTAGCTAAAAATAACAAAATAAAAAAGGATTCAACAAAAAAAATCCTTTGCATCTCGCACGTAGCCACAACAAGCGGGCGCACAAACACAACAAATGCTCTACGCCATGCAAGTGCATGCCAGCAACAAAATCAGTACCTCACTAACGCTAACACCCCACTATGCTAGCAAGCAGCATGAGCAGGAATCTGCTACAGTGGCGACAGACCGAATAGCATCATCTCATAACCATAACCATCTGAAGCGCCATTCGAAAGCGCATAAAAAGGATCACAACAATCGCCGAAATGGTCCATAATGAGCTCGTAAAAATTTTGCTACCTAATAGACAAGCTGCAATCTTTGCCACCACCACACGCCACTCCTATTATTTAGTGTGAGCATATCCCCGTAGTAGAATGAAGAAGTCCAGGAGCAACGAAAGACGAAGGCTCCTTTTTATTTAGTTTTCACTTTGCTTGTGTAGCACAGCAAAATATGCGTTGCTTCCTTTTTCGTCTTTATTTCGATACAAAGTAAAGTTTTGGCTTATATTTGTGTTGTTGGAGGTGAGTGGTTGTTGTATTTGTTGTTGTTTTATAGGTAAAACACTACCACATGACTGCCAAATGAACTCGATGATGTCGCTCAGTATTTGATGCGCTACACTTGTTGGGATTTTTATTTACTTTTCGTGTTTATGGGTGGTGTCGCTTTTGTGGTGACTTAAAATGTTATAAATGTAATGTATTTTTAAGTGAAATGTTTTTGAATTTTATTTTTCGATCCACTTTAAGATACCTTCATTTTCATTTAAAAGTTAACTTTCCCACTTTAAAATGTATTTTACAGTACAACCGTATTTTTCATACCCAAGGAGTAGTTGAAATACATACCTATATTCGTATAATTTTTAATACGTCTTCAGCACATATTTTAATACCTATATAAGTATATAAGAAAATTTACGGTATCAACGATGTGATTATTATAGAACTAAAAAAGACATGAAAAACTTTTACAAAAACTGATGGGAGATAAATGAAAACCAGATGAAAAATTAAAATAATATTGCTATAAGAATTCAGGTAACTGTTGAAGAGATTTGGTGGCACTCGCTACTAATTGTGCTCGTTGGATGAGGTGTGGAGACATTATACTACGTCAAGAGGGCATAATAGAAACCAGAAGAAAAAACTTAAACAGAAACTTAGAAGATAGTAAGGAACCGGTGATGAATTTTGGATGACCTAAGTTGATAGACAACTTTTTTGACGATATATTCTAGGGTTTACCATTTGACCTGACACGGTCGCGAGCAGTCATTCGTCCTGCCGTGCAGTATCTGATCTCTATGTGCTGGTTCGTTTGTCAATTAAATATGCAAGAGACCCACTCGAAATCAATCGTGCAAAACCACAACAAATCAGCGCAAATGTATTGCGCAATGCCAGTTAAGAAAAACTTAGGTCGAAAACATTATTTCTACGAAAGGAAATTTTTTTCGCAGGTATTATTGACTTATAAAAAAAATTAGAGGCCAAGAAAACTGGTCTTGTGTTCATCATTTTTGTAAAAAAATTCATATATATGGAAAAATAGTTTTTCTTCTCGGAAAAGTACTTTTAATATTTGTTGATGAATTTTGATTTTAAAAATTTTTTGTGTAGCAACCGATGCTTTCGCAGTTTAATTATTTATTTATATCAGTGATGCACGAATTTCTACTGTGTAATTTTTTGCTTACGTTTGAATTTCTATACATATTTATACACATCCTAGCCCGAAATTTATGCTATAAACGTCAACGCGCTGACGAATTTTGGGCAATGAAGTTGAGCATCCCTAATCTATGCTATATAGTTGCATTGAGGTAATGTATCTGAAAAAAAAGTTATTTAAGTAGCAGTCAATAGCGTGCACGAAATGTGATCGAAAAAAGTCCTTCGTTAAAACAGAAAAGTTTTTCCAAACTACGTCTGTTACGATGCCAATTTATCAAACATTCTTAAATCAAGGCATAAAAAATGGTAGTTTATTAAAAGAACTTTAAAACATAAATGAGGCAGCCGCGTATTGCGAGAAGGAGAGAGTTAGACAACTTTGGCTAAAACGATTTTTTGAAAAATATCGGTTTCATAGAATAGCCAACATGGCCTATTATATTTGCTACACCCAACTTAGTTCTATGCTGGTAAAAAAAAAAACTGAAATGAATATCCATTAGTTTTAAGTGATTGACAAATAATTAAAGATTTAACAAGGAGTTTTTGATATATTTGTCGCAAAACATCAGACTATCACCACACAAGTCTTTTGTGATGTTTGAGCTATCTTCAAAAGTGGTCTGTGAAAATCAATTATAACCACTTTATCGCGAACCACAGAGTTTCAAAATGATGGAACTTGGTTGAAAAATTTGTAAAGCGTAGGCTATTTAATCGATACATGCGGGATAACGCAAATCGACTCTAATGATTTAAATTCGATTTATCAGCTGATTTGACTTTTGATTCTTTAATATTTTTATCAGAAACTCCGCATACAAGATTAAGGAACTCATCCTGAATTTGATAAGGCCCATTTTTAATTGAATGGCTTAGGTAATAAGTAAGAGCAAAGAGAACTATTAAATTTAAACAGAAACAAAAAGTCTACAAAACTCACATATTGCAAAAGTGAATTAGTAAAAAACAACAAAAATTATTCTTCAGTGGTATGAAGCTTAAAGTACCTTCTGATTTAATTTACATTAGAAATTCAATTGCAAAGCAAATGACAACCCTCAAAACGTCGAGGAAATTATAAAATCAAAAATTTATTCAATTAACTCAACCAAATCGCGGCTGCAACAGGCTAAAATACTCGATGCTGACAACTACGCTTATGCAGTAAAACGCTTAACATTATTGAGTCAACCGACAGCAACTGCCAATTCAGAGTGACTGAACAACCTGCCGTTTTAGCTAACCAGTCAGTAAGCCAGCCAGCAAAGCCAGGGTGAAGTTGCGTACCTACCTTGCCGGTGTCAATAAAAGTCAAATTTTATGAATTTTTTACGATTATTGCACGATTACCGTCGAAAGTGTGTAAAATTATGGCAATAAAAACTATCAAATATTCGTATTATCATTTCATTTCAATTTACATTCATTGGGTTGCTGGTTTGTTCAACGTATAGCCAAAAGCCAGTGATTAGTTCCGTTGTTGAATTGAATGAAGTTACTTTTGTCACAATGTCGATTTATGACTTTAAAAGTTTTTAATTTGGCATTTTGTATTCGACTTACAGCTAAGGTGAACTTCAAGCTTTTTAGCTAATTTCATTATACAAATGGTACTTTTAAATAAATTTAAAATCAAATTCGCCCAAGTCTAAGGCAATCAGCTCAAAGTTCCCAATTATCGTCTTCTTTAACAGCTCGTTACTTAGAGTAGCACTTGCTAAAGAAAACCATCCAAGTTTAGCGCTATAATTCCGAAATTATCGTAGTTACTTAAGCCATTCCTTTTCAATCATGCACGCTCACTCCTTCTCTGTTCTTTGCGTCACAGTAACCGCAATTCATCATTTAACAATTGACATGACCGCATTTGCATGCTATGAAAACAAACCGAAATACCTGCCCGTTTTTGCAGCAAATCCGTGCTCATTAGGGTACGAACAATAAAAATTCGCTTTACTTACCTTTGACTGTGTAACACGACAGGATAATGACTAAGTAGTCGAGCGCGCCACAACTGCAGAGTTTATTGCGTAGGTACTGTCAACCTTTTTATTTTCCTTAGGGCCTCTGTAGCTGAAAATTTGCATTCACAAAAATATATCGATACTATAGTAATGGGATATGTATCGAGTGACTATTTTTTTTTTTTAATATATACTCATTGTTTCGCGGAGCTTCCATTTCTATAAGAGTTTCTTTTTGTTACGGCCTTACCGCAGCACTTTTTTCTCTAGGGTGTGCAAGAAAATAAAAAAGTATAAATTCTAAGCTTAATTTATGTTGCCCATGTCTTGTATGTGATAAGATATTTTAGTGTCAACTAAAAAGATGTGCCAAATGTAAACTTATTTAAGTAAATTCCTGTTTACCCGAAGAATTTATGGGCTTCCATAATTTTCATATTGTAAAAATCCAGGCAAGATTTTTTCTGTGATCGGCTTCGCTTTTAGTCTCAAGCCTTGCAGCTTTACATTGCTATTCCATGAATATGACCAATCTAATGCAGTCGATAGGCTTTTCTTTACTACACTACATTCGTGTGATGCATCATTTCATGCTTTTCGACCTATGTTGAGTGACTATAAAACTCAGCTAATTGTAACCATCAATGGCATTCAGGGGCGCAAAAAGACTCTTCATTTGACTTTTGGTTAGGTGTGTCACGCATAAAACTTTCGTAAATTTCTTCATACATTTCATAAATGTTCCATAAACAACTATTAGGATCCCACGTCCACTATTTGGTACTAGCTGCCACATAGGTAGATAATGTTTTCCGATCTCAAGAGCTCAGTCATTTCGATATCAAAGAAATCATTCTGGTGTTTTCTGGTGATAACCTGAAAACTTCAAGAACAGTTGTTGTTTTAATATTCCATTAATACAGTTCTCAACACAACATTCATATTGCTCTCACGTGGAGCAGGGGTTAACTTATAGTGTTTTTTGGGGAAAAAATGTCCGCAACCTCCATTGGCTGTGACGCAGAAACCAGGTCCGACTGAATTTTTTCTGATTAAATTTTTTTTTATTTTACTAAAGATTCCACCACATTTTATTTAAATAAAGCGAAAATCTCACTAGATGGAGAAGTAGAAATTTTGCGAAAAAGAAAAATTATAATAAAATGCAAACAACTTTCCAAAATATTTCAACAGGGACTTTGATACAACTCTCTATAAACTTCAGGGTTGCACTCGGGAAGTAATCAAATTTTCGTTAAAAGTAAGCTAAATATGCATTTTCTTTTGACAGTATGAATAAGTTTGAAATGTGAGTTGAATCTACTTTTTCGCTTCTAAATATCTCAATATACCGTTGCAAGGACGTATCCAGGATTTTATTTCGGGGGGGGTGTTGTAGATTTGAGATTTTTTCTACTTAGTGTATATTCTTTGCAAAAGCGTTTCTATATAGTGTCCGTCAAAATATTTCGGGGGGAAGGGGTTCTATCCCCTAGCATCCCCCCTAGATACGGCCCTGCACCGTTGTGTTACTTTGATATTGAATGCGCTAATACATAACTATATACATATGTATATCGATACCTTAATATGTTGTTATTTGCTTGTGTTGAACATAAATTATGACGATCTTTTTAAATATTCGAGTTCTTCATATCTTAGAGTGATAAATATGTCTTATGCCCACTGCATAAGTTGCGATTACAATATCTTCAAAATGTGATTACCGCTCTTTAATAGATAATTGGGCACTTAGTTTTGGAATTGCAGAAATCAGTGTTGTTTGACTGCCTTTCATTGTTTTTGTTGGTTACTCAAAGTAATCAAATTCCATTTCCTTACCTTTCTTTTTCTTTCTATCCCATTCGTTTGTTTGCTTGCACAAAAACGTGCCAAGTGGGTGTGAACGCCGGATCGCATCGCATTGCATCGCATAGAATTGATATGATGATGATGAGGCGGCAGTGGTGGTTTTGTTTATTGTGATTTTTATGGCTGCTTCGCACACAAACGCAAACAGAAGCTTTACCAACAAAAAGCAAATGAGTACTTAGGTATGTTGCAAAGACTACAGCAACAATATCGGCAACAAAGGCTGTAGAAACAACGACAACATGCAACATGCTCGTTAGAATTGCAATATTTTAATGTTTAACTTGCAGCTAATACAACAACATCCCTAAGTTCGTCGTTTGTGTGCATTTTCGATAAGTGTCGAAGACAACCCATCTAATTAAGCAATTTGCAAAATAAAAATAGAAACAATAACGAGAGAGAAACTCCGACTTTCGAGTGATTTACAAATTCATAAGGAAGGTTAGCAGATAGCGCAGCGTGTTAGCATTGAAAAACAAAAATGTGGTAAATTGGTGACATTTCGATGCCAAATTGTGATAAATTGATAAAATCAGACTTCCTTGACAGCTGAATCAAATGCAATTTATTTAAGAGAAACAACTTGTCAGTCCATCATAGCAACTGCAAATATTGTAGACATAGATAGTGAAGAAAGAATAAGTTGCAATTTATCAAATTAAATGGCTTGTTTACGTTTTTCACCCGTAGGTGTTGATGAGACACGCCCCATGTTCGGCTGTTATCGTAAGTCATGCGATATGAAGTCAAGTCGTCTCTGTTGAGTTTTGTCGATGACGAAGACAACAATGTTGCTGACAGTGATGACGATGATGACGACGATTCAAGCGGAGGCGTTATGCATTTTTAATTAATGATTAACTGAAGTTCAAATCGATTACTTTTTCCATTTGTGCAAGTACTACCAGGTACGTTGAATGGTGTTACAAATGAGTGCGGCTATGAATTGTATGTGCTAAATGAAGGCGTATATAATTAAATATTTTTACAACAGTCAGACAAATACTGATTTTAGATATAATTTAAGTTTTATCTAATAAGTCGGAAATTACTGGCAACTGCCCAGTCTAAAACATTTCAAAGAAAAAGACGTATTATGCTTCCTGAAAAATTTAGTGCCGGCCACAATGAAACTTGATTCTGGTCGTGCATGAAAGCTTTTTGATATATTAAGGAAGGCCAACAACCCTCCAATAGGTACTGGGTTCGCGGTATCCTTCGGTCCAGAAATGTTTTGTCGAAAATGATTGGTTCATTTGAGTTAGACATAAATAAAGATAAACAAACGTACTTGTAATCATCCCCATATAAAGACTCAATGTTCGAATTATATTACAACCACCATGAGATTACAGTCAAATCAAGCACTTTATCCTAAAAACACAGAACTTGAAATAAGGCTGATCATTGTACAACGGGGTGTGAAATGACAGAAGGACTATTGAAATAAAAACGCCAGAAACAAAACAAGCGGGCGCAAAGTCACCCACAGAAAAAAAAAAATAAAATTATCATTTCAGGCAGACTGCAATAAGAATTTTTTCAACAATACACATCGGTGCAATATGAAAACAGAACCATTAGGACGAAAAGGGGCCGCAATTGAACTAGTAGACGTGGCACCTCCAATAAAATTAAAACTTCAATTGAATTTTTCACTTTAATGTAATATGACTTTGTACAAAAATACATAACCACATAAACTTTTTCCAGACGAAAAATCTGAAGTATTATACAAGTGGGTATGGGAGCTCCCATAAGTACAAAAACTGTCAGTTATCCTATCTAGAAAGTTTTCCAGAAGAAAGTAATCAAATTTTGTAAAGAAATGGAGTGTGAAGTAAAACATACAAAAACAGAGAAGGGGTTATGTGGTATGAAGAGAACAGAAATTTAAAAACGTAAAAGCAGAGTCAACTGGAGACATAAAATATGTAAACTAATGTGTGGTAGAGGCAAAGACATAAATCGATTTTCATCAATCTATGGGAAATGGCAACAAAATGAAGGGTTTGCATTTTGGGCCGGAAAAGCTTAGGTATTTTTGATAAAAATTTCTGCCATAAACTTTGATAAGCATGAAAAGAGGAGCTTAGCAATGGACCCTTTATGTAAAAAAGGTGGAATATTCAAAATGCAAATCATTAGAAAGGATATTTCTTAAATGCAAATGATAAGATCCTCGTATCTAAAGTACATTTCTACAACAGTTTTCAAGTAGACGACATTCTCATAAAATCTATATCTAAAGTCGACACCATGTCATAAAACCTAAGTCAATAGCCCATGCTAGTAAAAATATATTATCATTCATTATCAATGACACACATATTGCAATTAAGTCCACAGATCAATCAAAAGTTTGTGGAATTAGAGAAAACATCTGATATGGTGGAAAAATTCGATTTTTTATGCTAAAGATTTTCCATGTATGAGATCAACGCATAAATAATGACAATTTGTACATGAGTCTACTATCAGAAGACCGATTTAAGTTGTCTGAGAAGGAAACACATACAACAGAACATCAATTTTTACAAATAAGGTCTGGTAAAAGTTATCACCTAAGATCTCAATTCCCAACTTAGAAGCAAATCCCGTCATGACTCAAAGAGCAAAGGACCATCATCTTACAATCAAAGCTTACGAAATCATTTTTATTTCGATATATTAGATAATAATGATGCTGATACTGCTGAAATGGTGAGTTGCATTTCATTTACAAAATGTAAAATGCTGCGATTTTTTATAAAATAAATTTGCTACTGTGAGGCAAATGCGCAAGAAGTCACTGCAATGACTTGCGATTAAAGTAAGCCCGCTTTGTTGCTCACAAATGATATCAATCTTTTTCATTTAAAATATTCTCAATTACATTAGCAATGCATACATCAACAATCAGCAACATTTTCCCCTTAGTTGCATTTTCAAACCCGTTGCAAGTACGAGTACATACCTTCAGGCTCCCCAGCGACAAAACTTCGCGCATAATATCATAGCTGCTGGTTGTTTTCTTCCATTGCCTGCCACACGATTGAAGCCCATTATTGTAAAATGCACTGTGCTCAATGTCGGAATCAAATGTCTACTGCTTAAAACGCTTAATGGTGCTCGCTTGTTTGCACTAATGCTCCTTACACCGCTCTACAGCCATGCACACTCATGTCGAAGCGTTTGCTCCATAGATCGTCAGATCGTGTCGTGGTTGGTGGCACCAACTGTAAACCTTTCAGTGCATTGTTGCACTGAAGCTGGTCAGAGTCAGGTAATGAATGCACGCCCAATTGTTGCACGTTTAATGACAGGCAGTGGCACGTCCAGTGATTCATCAAATCGTCAAAAGTCAATCGATTCAAATGGCATGGCGGTTGTAGCAGCATTGGGAATGGCGAGCGCAATAGTTGCAGCATTGCAATTGCTGTCGACGATGCAGTGTGCCACAGCATAGCGACATGTTTTTGCTGCACTCACGATTTATTTGTTTGTCATTTGAAGTAGTCAAAAATGTCGTCTTAATTGGTGCGTTGTAACTGGTTTTTATGTTGATTTAAGATCGTTTAAGAGAGTCGTGAAAGTTTACAATAATGGTTATTTCAATTAAACGTACCACGTGATACGAGTTAGTTGATTGGTAACTGCAGTTGGTGGCTGTAGGAATATGTATCCCTTTTATAAGATGTGTACTATTTTGTAAGGGTGCAGTTTATTTTCAATTACATTATTTTCGCCATATGATGAAAGGTCTTTGACACCATTGTTGCAACAAAAATTATTATATGTTTATTTGTTCAAAAGTATCCACAAAAAAAATTCAACTGCATCTGACACGTCAGACCAGAAAATTTCTTTAGTAAAAACCAACATTTATGGTTCAAGAAAAATTTCTTACGAAAATAAAACTCAACCAGTCTTTTCAGAAGATATGTTAAGGAGTGTTTTTTCAGAAAGTCCTAATTTATGTATTGTATCTAAATTTTGGCATTATTCCATAGATAATAGATGTTATGTAATTTATGATTCGAAAATGATTTCAAGAATATGAGCGCAAAACGGTGGTTTTGGACACGAAAATAGTTTGAAAAATGGTGAGTATTTTTATACTATCAAAGCGTTCAGAAAACAATTTCGCCAAACCGAACCTTCGGTTAGCGTAGGCAAACTGGATACAGCGCAGCAAGGAGAGCCGGTTTTCAACTTCTTTCTCCACGAGTTTTAGCATTTTGTTTTGGCCTACCAAGCTTTCTATACGGCAAATCAAAGATCATCCATATTTTTATAATTTTTTTTTGCAATTTTAAAGAGAGCTCTGGGCTTGCCAAACTAATACATCGATTTTTTCCGCACAAAACCATTTTTTTACTGCTTTGGAGGGGTGTTTGCGGTCATTTTCTTGCATAACTTTCCACTAAACTCATATAGAATGGTAGGCATTTGAATACACACGGTTTTTCAAAATGTTCAAATACTTAAAATTGTCTATTTTGTCATCGATTTTTATAAGCGGTAGGCCCGCTAATAATATTTATTTTTGATAATATTTTCATTCCCTTGTTTACCGCAACAAAGTAAAAATATTTGAGAAAGTAGAAAGAATATGTTCTTAAATAATTACTGTTGATTTTTATTATTGCAAAATGGTTTTAGGTTTGTGGCTCAAGTGCCTCTTGTTAATCTCTTAAAAAATTCCCAAAATCAAGCCCACCAAATTGATGTACTTCATTCGCGGCCCAATAAACCGCTCAACACAAACGTCGGCACTTGAAAGCTCTAGCAAATTGCGGCACAGATCATAACTCAACAAAAGTGTCTGTATTAGAGAGCGATAAAATAAATTGACTTTGAAAAATCAAAGTAATTTGGCTAATAAATCTGCCAAGCGTGAATGAAAGGCGCCCTTCAATTGATTTTACAATTTCCACAGCAACACATGGCTGGATTTGATCGAAAAAAGTTGTGCGATCAAACAGGTGCCACATTTAATTGTTTACTTATTGTTGGTGAAAACAAACAAAATGTAGCGCCACTCAGCATTCAAAAACAAGCAACAAATTTTTCGGTTATAAATTCGATTACACTCAAGTGTTTGATCTTCAAATATGCGCCTTTCATGTTAAGCTGTTAAAGCCTTTGATGTTTATTTTTGGTAACAGCGGGGAATCGGACAAGCTACTTGTGTTTATCGCTTTCGATTATTGTTATTTTCACATTATTAGCTAACAATGCTCCAACGAAAACAAAAAAAATCGATTTTCTCGCGCAGTATCGTAGTAATTAATCGATTTAATTGCGCTTTTAACTGCGCCTCATTAAACAGTGGGTGTGGCAATTAAAGTTAGGTATTAATTGTGATCGTACCTACATGAGTTTTTTTCTTTTTGCTTAACAAATCAAAACTAAATATGAGCGATTTGCTTTTACCTTTGTGGGTTGGCATTGCAGTTTAACTTTAATGGTTTGGTGGGTTTTCTCTGCATTGCAAGCGATTGAATTTCGCATGCACGAGTGGGAGGTATCACTGCTTTGGATTTAATGTGCGCCATTGCCACGTGAATGCCGTTGGCTACAGTGCAAATCGTCATTGGCGCTAGCACCGACACTGGCATCCTCATTGTTGCCACGCTGTTGCACACTGAAGCTTGTGCGCCAGTGCAAACAGATGCCTTCCCGGTGGCGAAAGCTGGCAGCTACTGTTTGCTTTCAGCGCCCTTGTCTTAATTTAGACGAATTTGTGAATGTGTTTACTTTTGCTTCAGACTATTGTATGCTAATTTTGCTTATGTTACCGAAATTTATGAAATTTCCGCACAGTTAATGAATGGGAAGACAATGTGGAAATGGTGATTTCATCGAAACGATAAGCTCAACATTTTTATGAGATTATTTGCAAGTATGTTGTGGCCAATCTACTTAAATGAGCAAGTTGATTTCTGTTTTGAATTTCTTAGAGAAACAATAAAGTAAATTTTAAAGGTACTTTTTCTAATGTGTGAATTGGTAGAAAATGCCACCGATCATAGAAACGTACGCAAACGCCAATTTTTGACATTATAAACTACTGGTTTGCAC
The DNA here is from genome assembly GCA_963680825.1 of Meiosimyza decipiens. Classification (NCBI taxonomy): domain Eukaryota; kingdom Metazoa; phylum Arthropoda; class Insecta; order Diptera; family Lauxaniidae; genus Meiosimyza; species Meiosimyza decipiens. The sequence goes on along the minus strand of OY804259.1, from coordinate 90,299,575 downwards.
GTCTACATCTAAATCTACCTTAATGAAATGCATAATTCAGCCAACAGATGAAGATGCCACAGATTTCTTGATAAGAAATTGAAAAACTATACTGACGAATTTTTCTTCAAAAATCCAAAAAAAACAGAAAATGTTTTTAAATGACTTCAGATTTTCTTTAAGGTCTTCTTAAGAAAATGAAAAAAATGTTCCTTACACACATAAAATATTTCATAACGACAGAACGATCCATTATGTATCAAAATTCACTTAATATTGTGAAATAACTGCACTTTTGTTTTAATAACTTTGTGACAGAAATGTCCTCGTCTTCTAACAAGCACGATCATTAGCGAGTGCCTCCTTCATTACTCTCCAACATTTCCCCGAGTTATATATTTTCATACGCGTGAGACTTCCTAATGTTGAACTCAACACCGGAAGTTTTAGTTCAACACGGGAATTTTTGGCATATGCGCACACTAACCCGCGTCGATTGTGCTACGAATTCGGGGTCCCTATTCAATTAATTTTTTGTCAAGTTTGCGCTGCAGTTATCGTCGTGGCTGCCCTGATTGAATTTGATTTTACCATTGGTTCTTGCCACGACGACGACAACCAATATGCCAACTGGACAAAAAAATTTATCGAATAGGCACCCTAAATTCGGAACAACGATGCGAGTGAGTGTAAGTTAAAAAGCCATGTGCGTGGATAGAGGTATAAACCTATCAGCCGGCAATGAGATTGCGCGATAAAAAAACAAAGCCGGACGGTAACTAACTGCTCAAGTTAGTTATAAGGACCTGAGGACAAATGTGTTTGCCACAATAAAAGATTTACTTCTGACGGAATGAACGTTCTTTTATGTACACAATAATCACAGAGAACTCTATTGTTGATATCCTACTTTGCTTTTTCAGAATCATGATTCTGTAAGATTATCAGTCGTCAATCTAAAACTATTATAATTTTCGAATCCCTACCGACCCGCTTTAAAAACGTTATGGTGCCCCTGGCGTTAGGTTAGAGTTTACATAAAACTCCAAAGTTTTTGGTACAACGGATTCATTTTCTAAAACCAGGAAACCAATGATAGCTCAATTTCAACAAACCTCTAAAAAACTTTGCCATCAGTATATCCTAACTACAGTTAAATGAAAAAGTTTTAAAATTTTGCTGAAAACCGCTGTGAACTTCCATGACATGTGAAAATAACTATATTGGGACTTCAAACAAAAAATATATCTTTATCATTCTTTAAAAATTAGACTTAGAACTCTATGGCTCTTAATTTATTAAATTTTGCTTAACATTTCAAATTAAATATTCACTGTGGTACATTTCTTAGTTCAACCACTACGTAGAACACGAACATAAAACAAACTTCCTTATTTATGTTCTAGCGTGAATGAAAAATTAAAGTATACGTAACATAAAATGGTCATATAAAAAATAGAAATAAAAATGTAAGATATTAAAGACCCTGCAACGACCTACACCAAACATTCGTTCATTTCACAGTAGCATTCGTGGGTGCAACTTTATGTACAACACAATTCGCCCATGGTTGTTGGGCAATACATAATTCAATTAGCAAATTTATATGCAATCCTGGGTTGCAACCATTCGACAATTAACAATTATCATTATCAACGGAGTGCATCATCGACGGCGGACAGTGTGCAGTAATGACGATGACGGTCACTACCACTGAACTGACCAACACAAAAATATTATTGGCATGGAAGTCATCATTATTCGCAATAGTGCCAAGGGACAGTGGGCAAGAAGCAGTTATCATAAAAGAAGCAGACAATTCAAAGGAAAGGTGTAATATTCCAAACAACAACTATGACACGAGGTTGAGCACCAAAAAACTGCAGTAATAGCAAATGCGTTTTGAAAATCCTGCTGGACGAGTGGGTGGCTGCGGAATGGATGCAGCTATGAATATGAATAGCTAGGGTAAGTTATGTTCAGAGATTGTAGAATTTTATGTTTTCTTCTTGAATTGATGAAATGCTGAATATGGCTGGAGCGTACAGAATTTAGCGGAACTGTAGGAAACTCTAACGACTTCCAATGTCGTGTAGGTAATTAGTATGCGGTTGAATTTTCAATTATAGTGGAGGAGAAAATTTGCTTAAAATTAAGTCTTAGGAGCAATCCTATATTAGCTTAAGCAGAACCCTTCCCTCCACCTCAAGGCGGAGATAAATTCGCTTTATCATTTTATTCGATTTTCTACATGAACTCTTGACAGTATCAAATCAGACAAAATCGGCCAATCATGAGAAAAATATTAACCACTACAGATGAAAGTTGGGAACAAAATTTTACGGAAACGATCAACTGTCCAACCCTGTGATATATTTATAATAAGGCAATGGCCTTTGGCATCACCTTGGACGGGACAACAGATATTGAAGTTCTGATATGAAATTATATGATTTATTATGAAAAAAAAGGCACTAAATGCATTTAGATTTGATTTATTGTGGGGCTTCATTTTCTTTGAAAACCTAGGGCACCAAAAATTTAAATCCGGCGCTGGACAGAGTTCACCGCTACTCAAGTTACTCGGCCTTGATCCAAAATTTAAGACGAAGAACGCAAACCTGAATACTCGCCAAGGCGAGAATCTAGTAAACCAATGTCATCAACAAAATAGAACCACTTACAATAGAGCCACATATCATATATTGATAAGATAAATACCCTCCGCAGAAATTACGAAGTGAAATCTTCCAGTAATTACTATACGCAAGGTGACCTAAATGATCGTTGAAATGATCATTATAACATCAAATGTATAAGAGAGCTGAAGGCACTCGCTAACGAGTGTGCACGTTGAAAGAGGTTGGTGTATGTTCTATGCTCCATAAAGAAATAAACGTGATAAGAGCGAAAAAAGAGTGTACTTCAGATTTAAAAAAAAAGATTTCGTACGTGAAGAATCATTCAGAGTGAATATTGTGAAAACTTGACCCAACCGGCATTAAACTGAAAATCATCCATAATGTACGCATGGATTAACCAATTACAATGCAATTTTAATTTGCAGCATTGCGAAATTTTATTACAAAATTGTTTTTTTTAAAACGTATTATTTAACTATACGCAAACACATGTATAGATACATACATACATACGGTTGCAAGTATATGGAACACTCAGATAAGGTAAGCTGCTGCCGTCGACATGTTCGGACATCATGCATTTGGATATTGGCGCCCACTCGCTTAACACCATCGACACCGAACAGTGCGACCATACTCGTGCGTAGACGACGTGAAAAATTTAATGACAACAACAACAGCAGCAGTAGCAGCAGCAACAATTGCAGTATGAAATGGAAAATTGCGAGCCACCGGATTTAAGTTCTTTATTAACACTTAATAAATCATAGATGGGTTGGTTGGCATTTTGGCATGGTAACAGGCGAACAAACTGTACGCTAAAGAAAAGTGGGCAGCAGTGGAGCGTAGAGCTTAGTGTGTGTGTGAGTTCGTGCAACAATGGTGTATAAATCCTCATCATAATTCAAAGCATTGATCAGCGTGCGCATTTGCGACAAAAAATGACAAATAGTTTGGCGCTGCCACATGACAATGCTGTGCGATTTGCCTGTGCTGTTAGTTTTACGCTTGAATAATGCACAGTTGCTGGTTAGTTTAGTGCCACAACCATTTATTTGTTAGTTGTTAATTTATTTTTTATTTAATTTTATTTTAATTTATTATTTTTTCCAATTTATTTGCATGAAAGGATTTTTAAGTTTGCTTAATAAAAATAATATGGCATCAAAAGAACATTGGTATCAAAAATATATTAATTTCGATAAAACCGTGCTGTGACAAAATCCCGCGCCAAAAGAAATATTGGTAGAAAATCTTCTTTTGTGATATGTGAACATTTTTACTTCAACTATTTCAATTTTCTTCGAATTTTTCAACGTTTATGACTGTTCGAAAATTTTTCGATATTCGAAATTTTTGGACAAACATATATCGATTTATTTGAATTTCCATTCTAGCACAGCAAAACATCATTGAGTTTATATGTATGTATATCTTGCAGCGAGTGCTTGCAGTTATATGCTATTTCTCAATTTTATACACCAAATTAAACGTTATATTTGAAGTGAAAAAAATCGATTTGTTTGTAACGATCTCCTATTTAATTTTTCACATTTATCAAATTTATGCCATCATAACTCAGTTCTAATCTGTTTAAAAAGCTAGCATTTTAAAAAGACAATCTTCACATTTATAAAAATAATACATATTTCCATTGCAAAATTAGAAGCTTACGACGTTATTATTGTTCTGGCACCTTTTAAATTAATACGTATCCATGTGTTTAGCAATTTTAGTTGTTCGTTGTATTAACAGTTTTTAATAATAACAATAATAATAATAATTAATTGATAGTTTAACTTACAGCCAGTTAGCAGCGATCAACGTTCATGTAAAGTTTTACAAGTTCATTCAAAACTTTTTATTTAACAAACCGTGATAACAAAGGAAAGAAACAACAACTCTTTAATGTAGACATACATATGTATGTTTCAATTCATAAAATCTCATCAGTATATTTTTGTTTGAAATACATACGTCAGCACCCAAATTGTATTCGCAAACATAAGGAAATGCCAATTTTTAAATTCAAGCATATGTGGAAAATTTTAAGTGATATATCTTAACGTGAACTCCAACAAACGGGAGAATTCAAAGATCACACCATTGCATTAAACATTTCAATTAGATGTTCCAATTTTATTACACTATTAACTATGACGTCACACAAGTACAATAACCGCAACTTCCGTCGTTATCATAGTTTCCTAATTATTTGTTTTTATGTTGTAATGCATGGCCGTCTTAGTACTTAACTTTTTATTTGATTTTTTCCTAAGCGAGATGTCTCACGTTGTCTCATCACGATAGCATGACTTAGTGTCAGAAAAAAAGAAGCTGAAAATTAAATTCTTATAGAGTATTTCCAAATATTTTTATCTCATTAAGGCAACGGGATTGTCTTGTACCATTTGGGAAGATTATCAATTTTGTCAACTTTATACTGCCCACTAATGTTAGCTAATCAACGAGTATTTCGAAGCCCAAACTATTCCAGCTACCTCTCGGCACTGATGCTTTTAGCTGTATGTAAATGTAAATTAATCACAGCTATGAAGGTCAGCAATTAAAAAAAAAAAATTTCCCGTACTTCAATTAAAATTCGCAAAGTGTGCTCTTATAGGGAATATATTTATTTTCGTGTACTATAAATAAATAAATATAAATAAATAAGGATAAATATCTATTTCAATTATGACACTGTGCATTTTTTCCCAAAAGATCTGGAAATTCTACCATATCACTTTCGTTAAAATTGGTTCCTAACTGAAACGATGATTTTGCGTAGTTCGTTTCCTAAGTTTGTTCTAAATAAACCAGGAAATAATTTAATGCTACTTATACCTTGACAAACGTAAAATTTCACACAGAGTCCCCAGAGATTTTGAAATCCACTTGTTGAGTCCTACCAACCACAACAGTAATAAAAAAACACTTAATTTGTCGTAAAATTAATTTTATTACTTGCACTCTTTATGTGATCGTAAAACCCAATAGTAACTTTGCTGTCTGACATTCAAAACAATTAAACTCGACGAGTGGAAAAGCCTTCTGATGGCTACATAAATAAACAATCACAAAACGACAAATTTGACACAATGATTGCATCTAATTTTTATGAGAATTTTTACGACTTAACGCCACTTGACAGTGTGACTACACAGCACACACGTTCGAGAGTCGTAAATATTTTTGCAGTAAACGCGCTCTCTTTTCACAGTGAAAATTCTTTGAGCGCAACGATCAGCTACAATTTTTGTGGCAGTGATGTTATGTATCCTTGTGGCAGGACTTGAGCTGAAAAGTACTCAATTCATTTAGTCCTTGTGAGCGCTACGTAAATATTTTTCACTCATTTCCAACACTCAAATGCTGCGATACATTTGCATGTATGGTATGGAATATCTCGCTCCAATACGGAGTGGATGGTTTTCTTTAGAAAAACTTTGTTGGTTTACTCTGCCATCATCTAACAGATTTTTATGACTTTTTTACGATCTGTCACTGTGACATGATGATGACAACCAATATAAAAGATATAAAAAAGAAATCATTTTTAGTTCCGTGACGGATTTTGAGTATCTATTAGATACTATTACTTTTATGAGGTGCTGCTGGTATTTGTGGGATATTATTGCTTGTTCTGTTGTTGCTTTCAATGACATGCGGACAGATAGCTAGACAGACAAGTTGATGATATTTGTATCATTTTTGGGTGAAATGATAGTAAAATTATTTTTTACTGCATTTGTACAGCGTGTACGTACTTTTGGTTTTATGTTCTTTTAACGATTTGTTTTGACTGTTCCTGATGACTTTGATACCAATTGTTGTAAAGATATATGGAATTTGTTGTTGCCGGCATTTTTGTCTAATGTGTGGACAATAAAATTTATTTTATGGTTTATTTTGTTATATGCGGCATCTATGATAATTTAATTAATTATGGATGTCATTAGAAAAACAGAAGACGTTTGTTGTATATGTTTTTTGTTAGGTTTGTAGGAAATCTTTTGGTAAAACAAATTTGGATGATATTAAAATCAGAATTATTGCTCGGAAAAATTTAAAATCTTTCAAATAATTCAACCATAAATACCTATATAAAAACTATTTTTGGCAATTTTCCATTGTTGTTTTCTTTATTATAAATGCGAGCAGTTACTAAAAACTTAGGTTTCTGATATGCTAAACTCTTAGCTTGTTCTTATTGTTTTTTTTTTTGAAAAATAATATTTGTCTTAAAATTATTTTTCTATTAAATTTTAATGCCAAATAATTTAAATCCCACACAAAATCTTAGAGACGCTTATAAGAGCATCAGAAAACGAACAAGAGTTTAATATGTTAAAAAAAACACTATCGAAACTTAAGAATAAAAATTAGAAAAACAAAATTTGTAAAAACTTAAATATCTTTTAAAAAACTTGTCCATAATTTTTAAATCCTCTTTTAATTATTTCCGATAAATTTTTCTCACGAAAACTGAAATATGAAAAGTTAAAAATTTTAAGAAGTCTTTTTTGTGAAATAGAGGAATTGTCGACAATCCTGCAAAGCTCTTATTACCATTAAGAGTATTAAGCTCCTAGTACCTTAAAAAAACTATGAGTCAGTCATGAAGGAAAATAAGTACTACCTAAAAATTTTACGAGACAAAAACTAAAACAAAAATCGTTCGAAGAATTGACTGCAAAAGGCTATACCAAATAATGAAAAAAGTCTACCGAAATTAGATAGAGAGATATTTATAGGTGATTGTTTATTTTACATATTTTTATTTCATGCTTACGCTACTTTTTCAAAAAAAAATTTATTAATTTCTCACTGAAGCAAAATAGAAGTAGCAAAGTATCCTTCTCAAAAAACCTATCACTTCTAGGAGCATGGTAAAAATAAGAAATGTTGCATAATGAATTTCTAACATAATCATTGTTCATTTATTATAAAATCATGCAAACACTTATAATTCAATATCACATACATATATGTCTAATCATTCAAATGCAATATAATATTGACATATCTGAACAATTGCAGCATGTTATTTGAGAAGTCACTCCGCGTAGCTTTTACAATTTCTCTGCAGGCAGCATTTCTTCATTAATATGCTCCAATTGCGCCACTAAATACTTCCTACACGAGCAGAGATAAATGCTCTAAATATATCCCAAATTTGAAGTAGTACAAACATTTGCTGCATAAAGTTATAAATTCTGTACAATTGACATGCTATGCTTCAACCCGGTCTCATCTTCGTTGGGTATATTTTCTCGAGTTCAATACACCAAGATGGCGGCTGCCATCCTACTTTGGTGCATTTTTCAATGGATCTTTGCATTGAAGTGTATCACAGGCATGGTAATCTGTGGCATTTCGTTTTTAGTTTTTTTCTTTGAGTATTTGTTCATGCGGAAATCGCAACATATGGTAGTTGGAAACGATATTTCGGCGCTTAAGTACAGCCCTCGACTGATGTTGCTGTCAAATGTTGCTGACAATGTGGTTGCCTTAAATCATATCGGTTTTTCATTTTTTTTGAAAATAAGTAGCATGTTTGGAGTTTTTGACATCATAATTATTTGGGCGTTTATCATCGTAATCTGCATCTGTAATGATATTAAAAAACAGTTTAGTATTATATGTTTCATTAAGTCAACTTTGTTTGAAACGATTATTATGAATTAAATTTCAAAAATTGGAAATGATATTCAAAAACCTATATCTTCTTAAAAGTAATGGTAAAGACGTTTTTTTAAACTTTTTGTTTAAACTGTATCTTTGAAACTTTGGAAAATAATTTCATGTTTGAAAAAATGTATTTTAACGCCTAAGAAAAAGAAATAAATTAATATATAGGGATAAATTTTAAAAAATCGAACTTTGTAAGAACATGTGTATTTTGACCACTTAATGCGCCGTTTGTAGGTGATCTAGGCAGCTAAAATTGTGGTAAAATTTTCTTCAAGCCTGATTCTATAATAGAGGTCTTTGGGACCGCAAATTTAAAAATAAAAACATTTTTGATGTATTTTGCCCGCATTTTCAGCTACACTAAAAATGTGGTCGTGCTGTGAAAACTGGCTTTGGCCTCTCCCAAACAAAACAAAATATATTAAACGCTATATTGGCACCTAAGCTATATTTTTTTGTACGTTTTAGTAAGTCGGCTCAAGCTAAAATATATTCAAAAACAAAATAAAATCCATTCACAAAATTTAAGAAAACACACCCTAATATATATATTTCTATATTATTTTAAAAAATATATATGAAGTCATCAGAAGGTCCCTTTCAGGAAAAATTTCAACAAATTTTAGCAGATTGTAAGTAATTTTCACTTAATATCAGTTGAGTTTAACCAAAGACATGGCCATAAATAAACATAATTTAACTACAATCTGAACACTCCCTATGGGAACAATACAAAAATATTTAACTGAAAAATAAAACTAAGCTACAACAATTAAAGTGAAATGCTAAGCGCCAAACTTGATTAGAATGAGCCAATAAATCAATGTACAATTGCATGCAAAGGAAAAAAAGGACATAGAAAAAAGAGAAAGTTTTCATCATCAGGACCCTCTACACTGGTGGTTTTGTTATCAGATCAGACGAGGGCGCGATCGGTACACAAAACACCACACTGATGCACAACAACAACTATAGCTTGTTAACTAGCATGACACCAAGGTATGAAAAAAAAAACATTCTGTTTTACCAGAGAAAAAATAGTACCAATTTGATGAAATTACAAACTGTAGATATCTACCGTGTAATGAGCCAAAGGACAGTCAACAAGCACAGACTTTAAAAGGAAAATATAAAACATATTTTTATGATTTATTACCGCATGCAATAATCGAACGGTTACAACATTGTGCGCATGCGTACAACTCACAGAAATATGCAACGTCCTTTTGTTTTGTTTATAAGTGTCCTTTATCGGGTACTGTTTTTTGAGTATGCTGCTGATTTTCTCTCAGTCTTCCAAATTTTCGCTGTGTTAAGAATAATTTTCATTTGACTTATACGACCTGATAACAAGGACCGTTAGCGTACTACTTGCGTTCTTTGGAAGACATTACTTTTTTTCTCTGAGACTTCAAGTATATGTTGAAATGCTTTGCAATTAATTTACACGAGAAAAAAAATACAAATTAAACGCTTCTAAAATACTCAATTGAATATAACTTTAGAATACTTTAATAAGAATCTGTATCGAATATCTTCTTAATATCGAAAAAGTTAGGTTGAAAATATCTTGTAATTCAACACAACCTTGTTAATATTTACAGAGCTGTGTTACAACAATATCCAATTATCAAATTGAATTCATTTACATATGGAGGAAAATTGTATGAAAAAGAGTTTTGATTTAAGTGTCGCATTATTTGATTTAATTTTTATATAAGTCAAAGAAAATGCTTATAATGATTTAGAATACTTTTCGGAAAATTTTTAGTTCTAGCATTAGAGATAAAAATATTTCTGGTAAATATTTCAATTTAATTGATTTTTATTCTCCTAAACTATCAAATTCCAGTCAAAATCACACTGTAAAAAATTCCTTAAATTGATCAAAACACTCAGAAAAATATGTTTTTTCGTGAGGTAAGAACTTTTTTTCATAAATTTTTCATAAAAACCAAAAAACTGTCACATTTAAATGATCAGTGGCCGTTACGATTACGAATATTATGATAGAAATCACTGCATAATCATAATAAATAGATTTATATTTTTTTCTATCACAAATAATTGTAATTATCGATTTATGTGCTTTCAATCAATTTTTATAGTAATTTCGATTTTTTTTTAGATCAGAAATAATTTTAGCTATAAATTTTTATATTTTCAGATACAATATGAATATCCATATCTATTAGCGGTGCCAATTTCTGGCTATTCATTTTATCCCCCACAACAACCTATTAAGCTCGCATATGGATTTTGTTTAGCACTCACTCTGCATTTCTCTTGCGGTCGTAGGATACTCGACTTCGACATTTCTTTATACAATTCGATACATTTGGACAGTTTTGGTACTTTTCGCACATATTACGTATGTACGTTTGTATGCTTTTCAACTTTTTCAATAGCCTTCGACTATTAACAATTTTTTCGATGCTCTTTCATAAGTTCTGTCAAGAATCGAATTTAAACTATGTCAAGAATTGATTATCCTATAAGTTTCGACTTATTTTTACTTTTTAATCGTTTTTCTTGACCAAGTTTTTGATGGTTATCGAATTAGACAATGTTTTAAAAAAAATTTTCAACAGTTTCTTATATCTTTGAAAACTTGAAGTATATATGTAGTTATATCGAAACATGTCGCAAAAGGCAAAAAATGTTGAAAAGTCCATACTTCAGCAATTGTTGCAAAATATTAAATATTATCAAAAGAATAGCAATTCAAAAAAATGATTATTTTTGATCGAAAAAACTTAAAATCCAAAATCACGATTATTATTGATCGAAAAAAAAAAATAATTTAAATCGAAAACTACGACCAGTTTGAGTTTCAAACTAAAAATAATGTCACACTGCGCTTTTCGACAAAAGAATCTCGAATACTCAAATTCACATTTCGTCGATATCAATTGTGTAAAATATTGAGTATTTACGGCCCCTGGTGAAAAATACTCTAATTGTGAGAAAATTTATTATGTCATAATAAAAAAAAGTTTTACACATAAAAAAATATTACTCGGAATATTTTGACCAATTTTAAGATTTTTTTAATTTTAACTTAAATTGTTTTTCTCACTAACACAAAAACTCATTTTTCATTCAAACTATAAAAATATTTTTAGACTTTTTTTTAACATCGCAAATAGCTTAAATTTTTCTTTTTTTCTTTATTTTTTTTCAGCTAATTTTATTTTCCTTTTAGTATTTACTTTTTTCTCAATGTAAGTAGGTAAGCCATGTAGATGTGATCTTATCCTTGCGCATACATGTATGTGTAAGTGCAAGAAGATGTGTAATAATATTTTTTATGGCATATTTTTTATGATTTATGAATTATTTTGGATTTGAAAATGTTTTATTATGGCATATACATTTTTTGTAATTCAGTCTGTTGTTGTTCTTAGTGTTATCGCTGTTTTTTGGCCTTCAACGCGTTTAGCGTAACATTGGCATTAGCTCTGTTCTTTATATATTACAGCGAGGACACCGCTGTCAGGAGCAAAATTGATTTCTTTTTTGTAAGATGTGTAGTGTAAAAAGGTGTCTTTGATTTGACGTTTAGTAGAATAATTGCTTTTACGCCCTGTGTGTTCATTTATAATCATTAGTTGAACCACAATGATTTTAAAAATGTATGCATGCATGAGATTGAACGAAGTATTCCACTTTAATTAGATAAATTTATACACAAACTTTTTCCAAAATAATAATTTTAAAATAATACACAGCAACCGCGTCCAATAAAATATAATGGATCTGATTTCTTATTGTGTTTTTTATGTGTGATAATGTGATTAAAAACAAATAAACAACTGATTCTCATAAATTTGCAACAAAGTTTGTGTTCGTTTCAATAAAAGTTGCTTAGAAATGTATCGAAGTATATGGGTAAATAATGCAATTATTATGCAATAAAAGCTTTAAAATATTGCACTGTTAGTTTTAACTACATTTGCAAAGAGGTAATAACAAATCTTGTTTTTTTAGCTGAAACGATTTTATCAAATACCCATTTTTTTTAAGTGTCATACATATTAGTACAAAAGAGTTATTGTATCCTTAATTAGAGCTTTTAAGATTTCAAAATATAATTTTTATAAAATTTATGAAGTTCGATATACTTTATCGGCCTTTTGCATGTCAAATTAGTTAATGTGTTTGAAGAATCAATAAATATTCTATTTTTATATGAATATAAATTCTTATTCGTAAACGTTGATGGGAAGAGATGAAATTGACTTTATCGATATCATACAGTAAAAAACGCATGAAACCGGACTGATAGAACTACTGGGATATGTTTAATGTGACCAACTTTGTATTTTAGAGCAAACAGAAGTAAAATAAAAAATGTGATTCATAGTACGCAGTTCTGGTAGTGTCCTCCCAAAAATGGTAGTGTTGTAGGCTTGAAAATATGTATGTAAATCCACGTTTAAAATGACATTTGCCTTTATGACTCCATAGTAAAAGTTTTCTCAAATATTTATTCAGAGCTTCTTTTCTCACAAGCTCTTACTTTTATAGGTTCTTTTGAATCTAATGAGTATTTGCTTAAAAATGTACCTTAAATAAGTGATCAAAGGTAAAAATATGCCCCACACAAACTCTACTGAAAATTTCACTGGCACTTTTCACATATTGTAACCTTAAGCTAAGGGAATATAATTTAATATAGAGCTCATAAGCTTTTTCACAACAACAGTTTTTTAGTTGCAAATAACATCATAAATTCATATTGAGAGATACGATTTTTATTTTTATATACATATGTAGTATACGATTAGGGAAAGTTACAATATGATAAGTTACTTTAAATCACAGTGGAAAAATATATATTCGATAGATTGCTTAGAAAAAAAAATGTTTGAATATTTAGAAGAAAAATTTAATTATTTTTAATTCTTATTCTATCTCAAGAGACTAACAATACTTTCTTAGAAAATCATACCTTCTCAAACTCATATAAAAATAACCACAAACCTGTACTGAATTCAAAAAAGAATCGATAATTTTACTTACTGCTCATCATAATCAAAAATAATCGAATTCATAACCATAACAAAAATATATAAACAACACGAACAAACTAAATTTGAGTGCAAAAGCGAACAACCAGTTGCATCGCCATTGCGTTGAACTGCAAAATATAGCACCAACAATCATAACAAAACCAACAATAGAGAACTTTTCAAAACCCCCTTTCTAAAGGTAATAATAACATTTAAGAAAATCAGCCAAAAAAACAAAGGAAGAATCAAACAAGTGCATTAAGCGCATGCACAGTGGCACAACTGACTTTTTAAGTTACATAAACCATGTTGTTTTAACATGTTATTAGATATGAAAGTCTTCAAAGACAGTTATGATGACCCTTATAACATTAATTAAATCCTTGATAAGCTATTTGTATAATGCGCGTGCGGTGTGAGCCACACCAGAAGCATAAAAATATGCAGAACAGACCGTCAGCAAAATACTCAATCAGATTGCAGACGAACTTTTTATCATTCACCTTCATCACCAAATAGTAGATGGTACTATGATTCAAGTTTTCTTTGCCTGGTTTTGTAAGTAAACAGAGTTGATTGTCTTGAATAAATCAACCATCATTTGAGTGTGTGAAGTGCTGCGAAAGAGATTTCTATTCAAGATTAGAGTTTCCGACAAACAATTGTGTCCTGCTTAGCACAGCTTTTCAACCGTCTTTACGGGAGTTAGGAGTGAAGCAAGAGTTCATGGAGCTCCCTCCACAAAGAATTTGATATTGTCATTCTTTTAAAATGATCTATTGACTACAGCCAAGCATTTTTAGTTCAGGGACAATAAACATTGATCGCAAACAATACCATTTGACAAGGGAATCATGGCACAAAGAACTTAATATCGAGAACAGGGAAGACAGACCGCTAAAAACTTTTCCAATCATCTAGTATTGTGGAAATAAAGGTAAATGCCGCACCATTTCCAATTTGATTCCCACTCTCTGGTAAAAGTATTCTTAGATAATTGCAGCTAAAGAGCAAGTTGTGCAGTGCTTTATAAAAGCTCCACCGACACTACTCGATAGAGTTAAAGCTGGTGCTCTTCTGGTAATCAGGATCTATTTCGTAACCCACTTCGTTCCTTGCAACATTCACAAGACCTAAATTAACTCCATATTTTAAGTTTGGGATTAATTCCATAACTTAGTACTACATTCGAATACAAGTCTCAATGAACGCTTATGCAGTAATATTCAACCACTTTTACAAATAGAGTTTTCGGATTTTGACCAATATCAGCACAATTGGTTCCCTTGTACATATCAAATTTGAAACAAAACCAACGAATTGAGAACGTTGTGGGTTGGTACAGAAGTTCCGAAAACTAAATGAATTCAAGTTCGTAACCAAATCGTTGTCGATGAAGTTCACTTGAGACCCAAATCAAATCAAAGAAAGCAGTGGAAACAACAAAAACACAAGACGTAGAAACGGCGAACAACAAAACTTATTAACAAGTGCAGTAGAAACTTGAACAATTCTTTGGGAGGACGAGAAGTCACGTGAGTGAATTTGATAAAACATGCGGAAGGATGAAACTGACGACGATGCTGTTGCTGCTTCTGCTGACGATGATGATAATGATGGCGTTGGCAGCAGAATGCACCACGACTGGGGCATTGAATTGTGTAGCCAAACTAAATGAACACTTTCGGTCGCAATAACTACGACATTTACGATTATTTTACGGGCAGTAAAAATCAAAAGTCTAATTTACGGGATTGCACACTAAAGCTGTGCGGTGCAAGTTGAAGACACAATTGAGCAGCAGTTGAGAAAAATGGCAACAGAATTAATAGAAGAACAAAAGAAAAACAAGTGAAAGAAATGAAAAAAAAATTCGAAAGGACTATGCAGGGTGCAGGGTATAGTATGGGGTTCATAAAAGATTATACAAAAAAAAAGGCACAAAAAACAAATCGAAACCTGTTCAAGAAGTTTGGTAACATTCAATGTTTGGTTGCAACTACGCCATGTTGTTGTTTCTTAGTGCATCGTGAACTGTGTTTTTCCTTTTTGCTGCTTTCAAGTGAAGTATTCTGGCTGCACTTGTTTTCGTTTTCTTGGCGATTTTCTTTATTACACTTTGGGTTTATTTATTTTTTTTTTTTTGTATGTTTGGGTTTGGTGTTCAGCAAAGATGATTTTCGTGTTTTTATACTGGTTTCACCTTAAACACCCCACTATACTTTTACCCAGCCAGCGCCAATAGCACCGTTTAGTGGGTTCTTATTAATTTTTTGCATTTCGTTTTTCTAAGGATTCTTTCTGGTTTCAATGGCGCATTTTTGTGATTTTATTGACTTGATTATTATTTTCATTGTTCACTTCATTTTGCAGTGTTTAAGTTGAGGTGATTTTGATTGTGCTCTTCTAAGGTAATCTCGCCGTCAGTTTACCTGAGCTCTAATGTAATGTTATGGTTGACTTCATTGCAAAGTGTTGATTTTTATGCGTCATTCAATTCAATTTGCGTTGAATATCAAATTACTAAGTAATAAAAGTACACAATAAATGATAGAGCTAAGCACTAGAGAAATCAAATTGCTTTGAATTATTGCAAAATCTGCTGAGGAGTTATGATACAAACACCTTTATTTAGAAATCCCCTTGATAAGAATTATATTTTACTCACAGTAGCGCAGTATCATTACGATTACAGAGATTATCCAATTTGATAACAGTTTTAACGATGTAGGTTATGTCAAAACTTTGGTGATTCTGTTAAGATCTAGCTCCCAACATTTTCCAATCTAACTGCAAACGATAGTTTAAAGCGAAGCAGTTTATATTAAACTTAATATTATCAGGGTTAAAGTTGTTTGAAGTATTGCCTAGTGTTATTTCTCTTCAATCATTCAGTTATATTATTTTGTTATTAGTTGGAAGATCTATCTGGGTGAAATCATATCATTTCGGCATTATACATCATCCACAAATTTCGCATTCGATACGCCACTTTCCAAAAGTGTCTCAATGCACAACACTTTAGTGCTAAGGCCTATCCAGATTTACTAAAGTGGTTAGCCAATTTTTCAGTCATTTATTACCCTGTGACAGTTGTGGGATATGTGTTTTAAGACTGAATTCCAGTATCAGTTCCGACATAAGTTTATGCTAATAGAATGCCATCATGGCTGCCCTGTAGTCTGAATTAATTAAATTCGCTGCACAATCCTTAATTGCAAACAAATTAAAGTTGAAAATTTGATTCCTTTTCATACAGCGACCAACTTAATTCCAAGATATCCCTCAGAGCACTGTTGGAAATCATAATTTTTTTCGTCATGCTCAGACCATCGAAGAATTGTTTTTTATGAAATTTATTATTTGGAATAGTTAACACTTTTAGTATTCGTAATTAAGAGACATCATCCGCAAATTTCAAATTGAAAAACTGTTCGTTAAGTTGGAAATTCTGTATATTTTGTATATCGATAAAATAAAATTGCATGATATGCCAAGTTTCCGTAGAAATGTTTTTTTCACAATCCTGCATCATGTTTAATTTTACAATTGTTAGGGGAAGGGGAGGAGGGGCTCGTGCATGGTTACCCGCGGGCCCGGACTTGCTACCGACGGCCCTGTATTGTCGATCGGTTTGGTACCCTTCTTTTTATCTGATACTTTGATAAATAAGCTTGTATTTCTAGTTATATGTCTGTGTGTAGGTGTTAAATTAAAAATGATTGTTCAGGTCTAAGTGCTACGGTCGGAATATTTTAACAGAATATAAAATCAAATTGTGGAGGCGTAAGCTCTTAAGCTTTGTCTCCTGAATATTATCTAATAGTATTTCAGAGACTATACGCAATTGAAAATCAAGTTTTTTATACATTTCAATATCTTCATACAAAATCAACCCTCAGAAGCGCAAAAGTTGTATTTCAGTGGAATTGAGTTGCGAGAAAATTGATGATTTGTTTATGACGTATTCTTGAAATACCTTTAAAATTGAGCCAGAGAAGATTCTCTTAGTAGACGTTTTATGTGTTTGAGCTAAGATTCTGTCATTTGACGTAGTTCTTTACATATTTCTTAAGCTTTCCGATCCTATAAAAATCACGAATATGAATTGTTTTGAGTTACGGCGTTTGCGCTCCAGCGAGTAGTATTGGTGTATTGAAAATACATACATTTTTATCGATCTCATGTGAAAAAACCTTACTTAATGAATGAGAAAAATTTCTTATGGTAAAATTATTACAGAAGAAATCTTCGTTTCTTTTTTTTTATGGAGTCATTTTAAAACTTCAATTAGCATTTGTGGCAGCGCATAACATTAAACAGGGTTTCAAACTCTGCTGCATTTGCAGTGAAGATGCAAACCATGCGCATGCAGCATATTCACCAATACATTCCGAATTCAATCAACAGTGACTTTCAAACTGTTAATGGTTTGAAATTTGCAGTTGGAGTTTTAATGTCTCTTTTTTATGTTTGCATGCAGCATTAAATGAAGTATGTTGCAAGCGAATCTTTGTATATGATTGCGAGTGTGTATGTGTTGTTAGGTTTCGGAATTAGATTACGCAACACTGGCGGCATCTCGTTAAAGTGTCTGATATTAAAAAGATCCCAATTTTTTTCGGGATATTTTTACTAAGCGACTAAGTTGAACTCAGCAAAAGCTGGGAAAAATAAGTTTATTGCGTTCCATTGCATAGTGTTGCGTATCTATAAACAAATTGTAAAAACTCATTAAAATTGTTGACTTGTGCATTTTATTTAAATTTAACTATCGAAACTTTTAAAAAATGTTAACTATATGACTTTAAAAAAATATATTCATTCAAAATTTGGAAAATGCACTATACTACTTGAAAAATTTATTTTTCACAGACAAATTTTTTATTGGCTTTAAATAGAATTGAATTGAGTAGCAAAATTCTAATTTTTTCGAAAGTAAGTTTTCTTAAGACTGAGAAGCTTCAAATTATCGAACAAATTCCAAACTTTTGCAACGAAAAACAAGCAACAACCACACAATAGAACACAAACTCCGATTTACAACACACTTATGTAATCATTAGTATCTCTGAGCTATAGAATTTGCAAACTTGTAGATATATTTGTGTCTAGTATTTGCTTTAACTTGTATCTAATGCTGCGCGCAACTAACGTCTGCGCGTTTCCGTTGCTCAACTACAAATGCTAAAAGCGAACAAAAACTTTGAGGTGCCCAACCAGAGAATGAGCCGACTACTGCCAGCAACTACAAAACAGCGCCATTCAACATTTCATCAAAATGAAACAAAGGCAGCACAACAAAATGAAATGGAAAAAAACTGTGTATCCGAGGGATACATCAAAATTCAATTTCAACTCTTACACTGCCATGTTTTGTTGTTGTTGCTGTTGCTCGCTGTTCATTTCATTTTGTGGTTTCTGGTTTTTTTTCTTTCTCGTGAATGAATGTTGACTCTCACTGGGTTTATTACTTTGAGAACGAGTATCTTTGAGTTTGAGTTATCATTGAATTTTCTTTTAGATTTGGTTTGAGTTATATTTATTATTCCATGTTTTTTATAACAAAATGAGTATTTCAAGTTTTTATTTTTGATATTGCACACAAGGTCTATATCTGAATCTTTGCTTTCTAAAGGCTTGCAACGTAATTTTTAGTTCTATAACTACAGAGATATAAAACATTTTAGTTACCAAGTAAGTTTCTCACTCTTGCTAAAGTGACTTTTTAGTTCATAAATTTTTGTGATTTTTATGCTTAATATATTGTCTTAAATATCGAATACCTTAAAAATTTATCAAAGTTCAACAAAATCAAACGAAAACGGCGTTCAAATCCTAAATTGTTATATCTGCTTCCAGCTGTTAGAAAAATCTTGACATTCTCTGTTATTTGTGGCAGTTTTTCTAGTAAAATTTTTTCATATTTTTGGCGATGTGAGTTTCCTGCAAATATTTCATGAATACTTTTTATAAACCGATTAAAAATTTTTACACAGTAATGGTTGAAAATCTATGTTCTTACGCTAGTAAAACGCTTAAAATGAAAAAGAGCAACAGATAAAAGTGTCTCACAATGCATGGAGTTGAACTAAAAGTTTCATGTCCTGGTTGAAATTCAATTTTTAAAATAAACAATATCATGAGTCTTATTTACATATATGCAAATTGTAGCAAATTGATTTTTTAAGATCATCTCAATAGATTTCCCTAAGAAAAACGTAATGAAAAATTGGTTGAGCATAACGGAAAAAGTAAAAAGAAAGATTCAAGGCCGTTGTTCAAACATTGGAAGAGTTATATACAAAATGGTGTGAACTCCTATAAAAAGCATGCAGCTTTGAGATCTGTTTGACTAGTTAATTTACTCGTAGATTATGTCCTTGGCTAGGTACACATGTATGTCAGTAAGAGCTTTGAAAATCTCCGTTGTTATGCCACCAGTCCCCTGCTGCTTTATTTCTTTGGAGTGACATTCGGTGATGCTGATTACATCCATCGCGTTCGGATATCTTTTTGTGTTCATTTGAATCAGATCTACGAATTTTTGGGCGTTTACTTCGAAAATGCGTCTTAAAACCGCTACGAAATGGTTTTATCTTCGGCCAATTGGTGTTTATCTTAATGTAAGAGCAAATCCATTTCGTACACAAACCTTCTGACCTATGTATGTACATATGTTGAAGTTTTTATTTATTAGTTTTTGTGTGATCTTGTATACAACACTAAAATAGCTTAAGTAAATGGAAATATCTGCTACTAAGGCTGAACCATTTATGGGTTGGGCGTATCACATGATCTTCGGCATCGGTCTGCATAATGTAATACTGCGCCACGCCGTTTCACAGAGTAGTTACAAGTATCTATCTTTCTCAAAGTGGTACCACTTTTTTCAAATATTTAAATCTATAAAGCTGATACATAAATTTCATATACTCTTATGTTAATCTTATACAACACAATTTTTTTACTTTAAAGATATACTTTATGAATATGTTGTAGTTCGCAAATACTAACCAATTCCAACCATGTATAGCAAAGTACACAAAAATAGTTTTAAAGTTCATAAGTTTTAACAAAACGAGCTTACAACAAATTCTCTTAAATCAGAGTGATCATCAGAAATTCCCACATCACGTTTTTTTTCAAATCCGTCTGAATTGAGCACTAACGAAATTTTTATGCGACATTCTATGGCATAGGATATGATGCCGTACAAGTATTTTTCATGAACATATTTTAAGTTTAAGGCCACTGTCAATTTAATCTACACAGTGCAAGACCATAGAGATGAAACCAAATGTAAGACTTCATATATATATATATATATATAAGTTGAGTGGTCTGTTGAAAACTGAAACAATAATTTTATAAATATTTACCCAGTTAGAAAGCAATGCCACCAACATTGTCAACATATAGCACAAAATGTATTTATATCCTGAAATTATTTATGAATCTTTTGTAAGCCCAATAATGGCGACAAACATAAATTAGATCAGCTGTCTACAAAGATTAATTTCAAAATTTTGTTCTTATACAAAAACCAAAATAATGAACCCCAAGAGTGTAATTCAAAACTTAAAATTATAATAAAGACGATTTAACAGAATTTCAGATAAAAAAAATTATTTTAGAAAAAAATATATGAAAAATCCATAGAAATGATAAATGTTGCATGCCGTCACTAAGCAGAAAATCGAATCAACCCCTGGATGTATAAAAATCTCTACAAGAAGTACAGCAAACGATACAAAAATACAAACAACTGCAATTCAGAAGATGGATACAAAAGTAATAAATAAAAGAAAAAATAACATAAAAATGAGTTACGAGCTCAGCCATTTTAAATATAAATAGAAAGAAGCAAAAATAAATTTTAAAGAAAAAAAAAACACTCAGAAGAAAAAGGTCAAAGGACACTTCCACCCCTTGCAAGTGATAGATAATACTACAACAACAACAATAAGAATACAGGCAAGTTAAGCATTCGAGAGAAAGAAATCGGAAAAAATAAACAAAATGGTGCTGTTGACAGAAGTAAATCTTTTGAATTAACGCATTTTGAAAAAATCAGCTGTAATAAATATGAAAAAATAGAATACCTTAATATCAAAGAAATCTATGGCACTTGCAGTTCGAGAATAACTCATTGTTACAGCTGCCTGCTAGCATTCGCTGTTGTTGTTGCATTAGTTAAGTCACACGCTGAAGTTGATGGAGATGATGATAATGCTGCCGCACAGACAATTGAGTCGTAAATAAAATTTAAAAAAAAAAAAGAAAAAGGATTTGCAGGATTTAGCAATTGCTATGCTTTATTATTTCGGGGTGACCATTTAACACTTCATAATAATTTTCACAATAGCAGCAGAGAGTATAAAATTAATTTCAAGGTATCAAGTAAGAGGTTTTTATTTTCTTTAAAGTTACTTTTGTAAGAACGTTTCAGAAAAAGTTTTACCTGTTTTAAAAAAAATATTCTTTTCATTTAATTTTGCCATAGCCATTCGGCTTTTTTTAACATACTCTCTCATGTCGAAAATCTTTTAGTAGTTTCAAAAGGGTGTGTCTTCTTTCTTAGTGCTTATCTCCCCTTCAAGGATATTGAATTACTTTTGTTACGCTTTGCATTTGCCGCGAAGTTTAAAATGATTAAGACATTCATATTGTGTCTAAAAACTCTATACGTATAGGGTTGCCATAAATTAAAAAGCGTATCAAATCCGCAAGAAATATATGGAATAAGTGAGATGCTTATAGTTTTACATCTTTATAATGACAAAAATTATCAAGAATTTCTAAAATTGAAAAAGATCTACACAAAATGAGAAAAAGTGCCCATTTTTTACGTTGCTCAGTCAAAGAATGTAGATTTTTATGCGTTCTCAACACATCGGAGTTCTGAGAATTCCATGCTTAAAGATAGTCAAAAACTGTTTTCCTGAGTGACACTATTCAATTCAGAAGTTTTATTTTCTTAAATTCAAGTCCCATGAAGCGCGGCATCTGCCATTTCCTTTCATATGTTTTCAGAGCTATGAAACGGCGAACACTGAAACTTGATACATGGCTGGCAGGTGATGTATAAATATGTCAAATGGAGGTGTGTTTGGACAAGTGGGCGTAGCACTTCCTGTGGAAACTATAATCTGGTTTAAGTCACAGTCACATGTGGGCGTGGCAAAAAACAAAAACTTATAACATTATAGTATACTGCCAAGTTTTTCTGAGTAGGTGCGGAGAAACTGGATAAAAAAGCACTGCATGAGATAATAAATTTACAGTTAGATATCGTGTGGGCTTGGACCTAGCAGGTGTGGCATATTCTTTTGAAATTAAAACATAAAAGTATTATGCTATGAAGAACTTCTTAGATTATGCAACGAGACTCGAGATAAGCACACCACTGAACTGATCTTTCAACGAAAAGAACGTTCGTTAAAACGAGCGGGTGCATAAGAACTAAAATATTTATATCAAATATTTTATTCAGGAAAGTGTATTAAAACTTAGTACCAAGATACTTTATAACACAAATACCTTCAAAACAAAAACTGTGGTAAGGATTTCGGTCAAAAAAAAGAGACACAAAGACTCTGACGTATTTTCAGAGAATGTGGAAAATATAGCGACGTTAGACCACTTAAAATCCACTTTTAGAGGTGTTATTGCCGTGGCACAACCTCAGATTCATGATTGTGCCTCCAGACTGCGCTATATTCAAGACAACTATGCAAAACTCATAGTCAAATTTCAAATGGAATTATATTATCTACGAAATAAAGCTAGAATTCAGATCATTTGTATAGTTTTTTGTTCTTCATTTTATTTTAAAATACGACACAAAAATAAAAACCCGCTGCATCTTCATTTTATAAACTTCTTGGTTGTCAGCTATAATTTCTACTAGAGACTCTGTCAAAGTTTTTAAAAATAAAAAAACTCTCAAGAGAATTTTTAATATTATATCTAATTTCATTTTATCAAAACCAAGTCATCTTTAAGTTCCATATTATGTTACGTAAAAACGAGTCACTTTATTTGAAATGCTTTGGTCTCAAATATTCTTTAATTAATATGAGCCATATTAGCATAAATTTTATTATCTCTTTATCGCCAACCGTTAAATATCAGTTTATTATAAGCCAATTTTATTACCATTGAATTCATAAATAAAGGCAATGCAAATGTTTAGCAAAATGTAAAATAGTAAAATATTTTATAATGTGGCGATAAAGTCATAATATTTGCAAATTGGATAAGATGAGTCTTTACAAAATCAAAAGATTATTTTTGACTAAAATTCTTCCACATTTTTCCAACAGATTACGGCATTATTTCAATCTCATTAAAAGCTGATCAATCAAAATTCATGAACTCCAAACGATCCAATAAATTCCACTTAAACAGCAGTGAAACAATAAAATTGGAAATAAAAATTAATTTCGTATAATTTTCAATGATGAACTTAAGCACCACAGCGGCACACAGTATTACATGTTTGTTAGTGTAGCAACAACAAAAATGGAAGAAGTCAATAACCTACAAGATTCAGATTATTTTCAAGTGCTGCTAAAAACAAAACCAAACCAATAGAAAGAATAACGCATGTGTTCGGAAAGAAAACATATGAGTTGTGCTGGTTATGAATCAATGGATGTAGCCAAATGAAATATAAAAAACAATAAGATATGAGTGGCTAAAGTAAGAGATAACCATAAAATGAATACGTATAATTAATAAGCAAAAATATTTGTATGTTTTGCCTTCCCAGCAGTAGGTATATTAAATAATTCAACAATTAAGGATGTGCATAATTTCAGTATTGAAGAAATCAGCCAATTTATATAAAAAGATGCAATAAAAAAAAAATCCGCGGAGACCAATAATTTACAGCTATTATTCAGATTATTTTTGTCGTATCTTGTTAATGAAACCCATAAAATTTATCAAATGAATTGAAAAACATTTGAAATGTACTGTAATATGCTGCATAATGTAATATTGCTTTCTAGTAATTTTAGAAATATATTATTTAGATATTGAAATGTATGAATGAAAGAAATTTCGCTTAAAAATTGTGACCCAATTTTAAAATGACAACAATAATGAAAAGGAAATTTTAATTTAAAATTGTTTTCATTAAATGCATAAGTCAAAGAGATTTTTCAAATACCGGTCTAAATGTTTAATAAATCTAACCAAAAAAATTTATGAAATTTATGAAAGATAAAAATTACTCTCAGAACTTTTGTTAAAAGTAATGTAGTGACATTAGTTTTTTTTTTCAATCTAAACTCATAATTGGTTTCAGAAATGAAATGCTACTCTCCGGAAGTCTTTATACCATACAAAATCAGTTCAAAATGTATACTCAAGCATAATGCTGCCAACTCTGAAGTATACGAGTAATGCTGCTAACTCTGGGCCGGCAAAAAGTAGTACATAAGTACTACTGGAATGGAATAACATAAAAAAGGTTCTTCACGATATGGCATGCAAACAACTGTGGCACGACAAAAAACTGTACATTTATCGGAGAAATACCTAAAAAAAAAATAGATCTTAACAATATGAAATACAAACATGCATATTATTTTGTTTTGAATCAGAACAAAACAAATTAATCAAACATCTAGTTATTCGTACCTCGACCGTACTGGTTGGTCGCATAAAGAAATATTTTTTTTTGACTGGTGATTTGGCGAAGAAGTTGTGGCTGTATCTTTAAGCATTGACTTTTACACATAGAAATGCTCTTCAGTGACGATATTTAGAGATAGGAACTTTATACTTTCCATACCTTTTTGTCTCAGGCAAACATAAAACGTATTTGTTAATTTGAGAGACTTCCACATGTGGCACATTCTTTGTTTGAACACAAACAGTAATACAAAAAGCACTTAAAACTTTCCAGCAGTACAGACAGCTGCAAAGCATTACATAAATATATGAGGCGACCAGTTCCAAAACCGGCCAAGTCCAAAAAAAATCTAGATCATGGTTTATCTTTCTACTAAGTTTTAAGATTAAAAAAAAATATTTTAAGAGAAATATTACAAATTTTAAATTTATGTTCGATGCATATATATACATATATATATTTGGTGCTTGATTTCAATGATTTATCATGAAAACTTTTGACAAAATTCTAAAATTTGAGAAACACTTTTTGAATTAGAAATAATTAAATTTTTTAAATAAATTAGGACTAGTGTTATTATGTGCTGTAATTTTGAAAGTCAAAATGTAGAAGTGTAAATGTAGTAGTGTAAATGTAGGACACTACTTACATCTAGTACATTGATATAAAAACCAGTCAGGTTCACTTTTTTTACAAAAAAAGTTTGTTGATTACTATGTGAAAACCACCCAAGTCCATGTTCATTAGGTTATAACCCGCAAAGTTCAATAGTTTTTCAAAAACATAGTCAGATGAAACTCGAAAAAGTCTGATCGGACGTGTTTTGAGTAAGAAATCTCATAAGCTATTATGTGGGAAGATATACGTTTTTCTATGTTTTTCCAAAAATACGAAAAAAGGGACATGGCCGGCTTAGCAAGTGGACCCCTCTTATGAGGGAAAACATCAAGAACAAAACTTGTTGGTCTAAGACAAAGCTGGCAAGTGCACTTAAGTACATTTTTTTTCACAGATAAAATACATTTTCAGGAGTCAGAATGACATATGGAGTGAATCTCTCCACTTAAAAACATTTTCGCCTCACACTCATAAAATTCAAAGGGACACTTGATAACTAAGTCTAGCAAATATTAATGAACTAGATCGGCGTTGAGTAGTAGCTACTATTCAGGCTGTGAACATTATAAATTCGATACCAAAAACAAAAATGTTTTAAATTATGACAGCATTTTAATCAAAGTGCATTATTAAACCTTTAAACATCACACCACTATACAAAATTTATAAGACTCAAACAGATCACAAATTTAAATCACACACTGAAAATTCAAAACCCATTAAAGCAGTGCATTAAATTCCACCAACGCAAACGAGCCCCCCAAAAATGGAACAAAGTAAAATTTATGCAAAATTTATATGCTGAGTGGCAAATGTAGAACACCAAACGGAACATGAGAGGGCAACCATAAGAGGACCAAACAAACAAAGTCAAAAGGCAGTTACCAACAAAAACGTTAGAGTAGTGACCACTTTTGGAAAGTGTTGTTGTTTTTGACCATAAAACACTTCACCCGCAGTGTTGCCAAATGTTGTTTTTTCTATGTTTTTAGTTAAACCTTTAGTTTATTTTTGTCCCAATAGAATGTGAATGTAAATATGAGCACGCAAATGGCAGTTTTCAAAATACATACATATATATATATATATATATACATACATATTAATGTATCTATGCAGATTTAGCGTTTTGTTGGATAGGTTAGGCACAACATGATTAATTGCGGATGAGATAAACTGGGCTTGCATACACAATACTATATGTTGCGTATATTTTATATGCGTATGTCTCCATGTATGTGTGAGCTTGAATGGCACAATGTATGGTCAAACATAAATTGCATTTATATGGGTTATGTGTGTATATAAGTATATATAGTGTAGCTCATGTACGCGCGATATTTTAAATGAAGTACCCAACATAAGTCATTTAATTAGATTTCTATCTACTGCGTATGGGCAAATAAATCAAACGTAGCTGGCCTTACAAAAGCTGATACTGGCATGGTGGAAATAAAAAATTGCTTACATATCTTTTGGGCGCAAAATGAAAGGTTTGAAAACTTTTCCTTTAATAAAAATCATCCCTAAACAAATATTAAATTTCATAATTTAAGCTGCGCAAAGCCCCAAATCGAAATTAAAAAAAAAGACCTTCAGTGAAAATAAACCTAACTTTCTCTGCATTTCACAAATGTTCGGAAAAAGTATGCAAATGAGTTTTTAAGCACCCTGCATAGTCCTATGGTTTTTTCCATTTGCTTTACTTAATCATTCGTGCTATGAATTCTGTTGCTGGTCAGTCAACTGCTGGTGCTTTTAGTGACCACTTTACCTACATTTTAGGAAACTGGATTCCTTTTTTTCTGTCGATTTTTGGAATTCATTAAGAAAGACTTCGTTGGTCATGGCACAAATTATACCCTTATTCGAAGTCATATGGCAGCAGCACCAACACGCGTAGCTTAAGTGTTCTTGACTTTTCCATGGTCTGTTTTTTTGACCCATTTGCTTGTACCATACTCGTACTTATGTATAACACCTAAGAGTTAGTTATATACAAAAGTGGTTTTTAATATACACATTTCATAAATGTATGTAATTATGTTAAGGTGGGTCATGAAGAGGTTTTTTTGCAATTTTCAAAACGTCTGTGACCCGCCAATTGACCTTTAAATTTTGTATTAACTCCAAGTATGCGTTCGGTAACTCTTTCTTATATCATAAAACTTTATTTGTATAGACTCTTCGGCGTGAAAATTAAGGCATATAGTGAGTTTGGAGCTAAAAGTAAGGGAATGCACATCAACATTGGACTGTTGCGGACCGTGCACATGCACCGCAATGTGCGCTCTATCTATAAAAATTTACCGTAAAAAAGGTACGCTAATGATATCCGACCATTAGCATACCTAGATAGGCCGAAGAAGGCCGTTCTGCATTTTAAATGGCTTAGGGGGCATATTTAATAAATTTCGTGCACCTTAACTTTTTTTTTAGCAAATGAAAATAGTTAATTACAATACATACAGGGGCCCCATAAGGCTTTTTAATATGAAAAATATTTATTTATGCTAGAGTTTTTAGAATTCGAAAGCTCATGACGACAAATTGCATCTTCGCCCCGGGCGCCGAATGTGCACGGTACGCCACTGTATTGGAGATACAACCATTAGAAATCACGGTTAAAAATAAAGTGCATAAAAATTTAAAAACTTGGGTTTCCAATAGATATATTTTCCAAAAATTGTGATGTCGACTTTTAATCTAGCCAGTATAGCAAAAAACTTATCTAGAAAAATTTATTTAGTTTGATTAAAATGCAAATTGTTCCTTATTTTTCTTACCGACCATACGTTAAAACTTTAATAGCATTGTCACAACTGGAAAACTGCTTAACTAGCTTTACAGCTTATGTATCAGTCTTATAACTAAAGATATTATCTCTTATTTAGTAAAACTCGATCATAAGGTTCCTAACAAGAGTCACCAGTATAACAAAAACTACAATATGAATCATTTAGAAACCCCATAATCGATATCAGTATTATGGATATCAAATGAATGATAATTTCATAAGGCATAGAAAACTTTAAAATTAGTGACATATTTTTCAAGATACGGCAGAGAGCTAAATGGAAATTTTAACTTTTTTTATTTTTTTAGAAAGTTTTAATATGGAAAAGTTGAAACAACTGGCATTAACTGAAATAAAATAAGTTACTTATTAGTTAAGCCCCTAATATGCTAGCAAGATTATAGGTCAACCATATAATTATTGATGAAAACAAATTGTTTTTTTGAAATCCGATGAAGTGCCTTTCGGAATTGTACAATCACTACACTCTATAAGCATTAAGATCTACGTTAGAAAAATCTTGAAAAAGAGTATAATCAAAAAGAAAACTGGAATACCTAAAGCATGCTTGGAGCAAATTAGAAAATTTTAAAGTTCATCAGAATTGCAAAATATTTTACACGCAAAGTTTCATCACTACGCCATGCTAAAGTACGAAAAAAATATTTTTATAACCCACCCTAATGTACGAGTATGTATTTACCTTTGTGCTCAAAATTATGTTTTAATTTTCATTTTTTTGGGTGCGTCATCTTCCAACTTTCCTTGATATGTTGGCCTTGTTTTTTGTTAGATATTCCTGTTTGTTGCTTTTATTGTGATGTTCGGTATGGGCTTCTTTCCAATTAGTCCTGGACGATTTTGTTTGGTCGCTTGTACGCTGTTAATTAAACTGCAAATAAATTAAATAGAAGATTTTACATAGAATTATACTATGTTAAAATGATTGTTTCATTTGATAAGCATGAATTTAATGAGGTTTTCATTAACAGCTGTGGTCTTATTTGTAATTTACATGCATAGTTTGAATAGCACAACATTAGTTCATCAGACACATCACTATTGCATCATATTTTAGTATTATGTTTGAAAGATTATGGCATATGCAATGTAAGCTTTGAAGACTTTCTTTGCTCTCATAAATGAGTTTAAGAGTTATTTTTATAATATCTATACTTTTAGAAAGAATTGTATTTGACAACTGTTGAGATAAAATAAAATGCTTCCCAAATACAGCCATCGTTGATTATCCTAAACATTTCTTTATACAAAATATTACAGAAATTATTTGCTTTAATATTAAATACATGAAATCCTAACCCAAGTGAATACCTACAAAATTAGGGGAGACCTAAAAATGACTGCGCATAAGTTATAGCGCTATAAATAACTTTGTGAAAATATAAAAACAAAAAAAAAAATAGATTTTTCTCGATCCCCACTAACTTTCATACGTTGAATGAAAATAACAAATGCTGGCACCACATGGTCTACTAACAGAAAAACTTAACTTTTGGTAGAAAAATCTTTTTTTTTGCTCTTGCTGTTATTGTTTGTGACAGAATGATTGCGATACAAGGAAAATTTTTCCTTATTTCCTTCATTGGTTTGCACATTTTTTTTATTGTTTTTATGTAGCTGCCAAGAAAAAAGTTATTTATATCGAAGTTTATAGGAAGTAACAGAATTCTTATTTAAAACATGACAGAAGCTGTCAGCAGAAAACTGTGCAAAATAAATAAAAATAATAATTTATAAAAAATATATGCAGTATATCGAATGAAATTGGTTTTGGTTAGTGAAATAGACAAAAATGACAAGAAATTGCCCTTCAGAAAATGATATTTACATAAGACCTGCTTCACGTTACTTACATGAAAAAGTATTTTACTTTAAAAATTTCTAGCTTTGAAAATGTACTGCAGAGTCCTTATAACAAAAACCGTCTTCATGAATACATTCAGACCATATATATTGCGAATTTTGATACATTCAAACAAACTTATGCCTTTAGATGACGAGAGTCTTCTCTCAGAGTAATGTACCTCACGACAAGTAACGTTCCTCTCGATGAAAAGAAAAATTTTGATTATAAAATTTAATTAAATTACTCTTCGAAAAAAGATTGTCCCAATATTCGGGAAATAAACCCAAAGACATAGTCTAAATTTCATTCTTAGAAATATACTACAACTATATATACATATGAACACGCTTTCATTAAGTGAACCGATACTGAATACCGACAATTTTCCGTAGAACTTGCTTGCTTATTTTTAACCATAGAAAAATTAAAGACTATTCCAACTCAATTATCACAAGTTCGATCTGGAATGTCAAACTTTTTCGTTCTTTAATGTATATTTGTTTGACTTTATATCTGCATTCAAAATTTGGTTGAATTCTCAAGTTTTCTTTTTAGGTACCATTGTTTATCCTTTACTATTGCTGTTACATGACCAAAAAAATGTTTGGAGATAACACCCTCAGAATCATATCATTTTTAGAAATAGACAAATTGGTATTAATTTCAACTCTTTTGTTAGGAGCTAAACGGTTTTTTTTTTTTAATTAATTCTTGATGCCAATATAAAGGTCAATTATAAAAATAAGTGCGGTTTTGGAAATAACTTGAAATCTTCCAAACCTCATCAGAACTTTAAATTTTTACTCGGCTAACCGTTGTCTTATAACACGACAAGCCCAAGTCATATGCATACTATTATATTTAATGTGTCTACACTGAGAAAACAATATGTTTGAATATAACAAACGCACATTTCATATAGAGCAATTAAATATTTGATTGAGTCAAATATAAGATGCTTCAACCAACACTTACCACTATTTGATCCAAATACAATATGTTTGGTTCAAATAAATATTTAATTGCTTTATATGAAATATGCGTTTGTTATATTCAAACATATTGTTTTCTCAGTGTATATAAACTGCGAAATAATCCGTTCTTAAAAAAGCACAGCTGCTTATTGTTTTTCAAATTTTCATACCTTTCCTTCTCATTAAAGGTTTTGAGATAATTACAAAAAGTACTTGTGCATTTCACAAAAGCTTTGAATATATAATACCTATGCTTCAGAAAATAAGTAAGTATTAGTTTTGTCAGCTTTAGACTTTCGAGTTAAACTTAATAATTTTAAGTATAACAAACAGAAGAAACCGGACAGAAAAAAAATTAAATACAGAAATATTAAGGTCGACATAGGTTAGATAGTGAAACAAAAATATTATCAATTGGCCCATATAAATTTTAATATATGAATCTATTCGAACGTCACACATTGTTCCCGTTACACAAAAGCAACAAAAGCTAACGCTTATCATAAGAATCTGAAAATTAATTTTTGTATCTTCTCGATGTGACAAAAGCGGCCATATTTAACCAAAAGACACCGCAAGGCTTTGCTGGCTTAACACGTTTTAACAAACATCAGTTTGTAGTTTGGGTCATGATTCCAAATTTATCTCTTATTCGCCTCATTAAATCATCTGAAATTCATATATGAGTTTTTTCTTCCACATTTTTTACAGTGAATTCAAAAAGTCATGCATAAATCTTATGTAGATACGATTTTTTTTTTGTTTCGAAAATTTAGGTGTGGTAATAAATTCATGTAAGCCACTCTGAAACTAAAAAGTTGCTGTTGTTAAGATAAACACTTGCCAACAATGAGCAACATTTCGTACAACAAAATGAACAAGAAAACCCCGAAAAAGCATGAAAACGTTGAAAATAAATTCAGTGTCACTCGCTGTCGTATGACATTAATCTTTTTGCGCGTTATACACTTAGTGAGTGCAGCGCGCCATTTTGTGTGACATGAGATGCTGAAGTGTCAAAAATATTTATTTCCATGGAAATATCAGCTCTTACGTCAACCAAGCAGCTTTTCGTAACTTGAGTTCTACTTGGATTTACAACATTGTACGGCATGATTTATTATGTGTCATGCATACTTGAGGGGGTCATATGAAACAGAATGCAGTTTAGCAAAATGTTAAAGTTTTCAAGTTGCATGGAAATGAAAAAGTTTTGAAAATTTATTTTAAATTCATATATTGTCGAGAATTCATTATATGATATTTATTTCTAAGATTTCTCTTCATCATTATTTTAACATATTCTATTGCAAATTTTTTTGCCGTCTTGTTAGGTTTTAAAAAATGAAACTGATTTAGTTTAATTTATTACCGTAGTCAATAAGAAATTACAAATTATATTTTTTATTGCGCTGTTTAATTCAAAGTGTATTCTTAAGATTTATGTTAAAACTTTTTTTAGCTTGATTTGCATATAAAATTGAAAAACATTCTTATTGCGTTTATTTTTGAATTATTAATTTTTTTTCTGTCATTTTGCTTTATAGATTTCGATGTTCACAAAATTTATTAAAACTTGATTTGGGGTTTCTGGTGTCAGTTTTAGTTTAAAATATTAATGACTTGAAATGCTTTCATCTTTTGTATAAAATCGCAATTTATCTTAGTCTACATTGAGTAAAAAAAAACAAGGTCACAACTGATTTTCCTGTCTGGTTCTTCATGTTGTTGTACAGTATGTTCTTATAGCATTGATAGAACCCTAATTAATAAAGGTGTATGATGTTGAATTTATTATTTAAAATTTTGGAACTTATTTCTAATTGTAATGCATGCACTAATATCGCTGTTATAAGCAAAACGGCATTTTCGTGGGTTGAATAATTTATCAACACTTCTGCGAAAAACAACTACACCGTTTAAGGATTAATACTATCGATTTCCGTAGTCTATGTTGTCCGTTAAAGATGCAGAAAAGGTTCACATATCCAATGGCAAGATATCATAACTGAATAATTAAATTTATTTTATTTGATGAAAAATATAGCAACCTAATGCTTGCAAGACTCTCCATATAAATGAATTTTGGAGCTTAATTTAGGTAATTGTTTTCTTGTTTTTAGTATTAAATATTCGCCTTTAATAATTTTTTTATTTGTTTTTAAAAAATATAATTATAACAACGGACTATAGTAAAAGCTATCGCAATCAGAGATCGGACCAGTCAGATATTGGCAAGCCACAGTAAGAGGATGCGTGTACCGCCTAAGAGACGGTGGTTTTATCAAAATATGCAATTTTTCTTAGGCTTTTGATACCCAAAGTGGGCATGTATTTGCTCCTCAAAATGAACACGGAATAAACATAACAGATTTTTTATTTCTTATAATAATTTTTGTAAAAATCAAATATTCAAACGGATCTCGGTAGATTGCAACCTTCAGTGATCTTTTTTGATATATTTTTTATCTAAGTCGTAGGTAACACTCTTGAAAGGAGGTACATAAGATTATGATTTTTCGCACCTACGAGGTAGGTATACAATTGGATTTTATTATAAATTATACATTGTATGGCATCTCAGATGATTTGGCGGAGATGCTGAATTCTCTTGTCAAAATCTGCCGATTATTTTCTGATGACCAATCAAGTTTTCATGCCTGAAAACTAAGCAATTTTTCAGAATTTATTATGTCACCCTTGTAGAAGATATTATTATAATTCTTTATCAGGATCAATAAATACACTCTTGAAATACGCGGAAAAGGTATATGTAAATGTATATATATAAATATACAAAAAAGTGGCAACTGTGTAACCATTCAGAAAAAATTAGCGCAATGGTGCCTATGATTATGTATAAAAGAACCGTCTGAAGCACTAAATCCACAAGAAAATTAAATTCAGTATGACGGTAGCTATTGCCTGGTCCGGGATTATTAAGTTTTATGCGAAAATATCAAAATCTTGGCTGTTTTAGCAAAAGGGTTCAAAAAATTAGGATTTTTTGGGTGATTTGTCTGTTTAAGAAAATAGAAGAGATCAGTCAGTTATTATTCTTACATAATTCTAAAGTTGCAGCACTATATTTGAGTGAAAAAAAAATTTGTATTTCCAAAAACTGCCGAAACAGTGGCTGCCACTGCATGATACTTTGTGTTTTTATGCGCTGCACAGTGTACTATATTTTGAGAAGTTTTTGTTGTAGCAGACATTGGTTTTGCTGCATTACGTTACTGTTACGCTATTTTTGCCACAACTAGGAAAAAGGATGTAATTTATGAGCATGTCATGTAATTGCACTAAAGGGCTTTGTCCACCCGTTGGCCAGCCAAACATTCGTTGTTGTTTCAATGGCACAGTTACACAATTTTTATTTTTATTTCTCTCAAGAGTGGTTTGTATTCTTGCCATAGTAGTTGCTGTTGGCATGTGTTCTACCACCAACTGGACCAAAAACAGTCCGTACACTTAATGCTTTTTCTCATTTTGCTGTTGATTATTCGGGTATTTGTACTTTTGCACTCTACCATCGAATGTCCTTTTAATGGACTGCGCTGTGTTGCAACACCGTGTAGTCGTGAAGAGTTAAAAAGCGTTTAAGACTCGATTACGGTTAATCATAGCTACGCTGAAGATTAACAACGAAGTTTCACACCTTCTTTTTACGAGTTTTCTGTTGGTAAGTATATTATGTAACGTGCAACTGTTGCATGATTGAAGAGAGAAACTTTATGGTCTTCGATATTGAGTTGCTAAATTTGTGACAGTTATTGACAGTTTTTCCAATATTTCCATTGTTTTCTGTCACTTGAATTGTTTCAGTATTTTATTGAAAGCTGAATGCAACTGCTTATACCTTCATGGTACCTACAAACGTACTTGCATAATTAAGTCATTCGCATATTATGTAACATCATTAAACTTCGCTATGTTTGCAGGTGTTTACTGTATGAAGTCAAAATATTTCATGGCGGAACATAATTTTTAGTTAAGGTTCGCCAGGATTAAGTCCGCCACTATAGCTAAAGCCTCTGTTTTTAGCTACACTAACAAAACTTTTTTTTTGCCTATCAATCTAACTGTATGTACTTTTCAAGTACGCGTCAACTATTTTTATCCAACTCTTTAAATATATGTATCTAAATCCATCTGGCTCTTATGGAAGCACTTAACTACTTTATTAAATTTTTGTATGCCATTACGCATTCATTTAAATTTAATTAAATTAATTATGCAGAAGCAATAAAACGAAAACGATAAATGAAAAAAAAAACCAACGCCTGAACAATTTTCAATATTAATTTCAATATCGAATTCAATTTCAGTTTTCAGTTGCAATTCTGATTTCATATCTCCGACGGATAAAATGTTTGCGTTGGCAGCAACAAACAGTTAAATGCAAGCAGCAGCTAAGGCAAGAAAGCCAAAAGCAGCAGTAAACAGCAACAATTCAATTAAAAAGAGAAGAACAAGACTTTTTGGCACGCACTAAAAGCTATAAAATTCATAAAAACAACGCATAAAAACTATAAAATGAAAATGAAGAAAACGTAGCGCAAGAACAAAAAAATATTAAAAGAAATGAACTTTGCGGGAAATCGTAAAAAGAAGCAAAGGAAAAAACTCGAAGCTTCCATTTAGAGTGAGCAACATATTCTTCTAATGCTGCTATCCCACAAAAAGCAGGAATTTCCACTCAAATTCACTCTAGTCAAGAAAATTAAAATTTTCCTTTTTATTTTGCTACGATTTTCATGCGCCATTCATTGTTCTTTTTGTTTTTTGTTTAACATTTTTTCAATCACTGCCGTTACGATGATTTTTATTTTTATGCGTACAATGTAACGATCTCGTTTCCACTCACTTAAATCTACGTTTTTACGTTTTAACGACGCTCATTTTATGTCGCATTCAGATGCGCATATTAATATTTGCGAGTACGAGCAGCAATGGTGCCTCGTTGCCGTGCGACATCAAGAGCTCCAAGAGAGCAAGAGAGCTTTTTTGGCGCGAATACGAAGCAGCACACAGTGTGTGGCTTTCGAAGTACCAGAGGACTGAAACATTTTTAGAGAGTGATATATAAAATCATATGTATATTAAGTAATCTGTAGACTCAGAATGAGATATTGTGTTTCAAATTCAAACGCTTATTTAGGAGGTGAGTTCAAAACTTAGAGAAGTTAGTGTGATTCTTCAGAGATCAGGATCGCAACTGGCTTGACGTAAAGGAAAAAAATTTCTTAGAAGTTTTTCTCATAGAACAAGCGTAATGCCAAATAGCCTTTTCTTTGATAACTATTGAGTTAAGGAAACAAAATACGTTCTAGTTAATAAACTTTTTTCATGTATCAGGGCTGTCAATAAAATCCTCCTCAAAAATTAGAATCAGTCGAAAATATTTCACGATATTTCTTTTATTGGAGCGCAAATATCTTCTCCAAAGAAAATTTACGAAATTGACAAAAATCACCAAATCAATACTATCGAAAATCAC
Organism: Meiosimyza decipiens; assembly: GCA_963680825.1. Lineage (NCBI taxonomy): Eukaryota > Metazoa > Arthropoda > Insecta > Diptera > Lauxaniidae > Meiosimyza > Meiosimyza decipiens. Next base: position 90,262,842 of record OY804259.1, on the reverse strand, counting down.
AATATGTGCCAGAATTTTTTTTTGTGTAGACAAATTTTCTTAAGGTTTAGTTAATAAGAGAACAAACTAAATTTAAAACACTTTGACAGACAAACAATTGTTATTAGATCTTTTATCGAGCCCACATAGAGCAAAACAAGTTGGTAAATTTTGTGAGCTTTGACCAATTTTTTTCCCAAAAGTATGTAAATCAAGCAAAAATACATTACCCGTATTAATCAATATTTATATTGAAAGATTCGGAACGTTGCGTTAAGTCTTTCAAAAAAAATATATTAATAATCTACAATTTTGTTGGGAGGTTCATAGTCTTTTTAACTCTTTGCTTTTAGAGAGTAAGCTTTCAGCCTACTACACAAAATAAATGGATCGGAAAATCGTCTGTAAAGGCGTATCAGATTGAAGCTTTTATTTTTTTGTGGAAATCCTAAGAGTTAATTATATACTTAAAAGAGATTTATGATAGTTTTAATTTTAGGAATAACTTTTCCACTAATTTTATTTGTTATTAAAGCTCTTTAATATACCTTTTTTGCAGTAGGTACAATTTCCGAACGTTTTATTTTATTATGTACACTAAATTGGTATGCCTGATAGGCATTATACCGAACCTAATTCGTAAAGTTGCACCATAATTGATGCAGAAGCAACAATTTAAAAAATTTTCATTGAAGCATGCTTCCCTCAGTTCACACATTCAAGCTTTGACTTTTCAAAAAGATTTTGCGCCAAATGTACTTCTTTCAAACTATTCACTATCAAAAAATATCACAAAATATATGTCCGTATTATATATATAAAACTCCACAATTAGCTAAAACAAATCTCCAAGAGCGGCAAAACTAACTCTCCTTTATAGACAGTTTGCCCGAATTCCCACACACGATGCTAAGCGCTCCTGCTGCACGAGCAAATCCAAAAAACAAAACATAAAAGATATAAAAGACTTCATAAAATGAACAGCAGCCTGCACCGATGACAACAACTACACCGACATGCAATTGGGTGACCGTTAACGAAACGATTATGAGGCCATCTCAGTCGCACTTAAAAAGGCAATAAACGACGACAGTTATGGTGGGATATTTTTTGTTGTTGCTTTTTACGCAGTATTGCTCATTTAAACAGCTCCATGACGAGCGTCAAGGCACTGACTTGCGCTTATGCTAAGCTCTCGCAAGGAAATCTCAGTTCAATTGATTTTACTGAGTGTACACTCGGCGTTTTCTCTTCATTATTAACATTTGCTTAACTGTGTAAGTGGGTGGCAAATGGCACAAAAACCCCATTAAACTCAAATTTTATTCATTTTCCCACAAAACAAAATTCACTTTTTAATGGCAGTGCTGGCGCGTGTGTGGAGCAAAAGAACAGCAAGTTGTGTGTGCGTGCAAAAGAGTGCACAACAATGAGAGCGAACAGGGCTACAAGAGCGCGTGTACCAGCAATGGCGTAATAGAGCTCTTTGATGCTCATGCTATCTCACTTTCACTTGGAATTTCATTTTACTATACACATGCTGGCTGCTCTTGCAACCGAGAGCTTAGGCAGAAATGACTCATAGGACCATCTCGCTTTTGCTTACACTTGTAGCGCAATCTAGTGACGCATTGAGTCTGCCAGCACTGGTATTGTTCTCTATGTTGGCACTTGGGTGCGCTCGTTTTATTTGAGCTATCATCAATTGTGCTCACAATCATGGCTTCCGTATAATGTTTATATGGTTTGTTGTTGGTTTTTACTTATGTTGCGTCCGCTGCTAGGGGCGGGACTTAAATGCAAAAGTTCTAAATGTTTTATTTTAGCTCTGCTTCTGTGTCTGCTTATTCTTTGAATTTCATTTGTGGGCTTCATTTTATTCTCATTTTTATAGCATTTTTATCGTCGCTTGTTGCAGCAATTTTTGTGTTATATCTCGAAGTCAGCGTGTGCTTTTGGCGACGGAAAAATTGTTCACTTGTTGTTGTGATAATTATTAAAATTGTTATTAGTTTGTTGCAGCAACTATAAAAATGCTATAAAAATGAAAATGAAATAATTTTCATTTGTTTTGCGTTCTATTCTTTGTTTTATTTGTTTTTAAATGATATTTAGCGCACGTTATGAAGCTGCCTTTTTGGAGTTTTATTGTGGGAAAATTCTTGAAGATGTTAGTTGAGTGATTTACTTTCCTTGGATATGCATGCACATACATGGTTTTTTAAGTGTTTTAAACTACCGTTCTTAATTTTAAAGTTTTATTTTGAGTACATGATGAATATTATAGGAATTGTATGTTTAATTATGTTCGGATATATGTACATACTTCAAACAAACTTACGTACAATCAGTTTAGATTTTATACTCAGAATGTTAGATTAGAAAGAAAGCATCCATCCCATGTTAGAGAAATTCGCAATTATATATGGAATTATTATTTATTTTGGTTGTAAGCTGAGTCTATTTGATACGTAAAAAGTATCAAAAATTAGTTATCCATGCTCTGAATTTTTCACGATAGCGGAAAGAACTTTGTAACGATTAAAGTTTTGAAAATTTAGTTCTTCCTTTCACAATCTTTTGTCTTTATACATACATATATTGAACCGACATGTCCTATTCACTCATTTACACTTTTCCACAAAATTTCTAGCGACTTGAATGCATTTTTCAGAGATAGGGTTTTACTCCGAAATGCAGCACTTTAATTAAAACTACTCTTTGGTGAAATTCAAAGGGTTGACTATATGGTTGTGGTTTGGATTTGTACGTAGCAAATATACTCATAGTGATTACTAAACAATTCTTTCAAAAAATAATGTAAATCTGATTAAAACGATTTTACAGATGTAATACTCTTGAAGATCTATTTAGTTGTAAGTTAATTACGTCAAAAATAAAATTACTTACAACAAGATTATTAAACGTTCCCACCATTGTAATTTGATATTAAAGACTAGAAGCGTTTATCAATTAAAATACCTCGTAATATTGGTATATAACGTCGTTGACACCACTATAGTAATTCAGGATCGTATTCGGGGAGCAAATAGGTTTTAATACACATAGATCTACTTACATATAAGAAAAGCTAATTAACTCGTGATCAAAACTTTCAAATTTACCATACCATTATTAAACCTGTACTTGTATTGAAAAATATTGGACGTAAATCAGTAATTATTGTGCAACTGAAAAATATGCTCGAGATTTTCGGATTAATTATAATAGTAAACGCGACGTAGAATACAGCCATTCACTGGAGGATGCAATAACATGATTTTCTACGTTCAGTCACGCATGTTATGGCTGTAAAAACATATTCAAAAAATGTGGAATCAAAAAATATTCGGTCTTTCCTATCATTATTCAAGTTAATTCTAAGGAAAATATTTAATAAAAATGATTTGGACGCACAACTTTCCTTTGACGTTAAATGGGCGTTATGCTTAACTTGAAATTTTCGTGAACTACGAAAATCTTTAATTTTTGAGGATACATGATATTTTTGTTAATTCTGAGGATTCATCAAAATTATATTCTGTACAAACATAATTTACACCATGGTTTGTTTGATGCTCCATGTGCAAACATTGTGACGACCTTTATCCTCTGTTGGTGTCAAGAAGTTGAGACACCAAAAATATGTGCATTTTTGTCATTTTGGCAATATAGTTGGAAATTCATTACTCTAAATACAATTGCGCTCACAATAAACATGCGACAATTAGCATTTGAAGATCTTGTGTGTAAGACGTAAAAATAGAAGGTTTTCATTTGAAAAACAGTTGAAGAACGAGACTTGTTGAAGGTGTATGATGTAGTGTGAATAAGTAAAATACGACTAAGTGAAGGCTTGCACTTAAAAGAGTTTTTGGTCATTTACCAATTATTACTAAAAATCGTGGGTCCACCATAGACGTTATGGGCATTGGCATTAGGTTCCTTCTGATGTCTTATTAAAAAACTGAAAATAATGTACCACATTTATTTTAAATACATATACATGCATATCTTTATGTATGTACATTTGTATAGAAATTCCGATATTTGCTTATTCCGACAACTTGCTAGCGTAAAATCAGTCGTTATATTCTTTGAATTTTTTATTTAAAAAAAAATATTTATTTAAAAACTCATTAAAAACATTTATTGGACTTTTACATTTGGGTTCAGGAATGGTATCTTGTTTATTGCATTTTTCCGCATTTTAAATCTGAAGAATGTTGATTAATAAAAATTGTTTATTTTGCTATTTATACTTTTAATTACTGTTTATTTTGAATGCCATTAGCTTGACACATGAATTATTTTTCCGCATGAAATTAACAAATTGAACAATTAATTCTAAGTGCACTATCTTATACACATAATTTAAAAAAAAAATTAAGGTTTTAATGAATAAAACATTAACTTTCAGCTTTTATTGAATTACCTTAAATAATTGGTTTCCGGTATGGCTCACACTTTTGACCCACAATGCATGCGAGTAATGAATGACAGCTATAATATTGAGGCTCTTATTGCGTGATCTAATAGTTTTGCGAAACGTTCAGCCCCCACCACCAACGCACCAACTTAAACTAAACTGCGCCTTTTTCTCTAAATGATGGAATTCTAATGTTTAGTGACGTTTTTTTATTACTTACTTTTTTTTGTTGGCCTTATTTTCGTTTTGCTCCACTAAAAACTTTAGCACGATTGCGTGTCTATCGTGATATTATTTTTCGTTTAAAAAAAATTTAAAAAGATTTCGTTGATATTTTTGTCCAATACGGTTAAAAATTATCGAAAGTTTTTTCTTCAAATTGATTTGTTTTTAACAGCTGCGTTGCCATTGTCGTCTGGAAAGAATTTCAGTATTTTGTTAAAGTAGAAAAAACAAAAGAAACTTTTACGTATGCCGAACAAAGGAAAGAATACACAACCGTAGAAGGAATGGAAAAACAACATTTCATAGCTGCAAACTTTGAATTTAAATGAATTTATGAATTGTTTATTGTGTCTGTTGGAATTGCTCATTTAAATAATAAAATCATTTTTTGTAGCTGAAAAACGTTACTTGAATATCAAGTCATTCTCTCTGTGTAGATGTGTTTTTAATATGATTACATTCTCTATATATGTACATACATAATGTTATCTTGTATCAGTTGATGTTTCTGAAACGTTTGTAAACTTTTTTGAACGTTTCAAAAAATGTTTCCAAGAATTTTCCAAAATGGAGTAAAGACTGAAAAGTACTAGAAAATCACGACTATATAGGTTTTAGAAAATTACCAAAAACTCTGTTCAAGCACGTAGCGTTGATGCGAAGCTTCGAATAGGAATGACTTCGACAAGCATATTCGGTTAGTTAAAAAAAAACGGTTTAGTTTTTGTTTAAAACTTTTTACTGTTAAGGTTTTTTTTCGAGTTATTACTAAGTCTCAACACAAATAAAATGGGGACCAGTATATTGCCAGTAAAGTTAAAATAGTAGGATTGGGCAGACGAAATTTGTTTCATTATCTGCTAGTTTTTAGCACATTTAATCTAAACGATTTTGAAATGATTTCGCCAAGCCTATAGCTGACATGAATAATATTATAAATCGCTATACCAAGAGAGTTATTTAAAATAATACAAACAAATTTCACAAAATCACTTAGATTGCTATAGACTATAACTAAACATGGCTTAGATAGATTTTAGCAATTATGTGTGGCACCTCCCATACCATGAAAAACTTTATTACGCATAGGGAGTTATTTTATTTAGGTAATACTCATACTAAGCCATACACATATACAAGAAATATTATTTATTTATTTATTAATGAAAAATATAAATAAATTGGTATTGGAACATAGCTGTCAGCACTACAAGAAATAGTTTAGACAAACCTTGATACAAATTGGGTGAGGTTATTAAAGTAGCTTGACACCCTCAAAAGCATAAAGTTCAAAGGACATCACTGATGGTCATATTTGAGTAATGCAACTAAATTTCAAACCAAGTGAAACTCAAAAGCAGATGCATTTTAATAAATAGACGTGGAGCTTCCTATATAAGTGAATCAATTTCTGACCGATATCTCAAAACTTAACTTAACAGTACGAATTTAGGGCCAGTTTTGTATTCTAAAATATTTTAGAGTGTCACATTATTAATATTTTTAAAACTTTTGTATCTATCTCAAACCTTTTACAGCCAAATTTACAATAAAATGGTTTGAGCATGTAGGAAGACACCAGGAGTGACGTCGTAGGTATAAATATTGTTTGAGAAAGTTGATCAAAAAAAATGTTTCCTTAGAGAAAATATATGTTTCATGATTTTCGAAATAAAATTAGGTACTTGATTTTGGTGTTATCTACACTTTACATTGTTTACATGTTTATTGTAAACTGTATTTCTTGATATCAAACTAAAAATAATTTTATTGAAATCTAACATTTTATTACAAGCGAATAATGTTTTTTAATTTCCTGTTGATATTTCAGTGCTATATAATTTAATTCACCATTATAACCCCAGACATCTACATAAGCATGTCTCCACTAATGTTTGTCATTCCTAAAATTCACATATTTCAATCAACAAGAACAACATTGTTAGGGAAATTCTGTTTTGAAAACGAACAGATGCGTTTTAGTTTTTCTAAATTAGTATCCGCTAGTTACCGTGGCTAAAATTTGAAATTTTGCTCATGGAATCATTGTGACATGTGACTCCATCAACGCACAGGTCGTAGTTAGAACTCCAAAGATTTTAATTTTTTTCCCAAGTTTTTCTCTTCTTTCCTGTCTCTTGATTGCACTAATGGCTGTCAATGCCCTGAGTGACCTTTGCCAGCGCTACATTTTCTCGCTTTTCTTTTGAAATATTGCGACTTATCTGATGTTTCATGTCTTTTTATTGCACATAATGTGTTTCTATTTTTTGTGTCTTTGTTTTAATTGTATTTTCTGTCACCGTCGCTGCCAATTAGTTTCTTTGGATGTTATGCGTGCTTTTCCTCAGCTGCATTTTCACAATTGATAATTTTATGAAAATATTTCCATTGAATTTTCAAAAATCTCCACGCAGCTGTACAAATGCAGGTTGTCTATTTCTTAAGTGTGTTTCTAATGCAGCGTGTAAGGTGTTTTTTAAGTTACAAGGTCAAATTTAAAATTAATTTTTTTAGAAACGAAACCACGTAGCGTTGGTTATTCTCAAATAGTTGAGATAGTTGAATAGTTCTTCGAAGTGAATTCACAAGCAGTTGCCTGAAAGCAAAACAAAAATGGCTTTGGACGATATTTTTTTAACTTTATTTTATTACTAGCTGTTCCCGCGGCTTTGTGCGCTCACTACCCGTTGTACAATCGCTCTTATCTTTTACGCAGGTCTTACTGCGGATAATTGCGTGCATGCACCAAATTTCCCAACTTGGTATTGGTACGAAGAATGCCAATTTAGGTGTTTTTCTAGTATGGGCGATACTGCCCCCCAATATACAATGCCGTTCACATTTTTAATTTTTGTTGTAAGTAAAATTCCACGCCTCATGTTTTTTTCGCGGCCACATTACATGAGGTTTTTAAAATAGACCATACACACCCTTGTTCCAAATTTTAAAACTCTTGCTACCGTAAGTTACCAGATATAGCGTTTTAATTGTTTTTATCGCAAGGAAGGTGCCAAGCTCCATCATCTAACTCCAAAGCGAGGTGCTTAACATAAATCATATAAGTCTTTATAGAAGCGTCTTAAGCGTTTGTATCGTTTGTATCCCTTTTTTAGATACGTATACATTGGTGATCCAATAAGAGCTTCCTACTTTGTTTTCTAAATGAAATACAAAAAAATCAATGTATTGATGCAAATCTTTATTTAGAATGATAGTTCGTTTCCTACAGCTTATTGTTTAAAAAATTTTTCGTTTAAATGTTGCCCACGACTAGTTCTTTAATGGTCCATTCTGTGGGTCCAATATTCGACAACTCTTTCCAGCAAATCGATCGGTATTCCTTGAATAACATGAGGTATGTTGGTTTCCAAAGGGTGAATAGTTTCGGGTTTGTCGACTTAGGCAAGTGATTTAAGATATCCCCAAATGATCTTGGTGGTAAATTAACAGGACCATTTCTTGAGATGATGTTTTCATCGAACGTTCCCCTCAAAAAGGCGATTGCTTCTCCACCTCTATGGTATATTGTGCTATCCTGTTGAAACCAGCAGTCGGCTACACCAATATCCTGAATTTTTGGCAACAAAAATTCATTGATCATTTCTCTGTAGCGAGCACCATTGACCGTAACACGGGCTCCATCCGCATTTTCGAAGAAATACGTTACGATGATGTCTCCTGCCCATAAACCACACCAAACAGTACATTTATAAGGATACATTGGAAACTCTTGCATTGCTTCTGATTGTTCATCGGCCCAAATACGACAATTTTGTTTGTTAACGTAGCCGTTCAACCAGAAATGAGCTTCGTCGCTAAACACAACTTTTCGATAAAATAATGGATCAATTTGAAGTTTTTGTAAGGCTCATAAACCGAAGTTAAAACGTAGACCAATGTCAGCTGGCATCAATTCTTGTACGACCTGTATTTTATAGGCCTTCAGACCAAGATCACGTCTCAAGATACGTCACAATGATCCATAAGAGTTGCCCAAAGCCTGAGATCGGTGACGAATTGATTGTTCACGGTTTTCAGGACCACTCTCTGCTACTGCATAAATATTCTCAAAATTACTGGCTGTATGCACTCTGATTGAATCATGAAAGTTCAATCGTGTAAAATTGGTTCGAAATTTCGTGATGGTATTAATGTTTGCAATATCGGCAATTCACAAACAGACTTTTACATGCCCTTAGGCTAATAGTTTTTAAGAATTCCATGCAAACCAGACCTAGTCCAATAAACAAAATAACATTGCAGCAGAATTTCGTAGACTTCAACATTTCTCGAAGAACAAAAAAAATTCAATTATTCAAACTAATTACGGGACTCTAATGAACGTCCAAAACTTAACAAGCAGATACTACCAGACAGACTCTTATACATATTTTATTAAAAAATATAAAATTAAAGATAAGAAATGATTTAAAAAACTTAGGCGGCAAAAAGTCATTCATTGAAATCTCATTGAATTGAGTTCTGACAAAAAAAGAAGAAAAAATCAGAAAACAGCCAACGCTCGCCCCAAAATGGTAAAACATGAAATTTATTCATTGAAAGTGTTGCTAAATTGCGTTGAATTGCTTAATTCAATAATGAAACTATGTGTTCAAGAGATGGTAGGGGGCTTGGCCGCCATAGTGGGCATAGGCGGTGTAGGAAAACCATAAAAAAAACGACACAGTATGAAGGCATATCAATGGAACAATAAATTATGGTGGAATTGTGATATGCAAAAATAAAAAAAACCAATTAAAGCTGGAGAAACAAATAAAAGAAATGAATAAACAGCAAGCAAAATGCTCCTAAGGAACACAATACCGCAAAATAAAATTGATGTGGGTTTATTTTTTGTTTTGGAGAACAGTGGAACGAATTAGAAAACTTCTTGGAAACAATATGATTTTACCTGAATTCCAAAGATCTAGAAAATTACATTTATTTTAAAATCAGACTTTGGAGTCTTTATACCACCTAAATAATATAAATGTTTTAAGAAATTAAATCTAAGAAATCAAACTACTAAATAGCATAGACAGTTTTTAAAATCAAAATCTCAAATATTATTCCTGTTCAAGCTTAAAAAATACGAAATTTTGGCGCTGCAAATGTAATTTCTATAGCGTTGTCCCACAGCCTACGGCGGCTCATCAACATGAAGGCGATTTCATAGCCGTTTTTTTTTTATTTAATAGCCCCATTCAATTCACCATTAAATTTATTTTTATTGTTACTTTATAATTTAGTTAATTTTATTATGGAATATTTATGGTCTCTGTTTTTCAATTAACTTGAAATAAAAAAAAAAGTTCATTCCTTGAGATAAAAATTTGCATTTTTCATTTTTGTTTTTTTTTATAATTCGCTTTGTTTTGAAAGTGAAAAATTTGTTTATTCATTGTTAGCGGGTCATCGAAAAAAAAGTTCAACTTAATGGCATATTAAAATAATTTAGCGCTTCGGGAAATATTAACATTTAAAATCTTATATATTTTGTATATTTTATTACTGTTTACTTTTCTTTGTCTTAGGTGTGGCACGAAACTGTTTTTGAATTTTTTTTTTATAAGTATTTTGCGTGGGTAGCACAAAAATGTTTTTTTTGTCTTTAAACTGTCTGCTCATAAAGAAACACCTTTAATTAAAAACTAAAATAAAGACATTTGTATTTTTTCTAACCCATTTCAAATTTTGTATTTCGGAAAAAATTAACACAAAGTAATTAATTTATGGTTTTATTAATTTGACTCAAGTATAAGGAATTTGAGTAGGCGTCATTTAAACTGGGAAGTAGACGTTGGCTGTTTCAATTCAAATTGCGTATAAGATAGCACTCAATGTGGTGTTTTGTTTACACTGAGTTCCAAATTTTGATTTGATTTTAAAGGTATTGTTTGATAAAAACACAGAACCGTTGTTTTTTTTTGTTGTTGCGATACCTATATAAGTCTCGTTAAAACGCTGTTGTCAAAACTTTAACCCGTCTCATTCAGCAAAATAATTATAAGAAAACAATACTCGTATATTAACCCTTGAGGCAACTGTTGATTGAAACTACCGCTCATATTCTAAAAAACTCGCTCATTCAAGCTCTCGTAGCCGAAACACAAAAACTTTCAAAGATATCTGGTTTAGGGGTAGTTCGAGAAAGGTGAAATGCGATATTGCGAGAAACAAAAGAGAAGGGTATTCGCCAATTTTGCTTGGTTGAGTTTTTATGTCATCAATCGTTTTTTTTTATATAACATAATTTTTTAGTTTGGAAAACCTTTTTGGTTTGGAAAACCATATCATTAAATATTTCGTAGCCATAATTGTCGCTCAAAAGTAATGAAGTAGTTTGTTATTTAGTCATTGACCGGAGCGTAAGTTCCAACTCCCACTTCCATGTCCTGTTTAGAGTCGTCAGTGTATATGTTAGTAGAGTTCAAAGGGTCCAACGGTCTAATTTTCCAGAACTCTCTTAGTAGTTAGACTACAGAAAAAAACAGATGAAGTCTTGACTTACAGTAAACAGTAGATATACTGCAGATGTTGTTTATATTATTTTGGATGTCTCTGTGAATGAAACCTTCAGCCTTATTATGTCTGGGCGAAGTTTCATGAACTGCTTCCTTTGCAAATGGGTCAATAGGCAACATATGCGATAGCATATTCAGCAACTCTGACAGATGTCGATTACATCCAATGACTAGTAATGTTGTTACACTTATCCTAAAATAATTTCTGATACCGAGGAGTATTTTTATAAAAATGCATTGAAATAATATTTGAAATGTCAATTTTTATCTAGATATACCACCGTAGACTGAAAAAGGACAAACAATCAAATTCAGTTGCTTGTGTTTAAAAAAACATTTGCGAACTGCAATTACGCAATTCAACTGTAATTTTAAGATTGAAGAGACTGTGTAAAAAGAGATGAAAATGAAACTTCAGTAGAAAATTTGCGCAAATAGAGCTTTGTACCTGGCAATTGATAAATTAAATAAAAAATTTTATTTGACGACGTATAGCTTGGATCAACGCGCCTTAACGCAAAACCAAATATTAACTCCTAAAAGTAAATGTTGCTCATAATCGCAGTTTGCACAATTTTTCACTGCATCAATTTCAGAGCTGTTAAGAGCCATGCAATCTGCTACTTGCAACATAATACATCGACACTTTAACTTTTTAAATGTGGCTGCTGTTGGCTGCAGTGGCTTTAGCTGCTGGCAATTGTTGGGGACCCTTAAGTACTATATAATTGCTTTAAGTGTTCACCTTTTTTATATATATTTTACTTTCAACAACAACAACAACATTAATAATAATAAGTGGAGGGTTTATAATTGATTTTTTCTACTCACTGCTTACAATGTATGTTCACTTCTATATAAAAAACATGTATTGTTGCGAATGCAACACGCAATCTTCTACAAACAGGATATTGTTAAAAATGCATATTGCCAACATCACCGATATAAGCAGGAGTCAAGGAAAATAAATGATTTTTAAATTAAACTATAGAAAATTATATACCCATGCAAGAACGGAGAAACTTACAAATATTGTTAGTCAATTGATGAATTGCTGCAAGTATTGCTGTTGCAGAAAATCCTGTTTATTAGCAAAATAATGTAAGAGTGCATGCACTGTACAATCAAACACAAGTACTTTTGCGAAAGATGAAACAAAAAAAAAACGATCTGCCTGCTTTAGGCCAAATTATAGGAGCGCCATTTAAGCTCACAAAAACCCATCGGAAATTGTCAGTTAAAGCCATCATTATGGCGCGAGTACATAAAAACGTTTAAGTGATGAAAAAGTAGCCCTTCTCTTCTTTACTTTGCTTTTATCATATTTTTACTCTTTTTTAAATATCACGTTCCATATGTTGGGAATGAGTTACTTTACAAAATTTAATGGAATTTCTTGCACTTTATTTTTTATTTAAAGTTGATTTTAATGCTTCTTTTGAAACTTCATTTAATTTAGCATTTTTTCCTTTAAATGTTGTTGTTGTTATTATTTGTTGTATGAAGGCCGTGTACTTGCAGGAGATCAATCGGTGAAAACATATAATTTGCTTGGTTCATGTTCAGTTTTACAAACTCTTTCGTTTTTGCCCTTTGTCAGTTTTTGTTCTGTTAGTGCAGTTGCAAAAGTGGTCTTAAGTTAATAACATCATGAGCATTATCGTAGTTTCTTAGGATTATAATAACTGAAGCTAATTATAAAGCCATTATTTAGCAACTACAACAAAGTCTCGTTGTCTGACACTTTGTAGAATATTTTTTAATTTTGAAATGGGGAAACTTAATTGGGAAATATTGATCTAGTTTCAAAATGCTTTTAAGTTTTCAATATTTTAAATTATAAATGCCTATTTTAAGCAAAGTATTTCGAAAACTAAATCTTTTATCATAAGTTTATTGTATCACATTGTGTGTATAACGTGATCCAAAATATGGCTTAATATATGAGAACCTTGAGTTACAGCTCAGTATTTCAGAAACAAAGTGCAGCCATTTCTAGTGTTTCAAGTTGTTTTTCGTATTTGATGTTTTAATTTTCTTGCAAAGTTTATAGTTTAAGACTTTGACGTATTTACCAGTTCGATAACTAATGCAAACTCTATTTGATGTTCATATGCACCACTTTTTTAAGATTCATCAAAATCTCTAAAACTTATACATAGTTTCAATTAAGTATCCAAAATCTTCAAAAATGATTTAGGAAAACATTCTGTGATAAGTGTCTAATTTATTTTTGAAACTTAGAGTTCGCAGGTAAAAGTTTTCTTGAGCCAAAATTTCAAGACCGACTTTGGTTTCATATACACAAACCTGCACTTTTATTGCAGATTTCATAATCTATGAGAAAAATAGAAGTGTATCGTGCATGGGATTTTTTCTATAATCTTAATGCTTGCATTTTTGATAAAAGCAGATTTTGGCAAAATTTCACCATTTATAATTTTTTCTGTTCAGAAAAAAGTTTTTTAAATTGGTCGTAATATATGTTTTTTATTGGAATACTTTTTTTTAAATTTGTAACGTCATAGAAAAAAAAATCCTGCAATTTGAAATTATTAATATTTTTTGGAATATTTTTACTTTTTGAACATTGGCTGCAAACGGCGATAGTTCGTCCCAAGGTCTAAATATGCACCAAAGTAATCACTTAGGAGTTCAAGCTCATTGATATGCTCATAACTAGTTAAATTAGTCATCGTACTATGCATATTATATACATGTGTAGTATATAATATACCTTAAACAAATAAGCAAGTGACTAATATAGCTACAATATGTTAAGTGTCTGCATCCTGGTCGCTTTGATTAATTGCTTCTATATCAAAAGTAAGTCAATTTTTACACATAAGATACAAGTTGATGTTATTTCCTGTATAGTTTGTACACCATAAACAAAAGCTTAACACATAAAATTCGCCCTAAATTCGCACAAAATCTTAAGGCTAAAAAATTTATAACTTCATTAAATGCATAAAAATAAACTGCTTAATTTTAAGGTCAACCTTTTTTATGGTGCAATATGAGGCAACGCGACTGCGAGTGACTCTCGTTCTGTGATACAAAGGTGATTTTTTATTTAACTGCAGCGTGGTTTTCCACGTTTTTTTTTCACTAAATTAAACAAACACGATAAAAGGTGACGCAGAAATCGACCTAAACATAAATAAATGCAGATGCATGAGCCGTTGTTAAGTCGGTTGGGAAGCTTGAAAAAAAAATGCAGCTTAAGGCAAAGGATTATCCATGCAATGCAATCAAGATAAAAAGCAACCAACATTTATATGTGAGGCTATGTATAAAGACAAGAAATCAGTTCCAAAGTTTAGCTATGAGGAAATCTCTTAAAATGCAGCTCATGCATGAGACATGCAAAAAAACAATAAAATAATATAATTTTATTTGAACTATATAGCGTTGCAGAAAAAATGTAAGTAATTGTAACGACTTTATGTGATTACCTGATTATAATTCATTTCTTAATTAGCATATGACAACATGATATTGTAAATCAAAATTTGTTTTTACAGAATGTGTTTGAATATTGATTGTTCTTAACTCAATTTTATTGCCATTAGTCTTACATTTGATTTTATATTTTATATTGCTACCATCATACTTACAATCTATCCAATTAAAAGTCATAGCGCTAAAAAATGGTTTTCCAAGGAAGTAAATACTATTAGAGTTGAATATAATTTTCTTATGGAATTCATCGTTTTCGATTTATCCACATTTAAAAAAAGAGAAGCGCGATACGTGAACTTAATGATGTGTCATTAAGGGTATCCTTCTAAACGCGAGAATGCTTCAAAAACCGTGTATGTTAAGCTGCCTTAACTGAGAACATTCTGAGACTCTACAAAGATTTGTATGAAGTAAAGTAACTTATGAGGCAAATTTGATGAGCAAGCAGCCTCCAAAAGTTCGAAAGTGAATCAGTGTTGTTGTTTGTCGAAATTATTTGCTATCTATTTGATATTTTTTTTGAAAAACCGCGAGTTTTAAATATATTAAAAGCGCGATAGGCAAAGTTTGTTATTGAACCTATTTTTGATTTCTAATTCATTTATTTATTTAATTCTATCTATCTTGGTGCAATACCTTTTTCTTTTCATGGCTATTGTTCATTCGTTTGCACGTTTGTATAGATAGGAGTGTTTCCATAAACAAGTTGTGAACTATCGAGTTTTACATGCTTTTCGAAAATTGAAAAGAATTGACTAAGAAGAAGAGTACTAAATTTTTTTGAAAAGTTGAACAAAGTCGAATGGCAATATTAAAATCGATTGGCGTGGAAAATTTTCGAATGGAACCAAGAAGTATCAAAAAAGTAGATAAAAGTCGGATAAAGTCTAAAGTTGAAAAAATTAATAAATGTTAATAAATTCGAAAAATTTCAAACATACAGTCATAAAAAATTAAAAGTTTTTAGATTCGAATGACTGGAAAATGTTGAATAAGTCAAAATTATTCTGAAAAAGTTGGTTATAGAAGTAAGTCGGGTCAAAAAATTTAAAAATTTTAAAGTTGAAAATTGTTGTTGTATTAAAAAATTTTAAAAACTTTAGAATGCGCGAAAAAATCTGAAGAATGGGAAAAATGTTGAAGATATCGAAAAATTTTCATAAACTTTAGATAAAGTTGATATGGGTACATATGTTGAAAACTCTCAAAAACACACATCAGAAAAGTCTCTCGATTATTCGAAAAACCAAGCTAAGTGTTTCGTTCTAAATAGCGAAAATTATTCATAATTTCAACGAAAAACGTTGCATGCGATATTTTAAAATAAATTTCATTACAACAGAAAGAAAACAAATTCTTGAATTCAGAGCAGTCCAATGATTTTAATACGGTTTAATTTATATTAAAAATCCCTGTTTTTAATTTAAAGAAACCTTATAATTTAACTGCTCATTGCTTAAAAAATTTGTTTCTTGATTTAAAAAAATTTTTTAGGGATAATATCAGAGTAGAAAATACATTGGATCTTGGGCGCCCCAAAATTTTGGAAAACGATTTCATTTTGTATTTGTTTTCAGTACTTTAAAAGCTTCTTTTGGAACCTATCACACGAAATAAGATATTTATTCACTATTGAGATAATTTTCAATGCAGTAGGACCCTTTGGCGAATACCTCCTCAGCGCAAGTTAAAGTAAGCGATAAAAACATGGTTGACAATCTTAAATCTTTCAAGATGAAACATTCATAAGTTTGTTACTGTAGAGTGTACAGTATTTTTGTTGTTGTTGCCGCATAATATCTGCAGCGGTCATTGAGCTGATTGTGAGCGTTGGCTTGAGTTTTCAATGCGCGCTAGCAGAAAGACAAGGCATACATATGTAGAAATCTTAAAATCAGTGCCTGAATTCAGTTGCTTCTTATTCTGTGGCTGTGGCTTAACTTCTTCTGCATCGGTAATACCAACGTGCAATACGCCATATTGTGTGTTGCCTCACTGTGTGTATTCAATTTAGGTAGAAATTCCATATCGTTTGACTTTTGCATCGGTTGTGTCTTTTACTCGCAATCAACGTGATCGTTGTTGTTGCTACTTTAGCCTTTGTCTCCTTTAATGTCTTGTGTACGCCGTTGTACCCTTTATGTTGCTCCTCATCCCTTGGCTGAGTTGTTGTGCTGACTTTCTTGAGGTCACCTTTAGTGCCGTAGGTAGGAAGAAAAAGAAATGGAATTGCTTTTATGTTATGAAGAGTTTTTGGTTCTTTTTTTTTTTTTTTCCAAAAACTTTTTTGCTTTAATTTTGTTTGTTGCTGTGGTTGTTTTTTGTGCTTTTAAACTTTTAGATTGCTATGCGGATATCGGGTGGCATCGTACTGCCGGAGTTGTCCATGTTGCATGTGTGGCTTTTTACTTTATGTTGTTTCGTGTAGATATGAAACACGAACACTCGCTTACTATGTATAACCGAAAAGATCAACAAACTTATGGGTCAAAATGTTTCATACTCCTTTCTGTGTATTACGAGAATATGTATGAATTTTATTTTAGAGCTTAATCATATTCACAGAGTTGAACTGAATAAAGAGCATGTCAGGAAAAACTTAGCGAAACTTTGTTTACTACGTGAAAATCACTTAAACATGACAATAAATTAAATTTAAGGTAGCTACCCACACTTAGAAGAGGAAAAAAGTACTTGAAGTGTAAGGAAACTAGATATAATGAGTTGAATATTTCAAGCAAATAATCAAATACTCGCAGCAAATATTTGATTTTTACTCTTAATTTGATCATTTTCTTCAGCCAGCGTACAAATGAATGCAATCCGTCACTTACCCGTAGCTAGCCGAGCCATACTTAATTTTTCATTCAGGTCAGAAAAATGTTCGTTTAATTTTAAACATCAAAGCTTATGAATTGAGGAAATTTCAAACACAACTGAGATAGCGTTGAGAAAACCATATATTAAAAGGCAGCACAGCAGTACTAATTCCGAAAACCAACCAGCAAAATAATGCATTCAATTTTAAATGAAATAAAACAATTTCCTCAAATCGACTGTAAGAACATTTAATTCTCAATAAAATTTGTACTTCCTCCTCCATCCAACACACCCTCTTACCGCATATCTCTCTGCTTATTAAATGAGACATTCAACAGAAAATCGGAATAACGTGTTAAATTTACGACCAAATTAAATGGCAATAACCCTAAAACTGTATGTCTTAAACAATAATTTTTTGAGTCATAAAAATTTGTCAGTAGTCAGTCCTCCTTAGACACTGACATACTTTAAAGTTCGAAAGTGTACCATTTTATGAGGCCACACTTTACGACTTTTTAAACACTTGAGTTCTGTTTTCTATAAAAGAAACATTTTACTGTTACAAATCACAGAATGACATAAAAAATCAATAAAAATCCAAAGCCAAAAGGAACAGTCGTGTTATACAAGTGTAAATTTTAACAACCAAGAAGTACAATACGGCCACCTAGCAATTTTGGTAATAAAATGAAAGTCTCATGCAACATTTTTTTTATGACTATTTAATTTATTTTTTATTGCATACGAAACAATTTAATTTTTACGATATTTTGATAACTTGAAATTTTAAATGCATGGAATTTCCGCGGTTTTAATTTACAAGCACAGCGCTAAATCGCTAAGGGTTACAAGAAAGATGAGGATAACACGGGCAATAGAGTATTTAAATGCCACCTAGTCTATTCGTTTATCATAAGCCAAACAATTTACCAAATCTTGTCTAACCAAAGAAGTTTTCGAGTTGTTGGGTTGCCCTACGATTTTAAAATTCCTCAAGGTACTTGTAATCACAAGAAATTATTTGAATTTTGAATATATTTAAAGTTGAAAATTCAGAAAATTTAGTAAATTTCACAATTTGCAAGCGTGGTTGTGGCGTAAGTAAATGTCAAAATAGCTAGACATGTTAAGAACAAATCGACTGTCAGCTGTCCCGAGAAACATTGTTGTCAGTATAAAAACCAAATCTCTAAAAAACTCCTGTTGCGTCGAAAGTTCGCAGACTTTCTAGAACTTTGACTTTGTCAATCATTCTTTTTTTTTTGCATAGAAGCCCACCAAAAGTTTTTTTGTGGACTAAAGTAGTCGAATTTTTTCTCTAAAAAAAACTTTGGAAGTCATCTCATTTATTTTTAAAAGTTTTTAACGAAGTTTTCAAATTGTATTCGCTGGCAACCCTACCGCCATAGGTTTCATAAAAATGTGAGAAACCGCAGTTGCTCGTAAAATCTCAATGGGCTGACATCATAAAAATTGCTTAAGCAAGTGGCGTTGCGGACAGACCTACCGCTTGCTGGAACATGTAGGTACCTACGATTTATTTAGCATTTTATAGATCATTAAAATGGTACTAAAACAAAACAGATCATTTTTACGATGTGTTAATTTTAATAAGAAATCATGTGAGCACAAATCAACAATAAATAGCTGTACCAAAAACAGACACTTCAATAGCTACAAGAATTTGTTAAAGGATAACAGCAACAGCAAAAGCAACAGCAACACAAAATGTTGACTGTCATAGCAATACAACAACACAGCTTAGCTCAGTTTATACTGCAAGCGCCATCGTTAAAATCATCGTCATCATCATCATCATGTTAAGTGAGTAGTAAAAACAGTACTATTAACTCGTTCTTATACTTTCAAAAAAAAAAAAAAAATCGTGCAACTAGTCGCAAAGGCAACGGCACAAATGTTTTAAATTGTTCAACTTCAAACATTTTCGAAATTTTTATTTGTTTATAGCTACGATATGTAGTTGTTTATATGTTAATGTTTCATAATCTCCTTTTAAATTGATACTGACATCAATTTTGTAGTCAATAAATAGGTACATAAAATCAATTTTATTTCCAGATTTTATGGTAATACATGGCGAGTGAAATACATTTGATGATTGCTGCTTATTTTGAGTTTTATTGATTTTATGTTTTGTTACAATTGTTGTTTTCCTTTGATATTTTGGGTAATTGAAAACATTTATGTGCCATTGAATGGTAATGGTGTTGAGTGTTCGCATGATATTTTTATGTTTTATTTTATTTGTTGCTCAGACAGTATTTTTTGAAGATTGCTGGAGTGATATACTGTTTATTTGTTTTAACTTCAATGTGGCAATCTTTTTTCTATGTTTCATGATATAATTTCAAATTTCCTGGTTTTGAATTTAAAGTATTTTTTAGATGTATTAAGTCAAATACTTTTCTGAACTTTTTCTTCATACTTCGTAACTTTTTACTTAAAATTAGATCTTTCAGAATAAACGCAATGAATTGAATATACATATTAGTTTAATTGAATTGAGTAGATCAAAATACTACTAAAAATGAAGAGCAAGTCGTCTTTAAATGTAAGGGAAATATAATCCAAATATTACGTACAATTTATTGAAAATAACGTTCAAGAGATCATTCTTCAAATGAAGTTAAGTGTAGTAAGTAATAGTGGCAACTCGGTAAACGTAGTTGCTAATAGGCCGATGTACATCATGATAATTATTGCTATATCCATGTGAGTCTCGTGCAGTAACTTGGTATTTTTTGTGGTGTTGGAAAGATTTCGACGTGTAATTGAAATTTTTATTGAGCTGTTTTGAAAATTTTATTTATCTTAACTATCTCAAATAGTTCCGAATAACGAGCAAAATTAAATTAAAGTTTGATCATGAAATGAACTGAATGGAGGCTTCAAATGTACTTTTGAGATGTCGAATGTAATTCATAGACATTAGCATGAAAAAGACACTTAAAATTACTTAAATTCAGCAAAAAAAATTTTAATTTTTTTACTAAAAACAAAGAACAGCAAAGCTTACTCCAGGAAAGAAAATGTTTGTTTTTAGAAATAGTCGAAATATACGAAAAATATACCGAAAATATTCTGAAAATGCGCTGAATATACTCAAAAAGGGTTAAATGTGTCGATTGTACTAAAAACTTGTCGAATACCGAAAAAAAGTAGAAATGTAGCGAAAATGTCATTACTGATCTAAGATCTTGTTTCCGAAGCATATTTTTTAGTAAAAGAAATAGAATTTATGTGACAAAGTTCCTCAACATATGTATATTGGATGATCGGACAACTTAAGGGAATTAAGTAAATTGTAGTTAGTCAAAAAGCATACGAAAGGAGACCAGGTTAACCTGGTTGCACATTACTTGGGTGGTCAAGGCACCTCGGTGTAAGCCAGTCATTGGGCAAACACCTTTTTGTAGCATCGCAATGTTTGTGGTTTAATAGCAAACTCACGGATAGTGCGCTCGATAAATGAGGAATTACATTGCAAATTCTAGATCTTTTTATAGGGATCGATGATCAAAGTCATTTACTTTACATATTCTCAGTTCTAATAATTCTGCGATGACATACCATAAAGCTAATTTTTAAATGAAAGACATATATAAGAATATAATGATAAAAACCTAGCCAGTTTAGGTGTGTTTCACATATTCAACCATATTTTTTGCAATTAGGTTGTTAGTTTGGAAATATGTGGGCGATAAGGAATAAAATTTTGCTGGTTTTAACATATAAAATTGCGTTGGTTACTTTCAAAAATTTTTTAAAAAAGAAGGCGTTGTGGTCCGAAACTGATATTTGAACACAAAGTAGCTAATATCTCAAAAATTAACATATCAAAAAAGTACGAAAATCAAAAGTGGTACTTTAAGATAAATAGAATATTGAAGTTTATTGGCTATCCATGCTGTCCTTGTAAATATTTTTTAATGTTTTTGCTCACAACTATATAAATTTTAAGTTTCTCCCTGAAATGATATTACAATAATTATACTCACAGTGTTCTTGTGAATCTTAGTGAATCTTTGAAATAAAGTCCACTTAGCGAAATTTCAGTTTTTGACCTAGATATCTCGGGACCTATGGCTCATTAGACAAAAAATAAAATACTGTTTTCTAAGTTTTATTCTAAGGTATACATATGTAAAAAAATTTAAGATTTTGTTAAAAAAATTTTTGGAATTTCTCCATGAAAATACACTTAGAATTAAAGAAGTTTGGGGAAGTGAGTTAATGACATATTTAAGTCATAACCATTTTAAACTTTGGTCCTATAGGAAGTTTATAGCGTAGATTGCGCTATTTTAAAAAATATTAGTCATATGCTTCGGTATTACCTAAGGAACACTTCATCTTCAACCTGATTGCATACTTGGCCTCCGTTTTTACTCAGTATTACTATATATATTACGTAGTATTAGTAGCCTCATGTATAAATGCATTCACTCATTAAAAACACATCACTTGACAATATAAATTATTTTTATGCAAAATTTAACCCTTTCACAACCGTTTCTATTTTTACCGGAATACCGCGCGGTAGTTGTCACTTCGTATACACGTCTTAGCACCCGCGTCGACAATTTCAAACTGAGTGTTTATCCAATAAACGTATTTTTTCAGCTGGCATTCGCAAAACATGCTGTCAAAATATGTTTTTTCGAAGAATAAGAACATATAAAATACTGGTAGCGTAGACAAATTTGATGCGCCCGAGGATCGATATTAAAAAAGTGCCATCATAAATCATAATTTTCATATACAGAAATATCATGAAGTATCACAAAGGAAACGCACACCAAGATAAAACAACCTTAAGAAACCTAAGCCAAATTACATGCAGCGCAAAACTAACTCGAATAAACCTTTTCTTTTTATTTGCTTCACGGTGCAAAATGGAAACCATCATAAAATTTGATGCTACAATAAAAAATAACATCAGTCGTGCAAATTAAAAAGGATGCTTGAGCATTTAAGAAATTTTAAGAAAAAACACCACTAAAAAAATTACAATTCAAGGTCAACAGCAGTTCGAAGGTAACTTTGTGTGTAGCACGCAATATCTATTTTCTTCAAGGAATACACAGTTGTGTTGTTAAAAAATTACACACACATAAATCCACTTGCAGGAATGTTAAGCAAAAAAATTTTTTGTAATTTTTGACCTAGACATAAAAATATTAATAATCATATCTCTAATGTGTTTCTTTAAACTTTATAATATCAAGGACATTACTTGTAAGATTTCCTGTCCACAATCGTTTGACAAGTTCTTTAGATTTTTGGGTTTTGTTTATTTTTTATGGGTATTTTCTTTCATGCAGGTGAAAGCATTATTGATGTTTTAATGTCCTTCAATTAGGATATATTCGTATTTCGTTTAACGTTTTAAATTTATGGTTTCTTTCACAAGCATGATAAAAATGTGCCGCCTTTCAGCTTAACTAACAATAATTTCTTACTTTAAAAATTCGCAATAGTCGAACAAACGATAAAATGGATTTTTAGCCGAAACGTGTCTCACAAATTATCAGGTTTAATTGTTCCATATGTTGTCTTTATCATGTTTATTTAAATATCGGTGTTTGCTAATGAGTGTGAAGTTCGATCAAATAATGTTCAGTTAATTAATAGTAATCATTTTACAAAATCAACTAAAATTTCGTATGATATAGCATGGTAACTTAAAATAAATAACATAATATACTGAATACACCCTTTCAAATATCTCTCTCAGCAAAGTGTTTTGAAGTTCTTGCTGCCACATGTTCTTGTCGGAAATCTCCAACTTTTTTTTCGTGTTAGTCCTAGTATTTGTGAGCTATTTTGTTATACTATATCAAATAACTCTCTCAATATAGAGTTTTAAGTGTTTTATTTATATAGGTAGGAGTATCTGTGAACCGTTGAGGCCTCCAATTTTAGAGGCATTCCAGATAAAAGCATTGAATGGGGTGAAAAATTTGATTTTGATGGCTTAGAAACCCAAAAGAAAAATCTATATGTATTTTATATTTTTTGGAGCTTCACCTCCGCTCGACACACCCCAAAAGTCCGCGTCATTTTAATACTTTTCTGTGGCGGGTGAACTTTTTCTATAACATACATTAAACTGATGAAAATATCATTTTGTCGCTTAGAACCGCGTTTTTAGTAATATTTACGAATAGAAGAGAGTCGCATATTATTAAAGAATGGTGGACAGGGTTGCCAAGTTGAAAGAAGCTATTCCCGGCCTTGTCAAAATAAAATAATTTTCCACGAAATGGTAAAAAGTAAAAACAATATACAATTTATTAGATATAGCCATTATATCTTTCTTCATATCAGCTCATATTTTTATACATATCCATGCGATTCTTGACTTTACTATTCCAATATTTTGTTTGTAATTATTATTAAGAAAAATTGATGAAATTTTTTTGGTGCGAAAAATTTGATGACATTTTTGTTCGTGAAAAAAAAATTTCAGTACATATATAAGTATAACAAATTTCAGAAACTATTCGATTCCAACCGGGTCTCCAGCCTTGACATGAAATTGCGGGCTTGGGCGGATCGAACCCGGTGGGCCATAGAAAACGCAATAATATTTACTATTGCTAAAGTGGCACATCACCACAACCCTGGTTAGCCTAAGGATTCGGTTATTTTTCTGGACTAAGCTACTTATATCTTACAAAATGTATGACATGATATCTGGGAGAAACAAAATCTTGTATTTTTAAAGTTTTTAACGTGACATATTTTTGTTAAGAAACAAAACGTGCAGCCGATTTTTGTAACCCAAAGTAAAATATAGCTATAATAATATAAATATATAGGATCCTTTTTAAACAATTTCCTACAACATAAAAATCACTTTAAAAACCATAACTAGAACATTTTTATGCATGAACTGAATATTGTATGAATTTTGTGAATTTTTTATTTTCGCATGCCATATTCATTAAAAGGAGGACATCCTGCATGAATAGCAGCTTTTTGCGTTAAGCCGCCTCACTGCTGCTACAACGTGCAGGAACGTAATCATAAATACATAATGTACTCCAGATAGATCGTGTATACAAACAAACACACGCGTGCAAAATACTTAAGCACAGCTATAAACATATGACACAAGTACATAACAATAACACGACACAACCTATATCATGTGGACAGACAAAAAAGCGGACGGACAGACAATGTGTGGTCGAAGAATACGGCAACATGCACCAAATCTGAACGCAATAAATTTAGGGTCAAATATGGTCAAACGTGTGTTGACCACCTAGCAGGAAGATTAAATTCGCGCGTTATATTGAATTTGGTTGTTGTTGTTGTTGTTGTTGTTGCAATTTTAGGGTGGACCCTAATCTAAATAAAAGTAAAAGGGAGATGGTTCAAATATTTTTAGTGAGACTTGCACCTTGAGCAATGGAAAAAAAAATTTTAAACACATTTTGAGCGCCATCTTAACATAAAAATCACCTGAGTTTTGCTGATATAATTCAAATCAAAATTTAATGTTAACAAATTTTTTAGGAAAAAGTATACACCTTAAATAAACAAAATATTCAGGCTCTCTATCTTTGTGGTTTTTGCAGCATTTGCGCCACACAGCAACAACTGCAACATGGTCATGTTGATGTTGGAACATGCTTTTAATGGGCTTTTCATATAATGCAGTGATTTACATTTAACACGACATAAATCAGACTCTGTAACCACAGCAACTACAACAACAATAGCCACAGCAACAACATGCGCACGAAACAATGAAATGTACTTTAGTGTTGTAAACAAAAAAAAAAAAAAATAGCCAAAATAAAAAGCTTTAAAGCTAAATTAGCTTATAGTGTGCGGCCAGCAGTTAAGTTTTGGAGTTGAAAAAAGGTTTTAAATTTTTTACGACTTGTAACAATATTCCGAACTTAATTTAGCCACAACAGTTTCAAATTGGGCATTTTTCGGTTTCCCCATCAAGCTACACGGAGGAGCAATAATTTATTAAAGAATGACGGATGAACTTAAAAGTCTTCTAAATTTGTTCATAAGAGGTTAGGTAGATTAGAGTGGTGGCTTTGCAAACAAGCTAGAAGCACTAATTAGCGTTAATGTTGCCGTTTTAATGCCACATTACATGACCCGACGAATTGGTGGTAAAACTGAAGTCACAATGTGCGCTACAATGCTTTGCGATGCTATGAGGTGTCAGAGTGAAAGCGATATTGCATTGCGCGAGTTGCTGAACTTGTGATAATTTAATTTTTTTTGGTCCCTCAACATATGAAAATTTTTAGTTTTAATGTTTCTAAGTTAGTTTCCATTGTAAGCAAAAACCATTAATAAACACATTCATTTTCATAAAAACATAACAATATTCATACGCTGCTCGCACGCATATCGCTTCTATCTACTTCTCGCTTCAATCTCACTGTGAAATGCACGTACACAGAGGTTAGTAGCGCAAAGTAAGCATTGCTTATAGCGCCCACTCTGACATCAGCCTTAGAAACGATAAACAGCTAAATATATCGAGTTAGCCTTATTATGGTAGTTGAGCAGCAAGCTGGTTTGTGTTTCAGTCATTGAAGAACGGTTTTCCTAGACATTTAAGTTCTGGTTAAGGTTGGTTCATTCTCGTTTGTATTCAAGCAGTTGTGGCAAGATGAATTAAATGGTCTAACTTATCTTTCAACATACAGGCCATTTTCACAGTACAAACTGCAGGTTGCGGCGATGTCAAACCGGATCCTGGACAGTAAGAAAGTTAAGCTTTATGTTATTGATGTTTTCAGGCTTTAAAGACTTCCAGAGCTCTTCGGCTTCAGTTAGCAAATTCAAATAAATTCTCTTCTGAACAACACCGAGAGGAGCGTGAACGCACTTCGTTGGGGTTTCATAAAGGGAAGAACACGTCTCGCTAGTTCATGTGCCCTTTCATTTCTTTTCATGTTCCTGAACCTCGAACCCATGTTAAATTGATGCATTAGTCTGACTAGTTCGCCCCGACATTGTTCTACTAGCTTCGATTTAATAGTGCGTGCTCAACATTTTGATAGTGGCTTGGTGATTGGAGACAATTTCTATCAACACTACTTACTGATCTGCAGCCTTAGAGAATGGTAAACACCTCTGCCAGGAAAACGGTAGCTTGGTATTTTGAATAGACCCCTTCGCCTGCTCCACAGTTCATTTTAAACCAATCAGTGAATATAGTGGTATTTAAATATAAGTTGAGGGTGCCCTCTCCCACAGAACACTTTCCAGAAACCTTCTGAAAATTCTTCTCACAGCCGAGTGTGGGACAGATGAAGTCTGTTGTGGAATTTGAAAGATCAAGGGAAGGTGTCGAATATATGTCCAGAGTACTTCGTAAGCCAAGTGTTAGGCTTCCCTGAGCCTAATCGAACTACACGCAGCAGCTGCTTTAATAAAAGAATTAGGAGATAGCAGGCGTGAGAGGATATTTAGACTAACGTTGCTCATGGCCTCCTTCACACCGACACAAGTCGTGCCATGTCTTTAGTTTTGACTGGTTGTAACCTTAGCTTATAGCTGGCCACCATGATAAAAAATAAATTCCATCTAAAAGTTTTTTCAAAGCGAATTTTAAAAAATTACAGACAAAAAAATATATTGCTCCCTCTATTATCTATAAACCTCCTTGCATTACCTTACAATCAGTTTTAATATCTTCCATTAAGGAATAATATCCTTTTTATATACATACAATTTCAAATATTTTTTTCAAATTTTATTTAATTTAAACGGAATGTCATTTGTGCAAATTTATGGCATAAAAAAGTCAAGCAAAACCAAGCAACATGGCGCCATTTGTGCTTGAACTCAACGCCTACCAATGGCTACACTATGCGACACAATTAAATTCTATTCATGTTCTTAATTGATTTATTGAACGAAATGAAATTAACTTACGACATTGCGTAATAACTCATTTATCGCGCGTAACGTGTGTCGAATAAATGATTATGCAAATTTTATTCGAAGCATAAAAATCGGCAAACAGTCAATTAAATGAAAACTGAACAGAACCGCTCTTTTTTTTTTAACAGGATCCATGAAGTTAAGCGAGGCGCTATTTATAGATGTGCGCAATTTTTAACGGCTTGCCGGACAGACGAACACAAGCCATGGGTATGCAAACATCGAACGTCGTAAATGTTGCACGTATGTACGTAGTACTACGGGCGGGCGACAGTGACTGTGAAACGGCTGGGAAAATACGTTGCCTATTGGCGGAAAAATAGTATATAGATACAAAATATTGAAAAATTTTAATATTTCGATATGCGTCGATATCCTGCGCGTGGAACATAATATGCTCTTGGCAATCGAACGTGAATATTTTTTTATGTTTCATTTATTTTCATCTGTTGGTTTCTCATGCATAGTTTAATAATAAACTTTGTTCTCCTCATGCATGAAATGGCAGTTAATTTTTTTATTTATTTACAATGAAAAAAAAAATCAGCAAATTTATTTACTTTATATCGTTTTTTGTTACCAGAGTAGCTACTGCCAAAAAGGTTTTTTTTTTGGGTCCGTAACTTGAGAGTATTAAAAGCAAACTATTGAAATGATTTTTAAAGAAAAAACTAAAAAGTTTTAATAACTTCATAAAAAAAATAAAACAATGCGATGGTAGTTAAAATTTTTGGTTAATAGCCGCCTGAAGTAAATTTATGGTAGCTCTTATATGTGGCATTCCATACCAAATCGCCACTTTTTGTGGTCACCCCCTACGAATTTTTTCATAATTTATTAATTTTGGTACAGATAAGAAGCGCATTAACATATCAAAACTCGGTTTTCAAAATTCACGTTTTTAAATGCTCTTTAAGGAAACAAATACGACTTTATGAAAAATTTTGGCCTACATCGTATGTTTTTAGACTTATTAAAAAAAACTTGATTTTCGAAATCTTTGATTTTTTTTAGACCGGTCCGATCATGGGCAAATGTTTCGTTTTTTTTTTCTTAATTTAAAATTTTTTTTAATTCCGTGTTCCGATGTAATTTGACCAACATATATTCTTGAATTTATAAATTAAATGAAACTGCATCAAATAATTTTAAAATTTAGTTATATGCGTAAACGATGTTCGTACTACCTACATATAAGAAGACTTTGATTACTAAGCCATCATCTTCTTTCAGAAGTAAGCTGAAACGCACTTGTAGCTTTTAATGCGACGATGTGTTTTGACTTCTATGACCACTTTTACTGTTTTGGACTACCAAAAGTACTACAAATTAAGGCTGATAGTGATGGCATCTCATCCATTTTGCTTAATAAATGTGCTTTTTCTTTATGTAAGCCTATGTGTGAAATTTTCAATAAATCATTAATGTTGGGAAATTTTATTGATTGTTGGAAAATTGCATCAATTACTCCGGTATTTAAAAGTGGCTGTAAAAATGATATCACCAACTACAGACCTATTTCTAAGCTTTCAAATGTGTCTAAGCTCTTTGAAAGCGTTATTAAAGATAATTTATTTTTCTTAGTTAAGCGTCATATTTGCCCTGAACAGCATGGTTTTTTTGCTGTTCGGTCAACTATAACAAACTTAGCAGTTTTCTCGAAATTTTGCATTTCATCTTTTGAACAAGGACATCAAGTTGATGTTCTCTATACGGATTTTTCTAAGGCTTTTGACAAAGTCCCTCATAATGTTTTATTAGCTAAACTTTCTAAAATGGGTTTCCATTCTACTTTTTTAAAGTGGATCCATTCCTATCTTCAGTCTAGGGTATGTTTTGTGGAGATAAATCGTGTTAAGTCATACTATTTCATTGCTTCCTCAGGAGTACCACAGGGTAGTATTCTTGGCCCCTTGCTTTTCATCCTATTTATCAATGCTGTCATTCAATGTTTTCATTCAGCAAAAGCTTTGCTGTATGCTGATGATTTAAAGTTATTTATTAAAGTAACTGACTTGAATGATGCTGATCTTCTACAGAGGGATCTTAATAATTTGCTTTCTTGGAGTTTGTCAAATTGTTTACCATTAAATATCAATAAATGTCTTTATGTGTCATACTCGAAGTCCAAAATTGTTTCCATCTATACGTATTATCTCTCTGGCATTCCTTTACAGTTTGCTAATTCAATTAGAGACCTAGGTGTAATATTTGACTCTAAGTTCACTTTTGTTGACCACATAAATTATGTTGTTCCAAAATCATATTCCTTACTTGCTTTCATTCGTAGGAATAGTTCTGAATTTTTAGACCCTTATACTCTGACTTGTCTCTACAACTCATTTTTACGGTCAAGGTTAGAGTATGCTTTCTTTATTTGGAGTCCTTTCTATATGATTCATTGCTTTCGGTTGGAAAAAATTCAAAAATCCTTTTCAAGATTCGCCTTGCGTTCCTTGAATTTATAAGAATCTGTTCCTTCCTACAATGCACGTATCATGTTACTGGGCTTAAAATCTCTTAAGAACTCAATATGCACTTAATGAGCCTATAACTCGTGCTTTAGCATTATATAATTAACTTTCTGCTAACGATAATTTAGATCTTTCGCTTTCAAAATTGTCCTTTAAGAAAGTGCTAAATATCTTATATATTGTTTAAGTTATTGAATTTTTTTTTTTTTAAGTTACATTTAGTTGTTAGTTGATTAATAGTTTTATATCAACTTGTATATTTTAATTTTAAGTAGTCTGTAAGGATATTGTTATCCAAAGACATTAATCAAATAAACATAAACAAAAAAAAAATTTGAGGCACGCTGTTCCCATTTAGTTCATATTTTCATATTCAAAAACATACTCCAAACATCGGAGAGCTTAGTCTCCACAGAATTTTGTGATAGTTGAACCGTGTGAATCAAAAATGCCGCAGTTGTATATACAGAGGAGTCTTTGAATCAAATACTTCAAAATTCTGATTTAAAAATTTTACTTTGACTGTTAAAGTGCCAAATATTTGCAAGGTACACCTTTGAATTACTTTCCTTAAAAGTCATATGAAATTATGTACAAAATGGGAGTAGCTAGCGAGTTTGTGTCTTGGTCTCCCGAATAAATTGTGTTCTTTAATGTAACAGTTTGAACTTTATATATATTCCTGCGGGACTCCGTAAGATATGGAGTTGAAAAAAATCTTATTTAAATACGTTCCTAAATTTTTAATGTTTTTAAATTCACACAAAAGTTTTTGTTAAATTTGCGCTCAATTACACTATACCCATCGAAGTCTGGAACATTTTCGTATTGAATAAACCCATATGCTGCAAGGAAAGTCTTGAATCTTATATATGATGATATATTCTTTGAACACTTCCTCTCCGAACCGAAATCGTATGCACAAGTTTCACAGTTGACAAAATTATTAAGCCCTGCTGTAAAACAGAACTCTGCTCGTTTTCTGTTACCATGACACCAAATTTATGCACTTTCATTGTAATATGCAAACTTTCCACACAAAAATCAGTCAGGTATGATTTACATGCAAAAAAAAAATTAATTAAACTTTTTATAAATGCGCTCACAATTTTTTATTATTTTACACATCAATCATGTGCTGACATTTATAGGTGTTTTCCCTGCCCCACGACGCCTGTAAATCTGATAAGAGTTGCTCTGTTTAATTGAAATTTTTATTAATATCAGTCATTCAAATTAATTTTTTTTTTTCGCTGCCTACCTAGGTTTTTTTTAAATTTTTTTTTTTCAACACAAAACACAACCTTAACAATTTCCATTACTCACTCTGGCACGCACTTACGCCCTGCCGCTACAACATTTGCAGTTGTCGTATCTTTTTCTGAATCTAAATTTAAAATGTTTTTATAATTTGCAAGTAACAACAGCAAAAAACCAGAGTACCATAATATTGTGAACTTTTTTTTATGCAAGTCTTTGATTTTTGTGTTACCCCACAGTTTAGGTAACATCTCCGCCATAGAAGCAATTTCAGTTTACGTGTGTAACCACTGCAGCACTCGTTTGTTCTTTGATGCACTCGCTTGTCAGTCCATTGCATTGAGTTGATTTACGCCTCTTTTTTGTTGCTTCGCTTGTTGGCTTACAAGATCTCATCTTACAAAACGTGCACGTTGCTCTGACTCTTCTTCGACATTGACTTCATCATCTCCGACCAGGTATATTGCGTGGTTATTTTTATAACTAAATTATACACGCATCGTTTACGTGGCTTTATCCACGAGATGCTTAACAAATTTATAGACGCTCAAGGAGCGCGAAGCCATAAACAGCTTTTATGGCGTTCTACTGGGTTGCGTTGCGGCGCGCATTGCAGCATGTGGTCGAGGGTGAAATAGGTTGAGTGAAATGATGATCTGCAGCAGCAGCACTTTGATACAACATTTTTACTTAATTTAATTTTAATTCGCAACAAAATTTATTTAGTGTTCTACCTACCTCTTTTGATCTACAAGTTGTAAGTGTTTTATAGATTTCTCAACACAACCAACTGATGAAAACTATGACATAAATGGAGTGCGTAGGTCTATTTTAAAATACGAATTTAGTCAGAAAATGATTTATCAAAAATCAGTGAAAAACAAATTTTATCAAAAAGCAGATTTAGTAAAAACA
This sequence comes from Meiosimyza decipiens, assembly GCA_963680825.1. Taxonomy (NCBI): domain Eukaryota; kingdom Metazoa; phylum Arthropoda; class Insecta; order Diptera; family Lauxaniidae; genus Meiosimyza; species Meiosimyza decipiens. Next base: position 90,230,791 of record OY804259.1, on the reverse strand, counting down.
TGTATCTTTGGTGTCTAATATTTCCTGAGGAGCATAGGTCTTCCACAAAACGCTTTCAACGATCAGAGGCAAGTGCCTCCAGTTCTCTCCGAAATTTCTCCGATTCTACTATTTCCCACCATAACGATCGTTCCCACTATAATTTAGGACGACTGGCAGACTTCATTTCATTTGCGGCTCTCGATTTGAATGGAAACCGGATATTGACGGCTTCTGATGAGCAATTTGTCATAAGAAACAGTCCACAAGACAAGTGGCAGCAGGCAACATTGGCGCACACCTAAGATGGACTCAACATGATCAGAAAGCTTACAGTTATTAAAAAGTTATGAAGCTTAACAAATAAAATAATCTTTAGCAGAAGAGAATCTACCGACCAATATGTTAGTGTTATAAGTTTCACCGAATATCAAATTAAAATTCAAATGCGCACAATTTCAAAGGAGTTACGAAAATTCCTTTTGAAAAATTCATGATATAGTACAAAAGTTGCAAAAATAACAACAAACGCTGTGGACAAAATGCTAAAAATTACAAAAAGCACTTAAGTGCTGCTTGAACGAATACTCCTTCTGCAGTTGGTTGTCAGCAGTCAGTCTGCTTTAGCCATGTTTCCCATGCCAAGTTAACGTATATTTGAAACGTCTCGCACGACTTTGCACTTTGCGCTTTGCACATAATAACAATGACCAAATAAAGTGAATGCGTTGTCCCCAGCTACCATTGCCAAATTGTACTCTGAGCGCGCTACAGCTCATGGTTAATGCATGATTTAAACGAAAGGGCAGCACCATTTTTTTAACGCGTGTATTCGAACTCGTTAATGCCAAGAATGCGTTAGCCAAGGATTTTGTCATATCTGATAAAGACAGCCCTTTTTTGGCAACATATCAACACGTCATTTCGTTAGGCAGCATCAACATGATTTGGCCATTTCGCAAATTTCCATTAATGGTTATGTCCTTTGCGGCGTTGGCAAATCGGGAGTATCGCATAACTCTTCACTAATTTATATTTGAAATAGTCTTCCTTTGAGGTAAGCGAAATTTTATTGGACTTTGTGTAGTTTTTATTGTTTTAAGAGGCTTTGTAGCTCAATGTAGTTGCCGCTGGAATTTTGTGTATTTTTTATTTTTTTTCTTATGCACAAGAGCCTTGAGAGCTTTTTGCAAGTGCTTTATTGAATTCTTCACCGTTCCGATGAATCTTGCAAGCAAATTTAGAAATATATAAAGTAGTGCCGAAAATAGCTTAGCAGAAAGAAAAGATTGTAAGCAAAATTATTTTCTTGCAATGTCACGCCCACTTGTCTTATCGCACCCGCTTTTCGCTCGAAAAGTGCGCTTATTTTAAAAAAATGCGAAAACCTCAATGATATATGAAATCAAAGTTTTTTTTCAAAAGGAGGCACCATAATACCTATTTTTTTAATATCATCCACCTTTTGTACAAAGAATACTACTAACTGCTAATAAAGCGATCTAGATTGTTTATGTTCTTGAAAAACCTTTATGAGGTGATAATATCAAGTTTTTGTTTCTATAAGATACATAAGTCAAACCGTGCCTAATTATCGAAGTTCACCCAATTTTTTTTCATCCAGAAAGAATTTCAGCAATATTATTAATACACTTGCTAGCCACTAGTCCAAATATTCCACTTTTTTGTGCCATATTCCAGCACAATATGCATTCTAATGCATAGAAAAAATAAGCAAATTAAAATTTTGTGGGAGCTGCCACATCCCCTATGGCTGAAGCTTAGATCGAATTTCATAACGGACATTGCTTGGAGATTTCAAATTCCCAACTTTATGGTACTGCTGCAAACAGTTTCTCCTGAGCGTTGATTACTAATCAGTTTTTAAGTGAAAATTTAATTGTTGCTTCTGACGAAGTTTCCGTACCTTCCTAGGACTTGCATTAGGATATAATTTTGTTTTGTTATATAAAGATCATATATTTCAATTTTAAGTTTTGGAATCAACAGTATGGCTTATTCGTTCATTACCAAACTGTCGGGAAAAAAGAGAGTTTTAACATGTTTGAGAGTTGCTTTATCTCCATAGAACTAGGATTCGAAAATGTTTTTTCCAAATCAGTTTGTCAGGAATGTAGGATTCTAATTTCGGAAATTTCTTCCATAATGAGGTCAATACTCTGGAGCAGAAAGTTTGTGCTGGGCGTTTATTTTTAGTCAGGGAAAAAAATACGTTTTTGTGTGGAAAAAAAATGCAATTTTGAGTTTCTAGAACGTGGCACACCCTAATTAAATCCAAATTTAAAAAAGCTTAATTATTATTTGCACGCACTAAAAAATTAATTCCATACTTCAAGTCTTAAGAGAAATGGCTTGGTCTGGGCTTTGATTCTTAATCGATCAATCAATTTTTTGCCTTCAGTGAAATGGTCGTAACACTAGTACTCAAAAGAATTTGGACTAGCTCTATAATAAGTTAAGTCCCTTGGGTCGCAATACTTCTCAGCCAAGCAAAATACTCGCTATGACTACAATTATTGGCACAAACCAGAATTAAATCAAAAGTGCATCGTATTATTCTCATTCAAAAGAATTTGTGAAAAATATCTGTGTACTTTATAATTCCAAAATCGCTACATACAACAAAAACTAAGATTGTCATCAACCCTTTGTAATATGACTCCATTGTTGAAATGATTGTCAACACTTTGATATGTGAGGGAAAAAGCAATGGTGCACCTGATATATATGCAAACAAATACAGTAACTGATAAAAAAGAGAGACTAAAACTCTCGAACGCAACATTTCTTGTGGTATTTTCAACCCTTACTATAAGCCAAACATGGAGTGGCATGCCAGTCACAAAATTGCTTAATAGCATTTTGGCATTTTTAATCCCAAAAAAGAAGTCGCCAACTGCTGTAAAGCCACTGATGATTAAAGTTGATAAAATTATTTCAGCAAAAAAGCCAACAACAACACACATACTCGGTCTCCGGGGTGCCGTAAAACGCTATAGACACCACATAAAATGGTCAAAAGGGATCATAACAGTGTAGAGTGTACTGACACAGCATCATCGAATCCTAAACAAACTGGCGGAAAGGAAGTCATTTAAAAATTTTAAGCTACACACGACAATGAATGCTTAATGGAACCAGTCAGCAAACAACGCATTTTGGAAGGGTTATATGTTGTCTAATGGTTTTACAGCAGAAGGGCATTTTCCACATTCATATGTGGCGCATACGTATCTATGTCTTGCGTTTGTTATTTGTAATTAAGCTTTTGGTTTATGAGATAAGAATTGCAAAAGCTCATTTCGGATAGAGGGTGCACACACATAACGATGGCTGCGGTGGCGAAAATTTACATTAATTGCTTTCAATAGCACATACCGCGCGCTACTTGATGCTGCTGCTGCTGCTGCCACACAGCAACATCAATATACTTAATTGAGGTAAATATTTCACAGGATAATCCCAAAAGTGTGTTGGTTTCCTTTTTTTAAAACTTTAAGTGATTAAACTATGCACCATTTTGAGCAAAATTAATTTCTTAACTTCCACATTTTAATTGAAGAATCCTTTCAGTTTGCAACTCTTTATAAATTATGCGTAATTTTAAAAATTTTTTTATGAATAACTTTTCTGACAAAAAAAAACAATTTTTAATATAATTTTGCTGCTGTTACTGCAATTTGGCCACATGCCCGCTATACAGGCAGTGCCTGCGGAGCCCACTGCATGTGATGCGTCGTTATTGTGGCTGCCAAATTACGCTCATAAATATTGCAAAAATGCATAATGAGTCTCCAAGTAAAGATTAGCAAAATTACCAGTGCACTGCGTTGAGCACCAAAATTAGTTTAGCCAATGTTTTTGCTGTTGTTGTTGTTGTTGTACAGCACTGACCGAAGCTGCCAAAATGAACTTTGGAATTTAGCTACCACAATATCGCTAATGGTTATGGGTATTTTTGGTAATTGATGCCTCAGTGAGTTATTTTGTGTTTTATATATTGAAACACAAGTTTTAATTCTACAAAAAAAATGCTTAAACAGTTTCTAAGGTTATATATAGTCAAGTAAAGTTGAAAGATGAAAAACTTATTGGGGCTTTTTGATGAGAAGAAGCCAATTTTTATTAAGGGATGTCAATAAGTTGCTAGGTTGAAGTTAAATGAACCAAATTTGTTGAAAACACATTTGGTGGCGCAACAATTTTCGAATCGAATTATCAAATCAAATATTTCTTAAGCAAATGAAGTTAAAGAACAGAAGTGTTGAGATATTTTTATTAAAATACGTTTAAAGATTGGACTGGAACGTCTATATACCTGAACGAGGTGAAAAATGAGAAGCAGCGATTTTGAGAGGGTACGGTCGCTTCTTTATCCAGTTTTCAATCTACAGCTCTTATTTTAATCAAACTTTGTAAAGTCCATACAATGAATACTCTCAAATCAAGTGCAAAATATTAACCTTCCACTTGATAACAATCGAATAAAGTTATCGATGGTACAATATAGAAGACAGCTATGTTTTGTTTTTGTTGCAAGTTATTTCCACAATTCTAACTTTCGTAGTTATTGATCGAAACTTTTTTCGTCGTCCTCTCACCACCTGGCTCACGACAATTCTGGCGGATGATACGTAATTCCATTATCATCCTTACTTAAACTATCAATTGGAAAAACCTTTATGCAGGTGGAAATGACCTTGTTAAGTTAAGCGAGTTCGCTAACGAGGCGGAAGATGAGCCCGCATGTGATGCTAAAAGTCAGCACAAAATTAATTTTTATTTCTCAAACTCTGATGCAGCAATGTATATTTATTTCATAAAAGATTTAATTTGATAGTGAAGAGTTGTAATGTTTTTGGATGCCTATATAACGTTGATGAGCTTCTGAATAAAACATCCAAAGATATTTGGAAAGAGTCTCGGACTAAGCGAACACTAAGGATATTAATACTCAGTGCCGGATTCACAAATCAAGGGGCCCATGGGCACAAGAGTGGTGGACTGAAAAACCGAAACCGAAGTAACCGAATCGACCCTATCGAAGACTCGTTTATGAGCTTTAACTTTTCAAAAATTATAGAAATTTTTATTAATAAAAAATTAGGTTATTAAAAAAGCAGACACTTAAAAGTATAAATATACATACAGTGGCGGACAAAACTCTACGTACGACCCCATTTTCTTAAATTTAACAAGTTCTATAGAATTAGAAAAAAAAAGTAATGATGCAGGCTTGTTTTGAATCTTATTATTGTATAAAAAACAACAAAAAAGTACAGTACTCCAATATTGACTTTTAAAGATATTGACTTAAAACTGAAAAAAGGCACTGACAAAAGTCTACATACGTTTTATTGGTTTCACTCTTTTTGATATTTTGCTCTGTTGAAGCAAAACGGTAAATTAGCGTTTGTTTCATTTTATGTGTATACTTTTATAATTCTTGAAATTTGTTGAATTTTGGCATTTTAAAAAGTGTACGATCGGAAAAATGGCTCCACGCAAAGAACTTTCCGCGGATGTGCGAAAATTAGTTATTAAATATAGAAATGAGAATAAATCATTCGGCGAAATAGCAAAATTATTATGTTGAAGCAAATCGACGGTGCATACCATATTTAATAACTTTAAAAAATCAAGTTCAAGAGAATAAGCCGCGCACTGGTCGTCCGAAGAAGCATAGATACGTTTCATTCATTCGCAAAGAAGTGGACCGAAATCCCAAAGCTCATGCCACTTAATTGGCCCGGATATAGCTGAGAGATCCAAGACTGTTGTTCACCCACGCACAGCAACAAGGACCATCAATAATGAAGGATTTCACTGCAGAACTCCTCGCAAGAAGCCCGTTATAAGCGTCAAAAACCAGAAACTTCGCTTGGATTTCGCAAAATGCATCTAAATATGGAAATTGTGTTCTGTTAACGGATGAGTCCAAATACAACAACGGACTTGAAGATTATAGAACACGTGTGGGAAATTTTAGAGCGAAAGATCCGAAAGCACGCTATTAGTGGCGCTCCAACTCTAAAAGAGAAGCTGCAAGAAAAGTGGCCGAAAATTACACCGGAAGAGTTCGAAAATTTAGTAGCTTCAATGCCCAGACGGTTGCAAGCGGTCATCGATGCTGGTGGTGGCCCAACAAAATATTAAATTTTGTTATTTATTATTATTTTTTCAAATTATTTCTCATTTTTTAAATTCGTACGTTCACTTTATTCAGTGCCTTTTTTGAGTTTTTTGTGAATAACTTTAAAAGTTAATATTGGAGATCCATATTATTTTAATATTTTATATGCAATTATAAGGTTTAAAACAAACCTGCATCATTATTTTTTTTTTCAAATGCTTTAAGACATGGTAAATTTAAGAAAAAGAGTTTTGTCCGCCACCGTATATTTAAAATTAAAAAAACATTTACACAAAAATATAATTATAAAAACACTTTTCTTGCTTTCTTCTCAGCAAATTGTTTGATGATATTGTCCATATTTCATTTACCACAATATCAATATCGATAAATAATTCAAGCGATCTTGAGTTATTGAAGTTCTTAGAGGATTTTTTATCAACTTTAATCGTGAAAATGATCACTCTCCGGTACAATTAATGACCATCAAAGCTAAATAAATTTGTAAAATCATTTCCACGTTGGGAAATGGTCCTCGAATATTTTTAACCATTATAATGGAATACATTTTTTGCTCCTTGCTGATATTATGCTGCTGGTCGAACTGAAATTCTGATAGCTCAGAGCAGAAAGCTTGAAACTGTAAAAGTTCCATTTCCAAATTGGAATCGATGTCATCTTTGTAAATATTAATCAATCTTTCTGAATTTTCCGATATCTCAGTTCGACTGAGCTTACCGAAACGAGACACAAAACCAAATCTCAATTCAACTCCCTTACTTTAGTTTGCAAATTTAATTATTTAAAAAATGCATAAGCTAGGTCGATTGGGTTACTTGGGTTTGCATAAATATTTATTTAAAAAATTGTACCTGTTGGGTCGATTCGGTTACTCATAATTGATTCGGTTACTTCGTACCCATGGACTTTTCTTTCATTCGCAGCCTGAGTCATTCCTTCAATAAATTATTTTTACTAGCGTCATACCTCGCTCGCTAACTCTCTCTCGTTATTTTTATATTGGTGGGGGCCCTTATTGGTGGGGGCCCAGGGGCAGTTGCCCGTAGTGCCCTTATGTAAATCCGGCACTGTTAATACTGTTGAATTATTCACCGAATCGTAAGAAACGGCAGTTGGTTTCAAATTGCAAATGTAAGAATAAATAAGTAGATATCGTACCAAACTTTGAAGCCAGTCTAATATATATTAAAAACTAATAAAAACGCGTTTGCTTTCTATACTGACTCAAGAAAAAATTATGGGGCTGTCAACATTTTCAATAGAGTACATAATAGAAGAAACATTTAATATAAAAGACAAAGTTCTTCGTTTTTACTACAAGGGCATATTAAATTGCATGTGCCTGTGCTGGTCAGAGCCTCATTTTTGCAGAAGGTTTACTTTTAGCATGATAATGTCTAGAGCAAAGTCACATAGACACCAATAAATTCTTCCTAGTTTTATAATTTTTTTTTTGAATAACTTTTCAGAATTTCTCCTAAGCTCACTTGTGTATATACTTCACGACACTTTTTAGCCCATTGCTACATATAACCGCATTCAATTATTTCCTTTTTGAACTTTACAAACCAAAATGCAATTTGCAATATCTAGAAGCCGCAGCACACTTCAAACTCATAATTTTACATTTTGTTTCCGCCCACATTTCCTTCTGAACGGCAAAAATTTATTTCAACTCAAATCTTGAACATTAAATCGCTTTAACTTGAGGCGCAACATGCGCGCAATATCCTCGTCATAGTCGTCGTTGAGTCTCTGGACACAACGGCGTCTTACAGCATCTGTAATCAGTTGGCTTTTTTTGTTGTCATGTTTTTTTTTAGTTTGTTATTTTGCGTTGTTACTTTGTGTCCAGATTTAATTTGGTCTAGAAGTAAGTAACAACTTTACAACAACAACAAATACTTTTATGTTAAAATTTATTTGCAGTACGCGCTGCGTGTTGTTTGTGTTTTCGCATAAAGTGTGCTGCTGAAAAGGATTTATGGTCTCATGAATTACATGTAATCCCCTAGTGGGGGAAGCAACACTGTGACACTTGAAGAAATAGTGCGCTTTTAAATTGTAACTCGACTTTTGATGTAGTTTGTGATGGAGAACGCAGTGCTTTGTGCGTTTTTGGTAACTCATAAATTGTGCAGGAAATGAGTGCTCATATGGCGCTAAGGCACAATTTTCTTCAAAATAAATTATCTTTTTATTTTCAAAATCAAATTCAAAGTTTCAATTTTTAGAGAAATTTCTCCTTAAGCTGAAATTAAAGTTTTCAATTTACATGCAATTTGCGGCAGGTTAGAAACAAAGTCATCATCAACACTAACCACTCTAGAAAACAGCAAGTTAATTGCTTGTGAACGCAATGCATTTTAATTGTAAATTTATTTAATTTTTAATCATTTTAATGCAAATTAGCAAACGGGTGCTCTTTTGCTGCACTAAATTAAATGCTCGTTGGTTTAGGGTTACACTGTCAGTAATATGTGGTTCCTGTGTTGTTTGTGCGTTGCATGTTTGTTGTATTTAGAAATAAATGGCGTGTTTAGTATGAATTATTAAACGTTAATGGAGTTCAAGGCAAAAAAACATAACAAAAAAATGGTTGGTTAAAAATAGCAGAAAGCAAAAATTGTAGTAAAAATGCTAAATAGCTAATTATTATTTGTTTAATTGTTGTAAGTAAAGTTGTTGCTGCTGTTTTGGTTGCTACTGGCGGCTTCTATCACGTGCTGTTGCCTCGCTGGCGTTAGGTTTTTTCTTTATCAGTGTGAAAATCCATTAAGCTGCATTTTAATTAACCTTTCTATAACTTTAAAAATTTATTTAAATACTAATTATTTAGCTAATTAATTTTACATCAAATTTTCTGCTAAATTACTTACATGTTGATGGCGAAAATTGAACATAAAACAATGAATTCGTTAAAATCATTATTACTCATGTAATTTAGTTAAGAAATTTAAGTTCAAGTTTATCTGCTCTCAAGAGTACAAGAAATGCTTTTACACAACATGTGACTTAAGATTATACCTTAGAGCTTAAGCAATAGATAAAAGTTTCTGGCAGTTTGTATTCGAAAAAGGGGTTCCAATCAAATTGGCTGTAATTTTAGCTTATGCTGCTATGATCATAAGTCTATATTGGCATAAAAAAACTATTGAATCAGTGAATTTCAAACAAATTAGACCTTAGGGTGGATCATAAAACCTCTTTTTTCGAAATAGGCCTATTAATGTACATGTAAAATAGCTTGCAATTCTGATTACGCTTTTGGCTCACACATTTACCTTGAGATCATCTAGTTATGGACCATTTCTTTTCTGAATCTATTTAGTCACCTTTCTAAATAATATTTTTCTTCTATCAAGGTTTTTTTTTTCACTGTGTTCAACGGAGTATCGAATGTTAGCTTTTGGAACGTTAAAAATTATCTATTTTTAATCAAAAAAAAAAAATGAGTATTAAAGATATTTGGACGGTCTTATCCTCATGTAGATACTAATTATTAATTCAAAATTAATGAAGATGCTATCGAACGAAATTTGATTAATAAAACTCGCACAATTTAATTAAATAACAAAAACTTATTGCAGCAAACAACTTAAAGAAGCCATGCGACAAATGGCACAAATGGCTCTACATAGTACAGCAGGCTGTCATTAATTAAGCAAAAAATCTCTTGCTGCGGCTGCAAGCCAACTTGGGTTAATAACTCGCGATCAGATAACAAAAGTAACAACATGAAATTATTGCTCCTTTGCTGTACTGTCGTTGTTGTTGTTGGAGAGCTAGGCAGCACAAAATTATAACGACAACAAAATTATTTTAATTAAAATATCTTACAAGTTATAGCAAAATTAAGCGAATTTATTGCATGTGTAACTGAGAGTGGAAAAACAGTGTGTGTACTTACCTGAAATATTGCAATGTGAAATTGATGTGCTACAAAAGGTCATATAAAAGTCACAAGCTAACAGATACGTACCCATGTACCCATGCATTGAATGCGAAACGCACAAATCAGCTTATTCAAAAACTTCACTTAAGTTCATAAAGTATCGACTGTTGTTGCTGGGCTGAAATCGGTTAAAAGCTAGATTGTGTTCAGATTCATCTACATAAGAACGCGCTTGCGTCTCTCTAGGAACAACACTAGCAGAGACATTCTTACTATGAAACCAATGAATATTGAATGCTGCTCCGAACTTCTTAAAATATGCAAATGAAGAAATAAATTTTAATCCTTTTCATCCTATCCTTTGTTTGGCTGGTTGCTACATTGTTATCGATTTGGTCTTAAATTTTGTTTACTTTTGTGATGGCGCAAGCATTGAGTTAAATTAACCCATTTTGTACTGCAAAGCATGTATAACACATATTGCATAATTGTTTTCAAGACCCAGAATAAAGTTTACTAAATTTTGTATCCAATATAATTGAAACTTTCGCAAAATACAGCAGATATAAAGTTTTTTTAATTTTAAGCCAATTATTAAGAGCAGCTAAGTGTCATCCCCTGAATAGTTTCATCTTAAGCAAAAAATTAAATAAAGAAACTCAACGAATATCTACGACCCAGCTCAAAATGTGTTAATACGTCTACCAGACAAAGACTACCCGGATTGTTTCAGCCATGTCGCAGCACGTTGCAACCATCAATAGTGCAGTCCATATTTAAAGCGCCAAACTTAAGCAGACTCAAATTCTGATACAGTAAAAGCAACTTCAGCATCGTACCGTCTCTTCGTCCAAATCGAATTCGCATTCAAACTCAAGTCAAAAGATTAAGACACAAAATTCTTTATTTCTTTAAATGAAAATAACAGTAAATTAAATAACTTTTTGCCAAGTATGCACTGCAGTTTGCACCGCAAAATGTTTGAAACTCAAACCAACTTAAGCAGCATATGCTGCCTGTGGTTTAAGTTGCTCAAGATTTGGGCTTGCAGTTAATTTTGTGCGCTTTAAATTTATGCATTTAGGGTTGTGCATGAGTCAGAAAATGGTTTCTTGTCCAATTTTTCAACAGAAGTAGTGGGAAATGAATTTTTAATTTATTTTGAAAAATAAATTATATCATGTAATCAGTGGGTGTTTTAAAGCGAAATTAATCTTAAAGTACTTGTTAGATAAAATCTTTGAATGAAACTGAATTTTTTATGCGTAGGTATCATTAACAACAAAATTCTCAACCATTTTCAATCTGGATATTTTTCTGAAACGCGTTTGGAATGATCAATGATCGCATTTTCAGTACAATAGAACTTTTCGATACGTGCTTTGAATAAGACGTATACGGCCAATGACGTGGGGTGTGAAGCACCCCATAAACTTATTATATTGAATTTGAAGTTTTGAATAATGCATGCGTGATGATAATTACTAGATTTGTTTAATGCAAATGTTCGCAGCATTAATTCACAATCCACTATCACCAAAAAATTAAAAAAAAAATGAACATTTCTTTAATGAACTTTCTATGAAAACTTAAAATTTTTCTAAGATCCATTAATTTTTTTAAAAAATTTTCACAGAAAATTCTTTAAGTGATTTTGACTTTTATTCTTGAACCATTTTTTAGTATTCTTTTTATGCGATACAAAGTTACCAGTATACCGCCACATTCGCCAAAAAATCAAAGTGAAAGTATTCGTTAAATATTAAATATAGTGTACCAATTTTTAATTCTTAATATAATTTATAATATTGAATTCATTATAGCAAAAAAAAAAAAATTTATATATATGTAAAAAACATGTTATTTTCATACGTACATTGCATGTTAACATGCAATATAAATTTGTTGCTACAATAAATTTATGGTACAAATGACAGTTACAACAGCAGCAGTGCTAAGAAACCCCTAAGAGGTGGATACCCCTAATTTACAGGTGAAAAAGTTGTCACATTAATAAAGCAACTGCAAAGGAGCAACTACAACAAACAACAACATAAGTAATTAAAAACACGTTATTCGTTGTTGTTTGTAGTTTCTATTTTTTGTTGGTTCCATGTTTTACTGTGTTATTTCTATACACATACAGACCCTACCTTAACAACGCAAGGATCTGCACTTAGCCTTGTGCTGCACAGGACACCGCGACGACTTACATACATACATACCTATATATGACTTTTGCTGTTTCGCTTTTGATAGGAATTTGCTGGCGTTGTTAGTAATAAAAAACAAAAAAGTTTCCCAAGTTGTCGCTCCATGATGTCAACTTTAAGAATTTGTGTTTTTCCACATTTTTTTGGATTTCTATTTCTACCATTTTTTTTCGCATTTCTGAAATTTTTGCATAACTCAGTTGGTTGGTTGGTTCGTTGCTAAATGATTTATGCCAAATGAACACGAAAATAATGAGTTAGTTGTTTTTCCTGTTGTTTGTATTCGGTTTCATATACCATTGCTTCAAATGATGTTTGGGTCAGTTCAGGTTTCTGCTGATATCGCAAATTCAACCTTTGGTGACAAGCGTGAAACTATGTGTTTAATTTATATCATCGCTTGAGTAGTTTCTACGTCGTCAGTTTCACGTGATTTAGCGCAGAATGCAGATAGCGTTTAGCGCAAGCTCCATGAAATGAGTTGAGCTAAATTCTTTCATTATTTCCTAAGAGTTGGTAGTTCTTAATAAAAATTTCTAGAGTAGCATATTCCATAAATTTCGTCGGACATTTGAGCTCTTAAAGTAATATGCTATCATAAAATATCAAATTTTCTAAGAATTATAAAAAGTTCAAGAATTTCTCAATTTCTAGCACTTACAGTTTTGATCTGTAATTTTGAAATTTCGTTAGGTACACAATATAAATTGATGGGTAAGCTCTATTATTACAGTTTCAGAATTACTTTTTTGCTATCTGCATTGAACAAATACGACATGAAGATCTATAATGGGTTAGTAAAAAACTGTGTGAATGGTGCCAGGCGGATTATAAGTTTCATGCCATGTAAAAAAGAATGGTTTTGGATGAAAAGTAGGATTATCATTTGAAAAACATGTTATATTTTACTATGGAGCCTACTTCATGGATACTTTATTATAATATATACAGTTTGTCCTCTCTGGCGCACGATTCCTAAGTAAACCTTTGTTGAATTCTTGCGATTCAAGTTTTTTAGAGTAACTCGCCAAAATATAACGTTGCGTTGCGCTTTCAAACTATAATAAAAAAGTTGGAAAGTGAAAAGCCTATGATTCTTTCCGAGGCCCCGGAGACCTAAAAAGTCTTAATAACTTTATTGACTATACTGAAACATAACTATTTATAAACGAAGTTTACTTGAAAAATATATATATATTGTCCAACATAACACAAAATATTGAAAATAAACAAAGCAAAATATTTAACAAAACCAACTCCAACCATTGCCATTGCAAACACATTAAAAACCAATTGCCTTCCGACTCAGCCGGTAATAAATTTAAAATTCGCAATTTCTACGCCATGAATTCCATTTCCATTAATTCCGCAAGATTAAACAGCAGTCGTCGTCGGTCGCCAATGCCGACGCTGTTGCTGCCTTGCCAGCTACCACCAACGTCGTTACAAGCGCCATCTAAAAGCGAGTAGCAACATTAAGCGCAAAGTTTGTGTCCATCCAGCCGTACGCTGCATATGTGTGTGTGTGTGTGTGTGTGTGTATATGTAGGTTTGTGTGGATGGAGTCTTTTTTTGGAGTTGTTCGCTGATGACGCAAATGTGGATGGAGTTGTCGACTCCACAGCACAACAGTAACATACAAATGCGTTCATACAAGAGGGGCAGGTTGGCGTAAAAGGAACCAAAGGGAAAACTAGTTTTATTTTGTATTATGTATGTGTACATCGAGGAGCGTTAAAAGAAACTCTGATATTGAAAGGGCCCAAAACAAAAGTGGCGCATTGACACATATATTTTCAAATGTTGAAGTTCAAAAGATCCATAAGCAAAAGATTTATTTTATATCCGAAATGACTCAAATAATTAAAATGTATGTAAATAGTTTACTCCAACAATTGACAAATTGACAATAACATTGTTGGACTCATCATCATTTGAATGCCATTAACAAGATGAATCACTCCACAAATGTTTATATCAAACTGTCAATACGAACTCAATTGATGGCTGAATCCCCTACTCATCATCACAAATGCTATCATAATCGAAGTAATGGCTGCTGTTGCTACCACTTTCTTATTCCGTACGATTACTGCACTTTTGTATGCTCGTATTTCAATGCTTCTATTCTTTTCTCCGTAAACAAATATTTAGTGCGCGATAAAAAACATTAGTGCGTAAGAGTGAGAGAGAAGGCTTATTGTTGGACATTTATACAAGCAGAGGAATCAAGTGAGACTCTACTGTGAGATAGATTTTCATCACTTTCAGTCCGGAAAAATAAACAAACAAACAACCTATACAATCCAACTCTAACGCCATGCTGAGCATCAGAATATCGATTTTACATTTACCAGTGTGATTGTCGTTGCATAGCGTAGAAAAGGAGTCTTGTGCACTTTAAGTCTATCACTCGCTCGCCCGTTTGATTCATTCACAACTTGGCAGGATTTCCTGTCAGTGTTTACTTTTACGCTCCCTTATTTTTTGTAACGTTTTTCGTTTTTGTTACGTTGCTGTTTTCTGTGGTATTTGCTGGAGCTGCATTCAAAATCGATCAAAAGGCTACACATTTTTGGAGGTTAGGGTCTACTATCCTTTACAGTGACTGAAACTTTAATAAAACACTGTGGGTAGTTCTGGCATTATGGTTATACTTTATTTAAAATTGGCCAGGGGGTCTCTATAAAATACATCCGCAGCGGGGTGAAGAGAGGTGGTCATAAAACCGGACGTTATTTTGAGGGAGGCGACCCCTCGCACTTTCGCTGATGTTGACGAACTCTATAGCTTTAAAGTAATAATTAGGAAAGAGTCGTCATTTTTTGCCCCAGAGAAAATTGTTCTTGTGCTCCTTAAGAAACGCTATTTCCAGCTTGTAGTTTGTTCCACTGTTCTGGCAGACCCATACATGCGCTTCTTGTGTAGTTAGACAGGTAAGCCGAGGCGCAAAGGCCAAACAAATTAAAAAAAGTACCAGCTGCCCGTTCAGGCTTCGCAGTGATTTCTATAGTTATGTAAGTAAAAATTTGACTTTTTTATTACATATATAAATTAGAAATGTAAGTGCACGACTGCTATTCATATCATCTAATTGATTTACATAACTTTTAGATCATATACTCTTGAGAAACAGAGAATAATTTTTTTCAAGTTAAGCAAAATATACCTAAGTTTATTTCCATAACCTCAAACAAAAAAAAGGGCCACCGAAAATCTTGCGGCATTTGTAAATGGAATTTTTCATATATTATTTATCAGGGTTTTTCTTCCATCCCACTCAGGGTTGGCAAGTGGCCGCTTCTGACGGGGCCAAGCCGTTAACTGCATGTCAGGGCCGGGGGTCATGTAGGAAGTGAAACATTTCGGGAATTGAAGAACTTTTGTTGTATGTTCTCAAATAAGTTTTTAACTACTTATATGAACTCTGTGAATATTTCTGAAAAAAGGTTATCAACAGTTCACTTTTAACCATATTCAGGATAAATTTTATTTTAATTTTTGTCAACTTAGCAACCCTGATCCCATTATTTAAGGGTTTTCGCAATATTTTTCTGCATAAGTTCATTTTCGATTTTGCAATACAAAAATGTTGCAAAAATTGCTTCTGAAATCTGGAACAATGTTTGTCAATTTTCAATTAAATTTGTTTTACTTTAGGTTAAGTGGTAACTCTTTAATGTAATTATTTTTATTATAACATTTTTATTAAATTAAATTGGTTTTGGTTTTTAAAATCTGGACAGTAATGGTCTCATCCGCAAAACAAATGCGATGTGTGTAAAGGGACCTCATATTGCTCGTGCCGTGACAAAATTTTCGACTTTGAAATCTAGGTGAATTACGACTCTGGGTATTCTGCCACACACGCTAGCGCCGTTTTCAAACGATAAGGTAACTCAAGTGGCCCATGTTAGAAGATTTTGAATTCGATTTTCTCAAAGAATTTTTTTTTAATCCGATGCTTAAGGCAAAGTCTTGGGATGTTTTCCTAAAAAAGCACCTAGTCTTATGCTTTTCTATCGCCTATAAAAAATGGCTATGACACAATTTTTAACTCTGGCAAAATAAGACTCCTTTGCCCTGATCGCATCTCATTTTGGAGATGACTACGTAAATTAATCAAAGGACTCCTAAGCTGTAATTGGTTATAAAGACTATTCTCCAGCACCATCTTTTTTTCTGCCACTGTCTCACAAACATAAAAAGCACAGCTTTGAGAATTCAGTGCCCCACAAGCATGGCAGTGCCATCAACTTTGGTCTATGGCGTTTCCTTCCTGCAGAAGCGGACGCTCAACTTCAGCGCGCCGTTGCCTTTTGTATGCTGTGCTTTCCTGTAGATATCAATACAAAGCATTAAGCTGCACTTCCTTCCCACGCGTTCGCTTATACAAAATCATGAATCACATGGCAGCCCATAATTCTGTCGGCAGATAAAGCTATTACGACGGATGAACAGACGAACGAATACAAAAAGGGAGAAAGGGAACTTTGACTGGATGCGTAACTGTAAACTGTGTTGTGTTTTTGTTAGATTAAAGCATAAATCCTGTTGTCGTGGCGCGCTCGTCGTTGGGACTTAAGTTGATACAAACCACCACCATCAAGCGACAGAGAGCCAACGTCGCCAACGCTGTTGGCACAGCAGGAGCTGGTGAAGTGTTCGTGTTTGAATGCTCAATACCATTTTCAGCCATTATTATGAATGCCACCCCAAATGAGTTTTCCACCAGGCTGACAGACGTCCATGCTATTTCTCCAATGCGAGCGGCGAGGGTGGCTGGCAGTGAGCATGTGATTTTGTGTGTTTAGGTATTGACATGCCCATGGCTTTAATACAAACATTGAATAAATCCCATTTTAGCGTTTATTTTAATTTTTTCGTAAGCATAAAATATGAGCTCTTCTGGGGGATGGAAAGTGTGTTTGCCTATTTGCGTACGAAAAACTTTTTTGGACGTGTATGCGATTTGGGTGGTGGTGCTGCTGTTGCGACGAGAGTTGGCTGGTATAGCTGGTACGATACCAATAATATCTACGCTTTAAATTCGTTTTTTATTACTTTCTTAATGAATTTGTAATTTGTAATGGCTGGCATGGATTTTGAAAATTTAATTTTAAAAAATTTTCGTAATTAAATTGGAAGTTAGAATGCAATAAATTAATAAGTCGCTTAGTACATGTGCAAGAAGTGTGATCTTGATCCTTAAAAGTCATTTCATGATTTTGCAGCTACATTTATTACAACTCAGTGGAGCCATCAATTTACCTATTTGTTATTTACTGCCGTAAATTGACTGCAAACGGCTTACAATCGTAGGCAAAATAAAAATAGCCGAAAAAAATTTTCCATTTTTGGCTTAATTTTATATTAAAACTGCGTAGGACTCATCTTATTTTGTCAATCATGTAGAGTGTATATTTAAGTTAATCGGAATTAATTATTTAGTTTCAGTTGATATCCAAGGAATAATTCAAGGCCGGATATATAAAACTTCATCTTGAACAAAATTCTTTTGAATGACAATAAAAGTGTTGTTTGAAAAAATCGTCTGAGTTGTATAATGAAATATCTCCTATAAAAACTAAGTATTTTGGGACTTTATATGAAAAATAGTTTGTAGAAAAAACTGCCATCGGTCTAGAAAATGAAGCATTTTTGATCGAAAAATTAAAGAAAAATCACGGAAAGTCAATTAGAAATTTTTCTAAAGAAATAAAATAAAATTTTCTGATTGAAATGATGTAATTTTTTTTTAATACCAGTTTTTATATAGCATTCGTCGTCTTTAGTTTTTGGCTCATTTTTCATTAGGGACAGTCAGCTTAAGACAAATGATGGCAAAAATATTTAAGAAAAGCACGCATTTTCATCCAAATCAGTTTCCAAATAAAAAAATAAAATATACATAAATTTCAGAAAATCGGACGGGCTTAGACATATAAGCATGATAACTTCATAGACAAAATATAGCTACAACAACAAACAGCAGCTCTCAAATTGAATAAGAGTTGAAACAACAAGGCGTGACACCGCCCATGGAAACAAAAATAAAGTATTTAAAGCGTGTAATGAAACTGAATGCAAATATATTATGATGCAAGTATCGTGAATACAAAAAACTTAAAGCTTTGATCAATAAAATGTAAAAGATGGCTAGTGAAATAAAAATGAAGAAGCAGATAGAAATAGAAATGCAGAAATAGAAAAAAATAAATGTAAGGCAATAATAGGAGCACATTCCCTTAGCACTTCATTAAAATTTTATTCTTGTACTTCTGTTCAGAGTTGACTTCTCAAATTTTTGAGAAGTTCAAGGGAGAAGATGCAAGTCGCCTGAATGCACCAAACAAAATATATCCGACCATTTCGCAATTCAGTAAAAAGTGGATTTAATTCAATAACGAATAATTTTATAATTTAAATAATTTGAAACAAATTAACGTTATTTCTCACCAGCTCATTTTTTGTATCCATAATTGTGATAGTTGAGGAAAACTCTTAATGGCGAATTATAATATTTTTGAAATATTTCAAGAAACGAAACATTACATAGTATATCGCTATACATTTCAAGCAACTGTAATGTGCTCAAAAATAAATATTTTTTAATGTACAGGAAATATTTCTTTTAACCTTTACAATAAACCCACCTTCAAAAATCTCATCAAAAAATTGCTTAAACCTGACAAATCACGACTTGCGTTATAAAAAGCAACAAATGTGCTAAATGAGACTTTTATGCATTTCGCTATCATAACAGGACCTTTCAAAAGGAAGAAGTGAAAAAAAGTCTAACCAAATATTCGATATCAAATGAAGTGAAAGAAATTCCAAAGGCGTTGTCTCAATGCCGTAGCGTACAAAATCAGCAATTTAATGTTGCATTTTATCGCCGAGACGCACGCTCTGCCGCACAACAATCGACCAACAACAACAGTCAATAGCAGCAACTTGGAATACTATATATACTATCTTGCGAAGGAGTAGATTATTTTTTCACCGGCCGAACAGTGCAGGAGGGGAGAATTTTCGACGATGGCAAACAACATCTTTGTATAAATTTTTTATAGGTAATCCACTTAAGAAAATGACACTTAGAGTCATCATTACAAGCGTTTTTACTGCAATAACGGCACATCTTGCACATAGTTTTAGCAATTTATTTTATCCCTCCTGATGTCCTTTATGAAGGTATGAATTTGTTTTGTGTTATGTTATTAAGAGCAAGGATGTTTTTTTCTTTTTGGGTTGCAGTTCATTTTGTTGGCTTAAATTTTTTGAGATTTTTTTTGTTCTTTGAGGGGTGAGTCTATTAGGTAAAACATGTTCTTGATATATATTTGCTGGAATTTAATTACATTGAAAGTATGAGCTAAAACATGTGGATATATCAAAGCCAAATACAACAGGTTTTATTGGTTACTTGCGTATTTGAAGTTTCTTTCATTATAAATATGTTGAGTCATTTTTTTCAACCCGAACAACAAGTTCTTAACTCTTTTGCTGCTGTTTGAACTCTGCGTTACTTCCTAATATAAATATTATTTTCTTATATTGAAACGTGTTTCAACATTTAAATGGGTTTATTGTCAATACAACATGCAGTCATCATAAATGTAACTCAGTTTTCCTATATCACCAATACCACACAATAACAGCTGACATTCAACATATTCAAATGCGAGTACATTTTAATATGACGCGTGCAAAATTACTTTTATTGCTATTGAAATAACAAAGAATCCATTTGCGTTTATATCCAAGGAATGCAATTACACATGTGGGAGTTGCAGAAATGTACCAACAGATAATGCTCGAAATATTTTAGAACTTATTTTGTTATTCGCTTTTGTGCACTTTCTAAAGTTCAAAGATCATGGCAGTTAATATAAACAAGTCATCCTTAAACTTTAAAAACAAATTCAAAAATGTTCGAATTTCTTAAAGTCTTCCTTAAAAGTTCTCAAGCAACTAAATGAAAACTGCAGAAAATTCAATAATGAAGCTAACTCCATGTCCAATTCAGGTTTTTTTTAGTTACCGTCTAGACATTTGCCCTGAAGAGTAATAATATTTTTGCAGCATTTCAATAAACAACAATAATAGAGAAAAAAAACTTTTCCGTTCTTTCAAATCAAATTGTAGTCTCTATGTACATTTTTCCACAAGGAAAGCCAAAATGACGCTGTGGATTTGTATGTTTTCGCACAATTTAAGAACCAATCCCATTAAAAGAATTTCAGCAACAACTAAATTGCAGTTAAGTTTTCGCCTTTGGGCAACATTTTGCAGCATATCGCCATTCTATAGTTCAAAAGGACCAACGCACACTGAACGTGTGCAACATAAATTTCCTGCTTCATTTTCGCTACATTAAATGGCAAATTATGAACCCATTCGAAAGACATTATTGTTACTACAATTACAAAAACAAGTCATAACTTCAACGACAACAACAACAACAATAAAAGGATCACATTACTTTAGTTAATGACCAAGTGCAGTGGCGTATTCAAGAGTTTCTAATGAAGTTAAAGGCTCAGTTATTGAAGGCTTTTTCTTTCAACTATTTTTTTTTAGAGTTTTTCCTGTCTACAAAAGAATTAAGAAAACCGGAAAAAAATTATTAAAGTCCCTTCAACGACTTTTCGTGCCAAAATATATTATTGTACGGTTATCACGCATGGCCACTCCAGCCCAGAAGCGTTCCGTGCATATCCGGCGCCCCCACCAAAGAACCTATTTGCTTCCTTACCAAAAGAAATAATCGTTTAATTTTCAAAATCTTCATTTACCTTACCAATAAAAAAAATCAAATGGTCATCACTTTTGACATTCAAAACTCTAGCAATATAAGATATTGTACATTCAAAAATCTCCACATACACTTTGAAATTTACTCTTTTACGAGTATTTATAAAAAAACTTAAGGTCCTTACTTTTGACTTTTAAAATGCGATATATTTCAAGACCATTTTGCCGCCCCCAAGGCTTGCGTCTGGGATGATCGCACCCTCGGCCCCTTCCCTATGTACGCTACTGCTCCAGCCCTGATTTTACAGTCAAGCTTTAGCTATATTGAAATTGGCAGTACCTACCTATTTCAAAACATTTTATTAAATGATTCAGTGATGAATACAAAAGAAACCTTGTATAGTTCTTATATTATATCTGACCCAAAAGCATTTAATGACTACGAAAAGGAATTTTTCTGAGAAAATATAAGATAAAAAAACTGAAAAAGAATATGCGAATGTAACATAAACCAAAAAAAATAGAAGACGTTCAAAATGAAAAAAAAAACTACGAAAGAATTAAATAATTCACAAAATGAACATTAACTTGTTAATAACAATAATTTGTCTAAGTTTTCCCCATGTATGCATATGTACATACACATATATATATATGTGTATATGTAATTATATTTTTGTATAAAATGTTTGTATGTGTGTGCAATCATAAGACCAACGTCCTGAAAATCCAAAGCCAAATATATTAAAGGAAATGCAAATACAAACAAACCTGCTATAAAAAAAATTATACCAAAATTTATATATAAAAAAACTCTGTTAAACCGCAGTCTGATATATTGATGAGGTTGGAAGACGTAACAAAATTTTTGAACGACTCTTTTTTCTTTAATTTTGCGAATATACTTTTTAATATTATTGTCTGAAATTAACTTCGCATAAATAATTTATTTTTTAAAAAACCTTGCAATGCAATTAAATTAAAATTAAATTGAGTGCAAAATACGGCCCAATAAAAAATGCGATCTTGTCGACATTTTAATGGGCTTTATTGTTCATTATATGAGAATTAGGTTCATTAAGACGATACATTGCATATAAATAAATAAGTTTTGATCCAATTTATTGTTGTTAATTTGCAAATTAAAAAAAAAAAATAGAAGCCAAATTGGTTTTTAAATTCCTGATTAAAATGTAACAAACACAAACGTAAATTTTTGAAATAGCAGGGACATTAAATTTTGATTGGAAGCCTTAAGCTCTTTAGCATAAGAGTAAAATGACAAATATTGCGCCATTTAACATCGGGTACTTGATATCATCTTTCGCTGTTAGCTTAAAAAAACGGCCCCTCGCTACAACTGTTACATGAAAAAAATTGGAAAGTTGCAAAATTATCTTTGCCCCATTGAAAGTGCTGTGTCAAAATAATTGAAACGGGTCACTAAAAGATTGTTTTTTCTGGTTATCAAGATAGGAATATTTTTTTGTGCACTTTTCCGCAGAACATCAATTCTTCTGGAGAATATTTAAGATAGCGTTAATAAACGTCCTCGACATATCCTAGATCTGAAGAGTCATCGAATAACTTAGGGCTCTAGTTTTGCTCATCCATTTTCCATTCGAGAACTTTTAAGTCAAGCTGGGTAAAAAGTTGAAAAGATTCTGAACATCATCGATTGGTCTTTTAGTTATATGGTAACAAAATTTATTGAAAACTAAAGTCAAATCAAGTCTCTTCTAATATTGATAGTTACTGTTTCCATAGAACAAAAAAATATATTGCAAGACAACTGATTATTTTCGTTTGATATAAGCACATAAATATTATGCAGAGTTAGGAAATTTTGATGGTTAGGCGGATAAACGTTTTCATGACCCGGATTGATATTTCTCATTTGTACAAAAAACAAAAATTAAATTTTTAAAGCAATTAACTGCCCAATCAAACAAGCGTTTGCTATGTTGTTTTTTTACTACTTTTCTGATGACTTGCAGCTCTTACCGCACCTTTAAATCATCCGCTTTTTCCATAGCAATCCCTAATAACATGAGGAGTGGTTCAAATTCATGTGTGAGTAGAGACGAAAAATTGTACTTACTTGCTTCTATACTATTTCGCAGCTCGATCAGAATAATAATCAATTTTGGAAGAAAAGGCCTTGAGTATGGCTTAAATTATTGCGTCAATTTCTTATCGTACAAAGGAACAGTTGTCGCTTAATATTTCATATTCTCTGATATAACAACGAAACTGTAATTTTTCGAACAATTTTTTTGTTTCTAATTTAAAACGCAGACATATAGGTTTGCTTGAGAGTTGCTCAGTAATGTTGTTGAACAGCGTCTTGAATGTGGAAGGAACTCTAAGTCCTGAAATAGACTTTCGCTAACCAGATTCAGATTCAGCGTCATAATTAAAAAAATTTAAACGTAAATCATAAAAAATTCATGATCCGTACAAAATATTTTTGTTTTTGACCTTTTCAATATATAAAACTCAATAATTCGTTTCCAAGGCATAGATAAATAATAAATTTCATGCGTAAGTTTTCAACACACGGCTATTCGTATATATAAATATTTCGATATACTATTAAATCGAAAAATATTTAAGATATGCGAGAAAAAAATTTTGGCTGCCAGTTCCACAGATCTTGAATCAGCTTTCCGTTGAAAAACAAATACATAAATTTACAAATTCATTTCGATTCATTTAAACTTTAAGCTACAGTATAAAACCACAATTAAGATAAATATATTACCATATAAGCCAGCAATTAATTGAGTTCATTTTTGATCAAAATCACAGTATGCAAATGCAGTGGAACCCTATTGTTGCAACGCAACGTTGGAGGTCTTTATTATAAAATAATCGTCGATCGTTCAATCGATCGGCCATTACAAAGAGAGCAAACTTTAAAAGGCAGCCATTAAAAATCACATTAAATTGATTTATTAACTTGAACTGACTAAAGGCACGTTATGGCGGCAGCGGTAGCGACGACTTTTTCAAGCGTAACACAACCACGCCTTTCGATGTAGCATCCGCCCTTAACTGAACAGCACACCAATGATGTGCAGCACTCAGTGAAGTTGCTGAGCAAGTTAGCCAACTTCAGTCGAATTTAGATCGGCAAATGGTTCAAACTGAAATACCACAACAAAACAAAAGGCGACAATAAGACATTAATTAACGAATACATCTTTCGACTTCAAAAGCGATGAAGACAAAAAAGAAAAAAACACAGATGAATAAATTTTATTAATGTTTTATTTTGTTATTATTGCTGTTGTTGTTGCAGTTCATTAGTGCAAGTTATTCGCAGACAAATCAAAAAAAAAAGAAAGGAGAAAACAACTGGACAAGAGTCATGGCTACAAGGCAGCTCCAGCAGCAACAACAAACCTAAAGTGGACAAAGTAATTTATTGTTTCTGTCCCACGTTCTTTTAGTGATGGCGAATGATTTCTTATGAGTTGTGATAATGAGTGTAAAGTATCGATACTTTAAAAAAATTAGCTAAACAGTGCTTTCACGTCAAGTTAAGCTTTTCACAAATAAATGTTTTTAACGTCTTTGAAATATTTTGAGATTCTTTTGAAAAATATTTACTTAAAGTCTACCGTACCGATAGATGGTATCGGAAGGCATAATATTTCTTGTGTTGTCTTCAATCAATTGTGACCACTGGTGACCAGCGAATTCAAATTACTTTGTTCACATTTTATACGATGTTGCTGTTATTCCTTGCGCTGTCATTAAGGTATTGTCTTTTCGTGTTACCTGTTTGCTGCTCACTTTAGAGATAAAACAAACAAAAACAACAACAACTAAAAAACATTTTAATTTTCAACGAACCAATTAAATGTTTTTTTCTTAGGTTGTTCCTTCATTTGCCATCGCATTCGGGCGTATAACAAACGAGAGAAGTTTTTCCAGTTAATTAAGATGCTTTTGTGTTTTAGCCGCAACTTAATGATTTATTTTGGATGACTTAATTTGAACATCGAAGAATATGACTCATTTTAGGTAAAACAATTGTTGCCAAAATTTATATTGGTTGTTGAAGTAAAATTTTTTGTCGTTTTCTTTTGATGTGAAAATATTCATTTGCTTATCGTTCAAGAGCATGTGAACTTCTTCTTAATATTCTTAATATAAGTACAAAATTTACAATACGTTATTTGTATTCTGTCTCATTTCGTTATGCATCATTTAGTTACTAGTTATATATAACCGCGATATATAGCCACTTAAAGAGTTCAAAAATTATGTATGCTCAAAAACTCTTAAAAAAAGCTTTGAACATAAAAGATATGCTATCTTATTTGTAAAGGAGATGGAAACTGATGGATATCATGCCTTCATATGAAAGTTTTTTTCCCACCTAACATCGTTTAAGCGTTCTCAATAAAATCTCGATTTCTTAGAAAATTATTGAGCTGGCATATTCTTTCCAAAAAAGATGAAATGTTCGTCTATTTCTTAAAAGAAATTAAATTATATATGCGTTTCAAGGCATTTTCATTTATCTCAGTTGCCAATTAGTTCCGTAATATGACAATTAGTTAAAAGTTATATTTCAACGACAAGTGATGGAAAAGTTGTAAGTTGGGTTGAGACTTACAACTTCAAATTATAAAATAATTTTCAACTCTTTCAATAGTTGGATAAATGTCCTTTTCGTTCATAATAGTTGAAAAATATGAAAAAAGAATTTAATATATGCTTTTAAGGCTGACATCAATGCTGTCGGATTAAGATTCAAACAAAAAAGGTGAAAACCAGAAATCAATGATATTAAGAAAATAATATGTACATATATTGTAAGTTGAATTTTTAAATTTTCGTAATTTTCTCTGTTTTCCTTCCCAAAATTTTCTGATTACATTTTGGAAAGATAAATTGTACTAAATTAGACTCCAAATGCGAAATGCAAAATGCTTTATATTCTCAAATTCAGCGACTGAAGACAGAGACATCGTATGATTCAGATACATAAAAATCAAACAGAAAATCATCGAAAATTTTTGAATTTTTAAAAAATACATCCCTAACACGTAGAAGAAAAAAATAATAAAAGTAAATATTTTGTAATAAAAAAGATTTTTTTACAATTATTCATACACAAATGGATAGGCTTTGGGGATTAAGATTTATCAAAATAAGTTGGAAACATAAATAAGTATTTCCATCGAAACAACATTTGTTTTTTGACTATAAAAATAAGTTTTTGAGCTTGTGACTTCAAAAATAGCCTTAGAGTTCATTGATATTGAATTTTAAAATTTATCAACCAAATTATAATATATGTATGTGAAACTAATTAGTTGAAAAAATTAATCTAAAAATTCACCACTTAATTGATTTCAGTAATAACTTAAGCTGTAAAAAGAATGAAAAAATATAATATATAAATAAAAATTCTAAGAAAAACTCCAAAAATATTTTCTAACTAGAAATTTTGAGAAGAAAAGAGAAAAAAATTTACTTCAAACTTGAAGATTTTCTCTAGTAACGTAGCTTAAGAGGTTTTAAGTGTAACCGCATTTTTATCACATTAGCTATTTATATTCGAAAACTTCGATTGAATGCTTTAAGAAAATCTAAAGTGTATGAAATTTTACCGTATGGAGGTTTACCGAAAAGAAAATCGACTTTTTTTTATCTCATCTATATATTTGCTTAAACGCATTTTTAATATGAAGTTTACTATTGAGCGGAAACTCTTCTCAGCATTTCAAAGCAATCATAACTCGCGAACTAACCAGTAGCAGGCCTTTGAAATCAGGTAAGATGAAAATACCATGTAAAGAACAATCGTCTTTTATCAAGAATTTTCATGAATGAAATTTAATCTAATGAGACTAATTAACATCAAATTATATTCAGAACGGTAGAGTTGTTAGGGGAGGGCAGCGCAGAAGGCGGACGTCGACCGAACCGTAAGTGTTCACGTTACGTCACTGATTGTGAAGCGATATTAATCACATAAAAATTAAAATTATAGCACCACAAGGCTGATCAAAATTCTGAAAATTCTTTTCCAGCTTTTTAGTAAAAACTTATTAAGTATAACTCCGTAATATTTTGCTAATCAACAGAGAAAAACAGATGAAAATGAAGTGTCTGACAATTAAGTGCACATTACTGTAATTAAATGAATTGACATTTATGGCATGTTTTCATGTTAGTCGTTACTGTATACAGTTTGCTATTACATCGTAGTTAGCTGCTGCTTCTTCTGCTGCATGTTGCAACTTTGAATGCAGTCAAGCGCAAAATGCATTAAAAATTCATTAATCGCATCGAAAATTGAAGTTGACCACTCTGCTTGTTGTCCTTTACCATGTTGTCTTTATGGGTGCTTTAATTTAGCAGCTACTGGCAAGTAGCACTGTATAAGTTCCCTCAAAAAAACCATGCGGATGTATCGATGGAGCTTATATGATTTTTATATAGACTGAGTGTTGATCAAAAACGTGTGTTTTGCTAGACCTTTGGACTTTTACCAAAAAACTACTTTCTTCAGTAAGCATTCAGTTTTCTGTTACTCTCATTGCCATAGTGTAAAGTAAGAAAAATTAAATAAACATCGCATACTCATAGCAAAACTGAAGGTAACATAATCTGAATGAATAAAGTGCTATATCTGTTTTATGTATTGGTTCATATATCATCAAAATGCTGAAGTTCTGCGAAAACCAAAATGGCGGTCACATAAAAGATATTAAATATCCTTTTTAACATCAAAATTAATTAGAAGAATGGAATATTCTTTCGGGTTTCATATATGAAGTTGATCAAATTTAAGATCCGTTTAATATTTTTTGAGTCCCAAAGGTATTGGTACGCTACTGAATATAAAAATTCGTTTCCCACGATAGAGTAATTAACGTCGATTTCAAATAATAATATTTTTGTTTCTTTTCTTTAGAATATAAGACCATATAGTGCATTTTAATAAAAACTTTATTATATGGCAAACATTAATAGCATATCTACCACAATCCTCCTTAATGTAACAAGACAGTCTTCATGAATTTAAGGAAAATTCAAATTAATTTTTCTCTCCTATTTGACGGTCGAACAATTTCGTTCGCCATTTTTAATTAAACTCCCCAACCGAACATTAAAGTGAACATCATTTGAAAGTTATGCAAATGTCTTCCCAATCTTGAAATTGCGTACTACATCACAGCAGGAAAAAAATTTAAATATTTCTATAGCTGGTAGAAGCAAAAAACAGTTTTCCCAAAAAATTGCTATGCGTTACGCTCAATAAACGCAAATGCTTTGCAATGCCATGCGATACGATGTGAGGCGATGCAGCCAACAACCATTGCTGTGAAACTTTCTGTCGATTTTCTAATCGACATCATTGGATGGCTATGTACCAACTATATGTATGTTGCAGATTCACGCATGCCAAACTTTAAATCTTTTTATTTGCTATTGTTTTTGCTTTTTGTAATTATAGCCAGTATTCTGACGACTTTTATTGCTGTACTCACACTGGTTTCCAATAGTCGATTACAAAAGCCCCAGTATTAGTGCAAAAATAAATCGATGCGTTTTGTGTATGCAGTCCTATAGATGGGTTGATATTGTAAAGCTTTGAAATAAAATTTTATGACTTTTCGCATATTTCAGGGAAAAAACAAATAGAAGGTATGAAATAGAATGGTTGAATTGAAGTAGCCAAATTCAATTTAAATGTCATTTGGTTTTTAGGTCTTCGGTTGCTGCACTTCCATCCTTCGGCATGAGCTACCCGCTCTCTATGGCTAGAAGTTTTTGAGTTAGTAGACAAATATAGTTCAAAGACAAGGATCAGTGATAAAATGCGCCAAGCGCGAATATTTGCATCTGCTAATAAAGCTTTGTGCAGTTTAAAGAGTTCAAAAGAAGGTTTTTGTTCCCTTACACAAAAAGTACGCCTCATCTAGCAAAAATCTTCCAATAGAGACTTGTAAAGAAAAAAAACCACGTTCATTTCCTGTTCGATATATCTTCACACGATATAATTTGACTGAGAGACGGCATTTGAAAAATTTTCATATCATTGAATTTGTGTTTGGCAAAACCGCTCAGTTTTAGATTTTGTCATTTTACGCAAAATTATCCAACATTTTCTGCATAATTTGCTAAGCAACAAAATAATTGAAACAGTCCAGCTTCATAAAATTCAAAAACTTAATGCTATCTCATAGTTGCATATACATATTTTTTTTTTAATTTCAGCACAAGTTCACATCTACACTTTGAACTTCCAACCCGTTGTTTCAATGTCAATGTCAATATCAACCAAAAACCTCATGAAAATCACATCATTTCACTTAAGTTTACGACTAAATAAATGTTTACGTCACTTTAAATGGCAACTTGAGAAAGTGTGACGTTTGCTGCCAGCATCAAAGGAGAGCGAGCCAGATTCAGAGCCAGAGACCCGAACGCGCACACATAAGCACCAACTGAATACAGTTGAGTCTTAAGGGTCGTTTACTAATTTACGACCACTAAAAATAACGAGCGTTAAAGTCATAAAAAATACATTTCAGTTGTTATTGTTGTTGTTGGTGTTTTGTATAAATAAAATTATTTTTTCTTCTTCTACTTGTATAACTTATTCAATTTGCCGCATCATACGTAGGTATGATGATGAAACGCTTCACTTTTCACGGGTTATACAGAGAATAAACGCCAAGAAGTTGAAAAAAAAAATTAATTTTTATGATTTTTATTTGTGTGATGTTCACAAACCACAAAAATAGCAACCGAAAATGTTTATGAACTATGAAATGTCAAATGATTTGTTTAAGGATTAAATGAAACGATAAAATTTTTTGGTTTTTCTTTGGGGATTTTTTCTAAATATTATGCGCTCATAACTAAAAGTTCAACTAATTACCAATTCTATGCAATATGGCAAGTTCCAAAACGTGGTTGGGGTAGTCTAGAATGGAGCTGGAGAGCTTCTACGCCCATAGCTATGTTGCGGGGATTTTGTAATCAGCGCACGTTTGTGTTCGTGCTGCCTTTATAAACTTTTAATGGGTTTGCGACGCACAACTTGTCGAACATTAAAACGCTCGAGATGCGCTCACGAATCACCATTAAAATGCTTGTTATTATTTCTCCACTTTTTTTAACTTGGGGTTGCTTTTTTGTATAAGTTTTCAAGAAAATTTCAAGTTAAGGTGGTGTTAACACATTTTTTCGCAAGTATGATGTTTTGAAAATTTTATACAGTACTTTTACATTTAAACTTTTGATACAACCAAATACTATTTTAGTATAAAAAATGTGGTTTGGCGCTTAAATAAACTTAAATAGATCATTATATTTTGACAAATTCTTAAGAATATTCAAGTAAGAAGTCGTTTTTAAAGAGTTTTTAAGTATTTTATGTAGCCTGATTTTAAGAAAATTACTTAAAGTGTAATTTGCAGGCTCTACATTTGTATACCCTTAATATTCTATTTTTTTTTTTTCATACATAAACTTCATTGTCTATTCACGCTGTCTTTGTTTGTTCAGTTGTGTTACTTTTTTCCTCCTGACTTGGATCCTTATTCTTTCATTTTTATTCCTTTGTTATGTTACACGCCACCTTGCGTTAAATGAGCTTTGGTTCCTGTTTTTGTAAGAAGCAGAAAGGAACGCACAAATGTTGTCTTCTTACTGCATCCTTTTATCCTTTACATTGCCAATGTACATAATATTGCCATGAATGGCATGGCATGTTCCTGAGATAGGACAACGTGCTTGGAATTGCTTTTAATGGTCGTTAGAACAACATAACGTCTTGAAAGTTTTCATTTCATTTTTTTAATGTTCAGGATTTTTTTTATGACTTGAATTCTTAAAAGTACAATGGGCAAATTTTGTGGATAAGGGGAAAACTTACTTTTCCAGATTATGCTTAGTAGCATGGAAAATAATTCAGTTAAAGGGTCAAGGCCGTATTACATTTTTTGCCACCCCTACGACAACTACATTATTGCCGCCCATATATGCGATTCGTCCTAGGAACTTATTTTGCTTGGAATGACTTTTTATGTTTTGTTTACGTAATATAATGTTTCGGAAAGACCTACAAAATTAGATCATACAAAATGTTAAATGTGTTGCGGTGCACCGGAAAAGTTGACCGTTTTCTTTCCTGTGTTTTTTTTTGTCTGACGATTACAATTAGTTAAGAAAAAGTAAAATGATTCAAATTTTTCCTAATAAAACTATCGCCCCCAAGAACCTGCCGCCCATACGGCACATCGTTGCTACCGTCAGCGCTATTGCGGCCCTGCACAGGACGCTATAAAAATCTCTGTTCCTAAACAGCTAACCTATGGAAAGAGCACACTGTGGTAAAACCTAATTTAGGTTTCTAGTAATTCAGCTGTCTTTTAGAGCAGGATGGCCCTTAACTTATTTCTTTATTTGTTTTGCCTAAAACTTTTATTCGAATCGTTTTCTTGATATCAGATACGTCATTTCCTTACATAAATTTGGTTCAAAAACGAGATGGATAAAAAAAGCGCTGATTCTGTTGTGAAAGCCTTATAAAAATAAAAGACTATATGTTGAAAATAAGAAAAAAGTTTATGTGAAATAATAAAACAAAATGGTTCAATATTCACCGCTTCGATCCACTGTGCATGTAATTTGCACGCATTATTACTTCAATATAGCAGCATTAGTTGTAATATTAAATTTTTCTTACAATTTTTATATTATGCGACTTGCACATACGGCGAAACATGCCTCAATAATGGAAATAAAATGAAAATTTTAATATTAAAATATTTTTTATAGCCTAAGGAAAAGCAAAGTTTAGCTACCATAAGTTATGCAATTTATATGAATAAGATTTGTTCGATATTAAATTCTGGTAAGACTAAAACATTTCATACATATTTCATAATAGACTGCTGCAATATGATGAGTGTTTTTCCAAGCTAACTATTCTCATAAGCATTTGTTTCAAAAATGAAAATTCAGCTAGAAAATGTCTGGGCTTAAAAAATAATCCAGTTTTTTATTAGGGTGGTGTCAGCTGGTAAATTTATGAGATTTGTTTCTCAGAATAGCGCAGAAGTAAAGAGTGTATAAATTATAAAACTGTTTCAGTTACCTACTTAAATAAAAGTTTAAAAAACATTTTTTACAGAAATATTTATGACATTATAAAAAAAAGGAAATTCATACATCATGTTAGTAATTAAAACAAAGATGTACCAGTGCGAACATATAGTTATTTTGTCATGCCACACATTGTCCTTTTATAATAAAGGAACAGCTTTAAAGGAATTTCCTAGCATCGATCGTTCAAAAAAGGGATGAATTCACTTTTTATAGTAGGTACTCCCCATACATAAGTTCCATATGTGCACAAAGTATTGACCCGTTTGACCATAGGCAGTGGAAAAATTAATATTAAAGAAGTTTTTTATTTGTGTTTGTCGGAAGTTGTATGCAACTGCAAGCGATGCCATATGCCACATTTTATTTCAAACTATTTGAGTTAATGTTTCATTATTGTATTGTATGTTTTTGTAGTAAGTAGATCGTGCTTCCCAAATTTTACCCATCTATTTTCTAAAGAGTACGTATAAATTGTGTTTTAAGACTTAATTCTAAATAATTATTAAACTTAAACTCGTTCAAAACTCAAATTTTGTTAATATACAGTAGACGTCCAATATTGCGTATAACGATATAGCGAATTTCCATTTTAACGAACAGTTTGTCGAATTGGAATTTTCCCAATGATGTGTATGAATTACGAGTACTAAAGATGTTAACTATTCCAAATAACGAATGCTGTTTAATTCAACAATAACTGTTGAACTCTAACTTAACTTTAATGACTAGATATGTATGTGTATATATGAGTAAATAAAAAAGTTTCTTCAATAAAAAACTCTTCGATACAACGAATTACGATATTAATGCACGGGTCAGTGCATTAATTAGTTCGTTATATTGAACGTCTACTGCAATCATTTTCATTGATATGCCAGCAAAATTGGTAGCAAAGTGGGCTCTCAATAAATTTTATTTTTGAAGTTTTAAAAAATATTCAAGGGAAATAACATTTATCAAAGGTTTGGAAAAACTAATGTGTATCAAGATCTCATTTTAATTTCAATTCATTTTTAACAAGTCTTTGTGCAAATCTAAAAAAAAAAATTAAATATGATACATCGAAATTTTAATTTTGAACAGATTTCAATTTAAACTTAAAATATCAATTACCCTATTAATTGTAAAATTTTAAAAAAAAAAATTATTTTTTCGAATGACCAAGAATTTTCAATTTTGTTTTCAACTTTTCGACTTTTATCAGTATTTTTATCAGTTGATACTTTTCAATTCCTGGCGGATTTTTAGATTCATTTTGATGTTATTCGAATTTAAGATACCTTCTACTAGTCGACATTAATCCCTTTATTCTCTTCGAAATTGCTTAGAATATGTTGACTTTGTCGGTTTTTTTTTCTATGCAATTCGATACTTTTCGACAACACTTGATACTTTTCTATACGAACTTAACAAAACAACATTAAGTTACACGCGAGTAATTTTTATATAAAATATAAGCAAGTCAGAGGCAAAAAACACAAAATATTTTAAAATTTGTAACACTACAGATTTTATTTGGATTTTTCGGCGTCCTATCTGCTTCCACATTAGAAAATCGTCATTCACCATTATCAGATAAAGTGCTGATTATACAAAAGTATTACTTATATTTCTACAAATTTTATTAAGAGATGATTATTCTTAAATATCTAAAAAAATAAATTTTGAGGAAACTTTACGAATTTCAATGAACATAGAGTATTAAATTCATAAAAAGAAATTTACGTTAAAAAGATGGGTATTTTTTTGTGGAACATATAATCTGTTCCGCAATGTTTTTTAAATTCACTGGACTAAAGTATTTATGTATCATTTGAAAAACTGTGATTTTTTCTGACTTAAAGTAACAATTTTGCAATTAGTAGCAATAAAAGAACCATTGCGCAAACAAAAAAGCCGTAAGCGCACGCACATTTCGAGTGTGAGACCCTATTTGTTCCCCCAACAGTAAACATGCGACGTATTCTATACAAATAGGCTTGGAAATGGGTAATTACAATAAATTCACAGCAACTAATCCGAGCAAGTGTCATTACAGATTAGACTACATCGTACAATACCGTTTGCCCGGATGCTACTGGCTGTTGCTATCGTCCTGTATGCCACTGCAGTATGTTGTTGTCATTTTGCGTTGTTAATGTTAATTTTAGTTTGACACTCTTGAAAAACACACCTCTGAATTGTCAATGTACTTGTGCTAATACCGCACAAAAGGCAGGCAGGCGTTACTACACTACATGTGTATATGTTTTGTATGATGGTCCTTGGAAAAGTACTCATAGGAGTATTTTTAGCACTACCCACACTCGTGTTGTATGTAAACTCCGAATACATGTTGTTGGTTACCGTGGATTTCATTGTGTTCATTATGTAACCTGAAGCCTCTTCGCATACACACTGGATTATGTAATCTAAATTTACCACATATCAACGTATGTGTTTGTGTGTTGCATTTAGGCCGGAAGGAAGGTGGATATTAAACAGATATACGAGTTCATGATTTTGCATGTTTTGTGTTTTCCGATGTCATTAAGATTGGGGACGAAAATGTGCACATTAAAACGTCTATTAACGATATCAAAATCGAATAAATATTGGGATTACGGGTATGTTGGGTTTGTTAGATTTGAAAGCGTATGAGTATGAAAACTTTTCATAAATAAATTTTGTAGACTTACCATGTTTATTTTGCTGGAAGGTGTTGCAACAGCATATTCAAGTGTTAGGACAGAGTGCATAAATTTTTCCCTTTAAGGGTTTAGTTGAATTGTTTTTGAAATAAAAATTATATATGTTTAGAAGAAACATATTAACCAAAAGATCTATATCTGATATTGAATGCTTGTGTATGCAATTTTTCGTATAGTCCTTCAAGGTAAAATCTATCGAGAATACTCATTTCACATAAAACTTCTCACTTGCGGCGAAATTCTATTGCGCAATATTTGAAAATAAATTTTCATTGAAAATAATGCTGTTATCAAGCCCCTTTATAAAATATCATAAATCGGCATTAGTTATATGAAAATATGATAAAATTTTTTTGCCATTGTTGTAGCAAAGCAATTACAACAAGTGTTCCAGAGCGCGTTGCAAAAAAGAAACGCAATTTAACATGATTAAAAATTAGATGCCACAAAAGTTATAAGCAAGAGGAGCAGCAGCAGCTTCAAGAACAACACTGTAACAGCTGCAAAAAATTCTCAAGCAAAAAATAAAATTTTCTTCAGAACTAACAAGCAAAAAAGCATAGCATAGTCCCAGATGGCGAAAATGTGAAAGGAAATACAAGTAAAACAAAAACAAAGTCATTTAAAGCAAAAAAAAAAAAAAACAATAAAAAATGTAAGAGACGACCAAAAGATAAACATTTTTCTTGAACCCCCAGTAGCAAAATCTTTGAAACAAAAACAACAATCATACAGCTAAGTATACAAAAACATCCTTCGAAGGAGCGAACGGTCTGTCTTGAACGAAGAATGAATGCTGTACGTGTGCCCCAAGAAATGCGCGTCTTCGCAATAAATCTTTTTTACGAGCGCACACACAAACACAATGATAGAAATAATGGCGGCAGGAGGATATGGACAAAATGGTAAATGGGAAATGAGAAAATGAACCCAAGCGAGAACTATTTGCTGAAGAAAAAAACTGAAGAAGAAAAATGTGGAGTATAGAGGACGAAAAGATTGTTCTTTTGTATTAACCCTTTAACGCCATCGTTCATTTTGTTTCAATACACCGTAACCAAGGCTTACTTACTTCCAATATATGTCAGAATATCACTGATCACAAAACTGCAGCTAAAATCGCGCCTATATCGCTAAAGAAAATTCTTTAAAATTTACTAAATTTTATATGAAATGAAAGGAGAGGACGTGAACGGTGAGATACTTCATGTTTAGCTGGGTGTTTTGTGAGATCATTGTAGCTGTCTATATCAAACTTGATCATAAGTTGAAGGCGTATTTTACCGAACTGTTGCAAAATGATTATAAAGGACGATCTCTAAGCATCGCTTTTGAGTTTAATCTTGGAAAGTTTTATATTGTCTTACTGTTTGCCCGCTATTTGAGAGGAAGCCAAATATTTTATTCATATAAAATAGAAGGCTTCTCTACGTTATTAAATTAAAACTACTTACTCTGTTTTTGACTTAAAAAAGGTATTCAATATTCTATAAAATTACCTTGAAGACCTTTGAAAATTTATTTTATTATTACATTTGCATTTACTAAAATTTTAAAATATATAGACTGCAACTTATATTAGCCCATTTCTTGAAGAAAAGAGATTTTAAATTCACCTCAACATTGTGATTAGAAGTTGATACAGTTGATGTTGATCAGCAGTTGCGGTTGATTTAGATTGAGATTTTTGGGTAAAATTCCTTTCAAAAATACTATGTATGCTGTTACTCAATTTGTATGCATATACACCCCCTTATTGAATCCTGTATCTGCTATTGAAAGCAGTTGTCACAAACTTTTTTCATATTTTTTAAATATGCGAGAACATATACTAATGTAGTATATATAGTATGTATATATATATATATATATATATAAGTACCTCAGCTGAAAAAGATCCATAAGAATCCGTGTGGTAATTTAAAAAATAAAATTTTTCGATTGAGTAAATTTGCAGCTTTTTCACATAATTTATATAGACTTAGTGTATCAAAATAATAAAAAGAAGATTTTAACGGTGTAGTCAATGTAGGTATTATTTGATAATATTGAGAGATAGTTCTGCAGATCATTTAAGCTCCTGAACCTATAAAATTTCAGATCTTTTACCGAAATTATAGATACACTTTATTCTTGAAAAGTTTTCCAAACCTTCAAGCCTAATCTTTTTTGTTAAGTATTTTGGAAATCTTATATATGATAAAAGACCAATATAAGGCATAAAATTCGGTATCTTGCGAATACATAGTTTTTATGATAGGACGTTAGGTATATTTAATATCAAAACCGCAAGTCAGAAAATTTACTTCAAATGCAATCCTATTCAAACAAGATATTGAAAAAGGATAAAACATCTATTAAACTTATCGATTCACCAGAGCACAAAAAATTTTTGCTGTTCACTCATCACAAACTTTATTCTCATTTGGGATTTTACATTAAATCAGTCCAGTTTTATATTCATCAAGTAACAATATTTCGTTTGTTCTTAAACACCCTTTTTAAAGTTGTTTTAAGTAAGAAA
This sequence comes from Meiosimyza decipiens, assembly GCA_963680825.1. Classification (NCBI taxonomy): domain Eukaryota; kingdom Metazoa; phylum Arthropoda; class Insecta; order Diptera; family Lauxaniidae; genus Meiosimyza; species Meiosimyza decipiens. The sequence goes on along the minus strand of OY804259.1, from coordinate 90,193,407 downwards.
TATCCTGACGAGAACTGAATTCAAATGCAACAATCCAAAAATCTTAAGCAAAATATATAAAAATATTTTAGTCAATATAAAATTGTTTCAAAAAAATTTATTGAGCTTTCATTTGTAAAATATTTTGAAGATTACTTTTCCTTAGATAACTTTATATTAATGGGGATATTTTGTAAATTTATTTTTTTGTTCTCAAAGAAGATTCGTTATCCTTTGAATTATTTTTCAATTCAAAGTGTTATTATACCACAGCTACTGTAAAGGATTAGTGGTGAAAAGTGTGTTAAGCTAAACAAGTGGTAAAAGAGCGGTAATGTTGGAAATTGCGAGTTGAGTGGCTGTATGCACTAACAACCTTACAAGGCAGCCATCTTTCCATCTTTGCATTAGCAAGAGTATGTGCGTATTTTGTTGAAGAAATATACGAGAACTTTCAGTGCTAGATAAATATTCACCGCAAAAATGATAACTTAAAAATTCTTATACACATACTGAGGTATCTCTAGTTGGATACCACTAACATAAATAATACTACATATGCATTTTTACAGAACGTTCTTGGGCTATTGAGCCTTTGGTTTAAAAATTGTTTTCCTTTATAAACTGTTAAAATTTGCTATATAGCTGGATCTGAAACTGTAGGTATTTTAATATAACAAAGCAACTGTTTTCTCATACAAAAAACTGTAAAAATTGTAGGTATCAAAACCAAAATGTGATCGTAAGACATTCTAAATTTTTGAAAAGTTTTATTTGTTGAAAATTTTTAAAAACTTTCAAACAAAAATATATGGATTAGATAGATAGATTGATATCCTATATTTGCTTTCAAATGTTTTTTTTTTATCATTATGCTTGTTGTTGGTTTCATTACTGAAAGAAAATCATTTTTTTTAATTATTTTATTCATTAAATAAATCTTAGTGGCTACATCAACGTCAGCAATGATTATCATGTCTGTTTATCAGCAAACAATTTGCGATATTCGTTTTGAATCAATTTTTATAAAGTTTTATGCTTTTTTTTCATTGGTATGTGTGTCGAGCTGTAAAACACAGTATCCAATATGTGCGAAAATAAATAAATGTAATGTATCTGAGAACACTAAAAACGAAAATTATGTTCCGAACAATGTATCCCAACATTATGCAATATCTATGCATGCGCACACACAGGCTGCTCCTACAACAGACCAACAAACAACAGAGCCAGTGCGTTTCTTTTGCTGTGTAAATTTGCATAAATAAAATGATGGCAAAATAAATATGAATAAAAACCCAAATATGAATTGTTTTCTTGCATGGTAATTGGAACAATATGAACAGAATGCAGAGCAGCAGGATCAATAGAAAATATACTTGCTGTATGTATTCAAATGTTATTTAAATTAATATGAATATTCACAAAATGCATAAAAATAAGCCAAATTATAATGAATTCCATGGTATGAATATTAATATTAAAGAAGAAGAAACTTTTTCTGCAGCTTCTAAGCTAGATGTCCTCATTATTTCATATTAAATTTAGGAATAAAATACTTTGCTAAGTCATGAAAGCCCCCCAGAAGCTTAGCAACTTCACAAACAAAGATATTTTGGTTGGAATTTGAAAACAAACAGGTGTGGCTCACACAATAAAAGAACATAGGAACCCTATATCTTAGTAATTTTAGTAGGTATAATTTTGAAATTTCATACGATAACTCACGATATGTAGTTTCACCAAACTTTTTGTGGAAACATTTGGTTACACAGGAAATTGCTGGAAAATGTGAGAGGGGCATAACAAGACGGCAAAAGTTAAACTTTATAACGCTGTGATAAGAAAACTATTGAAGCAAAGTTAAGACTTGGAAAGTTTTGTTAATACAGGTTGGTCAAAAAGCTGGCGTGATACTTTCTTTACAAGATAATATCTTATAAATCTGTCAAAATAAACTTTGCAGCCAACTATCCACCCGCGAATGAAATTGGAAGCTGGGGTAGATTGTAGTTAAATAAAAACTAAATCTAAAATCTATATATTACTATACATATAATCTATGAATGCATAAATCACTCAACCCTAAAAATTTGTTCCATGAGTTAAAACTATGTGGACATACCAAACCACTCTGCCATATATTAGGTTTTCCTTAACGCTCTGCTCAAATCTTAATCCTATCCTACAACTCAATTCATTGAGGTTTAACATAATGAAATTCATTGCCAATCAACTTAATATAAAATTACACAACTCTCAGCCTCTTACGATTGTACCCACTACATTCTGCGTAAGAAATTTCATACAGTCAACCAATGCTGCATGTGAAACATACAATCGTACATATTTTCTTTGCAACCCACTTTGAAATGGCCTTAAGAAAATAACCACGGTGTTAATGAATGTTAACGTTCTCTATCTTTAGGTGGCAGTCACTTTTCTTACATAATTTCTGTTGATTGTTATTTATTTGAGAAAAGCTTTTATTGGTCTTTAATTTGCTTATTATTGTCGTTGTACATAAACGAATTGTTACAAATTGTACTCCTTATCGTTTAGATTTTTATTGTATCATTTTCCAGACTTTGAGCTTTTCTCTATTTCACTATCATCATAGCTTACTTTTTTTGATTTATTTCTATATCTTTTTATATCTCTTTATCTAAACAAAGTCAGATTAAAGTCACCATAGGCACTGACAAGGGAACTATGAATTTTATTTGAATTCAAAAATTTACTGCTCTTTAAAAATCAGTCCTGCTGCTCGGCCTGCACCAAAGTAAGCCACTGTGCCAATCTCAGTCACTTTCATGAAAAAACTTCCACAATTTTGGGTCATTCATATCACTGTGAAAAATTGTTTTTGTACTTTTTATTGATGTTAACACTTGGCTTTAAGTTTCTTCTTTTAAGGGCGCCCGGTAGTCTTGCACCCGTGAATTAAAGGCAATTTTAAAAATTTTTTGAAGGTGTAAGTAATGAACCACGTCGCTTAAACTTTGTTGGCAAAAAAATTTTTATTCATATGAAAAAATTTTAGTTACATATGTAAAAACTGGCGATGAAGAAGGACCATTTAAATGAAATTTAAATATCGAAAACAGACTATTTTCATTAGTCTTTATGTAAAAACCAAGAAGTTATCAAAATAAAAATTGTTTGTTGTTACAGGCCATAACCAATGGTGTATGGAATAACATATTAAAATTTAAGATGATTCGGATTGATAGTATTTTTTTTTTTAACCCGCCGTGCGGAAAAAATTAGTTTCGAGATAAACGAGGTTAAAGTCTTAATATCGTTTTACGCTTTATTCCCGAAAGACTGTATTCTCGAAATACTTATTACAAAAAAATTGCTTTGTCAAAAATTCTAGACCAAAATGTGGCCTTAAGTCACGTCTACGTAATATATAGAATTTGTTATATTTCAATCAAGATAATGCTTCTGTCAACTTGAGTATTTGCAAGACCGTTGCTAGTTTTTTGACTTTATGGAAGGTGCCCTTTTGTCGATGCTGATCTGATTTTGGACGTACATTATTTGTGTAGTTTGATATTATTTTTCGAAATTTATGAAAAAGTTAAATTTCAAGCCTACCTGTTTGAGCCTCTCCTCTTTTGGCGCGGAAAATGAATGTGTCATTCTGGTATCAACATATGATTGATTCGGTAAGTTTTTACTTTCACAAATTCTCTCAGAAACCTGGCTTTTCTGTTAAACCCACGCTGTATGAAGATATCAAACTAGAACTTGGTTTACAGATTGGAAGATATCAGATATTGGTGTGTCTCGAAAAATCAAAATAAAATTTCAAAAGAGCTATCTAATGCAAGTATGTATGTAGTTTTGTAAAAATTTCATAGCCAAGACAAAAAAAAAACTTTAAATGCAATTTGTTCAGCAAAAGCTTGTCACTTGTTTATTTTGAGTTAAATACGAGAATTGTGTTCCAAGACTGATTGCTGGAATAAATATCCTTACAAAATTTTATAAAATTATAATAATATCATCTCATTAAAGAACATAAAACCATTATGTCTATATTTCTGCCTAGTGTGCACATCCCATGAATGGTAACAAGGTCACTTACCAAAATACATTAAAAGACAAACAAAAATATTTTACGCTTTTGGGACAACACAATACAATTAATAATATCAAACTTAAGAAATCCCTAAACTGCACTAAAAAACTTGTAAACTTATAGAAAATCCAAGAAACACAGGTAGAGAGCTATTAAAAAATACAGCAAAAATCGTACCAAAGGTAATCAGGTGTCTTTATGTTTTAACAACATTAACGTTTTGACCTAACAGCGGTAAAAAAAGCGTGCAAAATATGGCATATTTATTTCCTTTGCTTTTATGTTAATCTTTTTCCAAAAAGTGTTTTTTTGTAAATTTCCCATAAGAGCAATGCCAAATAAAATCGAGTCGAGGTCGCATGCAGGTATCGTGGCAGTACTGTGCTCGCATCTTGTTAAAAAAGGAACACCAAGAAAAAATAACGACGTGAACGTTCTTAATCTCGTTTATCGTCTCATATATCCTTCTTATAGGTTCCAACACTCAAACCAACATTAGAACGCAGCGCAAGGAGAAGAAAAAAGAATCGCAATTATCATAAAGCAAACCTACCATCCAAGGCTCCTTTAACGGAAGTTTTGCATCGAGCTTGGTAAGAAGGTCCTTTTTTTTGTTTATGCTTTGAGTTTTTTTGTTTGTTCGTTTTGCTTTGTGCGCTGCATATAAAAAAGTTTCCGAGTTTTTTTTTCGGCATCATTTTCATTTTACTCTTCTCCGTTTATTCCACTGGGATTTTGAAGCTATTAACGGGAATTGCTTTTTGGGGAAATTATTTGTACCCCGTATAGTGTAGCATTAATGATTTTTTTGTGTTTTTTGTTTTGGTAAGTTCACATAAGGAAACCATTATCACCTGATATATGAAAGCAATTTTGAAGAGAGCTGTTCTTCGATTTAGTGCACGCTCTTAAATGCTAAAGCTTAAAAAACGAAAGGATATTTTATGTAATACGGAAAGTGCTTGCTGTGGGTGAAAATAAATTTTTGAAATGTTCCTCGTGTTACATTTATAATTTAAGTCAAATGATTAATATTTTTATATTTCTCTCTAATGTTACTAACAGCATAATCCAAACGGTAGTAGTAGAACTAAGTAAGATTCCAATTTCTGTAATATGCACGAGCGCAAGAACGTTTTTTTTTAAAATTGACATATGAGTTGAATCGTATTTTTCTTAAAGGTCATAAATGACTTTCGATAGTCAAGTTGAAGAAATGAAAGTGTGAGTAATTAAAGTCCAAAAGAGAATGAAGAGAATAAATTTGATCGTACCAGAATTACAATACAGGACTTGATTTTCCGAAAACAGGATTGATTACAGGATAGTATTTTTTTTCTTTTTTAAGCTGATTCGTTCAGTTCCACCTTGAGTTTCAAAAAAAAAATGTCTTTCGCTTTGATTTTCCGCAGCATGTTCGATTTTGTTTTTATCCAATTGTAACAATTAATGCACGAAATGTTTAAATTGATCATAGCAGTCACAATGGGTCTCAAAGTTTTCTTTTTTAACTGAGATTTTTCATCTGTCCACGTCTTTTTCGTGGAAACGAATACCCGCTTTACAGAGGCGGTCGTGCCGGGTAAACAAAGAATATATTCCATTAGTGTTGCCATTTCTTCGTAATCGCAATTCTCAGTTTCCAAATGTGTACAAATTTCAACCCATCGTTTAGCAAACACAAAATTCTTAAATCTTGATAAATAATTGAGAAGGTAATGCTTTATTTCACAACTTTTTTTGTAGAAAAGTTTTGATCAAGTTATCATCGTAAGGGTTGACGAACACAAGCTAACAAGAAAAAACTGAGCGAGATAATGATCAAGATAGATGCAAAGCTTAAAATCAGTGGAAATAAAACAGGATAGTTGCAGGATTGTTATAGGATTTTTCACAAAAATACAGGAGTCATTATTTACAGGTTATTTGCTGAAAATACAGGAGTATCCTGTAAAATACGGGATGAATGGCATGGTTAGCCATAAATAAACCCTAAAAACTATAATTCAATCTACATTTTGTACAAAACAAATTGGTTTTAATGGTGGTGAAATCGGCGTGGAATTAATATTTTAATATCTAATGTTATTAACTAAAATATACACACATTAATAGATAACATTATGTACCAGAGTATAAGTGGGGATACCGATCTCACATTTTTGTAGTGATTCCTTTAACGGGACCTTTTCATAAATTAACATCTTATGACAATTAGAATATTTCAATCCGGCCTTTGCAAATATTTCATTTCACTTAGAGACCGCTTATTTCCTGATATTATTACGTGCGAGCTCATATGTTGATGTGATTCAATATAGTCCATGAGGTAGCGCTGCATTTTTGGAAGCAATTTCCTCTCACTTAATTTTTTTTTGCAAATGATATTTTAAGTATAGCTGATACACGAAATAAGCGTCAGTTGCCAGAATCGTGGTGGGCTTGGCTGTGGAAGGCCGACAAAAAACTTTCCGCAATAACTTGGAAAGACAGCCACAAGTATAACAGTTCGTTGTAACAGTTATAACTGCAAAAAAAGTATATCAGTTACCTCAGCAGTCAAAGTCAGGATATCAGGGAAGTTCCCCAGCAGCGAATAGCGGAAAAAATATTACTTAAGAATTGTTACTTAAGAAATGTTACTAAAGGTGAAAATGTCTAAGATTCATTTCGATTTCGTTTTAAGATTCCTTATTTAACTTCCGACTACGGTTGCTACGTTTCCTTGTTTTCTGCAAAATCCTAAGTACTGTAGTCTTTGAAGATTCTTTTGGGTCCACTACGTAGTTGTCGAAATCAAAAAATCTCTAATGCTTTTCAAGTAAGCTAAACAAAATGAATCCATCTCTCATATTTCGGAGTAGAGTGTAGTAATTTATCTAATTTCATTTATATCTACTTCAATGTTGAATGAAATATGTAAGTCAATTACATACATAATGTAGGATTATAAAATCGCTTAAGTGTAATTGGAATCTTAAAAATAAAGAATCAATTTCAAAGTAAAATAAATTTTACTAAAAGTATTCCAGCAAAGAAAAACTGGGTCCAAGCAGCGCATGTGCATCAACGCCCTCTTTCAAAGAAACTTGGCAGAATTGGCATAACTTTTTTCTCATGACAAACTTTTTTTCTTTATTTTTCATTTTAGCGCCTTTTTAAACAGCGAATCATCAGCAAAACGAAACTTCAAGAAAACGAACCAAGAGCACAACATACAAAAAAAGCAAAGACAATGAAAGAAAAAGAAGGTGAAACTCGTTGCTATTGATTTTAGTCGCACATTTATGTACACATAATCGTTTAGACTACGAAAGTATTATTGGAATTGTTATGGGCCCCGATATGGATATGACCACGTTAAGCAGGCGCAGAAGGGGAGTGAATTTGATGGCAGTAGCACCAACAATGGCTGAATCACAGCGAAACAACCAACAACAGCAAACGTTTCACACACTTCAAGGATGTTGGCACCAAGGATAAGAGCAAGCGTAACAAAAGTTTTAGCTGCAGTTTGAACGCTTTTTCTTAACTTTTATTTTAGGGGTTTTTCGCAAGCAAAAGCGTTTTCTTATTGGTCGTTAAGATGAGTTTCCATGAGCAGCTGTTGTTGCTGTTGGCATTTAGAAAAAGAAAGTTTTTATTTTGGCTTGCAAGGAAGCAGAAAATGCTCAAATTTCTGCTTGTGTGAAGATACGATTTGCTTCTCAACTGTTTTTGGGTTCTGTTATTATTTGCTTCAGTTGTTTGAGCAGTTTTTATTATTTGAGTGATTTCACAATTGCTTCGTAAAAAGTACGTGGTGAAAATCTGACATAGATTGCTTACATATTAATTTTTTTGGAAGGATATAATAAAGTTCATGATAACTTAAAGTGAATGTTTAAAAGTCGGCTTTTCCTTAAATTAAAAAAATGCATGGAAATTTGCGACTTAGGTAGTTGAGATATCAAATTTTTGAGATTACTATATTTGCAGAATAAAATATCAATATTTTTGAGATGAAGAGTTTTTATTTTTGGAAATTTCTATTGGAAGATGTTAAGTTCTACAAAAAAATTTCCTTATAAAAAATCGTTGGCCCATAAAAAAGGCCACCAAAAAACTATGGTCTCTTTGGTGATTTTCAATTGGAAAAAGTGTCATACCTAATTATGCCCAGGCATTAGTTCAACCAGGTCGATTTTATATATGAAACAAGAACTATTTACAGTTTGATTAAAATAAGCTTAAATCAATGTTGTAAGAAAATAACATGGTATAAGTATGCGTGGGATAAAGTTCTTATACGCCTAAAGTAAAGAATATAATTAGAAAAAAGATGTTACGACCTATACATCGTAAAAGAATAAAGGTCGTCGATTAAAATTTTTACCTAATATTTTGATAAATTTTAAATTAATGAGCATCTTAAAAAAGTGGCATATTGACTTGGTCAGTTTAATTAATAGAATATTGCAGTCTTCCGTGTCTGTTGAAAATTTCAAATCGAAACGACCTCTTATGAAACCATTCCCAATTCAAAAATATCATATGGTTGTCATACTATTTGCCTTTTAATTTAAATTTTTTCGCATTGCAATTGCGTTTTTATATGTAATGCTGAAAAAAGGCAATAACCACACACTGCAGTTGCTCTGAACAATCCAGCACGCAACTACTGTGAGAGTATGAATTGAAAAGGATTATATTAAACTTTTAGATTGCTTTAGAAATGGAAACAAAAACATCAGCAAAAAATTTAAAAACAAAAAAGAAAAGGAGTAACGAACGACCAAATAGAAATAAAAGCACAAAAAAGGATAAGAGCAACAAATGCCATTGCAAAAGGATTCAGTTTTTTTGAAAACGCTTTCAATGAATCCCAGTAGCGAGTTTATACGAAAAAGTTTCGCTTGTTATTTTTAATGGTTGACAATAATCGTTAAATGTCTTCGTAGTCGTATTCATAGTCGTCATTGCTCCCGTTGTTGCTGCTGCTGCTGTTCTTCTTGTTGCTTTTGATGCAGCAACTTTAATCCAACTCAGCGAAAAACAGGATGATGTGGTAAAAACCGCTTTAAGGGGCGTAAGCTGTAGTTGCAGATTTTACATTAAGCTTCATGCATGGGAAAGTTCGTTGCGCATTTGTTTTTCAAAAGTTTTGTGTTTTTGTTGCAAAAAAGTTTTGCGACTTTTTGTCGACATTTTGTTGATCGCACTATGGGCCGAATTACGTGTAGAACTTGGCTTGACTTTTGGTTTGCAATTAATATAATATTTGATGTTAGAATATCATATCAAAATATATCGAAATCGAGGCACATCTCTTTTTTATCGATTTTGATTGCACCATTGCACCACGATTCGAAAAAGTAGAGGAGGAATAATTTTTTTATTGAAAATATCCAAGCAACATAAAATAAATCATTGATAAAATTTTATGATACAAAGGTTTTTCAGCCATGAAATCGATACGGTCTTATCTTTCCAACAATTTTGGACTAAGTATACACATATATATTTTAACTTAGACTCACTTTTCAACTAATATATCTACTTAATGATATATTATCTACTTAATATCTTAATATCTTAATGAGATATATCTACTCAATATATCAAAAGGCATCATAAGAAATTGTATATCAAAAAATTAGGGGAGCCCATAACATCTTTATACCTATGCTGCTCTCAACCACAGCTACATATGTAAGATATGATGTATTAGATGAATGATGTAAGTTATATGACGAGAGATACATATAAGATATACTATATTCGTAAGTTGTAAGATACAATATAGTATCTATTCATGTAGTATATAATATAGGATATAAGACCTTAGATTAAAAGATATAGGATATATATCATTATTTATGTAGGACTTAAACCATAAAGTACGAAATTTAACTTAAATATGTTTGGTCAAAAATATGTGATATAATATATAAGATATAAAACAAAACTTTAAAGAATGAGATGAGATTACAATAAAGATACCTCATTTCCTTCTTCTCAACTTAGTCACTGTACAACATCAAGAATGCTACCGTTACCAATTTTGTTGCGTCTTCAATGCTGTTGAATGTTTAAAATGCTTCAAATGTTAATTATCCTGTACATCCATCCACGGTATCCCAAATCATACAAAACAAAAAGTAACTTTGTTTCATTTATGTTTTATGCAAATTTTTCATTGCCTGTATTTCGGTCCTCCATTTGCGTATTCTCTGTATGCAAATACAAAGTGTGACTCAGGGTGCTCAGGGAACCAAAAGAAATGTCATTTCATGTCCTTTTTCATTCTTTCTATCTACCTGTTTGCATTTGTCGTTTTATGCATTTATAAATATTTTAGAATTCTAATCAAGATTTTCGTGTCACAACTGGGAGTTTTCTTTTTATTTTTCGCAGCGGAAATGGAATTTTGAAAGCTCATTGTGTGACTCTCTTCTGCGATGTTCCGTTCTGTGCTCTGCTTATCGCATATTTGGTGTTCGTGGCGATGGTGGGACAAATGTTGTGTTGATACTTTTTGGTGGCATTTTAATATACGATAAAATGGGCGATTTAAAAATGAATTAAAACTGAGCAATGGATGTTGGGTAATTGAGGATATGTTTTCTTTAAAACCAGTAGTGTATTTGCTTTGGTATAGAAAGTAAAGTCTTTAGTGCTCTATATATTTTGTTAGCATAACTGTTTTGAATATTCATATTCATTCATTTAAGCTACTTGTGTAAAGGCTTATGCAGCCTAGAAATTCAGATACTCCCAGAATTGCATATAGCTCTTGTATAAAATTATTAAGAAATAAGTGGCTCATTATGTCATTAGGCACTTGCTAAAAAACATTTAATAAAAATAAAAACTTTCTTTAAAAAATATTTAATAAGTTCGACTTTGGTTTGCGCTGACATCTTTATTAGAACAGAATTGAAATATGAATAAATAAAGAAACAGAAAATTAAAAAAAATAATACGAACACGAACCCAAACAGCTATAAAAATAATTTATTGTTTTTAATTATTTAACCAGCGAGTGGTAACTATGCTTTTTGTTGCTGTATTTTTTTTTTCTGTTATCTCTTAATGTCGCCAATCACTTTGTGAATATGCATTAGGGTGTTGCATAATTTTTGTTTGGCTCAACATTAAAATGTTTGTTCCAGATGCAAGAATGAAATGGTATATATATTTCTAAAAATTATTTTTAAGATACAATAACACTTATTGTTCTTATAAAAAGGAAAAAAAATCGAAATCATTTTTTAATCCCTAACTTTTCCTTTGAGTTTTCAAAATGTCCGGTTAAGCTCAACATCAATGAGTTCGGATGATCATAAATAATATAAAAAAGGAATTATAGGAACCGCTATTTTGTAGGAGTGACTACGTAAAATATTGACAAGGCAGAACTAAAACATTTTCTAAGTCAAACTTATATTGAGGTTAATAAATCCAATAAACATTACACATCAAATAGTTTGGTCTGTTTTTTCCATATTGGTGGAATCTGCGTTCAAGAATGCATCGGAAATGATTCGTCTGATTTCTTAAATTGCCAACTGATAGTTTTATCGCCAGAAAGAATAATTAATTGAAATTACCATGGTCTTAGTAGTTATTAAGTGTACTATTCCGCTCGAAATTACAATTGAAAGTCTGCTAAAAAATGACATAGTGTCTGGTCTACCTGACTCTCACGCAATCAAAATGGCTTCAATTTCACCCATTAATGACTTCACCTTGTACAATTGCACCATAGAAAAAACAAAAAACAAAATGCACGCAAGGGGCAATAAAACGGTGTGTTGTACTTGCATGCTTGTTACTATTTGCGCAAGCAACTTTGCTTGAGCAATTTTAGGACTTTAATAATTTAATATGTAAAAAAAATATGGTGATAATTTTTTTTGGACATTGAGCTATTGTTTAATTCATATACATTTCAGAAGAAATGATAATATATATATATACATAAATATTTGGTTAGAGCTGTTGCTCTATGTATGAGTTGACTAATAATGAATTATGTATGCTGCTTTGAAATTGGTATGTGTTAATAATTCTGTACTCCATTAAATCTTCAATATATATCTATTAGTTTCAAAAATAAAATTATTATGTAGGATAGTTTCTCCTCTTCATTTTTTGATTTGATATAGTTTTTGGTTAAAGTGTGTTGATCGACCAAAAACTATCAAAAGGGCGGTAAAATGCAACTGAAGGAAATGGCTTTACATTATGAAAAACGCTGTAGCTCACATTCTTTTTATGGAAACTCTTCTCATTTAACATTGTTTTATATAATCATATCTTAAAAATGAGATATAGAGCATTAAGATTAAAAAGATAGCATTCATTTAGCAATGACAGCTTTAATCATCTGTTATAGGGTATTACTTTGACACACATAATTTGACTACTGAGACCCAGGTACACACTTATCCGCCTCGATCTCTGAGCATATACTCTTTTAGTGAGAATCCTTTCAAATGAGGTACAAAATGCTACGACACATAAAACCTTTTATATTCCCTCTTGATATGGGTCACTTTCAGCCAGCTGTTGTCTGAAGATAGTTCAATACAATTTTTTCTTATTTTACTCAAAATAAAGTGCTTAATAGAATTCGCAAAAAAAACGTTTGCGACAAAAACGTCCAGAATAAATCAGCGTACATCATATTTGAACATCCGCAATTTAACAAAATGAACTCGGAAGACTTGAATTTATTAATGAAAAAACGTTATTTAACAATACTATCGACTATCAATCTATCAATTAAAGTATAACAAATTATTTTATTAGCTGTCATATATTACTAATGAATTGTCAATCACACAAAGTCTACAACTAACTCCAAAAATACTTTAAGTTACTATGTATAGTTATTTTTACTTAGACCCACCCTTAAGCACATGCGCTAAACAAAATCCACCAAATAAACCCACGGCGTTTGTACAAACGTAAATTAATCTCACCCAATCGCGCCATGAAACCATGAAATGCAGCCACTATTCTTTTTTTTGGATTTTTTGATATCTCGGGCGCAGAATTGAACATGGAAATTATTTAAGGTCTTAATATCATTCGAATAAAAACAGCTTGCTGCAATACATTGCGCTGCGGCTTCCCTTGGTGGCTGCATTCAAAATATTTCCAACTCGTTGCGCATGCGCTTTTAAGAGAAGAACAACAAAGAAAGAAAAAACGTGGCAGACTTAAAAAAAATAATTTATGGTTTTCCAACATCCGCCATCTTGGTGCGACGACGATATTGACCGACGGCATGTTTTCAAAGTTGTTTCTTATGGACGCGTCCGTTGTTCCCTTGCATCTGTTTAAAGGTTTGCGTTGAGTTCTTTGTTTCGAAATGTTTTTTAACGTCATTTTTTCCTGAGTTATTTCTTTATTTGGTTTATGTCGGTTTGTATGTATGAACGAATATTTTTCCCGTGGTAATAAATTTGATAAATTCCCTTTTTTTCATTCATTTCTTACCTGCAGTCATCCCAAAAAATAAGCCATCATAAATAATTGGAATTGGTATGGAATGAGAAAACAATTAAGGGTGCGCGTATTGCCGCCACCTCCGCATATGCGCAGCGCACGATGAAGATCTCACTTTGGGAATTAAGTAAATTTTATGTTTTTTAAGATTTCAATTTGATAAACTTTTTTTTGGGGAAATTCTAATTTTGTTTTGTTTGTTATTTATGGAGGTTGAGTAAAATTTCACTTAGCTTTTTATTGAATTGAACTGTTTTCAAAACTGGGGTACTACTGAAATCATAATTTTTTTTATTTTATCAACAATCATATTTTCAATGAAAATATTTAGAGAAAAAATACCCACAATCAGGCGATAGTCCCATGGAGAGTTACAGTTTTTGCATTTATTATGATGCAATTTATCTTAATGATCATTGAATTATAAAAAACCAAGTACCAAGTCGTATCTTTGAGATACAAGTGGCTGTTTATCTTAACAGCAGCAGCAGCAACAGCAAAATGAACTCGGTTGGCAGTCGTTAAGTAAATGTCTTTAATTGGTTTTTATTAACGTTTAAATCATTTGTTTAAAATGCAAATTAACATTTATTTAAGTTGCTTGCAATGAGTATGTCCACATACACAGATACTGGCATGCACACATACATACATATGTGCGTATAATCAAATTGCTTTAAGTTTGCATTCTGAACTGGGTAGGAATGTGTAATTTTTCATTCAAATTGCAATTCCAGGGGATTGAAATATGAAATCGACTTTCCAATCTCATGGCAAAGAGGGCTTGGTGCCTTTGTAAATTTCATTCCAGGAATCAATATTTTGAATTGAAAGTTTTTAAGTACATTCCAAGGAACTAAAAATTTGTACATATAGACTTTACGAAACTCATGGCAAAAGAAATTGGTTCTCATATTGATTTCATTCTAGAAATCAAAAATTGGTATTAAGAGTTCTTGTTTCATCCCAAGGAGGAATTCTAAATTAAGAGTCAAATTTTTCTGTTTTTTTTAAATGGAATTCAGTACTTTGTCAATTCTATTTCAGAAATTAATATTTGAAACTGAAACATTTGGTTTTCATTCCGAAAAGTTTAGATTCGGTATATTCTTTTATTCCTAATTTCTTAAACAATTTTACTACAGAATTTAAAATTGGAAACTAAAAACTTTAATTCAATTTTGAGGGGTTAAAATATCGAATTCCATAACACTAGAAGTTACTTTTCACTTGTATTCAACTCCAGGAATCAAAATTTGGACATTTGGATTTTCTATTTCACTGCAAATGAAATTGATTCCTTTGTCTATTCCATTCCAGAAGTCATAATTTCTAATTGAAAACTCTTAACACTTCTTCAAAAAAAATAGAATTTGGGAATGACTTTTTTCAATTCCAGTGCAAAAGTAAAGAAACAATTATTAGAATTCGAAGTCGGTAAAATTAATGTCGATGACATTGATTGCTTAAGAAGAAGCCACACTTCATTTTTAACTTCAGATTCCTGAAAAAGAATTGAATATGAATCAATATCTTTAGCCATCGTAATAAAAAATTCGATTTAAGAAAATTTAATTACCAGCAGAGGAATGATTCCTACCCAGCTCACCTTGCATTTCACAAGCAAGGTAAAGCAACATCAATGTTTTTGATAAAATATAATCATTGGCAATATTGCCATTTAACAACATTAAATACAGCAACAAAGACAACAACTATCGCTTGCAAGCAACAACATTGAAACACCGACATTGCGAATTTGCATCAGAAAATAAATTCATAAACTTCACATAATTTTAAATATTTACGCTCGTTAGTTAAATGATCATAAAATTGCTTGTTATTTGCAATTTTATGTTGCCGACGACAATTTCTGTTGTTGCAATCAATTAGGGTTTTACAATTTTTAATTTAAATTTATTAACTCTAAGGAAATGGATTGATATATTGATAGTCGTAGAAATTTTAAACGATGGGAATTGAGAAATTTTTTAATTTGAAATTTTTTGTAGTCATAAATTGCAGTAAAATATTATATTCCGTGTTTTCAGTTGGCTCATTCTTCCTGAATTTTATATCAAATTTGAAGATATTTTTTAAAAATAAAATTTGTAACATTTAAGAGCGCTTGCATCTTGAAATTTATCAGTTACATCGAAAAATATCCTTCTTAAAAAACGATCTGTTTGCCATAGTTATCGAACCCATCGAAAACAACAGTGGAGCTGATTTATCGAAAACTTTGCTGTTACCAAAGATGACAACAACAGAAGATAATTTTGCTATGATGCAATACCTTAAGCCAAAATGCACCCAAAAATTTGTAATAACATTCAAACGAATGCCATAGATGTGGATCTATGGTCTCTGATTTTATTTCTTCAACTAACGACGTCTTCAAACTTATTTATTTTTTTTTATTTTTTGTTAACGAAATTGTTATAGAATAAATATTTTTATCAGCTTGAAGAATTTCTGCACACGAATTTTAAACATAAAACAAAAGTTAATGGGGTTTTCTTATCGTTGGTGATAAATACGAATTATTTTCGCATGGGGAAGGAATGTTGCAGACACACTTGGCTGTTCCTTACATTTTCATTTTTCTTTTCGATATCCTTCCTATGCTTATTTTTGTTATCATTACAGACAAAAAATATAATTTGCAATATATCACACGACAAAAAAAAAATACAAAAAAGCCAATAAGAATAAATTCAAACTCACGAAAATAATAAAAAAAATATCAGAAATAAAAACTTTCTGGGAGTGCTTTTTTACTATTTCTAAACAAATGAATTTTTTACATAATTTTTGAAAAAAGATTAAATGTATGTTTTTGAATAATTTTGGAATTGTTGCAGTTTAAAACACAACTCTCTATGAAAGTGAAACTTTTTGGCATATAATGTTTTCAAAACGGCTTGATGTGTGTAAACGCACTTTGTATTGTACCAGCGATAAATTGAAAACGATGAAACAGCAACACATTCGCCCTCTTCCTTGCAGCTTAAAATATTTCAAGAACTAGCAAGGACTCATCTTCGGATTTGTTAAAAGCGAAATGCGCTATATTGCATAAACAGTTGAAGTGTACGTGGAGCAATTTTGTGGGAGGGGTGCGGTTGAGGTTTCCTGCTGTGATAGTTCCTCAAGTTGATATTTTAAAATTTTCTTTCTGTGAAAAATCCACGCTCTTGGCTCTAAGGCAGCCCACTTTTTCTAAAGCTACTTTGATAGCGTAGTCAGTGAAAGCTATCGAAAGCGGCCTTTGCGTGTCTTCGCTTTGTAGCTTCATCACAATTGTTGTAAAGTTTGATGATTTAAACTGAGAATGTCACTTTTGATGCAATATATAATTTAAAATTTAGATTGATGACCAAAAACAAGTCCTCACATTAATTGAATCTTGGTATATTAAAATTTATATAAATATATATCATGTGTGGGGACTTTAGAAATGTTACAGCATCGGAGATTTGTAACACTTACCTTTCTCTATGTAGCATTTTAATTTTTTTATTTGTTTGAAATGCACCATGTCCATGCTTCCATTTTCTCACATTAAGATAAAAAATAATTGAAAATGGAGAAAATTTATGTCTATGAGAATTTAGAACTTATCTCAAAAACTGAGTAGTTTCTTTTTCTTAAAACAATGGGATTAGAAAATTAATCATCATATATGAAAAAATTTATCAGAATTCGAGATGTAAGTTAATTTAAAGTTAAATATTTATATATATGGATTAAAATTCGGTATTATATTTTTGGAGCTTGACTGTGTATCTGATCTTCCTAGCTTCAAGCAATGTTTGGCGTTGTATGGGCGGTAGGAGTTCAAGCTGATCAATAACTTACATACTAACATTTCCACTCCACCTTCTATGAGATTCAAACGATATGCTAAAGTGAATGCATACTGCGTGTAGGGCATACTAAAAACAATCTTCTACCACCCAAAAAATATTTAAACAGAAGAAGAAATAAAGTTTTGGCTTTGGTGGGGAGCATTAAATTTATTGTTTAAATATTCAAAAGAAATGCGAAAAGAGGCGGCAAAACGAAAGAAAAAACACAACGCAAATGCCAAGAAAATGAAGCACAAAAAGGTCATAAGGGCTGCTGTATCTGTATCTTCTAACGAAAAGTTTTTGGCTGCTGAATGGACGAAGGAACAGTGCGGATATTTATACGGCCAAAGTAATAACAATAAAAGTGAAAAATTTGCGTTGGGTCTAAGCGATTTTTCGTTGAAGAAGACCCAAATGGGATCATAACTTTTTTTAATGTACAGGTGCTGCTGTAGCAGATTCAAAAGAAGGAGAGAAGCAACAAATTTATGGGTGGCATTGGGGTTGAGCGATGTTGGTGGTAATGCATTAACTTAGAAAAGAACGCTTTTGTGTGAGAAATAAATTTCCATTAAGATACAGATACATTCAAATTAAGCTAAGGCTCATGAAGTAAAAGTACGTACGCAAAATTAAAAACGAACTGATTTTTCATAATTGCTTTTGACTTTTATTTTTTATTATTTCTTTATGAAAAGCAACTACAAGAAATAAGAAAATTATAAAAATATTGCATCTAATACTGGAAAATTTAATTTCCATGTGGAAACTTCCTTATTTTTGTAGCAAAACCAAAACTTTGAAAAAATATGTTACAAATGAAGCACTGCGATAGTGGATTCTAGCTTTGTGGTAAAACCTGGGGCTCAATGAAAATAATTTACTGGAATAGAAAGCGAGCATTTGAACAAAACAATGCAGGTCGCAAAATCGCAAGCCTAGTTTTCAAAAAATACAAAAATCACGTGAACACAAAATATTTAACAAAACTTCGACCTGGCAGTGCTATTCATAAAAAGTTCTAGTGAGAACTTTTTACATTTGGTTTTATGCAAGGAAAGTATTATTTTGCATGCACTGCAACGTGTATCAACGGATGCTAGCCGAAAAACAAATCAGCGTGTAGTTCCCCTACCCAACGACAGAGGGAAATGAAATCGACATTAAATATCACAACCGCTATATTCGCAAGCAATTCAGCACTGGTTGTTTTAGTAGCCGGAAAAAATAAATGGAAGGAGGATGTCTGGGATTTATTTTTGTCTATTTGTGTTCGTTGATTTAGCTTAACGGCTTTTTAATTTCCGGTGTGCAGCTTTTTATGACGTATGATGATTTTTATCTCTTCTGTTTTGTTCCTTTTGTTGGTGTTCTGCATTTATTGATATCTAGAGAAGGCTTGTGGCTGAATAGTTATTGATTATTTCGTCTGATAATTTTTACTAAATTAAAATAAAAAATTGAATATTTAAATTATTTGATAAAAGGTTTTCGTAGACACTTAATGCCAATTTTTTTTTTCGTTTTCCGTGCATATTTAACGATTTAGGTCCACTAACGGGTGGACCTAGACTTAATTTTAATTTTAATGTCGCGACAGACAGATCAGTGTTGCATTTGCAATCAGTTTGAATCAATTTATTCATTTAAGTTTGTAGTGTAAATTTCCGTTCCATGAAAAGTGATACTAATAAAAAATGGAACATTAGTGAATTGAATTACAACGAACTACTAACAGAAGAATTATTTTCTAATAAAAATAAAGTTGATAAAAAGTGTTACGATCAAAAATATTTCTGTACAAAAGTTATTTTCTTGTAAACTTAAAATGACAGCTGAATTTGCCATCGCACGTCGCAATTCTGTTTACTTGAACGGATTCTACGATAGTTTTAGCGATGTCTCGCTGTATTTCCGTCAACCGTCCGATTTCTACTGCTTTTCGCATCTTCTGTTTCGACGAGGGTGGTAGGATCATATCGTCTGTTGTTTTCACGATATTATTTACAATGTTCTGCTTCAAGGTTATAATTGATCACATTATCAAGGGACTCACTCAAAAAAAAATATACATCCTTCAATTTGCGGCCAATACGTTGGGCTATCAAGATGTTTCTTCTCAAAAATGCAACTAATGCAACGAAACCATTCTTCGGAATTATTATTGTATATCACGTTCATTAAGCAGGGTGAAAGTTTAGATATTCAGAGCTTTGTTGTGCATGCGCTAAATTTAATGTGAATATCATTCCTTGTTGGATAATACTCGTATGAATATTATTAAAGTATTACACATTTAATTTACATATGCATATATGTAACTACTTTAAATTTATACCAGTAAGGGTTTTCCTTTACGCGTAGTTACACCAATTAGTATTCCATTATCGTTTGATGTTATCAGTTCTTATTTATAAAATCTATTCGTATATATTCATCGAATTCTTAATGTATTCTGACGTCCACAAACGTTAGTAATTGTCACTGACCTATGGTAACTTTTTCTTTGCCAAACTCATGCAAATTCTTAATAATCCTCACAAGTCGCTCGTTGGTGGAAAACATAAAATGCACACTTTTTGCCCATTAAATCGCTGAGTTCATTAGAATTTTATCTATTGTGTATGACAATGTTGTTGTAAAATAATAATGCTGTCTGCTGAATTTATTAAAATAATTTAACAAGCTGTAAATAGCTTTATTGGCAGCACGTTATTACTATAAACCACATTAAAACGGTCAGGTAAACGGAACTCCGTACTTGGCCTGCGTTAGCACTTGTCTCTATTTGTAGAAAGTGTTTAATTTTTCCAATTATGTATTCGGTCACCAGAAACTAAATTTTTTAAAATTTCAAAAACACAAATGATGTATCTACAATGAATGACTTGTTAATAATAGAAAGCCTGACTAATGCAAATGAACCATGTACTATATCCAAAATTATATTAGTTAAAGTCCCGACCTTCTAAAAATTTGATACGTAGGTTTGAAGTTTCAGGAGGTTATTGAACTGGCAAATAAATTTTGTCCGTCCAGGAAGACCCAATTCATGCCTACATTACGCTCTTTTCCTGAGCTGAGCGGTAGACCAACGGCATTGTGTTCAGACGATCATTAATTTAATAAATAAAAAGAAGTGCGCAAATGATATATGTCTTGTGCTGCTATCTCCCGGATTATTATGTTTGAAAAAATATTCTACGTATATTTTATTTATTACATTTTATTTTCACTTTTTACTAAAAAGCTGTGTTCCCGTACTCACATATAAAAGAGTGACTAAAGTTTGTGCCTATGCCTCAAAATTTATTCAAATCACTACTTCAAAATACGTGACTAATCACTTATCCTATAAAAATAGTTAACAAGTCTTAATCATGTAATCTTTTGGCTAGCATCAAAATATTAAGACTGCGAATCATGATTACTAACAAGAAATATTGAAACGAGTTCCGAAGAAATTAACTAAGGCTTAAGGCATTTGAATTAAACTGATAATAGAATGCAACTTAAAACTGAAATTGATATTTTTATTAAATTGGCAAATAATTTATTATGCAAAATAATTACCTTAAATCGAGTTAATTGCTTAATTTACGTTAAATAAAAATTGTTGTTTCCCAGCTAGTATATGTATGTAGATAGCCTACAAGTGCAAAAGAGAAAAGAAGCGAGTATATCAATAAATAACAGGTCGGTATGTACAACTGAAAAAGCCGGTTTTCATCAAAAAAAAAAAAATTCCAAACTTGCTTGCCAACTTTTGCATACAGTTAAGCCCACTGTATGTCATTTCTATAGAGATAAAGAAGTCAGCGCAAGCTTGCCAGTTATTCCTTTAACAAATGACTGCAATGATTGCGCAATTACCATCAAGTATACGCATTTAACTTATTGTATTCAACATTTAATATAAAGGAAAAATATGTTAAAAAAAGGAAAAATTTGTCTGTATACGCATTTAAGTAAGAAAACAAATATTATGAAAAAGGGGAAAAAATATTTCAGAAATAAATCGTTGAAATTATCCTGTACACCATTTTTTTTTAAATAAACTACGTTACTCATTGTCAGCTATGGAGCTCGTAAGAATAAGTGTTCTGTCACATCGACAATGGCGTATGGAAAAACCTAATGAGATATGTAAATGTATAATTTTTGCTGACTTTATTTTAGCCAATGATTTTGACTTCTTGTTACAATTGAAATTTTCTACAAACGCGTCGAACTCTTTTTTTTAGAAAAATAAATTGGTACTTTATATTTTCAGTTTCTCTTTTGAATAAATGTAAACAGTGGATCAAGCATCGATATTTTCCAACAACCGCGTTTGCCTTAATCGAATTAATAGCTTCATCTTTGCGATTAATTATTATTTGTGCAGCCATGGATTAAATATATATTAAAGTGTGAATGCTTGTGAAAGAGTGTTAAATCCTTAATGTAATTTGTTAAGTTGTTCCAAACATATGATCGATTCATTGATATTGCTTATATATACGTCGTGTTAAATAATATCTCATATTAATTTTGCCAATATCGTGTATAATATTTGCTAACTATTACCAAATCCTAATATACATAATGACAGCATACTATGTTCTTATTCTTAATCGATGCCAAATTGGAAAAGAGTACTTATATAGTAGCTGAAAAACAGATATCTTGTGGGATAAACAAGCCTATATAAATAAAATCTCAAAGAGCTATTAGTATTTTTGTGTTAAAGAGCAGTATTATTTAATAAAATATGAAGAACTTCAGATGATTCTGACGCAGCTAATGTCGAACGAAACGTAGTCAGCTTTTGGTAGCAATGTATGAACTGAAAATATGCGCGTTCTGCCACTAATACCTGTGAAAATTGGTTGCCAATAATTAAAAATAAAAATAGTGGATAATTTTTTGCGAAACCTTATGAGCAATATTTTCTTTTTAAAACCTTTTTTCATTTGAGTGGAGATTCGCAAAATAATAAAGAGAATTTGTCTACCTTTTGCCACGCTGTCTTAGCATATTATTTGGACAATTTTTAAAGAAAACAAATTGACAAGGCTGAATATTTATTGCATAGAGTTAAAGAACATAACATATATGCAATATTTTTTATATGAAAATTCTGTTTAAATTGAACTTTCACTTTATATTATACAAACAAAAACAAAGAAATATTCTAAATGTTGTGTAATTTTCAAATTCGATGAGGCATAACCAAAATGATTCTATAGGCGCCATTATAACGCGCAGACAAGCCTAAAACAATAAGGAGTATTGGTAATTTATTCAACAAATAAAACAATAAATAAAATCGACTTAATAAAACACGCACAATTTTGAAGATGGACCTAATTTATGGTAACAAAATAACAACAATAATGCGACAAATTGTTTGCAGTTGTATTTGGGGGAGGTTAATAAAATGATTTCATTGAAAGAGAATATAGAAAATACTGCCAAGCAAAAGGAAAATATTAATTTGAGGTCTTCTTTTATCCACAAAAAGTGTAAGTTTGTGCGCATGCTATCCTTCTCCGGCACAAAAAGGTTAATTGGTGCATAACATTAAATACTTTCGCATTAAAGCCGCGTTATAGATTTTTAGTGCGCATAAATGCGTCAACAGCAGCGTATGAATAGCGTGTTTTTTATGTTAAATATTAAGTTCATAAAAATGACAGAGTAGCTGCAGACTTATAATTTTACCTTTATTGAAATATGTATGAATGCTTACACATGCAAAAACCGGTTCATCTGCTGTCACTAGCAACTACCAACTATTTTTGATAGCTACGAATAAAAATAAACAGAAAGAAATTATTACTTAATCGTCGAAATAAAAAGCAATTTAAATTAAATTACTTAAACTTAAAATACTCGTAGTCCTTTTATGCCTTGAATGTAAGTCCATTTTTTGTAGCGATCTAAGATAGAGTTTCGGATGGACTTTCGCGCTTTGCTCGCATCAACACTCAGAAATTACGCATCACGTCACTTCTTAAGATAAATAAAAGCTTTGCAGAAACCATTGAGATTAGCCAGAGCACAATAAGAACGCATTTGCCCTTATAGCATGGCGTGTATTTGAATAAAGCAGTCAAAGCAAGAGGTAATACCATATTTAGAACAGAACAAACCTTGTGGACCATGAAACTTTTTTTTTCGACTGCATCTTTCAGTTCGTCCGATCACCCCATCTCATCCATTTTAAGACCCACCACGTTTCAATGGTACATGCAATCAATATTCAGTAAAAATAGCATCTCGAGGTAAGGAGACGTGGTTGAAATACTGCAATATTCAGACCACTGTGAGTTTCTTGATCTATGAAATTGTTTTTTTTTTATTTGCTTTAATTTTATTATCTTTTGTGTAACTTTATTTCCATTAAAATTAATAAATCTAGATTTAAGTTTTATTGTTAAGGTGTTCAACGATATTATCAGGTCATTGGCGTTAAAAATGGAAATGTTGAAAATTGTTCCTATGAAATCGGATTATTCGATACTTTTATACGCCTTATAACTTTACATTAATTTTTTACATGTTCCACATTTGTCGACTAGTTCGAAAATTTTGCAAATGTTTTTGATAAGTTTGACAGATGAAAAATATATTATACAATCTTGTGCGATACTTTTTGAAATATCTCGACTTGCATCGATTTTTCGATATTCATCGAATTTGTTGACATTTATCGCAAGTTTTCGACTTTCTAATACCATTCGATATTCGATTTAGTTTTAAAAATCGGTATAGGTATACAGAAGTCAAAATGTATCGTTATGTATCGAAAACATCCATAAAAAGTAAAGTACTCTTATATAATATAAATAATAAAGAACTCGAAAGAGGTCTAGAAGATTCGAACAGTATCCAAAAGTATAGAAGAAGAAGTCGGTAAGACTTGGAAACTATCAAATAGAACTCAAGTCGATAAATAAAGAATATCTTCGAAATAAATCCAATAAACCGTCGCGTTATATCAAATAAATTGGGAAAGAAATCTAAAAGGGTGGCCTCGCAGGAAATTTCCTTAAAACGCAATAGATATATAAATAGAAATATTAATAAATGCTATCTAGTTCAGGAGCTGTGAGTTTATGAGCATGTACCAAGTAAATTATATGTGCAGTAGCATAAGTCTATGCCATATTTCCGTTTCAATAAAATATGTCCGTTTAAATATGTGTGTCCATATGTATGTAAATTTACCATGAAGAAAGATATATTAGAGATATGTTAAAGATAATCGTAATTGCTATAGCCTAGGGGTTCAAACGTGTGTTTGTTAACAATAAATATAATTTTTAAAAATTCAAAAGTTTGTTGAATATTCAGTTTTTTTATTCATATTTTAAGATTTAAATAAAGTTCAATCTATGTGAAAAAAAAATTTATCTTTGACATTTTGGTATTTAAATTTATGCTACAATTAGCCACGGTAATAAATTTTAGCGCCAGTAAAATTTATGGATTTTATAAAATTAATATTAAATTTTTAAGTGCTCAATTAAATAAAACAGTGCGACTACATCACATTAACACTTTGTTGAGGCAGAATTTAAGGCTTTGCATATTAAATTGATATCAAACAGATTTGTTCCTCATCACTTTAATCCGAAAAATTTTCCATAGAGGGAGTTGTAAGCGAAAAAATAGCTCACCATGCAGCGAGCGATGCATCAGTGAACTGATTTCGCTAAACTACAGCATATTTTAGTTTACGAGCTTCCAGAACGTCGGTAGTTTGAATGTTTGTTACTCAACCACGCCATAATATCTGAACGGTTTTGGATAAAACTTGGTGAATAAATAAACTGAACAAGCATATCATTTAGAAGACTGGCATCCTTTTGTCAGATTTCGTTAACGATATTTTTTAATATTAATTTTTTTCACCCAAACGGTAAAGGAATTTATGATTATTTACATACAAAGGCACGATAATTTAAGCAATTGTTCCTGAATCTTAGAAGTTTTTAAAATATCTTTTGTCAGATATTTTGTTTCGCCGATGTATCTTTTTATTTTGGCTTAAAAGGCAGTTAAAAATGTGGGCGAAATTGTGGTTTTTGATGTATAAGCTTACAATATTAATGCATACCAGCAAATGTAATGAAAGTGGCAGTGGTGTAACTATAGGAATGGGGGCCCCAGTAGGATTCTCACTATGCGGCCTTTACTAGGAACATTTTTTGAATCATTTAAGCTTTCCCCTTTCAACCCCCCCTGCCTTACACAATAATATTTATTGCTCAGGATTTCGAAGGGATGTATTATTCAAGGTACGGATACAGATGATGTTGAAAAAAAGGATCAAGTGTTATTTACGTCAAACATTTTATTATTATGGTATAATACTCAGATAAGAAACATTGAAGAAAATGGACCATTTTTGAGTTGTCGAAGTTGTGATGTGCAAATTCAAAATTTAACACGCCTTACTTTCAAATCAGCAAACTTGTGAATAATTTGATCTAAGTTGTTTCTCAAATGATTAGCTTTTTCGTGTTCAATGGACAGAATACTCAAATTACTCAAACGCTCCTGGCCCATGGTACTTCGAAGATAAGTTTTAATGATTTTTAATTTTGAAAAGGACCTCTCAGCCGTAGCAACTGTGACCAGCAATTATTATACGAACCGCATACAAGTTGTTAAAACTCATGATTTTGACTTTTAAATACGATAATACAGTATAACCTCGCTCAACGCAACCCTCGATCAACGCAACTCCTTGATTATTGCAACACCTCAATTGTTTACATTGTAGACTCTGTTAACGCAACTTTAAAAAAAAAACAGTATTCAATTATCGCAACTTGAATTTTTTAACTTTTGATCTAGTTTACTATGACTTCTTTTTTGATTTTGAAATGCTTCTTTAAATGTTACTGCTATTTCTCAGAACATATATATGCATGTATGTACAATTTTTAAGAACTAGGTGTACATTTATTTCGTGCTTATTCAGTTTAATTAAAATAAATAAAAAAGAACACAATAGAAAATATAATATCAAGCAGGCAACGAATATTTTTTACTACAAAAAACCAAAATTTTTAACATACATTTCTTTTTTATATTTAGATAAAAAAAAAAATTTTGTCTTGCCACTTTTGGGGGCCCCCTGGTGCTTGGGGCCCCGGTCTCTGAAACCGGTAGGACCGGTGGTAGTTACGCCACTGGAAAGTGGGCTTGCTGATGCTTGGTAATACAAAAAATGAAATAGAGAAAATGAGCCGGTGTGTTTAAGTGGGTGTACTTCTAAAAAAAATTTTTTTAGTATTGTTTAGTTCTTTTGTCATTTGAACTTCAAAGACAAAGTATTTCGAACTCCTTACTTTGATAAACACATTATCGCTAACTTCACACCCTCCTTTTCTGAAACGCATTCTGGGCCATTCAGCACCACTAAATTAAATCTGATCGCACTTTCTAATAAAGTCGGCTAGGGCCTTGTAACCCGCTAAATTATGCAAATCCTTCCTCTTTTCAGCAAAAAATTATCTAAAAAATTTGCTGCTCTTCTTAGAATATATATGTAAGTGTGTGTTAAGTTAACTCAAGTTACATGTTAAATGTTAAGTTACATGTTAAATGTTAAGTCACATAATAAAAACTGAAACAAAAGTCTCTTACCGAACATTTTTAGTTGTTCTCTCCTTTACTTTAATGGTCAGAAACTTTAGATTTGGGCCGAAAAACGACAAATTTTTTTGGTCTCGATAAAGTTTTAATAAATTTTTTCTTCAGAGAATCAGACCTATTATTCAATTTCTTGGGCATGATTGACTTATATTTAAAGACTTGGAAAAAATCATAAACAAAATTTTCTTATTTTCCATGTGTATAACATCAATTTATTCAAAATTCCATGCACTCCAAAGTTGTGGGACCTACTTTGTTTAACATAGAAACTAACATAATCAATAACTTTTTCTATTCTACTTTAAAAAATTCAGCAGAATTCAAGAAACAAATAAATAAAATATCAGTTAAATTATAACTCGACTAAAAATCCGTCATAAATTAACTCAGACAAAGTGATTCGTTCCAAGATGCTCCCTCTCCACGGTTTTCCTGCTATTGTTCCATAGAGTGCAAAGCCAGCAGGAATGAATACATTAAATGCAGCATCTTCTAAATGTACATAGACATCCACACAAATACTTTGATATAGAAATATAAGGACACGATTATTCTTACCAACACTATATTGAATTCAGGCAACTGTCAAACCAAAGTTTACATGGCGTTTTGTTCTTTCTACTTAGCTTTACGGCTACCTACGGCTGAACGCATATCTTCGAAATCAAGGTTTCATTTTATATTATACGGGAGTTTCATAAAAAATGAACGAAATACTAAAAGAAAAAAATCAAAAAAAAAAAAACAATGGTGTGGATAAAAAACATGATTGCCCATAAAAAGGCTACAAAAAAGATATATTGCAGTGCTCGCATCAGCATCCGCCAGGTAACAGACCAAAAAAAAAGCAGCAGAGCTCATAAAATTATGCAGATAATGGCTGGCTGTGGCTTTGGGTATCAAGCTATGGCTTTTACTTGACTGCAGTGGCTGGCCACTACTCCACTCAACTCAATTCTACTCTGCTCTACCCATGCTTTGTGGCTTTGAAATCCGAACTGATCTCAAACTGATCTGCATGCGCGTAGCTAACTTTTATGGCGTTTCCTTGTAAAGCGAAATTGCGTCAGTGTTGTTGTCTGTCAGCATGGCAGGGTATCTGCCGTATGCTCGGTTTGTATGTGAATGGGTTAATGTAAATTGATACAAAAATGTGGGTTGTTTTCAGGTTGTTACAACGGTTTACAAATAACGAGTAGGATTACATTGTTGCAGTTGTAATTAATAGACTCTTACATAACGTTTTTTTTTGATTTTCATGAATTTTACTTTAAAATTTAATTGATCTAAAATTCTATTTGCAAAAATATTTTCAACCACTTTAATCGAGTTAAGTTTTTGTAATTTCCTTAAGAAGTTACGATATTTTCTATACGAACAAGTTACAGTATATATTAATACAAAATGTGGAGAGATCACCCAAACAAAAAAAAAAAGATTTTATTATTTTTTAGCAAAAAAACCAAAACAACCTATAAATCTAAGGAAATATCATAGCAAAATCATTTTTTCTAAGCAAATCTTATATATAACTACAGTTTTCTATAGTCAATAGGTAAAGTTATTGAGCTATCACCGTAAAACGCTTCAAGACGTCTATCCTCGAAATAATGCAGTTTGTGTGATTTCTCATTTATTTGTGACTATTAATCACATCGGCATCAAATTTACATTAATTAAGAACGTGATGGTAATGCTGTGCGCCTAAAAGCATTCTGAAGTTTTTCACCACATCTTTCATAAGCGTCCGGTAAAATGTTTTGACTGTTGGTCTCATTTTAGAAAAGGTCTTGTAATCAATACTTATGATGATAGTTTTCACATTTTAAATGTACTCTTTGGTTCTTCTATTGTGGTGCACACGCAACTGAAGATTGATCTAATGCTTACAACAGGGTTGCCAATTTGAATAGAAGGAATTCCCGGCCTTCCCAAAATAAAAAATGTGTTTTCATCCCTTCTACAACATAGGTTTTGATATATTTCTCTACCTATGGTTTACATTTCGAGTGACCTAATATTTTTTTGTCGGCCTCTCACTACCAGGTCCACCATGACTCTATCAACTGCATTAAAAATTTATCGGGAGGAAATGTCTATCAAAAATGCAACGCTACCTACCGGAAAATAAGGTCAGATGTGGAATACCAGAGACCCGACGGCACAAAATAAGTTTGATATGAGAACTTTAATGAAAACCTGCATCTTCTATCGATTATGAGCAGTGTTTACGTATGATGTATATATTTGATCAGCAAATCATCAACGCAACGCAACGATAGTATGTACCACTGATTATGAGCAAGGAGGTTAGGAAAAGGATTGGCCAGTGATGATGACCTGTATGACTGCAAAATGCATTCTGTAGATAAGAAAGAGTTGTAGCAAAATGCAGGGTTACATTGCAGCATGTGAAGTAATTATTATTTGGTCAAAAACATAGTGTCCTTCTCCGGACCTCTTGGTATTTTTTTATAATCACTCCGATCTTTCAAGAAATGTTTATTGTTTTATAATGCTTGAAAAAGATAACAGAATTGATCTACAGCAAATCGGTAAAGCCTGAACTCACTTCCATTTACACAAGGATCCGAAGAAATATTTTCCAATAATTTATAAGTGGTTCATTATAAATATGAATTATGTTACATGATACGATATAGTGCCTTAAAAACATCCATAATACTCACATGACTCAATAAAACAAACTTGTGCTAGTTTGCATTCCAAAAGCAGTGTACCACTTAGACATAAACGTTAAGCTTTTTAAATTTCGAATTTGTTCAACCCACTTTTATCAATATTCAAATATATGCCAACTATTCTCTTATACTCAATCACTTTCCATCCAATTATAATAACATAATATCAACTTAAGCCGATAACGCCAAGTGCAAATCCTTTTCAAAAATTAACCATTTAAAAGGTTTAAGAGCCAATTTCAAAGTCATTTGAGACACTTTTTAATGGACTTGTGTTGTTTGTGTTTCATTTTTTTTTTATCTATAATCCAATATAAGATAACGCGAATCTCATAAATATGTTAATTGTAAGTTAAAGTTAGTTACCTTAAGTAGCGGTATCAGTGCTTTTGAAGGCATAAAAGCAGAAGAGCTCCAGTATAACTAATTAATTTAAATGCAAAACATGTTAAGGATTCAAAAGAAAATAATGCGCTTGAATTTCAGTTTTAATTAAGAAATTTTTAAAAAAACATGCTATCTATTTATCTATCTATTGTTTTTCGAACATTTGATAAAGATAAAAGTCTAAATCTATTAGTGAAGAAATTTATGTATACATTAGCTGAATATTTGAATAACAAGACAAAAGGCAAGAAAACACAAGAGGAGTCTAATGGACCAAATATTTTTGGTTGACTTGAATATATCTACACATTTACGACACAATATTGTTTTAATTATATAATTAAGTTTCTGTACGTTTCATTAAATGCTGAAATTTAAATTTTAAATTTTGTATAAAAGAACTCAATTAAAAACCATCATCTAGCAATTGCACGGTGTTCATTGGTTGGCAATTGCTGGATGGTAGCTGTGTAACTTTGCTCACATCCACAAAATTAAATTGCTGTGTCAGCAAATAAGAACAGCATCCAAAAAATGCATGCGTTTGCATATTTTAATTTTTTGGTTGTCGCGTCCAGTGTTCGAGCTTAACGACCGCAACAAAAATGACTCTGTGCGCTTTATAACAATAACAAGGCACAGGATGGCATATGAATACACACAGAAATGTACTGTTTCAAGGTGTCTCTAAGCGTCGAAACTTTCAGATATCACTAATTTGAAATGAAATTGAAAAAGCTGTTGAGTATTAAGGTTGAATTGGAAAATAATATGGGAAAAACTGCAAAATGTTGGAAAAAATTCGATAGATTTTGAAAAAGTCCAGATACATGTATTGAAATGCTTGATAAATGATGAACAATTTGAAAATTGTTAAAAGTTAAATCAAAAACGTAGCATAAGCATCGCCTGAGCATCAACTCACCTTACTATGCAATCGATTCACATTCTACTCCAAAACTGCGCTCGACCTTAAAATAGTAAATTCCGAGTTTGAGTTCGGTATATTCGTGAAATATCCAAGTGCCAGGGCCCAAGAACTTAGCGACCTTTTCATATTGACTGGCGGTAGAAAAGTAAAGCGGGATCGCGAGCGCCCTCGGCCAGGTTCAAGGAAGTCTGGAATGTGATAGATCTATGCGTTTAACATTTATCCGCCAATTGACTCCAGGCGTAACTACCACCGGTCCTACCGGTTTCAGAGACCTGGTCCCTAAGCACCAGGGGGCCCCCAAAAGTGGCAAGACAAATTTTTTTTTTAATCTAAATATAAAAAGAAATGTTGAATATGTGAAAATAAAAATTTTGGTTTTTTGTAGTAATAAATATTCGTTGCCTGCTTGATATTATATTTTCTATTGTGTAAGAAGCGACCTATCAACGTAAAGAGATGGAAAATTTCGAATTCGTTTTTCAAGTCGTTTTGCACACAAAAGTTTTGACAACAACAAACCTGGTTACAAAAGCTCTTCAAAAGAAAGACGTCGACCTTTCTCAAGCAAATGTTCTACTCGAACAAGCGTATCAAGAACTACGAGAATTCCGAAATGACTACGAGGGAGCAAAATCACAGGCAATCAAACTAAGTGCTGATTGGAGAGTCAAGGTTGAGTTTCAGAACAAGCGGATCAAGAAAACCAAGAAATACTTCGAAGAATTGAGTGAAGATGAAAGACTATCTGATGGAGAAGCACAATTCCGGGTAAATGTTGTCTCGACATCATTTGCAATCAATTACTAAACCGGTTTGAAAGTTTGAAGAACGTGATCAAAACTTTTCGAGCACTCCAACCTAAAGAATTGACAAAAATGACGGATCAAGAACTCTATGGGGAAGCTGTGATGCTCGCGGATACTTATGCTGAAGACATCAATGACAAATTTCCTGAACAGTTGGTATCTCTTCGATCATGCCTCAAAAAACAAATTGAAAAACTCAGTTCTGTCAAGCAACTTGCAGATTTATTAATTATTGAAAATGCTGCTTTATCTACGAGTTTTCAAGAAGTTTGCACAGCTTTGATTTTGTTTTTAACTATTCCGGTCACAGTTGCTACGGCTGAGAGGTCCTTTTCAAAATTAAAAATCATTAAAACTTATCTTCGAAGTACCATGGGCCAGGAGCGTTTGAGTAATTTGAGTATTCTGTCCATTGAACACGAAAAAGCTAGTCATTTGAGAAACAACTTAGATCAAATTATTCACAAGTTTGCTGATTTGAAAGTAAGGCGTGTTAAAATTTGAATTTGCACATCACAACGTCGACAACTCAAAAATGGTCCATTTTCTTCACTGTTTCTTATCTGAGTATTATACCATAATAATAAAATAACACTTGATCCTTTTTTTTTCAACATCATCTGTATCCGTACCTTGAATAATACATCCCTTCGAAATCCTAAGCAATAAAAATTATTGTGTAAGGCAGGGGAGGGGGGGGGGGGGGGTTGAAAGGGGAAAGCTTAAATGATTCAAAAAATTTTCCTAGTAAGGGCCCCATAGTGAGAATCCGACTGGGGCCCCCATTTCTATAGTTACGCCACTGACTCCAGCATAAATTTCTTTCACATATTCCGGCAAAGATATTCACACATCAAAAGATTATGACCCAAATCAGCCAAACCGAAATTGTGTGTATTTCTAAACTATTTTTAATGGATCTATTTCATAATTGTTTGTAAAAGTTTATCAGTCGACATTACCCGTGCGGATTTAAAAATTGTGTTACAATTTAAGTGTCACCCTCATGAGCACATAAGCTCTGTAATTACAAATAGCAAAACCATGTTAAAAAGCATTCTCAAAAGTTTTGTTGTTTTCTTCTTTGTTTTTATTATTAGGAGTTCTAAAAAAAAACGTAGACTGTCTGCCGGAATCGCTAGCAGGAAGCTTGGTTTTTGCCGTTTGCCATTTGCCATTTTGCCTTGGCACACCACAGCATCAGTTGTTGCCGTTTGTTGATATTGAGTTTTTTGTCGGTTTCGCCCCCAAACCAGGAAACACATTTTGTTGCAGTGGATAAAATGCGTTTGCTCTGTTTTCGTTCTTTCTGGCACTGTTTTTTTATGTTTCGAATATATTGACTGCGTCCATTTTACCGAAAATTGTTCTTTTTTTGTTTATACTTTGTTGCTGTTATTTGTAACAACTGTGCAAATGAATATTAAGGGGTGCATTTGTTGAAGCGTGTAATTGGTTTTAACAAAGTTAGTGAAAAAAAACTAAAAAACACTATAAGCACAATGAGAAATTAAAATTATATGAAATAAATTAATGCTGACACCTTACATCTTTGGGATCTTAAACAAATGTCAGGATGTTGAAATGTGCAGCAGTCGATTCGATATTTTAGGTTCATGCGAGAGTTTCAGTAAAACTTCCAAAAAGACGCTGATTTAAAATTTCCTGAAAAACTTATGGTGTAGGACAAAAATTGATGTATTCACTTAAAAGTTTGTCCAGGCATAGCCTTACGAAAAATATGATATGATATATTTGATGGCACCATCGCTTTGGAAAATCTCCAAGATGAGAGCGCTAAAGCTAAGTATTTCATGCATTTCCCATGGAAGTGGGAATGCTGTATCGTATAAATGGAAGCAAGTAGAGCACCTTACGTTACGATGAAAATTCTTATACAAATTATCAAGTGAGCTATAAATTTTTGATATGTGTTTCGGGTGGCCTAAGGCATCTCTAATGTCAAGTTTCTAACCAGATGCCATCATCGAGATCCGATTTCCATTCAAATCAATCGGTGAAAATTGAAATGGCTTGGATATATGTTGTAAAAATCAGCAACTGAGTCTGAAGGTAAGTACTGCAGTGGAATCATCAGGTTAGAAGAAAACTACCCTGATGATTACTATTCATCGTGAAAACGATTGCTGTCATAAGACAAGAAATAAGTGATTCGGCACGTGATTCTGGGAAATGTTGTAGAGAATGGAAATCACTCGCTACTGATTGTGCAGGTTGAAATAGATTTGTAGAGGCGCTATCCTCCGTTTGGAGATAAGGACACAAAAGATAGATAAGTTTGCGAGAATCTGCCCAAAAAGATCTATTTTATGATTGAATCACAGGCGCCACGCCTAGCTTTCAGAATTCAGAATCAGAATCCTTTCCAAAAACCAAAATTTTAAAATGAACGATTTCAACTTCTTTTCAAGAAAATTAAATTAAAAATCGATTTTAACAACTCCAAGACAAAAGGATCGAATTTGTTTTCGATTCAATCCCAAATTATTTATGTTCAAAACTCTTTTTTTGACATCCAGGTATTTTTTGTATCCCGTGTGTGTGACTATGCGTCCATTATTGAATTTGTTAATCCTTGCCTGAACCACTCTTGATAATAATTTTATATTTGGCTTTATTTCTGAACTTTTGATTGTAAGGAAGATGTCGAGCCATCTGATCTATTAACATTCCATGTCTGTGCCTTTTTAGTGGTAATACGAGTCAAAGATATAACCAGAAAATGTTATCAACATATATCCAGATATGAGGAACATCTCTTTGGGTACAATGCGAGTCGTTTTTTTGCCATTTACTAATGAATTACCATCAGTACAGTGTTTTCAAATTGGCTAATTATGTTCATCTTCTGTCCCGTAATTGCTTGAATCACAACAGATTTCTTTGCTAAGCTTAGCAACATTCTCCTAAATAGCTTTGTCTCCAATAGCTTTGAGCTTTTTTCTTGATCGGGATATTTCACAGATAGTATTTAAAATTTTAAAACAAGTTGTCTTCTCCAAAGCTCAAAATGTTTTTGCAACATCAAAATTAGCTGAAGCCATTGTTTTTCAGCATTTTCTGAGACAGCCCTTGAATACACGATGTTTAGCTATAAAGTTATTAAAAATAGTATTTGCGTTTTACAACGTGTCTCCCTTCTTTTCCGTTTTCATCGATTTTAGCTTTGCTATGTCTGCCACACCCTTTCTTTGCGTTACAACCGAAATTAAAAGTACATGCACACACCAAGTTTGCTGTGTATAACAATCGCCAACAACTGTTCGGTCGATATGAAAAATGGCCTTTTTGAATATAGAATATCAAGTTGACTATGTAGCCGATCGCTTGGCTGCCAGTGCTTTTAAATAACCATTGTAGAGTAATTAATTTCTTTGTAATATTAAACTACTAAAAATTGTAATAATTTGATTATAAAATTATTTTGCTTAAATTTATTATTAATTATCTATGATTTTGTTTAGAAAATTGTGAAGTTTTTAATTTGTTATTCTACTTGACCTTCAATTAAAAACCCTAACAATTTGTTATATCTCATTAAAAATCATTAAACTTAATATCATATGTTGTTTTTTCTCATATTTTTAAGGATATTTTTGTTTTGTTGCCTTTATTTCACTCCATAGCTCATTATTGTCACAGATGATACACTGGCAAAAAACAACAGAGAAACCACTTCAACAGCTGTCAGCACAAAGATTTGCAAGATTCATGCTCGAACTCCTTCTCACAGCTTAGCCAAATATATGCAACTATATGGCATTCACTAAAAACAATTCTTTTTAATAAGAAACTCATTTAAAGTTGCATTAATGCATCCATAAGATGCAACACACATACAATGGCGCACATAAATACGTGCTATAAGATACACGATATACCTACCGGCGAGTTTCAAACCCAACGCTGTGTGACCATGACGTATCTGTCAGATTAAAAGAAAACTCATAAAATGTGATGAGCAAGGTTGACATTTTTTGTTTCTGCTTTTTTTCTTTCCATAAACCAAAGGGAAATAAAGCAACCACGCTTTCTTTTACTCTTTCTTAAGCCGCGAGACGAGTAAAGCATGTATCTCGATACTCATTTGAGAATGGTGCTGTGTTGCTGTAGCTTAAAGTGTAGGTATGTATACTCATGTGTGTGACTGCTGCATCTATTGCAACTACGAGTAACAATAAGGTGGAAAATAGCTGAATCAGAAAACGACATCATGTCGGCCATCGTGTTTTTTTTTCTCCCTCTCCTCTTCCAATTTAGTTTTTAATATTTTTATTTTTCTTTTATTTGTGTTTTTTGTTTTTGTTTGGCGCAAAATTACATTTATTACTGTAAACAGCGATAAAACTGTCAACTGTCTGTGTTGTACGTTGTGTTTTGGTTAAATTCCTAAATTACGATCCTGTGAACTTGTGTTTCCAGGATATTTTACTACATTTTATCGACTTTTCCTTTCGTATCATTTGACTTGACTAATGCAGAAATTTACTGACGATCATCTTTCGGCACAGTTTTCTTTTAATAATTTAAACTTTGTTTTCTCGTCTATGGGTTGCCATAAAACTTGACATTTATGATATCAACAGATCGTTAAACAGCAGTAGCGTTAGGTCGCATTGACGGTACATATGTACATACTTGTATCTAATAGCAATAATCGAGGCGTTAAAATGTCATTTGTCTGATGGTTTCTTGGTGATGTCTCGCCGCCAAATGTCAGTCAACGTCGATTTTAAAAAAGCACACGCCCTATAATTTTATTGCCTTATATCGCATTTACGATTGGTAAGTGCTTTGCAATACAGCTGGTTAATTTTGGATACTTTTTTTGTACCAAGTTTAAGAAATATCAAATTTCCTGAAATAATTTTTTGATACCTCAGGAGGGAAGATGGAATTTGACTCGAACTTTTACGTCAAAATTTTAATTGTAAATTAATTAATCGTAATGTTATGAAGGTCTCAGCTTGATCGTAATTTCAATTCTTGTAGATAAATAAAAAGCAATGTAAGCAAAATGGCAGCTTCCTCTCCCTCGATTGTTTCACTCCACCCGGACAGCGCTCAAGCCACAGTGATACAAAGAGGTCTATTGTTTTATATTATTAAATAACAAAGACTCTCTAAGCTTTGATTTCAATATAAATGAGCTAAGCTTTATGAATGGTTTTGCCTGTCTGCCACTTTGATATCTCCATAATGTGTTATTTTTTCTCTTGTTAATAAGCATTGAGGGGGACCCGCAATACGGCTGTTGAACTCTCGGTCAAATTATTATCAAAGATATTTGTATGCCGTGGCTCCCAAAGAATATAAACTCGGTTTTGCGTCGCAAGGTTTCTAATAAGCTGAAGACTCTCCCACACTAACTTTAAGGTGACCTTATGCGCAAAGATAACTGATTTGCTATTAGCGAGAATGTTGATTTTCCTGTTGTCACAGTAATTGGCTTTACACTCATTGGAACAAAGTTCAGTCGTATTCACTTCGGCCTAGGAAACAGAGATTTCAAAGAGGTATTTTAGACTACTACTTGAAATTTCCTGTAGTAACTTTTTATCTGTAAAATATGTCTCGTAAATATATTTTACAAAACTGTCTCGAAATAGAAATAAAATGAGATCGCTATACCTTCATTAAGGCTCGTTTTCTTTATCAGCAAGCAATCCTCACCTTTATTTTTCATTTCGTCGAACAACAATTTCCATTACAATTGAACTTCGCAATAAGGCGAATAATAATTTTTATCATCTGACAAATAACAATTTTACCCTACAACAAAACTGGCAGGAATTGTGTTTGGTCTTTACGAAACGAGCGAAATAGAACGCGCGGATGGCAAAAGCATAGGAAGCTTCCTAACCAAAACTCACTGGCAATGTGGTAATAACCATAGACACGGCCATTCCATGCATAATAATATTATGTTATATAAATCAGCAATAAGGGCAGGGGAGGAGTTGGAAGTTGGAAATTCAACTGCAGCAACAACAACACGAAATACCCCCACCTCAAATATTAAAGAAAGGTAGGCGATGGAAAAAAAACGAAAGTGTACAATTTTTTTGAAAAAAGGAGGAAAAAATACAACGACATGCCGGAAAATGGCGGAAAGAAATGTGCTGCATCTTTCGGAACGACAACAACAGCACCATCAGCGAAACTTAAGCTTACACAAAAAATTACAGAGCTGTAAAAGACTGTGGTGCCGAAAACGGAAGAATAAGAGACGTTCGTGTTATGAAGAAGTTGAGATATTGACAAATGTTGAGTTGCTCAAAAATTGTTAAAAAAGTTAATCATATTCGAAAAATGTCGAAAAGTATTGAAAATTTCGTTAAAAATCTAACATCTAACATGAACTTGCGGTTAGTCAGTAGCCATTACCACAGCATTTCTGGACAACTTACAGAAAAGAGAGAAAACTGTTTTATTAAAAATCGTTTGACAGTTCTTCGAATAACCTTAATTTACACTTAGTTTAGTTTTGGAGATTATTTTCTGTATGAAACTACGAGTAGTATTACTTTTAATAGCATCTAACGTTTGCTTGAGGCAAAACAAATATTAGTTACCGCTTCTTTCTTTTACTACTCTGCACAAAGTGCCTTTTAACTTATATTTAGGGTAGTCCATACTATAACGGTAGTTCTACCTTGTTACTTACCAGCGCGCTTCTATGTATTAGCATTTGGTGGCATGTGGACGTAGAAGAGCAGCGAAGAGCATAAATTAGTCTCATGGGCGTAATTTTATTAAATCAGCTGAAATTCGCAAGCTTGGTTGCAAAAAGCCGAGGGCGTTTGAAATGCGACTAGCTTGAGTGCTGTGTTGTTGCTGTAATTTTTTTCTCGCTTTTTTGTAGTATTTTGTTGTTGCTATTGTAGAGGGTGTTTAGATTGGTTTTCGTTGGATTATTATGAAAAATTGTTTGTTTCATTCCAGCGCTTAAATTGCTGTTTATATTTTATGTTCGGCGCACATTTTGCCTTACAGAGGTAAAAGTTAAATTAGTTTTCCACTTCTGTTATAATCATTTACGTTGAATTGTTGTTTATCACTTAATTGGATTATTACTATCTTTCCCAACACAAAAAATAAAAGAAAAAAGAAATAGATGCTTCTTAATGCACTCATTTAAATAAAAAAATAATTTAAATAAATGCTAAAAGTTACAATTAGTGACATGGAGTTGATATTTATTTCGCTTCACATTCAGTTAGTTGCTTAAATCGGTTCCAGTACACCCAAAAGATTGTGAAGTTGTAACACAAAAATCTGTGCCTAATAAAACAAAAAGTATCCAATTACTAAAGCTTAATTAGTAACGACTCAAACATATTTTGCTTGAACTCTAACATTTTCGGAGTGTTTTTCACAGTTAATAGACCCGAGCTAAAATATGTATGGGTACAAATTCATTTTGTAGGAGATATCATATTGGATGATTTCTGACAGACTCTGTGTTTTTTCAATAACCTAAGCTGGAAAAAATCTATTCATGAACAAAACTAGCGGAAATTGCCCAAAGTTAATGACTGCGTTCATAAATGTGGCACAGCTCAATTAAAAAATTCACAAAAACTCAATTGTAATAGAAAATTTAATTATTACATCGGCTTACACGACTTTTGTGTGTGGGTTCTAGATCATCATATGGTACATCGTAAGGTCTTTTTTTTATGAAATAATTTGTGCGGTCGAAAAAATTGGTTTCTTCAAAACGTTCTTTGAACTATACGAATCATTTTTTTATCTCCGAAATATCGTAAACTAAAAATTTATTGTACAGGTCTCCATACAAATCTATGTACATAACTTGCAGTATGGCAGAATATTTGGATAATGTGTATCAAATTTCAATTTACGAAAAAAAAATATCAATCTAATTTACACTGGGATTTGACGAGGAAGGTAGTTTTCCTGACCTCATTAATGGCTCCATAAAAAATTACCTTTTAATGTAACTTTGCCTTAAATATCTCGAAATATCGTGATTTTTGTACTTTGAGGATAGAATACATATCTCAAAAACTGGAACCATCAGAGAAATTCTGGCACCGCATTTGAAATCCACGCGTCAAAACCTTTTGTGAAAATTTTGACATGCATTCAGCAGAGAGCGCTTTTCAAATCAGTCGCTTCTGTAGTAGCTATGAAGGCGGTAACCAGATAATAATTTTGGAATGTGTCTGGAAATTTATTTGGTTGGTCTCAGATTTTTCAAAAAAAGTAAGATTATCTATCTCGGATCCCCTGAACCTTTCCCTAAGTAAGACATTGGTTGCTATGGACATTCCAAAGACAATTGATTGACTGTTGAGTCTCGCATTCGTATAAATTATTCAAAGACACTACAGGAATATCTACACTCTTAGTTTCTTATTTTCAAAAACTCTTTAGAATGAGCAACATTTTCGTTGAGAAATCAAAGACATTAATAATATAAAGGACCTCCTTTTAGCTTTAATTTTTGTTTATGAAAATTCATATCATTTATCAAGAATACTAACTGTAGTTATATTCATAAATTAATATTTTTTCGACCCTAGATTTATTAGTTGCAATAACCAACGTACTGTCGATTGTTTTGTTGCTGTGCTGATTATCCTGCTATATTTCTGAACACGTTTCAACAAAATGTTGCAAAAAAATCTTTAATTAAATTTAATTAATTCAGCACGAAACGAAAATCTAAACGGATTATGATAATAAGCCAGGAGCATACAACAAAAACACATGCACATACAATATTATTGTATTTATGATAGTTGCAATGATGACGCCGACAACGACGCTACACATGTGTGCATGTGTTGTTAGCTGTAAGCCAGTAGGTAAAAGCAAGAGAAAGAAGCGCTATTAGAAGGCCTTCCCAGTTCGATTCAATCATGCTTTTTGATGTTATATGACTAGGGTGCACAAAACGTCAAAAGTAAGCTTTCGCTTCTTGTTCATACCTAGGCCTGCTATTGGCAGGTACAATGGCATATGTAAAATGCAAATGTTAGCCATTGTGAAAAGCCACCTCTTCAATTGATTTTGATGCGCTTAAGCATGCAGTATAGTTGCCATATGTACTGATATTAATTGCAGCACTGCTGACAGAACTTCACCGAAAGCGGCTGTGCATAATTGCCTAGTGGGTAGCTTAAATAGAAACGGAAACGGAAATGAAAGCCTTCAAATTGCTTATGTATGCAATAAATGAAACTTTTCAAATGTTCCAAGTTGTTACATAGATTGGCATTTAGAGCGCACATTGTTGCAGTGGAGTTGGGCATTTTGTAATAACGTGAGAAGCGGGGGCGTTTGCTGCGCAAGCTAGGGATAAAAATATTACTAAACCGAGACTATTCCAATTCGTGGCACGTATTAATGGCGGGAAATAAGTAAGTATTGCCATTTCGCAGCATTTGTTATTAGAATTTTTTTTCCACGAAGAGTAGAAATATTTGGGTTTCTGGCGCGAAAGCTTTGAAAACAAAGGATTGATTTGTATTTTTTAGCTCTTTATCCTTTTTTGATAGTTAGTGGGAAATTAGTAAAAAACTAATAGATTTTCTTAAGGCAATTGCAGTAGCTACATCAATATTCGGTGTGTGCTTTAAGCATATGCTACCATAATTACAACAAATCACAGATGTTTCCAATTTTATTGTAGGCAAAGCATTTACATATCACTGACAAAATCCCCTCTGTATCTACTTCTTGTAATCTCTGTGATTTAGTCTACAGCACCCCTTGTTTCTATCGTTTTCGTAGGAAAATTTTCGTCAAAGAATTTTGCATTGCACGCCGTGACATTAACGTGACTTATGAAAACATCG
The DNA here is from genome assembly GCA_963680825.1 of Meiosimyza decipiens. NCBI lineage: Eukaryota > Metazoa > Arthropoda > Insecta > Diptera > Lauxaniidae > Meiosimyza > Meiosimyza decipiens. The sequence goes on along the minus strand of OY804259.1, from coordinate 90,151,652 downwards.
TTAGTTGCAGCAGTGACATTAAGATGCAGACACAATTTAATGCATTAAACTGTATGTTTCATTTAATTGAAACATAATTTTGCATAAAGCACCCTGTAATATTTTCTCATTATTTTGGTTTTTGGGAGCCATTGCAATGTGTATTCGTCCATTTTACAACAACACGAGAAAACCCATTGCTATCCACCCTCTGCTAATGCTAACACCTCATTGCAATTGGAACGCCATTGCGTTAGTTAATGCAGAAAGGGTGTTGCGGTGGTGTTGTTTTTTTTTTCGTTACATTTTTTTCACACAGCTTTATTTTTGCATGATTTTGACAGTTGCAAAAAGGGTCGTTGGCTAAAAAGTGTCGGCTTTTATCTTCATATTGCAAATAATGCACAGGTTGTTTTTTTTGTTGCCATTTGCGATGTTTTACGTTTCGCATATTCCCGCTGTGTTTTAGCCCAAAAAATTATTTAAAAAAATCTGACAAAAAATGGTGCACATCCTTTTGTTGCATAAAAAAAACATATCGATATTTTATTCCCACGTGTCTAATTTTTGTGCATACGCTTTTTTAGAAAATGTGCTAATACATCCAAATTTTGCAGATTTTCATTATGATAGAAAGTGTGTATAGCAGAAGGTGTTTTTTTTTTAAATCACACAAATCGACGTGCGAAGACGAGCACTATAAGAGGAAGTGTTTGAGCTTAAAAACAATTTAAATCAGTCGAGTTTGAGTTAAAAAAAATGAGTTGTACCACTAGTCTATTTAAAATGAAAATGTTTGCAAGAGCGTTCTGAGTTATTTTCAAGAAAAAATTTTAAGGATGTGTTAGAATGTAAAAGACTGAGCGCTTGAACTTAAGTAAGATTAAAAAAAAATAATAAAATAACGTCAACAACAACTGTCGGTAGTCAGTTGTTTAAGACCTTCTTAGGGTTTTTGTTTTAGGTGAAGTTAGATATTGGCCATTTAATCAATTAATAACATATATAGCTCATTTGAAAGGTTATTCACAACAATATCATGTCCTAATATCTTTTCTCAAAGCTCCTGAGGCATTTTGAAGCTGTATTGTTTGTTCAGCTTCAAAATAATCCCTTAGCTAAGTCTTTATCTCTTGATGAAAAATAAGTGAATAAGCAATCAGCTACCAACAATATAGCCAGTTGCGTAGCTATACCGTTGAAACCCATGTCAAATTCATCGGATGCGGTCCTTACTCAATTTAAATTTAAGACTATGTAAATATGGACATAGTCTTAAATTTAACAACAACTAAAACAACAACAGCAGCCCATAAGAGCCTTAGATGTAAAACAACAACTGCAGCCCATTGGAGCCTTAGATAGAAAACATATCAACATACTGATGATTACCTTTCAGTATAAAGCTGGCATTAAATCGTACGAATTGCTCAATTTTTATATAATCAGTCGTACGACTTTTTTTGTTCTTAAACTCCTTACCCTCAGACGCTCTAATTTTTTATACGACCTATCAAAGTCGTAAGAAAAGTCATATCTACAGACCCGAGGGCGTTATTACAACGTACTGGATGTGTTCTAAGACTGTGCGACAGATTTTTCTTACAAATAAAAGTTTTAACAATATTTTGTTTAATTTGTGAATGCACTTTGGTAGGCAGCTTAAATTAATTCAATAGAATACCTTTATTTCTTAATTAATTTTGTACCAACTGCTACTACATTTGGCATTTTACCACCTTAATATTCTATCTACCTTTGGACATGCAGAGGCCAATTCTATACTTATGATATCCAATGAACGAAGCTGGGCTTATAATCTTCTGCTAACAATGTTAGTGGTCGCACTACGGACTAAATCGCTCAATGGGAAACTCATATTTTATGCTTTTTCCGCTCTCCTAATCAAAGTATGAATATTTTGATGTTTGAAAAATCACCCAAAGTATTATCGAAATGAAAGGAAGTTTCCTACAAATTTATTATTTCATAAGTACACAGCGTCATTTAATAAGAAAAATGGCTTAAAGTTTCAAAGTGTAGGAAAAAATCACCAAAAAGATGAAGAATCACACAGAAAATTTCGCACTTTATTTGGAAATTTGTACTTCAGTTTTTGATGATTCCCACTTTACATAATATGTTGTACAGATAATCAGTAAATGTCATCAGTCCACAAATGGAAACTAAATTAAAGAGAACTTTGTATATTTCAACTTAAATCAGTAAAATCAAAAGTAACGTTTTCAATAGCGAACACAAGTTGTTACTAAAAAGCGATGACAGCGGAGGTAGTCAGGGATTAAGCTGAGACATATGATGAAATTGTCATCAATAGTCGTTCCTGATGCATAAGTTTCATAAGATTGATAATTCAGTAAAAATATGAAAAAATATTTTAATTCATTTTAGGAATACAAATGAAAACGCTAGTTCTTTTATGCGTATGCTTTTATTTATTTAATATTTTACTTTGACTTATTTATGTTCAAGTTCAATCTAGAATATACTCACATCATTAACTTATTAGTTATAGTTTTCATGTTATTCTTCATGATTAAAACTATTTATAATTCTAATAGTAAGTAAATAAACTATTTGTCATATATAGCTTATACGTTTAAACTGATGTATATATATGTATATAAATAGGCCTTACATAATATTTTAAATTATTCTCGTTTCAACTCATACAAAACAGATTTAACTTTTTTAGCTGGAAGAAATTATTTGATTTTTTATTTTTTTTTGTGGCTATGAGAACAAATAGCTATAGCTATGAAATCCATATTTAAGTGTTCAGCATATTTATTTTATTAAATAATTTAACTATTTTCAAAAACTTATGCGTAAATAGTTAAATTTTCTTGAGTAGCTGTATATCTGAATAATATTCAATTACGTATTTTAAGTAAGATTCGCATTCTGCGAAAACTTTATTTGATTTCCATTTTTCTTTTTTTTTCACTTAAATATTTTAAATATATTGTATTTTATATTTTTTCTATCCATTTGTTATGTTTAATACGTATTTTGGTTGACATGATTATATTTTTTTTAATTTAAAAACTTTTATGCGGTAATTTTTTTTTTTTGTAATAATTTTATACCAAACACTGTAAATATTTTTGTAACAATTTTGTTGAGAAACATGGATGGGATTTTGTTTGAGTTTTTGTTAAATTTTTGCTTTTTTCAATAAAGTTCTTGTAAGTTCAACTTTATTTAAAATTTTAATGTCTGTTTAATGTTTTTTTTTTCGGAAATTATTTCTGAATTATGTTGCATAAAAATTTATCACAGAATATTGAACTAAAAAGAATCTTGTCGAAGTTTTAGCATGTCAGCATACACGTATGATTATTTCATAACATAACAGAACAAAAAAGAGTGTATTTTGGTAAATTCAAAAATGTTCAGGGAATTGTGAGCTAATAGTCAAAGTCACATTTAGGCTATGCGCTACCATTACAAAATAATATGACCTTGGTTACTAGAGGCAAGAACATTTTTTGAATACTTCAATAAATGAAACATCAAGCGTTCTCAAAACATAAGTGCCATCAACGTTCAAAACTTTTATATGAATACCGCCGTCACACATCTTAATAAATAAGAAAGAGCCTTAAGCTAAAAACATGGAGATAATGTTTTATATAGGGCTGGGAAATGTGTTCATATAATAAAAATTTTTAATGTTAAATTTAATCAGATTAAAACATAATTTTTTCAGACTGTGAATTTTAGAGCTGAATTAAACTTAACTGACATTTTCAAATTAAGTCTTTCGCATTGATTCAATCAATCCTGGCCAGTGTTCTGCAATGACACTTCGTTATAAAAAACATACTATACACGTTTAAATGTTCGGATACCGAAATTTTGCTTAGGATTGTCCTAGAAACTTTCTTTTTATGGTCATCACCTTTTATTTCACATCAAACATAAAGCATAAGAGACTTTCAGTATAACTTGTGAGGGAGCGGAGTCTCTACCTAAAAAATTAAAATTTGAGACTACTACATTTTAAAACTGTCATTAACCTCACATTGACCTACTAACCTCATGTTAGGGAAGACTTAAGAAATTAATTGGCATGGAGGCTTTTAGCGTATTTCCGTAAATTTTTTAAAAATTTTTTATTTGTTTCAATAACCATACTTAATTTTAGTATTTTTCCGATTTTATATTTATTTTGAAATATTTTTTCGAGCATGAAAATGAATCGGTTAGGTTTGAAAATTTTCGACCCTCACCCGTACTGAAACGTTACGTAACACCCAAGTGACCTAAAAGTCACAAGTATGTTCGCAACGTACCGGAAATTTGTTCAAATAGCTTTGTTATTGTTTTAGTAGCGTTTGCGGTAATAATAAATAAAACAGAAGATTTCTAACTCGCAATATATGCGTATGTTGTTTAATTTATTTATTTATATAGCCCCCCGCTAAGAAAGTTTCCCTTCAAAACAATGTTAAGTAACGCGTTGTTCGAAACTGTAACGCATCGTAACGTTTTACAAGACCGCTCTCCCACCGAATTGCATTAAATAATACTTGGACGACCTTTAGGATCCCATTTCATAAATAAAAAGTAGTTATGGAGTTCTCTTATATGAAGCTGTTAGCAGTTTTTTAAAATTAACAATACTTTCAATAAAGATATTTCCAAATATTGTTGCATGAAAAAATTTGTGCTATAAAATGCAAATAAGGGCTAAAAAACGAAAAGTTTCCAAAATTTTCGATATGATATCCGTTTAATTTTAAATGATTTACAAAAGACGTACGTTAACTATGTACTAAAAGTTGAAGACTAAATCAATTTGCTAGTTAAAATATAGATTATAGCTTACAAAACAATATGTATTATTGGAACACTCACCAAAAGTCAAACTTGATCTTGAGATAAAACATTGTACTTATAATAGAACCAAATAATAAAAAAAAACAGTAATCTCGCGAAAGATGTCCTTAAAAGTTCTAAAGTATCGAATATCTTCGAAAAATATGAAACAAGTCGAAATAATTTACTCGTACAAAAATGCATTAAAATCCAATAATTAATTCCGGATATATTGGTAAAAAACTATTTTTGTCTATGCGTCTCTTTTGATCAAATTTTTCAAACTTTAATAATGCCAAACTAACTCTGTTAGGGTAAGTAATTGAGGGCTATGAATACCTTAAGACATGTACTTCCATATCGCTATGTTCTTATTCATGTTTGGCTGAAAAATTCGACTTAGGAAGTTTCAACTCATAAACAATATTTGCTTTGAAATAAAGATCAAAAATCGTTTAGTATCTGCACATATGTCATCGGCCGAACTAGTTTTTAGAATAAACTAGTTTTTCCTATGCCAAACTAATTTATTTGAAGGCCTGAAAGTATGAATTTAATTTTAATGCAAAGAATTTGGACACATTAGAGGATGTGAGTCCTGAGCCGCGGCCGAAGGTTGCCTTATTTCGCTACTGTCGTAGTTTTCACTAAAAACAAAAGATTTTGCATTGTAGTTTCATTGCAACTCTTTAGGCATAACCGTAACTAGTTTGGCCGGTAATGTATATAAAGCAAAGTCGCGTTAGCTACAATATTTATAGCTCAAGAACAGGTGGACCGATTTTAACTATCACTGATTCGTTAAATTTTTCTCTACACTTAATATGACATAGGCTACAAAACTTTTATTAAGGGTGTATATTTAGGATGGCCCTCTTACAAAAATTTCTTTAAAATATCGTTTGTATAAAGACTACTTAATCGATTCACATGAAATTTACCCACCCTGTCTTTTATATTAAGACGAATTGGTAAGGCGATAAAATTTTTACTTAGGGTGCACATTTAAGGTGGCCCCCACATCAAAATATTTTTAAAATATCATTTAACCTTTTAACCGATTGACATGAAACTTACACCACGTATGTTTTATATTCATAGGCATAGCTTAGGTTATAAAACTTTTAGTAACATAGAGTGCATATTTAGGAAGGCCCCTACACAAAAATATTTTCTAAATAGCATTTTCACACAGATTACTTAATCGATTCACATAGAACTTATTACATCCCGTGGCTTTTATATAAAGAGGTCCAACTTACGCCTTACAAATTTTTTTAAGGGTGTATGAGTGGTTCTCATTCATAAAAGAGTTTTCACGAAGATTTCATAAATGTTTTTTTGAATGCTTCTTATGGTATATGGAAGATTTTTGCAAAGATTGGTTTTGAGAAATAGGCGATAACACGCCCTCTAAAATCAAGTTCAAAATATCTCATCAACGCAAATGAAGGACTTGACATAAAAGGTAGTTAAGCTAAAAATTAACATGACACTCAATGACTGTTAGGCGGTACGAAGTTGGCCGGGTCAGTTATTTATATACATATATATATTTAGTATTGAGAGACAGTTTGCTATTATTTCGAGAATTGATAACAATAAAAAACTTCGAAAGCTCTGGCATACATATGAAATTTAATTAACATTTTATAATTTTTAAAATATTGTCGACTATTATAGAATCATTTTTTTTTTTAGAAAGTTTCACTACCTGTAGATTAGCGACCTCAAACGACCCCCTCACACTAAGCTTTCTAATTTTGAATAATTTTTCTGAATTCAGTGTATGGCTGCGTCCACTAATAGCGAGCCAGTCGGCACGAGCAGCGATTTTGTCGACAAGACACGTTGCATTCAATTCGCTCGTAATCATAAAGAAGGGGCTATTAAAATATTGGAAATACATAATAGATATATTTTGGTTTGCTCTTTGGGATGATTTCATCAATATTTGCTCAATATAATTTTTTTCGTTTGGAGTTTGGGTCGTTTCTCTGAAATTTTGCACAGATATTTATAAATCGACAAGTGCGAGTTTGACAAAATGACGAGATTTAGAAAGCGTATCAAGTGCTGTGTGAGCAGAACTTACATTTTTTGATCTATGTGGAGAAAAGTTTGCCAGAATAATGATATAGTTGAGCTTGTGAGGCTGTCGAGAAAAGTCAGATTCCTTTTAAATAAAATACTGTTTTAATAAATCATTTTTATTAATTTCTCAACGTATTCTCTTCCCATCTCAGTACTCTACATCGAATAGTTTTTCAACTTGTAATCCTTTCCAAAACATAATATTTCAATTCAATTTTTAGAGCTCTCTTTTAACTATTACCACGTCACATAATGAAAGTTTTCCCTTGGAAAGAAGAATAAGTCACAGAGAGCTGTGCCTGTGATATTTTTGGTCCATTTCCAAATAGTTACTTAAAACGATATCTTTCTTATCATTTCTGGTAGTGATGAATTCTGGTTTCATCATCAGTCACGAATAGCCGCTGAAATTCTTTTGAAATGTTCTGAAACATGTCAAAACATTGTTGTGAAGAGGTCACACGATAATGCTATTGTTCCTCAGTGAGTAAACGAGGCACCCATCTTGCTGAAAGCTACTAAATTTTTATATGTAATCTTCCATTTGAATTTGTTTGAGATATTTACCATTTACCATTTACTCTAACCTTCTCTTTATAATTGGCCAACACGATGTCATTGATTTTATTGATCATTTATACGATAGTCAGTAGTTGTTCCGAGCGCGAAACGCCATAAAGGACTATGAACTATCCAATGCGGAGGAACATAGTCGCTGTAGTACTTGTTCGACTCTTCATCTATCACGCAAAAATACTGTTTAACCAGTGCAAGGATTTATAATTGCCATTATAGCAAAAGTTTATTTTCGAAAGATTCTGTTTTTTTAATAAAAACTATGGAAGGATGAAAGGTCGATTATGCCTTTCCATAAGCCGGTTATTTTTGACAAATAATGGATGCGTTTCCCTTCATAGCTCTTACCACTTAGGAGTTTTATATATTTCTGTTTCAGAATAGTTGTTTAGCTTTTTTAGGCGGCCAAAGGAATGGCCGCCATAAAATAAAATAGTAAAAAAACGACACTAAAAGTATGAGTCTCATGAGCGATCACCTAGTTTGAAACCGTGATTGTATCGATGGATAATGACAGTAAATTTTCAATAATACCCATAAATTCTTGGTGACGGCCATCTGTTTTGAGTAGATTTAACCATATTCGAAAATCAAAATGAAGTAATTTTATAATAATAACTATTAATGACTGTATATAATTAAAAAAAAGTGAGTTTGTTTCACACACTTGCAGCCTGAAAAAATCCAAACATAGCATATGAATAGGACCAATTTTCCTCCAATGAAAGAAATTATATCAAAAAAAAATTTTGAGAAACTGTGAATTCACCTATAGAATAATTGAAGAAAATCAATATGATGTGGAATTTATGAATGTATCTTGATGTAGGTATAGTTTCTTATGATATACTTTATGAAATTTTGAGTTTGTATGCTTGAAAATGAATACAATTCTACTGCTAAAATTCTAAGTATGTCCTTTTAACGTAACTTGCTTGATTTTTGTTTTCAGTACTTCGTTCAGTTTTATTTTCTGGGTGTAAAGTTTTCGATATAGTCTTGTTGTGTCAAGCAAAAGTTTTGAAAATTATATTTTTCCAAAACAAAAGAAAAAATAAATAAATTGAAAATGAAAACAACATGAAAATATTTTGTAAAATAATTTTAATAAAATTATTCGCATTGTACGCAATACTAAAAATAAACTTTTCATACAATAAACATTACATAGTAAATAATTTTAGTTAAAATAATTAGAAACTTAATAAAAAGAATTTATTTAATAAATCTTATTTGCATATTTAACAAACGAAATTTAAAGTTAATTTTTTTTTTAAATAAAAACTTTTATTTAAAACGAAAAATACGGACAAAGTAATTAAGTAAATTTAATAAAATTAAACTAAATTGAAAATTAAAAAAAAAAATGATTAGTATTTTTTATTTTGACATGAAGACTAAAAAGATGTAATACAGCTTAGGACTTTTTTGAAAAAAAAAATAAAACTCCTCAGGCAAACTTATTAAGTATTTTTTTCATATATTAAATACAAAAGCTTTTCTTTCAACAAAACATAAAATGTAACATGGCTAAAGAAAAATAAAAGGTGTAAAATTTTCTTTTCATCAAAAATAATATCACAAATTCACACTGACTGCAATAGCACTGCGAATTCTTCAATAAAATAATAATTCGGAAGAAGGCGTGGCAAAATGTTTGAGCAATATCCGCATAGTTTGAATTTAAATAGAAACTGACTTGGTGGGTTGAGGAAAACAATATTTTGTGGCTTAAGTCGCGAAATTAAATTTTGCTTTTCATGTTTTTATTCAGAACTTTATGTATGTATATAATTTGCATGCTGCTTAAATTGAATTGAATTTAATTTATGTAGTTGTTCTTAACTTGCATAGAAGGTAATGTTTTGAATGCTACGTATTTTGGGTTTTTCTCTCTCTCTCTTAAATTTGAAGTTAAGAAGTTACTGTGGCTTTGTGTCCTATTGGAGTTGTAGTTTATTTAATATTTTGCTTCATATTTTCTGCATTTCGTTTGCGTTATATGCAACTTAATATTATATTCTAATGGGTTTTCACTATTTTCATACATATTTTGAAACTATTTTGCTGTTTTTTGTTTTCTGTTTTTAAAGTTTTTAGTTCACTCAATATTTTAAGTATAGTTTTGTTTATTTTTGTATTTTATTTTATTTAATATCTACAATTATTTTGGCCTTAATTTCTAATACGTATCTGGGAGATTTGTTGTTTTTGTTATATGAATTTGGCTCTTTAAAAGCCAAATTTACTTCAATTTTTTACTTACTTTTTATTATTAAAGTTAAACTTTTCTTCAGTTTTATAAATTTTTTTGTTATAATATTTTGTTCAACTAATTAGTAGTTTCAATTAAATTTTAGTCACTGGCAAACAATTTTTGTTTACGTATTTATTTGCTGATTATGCGCTGAGGGGTGCATTAATGGTATGTAGCATACCATTATTATTAACATAAAATAATTACATTCGCAGCTTAAATTTAATTTAAATTTTATTACATATGAGATACCACTTTTCTTGTTTTCTAATTAAATCATTACAAACGGCTAAATATTTAAAGTTAAGAAATACAATTTTAGCCTTAAATTCAAATTTAGTTCTTTCAATTTAAGTTTTATATGGCAAATAAAGAATTTTCTTTTCTTTTTTCTTAAAAAAATATTTACAAGACATGGAGAAAAGCTAAAGAAAAAATGCAAAGAAAAATTAAGAAGCAATACGTACATATATAGGAATCTAAATTGTGTTCATGAAAAATATTTTCATTTATATATAATTTTCACATGGGAGAAGAGAAAATGAAATAAAAACGCATGGTTGGCTTAAAGTTAGACTTAAATGCTTCATAGCTTAGCTCAGCGTTATCTGTTGCAGAAAGACAAAAGTTTCGCGTATTGTTCTTTCTAATATTTGCTCATTGAAGGCGCTTTGGAGAACGAAAGAAATTTTCGCCTGCCATTTTCTCTTCAACTAATCAATTGATTTGAAACATGATTTTTTAATAATGATCTAAAAGTTTGGGAAATAAAATCTTACATGACACTTTCAGCAGAAAGTTTGTATGTAAATATATATTTAAAGTTTTGTATAACCAATCTTCAACCGCAAGGAAACTTCACTTATATTTTAAAAGGTTTTAAACTGGTCAGTCACTGGTTGGAGTAATGTTTCTTATCTCGAATTATTTATGCATCGTGAGAAAAACATATTAGTTCTTATATCCCAAGGCAATGAATAATTTTATCCTTTCAATTTACTTTTCCCATGGTGTGACACTGCCAATGGAAATGATTTTTTTTCCGGCGACAAACTTAGCAATTATTGACAAAGGCAACTACAGTTGTTACAAATAAAACTTCTGGACTTTTAAATAATCAGAAAAGGACATTTTATTATATTGCCAACATAAAATAAAAAAAAACTGAATTTCATACCATTATTTCTTGCAAAGAAGTCTCACTCATTTATTCAGACTATTTAAACTATGCGCCAATTTCCAGATCATAATACAAGAAAGTGGTAGCTACCAACATTCGCTTATGTTCATTAAAAGAATCAGTTATTAAAAATGGTTCAAAGTTATTAACTTTTTGTGAAAGAACAGCGTATTTTCAATAAATTTAAAAAACTTTCAGCACATTTTCAATATACTCGTCTGATGCAAAATTAAGTGCAGGTCTAGAAATTAAAAAACGTTCATAAAAACGCACTGCGTTTCGTGGAAAGAACAAAAAAGTTAAATTAAATATGAATTAAAAAAGAGCTTAAAAAAAATTTGTAAAGCAATCGCAAATATTTCAGCATGATAATTTGTTCAAATGACAATAATGCACTCTCCAAATGCAGTTAGTACCACTGGCTATTAGTGTTCAACTTACTGGTAAATACATACATACATTAATATTAATATTTGCATACGTATTTCGGGGTTTCATTTAATATTATTATTTAAATATTTATTAATTTCATATTTATATAAGAATTATGTGTATATCATATTATTTAATGCAGTTTAAACTTATGCACTTATTTACTAAGTAAAGTTTTACGTATTTAAGTTTTCATCTTGTATATGCTTTTGCTTTAAAGGTTTTGGATATTCTATTTAGGATTTATTTATTTTAGTTGTTTTAATTTTAAGCTTAACATTTTCTTTTGTTTGCTGTAAGTTCATTAATTATTTTGTTATCTTTTATGTAAACTGTTTTTTCTCTCATTTAGTTTAAATTTATGTATTAACTTTACTAACGGCTTTCAGTAGATCATGATTACTCTTGTCGAGCGCACTCATCATACCCAAATTGCTACCGAGTCCAGCGCCAACACCGATTCCAGCACCAATTCCCGCACCCATGCCAAGACCCAATTTGATATCATTTTGTGCCACCACCGAATGATGCAAATTATGCGGATTATGTGCGATGATCGAATGATGATCCTGCTGTTGTTGCTGCTGTTGATGTTGTTGCTGCTGTTGTTGCTGCTGCTGCTGTTGTTGCTGCTGCTGTTGTTGCACTTGCTTGGCATTTTGTTGGGCGGATTTCATGGATTCTTGCGCTTTCATTTTTTCCTGTTCTTCTCGATCTCGGCGCGCCTAAAGGAAATGAGAGTAAAAAATTGGCTTTGAATTGGCATAAATATCAATAATTTGAAACATAAAAATATAAAGGAAATAAACAACCTGTGCCGAAAGCTCTTTTTACGTATCAGTTATTATAATTATTAAATCAGTGGGAACACAAAGGGAATATTCGGGAGCGACCCTGTCGCTTTGAAAGGTGCACTGAGCCACGGGATAGAATTGTTTTGCGCTAGCTATAAGAGAATATAGTAAGGCTCGAATAGCTGATTTTAAAAATTAAATAAAATTGGTGTGGATTAATATTTGAATTTAACTATTGCAACAATACCTCAAGTGTAAGAAAACATTAACAAATTCTATGTCCAGACGTTTCTCAGTCAAAGTATACCATGAATAGGAGGTATCTGTTGACGATTACGATCTCACAGAAATCATAAAAAAGACCTGCATTATTTTCTATGTAAAATGAAGTAGACAATTGATCCCGTAAGCTGTAACAAAATCAAAATCAAATACGCTATTTTTTGAAGAAATTGATAATGTGGGAGGAAACTCATTTTTAATTCAATCAATGAATAAAATTTGCTCGCTGGAGTGCGGAAAGCCCTTGAATAATTTAGGAGTGGCAGATTCATCTTCTTTTGGTCACGGTTTTGTGTGGATTTCTTGCTATAAAGGTTATAGGGCTCTATTCCTTTGAACCCCACAAATATGGATCTAATTATCATCAAAAGCATGTTGTATAGAGCAGTGGCGTCGGTTCAGTAGGGCTGGGTAGGGCATTGGCCCTCCCCAAGGATCTGATACTAGTTATTACTCAATACATCTATTCAATAAACCCATCTAATAGAGGTGGAATTTTAATTCTGGCCCTCCCCCCCCTAAGATTTGGTGAAGTGACGCCACTGGTATAGAGCGATGCACAAAAGCTTTTTACATCCACAGCGGGATCAATTATTGTGTAGCGTATGCCGTTTTAAATAAATTGCACTACTGCTCACACAGCCAGAGAAATATTGCCTATCTGAGCGGCGAGAGGTATGTAAATGTATATACGGATTATATAAGTATGCAAATAGAGTGTCGAACAAAGCAAGGTGCAAACTCGTATAGGCTATTGATACCTTCAGATATGTCTAAAATGTTTTATGTTTTGACTACGATTAATTTCATAAATTTCATAATTTTTCTACAGGACTGCTCGGCACACTTGCTTTTGCTAAAAAAATAATATTTAAGTGTAGCGGTTTTTTTTCTGCTTGTCTGTCCTTTTGGTTATATAAGTTTTTAAAATAAAAGTCAATTGAAATAAAACTTTGCAATTCTTGTTAGTCTGTCAGTGTGGGTAGATTCAATGAATGTTACCAGACCTTTTAGTACTCCAGACAAAAAAAAAACAATCTTTTGAATCCACTCAAATATTCAAGAAGTGTGTAATTGTGATCAAGAAATGCAAGAAAATTTTGTTTTGCTTCTAAACCAATGTTTTACGAAGCCCTTGTTCCAGTAAATCTAAAACTATCTTCAACTTTGTTCAGTTACCTGTGCTCTCTGAAATATTTTCACTTTTCATTTTTGTCCCAATTCTTGCGAATATAATACGGTAACATTTTTTTTTCGAGTAAGTACTGTTGACTACATGATCGTACAAAAACATAATTCTTCTAAAAAAACGCCATTCCTTGTGCATTCAAAAGATTTTTTACTGGGGATATGCAACTTCTCTGATAATATTATACAATGTATTTAACAATTAGAAATTTTTTACACTTAACAATTGTTATAATAAAACTGAGCAGATTTGATTTTATGTACATTTTAATTTTGTGTCGAAAATTTTCATTTCTATAAATGTGAATAACTTAAAATCAACTTTTCCATTCAAAAAAGAGGACGTCTTTGCAATCGTAGACAACAACATCGAGCCTTTTCTTGTTGATGCTTTACTCTCCCCTTTTTTAGACGCCTTTGGTTCTGAGGAAGATGCAGATCTTCAAAACTAGTTTAAATAAATTAATTTAAAGCTAGTTGATTTTAAACTACTTTTAAGTTAGTTGAAAATAAATTACTTTAAAGCTAGTTGCTTTTAAACTACTTTTAAATTAGTTGAAAACACATGCAGATGACGACAATTGCCTTACTCCAATGACATCCCCATGTTATTTAAGTCAGTTGGTAACATGAGAAAAAGTCAGAATTTCAACTAGTTGTGCTTTAAAAAAAAGTACTTCTAAGCTACTTTAAAATTAGTTGATTTTCCTGCAGGGTAGTTATGGGTACTAAAGTTTTGGAATTAATGAGTAACATAACTAATTTCAATTATTTTACAAAATATGACGCACGTTCCACATTCTCGAAAAGTTTTGAATTTATTATTGTTTCTAAATTATTAAACTTGTAAGTGTTGTTTTTATTTTAGTCATTTTAATGGTGTACTAAACGACCATTTTTATATCATTTCAAAGATTTGTTTATATGTATATGCATAAATCGTGTTTGATCTTAACTTTAAAAAAAAAAATGATTCGTTAGCTCGAGCTTGTTAAATTTGCATATTTTAATTAAATTTATTTCAAAGAAAGATTATTTTAGTGGGAGCTTCCATTACAGAGTGCTGTATGAGTCGACCATAAATTTCATTAACAGACAAAAACTTTTGGGTTGGTCTCATGAATTTTATTTATTTAAATTTGTTAAAATCTGCCCGATGTTTAAGCTCCACCAAATTTATGCGTCCTCAATCTTTTTTAATAAAATTTATGGCAAAAATACTAACAAGATTTTGGCACATTTCGGAAACTTAAAACTAAAGTATACAAAAAGAGTACCTAGGTATAGCTTTTTAAAAGAATTCCAAATACTCACTTGCTCATTGATCTCTTTCACAGCGCGCAGCTCTTTTTTTAATTTCATGCGTCGATTTTGGAACCAGATTTTTATCTGTCGCTCTGTCAGACAGAGTGCGTGCGCAATCTCGATTCTCCGTCGGCGTGTTAAGTAATGATTAAAGTGGAACTCCTTCTCCAATTCGAGTGTTTGAAATCGTGTATAGGTTTGACGACCGCGACGACGTGGGCAACCATTGGGACCTGTAAGAGAGCAAAGATAAAACAAAATACAAATATTAGCACTGAAGTCATGTGATGATGTTGATGATGATGCTGATGATGAGTCAAAAATGCAAATTAAATTTTGTCAGTTGAAATACTGTTGACATTTTTTTTGTTATTTTTAATTAACTTAACTAATTAAAGAAATTTATTTTCCAACTTCCTTTATGTTATGTGGTCGCTTTTTCATTTGATTCTTTTTGGGGTGGTCGTCTTTAAGTGCACTTAATGGAATTTTCATATGAACAAAAATATGAAGCACGAGAGTGCGTTCTTTTTTATTGCTTTCGAGATAAAATTATTAACAAAGAAATTTCTTTCATATAATTGGAACAAAATAAAAGTTCAACAAAATTTGCAAAGCGAAAGAACAGTTTCCTTTTAAATGCATGTTGACGTTTCAAGAGATAAAGAGATAAAAATTTAAAAAAATGTTAAAGCCAATTAGAAGTTTGCGGCAAAATAATTTTTTGATGCCACTGAATAATAAAATAAACAAAGCATATGTGGGCCCAAAAACGATCCACAGGTACACAATATTTTAGAACGTGCTGAGCAGAAAATTCTGTAAAATTCTACAGGATATTAACATTTCAACCGCAACACAGATTTCTTCAAGAGTTGAAATACGAACAATTGTTTTATGTTATCCAAAGTTAGTTTATTTGGCATTTATCACTGAGAATATCAAAATTTCCGGGAAATAAGTTTATTTTGAAGTCCACATTGCACATATGCACATTTAAAAAAATTGTGGTCACTGAGGCCGATTTGAGGCTTTGTTTTTACTTCTCAAAATATATCTGTTTTTTATTGCTCTTACCTAGAAAATCTTTAAAGTAAAGAATTTATGTGAGTCATAGGTAGATTGAGCCATATTCGTCCATCCGTGTAGTTTGTCAGCAAAATATAAAAAGGAGGAAAAATATTGTGAAAGCAAAAGTTCAACAACAATTAAAAAATAAAACTTCTAATATAAAAATATATTTGTATATATTATTGCCAGGTTTCTAGATCATGCTCAAGAAGATTTATTATAAATAATCATCCATAGAAAAAAACATTGGAGTTTACCTCAGAACAAATTGCCCTAGAGCCTTAATAAGAAGATTACACTCTTAATAGAAGTTTTTTGCTCGATTTTTTATTGTATTGTAGATGCCACGCTAGTTCCTCTTATTCCTATTCTATTCCTTATGCTTGTTGAGTTCACCAAACATAACCGTTTTGGATTTGAAATCATTTATTTTAATAATATTGGTTAAAGCGATTTTAATCAATTGCTAGTACTGGAGGTGGAACGCCCTCTGCTCAAAGTCTGTCTTACGTCCATGGCTTATATATTGAAATATGTGTGTATATCTGTGTAAACTTAGATTGGAGGAGCTATTTACATTTTTTATTTACATTTACATTTGCTCCGATGCTCTGTTTTGAAATTATTGCTGCCACACCCTTTTGAAACTCTAAGACAGAGCATAGCGACTAACACTTTAAGTCGCTTAATTTATAATTTTTTGATATTTTGCGAAGTAAATTCTGAAATTTCCCCAACATATGAAAAAAATTTCAAGTTAGTTTTCGATTTTTGTGCGCAGGTGGAATATTTCTGAACAGATTTCACTCATTTCCAATCCCAATAATCAGACAACAGCCGGTGTACTAAATTGCATCAGTGGCCATTGTTTCATTTTCTGGTAATCGTGATTTCCATAGACAGATTAACATATGTATATGGATAAATCGACTTAGAAAGTGATGCTTCACAAGAATATATAAATATACAACACCCCATTCTATGTACAAAACTTTAATAAAATATACCGAGAAAAGTATGAATAGCCGCTAAGACTTTTGGTCACATTTATAACTAAATTTTAGTCGATTGCGTATGATATATTTTCTGCACTGCAATGGAGTGGCCAATTTTAAGTATTCGAGAGGTTAAGAAATACTTTTCTTCAATTTGCGAGGAATTAACTGAGCGTGTTGAATTCAATTGTGCACCAATACTTTCGAATTCACAACTTTGGAAGCATCCATGATTCTGATTTCGAAAGGAGCTGATATTTTTTGGATATCAAGTTTCCTGGTATTCATGAATCTTTACCACTTGTTTAATGATTTATAAACGCATCAAATGTTACTCACATTATATTGTATCAACAAAATTCTCGTTAGAGTAAACGCTACGCAACATGACATAATTTGAAAACAAACAAATTTTCTTGTTTTCACTGGAAACAGTTAAGCTTCGTGGGTAAGAGACCATAAAAAATTGCAATAACAAGCAAATAGCAAAATGCTCAGACGCAAAAGCAGTAGCTTAATAAAAGAAAAAAATTCGACGCGATCATAAAACTTTATGAAATACAAAATTTCTTCATACTTAGCTATGCACCCTGAAAAATTGACAAACTGAGATAAAAAATTTGAAGTCAGTAAATTGCAATTATTTTAACAAAAAACACAAAAAAAAAACGAGACACTCGTTACGGCAAATTGGCACAGGTAGCAGCGCGGCTGTTGCCAAAATAAAAATTTGCTGTTTGGCAAAAAAAAAGAATTTGCTAAAAAAGCAAATAAAACGCATTTGAAAGATTTACAAGCCAATAAAAAGCAACAGCAACAACGCGCAAGCCTGCTGTGAGCGCAGCTACAAAATTCAATTTAAGACCGACCACAAGTAAGATACAAAAAAACAGACAATGCCACACAGGGTGTAAGACGAAACACTAGGTTTTGGAAAAAAAATTTTACCCTTTTTGGCCACTTGCGCAATTTTAGAAAAATAAAAATTTACAGTTGCAGCAGTGCGATGCGGGGTAGCATAAGGTGAGCGCTGCGCACCGCGTGTGCAAAATTAAAAGTAAAGAACAAACTTTTCTTGTAAACAATATACCAAATACAACATTTTTTGGAAAATATTTGATTTTTAAATTTTACTCTTTCTTTTTTTGTTTAGTTTTATCTATTCAAATTGCTTTTAAATTTTGATATCCTGTGGAGTTGTTTGACGGCGTCTGCCTTATGTTTAATATTTGATTTTGATATCCTGACGTCAGTCAGCGCAGATACTTAGTGAGTGCTCTTCAAAATTATAATTTTTGTTTTTTAACTCCTCTTACTCTCAAAGCGAAAAATTTTATGAAAAAAATTAATTTGCAGCTAAGACAATAAATGTTAAGCTTTTATGTTGCTATTCAAATCTGCGAATTTTCACTGAAGCATTAGTAACAAAAATTAATAAAATAAATATCAAATGGTGTGATCTAATTTCTAGTTTCTTATTAGTTTGCTGCATAGTAGTTTCTTTTTATATTGTACACATTCTTAGTGCAAAATTTTGGTGTTAAAAAAAAAGCAATGAAATATCAAAATTTTAAGACGTACGTTTTCTGGAATGATTTATTCTGGGTTGTTGATCGAAATTATTTATTCTCTTAAGCTTACTTTTTTTCTTGTAGAATCTTAAATTTTTGAATATTATTTTGTTTAATATTTTGGATAAAAACTTAAGATAAAAATAATATTTATAAATCATTCAAAAGACATCCTACAAAAATTTAGAAAAAAAACTTATAACAAATTTAATGCCAAATTTTAGTGTCATATTAAATGAATGTCGATGATAGTAAAATGAGCTCCCTAATCTGCTCTATTATTTCATCATTTTCATGATAACGTCTCGTATCCGTTATTTAAGACTATCTAGATATAGTCGCTGCAATATCATGCCGCATTAGGCTCTTTATTATAGCTTTTAATTCTACTTGCAAATTAAATGAAACATAATAAGCGATTAATCTGCAATTAAGCTGTCAAATGAATTAAGTCACGCAAAAGTTTATAAAATACAAGTGTAATAAATGTAATACATAACTAAGAACGAAACCACGTTTTTCGCATGTGTTTGAGTTCATAAATAAATTTAATCTGCCAACAAATTCTAAATTCTTTATTGTAAAAACTTGCATCTGATTTAAAGAATAAGAAAAAACACTAAGAAACACAAAAATTTAGTCACCTCTGTATTACCCACAGAAACTGCTCATACTGCTAAATAAAAAGCCTCAACGTTATCGCTAATGTTGCTACTAACTACGACGCTAACGCTGATTAGTTTAATGTGGCAATTGTTAAAACGGAACGACCGCGGAAGCAGAGCAGCTACAACAATTGCAGCCATCAACGCCCCCACAATTCCAGTAGTTGAAAATTTGCATGAAAATAATGCAAATTCCTTTGATTTGTAGTTCAGCCTAAAGCCCAGCAACACTGAAATATTGATTGTAAATAACACTGGTTGGTAACATGCAGAGGTGTGAGTGAGAAAGCAATAGCAAGGAGCAAGCGCTGCAATGGAATCCAATATGGCTGCTGCACATTGTACAGGTAGATATGTGCGGTTGGCATGGTAACCGTAGCGTCACACAGAGCAAATGAGTAAGCTAACCAGTGGAGAAATTATTGCGCATTGAGTGTTTTGGTGAATGCGGCCTGTATAGTTATGGTGAGTTTGATGCTGTATTGAGAGAGGGTTATTAAACTTTTAACAAATTCGAGAAACTTATCAGCACTGAAACGAGACTCGAATCACTTATGTTAAGAGAATTTGCCTATGGTGAGTTTTTTTCAGCTGAATATCCTCATGGTAATTTTATTGAGCACGTGCTGCTTGATGCCGAATAGCACTATGGAAGTAAACGGATATGTATTCTTAATTATAAAAAAAAATATTGTTATTTTCGCAATGTATCGATGGTACAAATATTTTCTCACGCAAAAATTAACAGCATAACATGTATCTAATTTTTCTTCTCAATTAGGATGAGCTTGGAGCATTCTCAATATAAAGTGCTCATTTTTACTATCAACTTCAGCATGACTTCAAATATGACGACGCTGCCTAGTTGAAAAGCCAATTCAAAGGAAATCACTTGGATCGATCGCTCCTGATGAAACATCTCGATTGCCGTTAAGCACCCGAATTGACGAAAACCATCGCCATGAAAGAGGTCCGTACTGATAAAGGAGAACATATAATCTTGTAGATCGCTAAAAACCAAATGGACGCTAAATGCTTCAACACAATTCATAATTTGCAAAATTAATTTGCCCAGAAATGAAAAGGAAAAATTCTCATCAATAGTCATTCGCTCATCTTAGTAAATCTTTTGAGATGAGGTTTTGTGGTCGAAGAATCGACCACTCACTTTTGTGTACACATGGCTCGCAGGAAAAACTGCGCTTCGCACCCGTAGTATTTTTAATATCAAATATACCTCAAATAATATTTAGAATTGAGAGAAATTATCGAATTTTCCTAAAAAAATAAGCGAAAATGTCTCCTTTCCAAAGAAAACCAGTTAAATTACCGAATTACTCCAAACCAAAAATATTGTATGCTGGCAAAGGTCGAAACTATTAAACATAATTAGTTAAGCGCTTATGCGATTTCAATTTCTGGCTCACCAGGACAAAATGCGAAAGTTACTAGTCGAAAAAATCTACCGTCGTTCTTGAGGTTAATACCTAAAGTTTCATCCAAAATATTTGTCAGAAGCATATATGTATATATATTTTTCATGCAGCCGATGGTAGAGGGCATAATACTCGGTACTTAAAAATTAAACCAAAGCTTTTGAAAGCATATCTTTGGAATAGAGCTTCTAAAAAAATGCCTCTGCGAAACTGAATGTATTTCGACAAAACCCAAAATTTTTTTTTAATTCTTTAATTTCGCTTGAAAAACCGACAATTTAAGCATCTTTTTTTCCAGTAACTCTTTTAACCAAATTGTGTTAAAAAAAACTTTTAAGGGGAATGGACCGAAATTCAAGGCGGATAAATGGCAGACAAACAAACAAACTACGTTTGTAATCCGTAATCTCTCTTACGGAGAATTTTTACAATGAGACACTGTTTTTTTTTTCATCAAAATACTCTCAGGCATAGTGCCAAAACTATCTTGCTGAAGTATTACTGAAACTAAGGGCTACAGACACTAAAATTAAAGTTGCCTTTTGCACTTATTCTTTATAGTAAAAATACTTAAAAATTTTATAAAATTTGAAATAATTTGGACTTTGATAAAGTTTTTTGTTGGTCATTATGTTTGTATAAATGAAGTAATAATAATATTAAATACAATAATCAGCCTTTAAGATGTTCATAAGAATACATGTGATGCATTGTTTGTTTATTATTTGTAAAAACCAAAACAAACCAAATATTCGCCGCGGCTTCTAATTTGCAAGTCTTTCCGCTTGTCTAATTTAACAATGATATTTGGCTATAAGTGGCTCTCTACACTAATAATAATTCTGATTATGACGTTATTTTGATATTGAATGTGGCTGACTTGTTGGCATATACTTTTATTTCGAGATAGCACCACTGAAGAAGGTGTCAAGTCGAATGACCGTGGTGGCCAATAGACATTGCGGTTTCAAGAGACACATCCATATTTGGCAGGTTTTACCTTATAAGCTGTATGGCATGTCTACGATATTGTTCTATATAATACATCTTCCACATCCATTGCTTTCAGTTCCGGCCATAGTCATATTAACACAGTTTCCAGACTAATCTTCAAAAAAAAAATTGCTTCCATGATTTCATCAGCCAAAATCCACACCATATTGTGACTTTTGAGAATGCATTGAAGCCATCAAAATTTTATTTCACCACGTGACTGAATATTACGTGAACTAAAAGATTTACGTAGTATGCGAAATACGTTTTATTTAAACATCCATTTTCACAGATGGCTTTTAACTCTTTCGCTTTCTTCAACTAATTAACAAACAATGTCTAGTTGATATATGTACATTTTAGCAAATCGTTCTTAACTTATTGGAATAAATTGGATTATGACATATCGGAATTCAATTCTTAAGTAATAAAACTGAAAATTTTTTTGTTTCAACTTTAAGTTGCGCAGACAAAATCGAAAAAACTCTTCCACATGAATTAACTTTTAATTTTAACCTTTCACCTAACATCTTAGAAAACTAGTGACGACCACATGCTGTGCATAATATTTTGGAAGTAGATACATATTCCAAAATAGACAGACAAAAAGACGTATAGACAGACAGCAACAACAAGACTAAGGAAAACAATCACAAAAAAAAATATCTAGACAAGACAAGACATTCAGCCACAACCATTTGTGTAGCATTTTAAGCAAACTGTTATGGCTTAGATTATTGTACTTTAGTATTGCGTGTGAAAACTGCAAGAGGGAAGAAAACAAAAACAAAACAAAAAAGTATTGAGGAAAAGCAAGTAAGAATATTGTAACAGTGTGTGAAAAGAAAATGAAAATGACAATGACTGGCAATACCAACATTAGCAACAAAGAAAGCAGTCAGCAGAAGTCAATCGATCGATTTAAATGCAGCTTAGAAAATACTTTTTTTTTTCCTAACGAAACAAATTTAGGAGACTCCTCCTACTCCTACGCCAAATACAAATTGTAGCAGCCGCCATAGGAAATGTAGCAAAATGAAGTGAAAAGTAGAGGTAGGTGTTAGCTAGCTATATAAATATACCTATGGCATAGAAAAAAAAAGGGGATAAAATTTAATGAGTTATGAAATAACTTAAAGGTATTATGACCAAAATATTTTGATGAACAAAAGAACATATCGCTTTTGTTAGGAATTCAATTTATTTTAATGGATTTATTTGATACAATTTATTTAGTGAAAGAAATGGAGTATAAAAAATTAAAATGATCCCGATTTATTGCATGACATTGTGGTTCATAATCGAAGTACATAGCTGGAATTTCAGTGTTTTTATTTAAAGTTGAAATAGTAGTACATATTTCAAAATAAATTAAAAAAAAATTAACAAAAAATTATAAGTCCTTCATGCTATGTCGAATACTGTTCAAAATATTTAAGTAAATTTTAAAAAAAAAATTTAACTTCATTTAATAATGATATTCTTTATGATTGCATTTATGATTTGATCTCAAATATCGTTTAATATTGTCAGGTATCTAAAAATTTTTCACATAAATATGGAAATGTAAATGTTACACTCTCACAGATTATTTTTGAAACTTTTTGTTGATTTAATTAAGAATATTCGAAATTGGTAATATATAAATTTGGTCTATAAGTCTCTTGAAAAATGTTCAGACATCTGTTTTTGAAAATGTATAACATAATATATAAAAAATAATTTCATAATCTATTAGTTAAGCAAGAAATATGGTGGCAAAACTTGAATTAAGCACATTAACTAAGCTATTTAGTGGTATACACTCGAATGCGATATGCATATAAGCATTAAACCATTTTCGGTTGTAACCGACAGGTCAAAACTTGATATTTGTGAACATAGTTTTTTGTATTAACCCTATTGTTACACTAAATTCTGTGTTAAGCAGAAATAACTTAACCAACTAATCTTACTAAATATTTATTTGCCCAAACAAAATCTATTTACCGATCTTAAATATAAATCGAGTTTGGTCTAATGAACTGCACTTTTACTTCAAATTAAATAAAATCTAACGAAATTTTCTTATAGCTATTAATTATATTTAAGATATGTTAACCAAATACATACATATATTTGACTTATATCTACTCTTTTTTAAGTTGTCAAAAGCGGAAATCAGATTAAGTGCTTTGAAAGTTCACAGGCATTATGGGTCAATTTTTGCTGTTTTTTTGTTAAGTATGGGTAGTATGTGCCAAGTCGATAATCATTAACAGACATCCTAAGTAAAAGTCTCAACTGGCACGACAAAATCTTGTGACAGGACTTTGAGTTTTTGGTCTCATTTTACATGCATCAGGAGGTTATGGTAGGAATTAGGGTATCGGATTATGTAACGTGTTACAGTGATTTTTTCACTTCTTACATACGAAGGGAGTCTTTGAGTTCACATGCCATAAAAGCATACATTTTGTACAGAAAAATAGAATTGCATAATAAATTTGTTGTTAACTAAGACACTTAACGGTAATACACTAAAGTTTTATTGAATTACAAAACGTTGTAAATTGTTGAGACACCACAAACCTCAATGTTTTCTACTCTATAGTGGTAACTTCAACTTTTATTACCTAATTAATTACAGCGGTACCAAACATACTAATGATTAATAGAGTGTTATAAGAGAAAAAAGGTGTTTGTGGCTTACAACATTTATAAGAATCACATAAAATGAGCTCGTTAAACGGCTGAAACAAAGACAAGTGTAACTTTTGACACTTTCAGGCTACATATAGTTACATGCAAAATAGAAGTGTTAAAAAACAAAGGTCATTAAAATGGTCATTAAAGTTATTTATAATGGTCATAAAAGAAACCATGCGAAGGCTTTGTAAAGTTACTTAATAATAAAATACTACAGGATATAAAATAAATAAGGTGCGTTTTTTTACCATGACAGTTAAGTAATTAAAATGAGTGCATAAAATATGACCCACAATGCAAGAGATATTAAATATTAAAAGTAATTTATAGCAGACATATATATGCGGATACTAGCAAAGTGTTAATATTCTTAAATAAAATGAAAATATAATTGAGACACAACATCTTTGCTACCTACTGTTATCAAAGTTAAGTACATAAATGTTGCTGTTTTACATCAATAATAACAATTAATTTAATTGTACAGCAAACTATAAAAATGTGAGACTTTTACATAAAAACAAAATCATACGGATTGAGTCATAAAAACAATACGGCTGCTTTTTTGTTCCAACGGAAAAAAGTCGCACGATATCACAATTAATGTGATAGTAAACAAACAAATAATCAAGTCAAACACATTGAAAATACCACAGAAAGTTGCTTATAAACATTTATGAATTTATAAATAAACATTAAATACTAAAAAACACAAAAAGTATAAACAAAACTATTAAGACATAAACCAAAAAGTGAAACCTTAATGTTTGACTTCTTTAATTTTGTTATTTTTTGAAATTTATGCCGAATTAGTTGTCAGCATTTAGCTTGTGTTTAGTATTTTATTGATAAAATTCTTTTTAAAAAAATTTTTTTGTTGTTACACTTTTTTTGTTTACATAGAACTGAACAAAAAAAAAATCTTAATACACAATATTATTTTGAAACACAACTTCCCGGATGAGATGTTGAAAGGCATATAAACAAAACCTTACTTTTTTCTATAAGCTGTGCCTTGGTGATTATGTATGAATAGGTTTTTTTCTTAAAAAGATTTACAAAATGAAAAAAAAAAATATAAACTTGGAGGAATATCGCATTAATTTTCTTTTATTAGTTATGAACATTTTTGAAATTTCATAAAATTTCGAATCAAATCCTTCTCTTCAAATTCAACATTAAAGACTCACAGACGCCTCGAGTTTCGTTGTCAGACATTTAGATTTTTGTAAATTTTTCTTTGTGCTTTTACAACAAAATGCGTAGGCAAGATCTTAAAAGTTCTAAAACATATTTTCAGCAAAACAGAAGCTTTATTTAAAAAATATTTTAAGAAATTATTTTTGTCGTTGAAGAAAATTTATTTTTTGCTTCTACAAATGAATTTAGTTTGACAATGGGTAAAGCTCTCAAAAATTAATTTTCCAAATGTATTTGGAAATGTTATTCATACACTCAGGAGAAAAACCAATTAAATTAAAACCAATTGATTTGGATTGAAAAATAGTTGATATTGAGTTTGAGTGATTTCATATATGTTTATAAGTGAGGATGTGCTTAAGGTAAAATATAAAGGAGTAATTCCAAATAGTTTGCAACTTCAAAATGCAAATGAAGATTTTCAAGATTGAAATAATGTTAAAAAATTAAAGGCTTCTGTTAAAAGCAAATGCAGAACGTGCTATTTAAAATTTAAAACCTTTTAAAGTAAAATGTTCAATTTGGCAATATCATATTTCGCTTAGTTTTATTATCATTGTCTTATTTTGAAATTAAAACTGGTAAAAATTTTAGAAATCTTTTGAAATACAGTGCACTAATTGTTGTTTACTCTTCGGTCTATATATTATGAATTTTATCAATAAGATACATGATTTTTGCTTCTAGCTGCCGCCTGCGACTATCAAATTCTCCTCATTATTTAAATGTTTTTAAAAATCCAGGAATCAAATCCAATATGTAATTCAAAGTATTGTGATGGATAAATCAATGCTTTCAATTGACGGATAATGTGCTCATTCTAACATAGTCGAAAAAAATTCATCAATTTATTGAATAGCTCGTGTTAATATCGAGTACTTAGCATTTTAAATACGTTGGCTAACGTGGAAAGAGATTTTTAAATGCGTATTTTTAATTTCCAACTAATAAGGCAGACTTCAAAAAACGTAATACGTTTTCAGATGGGATTTTTTTTTCTTAAGGCACATCTGCAATAATAATTCATTCCATTCAGTTATGATTGTTATTGTTTGAACTCATAACATCAAAAAGATATTCCATCACATGACACATATATTTAACCCTTATGTGCCTAAAACTACTTTTTCAGTCCTTAGCATTTTGAAAACCTGAAAAAAATTTATTATTTCTCATAGGTTGTTCAGTGCTTAATCCAAATCTAATCATAGAATATTTCATGCAAGATTTTGAGACATTCTATCCTAAGCTCGATATTAGAAAAAAATGTAAAAATAATATTTTTAGATCATGTGGCTTAAATATCTCAAAATGATATTAGTAAAAGTTTTTGATGCCTCTATGTGCACACATCCGCACTTTTTTTATGACTAACTTATTTAGACACAGTAAATAAACCCTTAAGGTTTGTTCTCAGAACCTTAGACGCCCCTTAAGCCTCGGCTTGAATAGTGATGAATGCAATCTTTGAAGTATGAACTAGTATGAAGCATATAGTGTAAGAAATGAAATGCAAAATAAAGAATATGATATGTAAAGTTGGAAGAGTGTGGTAAAAGATAATGAGTGCAAAGTATGAAGTATAAGACATAAGAATACATTGTGCAGCATATATAGATTTCGAAATATGAAAAATGAAAATTATATTAAATGAATTATTAAGAACAAAGTATCTAGCGTGGAATATGATGTATGTAGAATGAGTTCTTTAGTGTGATAAATCAAATAGCAGATGAGATAAAGTATGATAAACGAACTAAGGAATATTAAGTGATGTGGCACATAAAATAAGCAGCTTTAAGTTAAAAGTATGGAAAATGTATTGAAAATTTCGAGTATAAAGAGTGAATTACGAAAGATTAGTGTGAGTAAATAGTTATAAGTATGCAATTGAAATGAAGAATTATACTATCCTTGGAAAGCAACAAGCCTAGTTACACACAAAAAATATAAAATATTCTTATGTTTCATAGGAGTAAATTTAAGGGACTATAAAATTATAAAAATGCACAAAATGACTGGTGACTGCATGAAAATAACAAACACAAACTATAAATTTTTTTCTATTTATGTACTTGCAAAAAGAAATATATTCGCATGTTAGTTTGTAATTGCACAACAACAAATAGTGGCATATTTCACAATATTTGCTATCAACTTATACCTACCAAATAATGGCGCGAAACATTTGATTGGAATCTATTAATCCCCAAAGAGATGCACAGTAGAACAGTTGGGAAATTGGCATTTACTGCAACAGCGGGAGGCAATAAATTTTGCAATGTACACAAGCCTAAGCCCCCTTTTGGACTTAAGATGGGCAAAATGGCGTTTATCAGCAACAGTAGCTGCTGTAACTGACAAGCTTGTAATCACTGGTCATGATGCTGCCGATGCTACTGCTGATTATAACAAATTTAACAAAAACACCAACAAAGTGGAAGAAGAACATTTACTTTCACGCCTTGCACCACAAATATGCGACCAAGACCAACTGAATTTACAGCACAACATGGCTTAAAAGCAATTAGCATTTTAGCAATTGTTGTATTGTTGTTACTGTGTCATTGTAATGTGTGTTGTGAGGTCTACAAAGAGGGTGGCAAACAGGGGTGTCTTGCCCTGTTGTTGTGAATGCTTAAATGTAAATTAAGCACGCCTAACAGCTACAAATGTGCCAAAGATACCAAATCTTATTAAGCATCACATCACTTAGTTAAGAGATGCAATTCAGCCCGTGTACAGAGTGTACATGCAGCCCCAGTGCGGATTAAATTTAAATAAATTTAATAAACATAAATTATTAGAAAGCAACCCTGCTATTGTTGTTGCTTCCTTTGTCTCTACAGTGTAGTTGACGAAAAAAAGGTGGAAAGTTTTGATGTGGGGTTTTTTCTCTGTTTTGGTTCTGTACCTTTAACTTTAGGTTTGTACATACAATTTTCCATTTTGAAGCAGTATAA
This sequence comes from Meiosimyza decipiens, assembly GCA_963680825.1. NCBI lineage: Eukaryota > Metazoa > Arthropoda > Insecta > Diptera > Lauxaniidae > Meiosimyza > Meiosimyza decipiens. The sequence goes on along the minus strand of OY804259.1, from coordinate 90,123,138 downwards.
TCGCATCAGTGTATATCTCTGCTGTATTTGGTTATTTGTGTTTTGTACATGGTAACCTGCACTTAAGTTTTCAAAATAAGAAAAAACAATTTCTTTTATTTGCAGTTGAGTAAAAATCACGTGTTGCCAGATGTTGCCATAGTTGCGGCAGTGGCGGTAAAAAAACTTGACTTGCACTTTAATGACTCCATTTTACTTAATACTCATAGCTGTGTGAAATGGAAGTTAAATATTTTGGAGGTACCACCGATGTGTTGTTTACTGTTGGAAATATGATTTCTAGTAATATGACCGATTCAATAAATGGTGTTTCTTATGCTCCGTACGTAAAGTGTACAATTTTCTCTATTACAATTAGCGAAGTTTCTTTAATTGCAAGATCATGTGTGCATATATAGTTTTTATAAAAAATTCTTGTATTTGATTTCAGTGAATGAGTAAAGCTTTGCAATTCAATACATAAAATGCATTTGCTCAAACAATAAATATTTGCTAAAGTTTGACTTAGTGTGTAAATTACCACAGCATATTTTTACAACTTAAATACATAAGTTTCTTAAGCGAATGATCGATTCAAGTTTCTTATGCATAACACTTTTGTATAAAATTTATTGTATTGAAAACAATTTGTAAAAAAAAGCCATTACAAGTACTTTTTTTTTGTGTAGCTTTAGAGAATTATAACCTCAGCCAGCGGCATAAGAGCAAGAAACTCAAAGTGCCACAAGACGATTACCGTGCCAAACGATTAAGCTGTGCAAAGCAACTATTTCACTTTTTGTCTAATTCTGCATACCGCCACTGTGTAATGTAGCGAGTAAAGCTTTTTAACAATTCAACTCAAACTCCCTCGACAACACTGACAGACAAAAAATTGCTGGAGCACGTAAGCAGTCAGGCAGGAGCGCAAAAGCAGCCATTAGAAGCATTCACCCTCAACGTCTTTATGGCATTTTTAATCTTGTGGGTGGGTGGGCGTAACACCAACAGTAGCGACAACAGCAACAACAAAGCTAATGCTGTTATAGGGGGTGCTATACTGCCAAAGACACACAGCCACAGCAAACACTAGGGTACGATAAGACAAAATACCAACAATAAATGTGAAAAATATACGAGCAAAGAAAGCATAAAGTAAGTTAAGACGGAGCAGAGAAAATTGTAGAAAGCGTAAGAAAAAAAATGTTGAAAAAAATCTCTGGTGAAACTGGGTACAAACTGCTGCAAAAATAACTTAAGGGCCAGCAAAAACTGTAGTCATAAATTCATGTAGTAGCATGACAGCAACAACAGCAGCAGCAGTAGCGAAGATAGAGCGCCAGCAAAAAGCTGCTGTTGTTAGCCAAGGCAAAAGAGAGTTCTACCCTTATTTGAAGAGTGTTGGGCGATTTTTATTTTGGTTTATAAACGCCATAAAGCGTCTACAATTGGTAATCCAAGAGATTAAGGCGCGTGTTTTATGCTTTATAATGTATGTATGCGTATTTGCGTTTGCGTATGTGTGAATAAGTGCTATGCGTGCGTGTATAAATAAGTCTTTATGTGTATGTTTTTGACAGTTATGTTAAGTTGTGGTCTCAAATTATGCAAAGATATACGAGATTCAAATTTCAATATCCGCAAATAATGTAATGGCTTATAGTAAATAAGAAATATAATTTTGCGTATTTTTAGGCGTAGGTACTTATATGTGATTTGTAGAAAAAAATTATCATTATTATCACTTCTTTGTTAAGAAATATGTATAAAAATTTCGTTCAAATTGAGCCAATTTGGTCGAACATGAGCCAAGAAAATATTTATACATAAAATTTTGAAAAAAATCATTCATTACAGAAGAAAAATTTAAATCATTTGCGCGACCAAATTCACTTGTGCACAATGAATGTGAAAAAAAACTTAAATCAAGTAAAGTTTGTAAAGCACTTCAATCATATCACGACAATACTTTTTTTTCTGTATTTTTGGATGTGCTCGAAAAAAAATTTAATCAATCAAAACGGGAGTACAAATTATCAGAATATATTTTGAGATACATACATTATCTTATCAAATGAACACTTTCAGTTTTAGTCACATAAAATCAGTTAAAAACCTTCACGATCAGATATATTGAAAACACATTGAAAAGCAATTTATTAATTCAATATTGCACTTAAACTTTCTAAAACCCATGCATATTTCGTCAAAGAGCATGTGCACGAAAACTTATTTTGATTTTTCAATTGTTAGGACTTGTGAAACTTTGAAAACCTACATAAAGTTAAAAGTAATTCCATTAAATATTGAGTATACTCGTAAAACTATTTTAAAAAATTTAAAAACACAAAACATTTGATTGTGTACAGAGATATACTTCCAATATATTGCTTCAGCATAATAATTTTTGGAAATTTAGTCAAAAATACTGTGCACATAAAAATTTCGCCACTCATATGTATATATATCATCCTATACCAGAAATATTATCTGTTATAGCTCTTATTATAAAGGTTACACAAAAACTTTAACGTTTAAGCACTTTCACCGGTGACCAAATTTTTTCCGTGTATATTATAACTTTGTTTGGTTCTGCAAGAAATATCTATTTGCAGCTTTTCTAAGGACGCAAGGATATTTTTTTAAGCCTAAGCTTTTTATGTTTTACTTTGCTACTATTGTATTTTCTGGTGCATAAATTTAGGCACTGACCATAGCTATTTTCAACAACAAAACAGAAGGAGGCTAATTTAATTTAATGGTTTTAATGTTAGTTTTTATTACCAGTTTTGGCCAGTTTTACCAGCGATTTTGTGTTGCATTTGTAATGGTCATAAACTTTTATTAGTTATATTGCTTTATTCAAAAAAGCAGAAAAAACTATATATGGCATATATAATTTTTGCAGTTTTGCCAATAAGCACTTATTTTCCAACTAAGTTGCCATTTAAGCGTCTCAATTCATTGAATACTTTCTAGTCTTGGATCTGATGCCAGATGGTGCTTAAGAAAAAATGTGTTTGCCATTTGCAGAACAAGGGTAAGTGAATAAGTTCTAACAGTCAACAGTGGAAAGAGTTATTCAAAAATCTTTTATAAAGAACAAGTGCGGCAGCATTAAAATTCAGCATAAGTGTATATCAGTGTATAGGCTAAGTCGCCAGAAAATTGTGTAAAATGGATACAATATAAATTTCTACAGTTCGCAGGCAATGACATTGATCAAAAAGAAAACGTGCCTAAACATGATATGATAAAAATATAAGTCAAAAATTTCATTTAAGTGAAACACCGATTGATGAAAGTTAAAAATCAGAAAATAATTAAATAAAAAGAGAGTGTGTTATAGGAGCATATAGCAGAATTTAAAGCTGATTTCAAAAAGCATCGAAAAATATCGAAAAGTAATGCATAACATCGAAAAGCATATAAAAAGGTGCCACTATCCAAGAGTATCAAATAGAATCAACAATGATTGAATGAGCCGAAACATATCAAAATAGTTCATTAAAATCGAAGAGCATCGAATGGTATAGCAGGCTTGATTTATTTCATTCAACAAGAAATGAGGAACATACCGCTGATGTCTTGAGAAAATTAATGTAAAATGCCATCAAAAGGTCATTGCACCAATGTTTTACGACATCTCTTGAATGATATTACCTCTAGAATTTATTCCATCTAAACTGTAAAGATTCTAATGAAGTAGAGCCCATGTTTTGTTATCTTCGCAAATGCCCAACACTGACAAAGAAACGCTACAAGGCCTTGGGAAGTCAATACTTTCAGTCTCTCAAAGATCTCATTTTAAATGATTCAATGAAGTTTCAAAGCGAGTATACGATGGACTACATAAATTAAGGCGACAATTCTTATTTCTCGCGGTATTCTAACCATACTTTACCTAATTAAAAATAGAGCAAATGTAAAAACCATCGATTTTTAATTAAGAAAAAGTTTAAAGCTACATCGAAATTGTATTTTTGCATACTTAAATTTAAGTTAAATTACTTGCAATTTTATATGTGTATAAGAGTCATGAAGAAGTGAGAGCTCTTACGTTTCTTTTTATCAATATACACCAGCAGCATTGAATTCCATGAGTAAGTCAAAATTCTAAAAAAACTACCCGCTGTTGTCTTCATTATGTAATGGTTTAATGTCCAGAGTAGAAGTTGTGCAAGATGTGGCTATAAGACGGAGTAGGAACTTTAATCTTATTTTTAAGCAGACCACAAACGAAGTTCAAAATTATACATAAAAATATGGAAATATGAATAGGAAACCGGATTTATTCATAAGTACGTGCAAGTACTAAAAAATCTGATAGCCCTTCACACCTTAAAGAAAATAGGGTTAAGAAATGCTTTGATATTAGTCATTACATAAAAAGTTTTGAAAGAATGGCAATTTAGTTCAAAATTTTCGTTCGCTTGATATTTTTTGTAAAATAAAAACATTCAATAAATTTTCCTCCCTTCTTGAAATGGATAGAGTTTTAAAACGCGGATTTAATATTTTTTTGACTTTATTATAACAAAAACAATAAATTAATTCAAAACTTGATTTGGCATAAGAGAACAAATATGATTTGTATGTTACTTGGTTTTTTTATAATTTTCTTTTCGTTTTTCATATAATAAATGACGGATTCATATGCAATACGTGTGTTTTTTTCGAAGGTTTGTAACCAAGAAATATTTGTTATTATATTTTTCACTTTTTATGAAGTTGTGCCATCATTGTGAGCAGTAACCCTCCGTCTTTCTGTTATGGTTACATCATATAACTCATATGTGTTGTAACTTATTCTTTTGTAATATAGTATAAGGGCTGTTCTACAACAAAGATTTCATGTAGAACAAACTTTTTTAATATCAGAAATTTTTTCGTTTTGTTCACAATTGTTTTGAGGTAACGTAGTGTAATCACGTTAAAAGGCATGTAAAACGTTGCATGCCACAATTTTATTTCAATAATTTTTGCTATGACATTTTTAAACATGTACAGATTGTGATAGATGACTTTATTTAGTTCCGAATGCAAAAAATTTCCAGGATTTTTGATGACTACCTAAAAGAATTGTCAATCGTGTGACGTGACGTTGAAAACTTACACTTACTTGAATGTGTAAAGCTTTTGAGCAATATTTAATTACGTTGTATTTTACAATATCTAAACTATTTGTTTAATATTTTTAAATAGTTTGTTAATAGAATTACAAATATATATTATAAAGTCTAAGCGTCTTTAAGATTTTTAGCAGTTTTACGTCTTATTGTTGTTGATAACTATTAAAATTCGGGAATTTTACTTATTATTATATCTTAAATCATAGATTATTTATGGCGAACGCGAATGCTCATCAAATGGCAGTATAATTAAATTAATAATAAAAATAATACAAATGACAAATGCAGCGTTGAAAAAAAATAATTTGATTAAAAATAATATTTCACTTAATTAAAAGTATAACAACAACAAAATAAAACTAAAGAGCAAATAAATTAAAAAAAAAACGACTTATTAAACACAAAAAAAACAATGCATCAAGCATTAAGTTAAGTGTTGCCAGACACGCAATTTGAAAAATGTTGAATACCAGCGGCCGCAACTGCAGCCGTAGCAGCAACAAAAATTTTAAATGAATTAAAATTTCTTTGAACTCTTAGCCGGGGTGAACACGAGAGACATAATGAAATCAACAATAACAAAAAAAATAAAAATCAAAATGAGTCAACTTCAAAATCTTAGATTTTTCGATACAAAAAAATATTTTTATGGACTCTGATATTTAATCTTTTCACTGACAGTAAAAACAAAATAACGGGTGATTTTTTAAGCGTTTCTTTTTTAAAAATTGAAAAAGAACAGAAAATTTTAAAATTTAATGTAAATGTTGCCCGCGCCTACGTCTGAGGTGGTTTATTCATAGGCTCCAATTTTGGCATACTTTTCCCAGCATTTTGGCCGGTATCTGACCAATGGCAGCTGTAATGTTGTCTTCCTGTACTTTTGTAAAAGTACGGTCCAATGATGCCGCCGGGTCTTTAACCGCACCAAGCAGTGCATTTTTCAGGGTGCATTGGCAGGTCTTGAACAGTCTCTGGCTGTTCTTCAGACCAAATTCGGCAGTTCTGTTTGTTGGCGTACACATTGAGCCCAAAAGGAGCTTCGTCGCTGAAGAAAATTTTTAGAAAAAAAACACATTTCTCACAGAGCACGAGTTTAGATAATAAAGTTCAATGATTTGCAAGCGCTGTTCGTTTGTTATTCTATGCATGGTGAAATGGCAAACCTTAGTGAGCATTTTTGGCAATGAAACATTTTAGGAATCGCGTTATAATTGTATTCGCCTTTAATTGATTCTATAAGTAAAAGATTTTTTATAGTACTAACTAAACCGCCAAAAAGACACCAAATTATATATTTGATGATAAGGTGAAGGCGATTGCTGCTAAGTACGGCAAAAGTACAGCGCAAGTAGTTTTGAGATATTTGATTGAAAATGGCGCTGTGCCCATTCCAAAATCGGCTACCAAGAACCGTATTATTGAAAATATATATGTTTTTGATTTTAAGCTGAGCGCTGAAGATCATAAGGTGCTAGACTCTTACAATACGGGTGAACGTTTGATACCCATGCATCATGCCGAAAAGAGCAAACATTATCCCTTTGATATTGAATATTAAATATAAAAAATTTCTTATGTATATCTATAAACAAGGTGAGCCTGGGTAATTAATCAAAACTTGGGGGTTTTTTTAAGAGGTTACGAAAGTATCAAACAAAATAAGTACATATTTTATGAAAAGATAATTCGATTCAATTCTGTAACTCAGCTTACTTATGGAAAACTCTAATTTAAATCGAACGAAAGTACATTTTCACTTAAAGTTTAAAACTTTGTAAGTGTAGCAAAGCAATGGGAAGAGGAACGATCGAAGAATTTGAAGTAAAATATTGATGTTGTATTTTATTGGTTGAGCCGCAAGAGTATGGTTTCTTAGGTTTCAAGTTTTGACTCTTAATCCACTAAGTGCTCAATGAGAACAAACAATCAATAGTTTATTGAGTCAGGTTTTGGATGTGAGATATGAGATGTTTTACTTTTAATTCTTTCGCAGTGTACCAAGTTCAGTATTGAATGTTTCATAGACTTAATGATTTGAAAAAAACAATTGTATAAAATATTGTTTGTCTATTCAAAAGAAATTTCAGAGAAATATTCGGAAAGTCAAATTTTCCAGTTTGCTTATGAAAATGAAAAGTTTGAAAAATTGTTAAACAATACTCGCTATTACTGGAAAATGAGTCACGATATCCAAAAAGTCGGTACGTATATGTGATATTTCTGCTTGTCGTATTTTGACCTTGAAACGGTTCGTGGGATATTTCGTGCGCCTATTAAGATATGCGTGGCGAAAGTTATAATTTTTTTTTAACTTAACATATTACTCTATAAATTGTATCTTTCTTTTCAAACTTCAACATATAGGACATCAGTTTCTATGCAACTTTTTATGTTTTTAAAATTACATTTTCAGCGCTTAGTTTATCATTGATTATTTGATAGTTTTATTGTAATGTGAATTGATTTGTCCGCTATATCCTAAGGATTTATAATCAAGGAGACTACTACTTCAATGTTTTTGCTCCAAGCAATTATAATTTTTGCCTTAAATAACATTGACAAGACGACTTGCCGAACTTTTTGATAAAAAGTTTTTTTTTCAGTAATTTGAGCTATTGAGCTAAGAATAAATAAAATAAAAATTTAAGTGCTCGATCAAAAAAAAATTTTTGTTTCAAAAATATATCAAAAAATATCGAGTGTTCCATATATAACGGACAGTTTTATATACATACACATATAGATAGAGTTATACATGTATATATAATATATACTCAAACAGCTGTAAGAAATTGTTTCCAAAAAAGTTTAAAAAACATGCGGCAACTTAAACTAAAACAGTTGTAAAAATTACTACAAGTCTTATTTCGATTTTGATACCTTATAGTGAGAATATTTTCACTATTTCAATCAACATGATAACAATTGATAGGGTCACAATAGAACCTCTCTAGCTATGGGAGGAATGAACTGAAAACTATCACTTTAATAGCAATTACAACAGCTAGTGATAAAGAACACAACAACAGCAACATATTGTAGACAATATGGCGCACATATTAATGTTTGTATTGTGTTGTTTCGGAGGAATACCAAAAAGTTAATTGAATTTCGTCTGCGTATGCAAATTTGCGCAAACTATTTGATTTTCAGTCGGTCTTATTGTCAAATTTTGAGACAACAAGAATTCTCCAACACTTAACCCCTTTTAAGCGTGGAATGATGAGATCTACCGCTGTTCCACTGCTCATTAAGGCCATGGATTATTGCTAAAGTCAGACAAACGACTGTCTTAACCCTTGCTAGACGTATGCTACGTATTCGCAAACACCCTCAATTTGGTCGTGCATGCATGTAACAACAACAGCGAAAAACAACAACAACAACAACAACAACAACAACAACAACAAAATAATGTTCAGTAAAAAAGCATGTAATAGCTTTTCAAAGGTTTTACTGTTGTTGTTTTTGTTGTTTATTGTAACCGCAACAACAAAATTGCATAAACGTGCCTACAGCACCGCTACATTTATTTAACTCGAAAAACAACAATACCAAATAATTTAAATACAAAAAAGAAACTTAAGGTGGTGGAGAGAAAAAAAATCGGAAATTAAACACAAGCCACAAACAACATTCACAGCAAAAACAACAACAAAAACAGCAACGATGATGATGAGGGAAAAAATGGAATTCTCTTATCGCGCCTCATAAATTAACCCTTTCCAACATCGCAATGCGTTCAGCGTTGAATCGACGCACCGCCAAAGGGTCTGTTCCAGCATAACACCATTGCATATGAACAGATAAATATGCGTGCTATCTCTTTCACATATTGTTTACATTACACGTGGAAAGTTCTTTCTCACTTTGCTTGGAAGAGCGAGCGCAGAGTCTGTCTGTCAATGACAATGGCATCCGCTTGGCAGTAGTCAGTTGCTATTGCTGATATCTTACCGATAGATCTTTTGGCGCTTAGTTATAGAAATGGAAAAGTGCGCCGCTTAGTTATAGAAATGGAAAAAGTGCGCCCCTGCCTGGCCTTTCCCACCCACTCAGTGGTAGCTGTCGAAGATAACAGGTCCAGTAGGGTTGTGAGATACTTGCAGTTTAGGTATTTTCATGATACCGGTTTTTGCTTTTAATATACGTCTTAAAAATGGAACGAACAAATAGCTAATTAGACCAATTTCTCTAGGGTTTTTCGATGAAAGTCTTTCGACATGCTGAAATTTAACAAAAAATGTTTGGACAATATTTCTTAAGGAAAATATTGAAATGTTTACCCATTTACCGTGATATCGAAATCTGCATAGGAGGTTCAAATCTTAAAAGCTTTTAACAACAAAGCTAACAAATCATTGTTTTGATAGGTGATAGATAGTGATCTTACCGCTTTGGAAATTGGAAATTTAAAACTTTGCGCTTACTAAACCATGAGTGAAATTTTTTAAAAAAAGTGTAGAAGTTTTATATGGAACACAAATCTTCTGTTAAGCGGATAGTTTTAAGATTAGTCTTCAAAATAATATAAGTATTCATCATCAACCTTTCGAGCTGCAGCCGTTTTGAAACCCTAAAAGACTGAAAAAGATTTGGTTTTACGTATGAAGATGTCTGATTGCTGATTAAATTCGTAACATTTTCCATACATTTTAAATCAACAAAGATCAATGTTAAATAATTTAAATAGCAAAATGGTCCAAGTCAGTAAGCTTTGCATCATGAAGCTTATCATAAAATGATGAATAGATTTATAGACGATCGTAAACGTTGTGATAACCGTAGCTTTCAAAATATGAATTTCAAATGCTAAAAAGGACTACCAAAGAAAATTTTAGCTTTCCAAATATGTAAAAATTCTCCTGAATTGCATAGTGTTCTAAAAGCTACTTTTTATTGGGTGCTCTATTTAAATTCCCCAGAAAAATATAACGTGATCTAAGTCAAATAGTTATAAGTATGTTTTTTAAAATTAATTGATTGATAAAACGTAATGATTCATGATTCATAATGAACACGATTCTTCATTTTTCCAGTGTTCAATCGAGAGTAATCGAGTTCTTAAACTGGTAATTGTTGGCAATCGTATTCGTCGTATTTACGTATCACTATGTCGGAGACTTTGAAATGAAATTGAAATCAACGGAAAAAAAACTTTTGTAATTAAATTTTAACTCACATTACTTTTTCTTTTTGTTGCTGTTGTTGTTGTTGTTGTTGTAACAGTAGATGTAATTTTTGTTGTAGCGAAAAATAATTTTTATTTTAATTAAAAATTGTTTGTTACTGTCAAACCAAGCGGCAATAAATTTCATGACATGGCGCTTATCAGCCAACCGTTTTCATATGCGTGTACCGTATGTATGTAAAATATTATGAGTATTTGTTAAAGTATACGAAAGTATGTATGTGATCGGCTGCGTTTGTGTTTTGACTATAAATGTTGTCATTATTTAAATAAATTCAAGCATAAAGTAATAAAAACTTAAATCCTAAGCTATTTATTTTAATTTTTCATTTATTTATTATTTGCAGTTTTTGATTGTGTTTTTGTTGCTGCTGCTGATAAGAAATTGCGTGTGGTCCGCATGCAAAGCTGGGCTGTAATCATTTCTATAGGAATTTTGATTTCACAAAAGTTTCAATTCTTAGAAATCGTAATTTTGAATCGACTTTTTAAAACTCATGATAAAATGGAATTGATTTAGCTGTCGACATTTTTTTAAGAAATCAAAAATATTCAAATTCTTTTCTAAGGAGTTGAAATTCGAATTCAAAATAAAAGTTTCCAAATCCATAGTTATCGACATTCACTATTTTCAATATATTTCAGTTACTAAAACTCAGACAGAAAACTTTAATTCATTTCCGAAGAGTCATAAATTTTTTATTTTTTTTGAATTGGAAAAACGATTGAAAGCTGTTAAAGTGGTTTTGGAAATAAGAAAAATCAGCGTGGCAGGCACCAATGTCTGTGCCATGACCAAAAAGTATTTAAGGAAGTGAGTCGATTAAATCGGCATAGGAATTAATTAATTATTTTTGTCATGAAATTGAAAAAAATTATTGCAAATTTCTACTGTTTGGAATGGATATAAGATATTTCGAAATCTGATTGCTGTAGTTAAATTGAAAAGTCGATTGCAATTTTCAATTCACTCTAATTAGATTTGGAAAATATCAATTCCTACGCAGCGCAGGGCTCAGCTCTCATCGCTTGAACAAGGGGGTATCTGGCTGAAGTTGGTATGCGGAAAAATTTTGAATGTCACTTGAAACTAGCTATTTATATAATGACTGGGATAGGAATGCACATTTAAATAAGGTAATTTTATTTCACGCATATTGAATTCAAATCGTTAGGTGTGTTATGGGTATAAGAAATATTTCAAGGTAAAAAAATCTCTAAGTTTACGTGTGATAGAATAAGCAACAGGAAATAATTTAAGCTTTCGTGTGACTTAGAAGAAATGTGCAGTGCATAATGAGCTACCCAAACAACCTCATATCTTTTTCCAATCTCAATAAACTGACTCTACAATTGTAGTTTGTATTTAACGATCATGTCAATGACTGATATAAAATTGTAAATTGCAATAGTAACAACTGCAACAATGGCAACAACAAGGACCATAACTAAACAACCTTTGAAACCAAAACAAACATGATTTATTAACAAAACAAACAAATTAAAAAACTGTAATTTCATACGTTCAATAACTCGATAACTGACGCAAAACTAAACGAAGCAGACGACGAAATCACGTACGCGTATGATTTTTTTTTTTTGCTTTTTTATTTATTTGAGATTTCATCCCACATTTTACTGTAAACAACTGAAACTAATAGGAAAAATAGGATAAAAAAATCGATTGCCGTTTCATGGTTCAAAAGGGACCCAGCTTCAAATTACAAAATGCAAAGTGTGCAAAACGAAAGAGAAAAGGGCAATTTTATTTGTTCCAGACGAGTTATTTTTTTTCTTAACAGCAATTTGAAAATCTTTGTTTCATGGATTTTGTGGTTTTACATAAGACGCGCCTTGAATTAAGTGCTTATAATTGCTGTTGTAACAAAACGTATTGCTGCTGTAGTTATTGCTTAAAACTTCTTCTAACGAGCTCGAATACTTATGGCATAAATATATCTAAAACATAAGTTTGGTGAATGTAGATCCGGTAATCCATGGTATCTTACAGAACGGAATCTCTGAATCAAAAAAAAAAATCAACTCTGGGCAATTTTTTTTTTTGTTTCGAAAAGAAGACACTGAAAGTCTCTATTACAGTATTTTCAGAAACTTAAATAAATGGGAAATTCTTGTGCATTTTCAATGCTTTACATTACTTGTTCACCAGCTATAGTAACCAATGTATACATAGATACTTTCTGATTTTATTATCTAAACTATATTTGGAGTTATTGAAGAAGTTCGCTTTCAAAGCTTATTGTGGTTTCAAAGTTTTTAATTAATCTCTCATTCCAATTAGAATTTAATAGCCAAATCTATATAAATGATCAGATTCATAAATTTAAATAGCATGTTAATCTATGAGATAGGAAAATACATAATAAAAATCGTGAATAAAGAACTTTTCCAAAACTTGCGAATAAAAGAACACCCCAAAATAGTAAAAAAATAAAAAGGCTACTAAAGTAATTGCTATGATTTGCAATTGTAGCAAACTCATCAACATCAGGCAAAACAATAATAACAAAAGCAACAACAATATCATCAACATTTTAGTAATCAAGAACACCAATCAGTAACAACAAATCGTATAACAACAACGGCTACAACAGCAGAATCGACCATAACAACTGTTATACCAATCGTCATGGGCAACAAAAAACTGAGTGCGAGACGAGTCTCGCGTTATACCGTAAATAGATCATAAAATGATCGTTAAAATAAATTTTATGTCATTTTTTGTGGTCACACGAAAAATGATCTCATTTAGAGTACAACAACGACAAAAAAAAAATACAGAATAACAAAAGAATCATTGCGCGTTAACAGTAGATATGCTAAAATTATTTGCGACAATTCACTAAAACTTTGAATTGAATGAGAGATGAGCAATCCAGTCACTTACACTGGTTAACAAATTAAAATGAAAATAATTAAATGTGCAAATAAATTGGAAACCTTTAATAGCTGCCTAATAAGCTACTGCTTATTCATGTACATTGTAATGATTTTCGTGCGTGTTTTTCTCTATTGGAAATTTATGAAACGTCTTTGCGATGAGATGAAAACAAAATCAAGAGAGATTTGACAACGAAGAAACTAAATTTTCGAAAGCTTAAATACGAAACTTTTGGTCAATTTTTTTTACTAATTTTTTTGATTTTAGAAACATAAAAATTGCAAATGTTGATATCTGAGAATGTTTTATAGGAGGCACATTTTTCTGTTGCAACAAAGGATATAATTTGAAAACTATTTTCCAGAATAAAATAAAATTTACAATTTTTTCATGGTATGTAATGAGAACATAAACTTTTGTTCTTATAACAATATTCTATAGTTATCATTTTGGCTCTTGTATTTTTCACGAACGTACTGAATCTATAGTCAGAATGTTCATTTTAGAGTGCAAAAATTTTTAAAAAAACACGATATAGCAATTTTTGTACTAAAAAAAGTAAGTCTAGTTTTTTCATTATAAATGAATATCATATGTTAACATTTTCGAAGGAATATTATAATATATATGATTTTACAGAACTCAAAATAAAATCATAAATTGATGACTGGAACCATTTGGAGTTTTAAAATTCAAAGTATTTAGCATACACTGTGAATTACTCATATATACTTGGAGAGGAATAACATCAATCAAATTTATAGAACAAAGAACGAATTCGTAAACGTTTTTGAACCCCTTTCGGATTAGATAAATGTGAACAGATCGACAAAGTCATTTTTTATTTCTTTTGGTAAAAGCCAAAAAGAAGTCAGGTTTGGAAATGAGAAAACGAAGATTACAAAGGCAAACCAAGTAGAAAGTATTTTGAAGAAATGGTTTGAAAATGTATGGGACAAATTTCTGATAATATTAAGTGACAATAAATTAAGTTCACTCCAAGTTAAACTTTTGTTATAATCAGCCTGCGATTAAGAAATATTGAGATAACTATAAACGCTCCGAAAAGACATTGAAAAGAGACTTAGAAGTACATTAGTAAAAAATTTTCACGGTCCAAGCCAGCCCCCTTATTATAGCTAGTTCACCAATTAAAGCACAGGGTCTACAACACATCAACTTGGAAACCTAATTTAAGCTATGATCTGCGAGAAATTATTTGATGTTGATTACTCGACAGATTAAAAAGTAAATAGAAATTTTAGACTTAAGTTTTAAAACTTAGCAAGGACAAAAGAATTTAACATCGAAAAAAATCACTAATTCTTTATGTTTAAATTGAAAAGAAATATTTTTGAATTGAATTCAACAAGGATCCAAATCGACTATATCCGATTTCAGATTTGATTCAAAGCGACACAATCTGAAAAGAGGTAATATATTTCAATTCCAATTTAAAGAATCATATGCATCTATGACAATAACTCACCAACATACTCTACATTTTTATCGATATTGTGACATGTACTTAGGTATTTTCTGTTCAGATTACTACTGACCAAATTTTTTTCCAGGGCTAAAATGTCATGCCAAAAGCAAATCTAGCGAGCTGGCTACTGCTGATAGAGCCTGCAATACACTCAGTCCGTGGCGCGCCATCCTCATCTGATGCCGTGGTACGACATAATGTTTGAACGTGAATAATTTTATAAGTGAAAAAAAAATAAATATTGGACCTAACTTTTTGAAGTTCTGTCACGGTTTGCTAAAGGGGACAAAAAAAGTTAAAGAATTGAATTTGACTTCTTTGGGAACGTGGTGCGTACCGATATGGACGGCGTGTAACTAAATTTAACTATTGCACCAGACGCCTTCAAGACATATTTTCGCATGAAAATTTGCCATTAATGTATGTCCGTGGAGTGGTGCAAATTACACCCCACACAACGCAGGGTTTAATAAAGCATTCAGAAATGTTTTTTACACTAGTTGCGTCATTTACTACATATGCATTTAAAGTTCAAGGCAGTTTTTGAAACATCAAAACATTTTTGCGTAGTACAGTGTTATCGCTAAATTTAGCCAAGTGTGACTCAAAAAGTTTCACTGATAGTAGTCACAAATAAAAAACTTTTCATATCGAAAAATAAGTTTGCACGAAAAATCGATTGCTCTATTTTCAATATTCTCATCAATTGAACATTTATTTGTTTTCACTCGAACAACATAATAAAAATGTTCAATCTTATCACTCTCTGTTACCGTCTCTGTCTTTCTGACGAACATCCACAGCAAAATTGAATTTAAAACTTTTTCAACTCATTTTCTTTAAACTTTTCTGTACGAAAACATGCAAAAGTCAACAAAATCAATTTAATTTATTAATATTATACCTCTGGTTGCTGTCGCTATATATTTAGCTATTTTCTATTTAAATGAGCAATATGAATACGTTGTGTTCTTATGCCTTAAGTATTCGTATTATTTATAATATTTTTATTGATGTTATTATTGTTGTTGTGTCTTGTGCTTTCGCCATTGATTTAATTTAATATCTACATTCATACACGTAGAAAAAGTTTTTTTTTTAATTTAATTTTAATTTTGATGTTGTTGATATTGGTGTTGTTGATTGTTATTACTGTAATAATGGACTACATTAAACATTCAATGTGCTTGAAAATCATCTGTCTGCCACGATGATTTATTGAAATCAGCACTTGAGTTTGGGTTCACTGCAGTTTATGGGTGATTGCTATTTTTGTCATTTTATAAATTATTTTTTTGTAATATATGTGGCAAATATTTCTTGGTGGATAAGTTGAATTAAAAAGTTAAATTTAACTGGTTTGTGGCATTTTAAAGCATATTACAAGTTCATTTATATTTTGTAATAGATTTGTAAATGTTTTCCTTTGTACCAAATAGCAAGTGTCAATAACAAAATTTTCAAATATTCGAGAAGTGTTTTATAATTAAATATTGCTTTAAATTCTCCATATTCTAACCTAAATAAATAAATCATACTTCCACGCGTACAAATCGGCTTATATAAGTTGAATCAAAAGTTAATAAAATCATACTAATCAGCCGTGTAATCGATCCACTACATCACTTAAACTCAAACAAAAACTTTTAACCTAGAAAGCAAAGGGTGTCTTAAAAGTCAAGCATGAAGTAAAGCGTGCCCGAAAATGCACGCAAACTAGGTCAACCAAAGAGATATTAAAGTTTAAAAACATGTATTTGTGTGGCTTGAAGATCACCAACTTTGGTCAGATTTAATAGTTTTCGGTAAGGTAGAAATTCAACCAATGACGAACACCTACTGTCATATATAAAAATGTTCAATCTGATATTAATTAGATTTAAAATCAAACCAACCTTACTAAGTCTGAACTTTTTTTTGCAAGCTAAGCAGAAGCACCAGAGACTGGTGAAAAAACATTACTTATTAGGCCTATATGGATTGGATATAGAAAATATGAAGTATAAGAGCTTTTGACATTTTTTTACAAAACAACGAATATGCCACTTAATTTCTTTTTATAAACATCAGTCAATTATATGTATTAAATGGTAAACTAGCAAAACATAATTTTAAAAAGACTTTTTTTCAATAAATATTAAATTGTTTTTTTTTTTGATTGACTGGTTTTTAAGAGCCTTTGAGATTATTTCATTGTATATATTGCTTTTTAAAAGGCAGTTACCAATGAATAATAGTCCTTTATTAAAAATGTATTAAAATGTCAAAAATCAAACATAGCATAGGCCAATTCTTTAAGATTTAAAGAAAACAAGTAATGTGACTACAACTTATGAGCTCAAACTTATTATGAATGCTGCTTTCATCAGAATAAACCACCAAATCTTGAGTTTTTCATTCAAAATAATATGATGCTACTGTTAAGGCAACATGCACTAAAAAATATATAATTATTGAATACAAGTTTAAGGTAAGAACACTTTTACAGACACAAACTATTCGCTCACCGCATCAACACTTCTAAATGGAAGTATGACCAGCTGAAGCAAATCTATTGAAAATCGTAAAAGAATTCAAATTTTTGGTATAGCACAAAATTGTATAAGCAGCATAGTGAAAGTCAGGCAGTAAAAACTGATTGCTAAATGCAGCACAGTTGTTAGAAAAAAAAATTACAAAAAATTCAATAAACAAGAATAACAAAAACTAAAAAAAGATAGGTAACAAATCTCTAACAATGTGACGAATATGACAGAACAGATGAAGGGTTCATTGTTTTGACTTAAGAGAAAGTTGAGTGTTTTTCTTGAAGCCTTTTTATCCATAAAACAGCAGCATGTAAAACGGCAATGTGACAAATTTCATTTCAAGGACATTTTTGTTAACAGAAAAGGAAAAAGGGATATTCATTGTAAAATTATTAGAAAACCCGCAATAGATTTTTGCTTAAACCAACCCGCAATTATGGAAAATTCAAAGTTAATATTTATAATAATTAATTTTTATGATAACCCATTGAGTTTAGAATTCCATGCTTTTTAACAGTTAATCGGTTTCAATGTCAACTTCAAGTGCTTAAATTGAAAAAGTAATTTGTTTTGCAAAACTATAATGGATATTTTTTTAAAATTTTTATTGCGTACTTACCATTGAAATCTCCGCAAACAACGCGTTCAAAGGGACTTCCCATCCAATCTGTAAAGAAGAAAAAATAATTTGCTTAGTTTTAAGGCACTAAGAAATATAATAATAGTTCTTTTAGAAAGCAGTTTTAACAAGGCAGCGTGAAGAGTCTTGTACGAAAACATTGTATTCTTATTCAATATCAACAAAACAACATTTTCTGGGCAAAAATATGCCCGTACATATTTTATTTAAAAGACATATTTGAGTTTTTAAGCATGAACCCCCTCAGATTGGTGGGGGACTATTCTACATGATTTAGATTAATATTAAAATATTAGGGTTAATTATGTTATGTGAACATCTTAACTGGCCAGGAAGGAATATCTCCAATTCAGTGAATTAGATAAAATCTTACACTTACGCTGACATGCAAAATCTTGTTTTTTGGACACGATTACCGGTGCCTCCGACCTTCTTAAGAGCTTGCTTAAGCCATGTATAGTAAAATTTCACCGCAACGATCGAAGATGATGGAAAAAAAGATTTTTGACATGCCAGGGGACGCTTCCAAGCACCAAATAGGTGTTTGAACCTCATTTATGTAGAAGCGTTTAATTGTAGTTCAGAAAAACTTTCCGAATTGACCAGGCGCGTTCCCACCACTAAAGTGGTGGACAGTTCCTACTCATATAAAAAAATTTCAGTTGATTTGGAACGTAAAAAAAAACTTTCAATTGTGTCCAGAAGCGCTCCTGATCATTGGGGAGAGATTGAAAAAAAATTTTGAAAGTGACCAGGGGCGCGATGATAGGTATTTGAACATTCCGCGATTGTACGGATTGATATGCAGGCATGCAGATACAGTTATGAAAGAAAATGTATGATTAGGTTCGATTCTGGTTCTGTGAAATGGTAAAGGGAAAGCCCGTATACTGTTTCACTTTTAAACATTTTCTATATTATTCTACTTTAGTATATATATCCTTTAATTATATGACATATCAGGTGTTTTCTCTCCAAATATTAATTATAAATAAATTCAGTGTGCAACCAAACAATATATTTTCCATTGTGATTTCAAGAGTATTTACAATTTACAATTTTAATCATTCGTGCACATTTTCCCGCCCATATCCAACGACATTAATTACGTGTTGAAGAAAATGCATATTTAATGTAAAAATAAATAAAAATATTCTTCCATTGCTGATAAAAAAAATGTTCTCGCATGCAATTTCTTGCAATGCAATTAACGCCAACGTACACAGTTGCTGCTGCCCCTGCTGTTGTTGTGGTTTGATATAATGAAGAATGTGTAACTTAATGCGGTGTAGTGCGGCAAGGCGCACCACAAAAGTCAAGAATTAATCTGCAGACATTTTTAGCTGCGTTGGGAAAATATAAAAAAAAATTGTATTTTAAAAATCCGCGTATAAAAATAAATGTGCAGCATTTCGCTCGACACTCGACAAGTTGGGGGTAGGTGGTAGGTGCCTGCTACGGCTATATGATGATGGGGCGCTTTCATTGAAATACAAGAGCGCATATATGTGTGCGCGCTCACGATATACAAACGAAATGATTGTACGAGTAATAGAGTGCAGCAGACTCGCGGAATCACTTGCAATAAATTGGCAGTGGAGAGAAGAAAGCACGCAATATTTTTTAATTAAAATGCAGACTTTTTTTTTATGCTTTTCAGTTCTTTTAACTTTTATTTTCTATCGCTCGAAAAAAATTGATGAAAAAAAGGTTTAAGAATGTATTTTTTTTAGCTATAGTTCCTAGGCATATAGTGTAGTCAGTCTGCTGAAATTGAACCCGATAAACTTATTGCGAAAACGTCATAAAAATTAGTCTAAAATTGCCAGTCATTACGACTGTATAATATAAGTACTTCATCTAACCTAAGCTTATTGTTTTTTTTAAAGGGTTTGCAAAGAATTTTCTTTAGCAATTGAAGTTTTCTTTAATTGAAATAAAATACGTAATGCTGATAACTTATCCGGACAAAAATAATGAGCAAAATAAAAAAAGGTTAATTATTAAATATAAGTAAATTTTATCTAATCTGTTGGTGGTTTGTTGCTGCGTTATAAGCCCGAGGTACTTCGGCATAAACGTAATTCTACATTAGCTGTGTTCAGAGTCGGCAAAGCCTATTAATCTCATTTGTCGAGTGGCAATGGTAGTCTAGCCTCTACAGTTTTAATCGCAACGATCTTTTATAAATTTAAATATAAAAGAAACACTCATAAATAATCTAAATGGGATACAGACATATTGACAGAGTGAAGAACTCTTCGGGTGAAAAATTCAACATCCGCAAAATTTTTGGTTGTCAAGGAGTACACCAAGGAGTGGCCTTCCGCCGAACCTGGTTGTACTTAGGAAGCGTTAAAGGTTGAAATAATTTTATTTATTTCGGTAAATTTTGTTTTAGCGCTTTTTTCTACGACTGTAAAACCTGTATCCTGAATCAAAATTAAAATTCTCGAAAGAAGCTTCATACTGCATACGAATACTGTACATAAAAGTGGCATACAATATTTTCATATAAAAAAAAAATTTATTGCATAAAACTAAAATGAAACAGAAAATCCCTAAATTCTTATAAATGAGTAATAATTAAATTCCCAGAAAATGCTATACTAGAAATATAGGAAAACAACTAAAACAAAAAAAAGTTACGTAGAAAATTAATTTCTATTGTCGTAAAGGGTTAAATAAAGGGATTTAAAAAGTAATCTAACTACTCACATAAGTTAAAGGAATTTTTATATATCTAATCGCTTCAGCACTGCATACTGCATATTAACTTTTTGCACAATCTACAAACACACATCGCTCTTGTCAAGCTTATCTTTAAAATCCATTCAGTAGCTTGACGTAAACATTCGAACTCATTAGTTGAGTGGCATTTCTATTAACAAACTGCCATTGCCTCACTACCCGTCGCAGCATGCTACTGCAAAAGTCGTAGCTAAAGTTAAACTTCATTACATTGGCAACATTTAAGGAAAGTCTGCAAAAAAAAAGAATTCAAAACTCTATATATCCACTGATTGTTGGTATATAGGAAGAAAAGATAGATATTTAGGCAAATATGGTGCCACATCATGTTGTTGCTAGTTGTAGCTGCAACTGTTCCCCCCCCCCCCCCCCTCCTTATGCACGACTACTGCGCAACGTAACGCGTCGTGTGTGTGCGCATTTTGCTGACTGCCATCTTAATGGTGACAACATCGACTTCATTTAATTTCATTTCGTATCAACGTCTTTTTCTATGAACTTGTTGACAATTTCATATTGCAAAAATATGCAAAGTACTTTTCCACATTTTTTTTTCTTTGCTGTTGTGGGAAATATTTATGGGAGTTTTAGCGTTCAGTTTTTGGTTTTAATATTTTTATGTGTTCATGCAGTTTTATTTATTTTTGAAGCTTTGTGTAAGAAGTTTTTGGTAATATATAGGCATTAACAAAGTTGTATTTATGTTTAAATTGAATATTTAATTACAAAATGACATCAAAAAAACAGTTGAACTATCACTGCGCGTTGTTAGCGTATTAGTCATTCTCATACCTCAACAAAAATATCCCATAAAGCATTAGAACATAAATAAATCTTCTACAAATAAACGGCAAAAAATATATAAATTTAAATTAAAATTCAAGCACTACATAAATTATTTTGACCCACATAAGCTTTCGACATACATTCGTAATTCTAAATTCTAGACGCCGCATAAAGATTAATTCCCGTCAGTGCGAATTTTGCTAGGGAGTAATAAAAAAAGTGAGCAAAATTACTAAAACGCTAAAATACAACCTTGAAGCTATTCAGGCTATGCTGTATAAATATAATGGAAAAACAGCAAACAAAACTGAGAAACAAATATTTAAAAGCGTATACTCAATAATGAAATTAAGTATTCCTCAAAATATTATTTTGACGATTATGATTATTCTTATTAATATTATTTTTATGACTTTTGCTTTGTGCTTTCCTGGCTTTTTGTCTGTTACTGCTTTTACTCGATTTGTATTGTTTGTGATACGCTCGTCAGATATTGGGCACTATTCAACAACTAGGAATTGTGAATGTACCACAAATTGCCATAATTTTAAATATCTTGATGTATTGCTCATTTTTTCAGCACACAGCGTTTAATAGTCTGTGCGTAGCGCATAACAATACAGATATCTATTTAAATTAAAGTAATTGCCGAAATGTGAGTTGAGTTCGTACACAAAAGTTTAATTTATTGGTGGCATTTTGCTTTGGTGATCTCTATCTTTGATGTTTTTCAGCACCATTTTTCCAAAGATTTTGTATATTATTTGTTTCATAAAACTTTTATTTTTTAATTTCAGTTGCACATTCATAATGAATATTTACAAGTGCAACCATTTATTTCAAATCGATTTAATTTTCAGTGTATAAATCAGAGAACTGAAATTAATCAGGACTTTTGGTGAGTGTGTCTGTCCATTCCTCTGTTACCTCGTGGTTCAAACACTAGGCTGCCTACAGAATATTGGAAATCTTTGTAGCCACAAAGCTTGTCAGCTTTTAGTAATAATTTATAGTTGCGCCACGTATTAACACTGCGAAATCTAAATCAATATAAACAGCAGCGCTTCCGCCAAATTTCACCATATACTAGAAAGACATAAGCGCCACTACATTGTTCTGCTAGCATGGCGGGGTTATCACTATTGATGGCGGTACCGCGGATGAAATAGCAGCAAGAATATACAAAGTGAGAAGTGAATAACTCAACAAAATATGAAAGTCTAACATAACCCCAAAATAGGCCAAATTGCGAATATATAACACATGATCAACTCTCACAAACACATAGACGAGATGAATACAAACTTTTGTAAGGTCAAGATTTTGATATATGAGAATATCTCTAAATTTTGGATTTTTGAATTTTACCGGTTTTGCTACTGAACGATTCAAATCATTACCAGTTAGCAAAAACTGACGCAAGACTTTTTAAATATATTTAATTAACTATATAATACAATGGAACATTTGAAAAAAAGCTGTTTTGAAAGCTTGTTTCAAAAAATTTAGTTTAATGAAAGTTACAAGCTGTTCAAACTTTGCTTACAAATATCATATCAGAAATTGATCAGTCTGCATGGGTCACAACAGACCGACCAGAAGTTTTTTGTTTTAGATTTCAAATTAAATTAAATTATATACTACAACAACTCAGTTGAATAACACTCAAATCGGACAAAAAAAATTTCTCTGGTGTCTTTCACCTCATATGTAGATTCTCTCAAATTAAGAAAAAAGCATTTCAATTGCAAAATGGCTTTGTTTTTTAAATTAAGCAAAGTTTCTGTCTGCATAAAATATGTTCTTAATTTTATTGACGCGTACAAGAGGCTTTCAAGAGGCAAATCAATAAATAAATGTCTAATTTTGTTAATTTCTATACATCAAGAGCTCTTTTGTTAATTAATTGATAGATGCAATAAAAAATGAAAAATTCTCTATAAATAACCGTATCTGTATATTTTGCGCTTTTTTGCCAAACAAACTTGAAAAAATTCTTTATGTGATTAATTTATTATAATTTTTAAAGCTATTTTTATTACAGATTAGAAAACATCTTTAGTTTAGCAGTTTACACCTTTTTATCTGTCAATCAATGAATATAATCTAAGTGGGAGTTACAGTTTCTAGAGCTTATGGTTTTGTTTTTATAGAAAATTTTTCTGAATCAAAGTTTGTGTTTGGACAAAACTTCATTCATAGTTTGAACATTTTTTTTATTGTGAAGCATAAATGTCATGTTAATGAACTTTGAAAAGATAGTAACGTCGTAGATCTAGACTTTTGTTTAGATTTTTGAAAATGTGTATCGAAGGACTAAGAGCTTAACACCTATGTTCTTAATTTTTTTCTCAAGTTTAATTGTCTCTTCATTATATTTTTCTATTTATATGGAATTTCTTTGTTTTTTCTTGTATTTTATTTTTCTTTGTGCACATATATTGAAAATTTTTGTCTTCCAAACAAAACACGAGCAGTTATTGACAAAACCTAAGTCTTTCAAATCAAAGACATGAATGGTGTGCTGCATGCTCAAATGTTATTCATTACTTTATTTAGAAGTAAAAGCCCCGAGTGTCTCTGTCAGTTTGTTTTTTTTTTCCAGTCTGTCTCGTCATAATTTATGTCAATGTTGCGTGCTTTTTTCATTTTGCGGCTTTCATTGTCACAAAATGGTAAAATGAAGACCCGACCGATTGTTTTGAGGTCTTTTGCTCTCTTGTCAAATTGAAAAAAAAAAGTAGGAAACAAAACCTCACATACTACAAAATGTAAATTAAAAGTTAATTTATTTGAAGTTGTTGGAAATTGTGGGAATCATATTGTAAAACTGCATATGAAATTAAATTCATTTCAGTACAAATGAGTCAATTGATTGTCGTTGATTGCAATTTGAATTAAAAAAATGTATAATGTCTACATTTAAGTGAATTTGTAACGTGAATTTAATTGATTGTAATTTCAAGTTCAGAATCGTACATAAATTTTTTCTACATCGCTGAGAAAAAGGGGGTCAAATTGTATTAAAAAAAAAGATGTGATGGAGAAAATATATGTAAGCGGATATGATCATCAAAACTATTTTTCAAATTATTATTTTTGTTACTATCTGAGAAGTATTTTCCTTTAAAAAAAAAGATACATAGAGGGAGTTCTATCAAAATCAAATATTCTTTACCCAAAAAACCAAGATCAGATACCTTTAAAGGATATTTTTAACAGTTTTTCAGTTTTGTTTTTGGCACTGTTTTCTTTACGAGTTAGATGTTGGCTTTTAATTTATGGGATTTTTTTTTTGAATTTCAGTTAAGCACGGTTTTGGGCGATTTTATTGGACTTTTTTTAAAAAAAAAATAATTTTTTTTGGCTTAAAAAACAAATGAGAAAAAATTTTCTGTTATCAGCTATGTTTAAAATTATGCTTTAATTTTAACGAAAGCTATCGCAAAACCTTTGATCGATTTTCTTAAAAAATTGCCCTTACATTCAAAAGAAGAGCCTCTCTTAATTTTCCTGCTGTGTATTATGCATAAAATTTGAAATAAGTGTCTCAATCTCTGCACGTAGAGTATAAGATATTTAAGTAATTATTATTTCATTTAATTAAAATTTTGAGTTGAATATATCTTATAAAACATTTTTAATTAATAGTGAAACCGCATGCATGTAGCATGCATGTTGGGCAAACATAAATATTATAAATATTTTTATATATCCATATAAATGACATGTAATGAATTTGATGTTTTTAACATTAGCGAACTAAATAAATATTTATTAGCAATGCTAGAATATGGTCAACTTATTTATAACTTTGGACAATTTGTTCTTATATGAGATTATTTTGATTTGGACGCAGACGCGCTCACTAAATCAAAAATTAAAAAAAAATCGTTCATGTCTCATGTTACACATAGTGAATTTTTTACAATAATAACGACATATATCGAAAACTCTTCACTATTGTTAATTCCAGATATATAGACATCTTTGATAAAATATATAATAATATAAATAAATAGCTTCAGAATTTCAACATAAATTCTTATAGAATGAAGACTAACACATTATTTGTCAAAATTAGCTCCATACTGTAAAATTAATTTGCATATACCGCCCCCTGTGAACAAATTTGTTCAGCTTTAACATCGCAGTGCTAGTATGCTTAGTGATCTAACAAATAATTTAGAGGCTTTAAGGTTGATGTCACAGTGGGCGCTATAAACGATGCGATGCTATGGCGCTACCAACCTCCGCGTGTGTTTTCTTATGCGATAGCATAGAAAATGTCAGAGTGAGAGTAGATAAAAGCTGCTGTAAAGATGACAAGCGAGCGAGCAATGTATGAAGTTTTTTTAGCATGTCACCGCAACTCGTCTTCTACTTTCGCGTTGGTTTTTTCTCAGTTGTTTTGTTCCTACTTAAAATCTAAATTCCTGTATATGTGTTGGTTGAAATGAAAAATATTGTAGAAACATTGATAATCTAAATTTTTTCAGTTCCAGCTTTGTTGGAAAGTTAGCAGAGCCCCTAATAAGTCCATTCATTGGAACAAAACAATAACGAATGGCTCTATATCGCTATCACTCTGATACCTCCTATCATTGCTTATAGCATAAAGCAATCTCAGTAGCATTAGCCTAAAGTAAAAGTCTCTGTAGCTGAGAATTTCTGATCACTATGTACTTTCTTGCCAATATTTCAGCTTAATGCGAGTAAATAACTGAAATTGCTAAAAATTTAATAACAAAAATATTCCTTACCAAGCGTACAAAAATTATATTATGCGTTAGGTCTTTCATATGTTAACATAAGAGACGTCACTATTGAAATATGCCATCAAACTACCCAATATCCAATATCAAATGAAACCCTTAATATTTGTTGATTAAAAGGTCTTCTTAAGTGCTATAATGTTTCTAGAAAATCTAGTCTCTATGTAGTTAATTAGACCCAAAATGCGTTAAAAGTTTATATCTTTCAATTTTACACAGTTGTAGGGACATATTGTGGCTGTGGCTGACCGTGTATCCTTTGTCATAGTTTCAATTAAAAAACTACAACCTGATGAAAACATAATTCATTCATTCATAATTCTGGTTGTGTACTGCTATTCTTAAATTTTTGAAGGCTTTTTCGAGCTCTTACCAAATCAACACAACATTGAGCCTTCCAGCTGTGGTAAAAAAGTACACTAAACGGCAATGCATTACTAAATCAAGTGCCATGAAGTTCAAAGGCAAAACACGTGCTTAACTTAATTGTTAGCTTTAAAAAAAATTATCCATATCAAAACGTATCAAAACATTTTTCTATGTTCAAGGCTCTTGTATTAAATATTTTTCGGACTTTCGACCATTCTTTTGGATAAACGCTCAAATGCAGAATAAAAAAAGGGCAGATACTTACTAATAATATTCATAAAGCAGAACAATACTTTATACTTTTTTGGTGAAATTTTATCTCCGCCTGCTTTCGTTCTGAAAACTCCCTTATAAAAATATCTCAAATTCATTCTGTTCCTCATATTGTGATATATGCCT
The DNA here is from genome assembly GCA_963680825.1 of Meiosimyza decipiens. Classification (NCBI taxonomy): domain Eukaryota; kingdom Metazoa; phylum Arthropoda; class Insecta; order Diptera; family Lauxaniidae; genus Meiosimyza; species Meiosimyza decipiens. The sequence continues at coordinate 90,096,194 of OY804259.1, read as the reverse complement.
CAACCCACCTATTTTTAAATTTTAGTTTTTGTAAAACTCACCTGTTAACGTCATCCATGGATATCTGGGTAAATCTGCAATACTCTGACCAGCACCACCAGTGGGCACTACACCCGATGACGGTTGTGTACAAGCATTGCCCAATGAGTCAACACCAATGGCACCAGCGGATGCCGCCGAGACAGCAGAAGCAGCAGCAGCATGTTGATAAAACTGGGCAAAACTTGCCGATGCCGAACCAGGTACGCTCATGGACTGATAGCTATTCATGACACTATCCGTGTACCTGCTGCAAGGATCCAAGTAAACAAAATGACAAAGCAAATGAAGTAGAAAAAGAAAGAAGTCACAAAAATTAGTCAACATAATTAGCTTAAAAGTAACTGCCTATACACAAACAATGCAAACCAAAAACCCAAAAAAATGTGCCTCATATTTATATCTAAAATTTCATGTCAAGCAAAGGACTATGGCATAAAATTAAGTGTCGTGACTAACCCACTATTTAAAACATCACAATCTCTTATATAGACGTCGATATGCTATGCGGTTAACTAATCTGGTGCTACTTCGCATTGTGAACTGCATTCCTTTAGCTCAAACACACGCCACAGCAGGGCGTGTTCGAACTATAAAACTAAGCTCCTGGCGATATGCAAATGTTTCAAGGACTTTTTGCGTTCAAAAATACTTTGCGCTACTTTTTGAGCTCTTAGTGAGCTGACTTGGTCGCATTCACAGTTCTCAGCTCTGCACAATTTGTAGGTAATTCCGAAATAAGGATAATGTCTTTAATGCGAAACTGTGTAACACTCACAGCTTCCTGCATAAGTGCTCTAATTTTGTTCATTGTACTTATGAACTTTAATGTGCTGAAATCATTGTTGGTGCTAATTTAACCTTTGTGGTTTGGTTTCTTACGCCCGAGTGGTCATTGATTTTTGTTGATAATGTGCGGTTTTTACTGTTATGACTCTGCACTCCATGTGTTCAATGAGATCGAACACTAAAGAACTTGATATTGCCATAGCTGTTATAGTCACTCATTCAAAGTATTGCGACTAATTTGTGTTCACAGACGAATCCATATTCTAAAGAGTAAAAATTAAATTCAGAAGGAAAAACTTAAATTCCTGACGACTTTTGAAGGGAATAATAATTATTTACTGACACATGTAGATTGGGCACAAATCAGCTCTTTTTATGCAAAACTCATTGGACCTGATAAGTAAGTAAGCTTTTCCATATGACCATTTTTATGAACATCACAAAAAAAAACCCAAAAAAATCGTCATTAGCATGAATAGGTTTTAGCATAGTTCAAAATATATACGCAAAATAGTTTGATCTAAAAAATGATATATCGCGCATGTAAAAGTCAGTCAATGGATATCCCTTTGACAAATGCTACTTTTAAGCTTTTTTTTAAATACTTAGTTAGTCTTTATTCGTAAAAGACCAACTTATTTTAATGATTCTAAACTATTTTGGCTACTATGTATGTATTTGGGGTAATATCGCCAGTGCTGAGTTGAAATAAGGAGTATGACATTAGATTTACGGTTGGGAGCAAACTCGTCTTCGTGGAAACAGTGCTAAAAAAAGTACTTGGGCTTAAGTGGAAACAGATTGTTTTTAAAAAGATACCAAAGTTGCTGTCAAAATTTTCCTTTTATTTCTTTCCTCATACTTTCTTTTCTTTTCTTTTCTTTTCTTTTCTTTTCTTTTCTTTTCTTTTCTTTTCTTTTCTTTTCTTTTCTTTTCTTTTCTTTTCTTTTCTTTTCTTTTCTTTTCTTTTCTTTTCTTTTCTTTTCTTTTCTTTTCTTTTCTTTTCTTTTCTTTTCTTTTCTTTTCTTTTCTTTTCTTTTCTTTTCTTGTCTTTTCTTTTCTTTTCTTTACTTTTCTTTTCTTTTATTTTCTTTTCTTCTCTATTCTTTTCTTTCTATTCTTTTATGGGCGATTATGTTCTGAGACCTCTTTTCGACACCAACTTTATACTTGTAACTGATTTTTAAATAGAACTTTTGCTTAAAAAGTTAAGTTGAGTATCAGTTTAGGCCTTTGGGTAAAAGGACTTTGATCAAAAATCTTATCCAGCGTATGCTGCTGATAATAGTTTATTTTATTATAGTGCTTGGTATAATGCTGTTCATATATAAGTCCTATGCCAAAGTTTTCCAAGTATTATCTTATACATAAACTCAAATAATCGATCATAGGGCTTCTCAATAACTTGGAAAAGCTATAGGATTTTAAATAATATGTCTAGAAACACCTGGCATGCAACACTATTTTTAATGTCTTCTAAATAATTAACGTCAACCAGATCATTTCCCAGTCCAAAATTCAAAGTAGTTAAAAATATTTTTAAGCGATTTGTAACATCGACAACTCCTTCTGTTCTTGAAACAAACGTTACTTTTTAAAAATTTAAGAATTTCTGTGCAGCCTTTGCATTTTGGATTTTCATTTCGTCTAATTCTTTCTATGAAACTACGTATAAATAATTCAAGAGAATCTTGTAGATATACAATAACTCACCTGCATGATTTATCTTCCAGTCCGGAAAAACCCGGCATGCCGGATAGTCCGCCATGCGTGCTGGGATGATTTGACACGTACGGATACATTTTACTGGTGGGTATGGCAAACGATGAAGATGCAGCGGCAGCAGCGGCGGCGGCGGCTGCAGCAGCGGCAACAGTACTGTGTGCCGCTGATGCAGAGGTGGGTGAACTGTCGTTGAGGCTGCGATGCAACGATGATGATGTTGCCGACGGAGTTGGTGAGCAACTGCTATCGCCGGTTTGCGAATTGGCGGATGAGGGTGTAAGCAGTAGTTGGTGCTGTTGTTGACTCGACGAAGACGAGCTGTTGTTATGGTTGCTGCTGCTGCTTATGCTACTGTTATTATTGTTGTGGACTGCTTGCGAGCTAACTGCAGCAGCGGCGGCGGCTGCAGCAAGTTTACTTTGCAATTGATGTTGTTGCTGTAGGTGTAATGCAGCCGATAGCGAATACTGATGATGTTGCTGTTGTTGGTGATGTTGTTGCTGTGCGTGCTGCTGACTATATTGCTGCTGCAATTGTTGCTGATGTTGTTGCAATTGCTGTTGACCAAATACGCTTGTTGAAGACGACGGAGATGACGATGAAACTGGTGAGTTCGACGATTGATTCAAATGACTACTGCTAATATGTAACGCTGATGATGGTCCTGACGATGATGTCGTTGGTGACAACGATGACGATTGAATGGCCACGGATGAATTGATTATGTTACTGGCTGAAGAGGCGGCGGCTGCGGCAAATGCGGCGGCAACAGCTGCTGATGATGAATTTTGTGTTGTTGAGGTTAAATGTGAACTGATAAATGGTTGGAACTGTGGATACTTTGGTAGCATACTATCGAAAACAAATTTTGACATTGCACATATTTTGTTATTGCCTGGCTTGCTCGCTTACTAATTACTTGATTTTATATATTTGTTTTGTTTTTTAATTTTCAAATGAAACAAGGAAGATGTATGGGAGTCATTTATTTTAAAAAAATTTTAAAACACTTTTCAAAAGTTATGTTTTTGTTAGCAAGTTTTGTATAAACTAGAAAATTGTTTTCAAGTCAGTAATATATGATATAAAAAAGTTCTGAGCAAAAAAATATTGTTTATTAAAAAATGTAGCAAAAATAAAGTTTAAATAAAACCAATTTTGTTGAAAATGTTGGCGATTTCCAATATAAATTAATCTATTTCTTACAAACTGATTTATCTTTTGTCTTAAACTCTTTAATACAAAATGTTCTCGCATTTTGAATTTAACAAAGTTGTCGTAGAAACTATTATAATTAAACAATTTTAAGGCGTTTAGTCATAACATATGTAAATAAATTAAATAAATCTATACCGTCTGCTTATTTCTGTTATTTCAATTTCTTATAGTGAAGCGCTTCAATTATTTCAATATTTTATTAATCTTGTCTGGCACAATGACAGCGAGTTACTGATAACTTTGAAATTTAAATGTCAAAAAAAAATTAAAATTTTCAAGACTGACTTCAGTTACTTGTTTTTGGGTGGAAGAACTTGTGGGAAGATGTAGAGAATGGAAAAAAACGAAAAAATTTTTAAATAAGCCTGATCTTCCTATGTAGACTTGCAGTCGTCACCGATTTAGAAAATCAAAAGCGTTAAAATTATAACTATTTTTAGAAGTACACACGCATTGCGATCAACAATTTATTTCGAAATTTTTCTTAGTTTATGTCAGTTTTAGAAATATATGAAACCTTTAGGACTTATCCCTTGGAGTTCTTGAGTACACAAAAACTCTAAAATATTTATAACAACAGCAAATGACTATGGCCATCTGTAGAGATTGTGGGATCTGGGCCAAAAACTGGATAGGACCCATTCTAAAAAAAATTATATTACCAAAAATATCAAGTAAGCTATGCTAAAACTTCACACAAGGTTGATTGATGAGCAATCCTAAGTTGACAACAACCGAAATATAAACTCCATTTCTCACAATGATTTTCCAAGAAATTATTCCATCTTTGTAGACGCACGCTACAGAAAAACTAAGTAGAGTTCAGATATCTCTATAGCTACAACATCTTAATTTTCTTTTCTGCTTTTCGTTTCATATTATAATTCTCATTTTACTGAAGACAACTTCAATTGGCATTATTTTGCATTATTCCATATTTGGATTTACTTTTTATCATATTCTTAGTATTATTTATATTGTTATAATTTTTCTTATAAAGAACTATGAAAATTGAAAAAAATTCAGTAGCGTCACTCCACCAAAACCTTGGGGGGCCAATGCCCTCCCCAGTCCTACTGAATTGACAACACTGGAAAAATTACTTCTTTCAGAAAAACAAATGTACAAAGTTTTAAGAAAAGGATTGTTCAATGTACATGCGAGCAACTTCTAGGAAATGTCAAAAATATCGCAAAAATCTAACATCGTAGGCTTACTAAATGTAAATGGAGATATAGTCTTCAGGACAGACTATAAATTTCCGAAACCTTTCAATCTCAACGAAATTGTTCATTCCGCTGATATCCAATTTAATATTTGACACAAACAATGGCTTGAAGTGGAAAAATATGTGACGAATTAATTTTTTAGCTTGGGAACTATCGGTTATAGTTGGTGATAAGGCGCACAACTAACCCTGAAAAAATATTTGCTGTATATCAAGAAGCCACCCTTAAAGAAACGTTTATTTATGCTATAAAAAATACTGTGGTAAAAATGGATGTAGTGGAACAATGATTTTTCAAACGATATTTTGGCCCATTATTGCAAGAAGGAACCTTATAAAATTATATCAATATGACTGAGAGAAAGAAACAATTTCCAATGGTTTTTTTCTCTATCTACATGCAACCAAAATTTAAAATCTTGAAATACGTTTTTTCTCGAAAAATCCAAAACAAAATAATGCCTTAAATGTTAGCTTGGGCTTGAAACACAGATCATAAGCTGAATCAGAAAATATATAAACTTTTCTAATAGTCATCCATACTTAGATATCTTAGCTCATGAATCAAACTTTTAATATTTTTTTAAATTGAATTAAAAATTTACAAAAAACTATAATATTTTCGCGCGACTTACTATAGGAGGTTTGAAATGTTACTATCTCAGATTCGTATTATGTAAAGGGTGTTTTTTTGAGAGGTATAGAGCTTCGAATTGAAATAAAACACAAGAAAATCGTTTTAATGTCCATCAATTTAGCTTTATTGGAAGGATAATTTTATGCCATTAATGTTTAAATATGATTTCGGGCATGTGGCCGCCGCGGCTGGCTCGAATAAAGCCAATTCTACAGGTCCAATTTTGAACCACTTTTTCGAGCATATGGGGCCGTACGTCGGCAATAACGCCACGAATGTTGGCTTCCAAGTCCTCTAACGTTTTTGGTTTGTTGGCGTAGACGAGCGACTTCACATATCCCCAAAGAAAATAATCCAATGGTGTCAAATCACACGATCTTGGTGGCCAATTGACAGGTCCATTCCGCGAAATTATGCGCTCATCGAATGTTTCCTTCAATAAATCGATTGTGACGTGCGCTGTGTGGCATGTAGCGCCGTCTTGTTGGAACCACAACTCATCCACATTCTTGCCATCCAATTCGGGAACAAAATAGTCGGTTATCATGGCTCTATACCGGTCTCCATTAACGGTAACTGACTCTCCAGCATTATTTCGGAAGAAGTATGGCCCAATGACTCCACCAGCCCATAGAGCACACCAAACAGTCAGTTTTTGTGGATGTAATGGCGTCTCAAGGGTCTCATGTGGATTCTCTTCACTCCAAATGCGGCAATTTTGCTTGTTGACGTAGCCATTCAACCAAAAATGAGCCTCATAACTGAACAAAATTTTGCGATGAAGATCAGCATCGAGATCAATCTCATTTTCGGCCCATACACCAAAATCACGACGCATTGCATGGTATCGCGGCTTTAAATCTTGCACAAGCTGGATCTTGTAAGGTCGCAAGCCAAGATCTTTGCGCAAAATCTTCCATAAAGTTGATGGACAAAGCTCCAATTGCTGTGCACGGTGGCGAATCGATTCATTCGGGTCCTCTTCAACATTTTGCTCTACAGCGGCAATTGTTTCTTCGGTGCGCACTGTTCGACGTCTCTGCGGATGCGTATTATCACATAGAGTAAACGTAGTGCGAAAACGATCCATGGTTAACCGAATTAATTGCTCTGATGGACGATTATGTCGACCATAAAATGGACGGAGCTTGCGGTAAACTTCGCGAACTGAACCATTATTTTCGAAATAAATTTGCACGATTTGCAAGCGTTGTTCTTTTGTCAACCTGTTCATGATGAAATGGCAAACCAAACTGAACATAAATGACATTAGAGTTGCTAGATTTGACCATAAAATGCCAGTTTTATCTCTATTCGAAAAACAAACCTCTAAAAAAAACACCCTGTATATCCATGCAAATATTTCTTAACTAGTTAAGTAAGTAAAATATGTAAATGCATTCAAACAATTTTCTTGTGTCAAAAAAAGACTAGGAATTTCTCCGTAATAAACTGCACTTTAATAAATCTATTACCAACTTAACAAACCTTGAACTTTTTTAAGTCTATTGAAATACAAATCATAAGATTTGAAACAGAAGTTCTTGAAAATATATTTTGCTTAAAAAAGTAGGGCTCACTCAGAATTGATGGATCTTCTTGACGGTACTACGGATACGTCAAAACGTAATATTTTTTATCTTTAGTTTTTACGGAAACTTAAACAAAACCATAAAGTTTTAAACGACCTTTTAGTTCACTTCTGGGTATAATCATAGGCATGGGACGGGAGCCTAAGTTTCTTTCAATCCAAAGATTGTAAGATTCAATATTAATGTTCCATTCTGCAACCTTTTTGCAAGAATTTTTTAAAGTGCATATGTTTATTTTTGATGGGCGTTCTTGGAAATACGCTATTTCGATGGAAATGTTGTAGAATGTGTTCGTTTTGATGCATTTTAAACCAAATCAACTATTTGAAAGCCAAATAAAATTAATAAAACAAGATCGCAAAATGAAAATGTTCCGTGTTAATAGTGCACACCTCAATTAAGTTGATTTCATCTGAAAATATTCTGGCAAATGTCTTTGAGACTTCCTTATATACTCGTATCTATTGTAAAAAAGAAAACCATCTTAGTTTGACTTTGATCAAATAGGTGAACACTTAATTCACTTCTCCAGACAAACTTTTTTGACGAATCTACTTCAAAGAGCATAGAACTGCAAACCGATTTTTAATCTTCCGTCAGGAAAAACTCTTAAAATGTATGCTCAAAGCTATTTTTAAATTCAACCGCCTATTTGAGAAACTTTTCCGACTACCCTGTGGCTTAGAACTAGTATGTAGGTAGTTACACTAAGGAGCATTATAAGACAAATATATATATTTTTTTTTGTACGAAATTGTACGAAATTTGATTCCTACTGAGATGAGTTGTTTCAACTTTTTTTTGCAGAATTTAAAGCGAAATAGCGCACATGACCTCGAATGGTTTTTGTAAAATATGTTTAGTTTTTTCTGCATATTGGGCAAAATATTCATTTTGTACTTATAGCTATAAATATCGCAGTAGCTATTTAGCGAAAAGCTTGACTCTTTAGGATTTCTATAGTCGAAATAATTAATGTATTTCAGTCGCTATGCGCAATTAAATTGTAACTAGTACCCAGAGCTGTAATGTCCAGTAATATATACTGCAAAATTGATATATGATAATGGAAAATAAGTCAAATTTATGCTGTATGCTAATAGAAACTCAAATATTAAAATTGTAATGTAAAATGTCCGTGCGTCCGCGGGGATTTCTTTTGCCACCATTTTGATAAATATTCGAATTGACAGCGGCGCAGTAAAGATGTGCCAAATTTATTGTGGAAATATATTCGAAAAACCAAAATTTTGTTGATTGGCCCACATGGGCCCAAATGGTCATTTGTTTTGACTGCTCTGGACTGAATAAAAGGCTTATGCAAACTCTTGAGCAATTCAAACAAAATATTCGTGATGAAATCAATGAAACACCATGCAAAATGTGTCAAAATGTAATGACAAATGTGTACAACTGCGCCTTCATTTGTGAGGCTAGCAGAAGCAAAAATTTACCTGATATTATATTGCCAATAATAAATAAACTATTTTTCAACCAAATAGTGGTTCACCCTCCCGGAGGACAACCAGTTCAAAAATTCGGAAACTAGACGAACAGACTTAAAATCAAATTTATGTTTCAAGTTTTTAATCTTTAAAATTATTATTCAAAATTGAAACATTTAATTTGAGGCACAACTTTTTTTTCAGTAAAAAGAATGTAATAATTATAACTCTAAAAATTTCTCGTATTTTACTTTGAGACACTGTAGCTTAAGCAAATATGGAACGGAAACAGCTTAAGATCCAGAACGATTGATATGTGTTCTTCAAGTATTTTTCAAATAAATAAATAAAGTACTTATTTTAAGTAAAGTAATAAAAAAAGTTAATCAAACTTGAAGGTCATTTGTGTGATACTCTATTTCCATAAAACAAAGAAAATGAAACATAACTTCTATAAAGAAATATTGTTGAAGTAATGCAGAAAAGTTATGCTTTTGTAAACACATTTTCTTTGCGCCAAGATTAAATAAATGATTTTTTTATGTCTGAAAATTTCATATTCAGATATATAAATTCCACTTTAATATTAAACTGAAACTTTTTCCATAAGATTTGTGATGACGGAGTCTGTTCATATACATATTTTTATTTCTTATTTTTTTATGCATAAAACGGAATGATTTGTCATTGACCTATATATTTAACCACTGCTTTCTCAGATTTATGCAATAATTTTAACTCAAAACATCAACATTTTGCATATAAGTCTAAAGTTCAATTTGTAATAATGTTGTACGCTAAAAAAACAAAATTTTGAAAATTAAAGACTAAGAACAATGTCGTTTAAAGTCCACATTCATAATATTTTCAAATAGACTTAAAACAACAACTTTCATCCATCAAATGCATTACAAACTAATTTTAAACTATTGTTAATAATGCTGTAAGAGTATATAATCTCTTGGAATGAAGACTTATTACATGAAAAACATTAACGGCTAGCTATAAGTCGAATTGCGGATATATTGAAAACATTTTTTAATCGCGAAAAAATGTGCTGAGAAAACTATATTTCTTATATTCTTCTGGGTAACTTATTATGAACTCTTTTTCCTGAAAGTCTTTTTCTGTTTCAAAAGATGTATTAATTCGTACCTATCTATTTATAGTTTTTGCGACAACTTTGTTACATTGAGTAACAACAAAATCAAATTTTTTCACCTTAGAAAATAAAATGCAGTGTTTTTGTCAATTTTCGCATAATACTTTACATTAAGTAAACCACAATTCATATACAAAATAATTAAACTACGTTTTGGTCAAGCTCCAAAAGTGTTAGTATAGTAGTAGTGAAATTACAATCAATTGGAAAAAGTTAGTATACTACTATTAGGTGATAAAAGTAAGCAGAAAAGTAATTTTTGAAAAAATGTAAAGAAATTTGTATTACCTTTTCTTTTAAATTTGCATAATTTATGAAAATATCAAAAATAATCAACAAAATTTTGGCATTTAAACATTTCGATGTTGACAATTGTGTTTAAAGTTGGATGTGTGTGTGTGCATTTGTTGAGTGTATTTGTTTTGTTTTAGTATTTTTTTTTAAAGATGAGATTGTTGATAAAGTAATAAAAAATTAAATACGAAACAATAAAACACAAGCAGAAAACAATTACACGCACTATAAAAAACAATTTCTGTCGAGATGGAAAGCCGACGGAATGATGTGCAAGTGTTTGAAAGCGCGACACACGTTTCGGGTTGACACTTTTCTGCTCACTCACTTTGTGTTTTATGATCTTAATATTTTAGGATTTATTTTTTCATTGGTTTCTTTTTATTACTTAACACGTGTTGGGAAAACTATTTTTTAATAGCTGTTTAAAAAGCAATAAAAGGAGTTAGTAAGATTTTTCTTGAATTTTTATAATTTCTATGAAAGCACTTTACGTAGCCTCGACGTAGTGATGTTGTGCAGGTAGATGTAACAGAGTCTGAAGATGTTTTTTCCTCTTTGAATGAAATTTTATGACCCACAATTAAATGCATTGGTTGCACGGGCTTTAATTTTTTTTTTAAGTCTACGTATTTTGTAAGAGAATTGTTTTACCGTTTTATATTTTTTATGATTTTTGAGTAGAAACAGCCCATAGGTTTTGTGTTTGTTTCTTTGAGTTACTTGCAGATTTCTGGCACTCTTGACTTTTTGCAAAAATTTTTGAACTCTGGCTGCTTTTATTGTTTTATTACTTTTTTATTAAGCTGCCGCATATATTAACGCGTGCTGACATTTATGTTATAGTTCGTTTTTACGTTATAAAATTGTGTAAAAGAAAAACAACAACGAATAATCATAATAATAATAGCAATAATAGCGTTAAAAATTAAACGACACTACAATTTCGTCTGCGAAACGACAACACAATTTTCTATTCGAAAATCATACGACATACGACGAAACGACAGCGATAGCGACAGCGACGACGTAACACAAAACAAACGTCTGCTCACGGTAACGTTACGAATAAATATTATAATAAAAATCTAAAATTTTTTTCCACAGAGTATAAAAATTTTTGGTGTAATTGCTGGCTGACTGGCTCTGCTGCTGCTGCCAAGATTGTAGTTGTTGTTGTTGCTGCGCGCTTTTTTTCTACCGATTTATTTCTTCGTCTTTTGGCTGTTTATTTGAGTGAGTGAGTAAAAGTGAGAAGAAGAACGTGAAGAGCAGTTGAAGAAAAATAGTGTCTGCGTCGTTATATGCCGTCGTGATCGTATAAGTCCGAAGCTGTTTACGTTATGAGAAGTAGTTCGTTTATGATGCCATACAAAAGCCATGCAAAAGTTTATGGCTAAAGCGCGATTTTGGCGCTGACGGCGGAGACTGCAGCAGCGCAACGTAGCAACAAGGAGAGCGCCAATTTCATTTTTTGTTTTTTCCTTTCTTTATTTCATTGGGAGTAAATTCAAAATGTTAATATTACGACAATGACGATTTCAGCTTAAAATGATGCCATATTCACATACACATGAACACACACATCTTCATGCAATCGCACTCATTTGTGAAAGATTGAAAACGCACAAGAACGTCGTCGTCGTCTCCATTCATGCAGCGTCGACTCATTCACCCTTAGCTAAAAGCAGCACAGCAGTAAAGACAATATACACACACTGCAGCACGTAAGCGCAAACCAATTCACTCACAATCAACGTAATGGCAATAAGAATAACAACAAAAACAATCGTAAAAGCAACTACCCATCGTATAAATAAAAATGTGAGAGCACTTGCCTTCAATACTAGCTGTATTCGTTGCACACACAGAGGGTTCAATAATTGAAATTTAGTGCTTTCCCTCTCGTGCTCATCGTGCAATCATGGCTGCCGGAACTTGCTATTATATACACTTGTGCTTGTTCTTTTCATGGACAGCTTTGTATACGTGTTTGCATTATGGCCGCTGTTAACAATTTTTGTTCTCAATGAGTGTTTTTAAGAACAAGTGCAAAAATAACTCAGTCTTGATTTATTGTTGAGGTATTTGGTGCTCTCTGTTGTCACTCTTTTCTTTTTTTAGTGGTGATGATAAAATTTATTGAGTGTAAATGAGCGTTTTGTGCTTTAAATTTGTTGTACAATTGGATAGAGTGCGGTTTTTGTTTCCTCTGATAAGAGTGTGAGAAGCTGCGGAATTTGAGTGCTCTTTTAAAATTTTCATTTCTAATTGGCAGTTACATATTTTATTTTGTTGATGAGATTTCAAAATTTATTTTCAATTGATTCCTTCAAATTTTATTTTTCCTTATTGTAAATGATATGTCAATCAATAACAAATTTAATGAAGTTTTATGTTTTTAAAGGTAAATATCTTCAACTTTTACGCCAAATTTATATTTTATATGAACACAGCTGCATTTCGGGCTGTGTTTATATGTGATATTCGATATTAAAATTCCAATATTACTAAAGGCTGCTTAGAATCCTCCATAAACTTAGTTTAGCTCTCGCTTACAGGATGAGTGTGAAATAGTGCCTTACAGATATATAATCTACTTCAGATATTGCTTGAAGCTATCAAAATCTAATATGGAAAATTTGCATAGCTTATTAAATATGTACCACATTCCCATAGATGATATCAAAAAGATTTAATGAATACCTGACGAATTCAATCTAAACTATTTATCAGCAGTAAATAGCTCCTAGCTACGTGTAAAACTTATACTCACGCTCTCACAATCAATTCTTACGAGAAATCCTGAAACGAGTGAGTGTTTTTAGTTTGCCACCACCACCACTGAGGAAGAAGAAAAACTCAAGCAGCAGATGAGGAAGGAAAACTAAATGCCGACACTGGTAAATTTGCTATTTCTTATATTTATTGTTGTTGCTTGTTTTATTGCATGTGATATGAACATTTTGACATTTTTATTTTAATTTGAAAATTTATGATTGGTCAATAAAGTGTTGGAGGGGGGAAATAAAAGAAGAGAAAATTGAAAATTGCCCACACTTTATGAGCTTTACATTTTTTTTATAAACAAAAAACTGAAATTACCAGCAAATCTGGGCAACAGGCCCAGGACAATAAGATGATTTGGGCTTATAGCTAAGCTGCTTCTGCACACTAATTTTATTGTGCAAGGTGCATGTGTATTATTGCAGGATTTGTTGCACTTTTCCAATTGTTTAATATATACACATGTGTTTGTTGTATAAAGCCAGCAAATTTTCTAGTATAATCACATTACTCACTCACACATTCAATTTGTGTGCGCTGCTGCCTTGTTGTCTCTTTTCAACCAAGTGAAAATTTTATTGCACTATCATCGCTTGTTTTTTTGTGCCTTGATTTTTATGAACTATGAAAAATCGTTAAAATCGTGTGTTGATCTCTTGTTGTTGTAACAACAAATCGTTTTGTTTTGTTGCAAATTTGTTGTTGCGGCTTTTGTAGTTTTGGTCGCTCCCATTCGAAAATGTTAATCATTTTTATTGTTGTTGTTGTTTTATTGTGGGTTATGAAAATTAGTTTTATTGCTGTGGTGATGGGTTGTAAATCAGTTCTGTGTGCGTATAGATATGTGATTTGACTTTGTGTGTTTGTGTAGTAAGTGTAATGGGAAGCTATATTTTGGTAAGTTATTAAGTGCAATAGGTTTTTTTGTGAAGAAAAAATGGAATTTTGCGGTTAACTTAATGGATGATTTGATTGGATGAAAATTAATTAAAAAATACTTTGTTAGGAGTTAGAAACAAGGCCTTAAGATATTCTGATCTGTATAGATTTAAAAATCTGGCTTAAATTCAATGATGTTAATAATACATACCGTCTTCCTGAACTTCCTGCTATCGATCATTGTATCAGAAGCTACTGTTGAGCCTCTCAAGATAGTTTTTTGCTTAGCTTAGTGAAATATGTCATTTTGGGTACAATTTCTAACACAAACGGCCACTTTCTTTAAAACTGATAGTGGCACACAAAACTACTCTGCTTGCTTATAAAGCCACTGCTTGTGAAAATGACCACCTTTTAAATACTGGATACATTTTTGAGACTAAGCAAAAGATCAACATTTTAATTTTTGCAAAAAATTTTTCTTCATGTCGTTTAAGGAATACCACAAATCTCATCAGCATAAAATTATTGAAACTGTTTTTAAAATGGAAAAGAACATAGTTTTTCAACCAAAACTTTAAGTTTGTTAGGATGTCAGCCTTCATGAAACTGATTAAGTTAGAGCTATTACTGCATACTCTTAAAAATAAGTTTTTTTTTAAAATATTGGGAAAAGTTTGACTGACCGATTTTTCGAAAAGTAAAAAAAGGAAATATAACAATAAAAATTGTATATAGGTCAAATAGACGTTCATGCATGCATTATCAACCAGGTGATTGATCTTGCAAGCTGAGCGCGTACGTGGTTGATAGAATGATTGGTCTTGTCCATGACCAATATTAAAATGGCTTTTTTTTTGATTGATCGTGCATGCATGATGGTGCGTGCTGAACTAAGCTGAATTTAAACTTTGTATAAACTTTTGTATGGAGCTTAAATAAAGCGCATTTCGTTATTATTTTATACCAAATGCAATTTAAATTTCTGCACAAGCTTTGACGTCATAGTGTCAACATGTTCAATGTTCAACCGACACTTAACCAGAAACAACACCTACCTAACTGAAAGTTTTGCAAACATTTCAGTAGAGCACTGTAACGACAAGAAAAAACCGCTTACGTATAAGGAACTTGGATCCAGAAAAACTTATGAAAGTCTAATGCAATATAAGAGGCTAAGTGTATGAGAGTCTCGTATTGAGGATAGCTAATACGTGAACAGGAATTCATCAGTAGCTTTTACAATATGACGTGAGCCATTAAAAATTGCCGGTGGTGAGTCACCATTTTAAACAGCTGCTCAGCGGGCAACTGTCTAATAGACTGAACAACAAGCAACAGCTTCTTTATTCAAAGAAGAATTTCTACCTCTTTGTTCAGAAGCTGATCATCTTATGAACAGCATACACGCTTGAAGCTATTATCCTCGGAGTTTTTAAGTGTAGGAGGCGAAATCGTAGTTAAGTACATATTTTGATCACAAAAGCTCAAAGAAATAAATGTTTTCCAGATGAATGGTTTATCAACTCTAACTCTTTTTAGGTATCTTGAAGGAAGCATCATTAGAAATCATTTTGGCTAAGAACAACTAAAGCGTCTGTGCTGAAATCTTCTCTCTCAAAAGAAAAAATAATTCTTTCTAGAGCCGAGTATTGAACAATGGGCAGAGTAGCGACAAATTTATCAGGGGTTCTTTGTGAGGAAACTCTTGTGCATTTGGTGTTTTGAAAGTGGACGGTGCGTGAAGCAGAAGAATCAAACGAGAAATCTAAGAGCTGCATAATGACATGGATTTAACTGAAGAGGTTAAAATGCGTTGAAGACATTAGCTCTGGCATATCGAACGATTGAAATCAACGCCCCAGCTAATAAATTTTTAACTTACTGCCGCCGGTTTCTTTTCAGAGACCACGTGACTGTCAATACAAGATAATTTAAGCTACAAAATTGGCAAATACACGTCCAGGATCGTGGAAGATTAATGTTTTCTGTATTTCAGGCCTGCTTTCAAATATAATTTTGACTCATGTGATTCAAATAGAGATCAGCTACTTTCATTTAAGCATTCGCGACTTCACCTGAGCTATAAATTTGAGATTCTGATGAAATAAGAAAAAATGATCCCTAAGCTTTGCAAAATATAAACATTTCTTGACATTTTAATGTTCGGTAAAATATCCTTTTGTATTACCTAGACTTAAGTTTTATTGTTTTCCGACGAGATTGAGTGTAAAATTGAAAATGCAATAAAATGTCTAAGCTCTATTTATAGATTTGAAATAATTACAGGCTACAATATAACTTAGTAAAAACCTTTTACTTTTAATACATTTCCAAGCAGATGCCTAAACTCAAAACGATAACTTTCAAAAATTTTTAATTTTTTATTTATTTCTTATATTGATTAAAATAACTTATTTCATTATACATATCTACTTAAAGTAAATTAATACCAAATGTTTACAAAATTTTTGGTTTTTCTCCAAAAGTTAACAATATTTATTAAAAATACAAACATTAATGTTTTACATTAAAGTTTTTATCACACATAAAAATAGCCATACTTCTTGTCATTTTATGCCTAAATAATTGAAACATCAAACATAGGCCGTACAGAATATTGATGGGCCAGAAGAAAGACAGAAAAAAATAAACCTGCTATGCGAAAAAGTCACATGCGCAGTCATATTACGTGCGAATACGAGTACGAGCATTCCCCATACGCATTATATGGAGATATAAATTTTTATTGTACATTTTTTATAACCACATGAAAATTAAATTGTTAAAAAATTAATTGCTCATAAATATTTTTTTTCGTTCAAATGAAACATTTTGCCACACTTTTTGGTTTATGACAACAACGACGACATCGACGCTGATGGCGGCGAGGTGTTTAACACTTTACTATCTGTGTTCCGTTTTATGCCATTTGTATTGTTATCGTAATTTTTCTTTTTAACACCCTTGCCGATTGGTCATACGTTTTGTAGAAGCTCCTAGTGGCTGGCTTTGCCATCAACCGGAAAAACGTTAAATAATGTTACGCAACGCAACGTAAGGTAACAAGTGAATGTGAATGTGAAAATAAAAACGATTTTAATAATCAAAACAAATAATAAAACAGCTTCTGGCATAACTCTTTCATTTTTTTTTTCACAACAAATTTCTGTTGTTGTTGTGGGCTTATACACTAGAATACAATAACAAAAGAAATTATGTAACATCATTAAATGATAATAACCGTAATAAACTAATAAAAAGAACATAAGCACAAGAGCACGAATTGTAGCACAGCACGCGTGCGTAAAGAGTTGAAGTATTACGTAGAGAAAAACCTCAATGAAAATCTGTAATAAAACATAAAATAACAATAAAATGAAATGAAACTTACAAAATAGAAACAATGCGAGTAGTAGGTAGTTGTTGTAGAGTTCAAATGCAGCAAGACATGGTAAGTCGCCGCTAAAGTCTGTCAGTATAAAGATGAGATGACACCATTTTTATGTTTAAGACGGCACACGACGCATCATCAAAGTTCAAATGTCAAGTAGATATATGTTAAAGGGACTTTCAAACGAAAACACCACTTAATGTGTGGAACTAAGTATTCGACGCTTTAACTACTGAGATTATCAATAATTGAAGTAGCTACTTAAAAAACCATTAAACTTATTTATTTATTTTTAATGAGAGTGATTTGTATGCCAAATAATAGGGACAAAAGATTCTAAGCTTCAACATGAACAACAACGATAATGCCATTTGAGAATGTTATATATTTCAGCGTGAGCAATTTAACTATGTTGCTTAATATTCAAATTTACTTTGTGCCTTTTCGGAACGTTTTTATTCCTAGAATTTTTAATTACAATGAACGCTCTAGCAAACCCTTAGCTCTTAAATTAACACCAATTTGGTAGATCCATCCTACTAAATAAATATCCTCAGCCTTGGGTTAAATATATATTTAATATTTTCGTGGATCCTCACAAAAATTCCCTTATAAGCTCATATTCCAGTACATCTTAATTTCATGGCAGGGGACTTCAAAGACACAGAGCGACTTATGCATTTTTTCTCATTTATTTATTAACTTTCGAACTTTTTTCTTTGACTTATCAAACTGAAGTCACATAATTTCTTCACCGAAAATTACTACTAAAGAATATGTTTCTGGATAGGTTACTTTGTTGTACACTGTGTCCTGTGGATTTCAATTAAGGTGCGTCTTAAGTATACAGAAACGTAGCTAAAATAAAACATAGTGCTGTAACAACCAAATTTGTGTCTGTCCATTTTATAGCAACCGTACTTCTTTTATGACAATATTAATTTAATTAAATTTCCACAATGGACCTTGCGCAATAACTTTTAAACCTCTACTATAAATCTTTCCATCTCTATTTAGCCAACTCATTTCATTCATTTTTACAATTTCACCAATTACTGCTCAATAGTCTTAACGCCGTTAAGTACAGTCTAGCAGCTGCAACTAAAAAACAGTTAAAACAATAAAGGAAATAGAACCGCTTGCATTCTCATTTTCTCGTATCAGTATGGTACAATGATGGCATAAAGTAATGAATGGTTGGATGGATTGATGGTCCAGGCTCATTGTGCAACGACTGTCTCGCAGCAACTCCCACTCACAGCAACATACAATCAGTAGCTATCAATAACTATGATGCTGCCAACTTTTAACCCAGCGTTCCCCTTTTTCGCCACTACACCCACTCATACCAGTCAGGTCAACTCACACCGAAGTTATGAACGAGTGGACCCAACAATACATTTACCGAGCCAGAAATCGATTTTTTATGCTCCAAACGTTGCAATAAAGCGTCGCGTATTGCGTCTATTTCCAATTCATTCGTGCACTCAGCGCAATCCGTTTGAATGTTAACGACACAGAAAGAGATCACAACATCGTAAAAATGCTATACCGGGTGACTGCGAGCAATGGCAGCAGCAGCACTGTCACACTGCTGCTTTGCGCTGCTGAAGTTGCTGGGTGTTGTGCGTAGACAACCAAACTGTGTGAGCCAAGTAGCAGACTGAAATTTGCAAGAGGTGACAAACTGACGAGTACAGTGAAAAACTTCTCGTAATCACTTCAAAAGAACTCAACATTTAGGGAAAAACTCATTTATTGAGTTGAGAGAGGAACTGTACAAGAACTGCTGGAGTTAAGAGAGAAAATTTGAGCTCTCACTGCTAAAGCAAAAACCACAATAGTGAGAAAAGAGCTCAAATCAAAATTACACTGGGCGAAATTAGAACATGATATGATGAATATACAAGCAAACAAATAAAGCTTTCTGTGGGAAAATCGGTGCGATGCAAAAGTTTGTGAAATTGCTTAATTTAGTTCCATAATTCGAAAAAAAAGAGTTTTTTTCAATATTAATGACGAAATATAAAAAAAATCTGATTGTGTGACTTAAGTTTGCGTTTGAGCTTTCATTATGAGCATTGGCTGAAAATAGCTAGCCCCTATGTTCAGGAAAGATGTTACTGAATCTTACCGATCATCGCTCTGTTCGAACTTTCCAGACTATATACAAAGAGAAGGGCCAGAATTTCACAGTGCCGAATGGTAGAATATGCTAAGTCTAAAATAGAAACAAACTGGAACAAGATGAAGCATCGAGCAAGTAATCGAAATATTTTTGTTATCTTTGCGCAGGCCCTAGGCTTATAACGCAGTTTCAAGTTACTAGTTATGAAAATATTTATAATCGTGTGAGGCCAAACAATTGATTCTCACTTCTTTCTTCTGGAGAATGCTAGGAATCTAAAAATTAATTCTTCTGAATGGACATATCAATCGAGGGCACTCGATTTATTTACAATTGATCTGGACCACTTCCACACATGAGTATCAAAACATGGCAATTGCACTAAGCATTGTTGTACGTATAAGAGTATCATACGAGGGTTTGTTCACTCTGACTTTTCTTAAATTTATTGCAAGTAAAATAAATATCTACAAACTATCATAAGTAAAAATAACTTGCTATCATATATTCCATGATAAAGCCTCAAAACTTTGCTCCCAGTGTAATATCTCTTCCAAGAGCCACCCTATTAATAAAACGAGAGAGAGTATACAACTCGCACTCAAGTGCTCATAAGACAGTGTTACCGTGTACTGGCGTTTTAATTCAATTTTGCCGGTTGACAAAAATGTCGCCGTTGACTTGGATGCTTTTGATTTGGCAGTAAAAAAGTACTAAATTAGTCGTTTCGTAGCATTACAAATTTTAACGACTTGTGCGGTTTGTCTGATGAAAAACACCGTGCCGCAGAACAGTAGGAAAATGAAACACATATAAAACATACAAAAATGATTTTTAAGTATCTTTAAGTGATTCCATTGACGGTTATAAAAAATGTTTCTCACGCAATAAATTCGACTTTTTTAATCCTTTCCTTACCGTAGACATTTGTAATTTATTAATTTTATAGTAGAAACATAGCGACGTCACATAGACGTCGGTACATGTGTACAACGGTACAAGAGGAATGTCCTGCTACAGTTGCTACATAAACATACTTTTATAACAGTCTACAAAATGTGTGTCTATATGACATTATTGTCTGTATAAGCGTTGTTGTTGTAATTAAAAAAAATTGCAATTAAAATTAAACAAAATTTTTTATAACCATTTAATTACCACAATGATGCAACCGTTTTGTATGTCATTCTGTTCTTTAAGTACAAGAGAAGATTTATTACGAAATACTCGTTAACTACATAGATATTCGAGTCGTCTAATGTACGATGCTGAGGAGATAAAGACAATGTTGTGATGCGCGTGTGTGCGCCTTAAAATGATTTATTTTGATTGTCAAGACTCTGAGTAGCTTATGAGTTACATTCTAGTTAGCTGATGAATATGAAAATAACATTCAACTTACCGTTTGTGGCAGCGCTCCAATAAAATATGCGCTTTTTCTGTAAGAGAGGAGAGGCGAACATTAGCACAACAAAGTTTTTAATATTTTACTTAATACTAAGATGTAAATCTATATAGTTAGAGAATCAATGAATTAAAACCACATTAATTTAATTAGCATAAAAAACTAAGGGGGGATACTGCTTTATGAGGTCCAAAAAATTGATGTTTTATTGTTTAAATCAATACCAAGGGCATGCAAGAATATGTGCTCAAAGTAATAGAGGCAAATTCTAAGTATTTTGGCCGAAGGCGAGCATGTTCTCGCCCACAGATTTTCTACTTTCAGTTGAAAAGTATTCCTTTTGAAAACTATGCAGCTAGTTTTCTTTAGTTTTAATTTTTACGATTTTTTAGATTTGGCGGGCATAATTTCAAAAAATCTATAGAGTTTATTGACACCATTCAAAGATTTTTATTCAATATTGTTTTTTTTTTTTTAATTTGAAATAAAAAAAATTGTACAATAGGTAATTTTCACGCAAAAACAATTCGCGATTATATTTCTTTCGGAATTTATAAATCAGGATCCTCTCTTAAACACCAGCTTTTACAATGGACCAAGCATAATACGCAAATTTAAAAAAAAAAACAAAAAAAAAATCAATTTCCCTAAAGACACTGCGTGTTCATAGTACAAGTCCCCAAAATATGACCCCTAAAGAGCTGACTGAATGAAATTGCAAATACAAATAAAACCATGTGCAACAGCAAGCCGCGGCCAATGGCACACGAAATTCCGCCAAGGTACAATAACGCATTAGAGCACAATTTTTTATGGTATTTATATTTACAATATAAATAAAAGTGAGGTGATGCTACACAACTTCTTCCTAATGGACTCTGAACCAAAGTGGAGCATTCGCTCTGGTTTTGGTTTAATTTTACTGAGTTTGTTTTTATTTTTTTTGATGTTCTCAACTTTGTTTTTGTTATTTTAGTTAAGTGGATCTGACAGTGAATTGCATATCGCGGCGTGTATATTTTATAGGCTCGGGAAAGCATTTAATTCACATACGTTTCTCCGCACATATGTATAAACAGACAGACTAACAGACTATGCAAGCGAATGTATGTAATATATCCAATTCCAATGTTCCGAAATGCCAAAACGTAATCACCACTTGGCGATGTCGATGGGCGAACAGAACGAAATTCCAATATAATAAAAAAAATCGTATTAAGAAGATTCTCTCATATACAGAGTCGTAAAAGTTTTTACGATCTTTTAATGGGCGTTTGCAGCAAGCCTGCATTTTTTTTGTTTCGATTTTTTTCGTGTATTTATTTATACTCTATAGGGCAAAAAAAATTTAAATGTTGAGTAACATCAAGGGGATTGAAAACTACACACATATACATACATACATTTGTTTGTACGTCAGAATATGAGAACATTTTTGGATTTGTGATTTTTTAATTTATAAAGTTGGTTTGAATATTTTTTTACTATTATCCTAGAAGGAACTGTAACTGTAAAAACATTTTGCAAATCTGTATTTTGCTATCGATAAACACCCACTCATATTGATAAAATGTAATCCTCATTTGAAAATTTGCTCTTGCAAATTGTTCTTACTTGAATTAGCAGTGCTGACATCTATGGTCATAACGCCACACTATACATACCTGTGTGTATGCTCGTCAAGTGCCGATAAGGCAGTTTCACTGCATATGCAGCATAAGTGCTGTAATAGAAACCCACCCCAATCAGCGCATGTCCGGTGACTACGAACGCAACATAACTCTGTATGTAACAGTTTATGGTGCAGTTAAGTAACTGTTATGCGCTTCTTCTTATGCAAAAGATAGAACTCTACTGGACAAGATTTTCTATCGAAAACTTGGATGCGTAGATAAAATGTGAGTCAAACTTATAGCTTCGGCTTTGCAATCACTGATAAGTACGGCTTATGGAAGCTTTAATTACATAAGTTATTAATGATGCCTCGAATACAAATGAAACATTGTTGATACCGGTGTAATAAAATTTTTTATATTCTGAAAAGCACAATGATCTGTTGCAAAATGGAAAATGCAGTAATGTTAGTTCAATTTTACCATAAAAAGAAAAATCCATATCGACTGTTTTGTTTTAAAAGCGCCTTAGTCAATTTTTTGTCATTTCCGTTGCTTAAATTTAAGTCCCATTATCAATATTATGTGCTTCTTTGGTAATATTAAAATATCTTAAATGACGCTAGTATATGAGTTGGTATAAGTGTAAAAAGTGAAAGTCTTAGAAATTTTAAATGCCGATCCCTGCGATAAAAATAATCTTTTTTTAGAATTAAAATCACTTCATTTAATTGTACTAATTTATGTACTTTAGTAAGATCAGTTGTCATATTGATTATATTGTTGCCAAGGTGATGCCTCATTCCAAATTTTAACGAAGATAACTCAAGAGAATTTCTGATTTGTCATAAGAATTTATATGTAGTGATACCCGGGACGAATTAAGAAAGTGCATAACAAATTTACAAAATTTGCTTTCGGTAGTATGTTTATCTCGAAATAATGACAAAAATAAAGACAGGTTTCTTAATGTTTTGTGTTTATAAAAGATGTGTTGGATGGCCAAATATTCTCCGTATTTGCTAGAAATAGTACCAATCACCGCTACAAAATACAGACGTAATGTGGTATATAACCTACATGGATTTCAGCAGGGGAAACTAGATATGTACGAGTATATTAGGGTGGGTCAAATAAATCAAATGTTTTTTTTTTTTAATCCGACACACGGAAACTAGTTCCTAGGCACCTCTAGGAAGTACTTACCAAATCTGAGCTTTTAATATTAACGGGAAGATTATGCTCATCATAGTTTTCCATTTTTAATTTTGTCTCATATAAAAATGGTCATAACTTATCACCAATAGATTGTTAAACCAGTTGAACTGTTAATATTTATAGAATTAAACGTTCTACAAAAAGGATCTTAAACACTTTTTTCATTAATCTTACCTTTTCAAAGATATTCAAGGTCAAGATTAAAGTATTTTTAGGAAAATTATTTTTTTGTTTTGAATTGTGTTACTTACTAAAAAATAGTTATTGTCAAATGAGCTTTAATTATTTCTATAGGAAATTAGACGCTCTACAAAAAAGATCTGAGTTGGTTAATCAATTACTCTAACCATTTAGAAGATATTTGCAGTAGAATCCCAATGCCTATTGATTGTAATATTTATTGAAAAACTATTAAAATCAATAGGCATTGGGATTCTACTGCAAATATCTTTAAATGGTTAGAGCAATTGACTAACCACACCAGACCTTTTTTGTAGAGCGTTCAATTTCCTCTAGAAATAATTGAAGCTCATTTGACAATAATTATTTTTTAGTAAGTAACAAAATTCAAAACAAAAAAATAATATATCTTAAAATACTTCAATCTTTGACTTTGAATATCTTTGAAAAGGTAAGATTAATGAAAAAAGTGTCTGAGATCATTTCGTAGAACGTTCAATTTCCTATAATTTTGACAATGCAACTAGTTTAACAATCTATTGGTGATATGATATGACCATTTTTATATGAGACAAAATTAAAAATGGAAAACTACATTAAAAGCTCAGATTTGGTAAGTACTTCCTAGAGGTACCTAGGAACTAGTTTCTGTGTGTCGGATTCTAAAAAAAGAGCATTTGATTTATTTGACCCACCCTAATGTATATTGTAAAGAACCGATTTTAACATAATGTTACTTTCCATCATTCTCTTTACATATTCATATGTATGGTATTTTACCAAGAGAATGATAAATAAAATCCACAGTAAAAAAAAAAGATGTGTTTCATATTGCCATATGCGATCTACAGTCATGGTCATATAGTTAGTGTAAAAATTATAATATTATTATCAAAATTGTCTTTCAAAGAGATGTGCACATTATTGTTAATAATCGACAAATTGAGCGTACAATTTTGAATGTAATATAAGCACATATCCCAATATACTTGGTAGATGTGAAGTAATCAGTGCGGACCTTCAGCTGATTTTTTTTTCAAAATCATGCCGGTAATGCTGTTACCAGGGGCGCATTTTTTTGGCTCAATAGTCCTCATAGCTCATGCTGCTTTTTTAATAAAGTTAAAAAATTATTTCCTTCGTAAACCTTCATCGTCTCGTGAACATTAAAAACTACATTTTAGAGAGATTTATTAACAGCAGCGTTCGATCAACATTTTTTCACAAAGCTTCATAATTTTTCCTCTTTTTTTAATATTTAGACTAAATTTGTCGATTCGCCGCTATTCACAAGCAGTAAGGTTCTGTTCGTCCACTGCCTGGAATATTAGGCGCAAAAGTCTTAGCTATAAAGATATAATATAGCTGGCTGAACAGATTAAACTTAAGAAAATTTCTAAGAATCTTTCCGAAGTCAGCTTAATCTTCAAAAATATAATTAATTTTGCAGCGGGTAAATGCTTAATCACATTTGGATGCCTTTGATCTGGAGAAAATATCACTGCCGCTAGGTGAACTTAACTTTGAATTATTTTCTTTGGGGATACATGAAATCAGTGGCTTATTCGAATGTACCGGCAATGATCACCGCTTCAAAAGTCAACATAACTAAATACCTAAGAACTAAATATATTTTTGATGATAGATGTTTGTAAATTTTTGGGGAGAAGCGGCATAGAAAAAGAATTTCCATATTAAAAATAGACTGAGCCCCTCATTTAACATGGGCACTGACAAAGTCTCTGCGTTTTGAAAAAGTTTTCTTATCTCCAACTTCAGAAAAGATATTAAACTTACCTTCTCCTTTGCAACAAATGATACGCACTCATAAGCTCATTAAATGTGTGTGTTTGTGTTATTTTAGAATGTCGTTAAGAAAATGGCCCTTAAAGGGTTTATTACTCAAGGTTTTAGTCGTGTGCATGCAGTCATTAAATTGTGGTAACATTCTTCAACTTTTAATGAAATTTACTTGCTTCCTTAGATGATTTATTAAACGGTTTAATTGCAATTGTGCAAAGTACTTATGGAAATATTAATTTTAATACAAAGATGTATGGTCTATATGCCCCATATATAAGAGTGACATAAAATTCAATTTGTTTTTGTTATGGGTGATTGGCAACTACTTAGTGAATTGCATGAATTTAATTAATATATTCAAAATAACTAAGCACTGAATTTCTTTTTATATGAACATATGGATAATCAATTAAAAACTACTCTATCTAAGAACACCAACATAAGATTCTCTTTTTTCTGTGTTCCGACAGCTGTCATCTGCCAAATAAGTAGATCTCAAACTCTTGTCACGCATAAAATATGATAAACCCTTGCAGTTTTATCCTGTTAATCCTGTATTCAATTTAGCTTTATTTGAAATATATAACTACAATACAAAAGCGTTAATTAATTTTTACGACCTGAAAAATAAGGAATTTTAAAAACTGAAATGAAATACTCTTTGCAACAAACATAAGTCTGGTAGAAACTGGATAAAAAAGAACCGGAAAACGCCCTGCAAAACAAATCATAAAACTAATTGCAATGGCAGTAAACCTTAAGAGCGAGACAACGCATAAAATATCTAAGAAAAACAAAGAGCAAGGATATTCAAAATTAAATGCAAAAAAGTGTAGTTACGTGCAAGTACATGAATATCATAGGTGACACAAGTTGTCAAATGGCAACATGAATGAGCCAAGCTACACTGAATTGAATCGCAAAAATTAATACCAACCTATCTTTTTGAAGTAGTATGCAGAGTTGCCGTTTATCAAACAAATAAATAAGTGATTTTTAAGTACATATGACGAATGTCTAATATAATTAATATACCCAAGAAACAACAATAAAAATTTTTTAATTCTCTTACAAAAATTTTATAACCAAACCGGACAATTATGAATGCGGAAAAACAGCACCCAACAAGAAAGTATCGATCAAGATATGAGATAAAATAATTACGTTGCCCAAAAAGCCTTTCCTACATTATCGAACGGCGATTGTGTCTTTTGGGTTTGAAATCAGTCACTTATAGTACGAGTATGTAACGAAAATTTAAATTTATCCAAAAAATATATTGGCTTTCGGCAATTTATCTAGTGGTAAATTATAACAAAGTAAAAATCGCTTCAAGCCTTTTCCATAAAGGAACTTAAAAGCTTGGGCGTTAAAAGGAAGGAATCATGCATTTTGGGTAACAGTGCATGATGGGATGTAATCATCTTGCATCTTGAACATGGATACGTCACGGTAGCGTTCAAAAAATTAGAAAAACTTTAAGATAAGCACTCAGGGCTAAAACCAAGATCTACTGAAAGGTTAAATAAATTTGACCAACATATAAACTTTTCATTTCTTATCGAAGCAATGTACCAATCGAATGATTCTCGTCAATAAATCAGTGGGTCGTGGTCTAAAGTTACTCACCAAAGCAAAAATACTATAGTCAAAAAATCGTTTACAACGTTAAGGTAACACAAAACTAAAAAAATTCACATCTGAATGTGAAGTAACATAAATTTTAAGTAATGAATGAAAGAAAAATGTCGCATGTGACTTAAAAGTGGCATTAAATTAGAAGCCTCACATTAAATAGTGACATTGGAATTAAAAACATTTCCAAAATAATATAGGCACGCATTCTACTAAAAAATTGCATATATTAAAAATTATTTTAACACTAAATGGTAACACGTGACTATAAAGTAATAAAAGACCAAGAACTCACAAAGAAAGAGTACCCTTTGGTTAAGGCGTCGCTGAGTGAAAAGAAAGCAGCATAAAAATGTCGTTACATAAAGCTAAAACAAAATCACATATGCATATGAAAAACAAAATGTTAATAAAACTAAAAAAGTTCATGGAGTGAAAAGTCGCTAAAGACTAAAAAGTTGCTCTTAATAAAAAGTCACATAAGAACAAAAAGTCGATTAGGTACAAAAACCGCAAGAGGTCAAAAAGTAGCGTGACTTAAGACATTTAATAAATCACAGCTCATTTAAATGAAATTCTTTTTCATAATTGTTAGAGCATTCTTTTTTTTTTTTTGTACAATTTTGCACTCTCCAATTTCTCTTAAGAAAAAAGTTTATGTAGAAGTTAGAAGTACAGATAATTATATTTAACATAATGGCAACCCTATTGCATTCGCCAAGGTATGACAAAAGCCCTGAAGATAACGACGTTTGCATACCAACGCTGCGTGAGCTTCAACTTTGCTGTTGTTGTTTTTCACTTTGTTGCTGAATTCAATTTTTCACACCATTCAAATTGCAAATGAAATGGTTGCGGAATTGGAATCAGACCACAAAATGGACTAAATTATCAAAACGAAACGGCCATCATCATAATGGAAATAACAACAACAATAACTTGAAAGAAGTAGTAGAACAACAACAGCAGCAGCAGCAACAACAAAAGATAGCAATAAAAATAAAAGCGATAAGCAACCGACCTTTCGGTCTCGCATCATAATGGCCGAAAGGGGAAATGTGTAACAAACACGCAAGCCCAGATAATGTGTGCATACCAACAAAAACACACGCACACGGATGACACGGTTTCATACAGAGTACCCGAGCAAATGACCAAATACCTTTAGAAGAAAAATAAGCCCGTGCATACCCTTTTTTTACTCTTGGTGATTTTTGCATTAGAAAATCAGGTTTTTTTCATTTCAGCTGAATTTTTGATTCGATTTCGTGAGCGAAGCCGCACAAAATGAATTGGGGGTATGCAATTTTGAGTTTCATCCCTTTAATACCGGGGGATCAATACCATTTTGTGGGTACATACATACATACACACGTGCGTGCGTGTTTCTATTTTTGGGCACAATATTTTTTGTTGTTGTGTTTAATTTTCTCGAAGCCATTCGACCATCGTATTGAAATGCCTTTACTTTAAATTTAGTGTTCTATTTTTGTTTTCATTATTTTTTTGTCGTATTTTTGAAGACTTCTTTCACACCATTGAGTCATCAGCTGTGAACGTTTCATTCTATACAACTTCGACTCGCGGTCCTATGCAATGGCATTCATTTTTTTATGGGTTGTTGTTGCTCTTTTGAAAATTGCTATATGTATTGTACAAAAAAGATATTAAATAAATGTTTCATTTCGTCGCTTGATACATGAATTTAATTTCGGTTCAGTATCTTGATACAACATTTTTTCTACCCATTCAGAATATTTGAGTAAAACGACTGAAAAATCAATTACATATGAAATTAAAAAATTTCCTGTAAAGATATTAAATTTTAAGCTTCATGCCAACCATGAAAATTAAATTTTCAGACATCAGATTACGAGTACAGTTCGGAAAAGATAAAAATTTATTTATGTAACTTTTGTGTATAGAAAGTTCTTAACTGATTTCTTATGTGCAAGAAAAAGTACGATCATATTTGCAAGTCTTAGATAGTCGTAGCTAAGATTTTTTAGACAATTGTTCTTGTAGTTTATTTACTTGCAGGGAAAAAATCTCACGAAAACTCGCAGGAAAATATGAGCACTGCTATTTAAGTTCTTTCGAAGCTTCCACACCTTTTGTCCCATTATCAACAAGAAAAACTTACACTGATCTGAATAGCTCGTAAGCTTATACTGCAATATACCTTGTATACGATGATAAAAAGATCAGTTTCCCAATGTAAGCTGCTGAGGTTTTGATTTTTCTCTCCTTGATAGAGTGGAAAAATATGTTTTTGCGATTTCAAAAGCTTAATATATGAATAACAATGGTCAACACAAACGGCCCCGTATTTTCGAATAACTTACAAAAGAGTTTATGACGTCAATGGCGCCCAGTGAGCATTTTACGCCGTCAGGTGACCAAAAAACGCATTTAATTCTCGTTTAATAATGAAGTCTTCCCTCGCAGCTCAGTGTTTTTGTCCAGCATTTCAACACGTTTCAGTTTACAAGAAATCTTCGCCACAGCAACTTTGTTCTTATAATGTTAATTTTAGCTTAAAAAAATTTTGACAGATTGGCTTTCTATAAGTAATTTGATAACATAACTTCTTAAAGTTTGCAAAGTTTCAATTTGCACTCTGTGCAATGAAATACATAACTACAATTCCTTTTTATACATAGGTCATGGGGTCTCCAACTGTCTGTTATGTTATTGTTCCTCAAATGATTTATAAACAAGACGTCTTAACTGACTAAAAGCAATAAAAATCTTTTTAACAATTAACCAACTACCATCAAAGAATCGCATGCTAACGCCCACAAACTTTGTTTAAACTCTTAGCACAGCATGACGCCCAGCAGAAGCTCAAATTGCCGACACAATCAAATGTGCGTCTTCTTCAGCAGAAAAAAAGCAACTCACGTCCAATACAAAAGCAACAAAATCATTGAAAACAATTTCGAAAATGAGCCGCATGCTACTTAATTACACGTTAGATAGCTATGAAATCTAAACAAAACTTTACAACAATGTTTGCGTTTAATTTGCGGCGCATTTTCAACAACAAGGCAACTTTAGCATCAACTGGAAGATCATAATGATGATGATGATGATGACGATTCATTCATAGTTCTATTTCCATTTCAATTTGCCAAACGTCAAACCAGATATGATTGCATCACTTGATTTTTTTTCGAGGGGCGCTGCCAATGCTGCTGCAGCTACTCATAGTCTGTGAATAGCTAACATATGAACACTTGACGACTTCCTTCTCATATCCAGCACAACAGCTTGGCAATAACTCATTTTGCATTGCAATTAACATTTGTTTGATTGCATATCAACCACAAAATACCTAAGACGTTGTGGCGGAAATTAATAGAAATGAATTGTTGAAATGCCTTCAGCGTAATTTAAGTGTTGAAATGAAATAGCACACTCTATGCTACTCATCCTAAGAATTTTTCATCAAAATTTACATGAAATAAAAACAGAAGTATTTTCTTAGCTACTGAAACCAATTGCATTTCATTTAACTTATCCACCAATGCACCGTAGCGCAGTAAAGTAACGCAGCAACAATGGCACAGACGACAAGAAACTCTGCTGCTGAAGTTGGGGCTATTGCTAGGGACACAACTCAACTCAATCCGTGCGCCGTCAAGTGCGCCAAGATATCATTTCGCAAGCACGCAGTATCCGATTTTTAGTCGACGCAGAAGAAGAACTTCTTGTGATTTGGTATTGCATCACTCTGACTATTTTTACGAGCATTTCAGCCCTTTTTTATGAGCAAACTTTATGGCAAAATAATAAATAGTTTTTGCTTCTAAGATCGTTTGCCAACGTTCGCAGGCCAAAGTTTCATTTTCCTCTCGCATTAATTTGACTGATGTTGTTTCATTGTTTTAACATCTTTACTTGACGCCATCGTTTTGCTAGATGGCGTTTCAATATGTAAAATGATGCTGATTCTTGGCTTGTTACAAATTGTTTCTTTTTTGCACTGATGCTCGAATTTCCGCAAAACGTGCCATTTTGCAGTACGAGCAGAAGCACAATAACACCACAATGTATGAAAAGAAAACACTCATATTTTTAACACTCCCTCATATGAAATAAAGATATATATCAGCACAATCCTATTGCATTGTAGCACAAATCAGAGGAAAAGTTTATAAATTCGACATATTGTATGATAAGCCCTTAAATTATTCAATCTATCCCATCAATGAATGTCGAAGTCTCAATGTATTTGATGTGGTCTCAATCAA
This sequence comes from Meiosimyza decipiens, assembly GCA_963680825.1. Taxonomy (NCBI): domain Eukaryota; kingdom Metazoa; phylum Arthropoda; class Insecta; order Diptera; family Lauxaniidae; genus Meiosimyza; species Meiosimyza decipiens. Next base: position 90,064,767 of record OY804259.1, on the reverse strand, counting down.
TACAATCTTGAACATTTGATCAATTTATGTAATAACATCCTCAAAAATAATTTCAAGTACTCTCTACTAGAACGTATTACGATATAAGATTGGGTTAGGACTATGAGCAAATGTTGGCATATAAGAAGAAATGAAATCAAGGCTAAGTGCGAGGTTTAATTAAAAAGTTTCAATAACTGATTTTGTTTCTTGAGCATGTAGTATTAGATTGAATTTATTTTCTGTTTATTGTTTTTGTTCAACTTCAAATCACAGATATTAAATATTTATTATATTAAGTTCATTCAGGCTTATAAGTAAAATATATTTTAGAGAGCTCAATGAGATCTCATATTTCTTAACAACAGCAGTATCTCAAAAATATTGAGAAGCATTTTTTGGCCGCTGATGACTCAAATTTGCTCGAAGTCATTATGATGGCTAAAGAGTTATGAGCCTGTGCTTATGATTTAGAAACAAAAATCTGGAGAAGCGAGAACAAGAAAGCACATCAAGATCGGTAAAGAGTCACAAAAAATATGCCTGGTAGCTACAATTTTCAAGCTGATTGAGTGAGAACGTATGCGGCACATTAAAATATATTTTTCGTAATTTCATTTTTGCACTACTGTGCGCGAATAAATTTTTTTAAATAAATGCGTAGCTAGCTAGCATTGAAATTTGTGCACATTCTGAAGAAAGCATCAACACCCAGACACATGTGCATACATATTTTTGGAATATTTTTTTTTGTGCACATTTGAAAAAATAAAATAAATTTCTTAACGACTGAAAATACAAATTAGACATGAAATTGAGGCACACAAATGAATTCACTGCTACAAATGTTGCGCCAAATAGCAACAATTCAACTTAACGAGCATTCAACGAAAAAACTGTCTAACTGAGTTTTTAACGAGCGAATACTCACATGGAAGAAGTTCGTGATTTATTTCGAAAACACAAAAATTTATGCGACTACAAAAATATTTTATAGAATCTCTTTTTTTTTTTTTAATTTTTCCTAAAACTATTGCTTTGGGTGGAAATTTTAAATCATTGGCTACATTATATATCCACCTATGTATGCTTGCAAGTTGCTCATTTCAAAAGGAAGTTAATAATTCATTTTTTGTACAATATTTGATTAGGAAATCCTGGTTGTGTTGACTGACACTGCAAATACTTGTCATACAATAAGTTTTGCTGGCAAACTAACAAGTAATTTATTTTGACACCCTACAAAGTTATGACTGAGCTAAACGCAAATGACGACGTCGCCGTGATAACTTTGTCACTAACAATTTTTCAACACTGAAAATGGTTTTTTTACGTGACTTTGATAATGAGATGGACTTTATGCGTTGGTTGTTGTGGACAATTGTTTTGGTCTGACTGTTGACAATTTATTACTTTGCGTATGTAAAGAGCGTCACCAGAACGTTTTGCTTTTATGTGGTGAAATCGCTTGTTTAGAGACTATCTTTCAGTCAAAGACTTTAATCGTTATTTCTAAGTTGAACAGATAAACTTCCAAGACATGTACATATATAAAAATGTACAAACAAACATACATGCTGATAACATTAAGCACAAGAAAAAAAATGTATTTTCTTTCCAAAATAAATTCGTTAAATGATATTTACAACAACATTGTGTTAATTTTCGAATTCTATTTAAAATATATTAAAATTTTTAATGGACTTTATAGTCAAAAGTGTCAACATAGGTTAAGTTTATCTCCCGCAACTTTTCACTTAGAAATTTTTTTTTTGAAAATTCGAAAAAAATCAAAACGATAATAAAACTCATTTAGAACACTCTTAATCTCTATTTAAGTAGTCATTAAATTATAGAACGAAAGATGGACAAAACAAATTAGCGAAACAACAGCAGAAATTGATAGCAAATAAAGTTGATCAATGTCCATCTCAAGTTCATAAAAAAATTTTCGAATTGCTTATTTTTTATTATGATAGTGTCTTTTATGTCGCAAAGTAAGCATTTATTTTGATTTAATTTAATCGTTAATCGTTGAAAAGAATAATTTTAATATTTTTAATTGCCAATTAAATTGTTTACGGTAAATAAAGTTATTGTTTATGACTTTTTATTGCCATTAAAATGTGCCATAAAAATTTTTTTAAAAACGATTTAAATTATCAAACAGCGCATATGGCGCTACCGAATACTATAAATATTGTAAGTAATTATTTCATAGACATATAATAGTCTTCTGCGATATTCACAAGTGTCTGTTACCAGTTGAAAGTAATACTTAAATTACTACCGCTACGAGCAGATTTTATTAACCCTTGTGTGTCTGACAAAAAAAAAACACCTTTCCATGGGTGACAGCGTACCTGGGTGCCCCTGGGCAAATTGTATGAAAATTTCAGATTTAGCTTTACATTTCGAAAAACATTAGGTTTCTAGCAACATCACATACAATATAATACATTATGTCATACTGATGGGCACCTTAACCTTAATATGTCACTAACCGGTGTGCTTTTCAAAGCCACGACGTGATTAAAAGAGTAAAATTCCACCACTGCCGTAGATGCAGTAAACAATTTGAGTGCCAGGAAGCTAACTCGTAGTTTGAAGCATTTTGTTATATGTTTTTGTTCATTTAAAAGTTTGCAATAGTAGTACGTATTAATCCTCATTTTTTCAACTTAATATCTGAGCTTAGTGACAAAACTTAAGTTCAAAAATAATTTTGTACGTACTTAGAGATTCAATTGCGTGACTAAACAACAAATACAACGCATCATAAAGATAGAAACAAATTGAAAATATAAAAACCGCATACTCAATTTACGTGCATTTAACACGCATTGGAAACGAAAAGAATATAAGAAAAAAGTGCATGAAAGTGATTTATTGGCCATTGTAACGACTTAAACGTTTTGCCTTAAGTGGATACAAAGAGTGTTGCCAGGCTTTTCCAATATAAAAAAATGATTCAATTATGAAATATTCACTCTTCAGATTTGAAGAAACACCCACGACAGTTTCATGCACATTATTATTATCGATACAAGAAAAGCGGTTAAACGATGTAAAACTTGTATTTAGTTGTGTCAAAATAAAGACATTTTAGGATTATCATACCTTCTAGAATCATACCTTCAAAAATGGCGTAAGTTGTTCGATTTTAAATTTTCCAATTATATTTTGAAAATCATGATTTTGCCGTTTAGTGCTATCATGTTGAGGAAATATTGTTTCACCAGGACAGTGCTGGGTGTAAAGAAACGTATGACCCAATGAATCAATTGAGGAAAAGTTTATCGAAGAAACTATTTTTCGAAGTAGACTGGATCCTACTGGAGCCTGAGCTTTTAGGAGCAGATCTTTTGTATAACGAATATTGTTGAGTTATTAATAGGATAGTTGTCGAAAATTCAGGCCAGTCACGATAAATGATAGTTCCCAAGTGTAGCTAAAAGTTAGGTCACTGGAAGAATTTTTAAACTCTATTTCAATTCAAATCTATGATGCTATAAAAAAAAAACAACCGATAATTAGTGATAAAATTAAGCAACTAAAGAGTTGATCACAAGTCCAACACCAATGGGATGAAGGACTTAAAGTATTTCAACTTTAATACTTCAAGCAGTAAAACAAACAAAAAAAATTACTTGGTCAATCCGGCAACAATGTTTCACAAAATAAATCCTTGAAGCAATAAATTTTCAGAAACTAAAAACTTTAAAACAAACTCATTAGGTATTTCAAACTCAAGCAATTTTCAGTTATCGTTGGAGCATTTTTGCATATCGTTGGATATTATACAGAAAAATGCAAAAAAATAGCAAAAAAAACGACCTTAAATGGCGACAACAATCGACGACGACGATTCTACGCATAATCCAATGCAAAAACACAAGTAGGAGTTGGCCATATTCTTGCTGGAGCAGCTCAGACAATAGCAACGATAGCAGCACCAACGGCAACAGTAGATATGTTGTTTGACTGAAAAATCGATAAATTATTTAAATGTTTACTTTTTTGTTGTTGTTGTTGGCACAGCACAAAACGTACTTTTGTGTCCACAATACAGGTCCCCATGTGCCAGTTGGGATTCATACAAAAAGGCTTCAAGTGAAATACCAACAACGACAAAAGCAACCCTTACCATTGGGTAAGAAATTGACTTGACTCCACTGCTACCATCCAACAGTCAACAAAATCTAAAAGAATACACAAATGTCAAAGATTTCCCTAAGTCAACATTGTTGTTGCTGTTGTTGATTATAGAGATTTCCATCAGGATAGCGCGCGAAAATGTTGTGTCCTTCATGCATACATAATGAGTTGGGTTTGTTCTTCTTGATTTTTCTTCATTTTGTTGGATAGTGTTGGCTATCAAAAGGTAGATGATACCCATAGCTGTCCTCAAACAGTCCCAAGCATTGAATTACCATCCAAATGCTAAAATTGAATGCTGATACCAAAACTGTACTCGTAGTCACGTTTCTATTGTGTCCAAAAGATCGCTGCACAGTGTTTCGGTTGAACAAAAACTGAAGAAAGGCAGCTATTTTGTGCGAAAAAAGATGTGGTCGAATTGTTATATCAGAATATCAGGAGGAACTGTTTTCTTACTAAATAATGTGTTTGTATTGTTTAACAACATATCAACAATGCTTGGTCAGAAGTTAATAACAGAATGTTTTCTAATTTTGAGTTAAGTACATATGATTGTTTAGTTTCCGATAATTTATTTCTCTTGAAAAGCTTGATCAAAGAATTTAAAAAAATCATGGAGGCTTGATTCAAACTTCTAAAAAATTTCAAAAAACTCAGGAAATATATTCCTTTTTGTCTCATTTAAAAAATCGTTTTCAAGTACATCTGCAGATTAGCACTATGTTTTAATTCTAATAACAGCCCTCTTTAAAAGTCTGTTCCACAACTTTGGCTAACTTCTATTAGCCAATTCAAAAGGACCGTTTCTAGTTTAGTCTACATGTCTTAAGAAATTATTATAAATATTAAGTTTGAGTGGGCCTTACCAGTTTATAACAAAACTAACAGATCTTGCGTCTCGGTGCGTTGGCATGTGTTAAGTCTATAATCTATACAAATGCCTATTTTAGGTTCGATTTCATTTGCTTCAATCCCATTAAGAGGATTTTTTAGTCACAAAGAAATCACTGTCCGCTAGTCTACACTCGCCATGTACAATGACTGCCAAGGCAAGTTGATGTCAAATGGTGCCACATCGGGTTATGTTAATTTAATATTGGTCTTTTAAAATTTCTTTTTAACCAAGTGGTGTACGTACAGCTTTTTAAACTTTTCATTCCTCACCAAACAAACAATATTTTTTTTTTCCAATAATTTCTTACGACATATTTTTACCAAATTTTTTTTTACTACCACTATTCAACCATAGCTTTTTTTCTCTCAGCGTTGTGTGTGGGTTGTCTTGGCTCATAATTCAGCTTTGATTCGACACATTGTGTTTTTTTAATTCTTTAGATATTTTCTATTACTATTTATTTATTCATTTTTCTCCCGTTTACTAACGTTCATCTTTATTTTCATAGAGATCTTTATCGTCAAACAACGGCCCCTTAAAAATGGGCACTAATTCACTTTAATTTGAGAAGAAAAAATGTCGATATTATCTATGCAAAAGTATATATCTTCATAATTATTGTTGTATTCAAAGTTGTAAGTAATTTATTTGACAGCGTAAATTTTGTCACTGACACCTCTGGAAGTCGAAGTAGCCGCAATTTGTTTTTGTTTTCTTTTCTAATCTGAAGTAGAATAGTGTTTTTGTCAAAGGCTTATATGATTCCTTAATCCATTATTATGTTACTTTAAGTTGGACCACACGTTTAAAAATCTGTTCACTCACACAATTATATTATGTTTTTGTAGTTGTATGTCAAACTCGTTTTTAATTAACGGCAGGATAGGATATGTTGTTTACGTTCTAAGAAAGTGATGTTCACGTATCTCACGTAGTGACATCAAGTATAAAAAATGCTCAAGCTCATCGATTAAAAATCTAAGAATATTTGTTAAATATCTAGAAAGCTTCCATGTGAAAAACATAAAATTTCAATAGCTGTGAAAATAGTTTATTCCGCACACTATATGTTAGGACGTTTACAATTTTTGTGAATACAAGAAATATTGTATTGATTCATATGTTTTCTTATTCAAATTAACTAAAAAAGTTTCTCAGAAGTTAATCCTTAGAACTCCCTCGATGTTCTTAAAAGAGGGCAGTATCTGGGTGGGTCAAGAAAGCTAACACACAGCTTCACGGGAAATTACGAAATGTGTATCAAAATTAATAACTTTTTACTAAAATTTATATTAAAAAAAAGATAAAAAAAGTGGCATGGTAAATTTCTAGACGCTGCTTACTATGGAGACACTTCATAGCTGTGCTTTATTCGCCAAGCCGCCATCTACATGCGTATGTGCGTAAAAAATGACAAGGCTGCGAAGTTTCCCAGTAGGCAAGGGCAGTAGCTTGCAGGCCTTCTAGCAGGCCTTCCTTGGTAAGATTAAGGCCTTGCCACCTCCTTTCAAACTTTCTTTCTTTTTTATATGAAACGTCCCGATAAAACAGGCCTTCTTTAGCAGGCCTGATAGAAATACTCTTCAAGCAGGGCTTCCTACATCGCTTGCGTCAAGAGCCCTTCTAAGAGCGCTTACCGTAGAAGGGGTCACAGAAGTACTTTGAAAAAATGAAATCTTAATACGTCGTGAGACTCTTAGTTAAATGTTTTTTTTTTATCTGCGTCAACCTCCCTTGCGTTGATATTTTTAATGTTTATTTTTTGTGAAGTTTTCTTAATTTATAATTTCACATTGAATACACAACACTCTACCACTTTAACATAACATGAAACAGAAGACCAACCTAACAACATGCACACCCCTCCTTACTTCTATCCATTTATCTACTTTTGATGTCGTATAAGTACGATTCAATGACAAAAAAGTAATGTCGAATCATAAAACATTGCAATACATGAAATAAAAAAATACTTGAAGTCCTTCTTTTTTGCCTTCTATTATGAGGCCTTATAGCACTGCTTCTGTGGGAAGGCCTTATAGCACTGCTGCTGTGAGAAGGCCTTATAGCATTACTGCTGTGGGAAGGCATAATAGCACGCCTGCCGTAGTAAGGCATACTCGTAATAGCATTTCATGAGTATACACTCAATGGAGTGTAACTATTCTGGTAATTAAAATTTCACTACTTATAAAAATTACTTATTGTTAATATTGACAGATTGTAGATAAAAACAAAAATCATAGAAAAAACAAAAAAAAAATTCTTTGTTATTTGCATGAAAATTTAGTTTTGAGAAGGCCTCTTACAATCGGAGCAGCGCTAGCAGGCCTTCTCCGGGGAAGGCCTTGTTCAATTGCCTGCTGGATTCCTACTCCTTTTTAAACAGCATACAAGCTGATACAGATGGAAACCGACTTGTTTGCTGTTCTCTCTACTTTTTATATCAAATTGCTACCTTAAATTTTAAACCATTGCTATTCAACGAAACAGTTCTTCATCATTTCAAAATGCACAATGTGTCGATTATGTATCCCTGACACAAAAAATGCTCTGCGAATATTTAAATGGGTCGTGAAGAAGACATTTTTTTATTAACGTTAATGTAGTCAAAATCATGCATCAAATAAAAATTTTGTTCCTAAAATAAATACGGGAAGTTATTAAAATATTAAATTTTAATCTAAGTTTGATATTCAAGAACCCTTAAAACAAGTCTTAATAAATCTTCGAGTATTATACAAATACATTTCCTAAAGTAGTTTTGGGCGATTCTATTCCACGAAATTAACTTTTCAATTCACAATTTTTACTATGAGCAAAGAAATCATAAAATTGCTCAAAAATCACAAAAACCTATTTTGCCTTAAAAAAATAAAATTTTCAAAAAAAAAAATTTTTTCTGATTATTTCAACCAATTTAAAAAAACTTTTTACTCAGAACGATTTCTCCTGAAAATTGATAGTTCAAGAGAAAAAGTGATATTAGGTGAGATTTTCACCAAATTTCTCTCAAACACGTTCTGCCAACAATTGGGAGGAATGGAAATACTCTGGCAATAAATACTCTTTATAAATAGAGAACACCATCGTTAGTAATATCCTGAAATTTCATTACTGCTAGAATAGCTAGATTGAACTTTAATTTATGCAGTCTTTGTAAATTTAAGGTAACACACCCTGCCCGCAGTGGCCGCAAGATGCGAGTTTTATTGTACAGCAGATATATAAGATTTAGTGTGTGTTTTTCATGAAAATGGAATTGACAACTCAAAGTACGCTGCTGGCTGTTCCTCTAAAAGCTTTTTTCTAAAAAAAAGTATTAGAAAAGTTAAAAATAATGCCGTATTTTGAGACACAAAAGAACTTCAACCATATAACTGCGCGATATTAACGCTATGAAACGTGACTGTGATTATTGAAGTAAGAGCCAGGACAACAACTTAATGTGTTTATGTCAGCGCAATATAAACATTGAAAACATTGCGCTGTTGGTCATGAATAAAGATATGCCAACAATAACAGCAGAAGCAACAAAATTAAAACCATATGGAAACAACACAACTTGAGTCGAACTTCTCCAGGAGTTACAGTCGAAAGTAAGGCAAATCGAAGTGAAGCAGTTAAAAAGGATAAACAACGTAGTCGCATCTTGTCGTGGTCATAAAAATGGTGACAATAGAATTTTTGGGCTACATGTGACAACAAAAAACAAGAAACATAAAAACAAAAGTTAACTGACAAATTGTTCAAAAAACACACAATCAAATCGAGTTTTTTTTGTGCCACTGCCATTTGTTGCTATTTTATTGCTTTCACGGAAAAAAGGATTTTCGCCAAATCAACAGCAACAGAACGATGTTTTAATACTTCGCTACACTGGACATTGAATGAGATTTTAAGTATGGCATCGATTAGGCAAGGCTTTCTTATACGTATTTGCAAATGGTGAAAAGAAAGAGGTAGGCTCAAAATGTTGTCAGATTTATTTTTATGATTTATGATACCAGAAAAACCTGAAAAGTGTGGAAAATAACGTAGAAGAAATATTTGGGAAAATATTTATGAATCTATTAATAAACCCTTTTAAGTAACGTTTTTGATGCTTTTGAAAAAGCATTATGCAAATGAAATTTTGCATTCGCATACACATACATAATTATATAAAAATCTTAGTATCTGATAAGTTTCTGTTCAAAAATAAAAAAATGAACAAACTACGTTGGGTATAATATATATGTATACCTTTTGAGGTTTTTATTATATGGGCGAGGATTCGTACAATTGGATTCTATTAATGTCAACAACACAAAGGTGGGACTTATTTCTACGAGCTAGATATCGCACATCTTCTTCAAATGTGACAATATTCAAAATTTTAATTTTTGAGTTTACTACAATAACTCGTAGCTAAATTAGTTTTTTGATTTCTGTCTGGGAATATTCGAATTATTGTATCCTTAGAGTTTCCTAATATAATCGCATGCAACTTAGTAGAATGACAACACCAATTTTAAACAAAAATTTCATGATTTGAGACAAATGAAAGTGGCACTTCCATAAAATCAAGAAACGGAATTTTTCGAAAGAAAAAGCTTTAAAACTTTCGAAAACTGTACCTTGCATCAGCATATTGGCATAACATGAACTTTTATAAGCAAATAAACTTAATAAAGTTTGTTGATACAGCGTCAATGAAGACTGTAGATGAAAAAATAGTAACAAAATGTAAAGAAAATCTAGAAAAATTTAGAAATTGAATTTCACGCATAAAATCGCGATTACGACTGGTCTCATAAAGATGGCTAATTATTAAAATATATATTTTTGAAACAGACAACTTCAAAACGCACTCATAAATTCGCAATAAAATACGACAGTTTCATGTTCACTCATTATGAAAAATAAAAGTTAGTTCGCCAAAGGCAGCGCAAAAGTTTTATTTTTAATGCCTTTGGATTAACTTCGTGATGTCGCATGCTGCCAGTGCTCTGCCACATTATGCAGTAAATTTTACCATTTAATGAGCCTTTGATGCGATAAGCTAACCAGGTTTACGACAACCAGCTATCAAGTGTCAGTGAAATGTCACGGAGGGCAGTAAAATTAGAGGAGAGAGAGAGAGTAAGAGAAAACGCATAGGGCGTAAGAAATAATACAGAGAGAGTGTCAAGTAAAATCCTGCAAGAAATCCTAAATTTCATTTGAAATTTTTTTATTATTTCTTAGGTAATTAGACTGTTCTTTGATTGCACAGCAATGCTTTGCTTCCTTGTGTTGCTTATTATTAATGGCATTCACCAGCACTTTTTATGCACTTAATCATAATTCTTTTATAATGTGACTATACAAATTATAAAAATTATTTAATCTTTAAAATGTCAGATCGAACACTTAATTTTTAATTAAAATGTATATTAAACTTTTCACTATAGCTGAAAATTTTCCCACAGATTGATCTGACTACCGGCGCTCTAACCATGTTGGTATTTTTAATGGAATTATTTTAATGAGACTTTTTATCTCATATTCTAACTGAATAAAGAGCGTGGCTTCGTGAGGTACATAGGTTTTACGTATCGCCGCAAGCATTTAGAAAGTCAATACAATTAACTGATATATGTGACACATAAGTAATGGTAATGGTAAAAGTTAAAAGCTGTTGAAGGTAGACTAGCAAGTGGAAAAATGTGTAAATATTTTTTAAGAATGCACTATAAGAAAAATCTTTAAAAAAAATTATATCGAAACTGGTACATTATGACTCTGTAACATCTTAGTCAAATTTCTGAAAATATTGAAATGAACGAAATTTGTTCCATTGTACCATTGTACTATGTACATTTTTAGAAAATTTGACTGGAATGCGGGGTTAAAGAGTGGTGCTGAAATCGTTGTGGAAGTGAACACTTTTTTTTATGAGAAAAAACTGAGCCGCAAAAGGGCCGGATTTGAGTTCTGCACCATCATTTTTTTTCTCATGACATTGTCTGTGCTTATGTGTGGCATCGGTCAAAGCATATTTCACTGTCACAAGTATTCGAAAAAACATGGTTGGGAAGCCTTGTTAAAACAGCGCTCAAATTTCGTAGAACTTACACTCGAATAACTGCTGCAAAAACATCAGGAAGGGTAGCTATATATTGTAAAAATTGCGCTAAACCCTTGAAATTTTGTACTGATGATATTTAAGTTAAAATAGCAATAATTTATTAATATAAAAAACCATTGACGGCCTCGCTTACTAACCGAGCAAAGATGGAATGTTGACACGTTTTCTTCAAAAGGGTCTCGGTTTCCTCTAATTTAACAATGATAGCTTCAAAAATTTTACAAATTGTTCGATATCTTTTAAAGTTCTCAAGTTAATGGTGAAAAACAGTTTGGAAGGCTTATCGCTTCTGTACTCGATTTAATGTATTAAGTCACAAGGAAGATAATAAGAAAAAAAATGTACCTTGCCTGTTTCCTCTCTTTAACGGAACTTCTTTCTAAATTTAAGCACCACCCATCACACTGTAAGCTTTTACAACTCATAAAATAAAATGTGAAGAAACCCCATTTTTTTCTTTCAAATTTTCAATAGAAGAAAATTTGCAAGGTTAGCAAGGTTGCCACTTTTATCATTTTTCATTCTAATTTTTGAAAAATCCGCATAATTCATATAAAAGCGATTGAAGGTAAACAAATTAGTTTTTATGAAGTGAAAGTAATGTACATAGGTACTTTCCATCAATATGCATGATCAAGGTCGTATCCACGATTTTATTTCGGGGGGGGGGGGGGGGGGGGGTTGTGGATTTGAGATGTTTTCTATGTAGTATATATTCTTTGCAAAATCGTTTCTATATAGTGTCCGTCAAAATATTTCGGAGGGGGTTCTATCCCTTAGCATCCCCCTTAGATACGGCCCTGTGCATGATTATAGAAGTTCTATTGAATATTTTTGGTGTTCAAAGTTCAACTTAGAGCCCGCGTTTTTTCTTCTCTAAGTATTATCTGACGATTGTCATTAATCATAAATTTTTTTTTATCACTGGCACTTGAATTTTTTTGTATTTATGGCCACGATTTTTCACTGTTCGACCGTTCGAAAAATAATCAAAATGTTTGAGATATCTGGTTCTAATAAGGAAACTAGCATTCGTCTTAATATCAAACTTTCAATTAGATACAAAGTTTCGGTGAGTCTAAGTGTTAATGTAAGTCCAGAGACATCAATTCACCATAATCGACAAGAATTAAAATTATCAAAAGAGATTCGCATAAGCATGTCCACAACTACCACATTAAAGACATTGTATGAGAATGTGGTTAAAAAAAAATTAAGTTTTTGATGTTGAAACAGGCTGTTTGGTCAGTTTATCCAAACATATAATTTAGGTGAAAAAACGCAACATGCGCAGAATTACTGACAAAACAATTCAATTATTTTTTCTGTCTGTTAGTATGATAAGATTTGACACAAATTAGCATTAAAATAAAATCAAATTCTTCTTCTGGCCATATACACACAAGCTGAATGCGCTGTACTTATTTTTATTATTAAGAAAAAAAAACAGAAAGAACACTTGTGTCTATCGGGTCTTAAATCATAACCAATTATAAAAACTACTCAGACAATCATTTTTGGTGGCTGGCAGCAGCACCCTTTAAACCAATTTTTCTTGCATTGGCCTCTGTCTGAAATATCAAGAATGCAAAGATTATGAACTGTTTTCTGAAACACATAATATTTTACAATTCAATTCAATTCAACAATGGCAGCACAGACAGCCATGTGCTTGTTGATTGAATTCAATTTTTATTTTTCAATTTGAAATTGACTTTTCCCTTTTGGATGCACATCTTCGATGTATCGTTGGTATTTTTCTCTGTTCTTTTTTCTCTTGATATATTTAACTTTTGACTTTTGGAAAATAATTTAAATATTTTTTTTTATTTTATATTTTTCAATTGATTTCGATGATCGTTAAATAAGTGTACATTATTTTTATAGCTGTTTGCTGGGGTCTTTTCGCTTAAGTGTATGAGTAGTTTATTTCGTTATAATTTATTTCGCAAAGTCTTATTATAAATTTAGTTTTAATGCAAGAGTGCATGCTGTCAGTAGTGATGACATTTTCAGTAAAAAAAAGCTTTCTCAGTATATCCGCGCTTTTAAATGCGTCCAAACGATTATTGATGGCGATGATGAAGACATGATTGACTTTCATATTCAGAGAACTTTCAGTTTCTCATTAAGCACCATTTTCCACGACTTTATACAAAACTTCTATTGATATATTCTCTCTGCTTTTAGGCCGATGTTTTTCTCTAGGGCCTCCAGCGTGTTTGCATAGACATGTGATTTTAAAAAGCTATGGAATGATGCTGTCAACGGATAAATAATGCGCTATTGGGGGCTAATGCAATAGCTCACTTCTTCGACAATTTGCCGCAGCAAAAAGCCTCAGATCATATTACAGTTATAATGTTCCTGAGGCTTTTTTTTAAATATGGGCGAATCACCTTTCCTTCGCAATCATCGTATTATATAATGAGTTATATAGAATACAATGGTTCTTTTTACATAACACATATGATTTCAGTACCGCAGAGCGATCATTTTTATTCACTTATAAGCGTATGTGGAACTTTGTCTCGTCGCTTTCATATAATTTTCAATTCTAAATCACTATCATTGCATTTCTTATTGTAAGGAAAATTCTTCAATTCTGTAATAAAAAAGCGTTGTGAAGACCGTATACTGCTATTGAATTGCAAGACAGCATTGTAATCTATGGTTTAGCTACATGTTTTGTGTTGAAATCAACCCTGTAGGTTGATTATGCTTGCGCGTCCATTTATCGCAATGTATATTTTCATTATTTCATATTGATGAGTGCAACGTGTTTTGTTAATTTCGCAAAAATGGAGAAAAAATTACACTCGCCCACAAAATGTGCATGCCTGCTGTAAATTCAATACGTTTACGAAAAGTTCAAAAGAAATAATTTGTAAAAGTGAATCTCATATAGGAAATGTACTGTCATCTTAATGTTGAAGTTTTTCGTTAACAAAATGTTCAAACGCAATAAACAATTTTGAGCACGCCAATTTTGCTTTAATCTTTCCATGGCATTTGAATTTATCATGTCGTTATTGCCAAAATTATTCAGAGCAAATAAAAACTTTACAAGTTAATTAAATCAAAGGTATTACCAAAAATAATAAATTATTAAATTATACGTTTAATTATATTAATAACGATGACTAAATTGTCGATGGGTTTTCAACACATTTTTATATTGAAAACTTATTTTTAAGTTCAAGAAAAACATAAATAAAATCTTGAAAGAAAACACCTACATTCATACGAAATTTATAAATTTTTTTTTACAGAGTCGAAAATATTTATAGGCATCAAATTAATGAAAAGCACGGAAGACGGAAGAATAAAATATGATATAAAAAAATGCCTGTTCAACAGCAATAATAATTAAGCGAGGTATTTTTCACCGACACTTTGAACGAATTATTTATTAAATTTGAGTTACAATTTAGCACAATTTAATTTAACTTTTCTGCACTTAATCAAACTTAAGTTTTTAATTTTTAATGTAATCCAATAAACAAGAAGTCATTAATGAAATTAAAATACAGCGACCCAAATTTTAAAGTTTATATAATTTGTTCGAGTATATAGACACGAGCAGAAGAAGAACCTTGCTTTTGATTTTGCTTGATTATACTTTAAGACAATAAAGCTTGGGAATTGTTGGCAAAAGTGAAGTTTTAATATTCCTTAACGTTTTTCATAAATTTAACAAAAAAGATATTATTAATTGATATTAATTAAAAGCAAAATATAAATGTATGTGTTCTTTATCACCGCATGCCTTAGCACGATCAATAACCAGTGCCTTCAATTCTCTTCAAGATTTCTCCGATTCATACATTTCCTGTTCTAGTTATTGTTACCGCTATAACTTAGGACGATAGCATTTTCTGCTACTTCAATAGTGATTTTTGCAACGTGTGCCCAATGTAGTTCCATATTCGGTGCTTAATTTAATGAAAATTGTAAGTTGACGTCATCTGTTGAGCAAATCAACACTTGAAATGTTCGGTTCACGAACACAAAAATATCAAAATTCGACGTAAACAATTGTTGATGAACACTATAAAGCACCACATAAATTGACCCTTACAAAAGTCTTACGAACCTTTTTTGAGAAAGCACATATTTTTTACTTTTATTAAAAAAATAATGATGAAAAGAAAATATATGTTCTATAAACCTAACTTCCACAAATTTCAAGTGAAATTTTTAAATTTAATTCAATGGAGCATGTTGCAAAAGTTCATTTAAACTCACACAAAATGCTAAAACAAACATTTTAATGTCACTTAAAACAAAAAATATGATATTTTTATTAAATAAATTTTTGCGTCCCTTGTGATATTTTCAGTATTTGTTGCACTGTATAGGTTTTCATTTATCAGAATTCTGTGAAAATTTTACATTGAAATCACTGCGTCTTCTCTTTTATATTCATTTATCTTTATACATACATATATGGTTGAAATGGAAAAAACGAACTTTACATTTGGCGAACAGAGCACTGATTTTTTAAAAACCATTTGCTCAAGCTTGTTCGCTTCACAGCTATCGCTGGAAATTTGACGACGATTAATAAAAATTGCATTTTTTTAAACTTTAAACAACACAATAAAGAACCGTCCTTTGGAAAGCAGGGAACTGATACTGATCACTTCACTTATCCACTGAATGTGGTAAGCATGCCTTTACATTGCGCGATCTTTTTCCAACATTTATTTACAACTGCATTTAAATCTTGCATTCTCCTTGGGGTGCAAGACTCCCTGTACACATATTTGCTCAGAAAGGTAGTAGCAGAACTCATTGAAGTGAATTTTACGCATAGTGTCGAATCCCTCGGCGATATTGACTGACAGTTGCAGTCATATGCATAAGTGCCAACAGTTTACAATATGTGATGCGATAAAGGAATCTGATTTTACTATTGGTAAAAATCGGAAAGAGTTGCCAATTAGAGAAGCTGATTTAGTTAAAACAACACACATATTATAAGTTATATGCTTTTAAACATTGAATTTCAAAATCTCGATGTTGAGACAATCGAGCTTATGTCATGTCAAATGTAAGATTCTGAAAAGTACCACAGTCACCAATTCTGACACTTAACGTTTTTTATTACTTCTATCATTTTGATGTGGCAAGATTACATATTTTTTTGCATATTGCTCCGCCCATATAGAAAATAGGAAATAATTAAATTCATGTGATGTAAGGTGATATTGCCTGGTTCTAAAGGCAAAAAATTATCTTGAGCGAAGTGTGCCTAACCCAAAATCGGTTTTTTTTTGTCACTCATATATTCAGTATGTTTGCACATATATTGCTACCAAATATTTCTTTTTTTTGACTGTAAGCAATATGCAGCAAAAAATTTTGAAAGAACAGCCAAAATTAAAAATTCAAATAGTTTGCGTATGCATAATAAGTTTAATGTTAATTTAAGTGCGATTTTATTGACACTAAAAAACATTTTACGTGATATACAAAATGATAAATTTTTTTTATATATGCTAAATATTTTGGAGGCTATTAAAATATCACTTGAGCTCATAATTCAGATACAACCACGGCCACGCACAGATTTAATTTTACTTTTGGACACACATAGTTCGCAAATAGATGGAAAGAAATGTGAGCGCGCAACTACTCATTTGTAGCTTCCTAATTTTAAAGACATCAAACCATGTAATATGACATCAGGTACCTTCAGATCGTTTTGTTGTTTTATTTATTGAGTTTTTTTTAATAATGGCGGCAATTGGTTTTTGCAAATAAATATCTTGCAGTTTTGTCAAGGTCATGGTAAGGTTTCTTAAATCCTTTCTTCTAAACACCAAGATGTATGACCGCAGCGATATTTTTATTGCTCGAGCAAAATTTCATAAGCAGTCCATTGTTAAGTTTTAAGGGTTACCTCGAATTTAAGAGTCCTTGAATTCGACATGACTTTAGTGCAACTTTGTGCAATTATTAAATTTGTTTTATTTATACCTGTTGCATTCTTCAAACCAAGTTTAAACTTGTTTTTTAAGATAACTTCAGGCTCGCTATTTGTAAATTACATTGAAGGGTGCAAAATTGGCTTTGAATCCTTTAGCAAATGTTACTTTGAAGTATATCCTTGAAAATATTTTTACCAGCAAAACTATAAAATTGTTGTATACATTTTTTACGCAGTTTCAGCTGTAGGTATTCTATTTCATGTTAAACTCTGGTTTTTTTATTTTAATATCCAACCATTACCTAAGCAGAAATTTCCCTTGAAGGATTTTTATCTTAATAAAGGCAGACATTTCAACGTAAGAAATTTAGAGTTGCGTTTATTTTTTCATATTTTTTACATGGCCTTACTTCATATCGAATGCAAAAATGTTCTACTCTAAAAGAAAAGTTATAAAAATGTAGTTAATTGAACAAGGACGTTTGTTTTGACGTTACGTCATTGATATCTTAACACACAAAAAACGTATAACAAATAATTTAAGTTCTTGTTCAGTTCAAAATAAAAACAAAAGTAAAAAGCTTGATTGATACTGCTGAGATCAGTTGCATAATCTTCAAGTTGCAAACAAATGGCTTCATCAATACACCACAGAGAGATATGACTTTTTTTACTGTCAACTTCGAAATGCCAAGTTTATTTCTATCATACATGTCATAAAAAAAAGGATTACACCTATCAATAATAAATATCAAAATTGGATTATGGGAATGTCTTGACCAAATTTATGAAAGACAATAAACTTTAACTATTGGTATACAGGAAAAGTCCGAAAATGTCCATATATTAGATCATGGGAAAAAAACATCCACAGTGATCGCTGCTGTTCCATTTATGAAAAAATAATTATGATTCGTCAATTGCTGGAAAAAGGTCGAAATTGATGTAGTATTTTATTTTCTCAAATGGGGCTAAAAGAGTTGTTTGGGTGGTATTATGGTATTGGTCCGACTTCAAGGCACGCAATACCATTCTGTGTACAACATATCCGGAAACTCTGATATAAGCAAAAAAAAAATATTTATTTATAAAAAATTATTTGGTTCAGGAAAAGATAGAATTTATTATAGAGAAGATTCGGTCCTATTAAAAATTGTGTGTCACACAGTTTCATCTGCAACGGATCGATAACATAGTATAACATGTTATTGGGTCATTTCCGAAGAGATTTTTTGCGCTGAATCTGACCTCAAAACTGGCCAGTTTCATCAGAACTATAAAATACTTGAAGTGAAATATTCAAAAAATGGGGGTTTCGACTACTTTTTAGGTTTTGTGTTGATTCAAAAATGTTTTCAGCCATTGTCTAAAGAAAACATCCTTTAGTGCCGTCACAAAGTTAAAAAAAAATTGAATACCTCTTGCACCACGAAATCATTCCAAAAGAGGATGTGTTTTGATCAATTTCGCGCAAGAACACTATAGTCCATCACGTCAGGTTTTCGAGATATTTTATTATAAAAGTGCAAGTAACTCTTTGTTGCTATATTTAGGAGTTTACTTTATCGCGTTTATTTTTGTAACCGAGAAGCCACGGTACAATATCTTATGATATTGAAATATCTCGAAAACTCTACGTGATAGACAATAACTTTGTTTAGCAAAGTAAGTCAGAACAACGTTCTCTTTCAGAATTATATCTGGCTTATATCATTGAACAAGTGATTAGAAAGTTTCCACTAGATAAGATTCTAAATTTAAGGACCTCGTTTCGAGTTGTTGATGCGTTGATAATCACC
Organism: Meiosimyza decipiens; assembly: GCA_963680825.1. Classification (NCBI taxonomy): domain Eukaryota; kingdom Metazoa; phylum Arthropoda; class Insecta; order Diptera; family Lauxaniidae; genus Meiosimyza; species Meiosimyza decipiens. The sequence goes on along the minus strand of OY804259.1, from coordinate 90,045,886 downwards.
TACTGCAACAATAATAGGAGCTATAACACATCATTCAGCGACTGCTTGGCATATTAGCACAGCTCATAATAAGTTTCTCTGTGTTAACACTATGATATCATTTAATGAAGCTATGAATTATATCGAGCATTTCACATATTTGTTATGCACTAAACGTCATCTTTTCATAACATTCATTAAATTATGAAAAGATTAAAAAAAGTTATGAAAATCCGATATTTGTTTAGGAAATATCGACAATTTGTAAGTAGACCTTTCAGACATGGAGTCTGCCTTAATCGATCTGGGAAATCGAGATTGTTTGAAATTCTACTTGACTTCAACTGCTTTAAAAGGATTATTTGGCTGACATTAACCTGAGTTTACTTTATCACGAATTTTTTTACACTTTATGATTTGAAATTTAGAAAAAAGTTTCTAGGTTTCTAAGCGACGGTGGAGCATGACATCCATAACATCACTGTATTCACACATGGTGGAAACATTTTCTATAAAAACTCGCTATTCTCAAATTGATTGACTGATGCCTAGAACTACATCAAAGTATTCAAGAATATTTATTCATAAATTTATCGTATTATTCGCTGGTGATTTAAAAACTATTAAAATTTCTTATTTTGGGTCAACTAATGCAGTAACCGTTTTGACACCGAACAACAGCCATTTTGGGATTAAAAACATGAACGGCACTAAAAATTTTAATAGGTACTTAATAATTTGAAAAATTAGCATAATCCAAATTTATCAGACTTAAGTGCGTAAACAGTTGCGGCCAAATTTTCAGTTGTTAAGACATTAAATTTGCACGAATCAATCATAATTTTATGGGAGCGTAGGGTCATGAAATTATCGTCTGTGTATAAATTTTGTTGTTGTTCGTTATTTTTCGTGTGTTCCTAAGTTGGACACATAAAAATTCCGCATTTAATCGCTTTAAAAACACATTAACATAAGTATAAAAACTACAACAACAAATGAATTGAAAAAAAGTCGTAAAAATAACACAGTAACGTGAGTATTCACACGCCAAACTGCTAGAAAGCACTAAAAAATAGCAGTCTGTGACGAATATTCATAAAATTAATGAATGACTTGTGGCTGAGGTTAAGTGAGTGAGTGAGTTAAGATTTCAGACAAGATTTTTTTTTGAAATTTTAAATACCATTTTATTATGAAATTAATTTCCAAACAATAAGCTTAAGTCAAAAATATTTGATTCGATCAGCGACTGAACGTTTTGTAGTCATTAATTTGTTCTTTTCCAATCAGCATTATAAGAATCTTAATGATCATAAATTAATTTTATTTAAAAATTTGGTTTTATTTCATCGCATTAAAAGCCATTGTAACTTTATTGAAAATTTTATTGGCACTTATGGTGGATGAGGAATAATTTTAATATCCGGTTCTAATATGGAATAGGAAACTTTAAACTGGTCTTCGGTATGTGCCAATATGTCTCCTTGATATTCTGAAACAAAATTTATACCACAAATATTGACAACTGATTTTATTTTTTATTAACTTTATGAATTTGTGGGCATAAATTATACAAAATGAATTGAATAAATATTAAAAAACACCAGCACCAATTAAAAAACGAATTTTAAGTTAATTTAAAATGAGGTATTTCAAGCAAAATGTTTTTTTGACGCCATTGTCTTTTTGCTTGAAAATATCTTTTCTTTTGAATTTATTAATTTTATCTCCTTTCATTTTACTCTTTGTTCCGCCTTACTGTTGTCGTTTTTTTATCAATTATTTATTATGCTATAAAATGTATTTGTTATTGCCATTAGTTGTGCATAAATAAACGTTTAAATGCCAACGTTTGTAGTACAGTATTCACTTGATATACCTTCAGTTGTCCCAGCCTGAGCTTATTGTTACAAAACTTTATCGCTCGCACAAATGACAGTAGTTGTGGAACGCGCTGCAGTATAGCGTGGTCTTGTGAAGTTTTTAGTGTAAGACGATATTCCAGTTTTTAATCGATAATTTCAGTTCAGCAAATATTTTATATTCAATGCTCGTAATAAAAGCAATTTATTGCGCGGTATCACACACAAGCACCGACTAATACCGTCATACGACGGCTTCAAAAGTTCAAACTTAAAATGGCATCAGATTTAAGTTGCAGGCATATGCCAAGAAAGGCATCACATTATTTATATTTAGCACTAAAAGGTTTCGGCTAATTAATTTTAAATCAAAAAATAATGACTTAATTCTTAAAACCAAAATATCTTGACTTGGCTTTAAATCTTATGCAGTATTATTTGGTATCAAACATACCTCTTACATTTAATATTTATTTTATTGCATTTGAAATATTACAATTAATTTAGGTAAAATAAACGTTAAAATTGCAAAAGGATCAACAAAATTTCTTTGAGATTTTTCTTATATCAAGAAAAGTATTATTGTTTGTAATAATGTCTTAGATTTCACCATCAATATGGTCATTTTTGTGACCTAGCGATGGTCGAGCAGATAAGAAAGCCATACATATTGTTGAGATCCAGAATATTAAAGTAATTATACTCCGAAAAGAATATCAACAGTTTTTTTATTTGATGACACAGTAGACTTTAGATCAAAAATCTGTCTCTTAAGTCGTAAAAGTTGCTCTTTTAATCGGGTATATTGGATGAGCTTGAAATTAGCCTGATGCCTATGTATCTTAGATACTTTTTAGGGTCTTTCGTTTATGTTTCAGAGAGCCAGTATTCAGATATTCGTTTTTTCATCAAATTCGACAGCGCACAGAAGATCAGTGGAGCTTCCAGGAAGGTTTGAATATTTTGGCTACTAATTATATGATCTGCACTTACCGCCTTTTTGTTTTTAAGTTATTTAAAAGCATTTAACGCCGCTAATTACGGGGAATACGTAGTCAGTTGCTGTGCTCTTCCTTAAGGAAGGAGATTGATTGATAATATCTTTCTCTTGAGCAGACAGGGTTGTCAATTGTATTTAGTAGCTAACAAACTCAATATTTAGCATTTGATTGGTCTATAGCACGAAGGTGAAGATTCCGCTTGTTAAGCTTTGTCAGCGAAGCCGTTGTGCGTTTATTGTAAAAAATTTATTGAATGCTGGAAACTCTGTTTATATAAATTTGTTATGAACTTATGGTTATAAACAAGAACTGATAAAATTCACAGCTCATTTAAAATAAATTTGGACATGATAGCTGTAATTTAACAGTGAATTCCATTTTTATAAAAAATAATTCCAATACATGGTTTTCCTTAAAATAAATATGTATAAATTTAAATGTATGTTAAGGCATAATTGTAGATAGAGTATGCACTTGCTTCTTTAATAAATATTGATTCTAAATTTGTATTATTGCAATACGACCTTAATTACTCGGATGGACTTATGGCCTTTGAAATAATAATAAATACTTAGTTGATTTGGATATAAATTATCATCATGTATGTAAAAATAGCATCAACATATTAAGTTAGCTAACTATGTATAGCTAAAAATAAATAAATTAGTAAAATAATTCTTCACGAAAAAAATTCTTTAAAGCAATTTCTACATCTTATGAAATTTATGTTCTTTTCAACTATGCATATTTTAAATGTGTCCCAATAGTAAATGTGTGCTTAGAAGTATATCAAGATATTATGGTTAAAAATTTAAGTTAGTGAAAAATAATTACCGTGAGATGAACAGCAAGAAGAAGAAAGAAACGCTTTATAAATTAAAGGCAAAGATGAAAAATAACGCTTCATTATAACAGAATACAAACAAAATAATCCTCTTAAATTGATAGAAATATATTATTTTATGACGTTTAACGGTCATTTGAAAATTCCCCAGGCTAACCCATAGATGGCGCCACTTAGATTAAATCCATATAATTTTCAGGTAGTACCAACTTTCAAACGTTCAGTGTCAAAATTTGACAGCAAGCGGTCCATTTATTCGTGAGTTACAGCATTTTGAGTGAAGCAACTTTTGTTATTGTGCAAAAAATGGAAAAAAAGGAACTTCGTGTGCTGATCAAGTATTGCTTTTTGAAGAGAAAAAAATACAGTTGGAGCCAAACAATGGCTTGATCAAGAGTTTCCGGAGTCTACGCCAGGGAGAGCAACCGTAACAGATTGGTATGCTAAATTTCGACGTGGTGAAATGAGCACCGAAGACGGCAAACGCACTGGACTCCCAAAAGAGGTGGTTACGGAAGAAATCATCCAAAAAATCCACAAAATAATTTTTAATTACCGTAAAGTGAAGTTGAGCGAGATAGCTGACACCTTAAAGATATCAACGGAACGTGTTAGCTATATCGTAAATGAATATTTGGGTATGCGGAAGCTCTGCGCAAAATGGGTGCCGCACGAGCTCACAGTTGACCAAAAACAACAACGAGTTGATGATTCTGAGGAGTGTTTGAGGCTTATGAAGTGTAATAAAGCTGAATTTTTGCGTCGGTATGTGACAATGGATGAAACATGGCTCCATCACTTCACCGCGGAGTCCAATCGACAGGCAGCTGAATGGACGGCACGCTGTGAACCGGCTCCAAAGCGTGGAAGACGCAACAGTTAGCTGGCAAGGTGATAGCGTCTGTATTTTGGGATGCACATGGAATTTTGTTCATCGACTATTTAGAAAAGCGAAAAAAAATCAACAGCGACTACTACATAGCGTTATTGGAGCGTTTGAAGGAAGAAATCCCAAAAAATTACCCCATTTGAAGAAGAAAAAAGTGCTGTTTCATCAAGATAATGCACCATGTCACAAGTAAATCAAAACAGCCGCATAAATGGTTGAATTGGACTATGAATTGCTTCCCCACCCACCGTATTCTCCAGATCTGGCACCGAGCGACTTTTTCCTGTTCTCAGACCTCAAGAAGATGCTCGCGGGAAAGAGACTTAGCGACAATGAGGGAATAATCGCCGAGGAAAAACAGGCATCTTACTACAAAAATGGTATCGAAAAATTGGAAGACCGCTTTACTTGGTGTTCCGCCCTCAAAGGAAACTATGTCGAATAAAAAGATCGAGTTTTGCCAAAAAAATGTGTTTTGCTATGGTAGCCTGGGCAATTTTCAAATGACCTGTTATGTTAACATTTTTGGGAAATGCGCAAACTTTGCGTTGTTTGACGAAAATTTATTCTGTATTATGTCAAAAGAACAAAAATTTTTACGCCAGAAAGTAGTTCTCAAATTATCTATAATTTTCAAATTAATTCGATAGAAAACAAAAATTCCAGTTGATATTGCAATCTCAAAATATATTACGTAAGAGTTACTAGATGAGCGATTTTATCTTACAACACTCTAACATCTCATCGATGTTTTAATTCTGTTATAAGCATTTTGGGCGTAATTTCCGTCAAGTTTTTCAGCGTTATGATTTTTTCGAATGAATTTCCGTGACATTTTTTTTATAATAAGATTCGACCAATTAACATGGGAACTCATAGCAAAACAAGATAAATGATGGGTTATGTGAGGACGAGATATAGAGAAATCCTATTAATTGTTTGAAGACGATGGGTTTGTACCCTAGTGTAGGCACAACATGTATGCCAACATTCAAATTTAACAAACGTTCGTTTTGACATATCAAACTTAAAAACCCACAAATGCAATATTGAATTTATAGCTACACTAAAAACTTAATGCGAAGTTTCACATCAGCATTACTGGCATTTGGCACAAGCTGCGTGCAACAAAGTTTCCATAATTTGCTACGTGAAGTTTAAATCTAGCGACAGGTGTATCATATTGAAAACCAAAAAGCTCGTTATACCTCCTGGCAGAGAAGAACAGGAAAATACACATCGAAACCAAATACTTTAGGTCTTAAATGAGGCACATGAATTATTTTGATTATAAAAAAGTAAATTTTTATAATTTGCAGAATAGCTCACAGATTTTTATCGATTTAAGATATTGCTGTTTTTTTTTAAATTTTGCTTATAAGTATTCAAGAGCCTAGCAACGCATTGCTGTCAAAAATACTAAGTCTTGCATTACAAGGCAGGTAGTAAATTCACATGAATCAAAACAGCTCAATTTCAAAAATGATTAAGAGATAATAAACCTTTATTTGCTTTCCATAGTGGGACACTAGTACTAGGACAAACGTTTTCAATTGGCAAGAGATAGGATCATTAAAAGTGTGAAGGTCTTTTCAAAAGAGTCATTGAATCAGAATATTAAAAATCATTAATGGCATGTGGACTATGAAACTTGTTGTGAAAACCTATTTCACTCTAACTCTATCGCATAGCTCCAAAAAAAATTTAAAAAGTTAAAAAGAGTCCCGGAAGTGCTATGAAATTAAAACTAAATGTATTTCCGATACAAAACTCGGAATCGAATTAGTCACAAATTTAGCATGGTGCTGGAAAAGCTGAGCTCCTTATGAAAACTTTCACTGAGAGTCCTTACATTTTTTATGTAACCATGAGCGATTTTCGAATGTTTGATCGAACAAATTTCATGTATTTCGCATTTGTCGAATGCTCCTTTAACGAGAACCGATGATGAATCAGCAAATATGCAAACAGTTACCTTTTTCTTTTGAAAAGAAAAAGCTTATTTTCCAACGATGAATATGATCGAGCAAAAAGTTAATAAATGAAGTCAAAAACTTTACATCATCATTGTGTTTCATGGAACTTATTTCTTGCCGATAAATTCTGATTTAAAAGTATTCGGACTTGTTAAATAAAACGATACAAAATTATGTATTAATCAAAACTAATTTTTGCGCCTTACAACTACGACAGCGCTCCAATCAATCTAAGGCTGATTGAGAAAAAGTATTCAGCTTTTTGAGCAAATCTGTTCTTATGGTCTCAAGCAAATGAAAGCGTCTTCCTCGAAGTAGTAGTTATAGCTTTGGAAACAGGAAAAAGTCAGACGAGAACATATCAGGTTAAGACGGTGTTTGTTTGGCTGAGAACACTCATTGCACTTTTGACTAAGAACTACTGCTCAATGCGATGGTGCAGAATTCACTTCTCACTTAAGCACTTTATTAAGCCCAAAAAATATATCATATAATGAATATGATAAAAGTACCCACCCAAAATCTTTGTCACTTTTATCAGTTTATATGGAACTCTTTTGTTTAGTTTTTGAAACATTTTTTCCTAAGAGATTTTGTATAATACACATCTAGTCCATGTTTAATTAGAAACCTAAATGAAACCAAAATCGTACAAAGTGTAATAGTTAAAATTTCAGTGATGGCATTTGTGTTTTTGAGGAAATGTACTGAAGTGCGAGTGCGAGTGCACTTTATCATCATGAACAAGAAAGCTATGAAAAACATTTTTTTTTAAATTTACTAAAAAAATAAAAAGGACCCAACATTTTTTTACGCGTTTATCACCAAATTTACAAAAATTAATTAAGAAAAAAACAACAATAAAACAGATAATTATTAGAAATCGTACCCCAAAATTTGTCCACTATACCGAATGTACTAACACACATTTTTCACATTTCTAGTACACTAAAAAAAAACAAAATGTACATTGATTGATGCATATTTTTCACAACGAAAATGTACTGAAAACACTACAAACGTACTGAAAAAGGTACACTTAAGTATATTGTTTCGTCTAAAATTATAAGAATAATGGGTAAAAATTAAAAAATATATATTGTCAAAAAAAAAAACAAAATCTAATATGTGTCGAATCACTTTTGCAAATGATTATTCTGTTTTTTCTTGAAAAAATCGAAATGAAAGACTTTCCAAATATAAAGCCTTAAAATGTTGAATTTTAATTTCAGTATTCTATTTCTAATAATATGAAGAAAAAATATACAGCTGCGTGCGAAAAAATAGCAGTGTCATATGAAAAATCTTTGCCTGCATGAAAAATAGAATATATATATGTATATATATATATATATATATATATAATATGGTTTGAATTTATTATTATTTAGAAACAATAATAAGTAGGACACTACCGCGCAGTCTTAATTAATCTTCTGCACTTTAAAAATTCTTTTTCAAAGTTAAATCTTTAACCGCTTGAAATGACCGCGCTTTTTTATAAAAAATAAAACAAATTATTTAAATTTTAAATTTATATTCGGGTGCATTTCGATTCTATTTGAGTCAACCTCAGCATAAAACAATTTAAAGATTTAACTTTGATAAAGAATTTTTAAATTGCAGACGATATATAATATGGGTCATTTTTGTGGCTTAAATATATAATTATGTATGTAAATCTGTATACTGAACAATTTTTGCTTAACAGCTGTTATAGAACTTATTAAATTAAAATTTTAGTAGGACCTATAGAGCACAAAATTACATGAAAAACCTAAGCAAATTTTTTCAAAACAATTTTTATTATTATTTAGTTTGTAATTTTTTTTTTAGAAAATTTAAAATGCCGTTACTTAAATTAAAAAACAGGGACATTATGCGCAATATTACTAATTGTATTGCCAGGATTGTAGTTAGTTGAATCAACAACCCTCATTGCAGGTGCAGCGCTGAAAAGTAATATTACAGGTAAACACCTACATTGCGAAATTTCATGTTTATGAAAATTCTTCGGGCAATACTTATTTTGTATTTCTCTATTGGTTATCTTGGAAAAATATATTGTGTATGTACTTTGTTCGGTGCCGCTTCGACATAATATTTCAATTTTATCACAAAAGTAATAATATGCAAAATGTATGATATAAATGGGTACTAAGCACTTAAAACAATAAAATGTATTTTTATGGCATGACATAATTGCGAAATTCATTTTCAACGTGACATTTACGAGTGCGTTGCCATGTGCCACGACGATGCAATTTGACACAAGCATTAAAATATGAAAAATATTACGATAAACAAAGTTAAAACAAATCCATAGTATAAAACAAAGAATTTTGAACACGCAGAAGGGAGACAATATAACTGCAAGGAGTGATGATAAAAGTGCTTTGTAAAAAAATTGCAAATCTCTAATTACAAAAACAAAAAATTAATACATAGTAAAGTTCTTGTACAAAATGTATGTTACGAACAACAATAAACCTCAAATTTTTATCAAACAAAAATTGATTTCTCTAAATTATCTTAAATTCTCCCACAAATCTTTTGCACATCAAACAACAATGGGAATGATTCTATTTTGAGGACGACAACGCCAACACAATTTCCTGCGTAGTTTCACTCAAAAATTTGCAAAAGTAATGCGAATTTCTTAAGCGAATTCCGTTGCTCAAAGTTTTTTTTAAATAAAAATATTAACTCTTCTCTACCTCACAAAACTTGGCGCTCAACGCACACCAATACATTCAGCCGCTACAGTAGCTATACCGCTCTTTGCATGACATAGCGTACTCACTCTCACCAAAATGGCCACCAGCTGTGCACTTTAATAAATTATTTTAACTCTTTTAGACTAATGCCGATGAGTTCTGTGCGGAGATACATCGCTTTCGCACCCTCATTAGCTCTCTTTTACTTACCCATATACTCTATCTCTTTTTAGTGCACACTGGTTGCCTCAATAAATATTGATATTTAGTGGAGTACCACTAGTTACTGCTTTGGCTTAAGCTTGTGTCGGGGAAAAATCAGGCAGCAATAACCATGAGCATGTGCTCACAAAAATGGGCGTGCACAGCCAACAGTGGTGACTCTCTGGATTTTTGTTTTGTTTTTTGCTGCTAGTGCCACTGCACAAAACGCAAGCTGTGCGTTTCTATTTGCAGCGCTTGCCGGTTTTTGACATTTTTTTTTGTTGTTTTCACTAAAGCTTTTTGCCGTCGCATTATTTTAAAAATTTCATTTCACTTTGCAATACAACGCCCTAATGAATTCTTGTGAGATTTTATTTTTTTCCCTGACTTGTGATTTTTTTTTCTAAGTTTTTAGATTTTGCAAATTTTTTTTTTCTGAAAATCTTTTTCAGTTGGGTTTTGGTCGTAATTCTCCTCTCAGTTTTGGATTTTCCTATTTCAATTTGCAATTTTCAGTTGATTGAGTGCAGTTTTTCTAAATTTCTACTCCCTGGTGTGTTTTATGCATTTGCTATTTTAAGTTATTGTACAGGGTGATGATGGTAATGGTTTATAATGCACAACACAATAATCGCATTCTCATACGATATCGAGTAATCAGTGTCATACCTTGATAAATTTTGCCAGACCATCAATAATCTGCCGATCAATCAATATATATGAGCAATAACATTTTTAATGCAACGGTGTTTGCAATTCTTAATAATTACCGAGGACCGTTTTGCGCACGCGAATCTTGGTCTGCCTCAGTTAAACCACTGCCAGTAAGGTTGCCAAGTTGATTATAGACAAATTAACTGGCAAATTGTTGACTTTTTAATTAATTTATGTGCAAAAAATTTATAACCCTTTTTTTGCTCTTTCCAAAAAATATTTGCTCCAAATAACTTATTTTTGCAAAATTTTCCAATTTCTGTGTGCTTTGACAGCTGTACAGACGCCTGGCAGCGTCAAAATCGGCCAATTGGCAACCCTGACTGCGAGTAATGCCAATGGGCAAGATTCAATACAATAAAACAATGACGGACTTAAGGGGTGGTTGATGAGCGACTGCCAATACATTTAACATGGCCATTGCTATGGCTTTTTAGTGGTTTTTGCCATTGTATTTAACCCATCAGAATTAAAGAGCGCTTGGTTCAGTTGAAATATTTTCTGTTTAGAGGGCTCTATACTTATACTGCTTATGTTTTTCACCTTACTAGAAAAATATTATTGTATAAATTGATTTAATCACTTGGAGATCACACAATATGTCAGTCATTTCCAGAAATTGCTTTCTCATAGATCCTAGGTAAAACGATATGTTTGTTTAGAGCTAAAACCTCTTTTAATTTTCGAGACATAATATTGATATCGATAACATAATATTGTTACAATAAATCAGTACAGATATATATAAATAATTAAAATTTCATTCCATTTTTTTATTTGATTTTGATTTTCTTTAAGTCGTTTCATCTGAAAATCCATAATATATATGCCTTTTTAAATGTTTTTAATGCACCACAACAAAAAAGATAATATTACTTTAACCCTTTTCTTTGAGGAAAATAATCCCTTAGTAGTTGTTCTGATCAGGTTGTGTATATATGAGTTTGTGAAAACTGATCCAAAAGTATACATTTGTTCTAAAATATTTTTTAAATTAAGCAAGCGCTACGTTACGAATATATTCCATTCAAGGCAATTATAGTCGATCCCAACTTAATAGCTCAACTACTTCTACCTCTTTCTGAAATCTTTTGGAAGAAAGGAGACACCATAATGTATCGCTTAAAGTCATCCTTTGTAAGAGCTACAGAAAAATCACGATCATCCTGCAAAGTACTAGCTAAGGAAATCCTTATTCGCATTCGAAGCAAACTTGAGAGATCATTATGTAAACAAAAAACCAAATTCCGTACAAACTGCTCATATAGTTACTTTACGTACTATAATGGAGGAAATATGCGAATAGCAAATACAGTGCACAAATGTTATCGTCTCACAACATATTTATCAAATATTAAGAGAACTTAACTTATATAGATTAAAATAAAAAGCGTTTCATATTTCGAAAATATTACCTTTAAAGTGGACTCGTGGCAGATTTTAAGACCAAAATAATCCAACAAAACTCCTGCTTGAATATGATAAAAATATTTCAAACGTCAATCTACAAATCCACAACAAGAGATTGGCGCTCAAATTTCACGAAAGATAATATTTTACATAAATAGTACGTACGTATAAGTGGCTTGTAATATCAATTTAACCGAAAGAAAAGTTCTGCATATGCGACAATATCATTAAACCTATAGAAGTTAAAGATTTTTTTTTAACGAAAGACTAGTAGGGTTGGTATTCAAAGGAATTAAACAAATACTTTAAAAATTTTTAAATATTTCTACCAACAACGGTTCGACTTATGTTGAGATTATTTATGGTATATTATGAAGTCAAGCTGTGTCCTTGTACTGAAAACTAACCATCAATCTCGAGGCCCTCAAGGTCCATGTTGATTAGTGAAAAAACACTCCACATACAGATTAAGTTTGAAAATTCAATACTTACACTTCAAATCAAATATTTATAAGAATTTCAGTACAATTTCACAACAGCACCCTGTAAAACATAGAAATCGTTTGATTTGCTTGCGCCTTCACTTCAGCAACATCATAATGTGTGTGCGAACGTTATCAAATAACTCGCTGCTCATCACTTTAAATGCAATGCAGCGCTCGCAGCTGCTGGGTACAACTTCAAACGAAGTAGAAAATCATTGACACCAAAAAGTAGAACAAAAAACGAACAAGGAAATTTGCAAAAAAGTGTACGCGTCCAACAAGAAATGGAATTGCAATAATGGCAGTTTTATTTTGTTTTGTTGTCATTTTCTCAGTACAAAAATTTGCGTACACTCTTTACAAATACAAATAATGACGGCGCGTATCCTGGCAAATGTCCTTCAGCTAAATTGCATTTTTTTATTGCCCTGCAATTAGGGGTGAAATGCAAAGGGAAATAAGCAATAGAAATGAAAGAAGACACGGCAACGTAACGTCACCTCATCTCATTGCCATGTGATTTGAGGTGTTGCCTTTGGTTCTTTCTGCATCATTGTGGATTTTTCACCACTTTCTCTTCGTTCAAGGGTTGTTGATGTTCTAAGCCCAGCAAGTTGATGCTTCTGCTATCGTCCTTGTATTGCAACCGATTGTATGCTCTAGTGTGCTGTCAGTTTGTGGAATGCAGTTGCAAATAGCAAAGTCGTGCAAAGTTTTTAAGTTTCGGTTTTAAAAAAGAAATAAAAGATATTTTAAAAAAAAGTTGAAATATATAAAACTGAGTTGATCTCTGTGGAAATGGAATTTTAAAAACAAAAACTTACGTAAGCTATAATGGTGTATTAATAAAATCTTTAAATATTATAAATTCAAACGAGAAAAGGTTGAGTGTTACCATCGTAACAGAAAAACTATGGAAGAAAAAAATTAAAAAAAGAAGTGAACCCTGCTTTCTATTTGCTTTTGCATAACATTCTCATAAAATTTAAGTTTCTTTGGACTTTTTGATCAAAATTTTTTACATAATGTTACGCACATTGTAAGCTGAGACCGAATTAAGGATCAGTGATGAGCTACAGCATGAATTTGGAATACGATAACTTGCACTAAATCATTTTAAACTGTGGCATATTCAAACGCCCATCCAAAATCTGCAAGAGACAAATATTACAAGTCAAAAAAAAAATATTTCTTCTTTTCTGAAAAACACAATACAACGCAACCCGAACAGAGCTGTAGAATAAAGGTTTCCGCGATTTCTGACAAGGTTCACTAAAGGTACAGGTTGGGTTTTCGAAATAAACGACTCATATAAACTATTCATATCGTTGGAAAAAGATACTTTTGCTCTATTTTTTGAGTTGCATATGTTCTGAAAGGGCAAATGAGCAGATTTTGATGATCATTAGTGCCTTCGATTCTCTCTTACATTTCCTCAATTCATGATTTTCTTGTTGCAACTTTTGTTTTAAGGAGGATTTAAAAAATTCGTTCCTATTTTCAACATTTATTTTGAATAGAAATCGGACTTTAAGGCAACTGATGACGTTGAAGATAGTCCCAAGCCCACGATGTCAACTAACGTAAAACTACGGCTGACATTTGCTTGGAGAATTCAAATAACATATTTGGAATGGATCCAGAGAATCATACCAACGACATTAGATAAGGATAATTTCTTCTTAATTTCTTCTTCTGGAATTATAAGCAAAAAAGTTGGAATGCTCAAATTTCATATTCCTGGGTGACTTTGGCTCATTTAATTCAATAAAAAACTGAACTTTTTATATTCGCTGAAGAACGTTTTTTCAAATCATTTTAATGGAAGCCACTCAAAGCCTTGAAATAGAAAAAAGTTGACAAATTCGTCAATAAAATTTATAAATTTCAACAAAATTATAGAGAGAACTCTGCAAAAAAAGCTTTTTAAAATGGAAACATTTTGGGCAACACATTCATTATCTCCTATTAAAGCCTTAACTTCGATATAACATTCACAAACGAGTTTTTTGGTCATTTTTTGTGCTAAATAATAATGAATTAGTGAAGGTTTTTATTTTTTCCCCTCATTTAAGAACTAATTAGGTTCCGGAATAATAACGCTTGAAATTTGTTAAAAAATATACTCTGCTTATCCAACGAAATGATGAACAAGCTAAAAGTTTCACTCGAAAATTGTTACATGTAGAGAAATAATTTGATGATTATAATCATAGCCAAAAGTACAATATCGGTCCTTTATTTCCACTTAGTAAATTGGAAATTCAAGTGATAGCTAAACATAGAATAGAACTGGCTACAAGAGGATCTGATTCGTTCCAAATCATAAGTGGGATCTTTGAAGTTGAGCGGAGATAAAAAAAACTTCAAGAGGTTGGCTTGACATCTTTTCTCAAACGTATTTTATGAAGACCCGATATTTTCTGTGACTCAAATGAAAATGACTAGCATACTCTAAGTGAGGACACACAATTGTATATAAAGTTACTTTTACTAAAGGGCTATCAAATTCTTTTGCCCATCGCTTTATAAAACCAAGTAATGACGAGGCCTTCTTACAGATTGCATTAATGTGTTCATTAAATGTCAATTTAGCATCAACATGTATACCAAGGTCTTTGACTGTATCAACACGACAGATTTTCTTATCATTAAGCATATAATCAAATTCCACATTAATTTTCTTTCTAGAGAAGATCATAGTTTGGCATTTGTCAGGATTTAAATGTAAGCTATTTTTAAAACACCAAACTTCAAATGATTTCAGGTCAGACTGAAGGGCAAAGGTATCATCATCCACCTTCACAGATCTGTAAATTTTCATATCATCAGCATATATAAGCAGAAGAGAGTTTTTGATTACATGAGTAACATCATTTATAGCCAAAATAAACAGGAGCGGCCCCAGGTGACTTCCTTGCGGAACACCTGAAAATGCTGTAAAAGGGGAAGACAACACCTCTCTAAATCTTATTCGATAAGAACGATCAAATAAATAAGATTCAATCCATCTGACAAAACTTATAGGAAATCCTAGTTTCTTTAATTTAAACAAAATCAAGCACTGTGGTAACTTGTCAAATGCTTTACTTAAGTCGGTGTAGATACAGTCTACTTGTGCTTCAGAATCTATTGAACTTAAAGCAAAAGATGTGAAATCAAGAAGGTTGGAAACTGTAGATCTGCCATTAACAAAACCATGCTGACGAGTCGTTATGACTTCACCACAGCAAACCTTAACTTGATCATAAATAATTCGCTCAAAAAGCTTCGGGATTGATGACAACTTGGCTATGGGCCTATAATTAGAAACATAATTTTTCAATCCTTTCTTTAAAATAGGACTTATAAAAGATTCCTTCCAAAATTTAGGAAAATAGCCATCATTGATAGATTTATTAAAAAGAAAACTGAGTGGTTGACTCAGGATAAGACTACAATTAATTAAAACAGTGACTGGAATGCCATCAGGTCCAGAACCAATGTCATCATCAATGGATGCAATATATTTTACTATGAGTTCAGGGGTAAAAGATATTCTTGGTAAGCATCATCGCCTAAGTCATTTAGCTATGTTTGTTTGTATGTTTGTCTGTCAGACTTCATGCAGCATTCACGCTTTCGATGAAATTTGGTGTGCTGAACTCATCCTTATTCATAGCTCGTGATATCAAAAATGGACGAAACCCAATCATGTACATGCCAACCGCCTACATAAAATGGTATTTTAAATGCTATATAGACGGAGATATTTGCGGTATTGCAACCGAATTTCACACAAATAGTAGAAACGCTTGATACAAACTCTGGAAAATATTTGGGCTTTCTTTTATCAGAGAGTGCGGCAACTCCCATACAAATAAAACGCAATTCTGAGGGAGTTATTTACAGCAGAGATGGCGAAGTCGAACATAAGTTATGTATTTCAACTCCTTTACAAATTCGTTGAGCGATCATATAAATTTGTTTAGAAATGTCATTTTTAGATTCCACAAAAGGTAAAAAATAGGCATTTTCCGCTGCTTGTGTTTTTTGCCAACATTTCTTGTCAATATTCAGTTGGTCATTATCAGTTCCATTTATATCGTTTTTGAAGTTTTCTGTTTTCCAAAGTATAGAGCAATAACGACGAAAAAATACGAACTAGAGCTGGGGCTTGCCACTTTTTTTAAAGTCTTGCAATTTTGGTTTGCAAACTCGCACATTGCCTGTTTTAATTATGAGATTGGCTATCCAGCTCCCTCACTCAGCTGTTCTGGGAATGCCAGATTTAAGTTTCTGTAACAAAGTTTTATTCAAATACGCAAAACATTCGATGTAGTGGAACCAAATTTAATTTAAATGATTTGGCCAGACAGACAAAAAAGTGCGTGAACTTTTTGAACGCAAAACTAAAAAAAGATTCTAAAGATAACACTCAATTCAATTTCACACAAATACAAGAAATGGTTTTGACAAGGGTTCGTTGCACCTCTCACACAACTAAAAACTTAAAATCGTTGTAGAGAGAGCTATTTAAGTAAATATTTTGATGGGAGTGATTGCCAAAATCAGCTAGCACGTGGCGTGGCGAAAAAAATATAAAGCCTTATAGATACTTATAATGTTAAGATATAGATGGAAGTGATCGCAGATTTTCGATAGGCTATTTCAAGCAGATATACAGAGTGCGCTTGGTTGTGCTTACAGTTACTTGCATTAAATAAGCTGGAGAGAATACCGCATTGTCGTGCAGTCACAAAGCTATGGAGATATTGAAGCCCTCCGACTCAAGTACAACTTAGTCGATCATACGTAAGCCAACTGTGAATAGTCTGTTTTGTTATATATTCTTCGCTACTCGTCGGATTCTACTCAGCTTTAGTAGCGAACAATTGTGAAAACACTCTCTATCTTTAGATGCATTCACAAAATACAACTGTCTTGTTCGAAATAACTCATTATAAAGAAGAAAATAGATATATTTTGAGTTTCGGTGCAATTTAATATTAAACAAAAGTATGTGATAAAATATTGGATGATTTAATGGATGTTATTTGTTTTTTGTAGCACGTTATATGAAAATGTTTTTATAGAAGTTTTAAGGAAATTTTACAATAAATCTTTAAAGTCTTACATCTCTTAGTTAGTCAATCATGTAGGCGTTATTTTATTTTATTTTATTTATAAATGCGTTAAGTCAGCGCTTCGAGGGGACCCATTATACATGGTATACAACATAAAATAAGTCTCTTTTTTGTGTAAGTATGTTCACACCGTCCATATTCATCGAAAAAGCGTAATGGGGGCCCATTGAACAACACCGCCATTTGAACATTTTTTTGTGATTCGCAATAATAAAAAATAATATTCATTTTTTTGATAACTAATTTTAAACGATGCTGCGTTAAAGTAACAAGTTTTTGAAATGCTTCAAAAATAAAAAAACTTTAAGCCAATAATATATACATGTACGTAGAAAATACTCCTAATACTTCTATAAAAAAATTTTTTAAGTACAATTTATTAACACCATATTACATATATAAGTGCTACACAATAAAACACAGTAAACAATCGACCTCTCCGAATGCACATAGAGGATAATAAACATTTTTGCTGTCTACTAGAAAAAAATGTAATAAAATGAAAACAATAGTAGGGAAACACAGAAACAAAAAGCACAGCAAACCATAACATTATTGTTGTAAATTTTACGAGCGCCAATGTAATTCAAATATCCATTAATTACAACAATAATGACAAAAAAAAAGGATAAGCTATAATAAGAAGAGAAAATAAAGAAAAATAAAATGAGGAAACTAAGAAAATTGGAATTGAAAAATGGCAAATACGAGTAAATAGAAAAAGTTAAGGCACGGTAGTTATAAAAAAACTGTAAAGCAGCAGCCAAAAAGAGAATAAGCAAAAAAGCTCTACTTGCTGATAAGAACTTTTTCTGCAAAAAGCTGTCTCAATGAAATCTCACTGAATTCCACACAACTACCCGCAAAGTTGACGTGAATATTGTTAGTGATAAAATGAAAGCTTCCTTCCCTCTACATGAAAACTGAAGATTTATTGAAAAATAACAAGAAAAGGCAACTGCAATGTAAAAAAATACTTTTTTGGTACAAAAAAAAAATCCCAAAAATGGGAAATTTTAGTTTGCACAGTAAAATAGTAAAATATAAGCAGATATCATGGCACACAACAAAATGTACACAACTGACGATGTAGCAAAAATATCCCATCTAAGGGAAATTTCGGTGTGGTTACTAGTGCCGCTGCGTAAGAACACGTCAAATTACATGTTTAATAAAATTTCCCATATGGGAAATTTTGTGGGAAATTTTTGCTATCAACTACAGCAACTAATACTAATATACACTTGTATACATGTACTCACACAGATACTAAATGTAGCATAGAAAGTTAAAAACGAAAAAAGGCCCCTGTCACACACTTACGCTACTACACAAGAGTGTGCTATGTATGGCGTTGCCTCAGTATATGTGCGTATCTGTGTACCATGCAGCTACCATTATTACTGTTGTTGTTGTTGTACTATACATGTGCCCACCGTATAAGCAGCTACTCGGATACTAACAAATATTGGTTGCCATTCAAACAAGAATTCGTCGTTGCGTGTTTCATATGAAAACAAAACGTTGAAAAGCAAACATCCGCAAAAAATCATAGTTACAAAAGTCAGTTAAAAATAAAAGCATAAAATTTGTGTGTGTTTATTGTTGGTGTAAGTTCAGATATCTAGCTATATATATGTATATACCATATATTATAAAATAAAATCACAAGTTGTATATAACAAAATAAATCGGTTTTTTATGTTACCAGAATTGCAGTTTAGTGTTTTTTGTTGCAAGAAAGAGTTGTGGCTATTTATTTGCTATTTTTTACTGTTGTTTTTGTTGTTGGCATGTTGTTGTTAATGTGTGTGCGAATACTGTTACTTTATTGGCAGTAGCTGGCTGTTCTTGTATTTTTCACTGATGTTGAACTGGTTTGTGATGTGTGCTTAAGCAGTTATGAAATCGAAAATGGTTCAGTTATACTACCCAGAAACTGGTTCTGGTAACACATGGCAACAGAAAAAAAAATACTATTCCAAACAAAAATTATGAAGAATGTGTTTAGTTTTTAATAAATATATTTTATATTCTTTGCTGCAATCTTGCACACATCTGCACACATAATGATAATTACTTGTTTTTATTTTTAAGAGATTTATTGAGTCTTAAAAGCAATCAATTACTCAAAAAGACTTAAACGTAATTCTTAAAGTAATTTATCTTAAAGTTTTATACATCAACAGCTAACATCTGAAAAAAGTTTATGAAAGGAACAAATATTTTGAAGTTTCTATTACATCTAACGTTTATTATAATTTTTTAATATATTCGGAAAATTGTATTTACAGATTAAAACTATGACTTATGTATATAATTAATTCGCTATTAAGTGCCAGAAAAGTACTAAGATTTAGGTCATTTGATGAAGAAAGATCTTGGGACAAATTCTTTAACTCACAGCCAAATTTTTCAAAAGCTTATGTGCAATTGTGTGAAGCAAAGTTTTTCACGCTTACTTTTCAAAGCAAATTTATTAATTTACTACAAAAACCACCGTATGGACATCAAGTTAACTTATCTATATTGTTCACTCAATTTGTAGTATGTTAGCTTTTAGAGAAATTAATGCAGAACACTTTCTTATCGTGCCTAGTTAATAAAAGAATGAAAGCAAGGTCGAGTTAAGAAAAATGAAATTAAGGCCGTCTATCCATTAGTTCTGAGTTCTATTCTTCCTTACATTGTTTCTTAAAGTTGTTACTAAGTAAGCATTTATGAATTGTGGCATTTCCTATAGTGTTATTGAAATCTGAATTATGAACCTTGGTCAAAACAGCGGATCTATAATTGCTGCCGAAACCACCCTCAATTTTTCTGCGCTCTCAGCCAATCTCAGTATGCTCTGTATTTTCACGATAGGCAGACTTACTTTTAGCTTAGCGCAGGTTACGCCAGCGTTTATCGTCAAGTCCACGAAGGTTCGTAACTGAAACTTTTCGTAAACGAATTTAGGCAAATTTATACTCAAAATATGTTGCGATGCTATTATCTTAAACGCACTTGACTATATAAAAGATATATTTATTTTAAAGCAATTTAAAATGAAACAATGATTTTCATAACATACGATTTTTATTACATGAAATTTTAATAGCCTCATATTATTCATGCCGCGATTTCTTTTTTCGATTTTTGCATGCGATTTTTATCCCATGTTAAGCTTATACATGTGTAGATTTTGCGAAAAACTGGTGGTTGAAACATATTATGTACAATCCAATGGTCACCGAACCCTTTTTCTATTAAGTATTATTGTCAAAATAAAACGATTAAGGTCGAAAAAGAGAAACATATTAACATCACATGCAATTATGTTTCAAATATCATTCTTGCTATAAAATAAGTAATAGACAGTGGGTCGAAAATACGATTTATCAAAACCATTTTTTTTTTCAATCATTATCGCACGGATTGATCTCTCAACATATTTTTTAGGTTATTATACTTAGACTTTTAATTAATGTTACTATTTCTACAACCTTTGTAAAATATGGCCTTAATCAATTTTAATAATTAGTATTTAATTGAAAATTCACTTTTATAAGTGTTTACGTATGAATAATATCCAAAATATTATTCTTTATCATGTCAACAAAACGGTATGAGGTATGAAGATTTTTTAATAATATCCTAGCTAGGATTGCACAAGCTGTTCAAAGTAATCGAATGAACATAGTAATGGTGCTCTTTGAATTAATCTAAAAAAAATTTCAATAAATCCAGCACCACCAAAAATATTAAACTTTATTTGGGTTCAGTATCTCCACCGTAAAATACGATTACTTTAAAAATTAAAAAGTTCAAAGAATTAATGAACTATGACGCTTAAAGTCACAGTGCATTTGGTCTTCTCCAAGTAAACTCATGTTTAGAGTATATTCCTCTGAACTGTAGTTTTAAGCTCCAAGACTCGATAGCCCGCTGACCGATTCAATTGGAAGTCATAACAGAAATACACAACTTATGGTAAGCATATTGATGTTGGAGATATTATCAGATATTTTTTTTAACATAATAAGTTACGTTAATTTATGTTTGATTAAAACTTTGATGAAATTGTACAAAATCTTAATTATTATTGCATGAGAAAGCGTTGTTTCTGCTATAATTAATTTCACTTATACATTTCCTATACACTCATAGCAATTGCCTATTTTGGGCCATGTTTGCTCTTTTCAGAAACTTAATTTTAAAAGCGGCAGAAGAAGCTCACCCGCAAATCTTTCAAGTGCCACTTGTAATTTAATCACCAAATTTCGTTAAAATTGAAATGAATCACCAAAACCTGTAGATATAATGCCACTTATATACCTTTCACATTGATCTGATGCCATGCATTGTACATTAGCATAGAGATATTGGATGTGCCTTTTTATTAAGTTTCTTAAAACTTCAAATCATAGTAAGTTAGTGGGTACGTAAAAGGTGGGATGTTTGACAATTCTTAAGAATATGCCTCACTGAGCATAATACTATTTGCAAGCTTAAAGCATCGCATCAAGTACTAGTGAATTTTGGTTGTTGCAGAAAAGGTACACCAAAACAACGCCAAGTTCTACCAACTATATAGCGCTACATGTACAGCTCTTAGACATGAATGTGTTTCAATTTTGTATCAGAAATATTTATTTTGAAATTTTGTGAAAAAAAAAGTCTAGACATTGGCTTCAATGAAATAGCACTGTAGGAATAATTATGATATCCCATGAAGAAAAAATCATTTAGTATACTCAAAGGCAAGATCAAATTCAATGCCAATCAGGAGAAACTCAAAATTTTTTTCATTTTTCATTCTTAACGATGCTAGAAAAAAATTTTAGCAATGTAGGAATTGGTGCTTCTCCGAGAACCGATAAATATCGTTATAGTTCTCGTTACGATATCAAAAATATTATCTCTCCTATGACCGAGTACGAGAACGAAAAGGGTCTGGCTGATATCCCGTTCTCGGAGATTCTGTAATGCTTATCGTAGGATAGGCACTAAATTATCACCGAGCACGAGATTCAGCTAGTGATTTCATAATACAAAAACACTTAAAGCGCAATAACTTCGCACCTATGGTTGCAGGCGTCTTGAAATTCAGTGCTAGGATATATATTTTCTATGTTAAGTTCCTCACAAAATCAAGACGAGATTAGACAACGAGGCATGGCACCTATATAGAACAAAAACACTTAAAACGCCATATCTGAGCATCTATCGCAGCTACAGTCGTGAAGCCTGATACGTAAATGTAAACTATTTATGCCAAGCAACTCGCTTTATGTAAACAGGGTTGGATAATGGTTCATAGCTCGTCCCATTCAACTAAAACTGCTACCTGGCTATTCTTAGAACTTATACCAAGTCGCGAAATTTCGTACATGGACCCAATTGACTGCAGTAAAGACTGCGTAAAATGCATACGGGGGTAAATAAGGGACAGTATATATATAAAATTGTGAACAAGAATGGCCGAGAAATATCCAAGATAACGAGACGAGCACGAGACGAGAACGAAACAGATTAAAAATTTCTCGTACGAGAAATAGTACGAGACCATAAGCTTGGCGCCACTACGAGCACGATCATTTTTGAACTATCGTATTGTGCGTGTCATGTCCAATATTTTTGACACCAAGTTTTACAATTTAAATTAACTTAATTTTTGATTATTTCTCAAGTGATGATCGTTTTCATTTCGATTTTTTTTTTAATTTTTTACCCCCTTACTATATCTTGTTTTCTTTTTTTTCTTCTTTCGTTTTTCAGTTTATGTCACAAAGCCGCCATAAATTTTAATTATACAAATTTGAACAAATTCACCAACAATTACGCCAGCATTACGCTATTACTAACGCCAACCAGCTGCTGCTACCCACTAGGTCATTATATCCGGTGCTTTTTTATTCTTTCACCACACGCTTTTGTCATATGAAAAATCTTTAAAAAAAAACTACACATTTTACACCAAATAAAACTTAAGCAGCTCATCGCGTGCTCGGCGTTAATCAAAACAGCTGCGTCGCGAGCAAAATATCAACAAAAACAACAACAACAGTGGCATAAACAACCCAGACAACCTTTGCAAAATGTTGCTGCTGGCAACTCTTTAAGCTGCGTTAATGAAGCATTGCCAACTGAAATTGTCATGTTTTTTGGACAAGCTACAGACGTTGATTTTTTTTTTGACATTCTTTGTTGTTTATCCACTTTTCTGTTGTTGCTTTATTGCACACAAACACACGCACACACACTGAAACAGTCATAAGAAAAAAAAATTGACATACGAACACAGGCCTAAAAATGTGTGTGATTTGTCTTTTCAATGTGTTGGTGTTTTTGTTTTGAATGAAATTGTGACGAATGTGTTGTTGCTGTTGTTGGCAGCAGCACCAGCAGCAAAACACCAAAATCGTCATCACGACGTCTACTTTTCATAATCATCATCGTTGTGATGTTGTTGTGTTTACATTGGGAAAGGTTATTGCAGCTCTGAAGCTTTTGTTGTTGAAGTTGCTTTTGGTACTGTTGTTGTAACAGAGACTTATTACCAATTGATTGCCGCTGTAATGCGTGTGCAAATGACTGAATGAATGCGCAGACGATGGCGGGCGGCTGACTCATTGAGACAGGGACTAATTCTTTCGTTTTATTTGCTGTTGTGTTTTTTTTTATTATTTGAATTCTTTTTATGCCTAGCGATTTGGCTTTTGTTATTCATCAGTTAGTCAGTTTGGTTTGGTTTATAGGGATTTTTTTTTTTGGCAAGGCTTTTGCGCTTTAACTGGAGATATCAGTGTCAATGACTCTAGTGAACGGTAGCAGTGGCGTAGCTATAGCTTGCGGGTATGAAGAATTGTGTGCTAGTTGCAAATAAAATTTTTTAAAGAACATGAAGTTAAGAAGGTAAGTGAGTACATTTCACTTTTTTTACTTATAAATAAGTGATCAGGAAATAAATAAAAATATTAATAAATATTTGATTTGTTTCAAGGTTTAAATTCTGCCTAATATGGGACAAAGAATGAAATGCTACTTATTCATCAGACCAAAAATTCATTGTTTATAAATTCTGTTTTCATTTCAAAATATAAGCAGTCATTATTTCCACGTAAACATCTTTTAAAACTGTACTCGAATTTTCGCTATGACCTCTTTTAGATTTGACCTTGCAGTCAGTCAGTTGAGTTACTTGCTGCATGAATGCGTGAAATAATGAAAATAATCTCAGTTTTAAAAAAGAGATCACCGATATCGAATAAGCTAAGGCTTACAGCCTGCTTATGGACATGAGTCGAAAATTTTCATCACTTGATTTTCTGAATCTGGCGTGAAGAACACTTTTCAAGGTTTGGCTACATGGTATACTCGTATCAGTCAAGTTTCCAAAATAAGGTGGCCATAGCGTGTGCTGAAGTTATTGGGGTATCACACAAAATTCACAAAAATTATACTAAATAAAATTAATGAACTTGAACTTTTGGCAACACTTGCAATAATTGCACAAGAAGTGAAAAAAAATAATAGTGAAAATTATGATAAAATGGGCGTGGTACCTGCCGTGCAAATTAAACTTTGGAACATTTTGCTGAAATGTAAAAATAGTGATCACGCTTGTGAGTTTTTTAATACAAGCTACTAAAAATACAAGCAAGTGTCATAGGTCATAAGAGTTCTTTCTGCTTTCACGCTAAGACAACGAAGACTTAAGTTTATAAGCATACCCATTAGTATCATGGATTTTATTCTCATCTTGCATGGCCTCTTTTCTTATGCATTGCTAGATAACTCTATTTATCACATAGGTATTTTTTTTACATCTTTTTTCAAATATATTTAAATTTGCATAAGACCATCATACCAAAAAGGCACGTTTATGACCACATTAGGTACTATAGTTGACATAATATATTGTTCCGGACTTAATTCTAACAACACACTGTGAATTCCTGCTCATATGCGTTTGAGCACTAGCATTTATACGCATTACATATTTTAACATACACGAGCTGGAAATATTTATATTAAAACACATAAATTATAACAAACAATAGGCCGTAAAATTTGTGCAAGAACGTACATAGCAAAAATTCAATGATACCAGCCTATTCGTCTGTATATTCGCCATTTGATACTGATTCCAGTATCTTCTCAAATTCCATTTTAATTCATGGAAATGATAAACGGCACGGCTTATACCTCAAATGGCACTGGCTTACGTATATAATTGCAATAAAATCGCTCACATACAATAGCGCCATATATCATCTAGTAGGTACACACAAAATATATACCATAATATCTGCTACATATCAATTTTTATGATTTTATGAGGACACGTTCATTTTCGGCAACACAATGTGCACTAAAGTATGTGAACCTTTCTTTAGATTTGCTACCCCTACCCTTTGACTCAACTGACTGCACTGGAGGTGTGATGCTTGCGTAATTATTGAGTTTTGGTCATAAAATTTGTTTTTATGATTTTATGACTTAACAATCACTTGATTTATATCTGGTTGTAAAAATGTGTATTGTTTGAGATAAGTCATTTTATTGACTGACATAAATCTCTGCTGTCTGCTGATAGAGACATATAACTTGTATTGAATACTATTAAAATATTAGGTATCTTTAGTTTTTTGGAGTAATTATACACAACTGGAAGAAAAATTGTACAACTTTCATCATATCAACCGCAGTTAGGCCTAAAGAGTAATTGTCATATTCTTAAAGAATATTTTCTTGAATTTACTAGACTTAGAGTGGTAATGTACATTTTAAAGTTTAAGCCTGCCAGTTTTAAAAATTTTTAGTTCTTAATGTAAGTGTGATGAAAGTTTTATGAATGCAATTCAACCCCATCTATTGTGTTATTTGTACATTTTAAGGAATGTACAAAAAAATGAAATACAATAGGACAGAAAACCTCATCACCCACATACTATGTAAAAAAAAATTGATAATGTATTCCTCCAACGGCACTGAGTTTAACCCTTGTCACGGAGACAATAAAACTACAGAGTACATACTGTATGATTACATTGACCAAATGACAATAGGCGGTTTTCTGCAAATGAAAAACAAATTAGCGTCTGACGGTACACGTCCCAAAAGTGCATTCACTGTAACGGCAGTGAAATACGCAACTTCTTGAAAACATTCACGCTGCTACTTAATATTTCAGAAGTATTAGGAAAGAAAACATAAGAAACGAGGAGTTGCTCCTGTACAGAGAAGGTAATTTTTGCCAGCATGGATATGTTTCTAACTTATAGGTGATAAGAAACTAAATAAAATTCAGCATATTTAAAACTATAAGAAAATTGGTATTTAATCTGCCCGGATCACGGGTCGTAAAAGTAATATTAACTTTTGTATTATATAAAGAATTTTTTGAAAAAACTGTAACTGTTGTAAAGGCAGTAGCTATCAAAACCCAGCAAAATTTAATATGTTTCACTTTTCTTTTTAAATTTTCAAGCTGTCCTCACCACTTCAATAATTGTGAGTCCCTTCGTGAATAAAATCAAGCAATAATTTAGTTTTTTTGTCTTATCAAAAGAAAATCTTAAGCTAAAAATTTCAAAATAAGATAAGAAAACTTTAAAATTAAATAATAAAATATACAATTTCCAAAAGTTTCAAGCAGGTGGCATTAAGCTATTTCCGTATAACACCATACAACTCTCTGAATACTGATAGAATACGAGAAGAAATGAGCAAATATTGACTGCTGTTGGAGAACAATCGACTGCGAAAACTTGGCAAATTAGTTTTTAACTTTTTCATTTTTCTTTGCTATTGTTTTTTTTTCTGCTTTTTTTCATTTAATGCTCTCCAACTGCTCCACTACTAATAACAAAGTTGGAAGCCCAATTCCAGCATAGTGTCGTTTGCTTTTGTATTTTATTTGAAACAGCAGCATCCACATTGAAATATCAAATTTACTGCTAGACAGTTGGCAATTTTAGCATAGGAGTAGAGGGGACTGCTTTAATCAGTTGACATTTTGTTTTTGCGTCAAAACTATGAACTAACTACACGTATCGCACAAGGACAAATATAAAATGAAATAGCAAAAACACAAGAACTTACAATTAATTGACGCAAATTGCGAGCACAAATGGTCAAAAGAAAAACTAAATGAAAGCAACATTTTTTTTAATAATAACTTGACGTTTCTCCAACAGAATGATAAAAGTATGAACCAAAAATGAGTGTAGTTAACTTAAATATCATGATGCTTACACCCACATCACATTAATGGTGCAATTTCTGACATAGCATAAACTAATAAATGGCGGCTGCTACAAACCATATGTCTCCTCTTGTTTTTGCTCTGTGTGAAATTTAATCAGTTTAATTTTAAGTAAATTCATTGCACATTAAATGTCAATGTTAAGGCATGTAGTTAGTGTTGTCAAAATCGGGGATAGCAAAATTGTTTGTATCTAATTCAATATCTTTGAAGTAACTGTCTATGATAAGTAACCATTGAATATGGATTTTTTTAACTTTTGAACAGAAGCCAACAAAATGGAAAAAAACCTAGCACAAAACTGTTCAGTACAATTCAGTATACTTCATCGCAAAACAGTTCACAATAGTTTAGTTTAGTTTAATGCAAATCAGACCAGTGCAGTACAGATCAGTACATCTTAGTCAAATTTAGAACAGCATAGAATTCAGAAGAGTTCCAATCAGATCAGTTCAATACAGCTCTTTCAAGTTCACTTCAGTGATGACATTTTAAGTGTAAGTGTGCTGTATCAGTACACTCTCGCTGTCAGTAAACTTGGCTTATTTTAGTACATTCGGAATTATCACATTTTGGCACATAAGCTTTTGCAATTAAAATTATCATCTAGAATTTTTTTATACAGACTTGTGTTCCTGACACATAAAACGGATTTCTTTATTTTATCTAGACTTGTGGTAAATATCTCTTTTTTAAAAATTTTTGGAAGTTCAGAAAAGGGTACGTTCAACCTCCAAAAAAAAAATGCGATTCTAAAATCAGTACATTCACGAAATGGTTCACTACGTAAAGCTCATTCCAGTTAAGTTGAACTCCGTTCAATTCGTTGCAGTTCAGAATGTTTTATAATAACTTAGTATAGTAGATTTTATGGAAACTCCGTTTATTGCAGTGCAGTTAAGTGATATATAGCATCTTTTGTCATGACAGTTCAGTGAAATCAAATTCATTAAAACATCGTTCAGTTCAGTGTCCCCAATTTAAAACTGTGATCTTAGGCTCAGTTTAGGTCATCTGAATTATCGTTTCTTTATTTAAATATATTTGCATTCTTTTCAGTTAAAATCATTATAGTTTTTTAAAAAAATTTACATTTCTAATTGAAACCATACGATTACCTTTAAATTTTCAACTTTCACTACGTACGAGTACGAATACCACAAAGGGTAGCAAAACTTAATTTTTGTGTCAGCTGCTTTTTGGTTTGAGGGTTTTCCCTTGGCACAAGTAGTTGCTAATACACTTACAAATGAGGGCTGATGGTGTTCTCAATCCTACAATGATTTCATTTTGTAGTTGGAGACTGCAAATTGTGTTGCCATAATGAAAATTTGCACATTTAGGCAACAATTTATGATTGCTGGTAATTTATATGAAAATTACGTTTTACATAAATGTGTAATGTACAACGGAGTCATACCAAAATATGGAATTGTGGTTCATTCATTTATTTCAGCTTTTCCTGAAGTAAAGTGTCATTTTGAAATTTTAATTATAGGACTAAGTGGATTTTAGCGTAATTTTTTTATTTATGATTAGTTGTTCAGAAAATTATCTTGGTAATTTCGTTGAAAACAATTAAATAAATTAGCACTAATCATTTAGTTTATTTAAAATGTTTTGCAGTTGCCCAAACTCAATTCTCATAACTCCGCAATTGGGAGCTTTCGCATATAAATTTCTATTGGCAATACGTTTCCACTTAAATAGAAAGGCATAAGGATTTGCGCCTCTTAAGGAAATAAAAACAAACATTCACTTTTTATGAAAAGAAAATAGAAAATTCTATGAAAATAATAATAAACTCGCATATGGAATCAAAAAAATTTACACAAAATTCAAAATCGACTTTTTGATTGATACTGATGCACCGTATCAAAATACATGTTCCTGCAAAATTTTACACTCTTACAATTTAAAACAACGATCTTAAGCTCTAAGCTTAACTTGAAAAAATGTTGAAAAATGTTGGCTTAGTTTTCATTTTAGAAAGTATTTTGCTTCTCCTGTTAAATTTCTCCAATGTAACTCAAGGCTTTTTTGATTTCAAATGACGATGTATACTTTACATTTTGTTGAAATCAGTTAGAAGCCTCTCATTCTCATTTTGAGTTGCATATGTGGTAGATATCGATACCTTTCGAAATATCGTAAATTGCTCAGTTCTACACACAGATATATGTATATAAGATCGATCCAGTGGCAGGATAACGAAACATTTCAATTTATGATATTTGGAGAATCAATATCAAAAGCAATAGGTATCTTCGCTTAATTATGTCTGGCAAATTGTCAAAGTATTTGAGTCAAATGTGAAGCCAGTTTTTTTGTAAGGCTGGGACATCAGATTCACGGAACACATTCCACTTAGTGCTTCACCGATACGAGAACGAAACGATAGTTCAAAAATTACCGCATCGTCCTCGTAGTGTCACCAAGCTTATCGTCTCGTTCTCGTTCGAGAAATTTTTAGGCTGTATCGTTATCGTCTCGTTCTCGTTATCGTCTCGTTCTCGTTCTCGTCTCGTTCTCGTTCTCGTCTCGTTCTCGTTATCGCCGATAACTTCCATTCACATTTTTGTAAACATAAAACAAGTTAAACCAGCGGCTTTCCCGCGCACTGTCCGTTGTACAACCACGTCTTTTTTTTACGCAGTCTTTATTGTAGACAATTGGGTCCATGTACGAAATTTGAAACTTACCATAAGCTCAAGAATAGCGACGTAAAAGTTTTTGTTGAATGGGAGGAGCTTTGACCCATTAGCCAACCTTGTTAACATTTAGCGATTTGCGTAGCACAAACAATTTTCATTTACGGTATGCCATTTTAAGTAATTTTGATTTGTAAAGGTGCCACGCCAGTTTTTCTAATCTCCTTCAGATTTCGAAGGAGATGCGTTTTAATTGTTTTTGTATGATGAAAGCTCTGACTGAATTTCGTTTTCGGCGATAATTTAGTGCCTATCGTACGATAAACATTACAATATCGCCGAGAATGAGTTATCGGGCAGACTCTTCTCGTTCTCGTCCTCAGTGGCACGAGAAATAATTTTGTTGATATCGTCCCGTTATCGTTTTCGGTCTCGATATCAAGAACGATAACGATATTTATCGGTTCTCGGTAAAGCACTAACTCTACTACAAAATTTACAAGTGTTTACCACCGATGATTTTCGCCGAATGTAGAGAATTTAGTGGGCTTAGCCCATTCCAATGTAGAATGGCTCACCAGATCCTGTGGGAATCCAATTCCCCTTCAAATCACATGTTGAAAGTAATAACGGATTTGACGCACGTTGCGGAAATCACCACCTGAAATCTTCCAGAAAGCATTAGAGTGGAACCCTCAGTGTATCAGAAGTTTTCGCTAAAGCAGATAATACGTGAATTGAGAAAATTTTAGAGTAAATTGAAAGCACTCGCTACTGATCTTGCACGTTGGAAAAGTTTTAAGGAGGTCCTATGCTTCGAGAGCATTGAAAATAAAGTTTTGGCTTTTCCTGAAGCAAAAAACTCAATTTTGTTCATCAATTAAAGGATTTGAAACTTTTAAAGTAAGTTTAGTAATTCTTTCGAGACCGAAATAATCCAAGTCTAATAAATTTTTGAAACTACTCGTACTGCATAATTTATAATATTTATAGACACATTCTTTGTAAAACAGAAAAATTCAATTATTTTTTAATCCTATGCAAAACAAAATCAGAATACAGAAACAATAAACATTTAAAAACCCATTTAAAATGCAAATCAAATCATTGCATTAAAAAGAAATGAAATGAAAAAAGAAAACTTTCAACATAAAAACAAAGGACAAAGTCATCAAATCTGATAAAGAAATTAAATGAGATCTGTGCAATTTGCCATTGTTCAGCGTTGTGCTCATAAGAAAATTTTAGAAATTCCTCAGCGCAATGCTGTTGAAATTGAATGCGTCTACAACAATGGCAACTGCACTTAATGAAGCACCTCCCAGCAGCCACATTTAACCCAACAGTGCCAACACTTAAGATAATATCTATTCGAAATAAAGAAAGCAAAAGTAAGAAAAAAAAAAGAATGCAAAAACCCATCAGACACCAGATGATAATAAAGTGCACACAAACAAACAAAAGCACACGCACTCATACATACTTCTCAAGGACCGCTCACTGACTGCAGCTGCTGTCCTTAATTTAAGTTTATTTTCATTTTCAACTTCACGCCCCCAACTTGCCGTTTGTGAAAAGTTTATAATTTCGTGCAAAAGTAATTTTAAAAGCTTAGCCAGAGTTTCATCTAATTTTCTTCCTGGCGTGGTTGGGGCCATCAGAGTCATTGTCTTCAGCAGCAGCAAGAAGTTTTCTTCTATTCAAGCGTCTCAACATTTGTGTTGCGACTGCTGCTTGCGTTGCGTCTGTATTATCTAGTGGTGGGAACGTTAAGCATAGCTGCTTAAACGCAACCGCCCACAATGATTTTAATGAGATTTTAGCACAATCAGATGAGAGCGCTACCTACCTGGCTGCTGCTGCTGCTGCTCAGAATGTCTTAAGCGTTGTAAAGTTAGGACGGACCAGTTGGTGCATAGTAGCGGCATAATGATTTTTATCAGTGTTGCTCCATTGGCATTTTGCTCAAAAGACAATTTTCAATAAAGTCACGTTTTTGTCATTGTTAGTATATGAATGTATGCGTGTGTGTGTGTGTGTTTTGCAATTTTATGAGATCTCATTTTGGACCAGTGGTACCTTCCACATGTTAGTATTGCCAAAAATTCTTATTAAATGTGAGAAAAGCTAGTAAAGATAGTTAAAATGAATTTTTAGCGATCAGAAATTACCACACCTTTTAAAAGACTTTTTTGGTTTGCAATACGATTTAAAAATATCCAGTCAGACCGATAAACTTCAAGTAAGAAATTGAAATTTCACTTAATAGGCATAGCTACAGAATGTCCAGCCTCCTAATGCAAACACTACGCTATGTGACACTTACACTTTGAAAATTTTTTGAAGTCCAAGATGGTGATGTTCGGTTATGATGAGTTAGTCATGACTAAAGCCATTTATGTTAATTTTCATTTCAATTTTCATATATCAATGACTTCCATTTCCAGCTATTGAGCTAAACATTAAATTTTAGCTTCAAGCTAATGGTATTTTCCAAATATTCTTGACTCTTAAACTCTTAAATGAGGAGCCACAGCTTGAGAGTTCGTCTTCGATTCGTTTCAATTCATGAAAACATCAGTTGTCATTTCTTAGGTACTTATAAATATCTTATTATATATACTTAAATATAATTGGTAATTTTCAATTTCAAAACAAAAAACTTTTCATTTAAGAGTTGATGCTAATTTCAAAACTCATACTTTTAACTTGAATATAAAATAAATATTGATGCTTTTCTTATCCTTAAATTCCCTACAGGGTATTCCTTTATTTTGCCGCATTAGGGGCTACCCTTTGCCTAATTTTTTTTTCTGTCTTTATACCCGTTTAGGGTTGCCGTTTCAAATAAAAAATAGATTTTTATTACATTTTCGATTTTTCTTTCAGAATATTTTTTTTTATTTTACTTTTCTCATTTATGCCTTTGCCAAAAAAAATCTCACAAATATTATAACTTTAACCGTATTTAAGGGTTGGGCGGTTCATTCAAACTCAATGCCAGTCAGAGGCTTGGCAACTGCTGCTGCTGTTGAAAAACGCAAATATGGCACGTACTGTTAGAACCCATAAGTTTACATTTTATATCGCGTATATGAGGCAATATTATAAATTTTGAATTTTATCTTGCACATTAGATGGTTTGGCGCTCTTGTTGTCGATTTGGTTTGGTTGGCTTGTGGCAGTAACCACCGCAGTCGCACTCGCTGGGTCTATGTTCGTTTGACAACAGAGATGCCTGACAATACACACCCACAAACGTACATATGGTACATACGCATACATACAATTGTGCACAATTTCGCACCCATCCACCATCCACTACGATTCTGGCATAAACAGTCTTTTTCATATTGCCACATAAACGTTAAGACGTGCGCGAGTTTTGCTTGCATTGACATTTTAAGGGTGTCTACAGGGTGATTAAAAATAATTGCAATTAACTATAACTTAAGGTAGTGTTGATGGGATGGTGAGGACATTACAGAAAAAAATGTATGTAGGAAATAGGTAATAGGAATCGTTGAAAGTTCTTATATATTTTTCCCAAAAAGGATACGAGTTGGCCATTGAGCCATTGAGCATCGATTTTATTACTTAATTTTTGTGAGGACGTAAATTAATAGTTGATGTTGGATCACAAATAATTTTTGCTCAATAATTTTTCAAAATTTATTAACAGAAAAAGAATTCGACTTAAAATCTTTTTTTTTTCTCTATAGATAGCAAGATTGCATACGTTAAAGTCATTGTACAAGACTTTTGGAAAGTGACGCGCAGCAGTTTCCCAATTTATGCCGAAATGATTTATGGTATATCACCAATTACGCTGAGAGAATGATTTAATTGCATTCAATAAGTGTACACTTAAAGTGGAGCAGTTTAATATTTATGTGAGTCAACTATATGGTAGTGAAGTCAAATAATTTCCAAAAAATCAGTAACATCGGAGACGTCAAAGTTCAGCACATTTTGATTTGTAAGAAATAACTTTGGCTATTTTCCATCCAAAAAAATAATTTTTTTTGGAAGCAACTGCCAACATTTAAAAAATCATCCAAAATGTTGAGAAATTTAAATATGTGTCAAATTGAATACATTAAAACGATGTGAGGTGGATTAAATCTAATCATCTGGAGGTTCTTTGCGTAGTTGAAGGGTTTTTATCTTTTCTATAATTTCGGATTATTTTTTATATGAGACTTACTTTTCCAGTAACTGAGCAAAAAATCGGATTCTAAAATCGATTATATCTCGTAAACTAATGCCAAACTAGAGGTATGCCGTAATAAGGTGAGGTATAAATAAGAAGTAACAATCTTATAACGTTCATTAATAAACTCGTTAGACATTTTCCGGTTGCTTGAGACAGTCGACTCTATCGCAAATATTTCGCATAAAGACTTATCCTTATTTGCTTAATGCTCTCAAACATTTTTATATAAGAAAATATGTTAGTGAATTTAAATCATGAATAATCAATAATTACGATCATTAAAATTCATTTAATGCTTACCCATTATGAAAGTATTTATATACGTCAATTTAAATAAATGGCTAAATGATGTATCGAATTTTTTATTGTAAAATTTATGTGTTTATTTCTGTACGAAAATTGTTTTTTTCTTGTGCTCTTTAATTTCTCATATAAGCTTCATATAAAGTTTTGTCCCTTAAGCGAAAAAAAATATGTACCATGCCGACATTATTCTTTGTCAGCAAAAACCATTAATACTCCCCTTTGTTCAATTGAAGCGCAAAATTAATTTCCAATAACTGAGAACAAAAGCGGTCGTACACCCTGTTTAGCAAATAACCATAACTTATTAAACTTAATATTTATTGCTAGTTCTCTATCTCACTCGCTCGTACTTACTTTTTCTCTCACTGTCTCTATTCTTTTCATTTTGTTCTAAGCAAAGAAATTTATATTTTGCATTTTTTTCTTCTTTTTCTTCTTTAACTTCACAGATAATCACAGAAGGAAGAAATTTGGCTCACGAAACCATCGCAACAATCACTGGCAAATCGAGAAAACTAAATGGCAGTACGTGCGCAACAGCTAAACAAGAGGCGAGTGAGCGAAGCAGTAGTGCTCACCTGCACGTCCATTCAATGCAAGGAAATAGTGGACGAGATGAGTATAAAGAAGGATGCAGGAAGCAACACAAACACCAGCTGCTGCTACTGTTGCGCGCCGCTCGCCGGAAGCGGAAAGCCAAACATTTAGTAGCAGTAGCTATAAGCTGTTTGTTTTTATGTGTGGAACAAGTGGTTAAATTATTGCGTCTGTCATGGCGTTGTCTTTGTGTGTGTGTGTAGGAGTGCCAATGCTTCGGTTATTTCCTTGCCTCGCATCCTACTAAAGCAGAGTCACATTGGCAGAGTTATCATAATGGCAGGAATTTTATTAAACCTTAAACTATTGTCTAGGATATTAGCATCACAATGGCGGTGCTCGTTGCTTGGGAGACAATATATTTGCTAACATTGTTGGCTATTTACTTGAAAAGTTCATCAAAATCGTCATTCGGAACATTTTTCTGCAAGATTTTCTATAATAATGGATCAGAAACGTTCAAGGTTAGTCGTATTTATGTTTTTTTAACGAGTGCAAAGTTCTTGAGATGGCCGCTCCTCTTTGGTATTGGGGAGCCTTACAAAAATATTTTTTTTTACTTCATATATAAATGTCTGGTTAAGGATGAAGCTTAATGTCTATTGTTTTGCAAGGTAACATATAGCAAGTTTCATGAAAAAGTATTAGCCTAAAGTGTGAAGGATTCCAAGGAGTTTGATAGATACTTCATTCTAACATACTTAGAGTAAATTTCTACGCAACAGAAAAAAAACGAAAAACGTCTGTCTGGGGAAAATGGAAAAAAAAAGTTAAAAATCATCTAAACATAATTTCCGTAGTCAATGGGCGCTATTTTATGGGTGCATGAGAAACCAGCTTAAAAGCCAAAAATATAAACGGCTAAAAAGATCTCTTGTAACTGAATTTGTGCATCCAGATTTTTGCAGCCATTGGATGGAATTTCGTAAGCAAAAATGAAAAAAAAATTAGGAAGAAAAAAAATTCCTTAAAGTATTCTTTTCTATAGTTGATATTTTCTTAGACAAAATGCCAAAAATTTTATTAAAGCAGTTTTACTGCTGGGCGTTGATTAATCCAGAAGTCAATTTTTAATACTCTATTCTGATTTTATTGGGAACATTTTGAGATTGCTTCATATCAAAATTACGAATATATACATACTTACATGATGCAGATGGAAATGAAATCACATCACAACTAACCTCACCTTAATGATAGTTAAAAAAAGCACAAAATAATTGCCCAATCAAAGACAAATTTATGCAAAAACGAAGCAACAACTTGTGCTCGTAGTAACAATCGCCAAATATATAATAGAAAGCGCAGTGTATGAACACAAAATCAGGATTTAAACTTGATTTTTATTTGCTTTCTCTTTTCAAACAATGGCGACTATATTTTGGGCGATTTTAAACATTTAAATGCAAAAATTACTCCGAAATTAAAAACTGAAAATTTTTATCAAAAACTACTCGTATCTTAGCTTTTGAGGGTTAAGTGCCGTCTACATAGTCCAGCCGGTAACGGCACAGGATTATTGCACGCTCACATACACATAAACTCTTTGCGAGGCTACTGCAAAAAGTGGAAACGCTTTTTATTTTTCTTTTGCGCTAATATTCATTGTAATTTCCTTTTGTGCTTTTTGTATTTCATTTTTCTTCTTCCTTGGCTCATTCTACTTCGAGCGATTTAATTCAACCACCAAAAATGTAGCCGGCAGGAATAATAACAACAATAGCAACAACAGTTACAACAATAAGAATCCAACCATGTCTGACACAAGGAATTCCGGATGTGCTACCGCTTATTCTTACGTTTATTTTATGCTTTCTTTTTTTGTTCATTTTATATCACACACTTAAACGAGCTCTGTCGACTTGTGTTGCTGCTCAAAATGTAACACCAAGCAAAACAGGACACGTGAGTGAGAGTCTAAGAAGTTGTCGAAAGAGAGTGCCTGTGAAAATATAGAGTAAATTGTCAAGAACACAAAACTTTTGATCCTTCGTATGAGGTTGGCAATTCAGTTATAAAAATTTAGTCAACGTAGTAGCACGGAGTGTCTGTGTTGTATAAACTTTTCGTCCTTTTTTTGCGTTGTCGTTGTCGTCGAGGTGTTGGTTGCAAATTTCATCGTTAAATGTATTGATAATTATTAAATTTTTTTCCACTTCAAATTACTTCATTTAATGAAAAGCATAAACAGTCGTAACACAATAAATGTTTCAAGTGATTAAAAACTTAAATTTACACTTTTTAACACTTCATTCAATATAACGAATTGTGCGTAATATTTCACTTGAAAATATTCACTTTTGTAACTCAGTTCTGTGTGTTGTTCAACGTGCAACTTCGTATACGTATACTGAATGTATCCTGAGTGTATCCTATCCGGTATACCTTCAGTATACGTAACACGAGGAAACACCATCAACGTGGGATTCATCATCGATATCAATGTTCACAGCACCATTTTCACTTTTTTCATCACGAGCGTTAAAAATCTTAAACAAAATCACACTGCACTTTATGTCATACAAATGTTAATATGAAACAAGCTATACAAAATAAATTAATTAATTAATAATTAAACTCTCTTCTTATATTTATAAGTCAAGTGATAAAATGTCTCTTTATTATTGCAATTTTATAAATGAATAAATATGGTTAAAATTATTTTATTTTATTTGTTTTGGAATATCATAAGAACAACATTCACAAAGGTAAGTTCTATATTTTAATCTTAAGTCATATTAAAAGAAAATGGTTTGTTTCAATGAGTATGTAAGTTTAGTAATACATTTATATAGAAAGCAAAATTTTATCAAGGACACCAGACAAACATCACCAAGAAAGTCGATTTTGAAACGTTTCCCTAACTTCATCTCCATTGCAGGGCGGAATTCACCGCCCCTACCCAAAAAATGTTTACCGAGAAATCACGGCATTCCAAAAACTCTAGCAAAATGAGATACTTACGCATAATAAAACCTCATGGGGCTCCTGCGCACTGCAATTCACTATTTTCATTTACTCAAAAAAAAGATTCACAAAATTAATGAGTTATGCTAAACACCAAGGAGCAATTTGAAGGCCCCCCTCGTTTGAGCATGTGCTGTTCTAAGACTCTTAGACTGATTTTAAGACCAATGTAGCTGCACTTTTTTAAAGGGTCTAATTTAGCTTTCTTGAACAATGTTTGAGTACATTTTCTTAATGAAATAAGGTAAGCGTTAATTCTTTTTTCGGTTGAAAATTTTAAACTGTGCTAATTAATTCCTAAGAACTTTCTGCAAAAACTTAATCAAAATGACTTTCAAACGATTTAAACAACATTTTAAATTATACTATAAAAAGATTATGTTTATAAAAAAAAATATTAAAATTAGATTTATGTCACTACGTAAAACGTGTTTGACGTATTATTTTCAGAGTTTTTTCAATCCATTTTCCATTGTAGCTTGAAAAATTTTTGAATGCTTCTTCAAGCGAAAAAACCGAAAATTTTAGAACGTTCATTGCAGCACATTAAAGTTCAGCGATATGTCGAGGCATATATAATATATTTTTTTTTACCTTTCTAATGCATATATGTATGAAAGCTAATGAACTATTCAATGTACATGAAATTAATGCATGACGTGTTGCAGCTTTCGAATATGTCAATGAGATTGAAGGATGTTCAGAATGTACCAGGATTTCCGTGAAACAAATATGCATATTTTCAAGCTTAACTCACAAATATCCTTTGCTCCTCATACTTTTATAAGTCCTTACAATTTTTTAACCAACCATTGACAGAATTGCTACTGAATATTGTGGACAAAAAAAGTTCAATGTCAACAAATGTTGAGGAAAAATGTTGCCAAGGAAAACATAGACACAGTGTTGCTGAGCAATGTTGCAGAGTACAATTACAGAGCTTTGTTATCTTATAACAATTTCTAAAATGATATCTAAATTACTTCAGAAGACAATGAGAAATTTATATCATTGCAGATATTTACCTAATTTTGAAAACTTCTAAGTACACGGACAAAAAGGTTTTCTAAAAAAATAACGTGTGATATTCAAAAAAAGCAAAATAATCAGAAAAAATTGTCGTAAAGCCCTGAAATTGAATTGAAAATGAAACATCACAGTCTAGAACTATATTTTTACAGTTTCAGAATGGAAAATATACAATGTGGTCAGGAAAGAATTTAGTTAGCAAAAGAATACTGAATAATTATTGAAAATATCATATGATTGGCAAATAAAAATTGCAGGGCAACTGTCAAGTCATCAATAAGTATCACAATAATATATAGAATTTGCATTCATATAAAATATTTGGAGTAAAGGTCAAATTTTACACTGTGTACATTTTTAAGAGTTTATTGAACTCATTCGTGCGAATGCCTTTGCAACAGTTTTGTGGGACCGGGATTTTAACAGGCTACATTTTATGCAACATATATTTCTAACCCAATTAAAAAGTGATACCATATAATGATTTTCATCAATTTGAACTCAGAATTGCATATGGTAGGTAAAATGGTAAAATCAGTCTATTAAATAGAGTTAATTGTACCCCTTTCATTAGAACTGGGAAAAATTCCCAAATAATGCCTTACAGGAGCTATAAAGAATCATAATAAAGGAAATAAATTAATAAATTATATTTAAATTATTTTATAGAAAAAACTGCTTAAGTTGGATTTACCAACTTATATTAATGTATAAGTTACATAATAAATGGCTAATCACAGTCGAGACTTTTTTACCGATTTCATTATCTATCATAAGGAAATTTAAGAATTAATTTTAAAATAGTTTCAATTATTCATTTGAGATGCATTTGATTTCATATTTTTTTAAATAATCTGATCAATTTTTGTATAGAGATAAGTTTGAGGCATATTTTTATACCAAATGTCAATATGTCCCGTCGTTTACACAATACAGTTGCTTACAGGAATGAAAAACAATTTCCTTATTAAAAGTAGTCGAAAAAATTTAGTTCTAGAGTTTCTAATCTTTCATTGACCTCACTTTATCATTTTTACTTTTCCCAAGGTAACAAGAAAAAGAAAAGAATTAGAAAAGAAAAGAAAAGAAAAGAAAAGAAAAGAAAAGAAAAGAAAAGAAAAGAAAAGAAAAGAAAAGAAAAGAAAAGAAAAGAAAAGAAAAGAAAAAAAAAAGAAAGGATAAAAAAACAATATAAAGAAATCAATAGAAAAAATATAAAAAATGTAAGTGAAGTAAAAAAGTAGAAAGATAAATAATAAGAAAAGTAAAATCAATAAAAAAAATAAATAAATTAGAAAGGAATCAAAGTAAAAGGAAAAAATAATAATAATCCAAATAAAATGACAACAAAAAAAACAGGAAAGAATAGATAAAAAAAGTGAATTAAATTTAAGAAAAAAATAAAAAATAGAATATGTAAGTACTACAGAGTAAGAAAACTATCAGATTCCTTAAAAAGTAGTGAGTTCATGTACATACATAGGTTAGTTTGTGAAACGGCGTTTGACTGCTTTTCTATAAAATTTAATGATTGAAAAAAACATCTTAATGTAGAAATTGAACTTTTTGAATAAAGATTTCCTATTGAGGATGTTTCTAGTTGTCATAAATACCAACTTTTGTAAAAAAAAAAAAATGAAATATGCTGAGATCCGCAAAAGTTGTCTTATGTTAGAGAAAATTTTCAGAAGAGCGAATCGTTCAATGTAAAAACTGTAATTTTGAGAACTTACTGAATTATTACGTAGTCATGCTGCCAAACTTTATCCAATCGGCTGTATTTCAAAATACCCACTCAAGCCTGCGGTAACGTCGTCAAATAAGTTAAAAGCAAGTTTTTAATGTTTCAGTAACGATATACATTAAGCAATTCTTGTTCAATTATGATGCCGAAATCTCAGCACTATAGTTTTAAAATGTTTATATGGTTAAGTTAGATTTCGTTTAACAAATAATGTCGATCCTGAATAGATTGCGGCTAAATCAAATTTTGCATCTATGGAAAGATAAAATAGATTTTCTCAGACTTCAGCATATGTACATATATCAAGCTTACACAAAAATCAATGAATAATTTTTAGCATTATTAGGTGCTAAGACTTTTACCCGAACGACTATGTTTGTTTAAGCACTAAAGGAATAAAGTATTCTGCAACTATTTTTACATATTATACTTGATGTAAAAAATTTTAAAATTAACCGCAAATAAGTCCTTTTAGCTCATTATTGTTAGTACTATAATTTATATATGACAATATAAGTATTTAATATTCAACTTTAACTTTGAGTTAGTTTGCGTAAAAAAAAATGGAATCTCATCTCATCTAATAATCCAATTTAATTAAAAATGAAAGATATCCTGCTGCCCACTGACCATCACTTGTGCGCACGCACTTTTCAAGTTCATTTAAAAAACCAAATCAGTTAAAAACAAATTTAGCAGAACCTCACCGACATCCGACAAATCTCAGAAGTGCAATTCATGTGCGAAGCGACAAGAATTACATTTCGTCTGATTAAATTTTCATGAAATTTATTTCATTTTTATTACCCGAAACATGCCGGTTCGTCCAAGCGAGTGACTGCAGGAATACTCGTAAAAAGCACCGCAATAGTTAGCACATACGCGCAAAAGTAAAATAAACAGCAACACCAGCAGGAAATGTTTATTCGATGTTTCCAACCATTTACGAATGTAAATAGATGTTTTTATTATAGGAATTATTATTTGGTTAAATGCCTGCTTCTAGTAAACTCAAAGCAGATCACAAGAGCCTATGAGATACCCAAATTATGGTGAAATGAGAAAACTAAGTGAATGGTCGTCTTGGTCACGCTTATTTTCCCTAATATGTCAAAATGACCAAAGGCAGGGCATATTATATTGCTGGTCATTTCTTTGTGCCCTTTTTTAGAAGTTAGAAATGAGGCTTTCCACGAGTAAACGTGCTGTATCCTTTTAGTAGGTATGATGATGTATATAGCACCTTCATCAAAAATCTCTGTTGGCAGAATCTTTTGTTATAAATTGTCTTAGTGACATGCAGATTCAAATGAATTTCGTAGATGCAAATATAGTTATCAAAAATCTTGGGGAAATAATGATTGTATGCTAACAAACCTCGTACATTTAACATATATTTCCTTAAAGTCAAGTACTTTAAAGTCATTAGCATATATATCTTTCAGTACTTGGTCACTGCAGATTTAATTTCCAGTTGAGCTAACAAGTGCGTAAGTAACTTTATCAAGCTATTTCATAAACAAACGGCTGCATGTTTGAATGTAAATATTAAAATTCGTGTTGTTAACATATTAAAACAGATGTGAATGCTTTTTTCGAGTAGCTTAAGGAAGCATTCAGTAATCCTGTCTGTTCCTGGGGTCAGCATCAACAGTAGATAATCATTTATTCAAAGTAGGTGTGAAACAATGAAGCAACAAATTGCAGCTATTTATTTGCAATATTTCTTTTTATAAAGCTTAAATGACTAAAATGTTCTTTAAATGCATAGAGCACAGGGAAAAAATGCCTTACTTGAGTTGTTAGTCTGGCATATATTGTATAAAAAGGAAACTTTCAGTTTTCTGTGCAGCGCCATCTGTGGCATTGTAGCGGAAACTGTGCAATGTTATGCGCATAATCATCTTATAAAAGTATACCTACCTACATATCTACTAAAGGGACAACAATAGCAATGGCCTCTAATTGGAAGACTGTTGGGTGGCTTCTGTCTGTTGATTCTATTTAAGGTTATTAATCGTTTTTTTTTTTTTGTATCAAATTGCGCAGAGAAAAACAATTTAATGGCCTTAAATATTAACCCAACAAAACCAGTGTAACCATTATATTACTAAGATACTTTTAGTACACTTTAAAATTGCTTAACCTATGTTTATATTGCAGTATTTCATTGCCAGCTCTACCGTGCTGCCTAGCACTAGCTTCATCTTATAAAAACTGCAATAACCAGCGGTCTGATTGCTTCTTAGATTTTGGTTGAAATAATGCTTGTATGAGGACTTTTGTATCCGAGCCATCTACAAAAAAGTGTGGCTATACCGATGTGTTTCAACTTTGTTCTTTGGAACTTACCATTAACACTTTTTTTTTATTTTACTATCGAGTAGGCCGCTATAGACAGTTTACTTTAACTGGATATATAAGTATGTGCAAATGGAATATTCTTTCCCAAAACCAAAAGAACTTAACTTTTTGGTCCCCGCTTTGGCTTATCCAATGGTGAGCTACAATTTTTCAATATAACTAAAAACATTTGTACCCGACAGACGTTGTTCTGCCCTCCGTGTCCGTGCCGAATTCTCATTCTCGTACCGGATCTGCAGATCTTATACTGCA
The DNA here is from genome assembly GCA_963680825.1 of Meiosimyza decipiens. Taxonomy (NCBI): domain Eukaryota; kingdom Metazoa; phylum Arthropoda; class Insecta; order Diptera; family Lauxaniidae; genus Meiosimyza; species Meiosimyza decipiens. The sequence goes on along the minus strand of OY804259.1, from coordinate 90,002,301 downwards.
TAAAACTAATACTTACTCGAAAACGCAACGAATGCATACAACAAAAATGAAGATACAAACATCCAAACAAACCACTATAATACCTTTCACGACTTTCTGATTTTTTCTTTAAAGTTTTTCAACCCTATTTTTAGCTAGAAACTTTTTACAGATTATAACAAATCCGTTAAGCTGTTCATCACTTATTTGGACTCGAATAAACAGCATCCCGTTTATTTATACAAATACACTCGTGGATATAGATTATATCCCATTGAATTCCGTACTACAATAATTAATTTATTAGACCTTTTTGGGTCAGTTGCTTGCATGCTATTTGATACCATTGGATCGTTAAAGATCAGTATTATGGTGACAATACGGAAACTATTATGTTACTGAAGCAAAATATCAATCGAGTTCTGCGCGAAATAGTATAACTGACAGGATCGGCTACCACCAAATAAGTTGAGGCAGCTATATCAATGAAATAATATCATAAACAGATTTATTTCTTTTCAATATAGCAAATAACAAAAATGGAACATTGTGTGTGGATTGAAATAGATAAGCGCACATTTTACATCTCAGGGTCATGTCCCCAACAGCTCAAGTGTTAAGAGCGACCGTCAAAAATAAATTTGCAATACAAGAACGGTCAGGGGTTCGATCCCATGTACAACATTATCCAAAAACTGGTCTGATGAGGCTATGTATATACATATGAGAATATGTATATATGTGGTAATAGCCGAAACATATGTCACCAATTACCAGGTTAAATTGTTCCATTTGTTATCTTTGTTATATTTGTTGAATAAAAAAGCATTGATTAATTAAATAAAATTTTACGATCATATTGGTCTTTGCGAAATGACTGCAAATTCAATGTAATAATTCTCAATATAGCAATAAACTTTGAAAAACAGATGGCTCAGATACATTTGAAAAAACAAATATTCTTTGATTTATTTTGCTGAAACATTTTGGAAAACTCACAATTTTCCACGGTTCAAAAAAATATGTTTGATATATCATATGATGTTGAATAATAAATAATATCTAGCCAGAAAAAATAAGGTATTAAATATAACAATTTCAACACATGAAATATTTCACAGGAAAAAATTCAACAATAATTAAAAAACTTTCCGCATATGTCATAATTACTTATACTAGAAATATATTATCATGGTTGTTATCATGCGTTATAAATATATCCCTGATCAAAACTGTTGGCCTGTAAAATGATATCAAAAGTTAGAGTTTTCCGTGGAATATAGCGCTCACAAACTAATATCTATCACATTCATTAGAGATATACAAATTGTTTGATTGTTAACTTTGATTTCTGAACGAAGTAACGTTTTCGAATCGTTTCGAATGCCTTTCATATTTTATTTTAATTTCAATTCATATGGTGAGTGAACTCATGACATTGGGCGATTCGATTAGCACTCAAAAATCATAATTTTTTTTTGTTGTTTTCTATGGAATAATAGAACAAGAGATGTTACATTTCCATTGCATATCATTGAGGGAAATTCAATATTATTTTCTGAACATTAAAGCTTAAAGATTCCCTCTAAACGTTGCTTGACTTTTGAAAATAAATTTTATAAAGTAACTTAAAAATTTAATATTTTCTATAAATGACGCCTTATCAATACAATCGGCACACCGCTGCTCAATCCCAGAACGCAGCAATTGAAAAAGAGCAAGAGCCGCATAAAATGGAATTCAAATTGGAATTGAAAATGGATTTTTTGACAACGCCGGCTGCCATTAATGAGCGGCATTTGTTCGTTTTCTTGGTGCTGCTTGAAATTTGTAAGACCTGTCTTTTTTTGGTGTCGACTCTGTGTTGCTTACAGGAAAGACAAGGGCGTGAGCGTACATACAAAATACTCTGCAACCACCTCAAACGTACGAGATGCCATTGAACTCTCGTACGATTGTCAACGAACGCTATGTCGATTCTTCTATGGATGATGCGAACAGAATGAATACGTGAACTAAAAATCGAAAGCTGAATACCGACAAGAGTAAAAACAACAGCAACAACAAAACATTTATATCTTGTTGCTATGGCAACAATAACAGCAGCGACAAAAACAACAAATATTTGGTGCGCAATGGCGCACCATAGCATAGGGATCCCAAGAAAAATTTTAATTCGGCCATATTTGATTTCGTGTTGCTCTTCTTCTTTTACATCGTGTTGTGTAGTTGCCGTTGTGCTTGTTGTTGTTTTTGTTGTTGCTGCTGCTATCGCTTGCTTGGTGGATGATGTTACTTGACAACGTTGTCATTTCTGTTCCTGTACATTGAAATTATTTCGGTTTCATTCCTTTGTGTTGTTGTTTTCAATCTTAACCCATTATATACAGTGCAAGTATGTTATTTGTTTATGGATTTTTTTGTGAACTTCTACAAATTTACATGTTTGCGAACGTTAATATTCGACCTAGTGCGATTTTTTTTGAAATAAAATATAAATTGAACAAATATTGGATATATGTATATGAAGAATAAAATAAATTGAAGTGAATAAGCTATACAAAAATTATAACGGTTTCTTTGGACTGATTAACCCCTACTTTTGAGTCGTATTAACTATCGTGCATAAGTGAAATTTCTTTAAGATTTTTAGGGTTATTCAAAATTATTTCGTGTTATAAATTTTTTTCTTGCAACTTGCAGATAGTTTATGAATTTATTTTTCATTCATTCTTTATTTTTCTCATCTAGTTTACTTTTCCAAACGAAAATTTATTCTCTCTCTGATTTTTCATTATTATCAATACATCCACAGGTAGCCAGCCCCCGCCGCTGGACAAACCAAAATAGGCAAGCAATTTTTTAAACATCACAAAAGAGTTTTTTCAATTAAAATATTCCGCAGTTTATTAACTGTAAACATATGGTTAATTCAACAACCTTCATTTTGAGCCAAGTTCAATTTCAATAGCGTAGGTATTCAAAAAATCAAAATCAGCCGTGGTGTGTAAGAGCAGAGTTTTTTGAAATAATGAAAATGAATGAAAATCACAACAAAAAATTGCACTGTTAAAAAGAAAAATATTAAATGCGGCGTTGAAAACGTCTTGAATCTAACGATAAGGCATCAAAATGAAACCACTTACAATAAAAACAACGAGAACGGAAAGGTGCTGTTTTCTATGTAACATGCGTCGGGGCAAATGCGCTGTAGGAATATCAACAAAATTGAGACACTTTACGTATGAAATCAGACATGCCTGATAAGCGTGCTACTTTCCACAAAAAGCATCCTACAGAACTACAAGGACAACTAGGGTGTGGTCGAAGCCGTTGTTCATGTAGCGTAGCATAAAGCGGCGTCATAAAAAATTATACAAAAAATTTCCAAAAGATTGAATTTAAATTTTATTAATTTAGATTATCCTTACGGTAAATTTAACTCAACACACGAGAGTAACTTTTACTTTAATGTCTTTTCCAACAATTTTGTTTTCACTGAAACTTAATCAACTGACAATTTATCATATGTACAATATTTCTTTTACGTTTTATTTAATTTTTGTCTCTAAGCTTTGTTCATCTTTTTCCGCTTGATCATAAAATTAATGTGATTATTATTATAGCGCCCTCCATCTGCATAATGTTGATCCAATTTAAGTTGATATCAGGTATTTTTGTTGTCGGTGTCGAGCTTAGTGTGGCTTTGTTTTGTTCCGCCTAATAGAGTTAGGTTTTTGTTTTTAATTTAAATGAAGTGCTGTTTAGTTAATTAAAAAAATATTTTTATGACCATTTGATTAGATCCACAGGAACCACTACAAATTCGGCGTTTGTTTTGTGTTTCTGCGAAATATCTCATTTGATTTATTTACACGTTAATGATAATTTAATGGCATTTTAATGGCTCTTAATTTTTATGTCTTAAAATTGTAGTTTTATCGCACAAAGCTGTAGATGTATTATGAAAAAAAAGAAGAATTAATTGCTTCAAGCAATAGAAACTGTCGAAAAGCATAGTGAGACAAATATTGCATGAAACCATCAGTAGTGGATGCTTTTAACCAATACATCATTGAAGTTTTATTTTCTTTACTTATAACAATAATAAATATTTTATTGAAAAGTATTACTTGCCCAATGAGTTATATCCATAGATATTATGTTGAAATTAATCCTGAAATATATGTATGAAAATAGATTTGTGTTATTTAATTTAATTAAATCTTTCTTCTAATATATATTTGTGCAATATTAAAAGAATTATTAAATCACATCCAAAATTAACGTCAAATGGGTCTTAAGATTTCCATATTTGTGAATTTACTTTACATTTTTTACATTTTAGAATCTTCAACGCTTAAGAGCTTACTAAATATCTTATTATCTAAGTTAGCTTTTTAAATATTTATGTCTAAAGTTCTAACAAAGTTTTGTTGGAAATTATACAAAATCTTAATTTTAAGAATATATATATATATATATATATACCTAATTTGATTTTAATTCAAATGCAGCCTAGACAGAACTGTTCAACTTACAAACATGAAACTTATAATGGTTATTAAGCTATCATTTTAAAATTTATTATGTTAAATTCATATCCTGAGAGGGTGTGGCCATTCCTAGATATTAAAAACTATGATTTATGCACAAAAGGAAATTATCCTGAATTGAAATTTGAACAGGAAATATTTTAAACTTGAAACTTTATTAAAAGACACTTACAACTAGTAGCACGAAGTTGCGCTTAATAGATAAGTGTATATACATAAGATTAGGTCAAAGTCTTACTTTTTTCGTACCAAACTATATTGATGCGTTAAAAATGGTCACTTGATTTTCAGGCTGAAAATCAACCAGATCGGAATCAAAATTATATGTGGCATGAAATGCCAAAAAAAGAATAAGTTCACTCGATTATGAAAACTTTATTTAAGGTTTCAAAAAAAAAAGTTTTTTGCAAGAGAAAATCTCAACTACTTTGTTGCAAAATGTCAAAATTCAAATAAATCATATAAAACATAAAAAAAATTTCAGAAAGTCGTAAAATCATAAACAGTTGTCCTTTCCTTTCAATGCGCGAGTATGCATGGAAAAGTCATACAACTTTCGCTTTCAAATGATGTTTTATTGCTGCATATATGCAGTTATTTTTGTATTTTGTTAGAAATTTAAAATTTGTGACGTTTTTAATGTGCTCCGAGCATACACGCTGCGTATTTTTATGAGCCGCGCAAAGTGGAAGAGTTGCACACATAGTGCCGTCAGAGGAAGACCTTCAAACAAATATGAACGTACACGAAATGAAAAGTGCTTTTGTTTTCAACAAAATATGGATGAATTTCCTTCTTTAATTTTTATTTTTAATGAAAACTGCCATAAAATTTTTATGGACTAAGTAATTTAAGAGGAAATACCAATGCGGACTGGTAAAATGGAAAGCAATTAACTTAAACAAATAATTTAGCAGACGCATATACAGAAAAGGGTTGAATGGTTTTCTGCAAATGACCCTGAAACTATTAAAAATACATAAAAATGGAAAAACTTTACACGGACACGGTGAGAAAAGTCATATAAAAATTAATATACTCTCATCGCTATGGAAAAATGTGTGCGAATGAATTTTCCAAATAAACATCAGGGAAAATTATGCAGAAGTATAGTAATTTTTATAAAAAGTGTAACGACAGCACATGCAAAAATTATTTTTATTTCACTGAGAAAAGGATTTGTTTGAATAAAACGTATAGGGTATATTTCATACAGAGCAATCAAATACTTATTTGAGTCATAGATATTGTATTTGGATGAAATGGTGGGATATGTTTTTGAAGTATTTATTTTTGACTCAATCAATTATTTAGCTACTTAGTCTTACAATGTTGTCTGATTGCTCTTTTCGACAGCATTATCTACCCAAGAAGAAATCAATATACTTGCAAAAAAAGCAAAATGTACTAAGACTGTGTATACAGTTTTTCTCAAACATATCACGATTCAATATGGATTACAAATGAAAATGCAAAATTCCTAAAAATGAAAAAATTTGTCAACTTTTCAGGTAATATCTCAAAATATTTTTGAAGATCTCCGAAAATATTTTTCGGAAAATAACAATTTTTGAATACGATAGATTCGGTGGCACATTCTCAAATTCAATCTTTCTTGCTCTTTTGATTCATGATAATATTATAATTTGATTTTTCTCTACATTGGAATACAAATTTAAGATGTATTATACTGATCCAATAAAGCTCACTGAATTACATTTGAGTATGCGTTGCCGTCCTCATCATATAATTTTCAAAAAAAAAAAAAAAAAATTGTTCAGAGATCTTCACGGATGTGCAGGAATTAAATTTTAAAGCAACACTTTTGACATCTATTGGTCATATTGAATCAAAAACACATTTTAATAATCACACGAGAGACTCGACTCTTTTAGTTGGTAGTTTTAATATTTAGTAAATATTTTCAAACCTATGAAACAATAAAAGTATATGGACAAAGTTTGAATATGTGGATTCATATATTTTCGTTGTTTCTTCCAAGTTATTTGTTCACAAGCTTTAACACCAATATTATCAAAGAAAACATTATTATATTTTGACCTCTGGTGCCTATCATGCACAATTAATGACCACCATTTCTGCACAAAAGTTCTTGTGATAAGAAAGCCTTGCAAATAAAGTAAATCTTTTTTATTCTACAGTTTTTGAAACCCATGTACAAAAGTAAAATCATATAAAGGTTTTTAAGATATTCTCTGAATCAATTTTCGATGGTGAAAATTTTAAATGAATTACGCATTAATAAAAATTTGTTCGCGTTGGTCTCGATTGTGTTCAGTTTTGGGCCAAATAGCTATTCTTTAGGTGCAAAAACTTACTGGATATCTTTCTTGCAGATGGATTGGCTTAAAATAAATTGGCGAAAAAAAAAATTAATATATCTTTTGTTTTTACTTTTTTTTGGATAGAGACGACTTTTTAAAGAGAACTTAGAGCACTTTAGTATATCTTCTGTCTTTTGAATCTTCTGTCAAATATATATGTATGCCTCTTGTCTTCATATGTTACATTTTTGCCTTATTCGCTACAGTTTCCTTTTATAATAAAGGTAATTTATATTTATTTATAACATTTAAAAAAACTGAAATGATGCAAAGTGAAAGTGCTTATAGCTACAACTGGTGTTGTCAGTTGGTTAGACTCATGCTTAGGGTCTAGATAGAGCATATACAAGATGTATCTGTTTTCTACCTTAGCTTTATCATTTTAATAAACTTTTGCGCTTGGCACTTAAATACCACTAAGTTTTTACAATTTCTGAAGTTTGATACTTCAAGTTTAATATTGAAAAATTCCATCAATGTATTGTTTAAACTTTAAAATTAATGAAAATAAAATGCAGGTCTCTGTTACACCACGCTAGTTATAGACTCTGAATTACGTCGTGGGCACAAAAAAAGTTAATAACGATCGTATCCATTGTGTTGCTGGGTCATTCTTCTACTTGGCGATTTCATTATTTTCGTTCAAGTTTTGAATTGTGTGTTGTTTTAATTTAGTTAATGAAATTTAAACAAACATTTTTTTTGTTTTGTCTCAAACAACTCTTTAAGAAATATGAACACCGTAGTTATTGTTAAGGGTAACCGTATAACTCTACAAAAATAAGCCCTCACGGCTTAATGCCATAATGCATTGATGCAATAGAGTTTTAGATTTTTAATCTTTCTGGCTCTGCGATTTTCATTATGCTGTGTAGCACTGCAAATCCCAAAGACAACATTGTAAATTTTGGTAGATTTTCTATGCAAAAAAGTTTTCTCTCAGTGCACAATTATTAGTTTCTTTTTCTGAAAATATGACACATTTTTTTTTCAGAGTGACAAAATTTTTACTCCCCGTTATTAAGCATATAATATCATGAAAACAGAAAATATGTATATTTCTTATAGGTCATAAAAATAAACGACCAAATGTTTCATAAATTAAAATGAAGTCAATTTCAAGTGCAACTGTGAGCAACGTAAGAACGGATTGACTGACTGTCTGCGGCCATTAAGGATATGGTTACAATTGGTCAACTTGATATTTTTATCGTTTTATATTTTATTTATTTGTTGTATTCGGTGTTATTCGACTGTCACGCGTAATTTAAAATAAACAAATTGTGGTTTGTTAAATTTTTGGTGTCATTTTTTTGACATTTACTACATTTTCTGTTTGCTGCAATCTGCACTTCAAGTGCTGAGTTAAAAATGCATTTTGTATCAGCGTTTTTTTTTTTTTTTTTTTCTGTACTCAAACATTACCCTCGTCATATCAACCATTTAAGTATTTTTTGAATTATGCATGCAATACACTTCACCAAAAATCATGGATTTCGTCTTGAATTACTTCATTCTTATAGTATAAAAAATTTAAAGAACTTTGCTTTTGTTATTTCTCCTCAGTCAAATATGTAGATTTAATGGTGTTTTCTGAGTTGTTGTTGAGTTTTTTTATAATAAATTTCATTTGCATAAGTCAGTGCGTGTGAGAAAAATTCAAGTATTTCTTTTACTTTAAATTTATTAATATGATTTTATTGATTGGGTTGCGGTTGATTGCATTTTGAATTTTTTAAGGTTAATGGTTAACAGTTCGTGCTTTTCTCATTTCATTCAAATTGCTTTAAGAACTTTTAAGGATCATTGATTCGTATTAAATTTATGTATATTAATTTTTCCAAATCATTGTATTAAGTTGTTGTAGGAAGCTAAAACCACTGAAGAAATAGCTGAATCACTTCTATGTTGTTCAGAGATTTCAACTGTTTCGAAGTTATCGATTTTTGAAATTGTAAAAGATCATTTAGATCGTTACAAGTTCATCAACATGGGTTCGACCTAAGTACTTTCGAAAAGTGCTATGAGAACAATTTGAATTTACATAATTATGGGCATTCTTAATATCGATTGAAGGTTTCTGATCCATCTGACAACAACCAGGCAAGTTACGCCTAGCAAAAGTTGAATTAAATGATTATTATATGAATCTTCAAGCACAGCTAAATTTACTCCCAAAAATGACTCAGCTTTCCTAATCAATTGGATTATAAAGAAAAAGTTCCAATTGATAAACGCAAATAACTTTATTATTGAAATAATTATTAAATTACATAACAATCACAGGATGTTAGGTTTTTCCTTTAAATACATAGAATAAAAATATTTCTTTTTGATCACACATTCCCCAGTAATGACTTTAGGAAAAGTTCTAGAACTAATGACACATAAATGTCATGCTAAATATGCTGTTTGTCAAAACACAACAACGAATGTGTTATGCGCTAAGTTACACAGAAATATGTAGATATCATGTTACCGTATGCAAACTGAATGAAATTCTCCATTTCATTACATTTACAATTATTTAAGGATGACAAATTTAAAGAAAAAGCAGAAGAGAAAGCACTTTAATATAACAACATTTCAGAACAATTAAAAGTCCTCCTCCCCCGTGGTGTTCATAAGATATAAGTTAAGTAAATATTTGATTACATAAAATGGATGATTGCTTGTAAGTGTGCCAGCTGAGCCGAAGAAAATTGAAGCCCAAAAGGCAAAATCAGCTAAGCCTTTGAAAACTCATGGCAACAATGTACGATAGGTTGAAAGCGGAACAGAAAAAAAGCACTTGTTATAAGTGCCAAGCAAACATGCTACATGGTCGAAAGCGCACTCCGCCCAACTCTTCAGCTCCTCTCAAGAAGTAAACTAAATTACATGGCTTACGTTAACATTATGGGCAAAACCTTTAAAACGACGCATTAACGAACGGACAGACGGGCGAATGAACAAACTCTGACGCACAGACGCCCGAGTGATATTGACTGGGGTGCGCGCATTTTGTTCTTATTTGCTACATCTTTTAAGTTGACTTTTTATGCATTAATGTGGAAAATTATTGTCAATACAATATGTATTTTATGACTTTGTAGTTGACAGTTTTCTCCTCCACCACTTGCTCCTTCTGTGCTGTCTTTGCTTTAGTACTTCTTCGCCTTGTTATTTCATTCTTTTTATTATTTTGTCATTGAAAGGTTTCTTTCAAGTATGGCAGGGAGTGCTTTGCAATGCGTGTGTTCAGAATTCATTATGTGACCGAGTCTCTTTGACTGTCGCATGCAAAAAAGAAGTAAATTAACTTTAATTTAAAGTATATAGACAGAATTGTTGTATACCATTTTCCTTAAATTTGTGAACAGTTTTTTCCAACCAAATCAAAGCATTAAGTTTTTGCAATCTTTGGTCAAATATTTGTATTATTAAAGAATGGTCAAACTCTTCACACCAATCCAAAAACAACAGAAATTTACTGCAAAAATGATTGTAGATATTTATAATTTCTTTCAGCACCGACTTGTTTCAAATCTTTCGAGTCCATGCTTTAATTACCACACAAAATATTTTTTAATCCAGTGGTAATAAATATTCGCAAATCTTACTTATTAGGCATAAGCTGCGATTAATGTTACTAAGCAAAATATATACAAAATTATAACACAGAATTTTAATCAAAGCAGAAAAAGCCCAGTCTTAAAATAAAAAAAGCCGTACAGGTTTATAAATCAAACTCTTATTTGACAAAACGACAAATTTCGGCTATTCTTATTCAAATTAGTTACCGAAAATAACATGGAAATATGTGAATTTATGTTGATTAATAAAGTTTTTGAAAGAATAATAATTAACTAAATCCTTAATTAAAATAGTATGAAAAAAAATTTGCAACACTTCATAAAGTGGAATTTCAGCCATTAATTGATTCAAGGTTTTTATGATATCGCATAACATTTACCTTATAAAATTTTAAGCTCAAATTTAGCTCCCTTCATTCGACATTTAGTTGTGTAGCAGTTTTTAGTTCCTGTTACTTGCATTTTTTGCTCTGTGGGTTGAAAATAATTAAATGTTTTATATCATTGGTTCGTAAATGAAAAAAAAGCAAGGCAACGAATTGTTGTCAAATTCCCTTAGCTGCAATTTCCGTTTTTTACCCTCCATTATAGCTTTTCGTAGTTGTATAATACGATTTGGCTATTTAAATAAAGTTTCTCGAAGATATATCATGAAGACAGTATTTATTTTACATTTTCAACTGAATCAAATCATATGGAGCCCAATTACGACCATGTGGCCAATTGTAGAATAATTGAATAACTGGGTTAGTTATATGCCCTTTATCTGAAAGGGCTGAGCCATTTTGGTTAGAAATGGGGTTTTAACTTTGATCAGCAAGTCTTATTTCCAGCTGAAAAAAAAATATGGCATTCGCACTTACAGAGTGGGTTCAGAAAGTCTGATTTTAGTCTAACGCAGTAACTGCTGTGTCTCAACTAAATAATGGCATAAATCTCAGTTAATGATGAAGATCAATCTTCCGAGAGGTGGTATTGGAAGCAATGTGTATTGTAATAATATTAACTTTACTAAAATGAGTCTTTCTGGCAGCGAGAAGAAGAGAACGTAAAATTTCTTATATGCAGTTGTTGCAGATAATTAAGAGCTATCTTTCAAAAAGCTATTACACACCGCACATACTACAGGTGCGTCGAGAAACTCAAGCAAGGATTTTTTCAAAAGTGAATAACTTCATCAAGTGCATTATTTACATGCGGAAATGATTGACAAGTAGTCAAAAATAGTCAAACTTCTAGCTACACGAAAAAATTGTCAAGATTGGCGAAATCTAGGAATTGCTATCGTTTTGATAAAGATAAGCCTATACAAACCATTAGTCAAACAGTTCAAAATTGCTCATGTAGTATCAAAAAAAAATTCGTTAAAAATTCATTGGATTTCCGATAATAATTACAGTTTCACCCTGTAATGCCGGGATAGTAAGCGAAAATCTGTAATAATTGATTAGAGTGTACACACTGTAAAATGAAACATTTACTATAAAAATATTTTATAAATGCAAATTTTATATCTTATCACAATCAATTTTTTTTTAACCAAACTTCTTAACATAGCATGAGACATAAAACCAGTCTGGCAACATTCACACAGTTTCTACTTCCAACCAAATATCTATATTTGATGTGGTATTTGTACAATGCTGATAACCAAAAAGTAATCGAATCATTAATTGTTTAGTATGTGAAAGGTATTCAAGATTTTACAGTTTGCCCTGTAAATAATATTTCTCGATCATATGAAATTTCGAATAATTATTCAGTATTTTTTGCTATGTAGTTTTTTTCCTGTCCACTTTGTATATTCTACATTACAAAACTGTATTAATAAAGTTTTAGACTGTAATTCTTGCAGTTTACCCATCAATGTATATTGGGTATCCCATGAAATTAGAAATTACAGGGCTAAACGACAATTTTCGTCTCAATTTTTTTTTTTTTTTTTGAATAATTTACGTTAATTTTTACAGAACCATTTTTTCCGTTTGATAAGAGTCAAGAGCTCAAATTTTGAATGGAAACTTTGCTCAAATTTGTTTTAAATGTTGCCATAATTTTTGTAGACTAATTATGTATTGCTCAGTGTTAAATGCGCCCAAAAAATTGTAAAAAAAAATTAATAAAAACTATAATTCTATGAAACGATGCTCGAAATTCAGTCGTAGAAACTATAAAGAACCAATAACCAAGAAGGATTGAACCGAATTTTGAATTTCACGCAGGTTAGTATCGATTTTAATTAGTAAATTACAAAATCCTGAGAAAAAGTATTGAAATGGATAAAAAACATATAGGGTTGGAATAAGACAAAATTGAGAACTCAAGAGTATCTGGTTGAGGCAAAGTATTGATTTGGTAATCTATATTTATACTATTATGTAAAGAGGTAAAGGTTCTAATATAACAATGTCAACTCTTATTTATTGCTAATTTCAAAGTTGTTCCTCTGTCGATTCTTCATCAGCCATTTCGTCATCAGCAAATTGCAAAGCTAAATTTTCTAACATTTCAGCTAACGTTATGCGTGGAACATTGTCGCTAAAGCCCAAAGTATCACCACCTTCCACTGGTTTTTTTTTTAGAAATCACGATAAATAATGTGGACGCGAAAAAACCAACAAAAAACAAAATTTAAGCCAAAAGTAAATTAATCAAAAAATTTTAAAAAAACTTATTCTCGATATTTTGTTCGACTACCACTGCCGATTACCGCGATTGACAAATATTTTGGTATTTCCCATATTCATATTTTGTGTATTAAATAATTTCAAGTTTTTTTAGTTTTGTTCTTGCCGACAACGCCATGGCTTGCTTTAAAATGCAAGTACAAAAACAATAAATTTTATTTAAATTAACATTTTTTTTTGTGCCCAGAATATTTATTGACATCGTGGCTTCACGTCACGTTTAAAAGCATTCAATATAATCGCAAAATATTATTTGCCCGTTGAGTAACGCCTTTTTTTTGGAACAGGATTTTTAACATTTATTTTATACAGCGAAAATTAAAACTTAAGATTTACAAAACAAAAGACAAAGTGTGTACTTTATGTGACAACTGTCATATGATATATACACATATTTTTTAGTCAAATTTTGACAACTGCCATTCTTTACGGATTAAATGCACGTAAGCGTATGTGTGCTAGGTATGATACATACGTACGAACGTATGTAAGCCTTTGCAAACGGTTTAACGATTTGATTCATTCATCTTTCTTGTTTTTTTTATGAAATTGATAACCACTGTGAAATATTCTTTTATTCAATGCTTTATATATGTTTGCTTTTGTTGTACTTTATCTTTTTTTTAGATTTTATAGCGTTTTAAATTGATATTTATTTAAAACCCTACCATTGGTATCATATTGTATCTTTATCGGTATTAGTTTTGTAGAGTTATAATTTTTGTCTTCATCGTAGATAACGCAGAAGTAGTTTTTCCCATTGTTTATTGTTGTTGTGGCTCCGGTCGAATTTGTAATTTTTTGTTGTTATTCAATATTTCTGAATATGACAATTTAAGCCGCCATAATATTGAATGAAACATGTCTAATTTGTTGCTTTTGTTTGCATTTATTTATGAATGCCTCATAAATTGTTGCCATAAAAGTGCTCTCTCATTCGCTGGCCTACTTCAGCCTCGTACATTTTGAATGTGAGAGAGGAGGAGGTTTTAAGGCGTTTTCTGTGACATCGTATTTTTTTGGGCTTTTAGTTTTCTGCTCCAAGTAAAAATAAAGTTGAAGAATTTGCTACTTTGTTATGTTGAATTTTGGGTTGGGTTCTTTGCAAGATTAAAACAAGAAGAAGGTTATTTTTGTTCACGTTCGTCTAGATCTTATATTTAGAATAGTAAAAACTTTTAGAGGTAATTATGCGTAATTAATTTTAAAACTTTATTTTAAAGAGGTCATTTAAGTTGCTGTTGTTCTAGCACATATTTGCTCAAAGAAACAAAAATTTCATTGCAAAAACAAATTCACGAATCTTAAAGTTCTTCAGAATGCTGAAAATAAATACAGTGGTCATCATGAAATTTCATATGAAAAGAATCTTTAAAACTAACTGACCCGCTCAGTGCACATCTAGGTGAAATTCGACCCGGCACGATGTCTTTGAGTTCCTTGGTATTTTTATTTTTCGTTTTCTTAGATCGAAAACCATTTTATTGTCTGAAATAATTCAGGTTTGGCTAGCGAGTGCGAAAAATTTAATGTATCGTTTGAAAAGTATGACTGTAATAATTCTCATTCCACTAGCCTTACAGTCCCCAAAACTCTGTGAAGGTTGAAGTGAAAGCATGCCGCATAGGAGTGACAACTTACAACACCCATGTCGTCTATTGTCATGCAACCCATGTAACGAAATCAGCAAGTTTTGACATTGCAGGCATATTGGTTCTGCTGAACATATTGTGGACGATATTCTGCTCGATGTGTCGAAAAAAACGACTTAGAGTAGGTACTAATTACTTTTAAATGGTGTAAGAAATACTTCACTCTTGATGACCTACGGACTGTCTATTTCACCTATGTTGGATATATGTGAGAGTACAATTGACACATTCGGGCCGGTGCTAAAAGGACTACGCTAACGTAACGTAGGATAATTTAAACTTTCTTAAAGCATAATAGTGGAAAGTGCTCTACAAAGAAGGTGATAAAATTACACTTGATCGCCACTGAACAGTTATTGGTTAAAAGCTGATCAGAGGTGTAGTATATCAACGCAATCCACATTTGCTTTCATATAATCACAAGATCCAATTTCTCGGAAGAGTTCAGTCTAAAATAAAACGAAAGAAAATTGATCTGAGCCCGAAAGCTGAGATATCACTCAATTGTCACCAGGCCAGTAATGAATATAAATAAAGTTTGTAACTGCGACAAATATTTTATAAATTTTTCAATTATATAAATTTGTTTTTCACTGAAGCGAACTTTGTAGCCTATTTTTCCTATGAATTTTTAAGCAAATTTTAAACACGTTTACTTGCAATTTTAAAGTAAAGGCAACCAAGTTTTATTATCTTTTAAACTTCTGTAGGCATGCCTACCTTAAACGCACCTTTTACGATCATCGTCGTAAAATTGCAAGAAATGAATCAACAACAATCAGGAGAATAACTGGAAAAGGGTAACCCTTTAAAAACAACACAAGAAGTATCTAATGAAAAACGCCATTTTTTTTTTGCTATCGTCAACGTCAACATCAACTGCGTAACTCAAATCGCGACGAATGCATTTCATTGTTTATTCGATAACAAAAACGCAAAATAAAAAGGACCTCAGTACGCTGATGGTGCTATGTATACTGCTAACAATAAATTGTGCGTTTAAAAGTGAAAAGAAAAAATCAACTACGCCGCATATCATAAAACACCGAGAGAATCTAAGGAAACATTTTTGCGGAAAAAAACCAAAATTGCAAACAATGAAAAAATTGCGTACCCTAGCAATTTGGTGTTTCGCTACAAAAATTTTACGCATTGCTAGTGCTAGCAACCCTTTTTAGCCTTTTTTTATAGTCACTTGAGGTCCTTTCAATTACCAGTCACTAGCAAAAAACGAAAATTCACCTGATGCTTTTGTCAATGTCTGTACTGCTGCGTGTTGTGTATCACCTTCTGTGCACCGGTACAGGTAGGTGGCGATGTTGGTGTTTGCATGAAAATAAAATTGAAGTTTTCTATTACTGTAAAATTTATTGCCTTCCTTAATGTTTTGGCATTTTTTTTTATTTTGCTTGACCCTATTCGGGTTGTGCACGGAATGAGTTATAAATTTGAAAAAAATTGTTTGATTACATGGAAAACTTTCACTTTGTTGTAGTAGTTTGAAAAAACGTACGCTAGGTATAACATTTGAATGGTGGATTTCTGGAGTATGGTACGGCAATAATTTAGTTGCTAAAGGAGGCGGCAGAACCCGTTATGCAGCTCTAGTGTTCGCTTCATATTCTTAGTAGAATTCCAGAACAACCCTATTAAGGATTATCAACATTTGCACTTTTCTACCGTCATATCCAGGAAACAGATAATTGGTGCATTCTTGTCCCATAATATTTAGATAGTATGCATGTATTCGATTCAGCAAATGTTTGAATGAGGTTTTTGAAGAGCGATTTGTTACTTCACAAACAGCTTTTGGTTAATTAAATGTTTTAGAAAACCTTCTTCGACAAGCGAGTTAGCAATTCCATACCCCTCATAAAAACCAAAGTTGGATGGCTTGATTTTCCTTAGCTCTCAAGACGCATTTCTAAGGCTAGCTCAGATTTGATCATCGCCAAGCAAGAATCTATCCGTAAGCTGAAGTTTTCAATACTGCCACTTTGATCTAGATAGGTTGGTAACATGTCGTTCAGTAACGTACTGAACTCTGCATCCGTTTTCAGATTCCAAAAGCGGAATCAGCTTCTAATAGTTTCCTATGTCTGTACATAAATAGTATAAATGTAAAGATTTAATAAGTTTGCTTAGTCAAATATCTTCTCAAAAAGACACTGGCAGCTAATCAAGTGAATTTGCCTACATTTAAGTTAAGCTTTAAGTTTGCAAAATCATTCATTGCTCATGTTTATAAAAGAAAAGCTTATTACTAAATATTTATTTAAAATTATATAAAAAAAATATAATGATTTCGCAAAATAAAAGAAAATAATGCGAGTAATACACAATACAATAAATAACAAAATCAAGAATATTTTTATATATATAATCTTTTTTTGACTTTAAATCACATCTGATGTTCCCATAAATATTTTTAATAACATTTTAATTGGATTTTTAACGTCATATAAAAACCACTTAATATGCTTTCAATCTTTCATAAGAATTCTTTCAAGCAGATAAATATTTTCTGGAACATTCCACACTACTTCAACTAAAAAAACAACAAAAAATCGACAGAAAAAAACCAAAAATTTCCAATTAAAATTTTCCTAATTTGTTTTGTTTGTTTTGCTTCATAATTTAATTTGTATTTCAATTGCTTATGAAATTCATTCTGAAACATTAAAGTGCCATAGCACTGCATTACAGTTTATTATTGTTGTTGTGCGTTGGGATTGGCTGAGCTTAAGCTACGCTGGCATCTGATTCTAGAAGAACACATGATGCCCCCCAATTGTTTAATTAAAACAATTGTAGTGTTTTACTTTCAGCAATTAATGCGGTGGCATGTTTTTAAAATGATGTTCCGTTACCGCAAAAATGCTTGTGGGTTCAAAAGGTTTTAAAGTAAATTTAAGCTGCGTTGTATAAATTTCGAAGAAAAAATCTCAAAAACTAGAAATTTTTGTTCACAAGTATGGCATATGATTTAAATAAAAAGTTTAATTCTAAGCTTTCTATTATTCATATATTCTTATGCACCCATGACAGTTCAAGTTGATGAAAAAAGAGAAAAAAGTTTGCAAAAATTATGACTAAGAATTTGACATAGCAACTACAAACAGCTTTTATACTAAAAAGATATTCTAAGCACGCATGTGGCTCATCTTTTGGACTTGAGAAAACGTGCCACTGAATGTATTTCAGTCAGAAGTAATGCCTTCAAAACCCCTAGACTTTTACTGAATTTCATATATACGCTGTCAGCCCAAAACCAGTCAGTGTATATGGTAACACCCACATATTTAAAAAAGCATGAGTCTTTTCTGTCTTATTATATAAATGCTACAAAATGTGACATGAGTTGGACCATCTCGTTTTGTTACGTACATACATACTCACGTACATACATATGTACATATGGTATACCTTAAGCGCCCACGCTTTTACATCCCAGTTGAATGTATTTGTTAATAACGAAAAGCGGAATGCTAGTAAGCTACAACAGTAACTACAACAACAACAACAACAACAACAACAACAACTATGAAAAACAAACATGAAATCAAACAACAAACTTTTCTGCTAAATAAGTAAAGTTTGTTGTTGGTTTTCTATTTTTTTTTATTTTTTTTGGAATTCGGCAAAAATGTTTGCTACCATAAATTATTTGCCTAAATTGCAGTTGAGAAAATTCGGTAGCATATTTTATTCCATCGTAACATTCCCTGTCTTGTGTGAATTTAATTTTTGTTGTTGTTATTGTGGGAAACCTCGTTGGACTGCTATGGTTCATTGGCAACATAGTGAACAAATAAATGGGAAACGCATACCAGCACTGAGAGAAAATATAACGGTAAAAGTTACATATACGATAAATAGATTGAACACTATTCTGGGTACAAAGTACCCGAAATTGTTAAAAGAAACCAATTTTTTTAGACATCAATATTTATTTTGTCGCTTAGTAGGACGCTTCGCTGCCAATAAAACTATGCTTGATCTAGTTCTTCTAACAGTTTTCGTAGTCTCGTAGGGTCCATATCTTACCAGAGGTAAAATTGATTTTTAGCAACATTCTAGCACAGAGCAATATAAACAAAAATAGAAACAGCTATTTGATCAAAACAATTTGAATCTTAAAATGTCCTGAGCTATTCAAGATCGAAATACTTAAACATAAAAACAAAAGTTTGACTTACTTTTGGTTCCAACTTAACCCATTTTGTTTGGCAGAAAACACAGTAGAGTGGGTCATGGAAACTTTATAATGCCAGTGAGAAAGATCTTGCAATTGTACCCGCAGATTAACCTGAAATTTTTGAAATTTTGTGCAAGTAAACTTTTCGAACTATACTCTAGAGATTTTGGAAACCCTTAATTTTTCCAAAAATAATGGGTATCATGTAGATTTGCTTACATATTAAGAAAACGCAATCCATTTTTTTTTTATTTGATATGCAACTTGATCTTTATTAACCAACTCTTTACAGCTGAATATGGATATGAGCATCTCAAGTGTGACTGACTTCATAGCTTTGTACGATAGTAATATGGCTTAGAAAGTTACCTTTCATTTAATACTCATTCCTTTAAAATCGATTCAGAGAACCCCATCTTGGGTGTTGGTATAAAAGCAATAACAACATCAAAAAGTTTGATATCTCTGAGTCGAATTTAAATTTAGAAGTATCATATTAGTGATAATTTTAAAAAGACATATAATAATTTGAAGTCAGTAATATAGATTATCAGATATGAAAAGATTTTTAAATATCTTTCCAAAAACATCGGAGAATTTAATGTGCCAACAATTCGAAAATTATCGAAATACAATGAAATCTCCGACTTAGCCGAAAAGAATTGAATCGTAAAAAAACATTTAATTTACTCTGGCGCCTAATCTTTCGTCTTGGTAATTTTCACTCGCACACAATTCCAACTGATTTGACCGTTTCAGACTATTTTTTCTCCTTGGACCAAATGTTGGTTAAAACTTTAAGTAGACGTAAGCCATCAGCAGATTTTTGCAGTGTACTCACGAAAATAATCAACGCGCATTAAATTATATAAAATACGAGGGCAGCTCCCAATAGCTGTCGGAGGAATCAAGCAAAAAACTTGCTGCCAACTTCTCAAAAGGACGTTGAGGAAAGAATTTATATAAAAATTTTAAGATGAGAAGCAAACACGTTCTTCTATTGAAGCATAAACTTATGTATCCTCATGCAGGACCTTTAAACGAAGGAAAGAAGACCACCAAAGGAAGCAAAAAAAAAGCAACAACTATGAATACACCTTGAAGCAGGTTATTGTATCAAGACTTTAGTACTCGTATTTACATATACAAACAGTGGTAGTGGTTCATCTAACTGAAATACAAATACATTGGCATGTTAACTAAAAATGTATTTCATATTACATAAACAAAAGTAATTTTTGCAATATGCTTGCGCAATATTTAGGGTGCGTTCTTTGGTGGGCGTCTTCGTTGTCCTTGTGCTCAGTAAAGTTCTTGTAAAGGACAGAGAGCAACAAAATGCAGCCATCTTGATATCCGTGTAGCAACAAATTTTAATAAAATTGAACAATTTATAGACATCTACAGCTACTTGTTCCGTAATTTATGCTGATGTTATATCATGAAAGCTGCATTAGTTGAATGCTGCAGTGACGAAAACGATGAACCCTCCACCAACACCGGGTGAAACTCATGTAATTTTAGTATAATTTATTATATTAATGAATAATTACGCATGGTCTGTGGGTGTATTACTTGTAGTTGGATCCTTTTTTTTTTATTTTACCCAATTGATCAATTCAGTGCATGCAAGGAAATACTCATATTGATTAGTCGTTTCGCCGTTGAAATGATAATTGATTGAATTATGCCAATGTTGTTATAGTTGGCTTGGTTCGGCACAATTGCTCAATGAATGCTATCCACAGGTTACTCAAGTTAATTGAGTTGTTAAAGTTGCTCTCACTTTATAGTTTTACTTTATTAGTTTGATTGGAAATTGGTGTTGCTCCCGGTGGCACTTCCCCTTACATAATGGTTTATCCATATGGAATAGCATCTAAGTGGTGCCACCCGTTTCTTGGTTAATTATGGTAGCAAAACTTGTTGCGCAGTTTTATTTTTTATTTATTTCTTTCCTGATTGGGGCAGTTAGTGTACAAAACCAAAAAGTAATTAACTGTTGCTGGTAGTTTGTGTATTAATTGGGTTTTATAGTTCATATCTACATGCAGAGATCTATAAAAATTGCTTTCGAAAGAAAACTGTGCTAGAGCTTGTAGGTTTTGATTTTTGGAATAGATTGGATACGATATTTCAATTAGTTTTATGTAAATGTAAATTGATACAATTAAGTGTAGACTCTAAAGCTTAATTTATACTTTTTAGTCATTCTTGGGTTAAGAGGTCAGTTTTAATATTTTTCAACTAATTTTTTGTAACAACACATGCTTATGTAGAAGGTGCAGTTAGTTGAAAATGTCATGAATAACATTATCTGGTTAAATGTGAAATTAAATGAAGATAAATTAAAAAATTTAAACGCCTTGTGCAAGATAAATATAACAATTTTCGAAAAGGTATAAAAATAATTTAATAATGAAAAGCTTAAATTCATACGAATTATTGAGGGCACGAAGTTAGCATGCTATAGGTTTGCACCGAATCCGGTTAAAGTGCTGAAGATGTTTCGAATGATCTGAGACAAAACAAATCAAAGAACATTAAAAAAAAAAACATTTTTAAATTATTCGTTAAAATCTGTTGTTTCAAAAATCTATATGCGGC
This sequence comes from Meiosimyza decipiens, assembly GCA_963680825.1. Taxonomy (NCBI): domain Eukaryota; kingdom Metazoa; phylum Arthropoda; class Insecta; order Diptera; family Lauxaniidae; genus Meiosimyza; species Meiosimyza decipiens. The sequence continues at coordinate 89,980,702 of OY804259.1, read as the reverse complement.
CACCCTAACTATGCACTCTAAATAAAAGTTTTGTGGTCTAAAATATGGCGCTTAATATAAAATCTACGCGGTGTGAAGATCACCCTAAGTATGATTCTTAAATTAAACATTTATGGCCACAGCTATGCCTATTAATATAAAGGACATTGATGTGAGTTCCATGTGAATCGAGTAAGTGGTCTTTGTGCAAATTCTATTTTAAAAATATGTTTGTATGAGGGCCACCCTTAATACGCACTCTAAATAAAAGTTTAATAACCGCAGCTATACCTCTTAATACAAAAACCACGTGGTGTAAGTTCCATGTGAATCGATTTAGATGTCTTTGTGAAAATGCTATTTCAAATCTGTGTTTGTATCAGGGCCAATCTAAAAAACTATCCTATCTTTTAAGTTAGACCAAATTACAGACAGTAAGTTAAATTTCATATAAATTGGATGAATGTTTCCAAAATGAGTCGAAATGTAAACTTAAAACGCCATATCTCTAACAAATTTTACTATACATTAACTAAAAAGGTATATAAGTATTTTAAATTTTTAATTTTTCTGAAAAATTTATGAAAAAAATTAATTTTTTGTTGGAAAAATAGCCGATTTGCAAAAAATTAAATTTTTCATTGCAAGACGATCGAAAGATAACACAGTTCGACAAAATTTGGTCAATTCTCAGTATCTGAAACCCAAATACATTTTGCCAAAGGTTTTCGATGTGCTGAACTCGAATCCGAGGTCAGAACTTCTCTGGTGGTTTTGGCTTTCGAGATATAATAACCTATAAGTAAGTTGAAATTTACAAGGTAAACATTCTGCTACTGAAACATAATTTGATTTATGTGGAGACCTGCATAATAAATTACAATTTACGAAAATTCGGAGGAAATGAGAGATATCGATGTAATTCAAAGTGTATTTTGAAGACAAAAATTACCTCTTTTGGATCTAATTAATGGTTGCTTAAATAAAAATTAACTTTCGATGCTTTATAACCTCAAATACCTTGACGAAACTGTTATTTTCGCACTTTTAGGTCAGAATATCTCGACAACCGAAACCAGCAGAAAATTTCTGACCTCGTATTTGAATTCAGCGAGTCGAAAACCGAAAGTATATTTGGGTTTTAGAAACTGAGTTTTGTCGTACAGTATAATTAACGATTGAAGGTCAGCATTCTAAAGCACAGTGTTTGCGATCACAGAGTTGCATAAACATGTGATATTCTTTGAATACAATTTGGTAAATTGAAAACACGCTGAAACTTTGCAGAGGTTTTCCTAATTTGACTGATTGTTAATCGAAAAAATTAAGAGAAAAGCTTTCAAAAATTTTGAGTATTTACTAATCAATCTTAAACACAAAAGAAATGAAACCGAATTCATCTTAAGGTAACGAAAAAAGTTTTTTAGAAACTGACAATCAGATAAAATTTCTTCTTAATTTATATGTTTCCACTATTTTTGTATTCATTTTCATTATTTTAATAAGATGACACAAAAAACATTTCAAAAAACGAATGTGCTGAATATGAATATAAATGAAAAAAAATTCAATATATTCCATGAAAATAAATTATTTTAAAGGTTAGCATTACTTACAACTTATAATTTACTGAATAACCTTAGAGCAGCGACATAATTTATAATCGGTGTGGTATTCTGGAATATTGCGCAAAGTGATTAGAATTAATGCAGCTGATTTCTACAGAACAAGCTCTGTCTTGTAATTGTAAATGAATTCTCTTCAAGATGGAACAATTCTTTATTTTACCACCATCATTAAGACCGACCTTCGAAGATTAAAAATGCCTTCGAATCAAAAGTCAGTAAACACAACATCAACCTGCTGTAGCTGTTCAAAAATTAAATGCAGTTTCTTGAGAAGAGTTAAGAGAAGTCAATTGATTTTGCTGTCGAAATCAAATAATTAAAATTAAATTAAAAATGTAAGCAATTTCCAAAAATCATTTTGAACAAAATTTATTACCAAAATTTTTGAAATTTACTGATTCATTTTTTTTATATTGAAGACAGAGCTAATTTTTTAATGTACTTAAAAAATTTAATTTGTAAATCGATTTTTTTTATTGAAAAAAAAATCATGTTTCACTTGTCGTTTAAACAAAGATATATTGATTTTAGTTCGATAAATTTGCTCTTAATTATTTTTTTATGTTTTTAAAAAGTGTTTGTGGTGACTGTGTTGATTCTTTAAAGTGCTTACTAAGCCGATCAGCTAACGTAAGTGTTTTTTAATTAATTTTAATGGATATGAATGGTTATGGTCTTTTAGTTAGTCAATAAGAGTTAATAATATATCTAAATTGTGAGTCAAATATGACTTGTTTGTTTCTTGTTTTAAATTCTAAATGCTGTTCACAACATGACGTGAGTTATTTGGAATATCTCAAATTAAAAAGTTCAACGAAATTATTTGACTTTGTCGGTAATGTCAGAGTTATAGAGAGCTATAATTAAAATCATTTTCGCTAATTCGAAGGATCTTATTTATATTTGCATGTCTGCGAGGTTTTATTTTTTGGCAGATGAGAGTCATTTCTGACGGAATTGTTTGAGCTGGCGCTTACATCTATGTTTGAGATTATGCAGTTATAGGATTGAAAAATGTTTCAGCATATTTCTAATGAAAAATCATAGAATATTATATTTCCTATTAATCTTCTACAACCTTACAATCTTATTGTTTAAAAAAAATGAGTTTTGTTTAGTGTCACAGATAACCATTTGAAGCTAAATTTAAGAAAAAGGAATAGTAGATAATAAACATGTTTTTATAAGAAATGAACTGAAAGTATTTTTGAATCCCATGCATAGCCTCAAATGTAGACAAAAGTAGTGATTTTTAATTGTTTACCCTTAAATATTTCAATTTCCTGGCAAGATGGGGCATACCTGAGGCCGGTTTCAAGGCAAAAAATGCATTTGTAAAGAAGAACATTCTCTAGCCCAGTATTCGCTGACGTGTGTAATTATTCATCCACCTGCCCGATCACCAGGCAATTACATATATCGCTTATCTAATGGTAATAGTAGTCAGCCGATCGAATTAATTATATTAGTTCGAGATATGAACAAAATTCATGTTTTTATTAATTTATTAAAAACATGCAAAAAATGTCTACTATCGGACGAATAATGAAAAATGAATCATCTACCGCTCATTATCTTTTCAATTGTGATAAATGCGTATCATTCAAAACTTTTTTTTTGACATAATATAGCAATTTTTGTTTAAGAAAATTGTTACTATTTTATTAATAATAAGATGAAAAATTAATGTCTTCTATATCACGAAAGTTTTTCTGAGGCCACTACGGTCGCAATATGGATAATATGATGAGTACAAAAGTAGTTGGATAACTAAACCAAAGTGGAATTTGCTAAGTCCAAATATTCAAAATCGATCCTTAACAGTCAAATTGCCAATGTCATTTCAATTATTTTTTTTTTTTTCAGATGATAAGCAATATCTATATCATATCAATATAAATATTTTGCCTTTTTTTTAATTGGATTTTTAAATTCATGTTACATATACTACCTCACTTCTAAATTTAATTTCCTATAGAAAAATTATTTCTAGAAATTTGGCCTTAGCATATTAACTCACTAGCTACTAAAAACTTACAGTAGCTGTTGTTAATACCCACAAAATTTGACACATAATGCATTCGCTGCTACCTTTAAATTCCCTTCTTTTGGAATTTTTTTACTACAATTTTGAAAAATAAATCTTGTGTTATGTTAGCAATTTAAAAAAAAAATACAAAACTCTTACAGAAAATACAACAAAAACTGTATACGGAACAATTTAATCGTCACATTCAACTAAATGAAATGCGGACATTAAACGTTTAATGTTGTTGTGGCTCAACACCCGTGGAACCATTAATTTGATTGTCTTAAATGAGCAGTGAAACAAGGCATTTTCTACATTAAATGTTGTATTAAAATTAACAACAACGTAGTTCTTTCTTTATTTAGAATTTAAATTTAAATAACAAATATGGCACGAATCATCGAAATGGAACTGAAATGAAACCAGGAAAACTAAATTTAGTTTGCGCAAATGCAGAAATAGAAATGTATCCATAAGGTGAGCACACTAAGTTCGTGAACAAGCAAAGTCTTTAGTACAATTGCAACTTGTTCAGTACATTCGCGCTTTTGAAATTATTTCCAAAATTTTCAGTACGTTTGCAACAAACTTCGTTCAAATTAGATTGATGAAACTAACCCATTATTTTGTTGCAAAATTTCGGAAAATTAAGAAAAAGGTACATTGAAACCTTAAATTCAGTGATATGCCAAATGTTCAAAGGACATCACTGACATGAAAATTATTAATAAGCAGCTTTGAAGAAAATCACTTTATTTAAAACTGAAAATCCCCGCGGGTGGAATAAATATCACCATGGCATAAATGTTTAATATTCAAAGAGATACTAAGTCTTTTATTTATTTCTTAAATCATTTTGCGACTGCTTTCTAGACGTTTAGCAAGTAAAATATTAATTTTTATTTTAGAAATGCAGTCTTGCAGCTCAAATTTGCGCGCCTGTCTGTCTATCTGTCTGGCATAAATAACTTGCTGTATTCGCTTAATTTGCATATTTTTAAATGAACAAAAAAAAAGGCAACAGCATTTGTGATTACGTTCATTTTTGGATGATTGCTAATATTGTTCTTAGACACAATCAATTGAAATGTTCAGCACGACATTTGTTTAATCAATAACGATATTTCAATCAAAACAATCACATGACAATTTTTGTATAAAATCGATGCTTAGGGCTGTGACTTATTTATGTCGTCTGGACGTTAGTCTGTCCTATACAATTACTGTGCGGCAAAATATTTATGCTACAGAAACATAGACTCATTTTCGAATGTTCTCGAAGACAAAATCGCCTAAAAAAAGTAATTTTGTGTGTTGTTATTATTTCAGTTTTTATTTGTGTTATCTCTCGTGAGCTAAGAAGACAGGTATTGGCTCAAACTTCAAATCAATCAATTTAAATATATTTTAAGAACCAAAATTATGTAGAGGAGGGTGGGGCTAGTTTTGACACATTTTGGAAAATTAACTATAGTTTTTAAGCTAATTTGTCCATTTACACAATACTTACATATTTTAGTTAGTGTGTGCTAAAAGTGTAGGTCCAAGTATCTCACAGTTTCTTTTCAAAACATTGATAAAGGAAAAATTTCACTTGAGAAAAAATTAATGCCTGGGTTAATTTACATTCTCAGAATTTCTGTGTTAAAATAGCTGCCATACCACTTTTAAAAGACATTTTCAATGGGTTCAACTTTTGCTCAATAGCTAAAATCATGTGGCAGATATAAAAAGACTTTGATGTCGAAATAGGTTCTTATTATATTATATGCATTTGTTCAAGTGGTAAATGCAAAATAAGGGCCACTCTGTGCAAAAACCAAAGGAGCTTTACCTTTTTGTGATAAGTAATGCTTTAAATTGGGATAAAACTAATCTACCAACCTTACAAAAATTTTAAAATAAAAAATATTTTTGTTCAAAAACTGAATAGCAACCACTTGTTTCTGAGATATATATAGACTACACATATATATGTACATATATTTCTCATAGCAAGAATCAATAAAAAAAAAAAATAGAAAATTTTGTTTTACGTATGCTTAGAGTGGTTGGAATCTCTATATCCTAATTTTTTTCTGTAAGATATCTTGCCGACGGCGAATCTATGACTTTTTCCTTCTCTGCTGAAACCAATTATCATATTTCAGCATAAATCTGTTAAAGCGATAACATTATCAACTTAAGTAATGTAGGAGTATCATTTTGATGTTATAAAACACTTTACCAATCACTTTCAAAACAAATAATTTAACAACTTTTTAGAAACAAATAGAAAAATATAAGAGATAAAATCCCGTTCAAGTTACGAAAAGAAGGAACTGACAACATAACTCATGAATTTTATGTGTTATACATTGTACAAACAAAATTTAAATAAAAATACCGTTCATTTGACTGACTTACAATGCAAAGTAGCAGGAAAAAATCATAAATAAAAAATAAAATCTGAAAAAAAACCACATAAAAATCTCAAATCTTTCAGCAGCAAACAACGAATGTAGTAAAATAATAATTTTCATAATGAAAACCATGATAAGTAACAAGTTGAAAAAATTATGATAAACATACGAATATACCATGGACATTGTATATGTTTATATATATGGACAACATAGGTTAGGTTGTTGATTGAGATAACGTAAACCATGTGTCAATAGCATGCCATTATTTGCTTTAAAATTAACATTTCACATGGTTTTCAAAATAGCGTTCATTAAACGAAAAATAATATTTGAATAAATTAATAAATTGCAAAAAAAATAGCTTGTACTCATATAAATAAGATAATTTAAATACAAAACAAAATATATACGGTTTCAATTAATTAAGTATATAAACTCAATTTAATAAACTCAGTAAATTTTTTTAATAATATGTGTAATAAATAAATTATGTAAATGAAGTGAACAAAATAAGATAAATGAATAAAATAAATAAATTTGTCAGGTAAGCTAAGTAAATTTTAAAAATAATTTCGAGAATCACTCTAAATTTGTTAATGCAAAACTAACATGATTTTAAATAGAAAACTCTCCAACATTTTATGTGAGTCTGATTTTATTTATTTCATATATATATTTTTTAAATTATTTTGTACTTTGAACTGGTTTTAGCTAAACGTCAACAGAAATTTCATACTGTACAACTTAAGATAAGTTTTTATTTCGACAAATTAGGTACAATGATTTTATATTGCTTAAATTATTTTAAGAGAACCTTAAGCATCACATAAATTAGTCAAATTTTGTCGTAAATATGTGTATTTAGCACGATATAAAAATAGTTTACCCTTCCCAAACTTAATTCAATGTGACTTTCTCAATGTAATGTACGTCTTTTGTGAATTTCTTTGAAGATTTTTCAGTAAATTAGCCATGCTTCCAGGTCTAAATGAAACCGCGTCAATGATACTAAGCTTGTTCAGGAGTATAAACAAGTTTTTTATTACCGGCATACTTTTTATTCTCATATAAACATGCTAATACACTTTTTTATATTCTTTTGTGTACTTTAACAACAAATTGGAGTTATTCCCACATCCTACGCTAAGTCTTGTACAGTGTCTTTAATTAATTATCAAGTTTCATTTATCACTATTCTTATTAGTTTAGATAAAAAAGCCACTAATATAAAGTTATGTTTATATACAGAAATGGTAATTTTACTTTGAGAATTTGGAACAATTTTTAATGTAAATATGAATATGAGTTCAAAATGTCCTTGCAAGACTGACATTATATATCCCATTTAAAACCATACGAAATCGTTAAAAATTTAAAATTTGATATTGCTTTTGGTACTTACAGATATTAAGTAATATTTTACAAGCTCTAACTTTTTATGACGTTTCTAACGTTCAAAATGGCTTAAGTTTATTTTTTGCATACCCAACGCCCGAATTTTATTGATTTTTATCTAGAAAAATCTTACCTAAGCAGAAAATGTCATAAAAGAAGAAAATGTTCAAAAGCCGCTTGAAGGAATGAAAGAAAATTGCTGCTGTCTTAAATACGGCAGGAAAAGGGGAAGATCTATTTTATATAATAAATACAAATGTATGTAAGCTAAGAAAATAAAAAGAGTATACGGTGGTAAATAGCTTTATCTGCAAAATATTTGCAACGCCCAAAAAAGCTTTGAAAAAACGTGATAAAATTGAACTTTGCCAAAAACAAGCAAAAAGCAATTGTTAAGAAGAAATGTTGTTTACATAAAATAAAAGAAAAAAATGAATATATTTACAGAATTTGTTTTATTTAAGGAAATAAATAATTCTCTATTTAAATAAACATTTCATGCATTTTCACATCCAATGAACTCGAAAACTTAGCATGGAAAATTAAGTCCCAGCCGCTATTTTAAATTTCCCATTCATTCCAAGTTTTAAACCTACTGCACAAGCGCTCTCTAGCGTGTTTTCCGTTAGGTTAACGCTGCTGACGCTTGCCAAAAGGTGGCAGTAGCTACAGCACCATGCAAAAACCAAAGAAAAATCAATAAAAAATTCCCAAACATACGCACACAAGCCCAATTTACGTGCGCTTAAAGAGATACCAGAAAAAAACATTGACTTATTAGCACCACTACATGCTAACGAACTGCACGCACACACCCAATCACTCTACAAGCCAACTTGATTGGCTGTTGTCATGACAACGTTGCTTGTTACACACTAGCGACCATGGGCTTCATTTGTGCATATTCACTAATATACCACACACACTAGCAAGCATTATTAAGTGTGCGTATGACAGCCATGTTGAAAATTAATCTTAGGCAATGAGACGCCATGCGAAAAAAGGCGTGTTGCCGAATTTGTTGTTGCATATCAAATATTATATGCGTCTGCTTTACATTCGCACACAACTACAAGGCACTGAGTTTCGAGTGGATTGGTGTAGTTGGCAGAAAGTTTTCTCAACAGTGATAATACACCTTCGGTTTGAAGAAAAGCAGTTTGAAATATAAAAACAAATTTGTTCAGGTTCTTTTTATTAATTTGAATTGGCATTTTCGGTTCTACTGTTCGATTTGGTAGCAGTTAGCGTCTGTCAACTTTTAAGGCTGTTTGGTTTTTCGATTCGGTAGGCATGAAGTTTATTTGACATTGGTAGGTTCCTATTCTCGTTTAGAAGCATGACGCCGATATTATCTTATGACTCATTATGAATATAAGTCGTTTTAAAGCTGTTTGGGTGTAAATAAATCTTGGCTACAAACTGTGGGAAGATTTCATGCGACTACATTGACAATTTTTTATTTTCTATTCATTTTTTGATTGTATCAAACAAATACGATTTTTATCGAACAAAATACGCATTTCATTTAGATATCATGTGGAAATGTTATTTTCGCTGTCTTAACTTTTTTATTTAAGCTTTCAGATTATTTGTTAACATTCAAACATTTTACAAAAAGCCAAATATCTTTATATTCTATAATGTTTTACAATTTTTATCTAAAACTACATATTTTCATAGCGGATCTCGGCTAGCTGGAATTAGTATGAATAAAAAACGTAAATCTTAATATTTGCTATCATTGAATATGATAAATCAATTCAAATCAAAAATCTTGCTCTTTTTTGGTTATTGTAGATTTTTTAAAGGAAAGATATGAATTAAACTGAGATAAAAATTATTTCAAATGGATTTCCTTAGTATACCACTTGTGCCGATTTGGGTGGCAAACTTTGTCCGAGAAAAAATGCAGTACAAGCCAAGAACGCTTGGTGACGATAAAAATTTTGAGCAGTTTTATCGTTTTACGCGTCGGAATTCAAATTATTTGGCGCAACATTTTTTACCATTACATACTCTAATGTGCCAAAAATTTAAGCATTTTGACTTTAGATTCAGGTATCCTTATAAGAATCATGAACATGTGCATTATCCATACATGTTGCGATCGGCTTAAGTTATCTATATGGGATAATAGATTCAGAGTGTTTCAACTTTTGTACCCCAGCCCCCGATTAAAAACTTAGAAATACCCCAAATAGATGCAACCAGTAACTCACAATATAAATTAGAAAAACTGTGACGAGAAACTATTGCAAGTTATTTGCGAAGCAGACGAAAAAGCTCTCGAACGTTTTCTTAGTTTCCATACGATTCACGAAAAAAAGAAATTAGAAGCTTCAACATGAAAAAATTAATGTTCTTTTCCATGGGATAGGAGTTTGTATAAGACTCTCTTTTCATGAGATATAGACGAAACTGTCTACTAAATCATTATTTCGTTTTTTGATAGATATCTCGATTCGAATACCTTCTTTGAGTTTTAAGCGAGAAAATCAAACCCATATGAATATTACTAAGAAGTTATAACACAAAGATACAAGTTTAGTTTATAAGCGACTTACACATCTCCAACAACTGCGACTATTTTGTTAATTTTATATTCAGTTATTGCTGCTTTAAGCTTAAGGCTGAAGAAGTTTACTTTTAACATAAGCAGTCCCGATATAATGTATTTTTCGGCTCGTAAATTTTTTTATATTCAAAGTGTTCGTGTTCTGAGCAGTCATATCACAGGTTTCGATTTGCTTGTTCGCTGTGATAAGAGCCTTATATAGCAAAGTATGGTAGGGGGGGGGGGGAGAGTTATGTCTTAAAATTGCTCTGAGTAACAGCGTTAAGTAATTTCTAGAGTTTTTCTTTATGTCAGAGCTTTCAAAGTAATAAAGCTAGCTAACCGTGTTTTTAGTTCAGAAAGCTCAAGAAAAGATTGCAGTTGTTTTTGGAATTACCGTGGTGAAATGTAGTGCTCTCATCAACAGTTTGGTACACACAAGATCCTTGTAATTTAGCTAACTGCGTCCTACACTAGCTACGTTATGTAACTGGTTTCAGAAAAATTAGATACAAACATTATAATTTGTTGAATTTGTCCATATTGCTAACTTTTGCTAATCTGTCAGCAATAGCCATTAATTTATTAACTAGCTATTGTATTTTGCTAACTATTGCTTGCCCATATTACATATAAATTCAGTTAGCTGATAAATATTTAAGTCCTAAGAAATGTAATCATCAAAACTTCAAATTTTGCATTGAAGTTGTATATGGCAAACAAAATTATCCAAACTATTATCTTTATGTACAAATCTTAATACATCAAATACCCAATCTTAATACATCAAATGCTTAAATTAAATTATATGTAATTACAAAAATATATTATACATATTTGGGAAAATCGATAATCAGCCCCGACGACAATTTATAGATTTTGCATACACACAAATAAAAATACAAACATCAAATAAACATGTGTGACACGTACAACAACAACAAAGCACAATAGCAATAAAATATAAAAAAAAACGACAAAGAAAGGCTGTCGAAAATTGTCAAATAAATCAATCATATTTATGCTAATGGCCCTGATATGACAAAGACAACAACAACCTAACAAAAATGACAGCCGAGACAACGAAAAAAAAGCCAGTTTGTCAACAGCAAAATATTTTTACCACAGCCAATACAAGAAGAGCCAACAAAAAAAAAAAAAATATAGCGCGGCAGCAAAAGACATGTTCAAAACAACAAAACGAAAACTTTTGGTAGTACCACAACAACAGCAAAAACATTAAGAAGAAAAAGCCAAAAAAAAAGTTTCAACCAAAAATAAAATCTGCCAAGTCAAAAAGGCCAATACTTGGGGAGCACATGCCAGGCAATTTATGTCAAGAGAAAATTTATTTCATTTGCGTTGAACGAAAAAATGGAAGCAAAGGGAGAAAAGACGAACAAATATAATGAAATGAAATGATTTAAATAAAGAGGAATGTTAAAACTACGCTCCGTAATTAAATTTGCATATGAAAAAAGCAGCTAATTTTTTAATTTAAGCAATCGCTTGACAAAGTCATAATAAATGATTTACTTACATTGTTTTCTTAACCTCATCATGTCGATATGTTTCACTTAAGGCTAATTCCACAAGTGACTTGTGCTTCATTTTATTAAGTTAAAGTTCACAAAACAGTGTCACCTTCACATGGACTTTCCTCACTGCTGTTAGTGTGTACAAGTTAAAATAAAACAAAAAATTATTTCCTCGTTTTATGAGACCACTCATTAAAAGTGGCTTTCAAATAAAAATCCGTGCCAGCAAGTCTGGTGAATTTAGCTCTACACTCAGAAATAAATTTTAAAATCAGCCCATAATTCCAGATTTACAAAGTCCTTCTAAATGTGCCATAAAAATAATGCTGGCAAACATTAAGAAGACACAATAAAATCTAACGTATGCCACTTGTTGTCAGCGCTGCTGTTTTATTGCTATCGTCAGTAAAAAAACACTAAAAATAGTAGTAACTTTTTGGATTTATTTTGGACACTTTCGCTGTATCAGGTGGGACACAAAAAAAACCTGTGTGATTCAAATATTCAACAAATTTTTTACACTTATAAAACAAATCTCACAAATGTCGCGATATATTCGAAGAGCACTAAATACTTTTAGAAAAAGTCGCAAAATTTGAAGAAACGTATCGACTGTTATTGAAAATATCAAAAGACTAGATGTGAGTCGAAATGTTATGTATTATAATAAATAATATCGAAAAAATCTATATGTTTCGAAAGTGGTCGAAAAGTATCGAAAAAGCATCAAAATCGCAACCTGTTAAAAACGAGGCTAAGTTTTGAAAAAGCAACACTAGTGGAATCGAACTTAATGGCTATAATGGCATTACGCTTTACTTTTTAGTTCATTCACTTCAGCACTGTTTATCTTTTATACTCAAAAGTTCTTCCAAACGTTTCAAAAAAAAAAACATGGGTCTTTCAAAATATGTGACTGACGTATTTTTAAAGATAATTGAAAGCAAGTGTAGAATTCAGAAAAATTAAATGACCTTCTAACCCAATAATTTTTGTTTCTTTGCAGAAAGCTTTTGGCACGGTAAATTATTCGGTTCTCTAAGAGAAATCTAACAATAAAACTTTAATTTACAAAATGGCGTACCCAATATGTCGAGTATGAATTAGTGGTGTGGGGGTCTTTTATGGATACTTTATAAATTTGCAAATGGCGTACCCATTACGGGGCATAATTAAAAATAAAGAAAGCTAAAATAAATTAGTGTTTTCCTTATTTCCTTAATCTAAGGATGTTATCAGCTAAAAAAATTTTTGACATAGAAATGTTTATGATTTGATATCATGATGACATTTGATATCAAACCTTTATGATTCAAATTGGCAGACCCACTTATTAAAAACATGAATCGGATTATAAATATTTTTGAAAATATTTTTTGGCTGCCCATGTAAAAACTTTTAAAGTTAAAAATTATTGACATTTTTTTATTTAAGAAAAGATTGCTTGTCAATTGGAAGTCTGTTCTGGAAATCATTTAATTCATATTTGGGCAGGATATGGGATAATTGAATAAAATGATATGGCTCTTGTAGTCTTTATGGGCTATGTTTGTAAAATGTTGCGCAGCTTCATGTAGTCATTTTATGAATATATAGAGTTATTTTTATAATGATTTAATAATGAGCAAAATTCTAATTTTTCTAATAAATTTTTGACCATATTTCCTTTATTTTGATACATTTTTCCCGAATTTTTCAAAACACTTACAATTTTTTGAACCATTCAATAAAATTACGATACGGTGATTGTAGTGAGCGAGATTCGCAAAACTCTAAGTAATTCAATGGAATGCAATATGTCTTTAATGATTGTTTGAATTTGAGAAAGTTTGTCTATATTAATCGATTTATCATGTCCAATCGCACAATAACTTATAGCGCTTGAGCTACAAAAGAAGTGAGCCATATCAATTATTTTGACAAAAATTTTACGTATTTATATTTTATAAGCTACGCATTTTTTGCATTAAGAAATTGTATAAAAAAATGTAAAAAAGAATAAATTGTTTCCAGGTTTACCATGCTCTCTTGTGTAATCCTTTTTTAATTTTTCGATCTTTCGGTCATCACTAAAAATAAAAAATTCAAAATTGAAATTTTCCAAAAATTTTTGAAATCGCATACTAAATATGATGAACTAAGAAGGTATTTTGGGACAAATAAAGAGAAATTGGTCCAACAAAATGGTATATTGCCCAAAAATTGCATGTACTAATCATTAGATCGTACAGCAAATTTTCTCTCAAAATACGAACTTTCTTTAGCAGTAAAAATCATTAGAGTTCATTTCAGAGCTGCCGAGAATAGCGCGAAAACACCTTTAGAATACATTTTTGACCGCTTTAATCTACATACCAATAATAACACAGTAGGAGCAATCTCGAAGCTTACCATATACAATTCCGAAGTAGCAGAAGTTTTAGTGCAAACAAAAACGTTATAAAGACAAACGTCCTTGACATTGACCATTTTATTTAACGGCTTTTATGCTGCAACAGTACAGCAACATCTGTCATTTTAGTGAGACTTTTTTAATACTTTCTTAACCTACAAAGCGACCATAACCTAAGTCAACAAGAAACGCTTATACCCGCCACAGCCGAGTCATGTGTTTTATTGCGTCCCCCAACCGCGAAAGACGCTTGCTGCTACATAATATCATAAAATTAAACAACAACAACAGCAGCAACAACAAAGGCAAAGAAATTGACATTAAAAAAACATAAAACAATTTTATGTTCATGAATTTGTTCCACAGTGCGTCGTAGCATAAATGTGGCGTCAGTATAGCAAAAAAATCAAAAAAATTTGTTTATTGTTGTAGTTTTTGTTATTGTTGTTCTTGTAGCTATTGCTATCATTGTAAAAGCAATAGTTGCCACTTTAATGCCATTAAATGAGAAACGTTAACCCTCCATACGTTTATGTTCCCATTCTTGTAGGCACTACGATTTTGCACTGATAAGATAAATGTTAAGTTAATTTTTATTACTTCGTAATCCATCAGCTTTATATTTTTCTTTTATTATTTTTGGCATGCTTTTCGTGTTTCTATTTTTTGCTTTTTCCTCACTCTTATTATCATCATCATTACTTTTATTTACGTAGCTATTTAAATTTTTTATTACCATTTTGCTGCCATAATTTTAATGTTCATCGTTTGAGACTTTTTTGTTCTTCTTTTTTTTCTTCTTTTGATGACTTTATCTGTGAATGAGTGATTATGTTTTTGTTGTAGTTGTTAAATATTTAATTGCCACAATTATGGCCAATTAATACCTCATAAAATTCGTGGCTTTAGCGCATTATTCATTCATTTAATTCCACCTAATTGTGTAGTTTACGGCGGAAGTGCGCGTGGAGGCGTGTGAACAAAAATATATTTGACACTACACTAAGGCCATTTATTATGACAATTTGATGGTTAATAAAAGGTTTAATGTGAATTTAAATGAATTTCGAATTTTTTGGCTTGAAATCCAAGAAAATTTAAATAATATCCCGTTTTTCAAAAAAAATATCGACTAAATTTTTTTTCAAATAACTTTCGATATATGTTTTTCAATGCGACTAATGTCCGTAATTCAAGCAATACTTTACTTTAAAAGCAGGAAAATCCTTTTGCTAATGTATTTATTATGATTTTTGATAGACTTTTCTTAAAACCCAAAAATTTATTGAGCGATATTTCTATTTATAGCAAAATACTATGCCGGTTTTTTCTTTACTTCTTAGGAAACTTTTTCAATAAATCTTAGTAAAAGTTTGCTATTAATTCTTTAAAAATTGCTTACTATTTCCAACTCCCATTTGAGTTCGAAAAATTCTGACCAACCGCACTTATTTGATATCTCTTATTAAGAAACAAAAAGGAGTCATCTCTTTTGACTTCTAACTACCTGTTGACAAAATGCGGATCAATAAAATTTTTTTTTAAACATGATACGGCATGTGCAGCCTAATGTATCCTCCCAAACTCAAGGTCGTCTGCCAGCAGCCAAAAAACGTCCTTTGCTACTATCATTTAAGCAGCCCATTGCGCGCGGCTTTATGGAATCCACTTCAAATACGTAAAGCTACTATGTCGGGAGTAGTAACATAACAACATTTTTACGTCATTTGACTTGTGTTTTTACAATTCACACTTTAGTTTATGGACGCCATAAAAATCCATATGCAGACGTCAGCCATTCCAGTGTCACTAAGGATGCACAAAGTTTAAGTACTTTTTGTACACTTCGTAGCTAAAGCAAGGTGAAGAAAATGTTCTTGGCCTGTTTAAGAGCGAAGTCCCCTTGCCCCAGAGCTGCTGTTGTGTCAAGGGGGCTCAACTTGATGTTGTGTTAAATAATAAATTTGTTTATAGCACACAATACACATAAAGACTCACTTGAAATAAATAAGCTTGTATTACATATTAAGCGACAAATTAATGTTGTTCATCATCATCGTGATGTATGTCAACTTCGTAATCATCATAGTGGTTCGTTCTCTTTGTTATAATTAAGTATCATATGGTGAAACAAATCATTTTTGACAAAGCGAGTAGTGACCCACTTAAAAAACATGTATTTTTTCTTATGGCGCTGATTTAGGGACAGTGTTGTAAGGCGCTGCATTATAGCAAATAATATCATTTCGTAAATAAAATTAATTCAGGTAGGTAAGCACTTAAAAGAATAATTAAATAACAAAATTTAAACAACAAAATTTGTTTGGAAGAGCAAGCAGTCGAAAAATTCGAATGACATCAAAGTCAACATATGTGCCTATGGGGCCATCCATAAACTACGTGACCGAAAAAACCTTTTTTTAACCCCTACCCCCCTATAGTGACGATTCGTGACTTTACTCTATTAACCCCCCCTCCCCCTATATAATTACGTTGCAGCATGATTTTTAAAAATATTTTCTACTAATGAATCTTAAAATAAAATACATGGTTTATTGACAATATTAAACATAAAACATAACATTTTATATTTTAATAGATGTAACATATTTAAAATGAATAAATAATTTTCAATATTTTAATTTCTTCCAAGAAAGGAATTCCCTCATCTATCCAAGAAGGTATATCCTCAATTAAAGTAACAATTTTCTCTATATTTAATTGTTTGTCTTCCAGTTCAATAGCTTCTACATCTTCTATATCTTCTACATCGATCCACTCTGGTGGATCGTCATTCGAAATAATACATAAACGTTCTCCTGATCGCTTACTCAATATTCTCAAAGGTCGAACTCTAGAAACACTATCTTCAGATTTATGTATTTCTTTTTTAAAATGATACGTGAAGCTTCTAAATTTACTACTTAATCTGGACGTTGAATTTGAAAACTAATTTATATTTTTTTACAATTTGAAGTCACGTAGTATTTCGCGAAACCCCCGCCCCCCCCCCCCCCATCGTTACTTTTCGTAGTATTTTTCATAACCTCCCCCCATTCTCCCAAATCGGTCACGTAATTTATGGATGGCACCTAAGTTGCAAAGAGCCAGCAATATCGATAAGCTTTAAAGCGTATCGAAAATGTTGAAAAATTTTCTAAGTAGTCTAAGTAGAACTCACAGCTCCGATGTCCAATAGTGCCAGAGAGCACTGAAAAATTATCAAGAAAGTCAATAAAAGTTGAAAATTGTCGAAAAACTTTAACAAATCGGTATCGGATAGAAAAATTCAAAACCTTCACATGATACTGGAATATTGAAGAAAATGCCCACATAATTTAAAAGCAGCTTCGTAACTCAGAAAGAAAATAAAGCCAAGCTGAAAAGACGACGAAGAAAAGATTTTACCTATTTGACAAAAAGCATTGATGACCAACTTTAGGAAGTACCTACAAAGCTAGACAATAACAAGTACAAAGCGGTATATTATTCTTTACTTTGAAGTACGTAGTATAACAGTCAAAAAAGAAGTACTTTAATCCCAAAAGGAATAAAGTTTGTCACGTTAGTTAAAGCCATAACTGAGAAACAAAACGATCTCACTTTTTTCTGACAGCCTTTTTTTCCCCCTATTCTTATACGGCTTATGGCTGGAACAATTATATTCATATCAAATGCTGATGATTTAAATTTTATTAATCAAAAAACACCTGACATCTGTCATAAATGATTTAAACCCAACAACCCTTTTATTTTACCAACATAAATTGAGGTCCACAATGTAATTAAGCCAAACTTGCTGCAACTGAGCCTGAACTCCATTTAGTGCAAGATTTTATGGTTGCTTATTACTCTCATCTGTTTTAAATCGGTTTTATTCCTTGAACCAAATGTTGGTAAGACTTTGAGCCAGTAGAAAGAACTTTCAGTTTGGGTTAGTAAAAAATTAATCTGGTTTAAGACAAATTAAAACTAATTTAATTAAATAATTTCAAAAAACAAACCGAAAACGTACTTTCTAACTCTGCATAAAATAGGAATGTTATCAAATGTTTTAGAAATTCTCTGAGCCGCAAGTTGACGTAATTCAATTTGTTTTTGTTTTTTTTATTTTTTTGATGAAGTCAACGTACTTTGTTTTACCTTCATATTTTCTGATTTTTTTTTTCATTGCCTTTGACTTGTTTCAAAATGGCTGAGTATTTGTCATTTCAATGCATTCGTTTTTTATATGTATTTTGTGCTTGTACCTTTGGCGGTACAATAGATTTCATTCTTTGCATTTTGACTGAACGTGATTCATAAGCGATTGGTATTGATGACACTTATACGTATACCCTACATCTGATAGATAACGAAATATTAATTATGAGGTGGAATATGTCGCCTTTTAAGGATTTAATATACTCATATCCATTGAATTAAAAAATTTTTGTCACAGGTTATGTTTTATGGTCAAAGAAGTACAGAATATTATAAGTATATGAACGTTTTTCAAGCTTGTTCTAACTAATAATGTGAAAATGAAATCAATTTGAAGAGTATGGGTATTGAAAAAAATTATCAAACAAATTTTCCATAAAATCTTCAAACGATGTTGAAGATATGTTGTAGCCATAAGTTTTCTTACAAATTATTATAGCACTAAAAAACTAATAAGTCTACACCATCGATCAATTGCATTAAAAATCGATAACATTCCGTAGAGTGCACTTCAATACTCTCTGAATATATCAATATTAAAATGGTTATAGTAAGATATTTATTTAATAAAAAATTTTAAAAAAATGTGTGTGAAATTTTTTGGAAATAAATAGTTAAGTAGTGAAACTTGAATTACAACAGACTAAAAAAAAACGCAATATTATAATAGAACTTTTTAATTAGTATTTTTTTGGGCTAGGTGTTTAATAATATTTCTTGGCTATCCTGGAAAACACAGGACAGCAAAAGCAAAAGCAAATCGATTTCTACAAATATATTTGAGACCTAAGTCTCTTTGGCTACTCCAGTCTACAGATACTCATATATCATTCGGTTCCTCTTGGTTCATACTTTATTTAATAGTACATTTTGGACTTTTGGAAAGTAATAAAATTGTTGTTTTCATTTTACTCTCAAGTTTGACTAAAATTTGAATACGGACATAAGCCTTAACCAAAATAGACGTGACGAAAACGAAGCGTCTGTTTTGACATTTAACCCAAAATGTTACGCTAGCCAACGATTCAAAGCAGGTATTATGACGAGTAGTGACGGTTTCAAGTTCGGTTTTTTCGGAACAACACGTCTGTCAAAATGTTTCGTTCACTTTCATTTAGTTTAGTACGTTCATTTTGTTTGTGAATATTTGTTTCCACATACTCGAACTCACTTGTAACGTCTCTTCACGTCTATTTTGGTTTAGGCTTTAGTCTGCTTGACGTTCTGCTACATTTTGCATAATGAATTTTTCGAAACAGAATTCATATGTTTATATAAAAAAATTCGGGGAAAAAAATTCAATTCAATTTTACCTCTTGTGGGAAACTGTGTTTTGTAGTTTTTGAAAAAAGTTATATTCTAAAAGCAGAAATCGTTGAAAAATTTTTGTGAAATTATTTTATTACTAACTATCTGTCTTGTTTTTAAACATAAAATTTAAAAATCAAATTATTATATATTATGTATTTATGTATATCAATTCTATATTATATGTATAATATAGTGTAGTGTGTATCACTTGGCAACTTGACTGATTATAAATTTTGCTTTTTTCCCTATTCTTTACAGTATTGGTTTTCAATGTTCAGTTAACCGTGTGAATACGCACGTCCAAGCGGTTATTGAAATTGTTTTTGTCTGTTAAAAAAAATGCTTATCTTTCTGTTTAGAGTCATAATATAAAATATTGAATGTTCTGTCTATACGATAATATTTATTGTTTATTATTTTAAATAATAAAATAATTTCATCCTTTATTTTATTTCAGCAGTGACAATGAATATAATAAAATTTATAGATATATACACACATTATAAACTTATTTTTGAAACATAGGCAGACATGGTTCGCTTTAAACAGTAAGATCCTAATGTGATTTGATTAAGGAAATTGTATAAATGAGAAAGACAGCTACACAATTTAGAAGATCTGAATAATTTTACTTTAACCTGTCCTTTACAATGCTGAGGTACTTTAAATTTAAGTAATAATTTGGAGAACGGATGAAGAACATAAATCAAAAATAAAATATGGTATTTGCAGTTAAACACCTAAATTTGGGGTCTTCTTCGCAAAAGTTTTAAATGAGATAAGCAAATACATTATTATAGATCGAAATTTTTACGTTTTAAGCTTTCATAATAGAAGATTAAGCCCGAAATATCAGAGCATAAGTCCTTTATAGATCTGCCCATATAGGTACATACATATGTATATATGTGCATTTATTATTTTTCATGTCAAAGATTGTTAGGTCAATTAAAAAACCCTTTGAATATTGGATAAGGTCCAAAATTAATAGCCACCAGGAAAAAATTTTCATGCGGTTTACTTGCTGTGCAGCAAAAAAATCGTTTTGCTGATGAGTAACGAAAAGGATATTTGTACCAAACATTTTCCTGCAACTAAGATATGTCACTATATGCCCGGGCCTTGTCAGCAGTATGCTAACTCTGTCTCTGTGAATATGCACATAAACTCCTTTTATATGAAGCTATAAGCTTTTACTATCATAATTTTTTTGCGCTGCCTGCCTTATACTGAATTTACAGAATACTAATATGCTATATTTCTTAAACACTAATTGCAGATATTTAAATTTTCGTCAGCAATTCATTATTTTAATTGCTAAGATTATTTAATTAATTAAAGCAATTCGACTTGCCGTTCCAACATTACCGACAACAGAAATGTAAATTTTCCAAAATAGCAAGTCATTATGAAATAAACGACATACAACTTCAATTTAGCGAAACTTTTTAGAAGCTGCCATGAACGAAGTAAAAACTTTGCCACGGTTGTTGTTGAAACGTAATCAAGTGACTTTCAGACAAATGAACGCAAATGAAAACCTAATGAGTATTACCCACAGCTTAAATGTTAGATGAAAATTATTTAATAAATGAAGAAAAAAGAGAACCCTAATTTAATAATCATGTTTTTGGAAATTAAATGACGCATATTTGAACTACAGCTGTTAATGTCTTCAACTTGCAACAGTTTTTTCATCACACGCAGCATGTGCCACTGCTGCTAATGTTTCCTTTATTTTGAATTAAATTAATGGAACATTTAAAACACTCAACCTGTAACCTGCAACTTGCAATTTGCTGAAACTTATTTTTCCTTTTTCAACTTATAGTTTTAGTTTTAATTGCAAGTGAAAAATGCAGCTGCGTTTAATTTTGTTTTTGCGCTCGTACATTAGTTGGGAATTGCAAACTTTGTACAAATTGCAGCAAAAGCAGCAGCAGCAACAATAAAAACATCGTTGGAAAATGTTAATCAGACTCAGACTCATAAGAGTTGTAATGAATTTACGTAGACGACGAAAACTTGTATCAGAATCGGTTACGAACATTAAAATGAGAAAAAAAATTATAGAAAGAGAAAAGAGATAACGCTGTGAATTGGTTAATTTAACGCATCAAATAAAAGAAAGTGGCTGAATGTGCAAGTTAATGGAAATAGTAGTCAAATTGCTTAGTAGCTTAGACTTCTTACAGCTCTATGGCCCACATGCCCACATAGAAAAACTTTTTTCAAATTTAGCTCTTACGAAAGTTTAATTGTTGATATTTCATTTTTATACATTTTTATTTGAGTCTTGAAATTTAGTTGTGCTCATTTTTATTATAACATATGTAATAAGTTGTCATGGGAATTTTGAATCACTAACCTTACACCTTATGGCATATCGTGCTCTACAAGAAAGTCTGACTGTCCAAAAACCTATTCTTAACATTTCGGTTTTATTTTTAAATTTTTGAAGTTTTTTTATCATTCCAGGTGTTTATGTTACCAATCGATTATAGTGATTTTTGGCTTGATTTGCGCTCCACGATTCTTATATGAGAGCATTTTTTTTATATGACAGATTTTATCATCTGTCCAAAAAAAATATTTGTATGCTTAATCTCAGTAATTTTTTGCGAGATTTTTTCGATTTGTTTTATTTATTTTTCCAAAAATCCTGTTTTATATGTAAGTGTAATATTATGAATAAATAAATTATTAAACAAAAATCTGTTAATAACTCCAAATGTCGCTTCCTATAGAAAATTCAAACTTACACCGCAATTTGCCTTCCGACTTCAATTACTCCGTTCTCCTACTGTACCTCGCACTTAATGAGAACATGGAAAATGAATTCTTAAACAGAGTGTAACATAAAAAAAGCAAACAAAAAACCTCAAACTATTTTTTTCTGAAAAAATCCCAGACAAATATTTTTAATAAATTATTCATTGTTGTAGCGTGCAAAGTCATGGCGTATATTCGGGTTAATTAATGTAGCATCTTTGCAATGTTTTAGCAAAAACAACAACAACTGAATTTATCAATAGAAATAAAGACCGAGTAGAAGTTTTTAATTTTGGTTTGATGAACTGTGTGCAAAATGGTGCCGTAAATTGGTCGATGCCACTGGCAGATAAAAACAAATAGATAGAGAAAAGGATAAAATAGACACGACACCTTAATGAAACAATGGCAATTGCAGCAGCAACAATGGCAAAATATAAAGGAAACCCTTAAATAAGCGTCAGCATCATTTGCATGAGGGCGCATAAGAGCAACCACCATATTAAACGTGTTGATGCCAAAGGACAGTGGAGACTTTTTGATATATATCTACAAAAAAAAAAACTGAATAAATCAAAAATATGAAAAGGGCTGAACGTACTGAAAAACTCGAGATTATGCAAAATAGATGAAAATATTTTAAAAAGCTGGAAAAAGTTTTACAAGACGATAAATCAGACAAAAAAAATGTTGAAGAAGTCGAAAATGTCAGAACAACGGGAAAAAATATTCAAAAGTTTGAAGAAAGTTGAAAAATGAGTAAAAAATAGAAAAGTCTAATTGTATAAATATATTAAAGCAGTCGCTAATTAGTGAGAAAATAATCGAAAATTCGCTCCAGAATTGATATGATGCCATACCCGCCAGTATATAAGTTTCAAATCAAACTTGAAGCATTATATAAATGTGCGCCAAAATTGCGGATCCATCATTTGGGAGAGTCAGACTAAGTTTAATATTGTTAAACTACTAAGGATCCAAAACAAAATCACAAATTTTTGTGTTATCCATCATGTAAAGTAAGACATTTAAATTTTTTTTTATATAATTTTAGTAGCATTAAGAACTTTACCCGATTTTGTTCACAACTCAAATATTTTATTTCATCTAACAGGTTTTATAACCCCATTTTAAAAATTCTTTCAATTTTAAACGTTACCATAAAAAGCTCACACTTTCCCCACTGTGCGAGACACCAATTGTAACAACTATGGCGACGAGTAGTACGTGCATACATCTACGTATTTTTAAATTCCCCGGTGAATTTCCATTTAAAAGACAAACCAAACGAAGCGTGCAGAAACATCAAGGATCTCAAAAAGGAAGAAAGTTTCAAAAAATTTCAGACAAAAATTTAACGAAGCGCATCATTATAATGGCAAAGGCGCACTCGCTTTCTGCTTTGATGCTGCTGTTTCTTAAATGTTGCACGAAAAAAAAACGAAACATAAATATTCAAATTCGTGCAACTTGCACACGCCCACTAAAAAATCATAATTTTCGTATAAATCAACATTATCATTACCCCTACACAAACCCGTGTATCCAACCCAAATGAAGTACACGCTTTTGCACTTTCTTGTCACTTGTTCTCCAACTTTTTTGTTTTTCTCTTATGAAGCGAGTCAAATTTTTGAAGACGTGCTAGGAACTTTTACATTATCCAAAACTTAATGTAAGCCACGATTTTCCAATTTAGGAATATTCTCAAAATTATTGAGAAAAGTTGCTAATGCCTTTGGTGGCAGAATCACTCACTTACCACATTGGCGTCTCGCTTGACACTTTTGCATCAATTTATTCATTTTTGTGAGTTATGCTGAATTAAGTGGTTGTCACATTAGTTGAAGGATGCTATATCTGAGATCATCAGCAGACAGCAGAGCAGCGCGCACATCAATAACCTTGTCGTCTTGAAGCTTATCATTATGTCATTTATCATTATTAGCGTTGGCAAATGCTATGCAGCTTCACACTCACTGGTGTCATACATCCAACAAAAATCTTGCACATTCTGTGTGGGTAGGACTTTTAGCTGGATATGTATAGAATGTGGTTGCCAATCATGAAAATGTCTTATGTAAAGCTTTGGATTTTGTTAAGTATTTGTTGGAAAAGTGCCCCAATCGGTTGGTTCACTTAAATTGCAAATCTTTGCATATTGAGTGCTTTACATATTAGAGTTTGCACAAAGTTTTAATGTATGGAACTTAGAGTTACTTATATATTTTTGCAGTTCAAATGATATTGAACTTCAGTTCAATTCAGTTAGAAAGTAAGTTGGTGCTAACGAATATTTTATTTGATGCGTTTTGAAAATTTTTAAAAATTTGGCTAGGAATGAAATCAAACAAATATTTGCAGTTGGCTCGAATTGATACTTAAATACACTTTTTATATAAAATTACTAATGACTCTGTGATGCCTTAAGACAACCAAATAATTCCAAGTGAAAAAGTTTTGAAATCAATCCATTTGTTTAAAACACCTTTCCCTATGTACAGGAAAGGTGTTTCAGGCTGTATCGAAAAATTAACACCAAATTCAAATAATGAAATAGGAAAGAAACACAATACAGAAAATATGATTTTATGTAATTGTACTGACAAATTGTCACCTGCTGCGTGTTAATTTATTCAACATCCATTTTAGGAAATTTCGATATTTTAATCAATGCCTCGTAAAAATCTATGCTGAATTCGTTTTTCGATTCCTTTTGGTGATAAGTGAAATCATCTTCAAAACTCAAGGCGCAATTTTGGCCAACATTCAGTTTTTCTTTGCACAAATTCTGTAGAATCATTTACTTTCCCACGTATTGCAAGATAATATGCAAATGACGATACGTAACACTTTCATTATACAGACATACTTTTGGCTAAATTGGTATGTATACGATTAGATATGGTTTTTAACGCACAATTTTGTTGTTGTTTTATAATCCAGTATTAGGAAGGTCAGTACAATTATACTGCTTTTAGTATATTGGCATTTTAGAAAGTATGAAAGCTACAATGGACTGATTTTTGGTATATTCAGAGAAATTTCAGCAAACTTCCAATAGACATTTTTAAAAAACTCGATTTGGAAAATTTATATGTACTGACTAATGCTCTTATTTGATATAAAAAAATCTATATAAATAGATTTTTATTTTGTACCGCATTACTGATATGTTGATGAAAATATTTGAAGCAAATGGTGTCTCAAAAATTAAGTAATAAAATTATTTGAAATAAACTTACAGATATATTTATTTTTTTAATGAGAAATAACAGTAAAATAAAAACTAATTGAGAAAAAGTGGATATATTCGGATTCAACAGGCCATATGCCAAAAATGATAGTAAAGAGTCCTTAGAACTCTCCTTAAAGAAAATGATGGTTCTGAAAAAAATTTCAAAATTGTGATTTTGATTTACTTAACCTCAGATATCATAAAAAAAGAACTTATTGGCATTTGTATTCAAATATAAGAGTTCGAGTGCACTGCCCAAAAATGTTTATAAAAAGCTCAGAGCTGTACAAAACTGTCCGAAAAAATATATTATACTTAAGACGAGTAACTTTTGATAGGGAACTAGGATGTAGTTTTTTGAACATACATATTTGAAACGGATGAAGTGAAACGGAAATAAATGGGTGAAGTAGCTCGTCAACAAATAAACGCCTACTTACACATTTATTACTTTTTTTTTATTTGCATGCATTTAAGTACACAGAAAGCAATTCAAATATGTCGCATTAATTTTATTGGCATTATGGAAAACCACGCCCACTTGCGTAAGCCTGCCTTCTTTTGTGTTGTTAGCCAAGATTCATTTACTGCCATAATTTTTATATTCTCTTTAATTTTGTTGTACTACCGAGCGAAAACCTTAAAGGTCTGTAATTTTTTCCATGAGTCAAATAAATTATTTCTCTAAATTTTGAAGCCTTAAATGATTCAATAACTGAACACCTCACCATATAGTAATTTTGCATAAAAAATAATTCTTAAGCACCCTGTGATAAACAAAAACGTAAACAAAGCACTCACACCAACAACGGCAAGAGATAAATCGCTGCTGCTCTTTATACAACAAACTGAAGCAAACTTCTCTTAACAGTTAGCAAACTCTTTTCATTTAGAGAAAAATGCTCTTCTTTTTAGCTTTTGTGTGGGGGAATACCAGCAAACAGAAAAAAGCAAAAAAATAAAACGAGCTTGAGCAAAAAAAAATTAAAAAATGTGCTCCACTTAATGGGGTTAAAAAAATCAACTTATTTATAGGTACTAATTTGTGAGAAATTATTACACCATTTAATTGTAAGTTATTTTTAGAAAATCATAAATATTGCTATGCTGGGAAATAAAGATTTATTTTTAAGCTTTTGAAAAGAAATTTCAAAGAATCTCTGACTACAGAATATTTGTGGATAATTAAAAAAAAATCTTTACTGAAAAAATTCTGAAATGAAACATCACAAGAAGAAACGTAACATAGAATCAACACAAAATTGTTTACGTGACATGAGATTGAAATATCTTGATTAGTGTTGCTGGTGTCTGGATTGGCATGAACTCTGGATGATGACGCTGACGATGATGAATAAAGTGGTGTCAGAAAACATTGTCCACACAATTGGTCAACATTTGACAGCTGAGAAATGTTGGGCTTTCTTTTTTGTTGTTATTGCCTTTGCTTTGGCTTGCAGCATGGTAACAGTATTGTGCAATAAATAAAAAATTTCAAATAAACACGAACTGCAGACTCATTTTGTGCAATGGTACTTTCCAAAGAGAGACCATATTGATGAATTAAATAAATAAAATGAAATTTTTCCAAAAATTAAACTATGCAAAAAATTTTTAAATTTCGTTTAAATTTAGTGGCCTTGAGATGGCATTACTACGAGTACACTGATTTTATTAAGAAAGTTTTTATAATCTTAAGCAAATATTTCGAAACAATTTTCGCAAATTTAGCTTAGAAGAAATTTCTTAAAAAGTATGGAATTTCACATTAATTTGAAAACACTTTAAGATAATTTTTTTAACCTTAGAAGTCTAATACTGAACTAAGGACTGTGGATATGATAAATTGCGTAATCTAAAATTCGCAAAAATTAAAAGAATAATTCATTTTTATTTTATTTCATTAATTTTTATTTTTATATCATTTCATGCATTCCATTTTGTCTTCATAAGTTAATCGTTTAAAAAATCCAACAATAATACATCTTATGTGGAACACTTCACAAATTGCTTAATTGGAACGAAGCCCATTCGGTCAATAGACATCATCTTATTAAAAATACATTAACTTTTATAGCCACAAAAAAAAACTCAAATCAAAAAGACAATAAAACAGCACTTCAAAAGATAAATCCAATCAAAACTGCATAACCATAAGTTAAATGAAAATTTATATGAGCACTTGAAGATCTAAACGCACATACAATTTAAAATCTTGTTTTTAAATAAATATTTTCTTAGCTTTTTAGTTATTCTTGTTGCCCAAGACTTTAAGGCTGAGGCCAAAATTACAAATGAATTTTTGCAACTTTACAATTTTTAGCAATGAGTGTAAAATCCACGAATAATAAAAGATTTTTTTTGCAAAAGTTTTCATTTATTTGAAATTCAAGAATATCTAATAAGACACGTGTCCACTTAGATAGCTAAACTGCATTTTATTTTCCAAATTTGAAAATGACCATAACCATCGCAAGACCTGCATAGATAATGATTGAAAACGTTTAAATCAACATTTTTAAACAAACTAAAACATTGGAACTTAGTCATTTGAGATATCAGACTGTAGCTTCATTAAACATTTTATAAGAATCGAAAACATTTATTCATTTAAAGTTCCTGAAAGGGAAAAGGTTATGCTATACACCCTTCTGTTGTTTTTTTCTCTGTTTTAAGTTTTTCTTTTTTGCTGCCGCGTGTACGTAATACATCTCGCTCCGAAATCCATTTTAAATAATTGAAACGAAACAAAAAAAGTTGTTTCGCATAATCTAATCAGCTCAGAGATTTCAACACATTCATGGAAATAGAGCAAAATACATTTAACTTTAGTTCTTAAGGGAAAGAAAATATTTTTCACAAAAAACGAAGTAGAAAAACGAAAGAAATCACAAACAGAAATATCGTATTTAACTATTCCTGGTGAGTGTGTACGCCAGTCATGCGAACCATAAGAAACAGTTCCCAGTGAGTCTCTAATTTGCATAACCATCAGAACAAATAAAGGACATGGTTCATGTGAATAAGAAAACTTACGTAGAAAAAAAGAATGAAAAACATAATAAATGCAAAGAGCAATTGGTCTTACAAAAGCTATTCTACATGAATAAAGTTTGATAGCGTTAAGATATATTGAAATAGCATGTTTTTGTTAAAAATATTGGTCAGTAATAAGGAGTTTTCTCTTGGAACAAATGTGGAAATGTTTGAAAAGTTTTTAAGCAGTGATTGAGTCGTCATGGATATTTTTAAATTTTAAAACACTGATTTTACTTTGAATCTAGAAATAGATACCTTCATCATGTAAAGTTTAAATACTCTTAACTTTTTAATAGAACATTAAGCAAAAATATAAAAATTGATTGACTTGGATGTTGACAAAACTGCATAAGTAATAATGATATCATAAGAGCGTTTATTATAAGAACATGTAATAGAAGCCATCAGCAAATTATTGGCTTGCTATATTACTTGCAAAATGCTTAAAGTGAATAAAATGATATCGTCATCTTTATTGTGAAAAACCGAGATATTTCAAGCTTAAATTGATTAACTTAAGTAGAACTTATTTATGAAAGAAAATCTGTACTGGAATCATTTTGGCTTACGACTTTTATCGACTTTTCCAAGACTTATCTAATATTTAAACATTTTTCGGTCTTTCCAAAGAATTTTTGAGTATTTCAACGTTCCAACATTGTTCTAATTTATCAATATATTCGACATTTTCCAACTCTTTCAAGATCTGATTTTTTTTAGAACTTTGCGCCTTTTGAACAAATCCATATTCATTCTTTTTACACATCATACATTAAATTATGAGGCATAAACAAGAAGGGTGATTCTAAAAAAAACGTTTTTGAAGTTTAATTTCTATTGAGAAAACGTTCCCTATCTTCATTTTGTCTTAGAACATAATTTGAAGTTCTGATTACGTTAAGAACTCCGCTACTTTCTAACTTAGCCATATTTCTCTGACTTGATGTTTCGTATTTACATTTTTTATATAGAAAGATATTACATCTCATTTTAGAGAAAAAGTTTTTGAAATAACAAAATTTAATGTTTCGATCGATTTTTATTTTTCTCCTGAGATAGACTCAATAAAGAAAAATAGGTTATAAATTGAATGAAAGCAAATAAATAAAATTAATTTCATGACTTAAAAAAGCTATCGAAAATGATGAGTATGATTTAATAGATAATATATAAAAATTAAAAAAATATTATGTTTAATAGGTTACTAATTCTTACAGATGTTAAAATGATGATTTTTTTTTTGCAATTAGGTAAGCACAATTTTTCTTTTTATGGTTGCTTTAACTATTGAAAATCACATCAGATAAGTATGACATAATGAAGAATAGAGTGGATCATCGAAACAATCTTGGAGCAATTTAACGTTATCGCAATTACAAAATATTTTCCTTGAACATTAAACGGCCTATTTGGCGTTTTATTGCACTTATTAATTGATACTGGAAGAATATATATTTTTTTATAGATTCCAAGGCCTACATTCGTATCTTTCACTGGTCAGCATTGAGTAAGTGCCACGCAAGTACTCGGCTTCTATAAACTTTTGAAAAGTGCTATTTTTAATTCGAAATATACATCAAATCAATGGAAAAACTCATAAAACAATAAAAACTGTCCAATGTCAGCATAGCAACATTTCCTTGATTTATTTGAGAAAAAACGAAGCCATAAAGTTCCGCCAGACGACCTTGTAAAGCAGTAAAATTTTTTAATGACTCTCACTTTTTTTATGATCCATTCGTACACATGGACTGAGCATAGCGTGTCATATCTAGTATAAGAAACAGCAATAACAAAAACAATATGCCGGTAATCATGTGCGAATGCCGCAGACACACTTTTCATGCCCGCTATGCGATCGAAGTATGTCTTGCGAAAAAGAAGAAAAAAGTTCAAGCCGAGACGGTAATCAAAAGGAAGCCGTCGTCTATGCAAAAGCGTCCACTCTTTGAAATCGGGTATTTGAACTCTCCGTCGTTTTCAGTTTCATTTTTATTGTTTCTTGATGGTCTTTTTTTTGTTGCTGTTACTTCCTATCTTCGCATTTCGTGGAGGTACTATGTGCAGTGCGTTGTGGTGATGGTGCGCGAAAACATAATGGAAACCGTGCTGCTTTTGTCCATTTTTTTTTTATTGTTTTATGAGGCCTGCGTTTAGGTGAATGACAGTGCGGCATAGTGAATTGAATGACATTGAAATTGGACGGGTTGGATGAATTGTCATAGGATAGAAAACTCTGGAAGTAGGTGATTGACATTGAAACTCACCAGGAAGTGTTTTTTTGCAGAGAAAATTAGATAATTTTATGGGAACGTTTATTGCTATTGCTATAGTTTTTTGTTTTTATTCTCTTTCAATTGGAAAAGTGCATGTTTTTGTATGGTGAAAAAGGGCTGGCACCTATTCAGATGCGGATTATTTCACGAGAAATGACAAAGTGAAAATACGTTTTTTGATGCATATTATATTAGAGGGAATTCTTCATTTAAATTTCTCGTTGTGCATATATTGAAATAAATTTTAATCTCTAAGCGCATTCGGTTGAACAATTTGTTTACAGCACGTGTTTGTATTCTTGAATTTTCGTATTAGAAATGTTAACCAGAAAGTGTAAATTTAAATTTCAGTCACTCATATTTATTGGCTGATCTGTCCTAGTTTTTAAACAATTTTGCGAAGCATTTTGTTAATAGCTCTTTCAAGATATCAAGACAAAATAACTGGCGCCATTGAGCGAATTATTCTTTTATATTTTTATCTGCAAACAGCACTTTTTCTCCCTGCCATTCAGTAAATGATTTGAAGATACGACCGTTTTTCAGGTGGCATTTTGCAAGAACTACGTTTATGGGGGTTACGACATATCACTGACAAAAGATTTATTTTTTCAGCACTATCTATCTCGTGCCTACATTTTCAATGACTGAAGCCATGCTCCGGAATTGCTAGACCCATTGCTCTACTGTGCTAAAATTCAAGTACGATAAATTCGTAGAACAAAAATTCTTTAACTGCTCTTTCGTTTAACTCTTCACCGCGTTCAATTTTTATGACTACACGCTGTTAGAGCTCACACACAACGGAACTCATTTTTAAACACCTTGAATTAAACTTTCGCTTACCTACCAACAAATAGACTCAATGATGGCAATTAGGCGCGCATTTTTAGAACTAACCAAGTAAAAACCAAGTGCAAAGCTACAAGGACAAACAAACCGGCTTGTAGGCAAAACAGCTCAGCAAACGCAAGAGTTAACTAAATCATAAGGAAAATGTTAGACAAAAACTCAGAAATTAAGTTCAAGAAAGGGTTTACTGCGCGTTGGGAAAAGGTGCTGCTGCTGCTGTTAAAAATTAATGACCTTCAACTGTTTTTATGCCGACAGCAACAACAACCAGAACAACATTTTAAGTAGTCAAGGTTGAGTTATTAAGCGAAGTACACTTTTTAATAGTTTTATTTGCAATATGAGTTATACGATATGCGTGTTATGTAGATATTTTAGCAAAAAGGGTTTTTTTCTCAAATAAATTAGTCACATGATGACAGAATAACTTACCATTTCGAGTTACGCGCTGTGACCTGTAAATAAAGTAATAAAATATTTAAGAATTTCTTAAGAAGATTTCACTTTCTGCTTAAAGAAATAAAAGATATTAATTAAATTTTTGTATGTACGAGTAGTTTCGCCATTCGTTAAGTTTTGTAATGCCTCAGTCATTTTAATTTGGTTAAATGAAGCAAAGAAATTGTCATTATCATTTTCTTGCTTATTTGAGCAAAATTAACAAATTAAACAATTGATAGATAGACAAAGTTCTTATGATAGCTGTTATCGAATGATCTATGCCTCTGATTTACTTAATGTAGAGGTTAGAGTGTGAAGCTAAGAACATAAATGGATTGAACGGCTTATTTCGTAAGTGAATATATTAAAAAAAACATCGAAGTGGCTGGTATTCCAACAGTGGGACGATTAATTGTTATTTATGTATCCAACTCTTCTATTTTGATGTATTCGTCCGAGAATTAAATGTTATTCAATATTTCAATAAAAATAAGTTAATCATCCGACTATCGAACAAATGAAAACAAAATAAATCATCCGACTACCAGCAATGATCGAAAAAAATACTTAGAGTTTGTGAGAAATACCTATAAGTATCGTCCAAATCAGGCAAAATATTTACCAAAGTTTGAAGAAAAAAATTATGAAGCTATTGGGAAAATATATATAGAAAGCCAGACTCAAGTTTTTACAATGGACACGACGTAATTTAAAATGAGGTAAACGCCTCAGGATGGCGGACTATATTTTTCGCCACAAGCTCTTTGACAAATGAATTTTCTCAACTTTTCTTATACCATCAACTTATTGCACCTTTTTCAACTTTTACGATTTATAAATGTTTTAAGATTATCATACCATCATGTGCATAAAGAAGAGGCTCTGAAGATGATAATTTTGCTAATGGAAACATTTTCGAAAGTTAGCTTCAAAAGTTGTAATTATTGTGGCAAAGTGTAAACGGTATTTCAAAACATATGTTGTGTACCTTGAAAAAGTTTATAAAACAGCAACGGCAAATGTTTCGGCCATCTTAAACTAATAGTGAAATAGATTATTTTTTGTATAAAGGACACTTTTACTTTGCATTTGAAAACTTTTTTAATATAAAGTATCTAGCGTTCATAAATTTTGGAAAAACTTTATTCCTTAAATTTCTGTTGCTTCTATTGTTTTTTTTTTCAAAGACTTTTAGTTCTTTTTCATTTGAAACTTAAGAACTTTTCTAACTCTGAACAGAAATAAAAAAAGTTTCGTTTACAGAAAATGATCGGCGACACATTTTCGACAATTCACTCTTAAAACAGTGAGTACTTTTGCCATTTATTGGGACATTGTTTATAAAACTTCTGCCATCCTTTTTTTAAGCAACCAATAACTAAGAAATAAATTCACGATGCAGCATTGACAGGTTGACGATCAATGCAGGGGCAAGTTTAAATATTTTTTGCTCATGACCCATGAGGAAATATTAATTTGAACAAATATTGAATTTATTTTTAGCGAAAAATAATTTTCTATTTAAGCCTTTCGTCAGATCGAAAAAATGGGTTTTTATTCGTTTTATGATTGACATATGAACATATGTACATATTGCAAGTACCTAATTTATTTGAGTTAAGTTCAATTACTTTTACACAATGCTCTTTGCTTAAAAGTCAACGAATAATTCAAATCCGACAAATCGCTAATAGTTGTAATATTGTTTATATTCAACCATAGATATTTTTAAAGTTAAATATGCCTGGTAGAATTTAGGTCATGATAAAATATCCAAGATATAACTACGAAGGAAAAATCATGCAAAAAGTAAATCATTCTCATAAGATAAATTGATAGCATGCTTAAATAATATTTTTAGCAATTCAAAGTTACTATTTGTATGGCCTGAATATATAAAATGAACTCAACTTAAATAAGTGTATCAAAAAGAAAGATGTCATTTGCACAACAACTTACAAGTGAATCACATAAAATAATAGATTCGTTTCAAGGAATGAGCCATTCAAAATTTTATGATATCAAACTTCAACCTATACAATTGCACGTTTACAAGAACTCTGTTTTAGTAAAAATTCCACTGAAAATGCAAAATTTGATACTGTGCAAGGTTGTGTATAACGCCGATTGTTGACTTTCTTCATGCCGGCTTCCGTTCTCTTCCTTCTCCATAACAATTGCTATTTGCTCTATTCAATGGCTATGTTGCATCCTTTCAAAGTGTGGCCCAAAAGTGAAACTATTTCGAGTGATGAACGGAGGAACTTGTGTGCAGAACTTTTGTGGTAACATAGGTTGCAAGAGGACTTACATTTTTTTCTATTATTTGCACAACTTTTCCAAAGTCTTCGTCGATTTTTTTTCTTATATTGTTTAGTGCCGTCGTTGTTAGTATCTTTTTCGGTTGTTGTATTTGTTGACTTTTTTATTTTATATGTTGCAGCAGCTGCGTTATGAAGCCATGAAAGTGACATTTACTTCATATGCGGCGCACCATGAAGTTGCACGAGCATGGTTTGTGTTTGTATTTTCGTTATAGAGTCTTGCTGTACGTGGCATTTCCAAATATATTTTGACAATTCTTTGCATTTTTTTGGGCGCAGCGCCCACTGCCGCCCACGATTCCAACTGCTATTTGCCATACTACAGCGCAAACAATTGCTAATAAGTAGCATCAGCATTTTTTTCAGAGTCTTTGTTTTTGTTTTGTTGAACGTAATATTTTTTTACATTTCTCATGGCTTGTGGGTTTGACATCAGGGAAATGACATCGTTTCAAGTTGTTGAAAATTTTTGTCTTTCATATTTTTATTTTGGTATTGTTGTTTGTTTTGCTGTTATGTCATTGTTTTTGTTTGTCATAAATATCTTTTTGGAATGCAAACAAAAACTACAATATTGATAACAATTATGGGTAGATGTGCGCTACAATTGGTGCATTTCGAATTTTTCACAAATTGAGAATATGATAAAATTGTTAGACACTGAGCGAGATAGCAGAAAATTTTAAGAGAGCACTTACTTAGCTAAAAACTTGTCATACGCCATACAATTAAGGTAACGAAAAACTTAGTCATTTATTGAGACTATGCATAGGGTACAAATATTTTATAAGATGCTTGGTAAAGTTTTTATCAAAATAAATACAATAGAAACATTAGGAATGGGGCAAAAAATAGATTCAGGACTATTTGTTTTGTATGTTTGTTCCTATTTGTCG
The DNA here is from genome assembly GCA_963680825.1 of Meiosimyza decipiens. Classification (NCBI taxonomy): domain Eukaryota; kingdom Metazoa; phylum Arthropoda; class Insecta; order Diptera; family Lauxaniidae; genus Meiosimyza; species Meiosimyza decipiens. Next base: position 89,945,427 of record OY804259.1, on the reverse strand, counting down.
CTTTCTGTAAGTTTTTGGGCAGCTTTTTACTACTTAAGATATTTCTGACCATTAAAGCAAGTTGTAGAGAAAACAATTCGAAAATATTGTTTATTTATAAAACAAATAAAAAAATTACGACTGCCATTATTGTTTTTATATCGTTTTACTTTAATAATTCAAACCACTGCTTTTAATGGGCAGTATTATAAGGAACTCTTTAAAAATGAATTTGCCTGATTTATTGTCAAACGCTTCTGTCTTTGATGAAATTTCTTAACGTGCAAATTTCGAAAAAAAGAGAAAACGGAGCACCATATAATTATACTGTCAATTATCTAGTAACTTTACAATAAATAAAAAAATTTCAGACATATGTGACATGCCAAAGTCTTTTAGCCTTATAATATTAATATAAGAACCGTTACCTCGTTAAGGTATGAAACGGTCAATGTTTGAATTTTTAAAACTCATATTAAAAAAAAAAACATTATAAAGTCTGTCGAAATGAAAAGAAAAATTCATTTTTTAACATTAAAATGATAAGTAAAAATATATATTTCTAACAAGGTCAGCAGAAATTAACCTGCTGGCACATGTATTTTCACATAGATTCAGAGTTGCCAAGTTGTAAACAAGGAACTAGCGGCAAAAAAAAAAACTTTTCCTGAAAATGGTAAAAAAACTTAATGATATTTTTTTTGTAACTTACAGCTTTTCCCAACATTTTTCAATTCCTACAAGGCCCACAGCTTTGACATGCAATGAATCGCTTAGCCGCGTCAAACTACTTGGCATCCCTGCATACATGCCAACATTTGTAAAGTCTCTTTTAATAAGAGATGCATGAAAATCTGGTGCACCAATATCTTTACGATGCACTGAAAATATTACGGCTGTGATCATAACACAGCAGAGGATGTCTTGACCTCAATACAAAAACTTTTCATTGAGTGTAGCAACAGTCGTAGTACGTAGGGTTTTGCACATGTACTTAAGAATGTGTATCCGCAGAAAACTATTTTAGCTCAAAACGCAACTATACATATAGATACATACGGAAAAATTCGAACGCCAACCACATTAATAGTTACGTTAAAAAACAAAAAAAAACATTTATGAGAATAATATAATCAATAAACTACTTCTTTATATACTATACTATTTTTCCTGTTACATTATATAATTTTTAACTTATTTTTAAAACTTATTTCGCTGACGAAAATTCGGATTTTAAAAAAATTGTCTACCGCCGGTTTCGAACTGGGGCACACAGAAATCGAAAACTTAAAAGTTTTCATATTGCCAAGCTTATTGAGCTATGAGTTCGATATTCTTATAGTAAATTCTATTCGATTTCTTTTTTAACTATTTATTTTAAAATCAATTATATTTGCATATTTATATACATGTCCTTAAATGTTTCATGTTACATATGAACAATTTTGACGTTTCTCATACAAATTTCGTTAACGTTATTTTAGCAAGGAATGTGTTACACAGTAAAAATTTTAGTTTAATTTTAATACCAAAAAAGTATTTATAAAGAACAATGACAAAAAAAGTTTAAATTTTAAACTATTTTGTAGTTAGTAAAGAGAGAGAGAAAAATGGGGAGAGTTAAACTTTCAGTTTTAATTTTAAACAATAATTAGAATGAAATTTAATTTTTCTTGGTTTAAAAAGTAAACCTTTTTATTATTAAATAAAATCCAAAACTAAATTAGTATTTATATTTTTCAGGCATTAAATAGTGTAGATCTTCTTGGGTGAGTTCGTGGTTTTCTCCGTTCTCCACCTCTTTTATTACAATTTTTACTTTTTGCTGCTTATGTAACCAAGTTTCGCCAGTTTTGTGTTTTAATTTTTTAGGTTCGCAGCCAAATAACCGCTGTTAAATTCCGGATTGTAAAACAGATCCTGAAATACATGAGTTCACTAAAACGTGTACATACTACGGCGGACTTTATAGAAAAAAACGTCAGCATAATTTTAAACTTACGTATAGAAAGAGATATATATTATTGACTCAGCCAATGCAATTTTCTCTTTACGCTTAAGGTGGTTCCCGCAGAGCTTGCGTAAAAAATTTGTGCATTCACGCACGAAGCAACGCCTTGGACTGTCACTTAGGGACTTGTTGTTCTGATATTCCTTTAGGGTACATGAATAATCTCCAATTTTGAGGTAATCTCCGAGGGCCTTTAAAAAATCATCTTATAGGAAAAGTCAATTATTGTAAAAAAGAGCTTGAAACTTACCTTGCGGTTTCTTACCTTGCGGTTCTCACCGATTTTACTTTGACTGGCTGTTTATTTTGTGCGGAGTCTTTTTCGAAACAAGTTTCCACAAAAAAGGAGCTACAGCCTTTGAATTGCTTCAAAATTTCTAAGAAATCGTCAACACGAATTGCACCACCGTCGCGATCTTGGAGTAAAATATCACTTTCGGTTTTAATGTTCAGCTGTTGCAAAACTGAAACAAATAACACACAGTCGGTAAAATTTTTCATTTTGCTTTTTCGGACAGACTGATTATGATTATTTTAACTTACCTGAATCAAGTATTTCATTTATATTAAATTCTTCACTTTCCGGATCCGCAATTTTAACAAAGTGCACTTTACTGGAAACTTTTACTTTAATAAACATTTTTTAACATGCAATTTATTCAATCCTGTGAAGTTTAATTTTTTTTGATATTTATTTCAAAGCACATGTTTGACAATTGAGAGAAATTCGTAATTTAATACTTTGTTGGCATTATTTTGAAACCAAAAGTTTTGACGTTGGAAATGAGAGAGCATTTTAATACTTTGTTGGCATTATTTTTAAGCCTAAAGTATTAAAGTTGGAAATGACAGAGCATTGCTAGCAGTTTTTTTTTAACCAAAATTATTGAAATTGACTCAGAGAATATTTTGATACTTTTCTTGGTATTATTTCAAAGCTAAATATGATAAGTTAAAAAACTTATCATTTAAAGTATTAAAATTTATATTAGTATTGTTTTTAAACCACTTTGGCATTAAAATATTTAAAAAAATTACTTGGTTTAAGAGAAATCGTTGTTTGCGTTAAAATTAGCTCCTACTGGAATAAATTTTAAACTTTTTTGGAGTAAATTTTGAGTTTAATACCAAAATAGTTTGAAATCAATACTAAAGGGAATCAAAAATAAACTATCATTTTTTACTGTGTACATATATTCAGCTTATATTTTTCAAGGTAAGGACATCAGTAATAAGGTTTCAATATGATCGAAAAAATAAAATGTTTGAGACCATCATCGGTTTTCTCAAAATCACACACCCAGAGTCAAAGTTTCAGATATAGGGAAACGGTTGGTTTCTGTGTTTGCATAATCGATTTCTCTTTAAAATTTTTAGTAGATTCCTTCTAAATGGTGCGTCGGAACAGAACAGATTTAATGAACTGTTATTTTGTTGAGCTAAATATTCAATACAGTGTGTACCATGCATACTACATCAATGTTTATAAAGAGATTGAATGGATTATTTTCACTTAAAGTTTCATATAATACGCGTAATGTACTTGGTTTGACTGGCTGAAAATGTATATTTTTAGGGGAAATTTCAAAAAGTAATACTAAATTGGTTGGAAAAACTTTTCAAATTTAAAAATTTTCGGCCCCAGCTAAAAACGTCAAAAATCAAAAATGTAAGCCCAAAATAAAAAACATTTTGTAGCCACTTAGTTACCAGACAACTTTTGAAGTGACCTACCTCAACCAAAACCACATGGTTTTTTGTGTGGCTAAAACACGAAAAACAGGCAGCAAAAGATATCTACAAACGGCGGAATGAACATGCTGTGAAGTGGGCAACTAAGCATGTTTTTTAATTAAAACGTTTGCGCATAACAACAGCAACAACAAATATAATCTCTTCTAAATTGCGCGCAATTAAGTTGGAAATTTAAATAAAATTAAATGTTCGCACAAAATTAAAACAAACAAATGGATGCATCGTATTATAGCAGCAGAAGGAAGTAGAAAACTATGGAGCAAATAAGCTAAAAAAAACCTTGTTCTTAAGAATTCATTTAACTGAATTTAATTAAAGCAATTGAATTTAAATTGAAGCAAATTATCTACTGATTATGAAAAAACTGTATTCAACAAAGTATTGTAATTTACTACTTACATACAACGGACACAGTTCTTGCTACGATTTGAATAATTAAGGTACAAGCTTATATAGGAACTAATTATTTTACATGAGAATGTAATTTTATATTAATTACTGTGAATGTAAGCAATTTATTTTTGAAAGCAGAACCCCAAACTTTAGTTCTATAATATATATTTTATTATGTACAAACACATTTTTTGTCGCACAACATCGCACGCAGAGAAAGTTACTCATTTTGTGTATTGCAGCACATAAACCAATTAATTTCCAATTAAAGCATCAGGATATAAGTATATACTTACTTGAAACATTCTTCATGATATATGAACATTTTTTCTTAGCTTACACCAAGACTTATATAGCAGCACCCCAACTGACCTTAGAACACCCACCATTTGCTTGATTTAATCAAGCAACTACAAAAACTTAATCAATTTTCCAAACACAAACACGCCCAAAATAAATTGTTGTTGTTGAAATGACAAAAAGAAGAGAAAAAATATATGACTTTTATTAATCAACACCCAAAAACAACAATCAAACCAGAGGAAAAACAAAACTCAAAAGAAATCAGGAAAACTTAAATGATATCAAAACACAAAAAAAATTGCGAAAAGAAAAAGTAATTTTCCAAGTGTTGAGAACAAAAGAAATTGCATTAGAAATATTTGCAACACAGGAATTGCTTCAAGCAAATGTGAGTAGTTTTTGTGCGAAAACTTGGCAAAAACTCAGATTTTAACCAAAATTGAAGAAAATAATAGAAACAAGCAAACTGACTGGCAGTGTTGTGCTACATAACAACATTATGGTAATACTGTGAAAATGTGTCTGTAAATAACAAAATATCAGACAGGTGTAGTACCAAAGTTTGGGGTTCCGTTTTAAGAACTTAATTTACTATATTCAAAGCAACTAATTTCTTTCATCGATCAATTAATATCAATTTGAGTTTGTGCCTCAATTATTCAAATTACATCGAGAATTGTGTCCGATGTATTTAGTAAATTGCAATACTTTGCTGCTTTCAGTTTTTCTACATTTAGTGGATAATTTGCCTCAATTGCTTGAATTAAAATAAAGAACTTATTAAAAAATAAGTTGTTCTCTCAGCGTTTTTCTAAAGAGTTTGGGATACAGCGTCAACAAATAGTTAAAATAGGATTGTGGACTTAAAATTTCAGAATATGTAAATAGGTTAATATTATTTTGAGAAATGGAGACCGCTTCAATGTCAATTTTTCTATAAAAATTTGTTGATATTGTGAAACTTCCCAAAGTTCTTATAACATTCTTATATATACTGTACTAACGCATATTCTTCACAACGCAAATATACCCACAACAGCATCACTGATCCACCATTGACAGTTGGGAGTCATATCTCACGTAGGTTTTTTCCAAAATTTGATAAGTTTCGTATACTGCAACGTCTGAATCTATTTCTTTAATATAACGCTCTTCTTCAATACTTACTATAGAAGTCTCGTTTAGATATTTAGATTCAAACCGATTTATGTTGATTTTTCCCATTGTTTCGGCGCTTAACTTTGATCATGAGCCAAAGTGGCACCAAGGAAATTCATAAAGTTAATGTCTTGTAACTTTCCATTGACATTCGCTTTATCCAGTACTTTCGTCATATGAAGCTTTAAGGTTAACTACTCACTTAATCATCGAAAAGAGGTATAAAAACTTATTTCTTAAGTTGTAATGATCGCGCAGATGCAATGTCTAGAACATATATCTTCAACTTCGGCATGAGTAAGCTTGCAGTAGTTTATTAAAAACAAGTTTTCTTAATATTCTTTTTAATATTGTTTCGTTTTACCTTGGCACATTTTCAAAAGATATCTTAGCGTTAATGTAGACTTTTATTGTATTGCCGCTTAGTGAGATTTACTTCCATCACAAGTTTTATTTACTTGAATATGCAGGTGAATGCCTGATCTGGAAAGACCATTTAGTGCTAAATTAAACATTTCAAATAATCAATCGTAGGCCTTTTGACAATTTAAAAAAAAACCGTTCTGTATACGCCTACATTTTCGGTTTGAATTTGGCTTTGTATCTCATTTTTGAAAAAGCTCTTGATTTCTTCAGCTGACTGTTTCTTTACATACGAAAAATCATGAAATTTTTTATTATGTATGATAGGTATAGATATATACCAGAAAATATATCTAGCTTAAAAATTCTTGCAAGCCGCTTAAAAGTCACTGATGAGTCCACCTAGCAACGAACGAAACCAGTATGACTAGTTTTTCGGGTGATACAAGCCAAAAAATTAATTTTTTTAACTACTTCCAGGCAGAAAAATTATTATACTCTTAAAAAATTTTGAAAAATTGCTAAGCTTCCACCCACAATATTTTCATAATTCCATTTAAAACTGCGGGAATTATATGCAATCGAAGAACTTTCTGTGGGGTAGCACATCCAACCATAATATATGTAAGGTTTCCTTGTAGTCTGGAGACGACTACAAAGTTGTAAAAAAACAAAATAAAATAGCAGTTGCTGATCTTCTAACTGAAAAGCAATTTCCTTCAGCTGATTTATGTCTCTCGGACATTTCTTTTATTTATCGACATTTTCAATATTTATCAGCATTTTCAATATTTTTCGACTTCCTTAAGACCTTTCGGTATTTTTAGCATATCTTGATTTTTTCAACATATCTCAACTTCAAGCATTGTCGGGCTTTTCCACTTTTTCCAAGATTTTGAAGAATTACGAGTATCAATAGTTTTTGACATATTTCGATGTTCTTTGAATTGTCGACACTAATTGATACCATTTTTTTGACAACATAACGTCATCTGAGCAGATGCATGGATTTATAAAATTTGTCAAAAAGTGCATCGAATCACGAAACTTTAAGCGTAGATGATTGTAAACTATCCAAAGAAACTTCAAATATAGATCGTCTTCATACAAAAACCAGTGAATGTTAGAAAGCTTTATGTCAATAATTACTACGAAATGAAACAACATAAGACATTAAGCCAAGGAACATAATAAATATAGAACTTTAACTTAGGCCTTGCACTTTTAATGAATAATATAAAAAATCAGAAACAAAAAGCACTATTTCAGCCTTTTAATATCTCTAAATGATGTTGCGATTTTGATGTTTGGCATTTCGAAATAGAGTATTTTGAATTTTATATCATATACAAAAACCACATTGAATAATTTGTGTTCACAAAAAAGTTACAAATTTAAAACTGTCAATTCACTAAAAACCAGAAATCGAAATAGTGGGCGTCAAGCATGATATCTGTCTTAAATATTTAAAGTGTCTTAAATCATTTACTCAAATCTGATGGGACAATTTCAGTGATACTCGAATGCAATTTTATTCCCAAACCAGATCTTGCATTGTTGTTTATTTTTGTTGCGTAAACTTGTGTGCTTTTGTTCTTGAAAGTCGGTTGCAATAAACATAATGAATTTTTCCTCCTGATTTGTGTTTACTTCACTATCTGACTGTCTGCGTATGGTATGTGTGCTTACAATTTTGTACACCAATTTGTTTATATGACTGAGTGCTCAATGAATTTTTATTTTTATTTTGTATCTCAAAGTGTTTTCTATTTATTTAAAACTTTCTACTAAGTTTTCTCAAAATGTATTTTCTAGTTATTCATATAAGGTAAGCGACAGACTACATTAAGATATTATGCTCTAATTTAAGCAAAGAGTACTAGCTACTAATACAGTTGCAAATATGGTTCTTATTTAACTAAGACCTTGATTGATACTCAAAAACACATTCCCTTTAAAAAGTCCAAAATTTGTTTTCCTTATAGGAGAAGATGGAATTTATCTATATATAATAAAATCTTTTATTTTATCATATTAAGAAGTTTTACGGTGAAAAACCAAAATATTTTTTGTTCAAAAGCAAACTAAAGCCACGATAACTCGATAATCGTTATTTTTAACTGCCAGCGAAGAAAAGACCTTTGCTGTCATATATTATTTTACGAAATGTATAGAAACTGAGATAATGGTAAATACTTTTAATACAAATCAAGCGCTCCTCCCATATAGCTTGGTTTGCATAAAATATAAATTCACTTGATGGACTGATATTGACAGTTCAAGGCATGGCTGAGTGTCAGCACCTGCCTTTCTGCTTTGGAATAATTTTCTTTTACAATAAATATCCATTCCTTGCTGCTTTTAATAAACTTAAAAGAACAAACAGAACAGCAAAGCAGAAACTACAACAACAGAAATTGAATTAAAAATGTTAAATGTTAAACTGTCACTGCCAAGACATTCATACGTCCGGTCTTTTGTTGTTTAATTAAAGTTGCTGTTAGAGAAGTCGCGTGATTTATGGACGTCCCTGTTTAAGCAGAACCGCTGCTGTTGCAAGGCACCTGCCTTAAATGTATGCGTGTGTCAAAGTCATTCCTCCTTCATGGTGAATGCGAAAAAATTCATATAAATTTTTAATTTATTTTCCACTATTTTAACGTAATTTAGTGGTTTTTGTCACATTATCAATGGTCGTGTTGGAGACGCTGTTGTCCTATCTGCTTAAGAGCAAAATAAGAAACTGTCAGCATTTAAGTGGAGCTTAACAAAGTTCCTAATTTATGAACAAAATGGATTTGCCTCAATATTTGATGCGGGGAATTTTAATTGGAGTTAATGCGTCTCTCATGAGAAACATGCAAAGTCTCATTTATTTGTGATTAGTGAAGATATTGATATTCCAATTTTCTTTCATGTCTTATCTGTAATGTAAAAACTAAAGTTTTGCTTAGCTTGAAGTTTAGTTGAAAAAAAAAACAAGAGATTAAAGAACTTACTTCAATTAAAGTCATTGTTACCATAAAATAATATTGGAATTTAGCTATTGAGATTATATAGGTCGCAGATGACAAGTCCATCTCTCGATGGAGAGTCTTAAAGAACGTAGCAAACGTTTTCTTAGCCACAAATTTGAACTCGCTTAGTCGAGAAGCTATTACTATTTGCTTGACTAAATAAGGACCTTTGCATGAAAATTCCTTGGCATTGTTTGTAATGCCTTACAAGAGTACAAGCATCTTTTCAATTCGCTAAACTTCTTCACACATGTAGGTATTGCAAATGAAAATCGTCAAGGCCGATGATTAAGCCGATTAAGCTAACATAAGTTTCTACGAATGTTCTAGTATTTTCTGATTAACGGATACATGACGTGCTGGTTCGAGAGTAATTAGCGCACTGTTAAGAAATGCGCCCTTTTTTACACCTTTCTGGCATGACCCAATTAACTCGCGAAGAGGTAATTTAAAACCAATTTATCAATCTTTCTGAATAGTTTCATTCAATAGAATTAGTTGAACAAATTTTTAGTGATATCAATAGCGGTATAGATTCCGATCGATCTTATCTGCTGTTAGTGTTAGCTAAAACTCGATGAAACTAGGAGACCTTTTTTGACAAGTGAAATATCCTATCCCATCTGAAAAACCGATATTTTGAGCCATTACTGTCTGAATAGAAATATTCGTGATTTCAGATAAATCCAAACGTTAGGGTAACAGATACCAGATTTTCTATTGAGTGTCAGAGTTTTTGGAAGTTAAAATGATTTTCGATTTTGTAGCGTAATAATTGATTTGAAAAAATTTCTCGTCAATTGCTGTTACACACACATCTAGCAGGGGAGTGAAGATCTCATTTTCATACTGTTTTTCAGTTCCAGTTTTTGTAGTCTCTGTCATGTTTGTTAAAAAGCATTGACCGATTTGTGAAATTTCACACAAAAATATCGGTTTCTGCTAAGACTGTACAATTCGATCAAAATATTGTTCAATTAATTAATAATAACAGTCGACTAATAACAAATAAAAGTTTTTCAGTTCCTTTATTTTGCAATCGGTTCGTCTCGAGTCTTATAATCAAATTGCCGTTTATGATATATATGCTTTTATGTTTTTAAATTGAGGTTCACTCTTCAAAATTTCTGCAATGTATTTCGCGGGAATTTAAAATCGGAATTGACTCAGTGCTCAGAAAATCTTGAAGCGTTCGAACACCACTATGTGTATAGTGGCTAATTGCTGGTATCTTCCTACATTGCACACGATCAGCGAGGTGTTCCAATACCGACTCTTAAAAAAGCTATTGGCTTGTAACAGTCAAACCGGGCTAATTGTAGGTCATCAAGCTGATATCCATCACACTCTCTGAGGTAACACAGATAATGAACGAAATGACTCACATTTCTGGATCATGTATAGAGTGCTACCACTGCAGATTCATACATTAAAACGAATTTCTAAAGATAGAAAGATAGACGGTTTCTTGTCTCAACTACTGCAGAGTCACCAACTATCATCTATGTGGAAAGTCTATCAGGGGCTAACACGAGAATTAAATAAAAAATTTACCCTGAAAAAGAGTTTTTGATGTAAATCATAAAGAAAAATTGGATATACCACCAATAATGGAAATGACTTTTCAATATAAAAGTTTCTGTAAAATTGATTGATCGAATAACTTTGCACGGGAAATTTTTTAGCTATCATGCGTGACCGTGCCGTGAACTTCTTCTTTAGATACTTCTTTCACTCGAAGAATTTTGGAAATCAACATTTTCTCACTACTAAATTTCTACTCAGAAGAACCCATTACCATGACTGCTGCCTCGAAGTCATTGATGTTTTTAGCTTTAGGAAGAAAGCTTCTGATTAGGAATTCAGAGAGCTAAAACACATCAGAGTATCGTGTAAATTTGAGAATGCCGTCGGCAAGTTCTTTGAATATTTTTTTTTTTGGAGAACAAGCATTGACTTGATGTCGATTATTAGATGACTTAAGTACAAACGCTAAGTGAGAAGTTATTGAAGAAGCCAAATCAAAGAAAGAAAAAAGTTTTGTAAGTAAATCAATGCGTTACGACTTAGGCGAAAACTGCTCGACCACAAAATTAAAGAATTAAAGAAAAAAAGTCAATATATTCAACGTAGACAGCATATGAATCCAACAAACTATCTTGTTATAACTTGTAACTGTATTGGTAAACATTGTGCACAAATACACAGAAATTTTACACACACCAAGCCGAAAAATCAGACACGCCTGCTATATCTCGTGTAAGGAAAAAAAACCCTCTACACAAAATCACAAATACAGAAAAACTTTTCAGATTTGTATTTGTATTGTTGCACGAAAATGCGCAAGCGCTAGAGCGTGATAGGTGCTGCTTGCCGGCCTTTACAATCGCATGTATCTTTTAGATAAATTCAATATGGCTGCGCGCATAAAAGATAATTTTACTATGCTCACACAGCGAAAAATTGAAGAAAAAAAGAAATCTTCCAGATGATTTTAAAATTTTGCAAGCGCGACCTCTCATGGGAAACTGTAGTACTAAAAGATGCGCTCGTCAGTCGCATGTTCTGTGGATATCGTGATATTTTTTTTGTTTTTTTTTCTCTGTGGACATCTAAAATATGCAAGTCGAGGGTGTAGTGTGCTGATAAGAATTTCGCTACGTTGTTTTTGTTGAACTTTTTTGTTTTTTTTTTTTGTGTTTATCTAAGTAGATTTTGCAGCCCGGTTTTAGTTCACGTTCTAGCCGCCAGGTGTAAAACTTGAATATTTCTCATTTACTTTGTGAATTATTCTACTTGAAATTCTCATTTGCATCTTATGAGTCAATTGACTGCGATGACGATGCTGCAGATGCCGGCTGCTGTTACTGGTGTTGTAGCTGTTATGTACTGCTCAGCGATTGAGTCATGAAGATTAAGTAGAATGAAAACAATTTCAAAAGATTATTACTTTTCTAAGTTTTTAATCGTTTAATGGCTAAAAGTAGCGTAGGTTGCGAAATTTGTTCTTGGAAGAGGTTTTCTTGAATAGAAAATAATTTATATGAACTTTAGTTAGCACGTATTAATCTTGACTAAAATAAACTACATGGAAGCCACTGAATGATATTAAAAGGAGGTTCATAGTTGCCTTGGCAGTAGTTTCATCTTGCTGGTACCATACTAACGATCATATATTCAAAGAGACAGACACATTTTCTCGGCAAACCCAAAGAAATCAATAGAGTAAAAATATTGATAGCGCCATTGGATGATAACCCAAATTTCCGAAAAAACTCCAGCGACAACTGTATATCTCCATCGGTTACTTTCTCTAAGTATACCTCGTGATTATCTTTGACCTCAGAGCGCAATACATACAAAAGGCCCCCCTCAATTCTTTTTGTCTGATTTTTGTAATTTCCAAAGCCATAGGATTCGATAACTCTTCCGCACTAAGATGCGCATTTTTACGAATCCCCGTTTTTCCAAACTACATGTACTCTGACACAGACTTTTTCATAAAAAAAGTTTGCTTACATTAATAATGGAAGTTCAACCATTCTCATAAAATTCCAGGTTAAAGCCACACAAAAAAAAGATTTTTTGTTATTGTCTCGCTTGTTGCATAGTGGATTCTGTTATTTCGAGCTCCAAGCCGACTTACTTTTCCTAGAAGATGCACCTGAAAAAAACATGCAAGTAGTAACTTGAATACGCCGTGAAAGATTAAATATTATACGATAACGGAAACTCATTGCATGGCACCACCCACAAAAGCTTTGAAATGTTTTAGTAGTAGAACTATTGAAGGAGCGAATGGCTCTGGAGAATCGCCATCCAAAAATAGAAATTTTGACTTTCAAAAAGTTTTTGAAGTGTTTCGGAAGATACTACACGTCACTGATGACCTTGAAATATGTAATTTTTTGGGTTATTCTGAGCAAAGGAGCTTGAAAATCTTTAATTATGCAAAAGAACTGTGACTAGCGATGCTGGTGTTGGATAATCTATAGCCTGAGCCGCGGCCGAAAGCTTTCACGTTGTCGCTGTTGGGCATATTTGAGGATGTAAAGCCTGAACCTAAAAATCAAGCAATATTTAGATATAGATCTTTACTTTTCGTTTCAATTCTCTACAAATATCTACAATTTCCACAAATGTAAGCGAAGTGGTAGTGATGTCGAACACAGATAATTAAAAGAATGTAATGCTTAAATGACCCATTAGGAGGAGGTTGACATAAGGTAAGTTAAAATTACGCTGTTGGTACAAAAAAAATGCAAATTATTAAATCGCTGGTATGAGGCATCTTGCCTGGAAGTTGCTACGTAAATAGAAGAAAAGTACTAAATTTTTATTTTGGAAAATACTGAGTAGAAATTTTATCATATTACCATTTTGCGTTGCAGAAATTTATTTTTTATCAACAAAACTCAAAGGCTTTAAGCCCACAAATTCATTATTTTTTTTTCTAGCCACATTAAAACGAAAAGGGACACAACTGTTTCGAAGTCTATATATCTTAATATATGCTTCATATTCAGGTTTGTGAGTATTTGAAAAACATTGTTTGCGTTGCTCTAGAATCTTTTTCTATAACAAAAATGTATAAGTTACAGCATGTTATATGTTTGTAAGCCACATTAAATAATAAGTTTAAAAAAGTTTTCAACATTTCCAAGTCATCTGCCCATAAAAAAATTATTGCTACAAGCTGCAGTCTTTTCGGTATATCGTCAAAGTCACAACACTTATGACATCAATATAGTTCGAATTGTTGAGCTAAGACGGGTACTGAATTCAAGTTTGGTGACTAAAATTTATAAGATAGTTTTATCTTGGCTGCATTAAAAAAAATAAAATGTTAATGTACACAAAATACCTTATAATACTTTTTTTATCAACTTGAACCAGACTATGTTTCTTACATAAATTTTGGCTTGCTGGTTCTTGAATCTGTTTAATTCACAGTGCAGCAGCACGGATTAAAATTGGAATTAGCTTTCTAGTTTTTATTTCATACATATATTTTTAAATTTTTCAAGAGACACTATAATTTAATAGGACTTCAAAAAAAGGACCTAAGGCCTGTTTTGTCTACTAATATATTGTCAATTGATTTTATGACAAAAATCCTACATATCTGATTTTCCTAACTAAAACTTCCAAATACGAAAAAATCTAATTTATGCCTGCAAACGAAGATACATTTGTTAGAAAAAGAGCTCCCATAGATTTATAACTGGATTAACAAAAACATTATCGCATCACCCATGTAAAATTTTAATGAAACTGCTTTTGACCTTTGTGGTGGCACACACTTTGGCACCCTCTTAACATAAACTGTTTTGGGTGTCTTACGAAAAATCTCTGACATTAAGTTAAATTGAAAAAAAAAAGAAAATCACTCCATCAGCAAAAATACAAAAAACAAAAATGATAATGAATCTGACGAATAAATGCGGTATTTATGAAAATTTTCGAAAGAACAAATATTTCGGAGACTTGAATAAAACATCGTAAGCCAAAAGAGGAAGAAAAATAGAAAGCTACAACGAAGCAAAACTACTAAACTGCTCCAAAATAGTGCATATACATAACAAACATAAATACAAGTTGTAACGAAATGTACAGAAACACAACTCCATAATATTGAGTTAGCATAGAACATTTCAAGATTCAACTGAAGTTATTTATGAGATACATTGTAGATATGTGTGTACGTATGTATGTATTTATAGCAACAAACGAAAGTAGGTGCTCTTCTTTGGCCAGAAGATGTATGGTCTTACATTTAGATGAACCGTAGCGAATTGGCTCCACTTTCGTCAAATGCTTTGAATGGAATTTCTTTCACCATTTTTTTCTTGAACTTTTTTCTCATTTTTTTTGTTTTTCATTTCTTTTGGGTTGTGCCGCCTCATTGAAATATTTCTGTGTAATGCGCCAAAAAATATGCGCTGCTGTTGCTTGAATTTTTTGTTTTCGTTTTCTTTTATTTATTTTTGTCTATGATCGCTGCGGCACCGCTCTAGCAATCTTAGCAATCTGCCATAATTTGAAATAAATCCCTCGGATGAAACCTACAATTGCTCCCCACTGTTTCCTGCCCAGTGTTAAGAATTTTTCGGTTGTTCCATTGCATGCCAACGTATCTAAGTAGCAGCGGCAGGCAGTAAGTTTGCTTTTATTTTTTTTAAAGAAATATTTTTTTAAATTGTGTGTGCACTAGTTGGGACAGTGGTGTAAGTTCATTAAGTGTTCATAACTTCGCTTGAGATCATATTTTTTAAAGTAGTTACTTTGTAATAAACTATGCTTTCTATTAAATAATTTGTATATCTGGAGCTACTTCAAATTTTTTTGAAAGTATTTTGTAAACTAAGCGTTTTGGGAACTAATTGAGCAAAAGCAAATCCTTTTTGAAAATAATTTCTTTGTTTCAGAAACAAAAAAAAAATAAATGAAGCAATTTATGAAAAATCGACTTAAGTTTTCATTCATACTTTTATTTGATGATAGTAAGCTCATCACAACTTTTGAAATTTTGTAACGAATAACAAGCTCATTGCTTCGTAGTGTGATAAATGAAAATTTCCATTCTCTTTCGCCATTTTAAAGTTTTTTAGTAAGTTGTATGGCATATGTAATATATTATTGTGATTGACTTTTATTATATAACGGGTGATTTTTTTGCAATTTGTTTTTTCAGTGTAAATTTTTTGACATTTGGTGCTTGATTCGTAGCATGTATTAAGGTCAAAAATGCTCAATAAGGCTTGCCATCTTACCATAACTAGACTAACAAACGAACAGCTCTTGCTATCTTACCATCAAAATTCGTGCTTGTGTATTTTCATCGAAAAGTTTTCTTCAGCGACGAAGCCCTTTATTGGCTCAATGGGCACGTCAATATACAGTAATGCCACATTTGGTCTGAAAAGCAGTCAGAGGCAGCTCAAAAGCTGCCAATGAATTCTGAAAAATGTGCTTTTTGGTGCGGTTTGTAGGCCGGCGGCATCATAGGACAGTACTTTTTCAAAAATAATGAAAATCGCAACGTAACAATCAATGGAGCAAGGTACCGTGCGATGATTATCGACTTTTTTTTGCCCAAAATGGAAGAATTGGACTTGGTTGACACTTGGTTTCAAAAAGACGGTGCCACATATCACGCGATACCATGGACCTATTAAGAAACGAGTTTTGTGAGCAAGTAATCTCACGTTTTGGAGCAGTCCATTGGCCACCAAGATCATGCGATTTGACCCCACTAGACTATTTTTCGTGAGAGCTACGTTAAATCTGTCGTGTACAAGAACAAGCCAGCTACAATTGCAGCCCTGAAAGAAAAGATTATAGCTGCCATTAGTAAGATACCGGCCACAATGCTGGAAAAAGTATGCCAAAATTAGGGTTTACGAATTGATTTCCTGAGGCGTAGCCGCGGGCATTATTTGCATGAAATAGTATTGAAAAAATAAGTAAAAGGAATTGATGTATCGCTTCAAATAAATACTTCAAATTTTTGTAAATTTTCTGTACTATTT
Organism: Meiosimyza decipiens; assembly: GCA_963680825.1. Taxonomy (NCBI): domain Eukaryota; kingdom Metazoa; phylum Arthropoda; class Insecta; order Diptera; family Lauxaniidae; genus Meiosimyza; species Meiosimyza decipiens. The sequence goes on along the minus strand of OY804259.1, from coordinate 89,928,916 downwards.
TCAATTTTCAAAAACCAACCAAGTTGACTTTGAAGAGCAATTTTTTTAGATTTTGCCTTTGCCTATTGATGAAAAGTTGTTCCTTTCGCTATATGTAACCCAACACTTTTATTCCCATTTTGGCCAATTTCATGCGTTTAATGAATATTATAACAAAAAAGTTTAAAGTACATAAATTCAAAATGAATGATTGAAGGGAAGTCTACTAATTTGTATTTTTATAATCAAATAAATTTTGATGCTTAAATTGCGCTTAAAATGGTAATGTTGAAATATATATAAAATTTTATATTTTTAAAACATGAACTATTTCTTTCAAATTAAGATCACGTTTGGATTCACCAAACCAAATTCAACTTAGATTTGGCCTCTAAGCCAGTTATATTCAGGCTTATTCGAAATGGGGCTATAACCCGTATAAGCACTAAATCGCTTCTCTCAAAAAATTTTTTATGTATGTACTTGGCAGCTTATGTTTTTTTTATATTTCATCAACTTTTTAAAATAATTTCTGCATTTTTTTTAAATGTTTAAAAGGCATTATGGTGGCGATATTTCGTAAAACAATTTAAGTCAACAATACATTTAATTTCAATTTCAAGTGAACACATATTTCTAACTAAAAAAATCCTGCGTTTTCAGCTAATGTCATTTTGTGCCACTGCTGACAACTGCTACACAGAACACCAAAAAAAAATTTTGTTAAAAGTAGCTAAGCAAACTTGCTGAATTGTGGCTATTACTTGTGCTACTGCTGTGCTGCTGCCAACCTACAGAAAATCAATGTAAAACTTTAAACGGAAGCAGGGTAGATGAAGATTTCTAATGAAATTACGCCAAAAAGAAGAAAAAATAAAAATGCTAACAGCAATTTGCTACAGCAACGCGCAATCTAATAACTTTTCCTTAAAAAAAAGGCATCGAAACAAAAACTACTTTATGGGAAAAGCTATCTAAGAGGAAACAACAAAGAACAGACAAAGAAAGAATCAACCAAGTTTTTTAATTAAATTAATTGCTGCAATTGCTACGCTTTTCCACAGATTGCTTACTTAGCAATAGATAACACAAGTGACGAGACAAAAGGGTAAATCCAAACGTTTAATTGGTTTGTTGACATGAGTTTGAAGTGCACGGATTTTTGATATTTGTTGTTTTTAATTATTTTGTATATATTTACTTGTTGTCTCTTTTGTTTATTTGTTACGTAGCTATGAATTTCACAGTTTTTATTTATTTTCAAATAAACAAAATGCAGTTGTTACCATCACAATGGCATTTTTTTTACAGCATCAATGAAATGTTAATATCTACCAGTCGTAATACATATAGTCAAATCATTTTTAGTCAGTGCTTCCAGTTTTTATCAGCGGGATAATAATAATCGCTTGATCTCTGCAGTGACTATGAAATGTCGATGGAGTTGCCAACTTGATGATTTATTTTATTGATTTTTGTTAATCACTGATCTTGACATAATTGCTTTAAGCGTTTCGATGAAACTTCTCTTACAAATTTTAAGCAATGGTAAAAGATTTTTTCAAATTATTGTTTCAAAATTTATCATTTAACTTTTGCCGCAATATACTTTGTCAGAATAATACAGAGATAAATTTTGAGCATTTTTTTTAAATTTATTGATGTTTCTATTCTAAAGTTTACGATGAAATCGATGTACTTTAGATCTATTTTTTCAAGCCTACCCACCTTTGTTCTTAGCAATAAAACTTTTGAGATATCTGTGCTCATTTTTCAGCTCACAAAGCATCAAAACTCTGTGCATAAGATTCTGGCAGCCTCACAAAATTTCATCAGTGTAAAATTTCCAAAGCTGAAAATCAAATATCACAGTGTCCGCATACTATATGGAGACATAATTGCTTAGTTATATAAATAATTGTCGTTAAAATGATTTTATTATCAATATAATTTGACATCTATTAGTTGTTAGAAGCTTTAGTTTGATATTAAATTTTAACATTTTTTTATTGCGTAACAAATTGTTTGAGTATGCATTACTATAAAGTCATTTGGCAAAAATAATTTTTCTATCAAATGCTGCTAACAAGTTTTTGTTGTTTTCGCTCTTGCAAAATACAACAATAAGGCCGTAATTATAGAAACTTATTGAATGATTAAGGCCTTATGATTTTCAAAAAAGAATTGACTGTGCGTTCTTTTCCTATTTTCTTACGCAGAGAGTCAGTAAAACAGGCCCTTACTGCATTATGTTGTTTGTAAATGCAAAATTTTGACCGTATATAATCAGCCTTATGGTAATCTAAAAATTAAACTGGCTGGTCATCATATGATATAATTATTTTTTTTAAGAAAATCAATACATAATTGGAGCGCTTAAGTACTATCGATGAACAAATATTTTTAAAAACTTAACCCCCTGTCAACATCTACAAACATTAAGAAAAAAACTTTTATTCACCTGCAGGCAAATTTAGCTATAACCCCTACTTAAAGCGCAGCCTTTATATTCTGCGCACTAGCATGGTATCCAACATGAGAGGATACAAAACAACCATTTTGGTTGCACTACAACGTACGGACAAACAAAAATACATAGCTACAACAGAATATATGTAGCTAAGTTTGTTCACAAATCCATTGAAACTGACTGATATGCAGACAAACAGACAAACGTGCGATAGCAATGACGGCAATGGAACGTACCGATCCCAAGTAGACAAGTTGTGTTGTGCGCTACGTTGTAAGCATCTTGAATTTAAATTAACCCCATATTGTGCCAGAAGTAGCAACAACACAAAAACAACAGCACCGGCAAATACTGACAACAACAAAAATATCATAACAGCCAGGCATATTTGTTTGCAGCAACGATTGCTACTACCTCGTTCTGTGTGGCTCTGCTCTGTTGCTATGCTTCCAGCAACCAAATGCGCACTACCATCATTCACATCAGGTCGTCGGATTCGTTTCAATGGCCGACCTAACAAAGCAAATGAAAAATATCATATAAATGCTTGAGCGAGATAGTATTACGACACATGGTTTGAGTGTGAGTGAGGAAGCAAAAATTCTTGAGTACTCCTCATGCAGAAGATGTGAAGCACTGTGGAGCGATTTTGTATTGGAAGTTGGAATATATGACGTAGGGAACGCCATTCAATAATTGGAGCGATGTCAAGGCAGAAGCGTATGCGAACTCAACATTTCATTTCTTCTCAAGGGCCGGCGTCACAGCTAACAGATCTATTAGAGTATGCTTTTCAATTAGTTTTAATTCCAACAATTGGTATAGATTTGTTTAATAGCTAGAGCAGCTATTTATGTATATAATTATTCGACATCTCAATAAAAGTGATGGTTGGACTTGTCCTCAAAAGATTCAACATCGGAATAATGATGGTAAGACTTTTGTTTTTATTTCGAAGAGTTTGTATTATTTTGTGTTGACCAAATTATTATAATAATAATTGCCAACATATGGCTTCAAATTAAGAAGCCGCTTATAATCAATTATGCAATAAGAAAATGCGCAGACTAGTTGATAAAGCTCAACTATAGACGTCAAGAAATGAATAAAATATTTTCAAAAGTAGTGCGAAGAATTATTCTTTGCTGTATCAAAAAATAGATACACCATTGCGGTATGAATCAAATACTGTCAATAAAATATGTCAACATCACATATTTAAAGATAACGCAGTTTTAGAGTAGCCTGGAAAACATCGTAGGCGGAGAGCATGGTAGTCCTGACACATGGCTGGAAAAATCAGATTCAAATAAGCATCTTTAAAATGTAAAGTCTCAATTCAGCCTTTTCAATACTTACTACTGTACTAACCAGAAATTGGATCATTCTCATTAAACCTATATTTGTCATCATCTGTTACAGCACCTTATGACTAGAATAAACTCTTACTCGTAATAATCTATCTTCATCTATTTTGTCTTCGAATTCCACAATATAACCGTCATCATTCAACATGTGTGTGTTTCATGTACTATTTCTGTACTATTTCTAAGTCTACGGATGAACATAGTTTGTTATGATTCCAATAATTGAAACAATTTATGTACTAAATACTAAGTAATTTTTCAAATTTAAAAACGCAAATTCCATTCGGATGTTACCCCCAACGCCTTTTTTTTATATAACTGCTTTTCTTATGACCAACCCTCTTGATTGGGTCATAATATTTTAATTTATGTCTGAGGTTGATATCTTATATCAGATTTTGAGAAATTGAGCATCTCACTCTGTAGTTTTTGGAATGTTTTTTCTTAAGAAACTTAATTCAAAAACAAAGTGGGATTACCTTTTTGCCATTTTCATGTGAGACAAGCGTTGGAGAAGAAAAAGTTTTGCGAAATAGGAACAAACTTCATAAAGTTCAACTCTAAGAAAATTGCTATGATATTTTTGGAATTATTCAACATCATTAAAAGTAGCAAATATCGTCTGAAAAATTATGAAGTAATTTTCCTTAGAGAAATATGGCTCTTATATATGAATGGAAAAAATTTCGATAGATTGTTAGCTTTCATCCCACTGTGCCATTGTCCTATTTGGTTGGCGGAAAACTCTTCATAACTGTAAATTGTGAACCTTTGTTTGGTGTTAGTTGTTGTTGTTGTTTTTTGTTTAACCCTTTGCTTGATTGCATTTAGCTGTTGTTTTTGCAGTCGGAATTTTTTTTTTTCAATGTTTTTGTTAAATTGTTTGCATTTCACAGCTGTTTTTTTCTGTGTTTATATGGATATTTTGCTTAAATGTTTTTTTTTTTTTGATTTTTTGCTCAAATACTGCCTGATTTTAGGGCACTAAACCAGAGTGTAAAAGAAGAAGCTTCAGTTAATTGCTATAACATACAACGTGTTACTTTTTGTATGCTGAGCTGAGGAGCTCTCAGTCAGTTAGCAGAATAAGCAGAGTTTCCGCGTATTTCAATTTTAATTTCAATTTTATTATCTCTGGAAATAATTTTGTTATATAACTGCAATCGTGGTCCACAGGAGTGAATTTTATTAAGTTAATTGAAGCTGCATAAATTAAAATATGGTAATGGTCAATTTATTTTTTCGGGTTGATTAAAATTTTACAATTATTTTTTCGCGTAAAATATAATTACCATAAACATACATATACTGAATTTACAACAATTAATATTTGATTTTATGACATAAATTTGTAGTATTAAAATATAAATGTGTTAACAAGTGACGCCTATTGAATTGAGGATTAAAAAACCTATTTATTGTTGCTGTATTTACCCGTTTAAAGCATAAAAGTTGCACATTAGAATTCTACCTAGAAATACAGAAATCGAATGTCGTCGATTGAAGGGGAAAAAAATTCTCACAGAATACATGAGAACATGAATATTAAAAACAACAGATTCTTCAAAAAAATCAAAATTGAAAAACATTGAAAATGTCAAAATGTGTAAAACAAGTTCGAAAAATGCAAATTAAGTCTAAAAAGTTGAAAACGTTTATATAAATCGAATAATAATGAAAATGTTGAAATCTCAAAATAAGTTCAAAAGGTTGAAAATACTGAAAAAGTTCCAAATTTTGCAAGTCAAATCAGCTCTAAAACGTCACACTATTTGAGCGTTTTTTTCTGCATATTCACTACAACATATATGTATGAATTCTTTTCCATACCCCCAAGTAAAGATTTTGTACTCTATATATAAATTGGCGAAGCCAATTATTTTTTCTTTTAAAAAGTTGTGAAGTAAGGAGTACCAAATTTTATTTTTTTAATTGGTGTTACCACGCCTATAACAGAAAAATACGCTTCCACGGCTCAACTAATGAACCAATTTTAATGAAACTCGGCACAGTAAATATTGATCGCTGAGAAAAAATATTTGTTTTAATAGATGACGCCAAGCCACTAACCAGAAAATTTGTTTTTATAGCTATACTAATAGACATATTTTGATGAATTTTCGAACTCTAGAGAAGGGATAAGGCAACGTTATGCTATTGGAAGCGACGACACTTAATCATTTAAAATGCTATTAAACTATTTTGCATTGTCACAATATTGGTTAAATTTGAACCAGTGGATGAACTCTAGTTTTAAGAAGTTACGCTTTATTTGAAATCTAAAGCTGCTAACTTTAGAACTGAATAACAGACCTAAATGTATACCATGTAGGAAAACCAGCCCCAACCGTTCCCCTACGCCACTGATACTCCTTAGACAAAACTGAGAAAGTAACACTTCTCTGAAGTATCATAGCATTGCCAAGAAGCGTTGAAACATTTTTTTTCTTAATCACTTTATCTCCAGAGAGAGCTGCAGATAAAAAAACACATTCAATGTAAACTACAAATTATACAACAAAAATAAATTTAAATAAATTTAATTAAGCCGAGGCAGAAGATTTGCTTACATCAAACATAGAAGGCTCCAGCCGATTTCGCACCCTCTCCCAATTAGTAACTGTTCGTTTTAATTTCTGTTTTTTTTTATTATTTTCTTCTTCGTTCTTCTATTTATTTTCGCACTTTCCCTTCTTAGCGAGTATGTAAATACAGGCCAATTTGATCCAATTAAGTATCTACATTGTAGCATGATGTCCGCAAAAATGTCTTACTCCAGCTGCTTGCCGCATCGCACATAATTGGCGGTGGTAGTGGCGGTATTTGAATTAAACAACATTTGCCATTCAACCCAGCCAATCAACCATGCAGCATCCCATAGTGAAATAACAAGAAGCAGCAGTAGTCTATGGAGTCCATTAACATTTCTTGAGCAATTATATAAAATTGAATTAAATAATTGTTTGCCTGCTATGGGAGAAGTCGGCGAACACCCAGCATATTGTAAAATCTATTCACTTAAGCAACCACTTTTTTAATATCAGACTTTTCCAGGCATACCATTTGATTTGTAATTGCTATAAAATTTCCATTATTTTCTTCTTATTTAAATTTTTTTTTTTTTTGGAAATTAACTACACACGTTTTAGACAATGTAGTATTTAATGTCGTCTGGCTCTACTGAAGTTGCTTTTAAAATGTTGACAATTCTTCACTTATTCATCATTATTACTACCTATTTGCGTTACTTGTTCTTTCTTGCACTTTTAAGAATTTTAAATTTTTCACATTTCACATATTGTTCGCAGACAAGTAGCCATAAAAGTTTATTCGCAATCTTTGTTTCCATCTGTGACCAAAAAATTTGAATTTTAGTAAGTGAATTTTGTCTCGCGTGAAATTTGTTTTTTTTTTTTTGATGGAGTTAGTCTTTTGTGTAGGAAGAAAATTTTTAGTCAAAAAAATCAATGAAAAATAATGTATGAATTTTTTGTATGAAAAAAATAATAATAATTGCTCAAAAGAAAATATGAAGTAGATAACTTGCTCTAAAATAATCTAGCCGATATATGTATCGAAAAACATGTGCAGGGTAGATGAAATTATAAGAGAAGTTTTCGGCGTGAATTTTGGAGTGTCCAGACTAAGAAAATAATGTCAGATCTATCGTGTCAGAACTACTTTTGGAGATATATGCCAAAAATAGTATTTCAGCCATTCTCAATATTTTAAGTCTCGTAAATTTTAAGTGAAGCATTAAGATTGAAGAGAAGGTTTAGGTAGACAAAATTTTCCTTTTATAGAAAATAAATTATGAAATTACATCTTCGGTAAGAAATCGTTGAACGGAGATGATTGAAAACGAATTGTTATGAAAAAATCTTGTTACTTACGATGTTAAAGTCTTAAGTGCTCAGAAAATTATTTCACTTTTTGCTCGTTAAAGTTTCTTAAAATTTTTTATCATATTCAGAATAAAATAATTTTTTCGTTTTATTGTAACAATTTTTTTCTATGTCGTCATAAATATACATATATCTTACAGTCAAAAATAAATTTTTCTGAATATTTTGGACAATTTTAAGAACTTTCTACTCAATGCGATTTTAACGTGATGAAATGTAAAATTTTAATCAAAGCTGTATTTATGTATCACTAACGCAAAAACTAAAATATATTCCGAAAATTTTAAAAATCCAAAAGTATTCCCAATTGTTCCGTTGGTGTTGACACCATCTTTAGCCGCCATTTTTAAATTTACAAAAACTCTCCAGGATATTTTAAAGTAATTGTTTCAACGAAACTTGTAATTTTCGGTGGGTGGTTCACTTGACAAAAAATGACCTATATCTTAAGCATTAGCTAATTGAGCAAAATTGAGGTTTGCCTATATTCAGCTGCTTGAAAACTTTTTTTTTCCTCCGGACCATTTTATACCTTTTCAGGAATGCTGAAACTTCTGCTATAAATATTGAGGTCCCAATAACTGCTAAAGATTTAGTTTTTTAACAAGTGATGGATTTATAAACGTATTCGACAAAGTGTAGAGATAAAAACACATAAAAGGGTAGCTAACATTATTAGCGTAACAATAGGGTAGTGGGGCCCTCACCACGGAGGCAAAGATTTCGGGGACGGAAAGATTGTGCTCGGAATTCATAGAGTCTAAATTTTATAACAATTTGTTGTAATTATTAGGCGATCAAAAGGAAGCTTTAGGAAATATGCTTCAAAAATATGCAAATAAAATTGTATCTCTTTCTATATGCTATAAATTGCATTTGCAAAATAAGTCAACTATTTAAATAATTTAGTTCAGTTCAGTTTTTTTTCGAACTATTAGCTCTCAAGTGCTCATGTCTAAGTTTTTTGTCTCATGAATTACACGTCAATTCAATAAAAACTAAATTACAAACAAGTTTACTGCGAAACAATGTTTTATTAAAAACATAAGCTAAAACGAAATGAAAAGATTTTAATAAAAACCGCAAATTAAGTAAAATTATTGACTTCAATACGAGTAATAGACACAGATATAACAAGTAAATTACAAGACAAAAATACCAATAACAGCGCACAATACAAAATACGTGCAGCGTAACGTAAACTTGGATTGTTAACACAAATGTTAACGTAAAAAGTCAATAATTAATTTCTATACGTCTGCTTAATTGTGGCAAATAGGCAGAGCAGCTGAGAGATCAAGGATAATAGCTGTTGTTGTTGCCTAACTGCGTTAAGAAACGCAAACTAGGCAGGATAACTCCTTGCAGCCTGTTTACGTTTTGTGTTCATTATTAAATTTTTGGGGTTTTATCTAAATGACGATGTGAAAGGATGTGCCAACATCAATGGCAGTTTTCAAAGAAAAAGGATTCTTACTCTGTTTGCGTGTGTGGTTTTGGTGGTTATGTGCGTGCAAGCATTATTTAACCGCATATACATGCAATTTTATCTCAACATTTAGCATTAGTTTTCTTTTGGTTAAAATTGGTTTTTGGTACAACGTACGTGTCTATGGAATCGAGATGGAAAAATACCATGTTTGTGCCTTGTTACTTCCTGGGTGTTGCGCCATCATCTCTGTCTAGCAAATAAATCGGAAGTTGGCGCAAATGAGATAATTTCGTGCTGTTAATGAATATTGACAGGATTTGGGAAAACAAACAGGGGTGGATGCGTGTGATTTTTTATTTTTTTCTTTGGGAAAGCTTAAAAAGTAGAGACAATTTATATTAAAAAGAGAGGTTGCAAAGTCATGCAGCAGTTAATTAGAATTTGCTGGTGTAGATACAAAAATGTAGAGCCCTAGAACGATTAAATTCTTCCCTATAGATTTACGGCCAACTTTTTATCATGTTTATCGAACAGATTAACCTATTAAACTTTTGGATGACTTAGAAAATCCCGTCCAAAATCTTATACATTTAGCATATTTTTTTTGGCAGTTCGCTTATTAATTTTTGGAATATTTCTCAAATCATTTTATTGGTGAAAATTCGCTCAAAGAATTTCAGAGAAAAGTTCCATAATCTTTATCTTTTTGCGATTTGAAAAATAGTTTTCTAGAAGAAAACCCCAATAAAATATATTTCCCAATTAAAAGTCTAAAAGAACTTTGAGTCCTCACTAATGTGGAAGACAGCTCGTAGAAAAAAATTTTAGTAGACTAACGTTTAATATACTATATTATTTGCTCTCTTAAGAAATAGTCCTTAACAAAATGTTTCGAAATGTTTTGAACATTCACCATCTTGCAGAATCTTGGTTGTTATTTTTATGTTCTTGATGGAGAAATTTCTACACAGACTTTTAAATGACTTGAAGTTTTTTTCCTTTTGAATAGAGAGAAGACGGTTGAGAGCCCAATTTAAGCGCACTCGGAAGATTCATCGTAGCAGACTGTGAGGTCTACTTTTCACATCCTAAAAATTTTAAAAATCTCCAATTTTCGCTAACTATATAAAAGACAGTTTCTAGCACAGGCGTTTTAAAACTTGCAGGTATTTTAAAGCTTTCTGGAAGAATCCGCCCACTTTAAAACTTTATCTAGCATTTTTGAAATTCAATATTACAATAGTTTGAGCACATTTTTGATAAACTTTTACTCTTGTTTTGCTCAGTAACACTTTAAAAAAAGCACTATGTAGACGACAGTTTCGAAAGACTTTGTATTTTTATCTTCTTGTACGACAGCTGTTCGAAAAAGTTTCGAAGGGTTCATGTTGTATAGTTTCCAGCAGCAAGTTTTTCATGACCTTACAATATTCTGAATGACTGTTCCTAAACAAAAATTGTATAAGCCATCACAATGCAACGAGGAAAATCTTGCCAAACTTCAACTTTCTTTTCTATCAGAACTATTAAGTTTACTTGATATTTCTTTCCAATAATTAGAGTAATTTATTTAGGGATCACAAAAAGTCACATGAAACTTTCAAAGTTTTTACTGTATTCACTGCTTTGAACTGAAAATTCAGAATTTGAAAACAAGAATAGAAAATATTCGAAAAGTCACGTTTCCATGCCAAAAGCAAAATATAACCTATTTTCCAAAAAAAAAAAGCGAAAAAAATCCAGGGTTGAAATCTGCCAACTCAAGAAAATGTGAAAAACGTGAAAAATGAAAGACCAAAAATTGAATGGCAATATTTATGCAACAACACAACCACACACAAGCAGATACCCCAACTACCCATACTTAGGTAAAATAATTTATAGTGCTTGGAAGGAGGTTATGGTTGCTTATAAAACAGTACGTGCTCTAGAAACGGACCTTGAGCCATACCAAAAAGGAAAACGAACTCCCATACCTCTTTTGTTTTTCATACAACACCCACACTTATGGTCACCCACCATAAGTATCTCCATTGCCAACCCACCGACTTCTACTACTATTTTGGTAACAGCAAACATACAACAACAATTCAAGCAACTTGTTACATTTTTTGCCAAGCTGCGCCATCATTTTGACATTTGATGTTGTATCCTGCTAAATTGTATTTGCTATAGATACAACTACAATAACAAACAACTGCAATGTTATCGCTTAGATATGGAAATTCTCTTATTTATTTTAGCAATTTTTTTCGTTTCAGTTTGGTGGGGAGAGGTGTGGAGTGCGTGCAAATATAACAAATACGAGCATAATCTAATCTAATGCGGTAAATTGCAAAGGTGGAAACCATTTCATATTCAAAGCACACACACAAACGCGCAGACCTTCACTAAGCAGCGAAGCCGCACCCAGGCAGTCGAACTACACACATGTATCTAAACATATCTTACTGATATTTACTAGATATTTGTTTCACTGATTACTTGTTGTATTTGTTGTAATAAGTTTCGCCTAAGCGAATTTGCTTTTAATCCCATGAAATGGCATATCGTTCGCATCAGATTTGTTTTCTCCACTTGTGTAAACCTTTTTGTTTGCCCTTTGGCTTTTCCAATTTAAAAATCTAAATTAGACCTGTGCTCCTTTTTTGCATATGGTACCCATATGGCAAATTACATCTCAAGGTGGAGCACTTACTACTTAAATAAAAGTTTGCATACCTTAGCTATCCAGTATCGAAAATGAATCGACATATAGCGGCTTGCTTTTTTGAATCATCCATCTGAAAGAATGAGAGATATTACAGCATTAAAAATTTGTAGATAGATGAGTATAGTTCTCTTCAAGAAACATACTGTCATACATAAAAATATCATACCGTAGAACATGAACGTTCAATAAAATAATATGACTCCAAATATGAATATTTTTCTGAACTCAGACGCAACTTCTGTTAATATATAAAAAACACACCGAAATCAGATGACATTCACCTATGGTTCACCAATAAATTCAAGGCCCGGAACTTGTCTTTCGAGATGATAAGACTTTGTAGAAAATTATAAGCTGCGTAGTAACGATCCTTGTCGATTTCTAGGAAATTTAAATTTGGAATAGAATTTTTTAATCCAAGAAATTTAATTAAGGAGTTTGATTCCTTAAGAACTTGAAAAATCAATGTCAACAGGACATTTTTCTAAAATAAATGCCGGCAGGGCCCTATCTATGGGGCTGATGCTAGAGGATAGAACCCCCCGAAATATTTTGACGGACACTATATAGAAACGATTTTGCAAGGAAAAAAAACTCAAATCTACAACCCCCTCGAAATAAAATCCTGGATACGGCCTTGAATGCCGGTATCAATTAAACAAATCAGAACCGTCGATTTTACATTAATCGAAGAGGAACTGTGAAACTTAAATTTTCAATATCACTAAAAGCTTCATTCTCTTAGTTCAACTCTTCGAAAATTCAAAACCTGTCTATTCTGGATTCCGGAACCATCTCAAGTGTTGACTGAGATCTATTTTCAACGTTTCCATGCCGATTGATGCAAACATTTGTATGAGAACTCCCAATGTAATTTGTGTTTTGAAGTTTTTATGTAATCAAATTACTTATAACGATTCTTTGGAAAGAACTCAAATTTTCAAACGCCAAACCTCGATCTCGGTAATAGAATCAACAAATAAAGTCAAAAAAATCAGTTTCAAGTTACAGCCCGTTGGAATTTTAGGTTTTGATTCTCAAAGGAGTGATTCCTTCCTAACCTGGATGTAAAGAATATTCTTAATATACTCTGCAGTGATTGGCTCCCCGTCCAAATTAATCTCGGGAATTTCGATATGACAGCAGATACATACTAAGGGTTTGATTGAAGAATAGCTTATGGAAAATTAAAAAAAAAAATTTATGATATATCGAAGAAATTTTGAGAAACATATTTATTAGTAAAAAAATGTATGTTCACAGAAATTTATTGAAGTTTTCGTAATTTTCTTTATTAATTTAGAGCATTTTAAAATAAACATGAGCTTAGGATTTTTTCGTCTTTATATATGTATACGATACATATGTATGAATACCAAGAACGTACGCATAGATATTTTTTAGCATTACATTTTTAAACTTACAATTAAAATCATAGCCTAAATTGGAAAAGCATTTCTAATATTGCATTATACTATAGTCAAATTTCTCTTAAGTTCTTAAATGTTCTAAAAGTCGGTATGATTATTCATAAAAAGAAATATATCGTTCAAACAAAAGAAGGAAAATTTAGATTAAGGTTATTTTAATTCGACAGAAATGTTTAATGCCACGCACAGTGCATAACTGAAAAACATTTTTTTCAATCCCATACACAAAGAAAATTTTTGTAATTTGAGCGGTTTATTATTTTATTTCCAGAAAAGTCAACATTTTCAGCGCAGTAAAATGGTTTGAGTAAAAGAAAAAAAATAATTGAATAACACACAGATGTTGAGTTAATTTCTATTCAAATCAATATAAATTATACAAAAAAAAACACGAAAATTTTAAATAATTTTTGGCCACTTGACCATGCAAGTGATTTCGTTTGTGATGTTTATAAATTGTTCAAAGATAATTTATGTGAAATTTAAATGACAATGAAATAATATGGAACATAACGTTCTAGAGCTGATAGCAGCAGAAGACCAGACGCCACTTTATTATTTTCACGCTGATATAAAAGAACGCGACTGCATAAAGAAGACGACATTTGAATAAATAATACGTTAAGGGTTCATAAACTTGTTTGATCTTTTCATCTAAAATAAATATATGCTGATTACTTTAAGTAATGTGTCATCAACTTCTTACATATACTGTGAATATACTGTAAAATATAGTTACTTAAGTAAACTGTTGAAATCTTGGCAATAGTTTATCTTGGACTCACACATAACATGCAGTGAAGGGCTGCTTTTTCTTCAACTCCTGATGTCATTGGACTCCGATGCAAAATATGCGTAATAAAATATGAGTTTTTATTGCAATCAGAAATAAGTTTCTTTTGCGAATTAAAATTAAATTGAAACTCGATTTCTTAACTGACAGACTAACGCGTGCCAACAGCGATCTTCAATTAATTTTACACAATACAAGATACAAGCAAGTCATTTGTTCAAACTCAAGTCTCAAGTCGTTAAAAATTAACGATTTACAGCGTTTTACTTGTGCAAAGCGATTTACGTTTTTTTCAGTTTTGTTTTTGGTTGAATTTATTTTGTAATTAAAATTCGTTTTATTTGCATTGATTACCGTTGTTTATTTTGTCATACATTTATTTACTCTTTTTAATTAAATGCAAAATTGAGCAATTATTTATTTAAATCTTATTGAACTCTTAGCTTCAATGGTAATTTATTTGTTAGGTAATATATTGCAATTTTATAACTTTGCAGTATGACTTCGATGTCATGAGTATCTACAGCTAAAGATATGTTATATGTCAAGTGATGAGGTCAAAACATACGCATTAAAAATAATACTGCAGTTATCGCTTTTTAGCATGACTCGTAGTTTTTATTTTGTATTTTTTAACAAAATATTTGTTCCATAAGTTTGTGAAAATGTTTAGTTGTTGGCAATTTTGAAATTGTTTGTAAAACGTTTTTCCCCATTTTTATCTCTTGAGGTACAATATTGAAATCAAGCTTTAGCCAATAGTATTTATCAATTTATATAAGATTTTTTTCACGTAAACAACATTTTTAAGCAGACAGCCAAGTAAATTTCAATACATTTTAAATGGAAGGACAAGACCGTATCCAACAAACAATTTTGCATTGAGGCGAAGCGTGTTTGGACTTTACATTTATACAATTAATTTTGGGACCTGCTCTCGTATCCAACTTTTTCGCTTAATGACCAGAATCGAAAAAATTCTCAACAATCGTTTTTTTTTTTGAATCTTGTTTCAGCGCAACTTTCTCAATTTCAGTTTCAAAAATTGTTCTTTCCTGTAGTCCAAAGCATTTTATGTTGCATCCAGACCTTAGAAAAGTCGTTTCATACAGTGACGAATAGAACGGTAAGTGGACTTAGCGGCCACCTGGAGCTACAGATATCATAAGCGCCCCGAAATATTTTAACAGACACTTCATAAATACAAATATATTATATAAATATATAATATATATCTCTCATGTATTAAAGATTACTTGACGAACATAACTTTTTTCTGAAGAGTTCTTAGCTTTTATTTACAAACTATAGTATAGTAATAATTTACTTATTTATAAGAGGCCTTAAATGAAATTTTTAATGGAGATGTCGAAAAACAAGTTACGATATGGGCAAATATGAAACAGTGGTAATGAATCATTGTCATTACGTCTGTTTTATGTATAATTTTACGAAGAATGAATTGTTTTGAAATGAGTTTACGGCATTCTTTATTTGTTAATAGGATTATGCGAGTTTTCTTGCAATTTATTATGTGAGTTTGATGGCATCAAAATTTTTACCACCTACGGTCTCCACTTAACTTGATGCGCTACTGGTTTCATCTAGTGTTTTTCAAAATATTTTCGATAAGGCTGTAAGGAATCTCTGCATTGTGACCATTTTCACTGCTTTCAAAATAAGTGAGGCTTAACTCGTAGTAAAAAGCTAAAAACTAGAAAAGAAAGTACCAAGTCCAATTGACGTGAAACATTTAAGAAAAATATTCACCATCTGATAAATGTTCGATAACATATTATTTACATAAGCACTGCTCTAATGAAAAATTAAAAACATTGCCTGGACATTTTTGAAGAGCAAAGTGTACAAAAAACTAAACGATTTTTAGAGCAATTAAATTTTGAAAAAATTTGCATTTACATTAAAATTTTACATAAATTGAAAAAAAGCAAAAAATACGTATACTACGCGGACTGTCATGACATAACGTTTCAATAACATTAATTTCACGCTTTATTAAAACCAAAATGAATAAAACACAACAAAATTTTAAAAATGTGGGAAAAAATGTTTCAAGCGCACAAAATAGGCGCAAAAAAAGCGAATGAAACTTATGAACGGGTTAAAATAAAAAAATAATGCCAACATATTTTAAGTAGAAAAAGAATAAAATAAGAGAATTTTGACACACGCGTTGGTAAAATATTTTAAGCATGCTATCCATTTCTACAGTAAAGCACATAAGTAAATGTACATGAAGCAAAAAATACAGAAAGCATTGAAAAAAAAATTATGAAATTGAATAAAAATAAAAATAAAATAAACAATTTATGCCGAAACACGTTCATTTTCAAGTCGTTGAATGTTGTTGTTGTTGTTATTGTAACATGAAAATCTACTTTTCCCATAGAAACACCAGCAAAGTTGGGTTCACAACAACAACAACCCATGATATAATAAGCGAATCTATGGTGCAAAATGGTTCAACGATATTTTTCGTTCTATGTTGTTTTTGTTTTCTATTTTGTTAAAAAGGGATCAAAAATTCTATCACTAAGAAATACAAAAAAAAAAACACCGAGAAATTGTTGGAGCTGAAAAACGAACTGATGAGCGCTAGTCCAAATGACAAACATAGTGACGCAATGACAGACCCAAAGACAAAAAAAGGCGAATGGACGCTTAAGCAGATCGAACGTACGACAAAAAGAGGATGTTGTCATTTCACATTGTGTTTGTTATCGCTGTTATGGTCGTTGCTGCCGCTTGGAAGCTTCTTC
Source organism: Meiosimyza decipiens (assembly GCA_963680825.1). NCBI lineage: Eukaryota > Metazoa > Arthropoda > Insecta > Diptera > Lauxaniidae > Meiosimyza > Meiosimyza decipiens. Next base: position 89,912,047 of record OY804259.1, on the reverse strand, counting down.
ATAAATAAACAAGCGCACAAACGCAAGAGTTAAAAGAGAAAAATTGGACGGACACGCATTTTGCGTTGTGCAAGTTATAATAATGTATCTTAAAGATATTCCATTGGGTCCAATACACTCAACGTCCGTCCGTCCATTACTTCGTTCTACTATCGTAAGCTTAACCAGTCATAAGTTTCGTCCTCATGATGACAACATTGCACAGTGCTTGGGTACGCCCAATGAGTTTAAGTTCAAAAATGTACCTAAACAAAAATTTCTCTTAAGTCATATCATATCGATATTTCGCTTATACCTCCTCAATAAAAAAATGAAGGCAGTGTATTTTTTTTCCGTACAGTCATTGTTTAATAATACGTAATTTCGTAGCGCTGATAAGGCAACATGAAACTATTAAATAATTTCAAATATAAAATCGTATATATTAGAGATTAAGGGCGTGGAATCACCCATTAAAGCGAAATTTAGTTTGATTTTTAGAACTCTTTGCTATGATTTGTAAGAAAACATTGACTGGAGAAAGTGGGCGAGATTGTGCAAGCCATTACCCTATATCCGCAATAAGTTTTCAACTATGTCGATTAATTTGTTCATTAAAAAGCTTAAATCAAAGCCTTTGTCGCTTTGAATATTCGAAAAACAAGAGAGAATAGTGTGGCATTAAAGCCAAAATATAGCATTAACTAATCGTTTATCTGAAGATCGGTTATTATAGCGCATTGATTACACAGGCTCACAAAAAAGTTCTCGGCCAATGCAATTCCATTACCGTATCCAGAAGGTTTTTGACTTGCTGAATACGATCTTGTAGTCCGTTTTGCGCCATCACGTCAGGAATTTCTGAAAGTGTTATAAATGACTTTTTCGTCTTCATTCATTCCTAAATTATTTTGCTTAATATATTGGTCCGAATATTGTTGCTTAGGGTTTTTGGGATCACGAATCCGATATTCGTCGACATTACTGGAAAAGAAGAAAAATGTTGGAAAATTCGATATATCTTGAGTATGATGATGAAATATTGAAAAGGCCAAAGAAATCAATAGTAGCCTAATATATAATGCTAGCTTTGAATGAGAGTGAGCGTTATATTTTCGCTAATTCACTCGAGTATAGAATTTCTGTTTTACCCGCCAGTAAAGATGTTCATTCACACAACAAAAATGCACTTATATGCTGAAATATTTCAACGTTTTTTATTTTTGTTCCTTGTAAGAAACTGTGCCTTGGTCTAGTTCCAAGCAGTTTCCACCTTGTTGTTGTTAATGTTCTTGTATTTTAACCAGTTGAGTAACAAACAACAACAGCTAAAGAAAATATAGACTCTCGTCAATACTTTTGGGACTCATCTGATTTATATGCATGAAGCTGATGCTGCTTTCCATCTCAATCCCATTCCGCCTCCAGTGCCGCACAGTAGCCAGGACGCAAAGAGTGAATACGTCAAATACGATATGCAGCGAATAGCTGTAGCCAAGTGATACGCTTCCACTTGGTTATGGTAAATTTATTTTTAGTTATTTTTTCTCGAAGGTATTGTTCTTTTTAGTTTTTGGACATACCAAATTTATTTAAAGTAAAACAAGAAAAAAAACAAACAAACAAAAAACTGTGTGGATAGCAAAAGTTTTGCTCTGAACATTTGTTAGTAAGCATTTATTCCCCGTTGCGAATTCTTGGCGAATAAATTTAAGACAAACATGCGACGTAGTATCGTACGGACGTAAATAAGTTGATGGATATACTTGAATGAATTCATAGATAAATGTATTTATTTAGGTACACCGAAAAAAATACTTCAAAATTAATTATAGTTCCTTACGCAAAGATTTTATGAGAAAAACGACAAATTTTACTAACAATTTTAAATATAATCGTATATCCTGCTGGAGCTTTGCTTCAGTGGCGTACCGGAGTCATTCGGCGCCCGGACCGAAGATTCAATTTCTGTGTCCCACTTTCCATTTTTGCCCGTGGTAAATTTTTAGTTACCACAAAAATAAGAAAAGAAAACGGTCAGCAGTTCTAGTATTCCAAAAGCCTAGGAAAATCAAATATTGTTGACATAATAAATCCTCATCGGATCGCTACACATTTCAAATCACTAATTGCATTTAATAAAAAAATTTTGATAAAATTAATTACATTCTAAAAACCAAGGATCACATTGTCACTCCAGGTCATTGCGCCATGGCAACCCCCCTTCACCTCGCCTCTAGGTACACTACTGCTTTGGATATCACAAATCGACCTAGGTTCTTATATGATATTCAAAAGTTTTAGACATATATATTGTTTTTTTTCTTTGTGTTGGTGATGGCCGTGTTTTATGATATGTGATATGACACACACCGAGAATGGAAGACACTCGTAATTTTTATACAACGTTTGAAAAACTAGAGAAAAAGAATATACGTGACACCCCGATACTCTTGAGAATTAAGCAGAGTATTGCGAAATTAAATGCGTAAGCAATCCATTTTTTATGAAAATTTGAATGAATATCATGTCACCTAGTTTTTATCAGAGTTTCAATGAAGATGTGATGTTCCAATGAAGATAAGCTTGACTTGATCACTCATGATTTTTGAGTCACTCGAAACTTTCTAACATTATAATGCTCCAATTTTAGGCATAGAGCAATGCCGGTTTTAGTTCTACCAGCATTCTGGGTGATATTTCTACGACACCCCTATCTGCTTGCGAAGCCCTTGTAGCCCGCAATATACTTTTAAAGGATTGCAAGAGATGCTATAGTGATAATAAAATCTATGTCACACGCTGGAAAAAAGTTGTGGTGACCGTAATAACGCAAAAAAGGTCGTAACCATGCTGAAGAAAAGTACCAACCTTTCAGAAAAAAAAAACCGCTCAGCTAGCTGAGTCCTCCGAGTAATTTGTAAGGAGAGGCTAGGGTGCAGACCTACAAAGTTCAGAAATAGGAATGCTGAAAATAATTTTTGCAATGCTATCCATACATTTGGGTGTTGTTCTTCTATGTTGCTATCTTTAATGAAATGTAGATTTAAGATAGGAGTAAAAACATCATCTTGATCAAGCAAAACGATTTCAAGCTATTCAGTTGAACAGACAACATACAACCATCTGAATCCGATCTCGAGCCTACAGTAAATTTTAATTGGAGTGTGAGAAGGTCTGGTTTTCTTGGTGCATTTTTATATCACTCAAAGTTTTCATTGATAGTTAAAAAATTCAAGGAGAAGTTAAATGCTCATCAGAGACTGTTTCAACAACTTGGCGCTTAATACGTCGAATTCTCGATTTGGCCTTAAGTTCTTCAGCAACTCCTTTTCTGTTAAAATGGCGCTTTTAAAGCCTGTCTTTCTATTCTCTTCCAAGAAAGCGTTTGTCCATTGATTGCAGAGATACTTCTGTTTTTTTTGTCCAAAATAGCTCTTTGCGTTACCCACACTCAAAATAATTATCAAATTTTGAGCGATTTTTGAATTGCAAATGATTAATATGTATCATGTTTTGACCATTTTTTTTTTGATTTTCTGTAATCCATTTTAAAAGTTATTATCATTTTTTCATATCATAGTTAATTTTTCAATAAAAAAAGTTTTTTTCTGTGAGTGTATATTCTGAATAGAAACAAATAGTTGGAAAACATTTCACTAAAAAATTAGTTTGTTTTCCTTGGAGAATTTTTCATCATTGTTGTTGTTGTTGTTGTCGTACTTAAATCTCTTGGGTATAAACGCATGTTTGTATGTATGTATGATTATGATTAGTACATGGCATTAAATATATTCACCGAAATAATCGAACATTATATTGTTGGAAGAGAAACAAAACAGCACAGACAATGTGCCGTGTGTGTATTCAATGAAATTTCCCGTTGTTGTTTTCCATTAAAACTTTTACCATGAATATTGCTTAATATATTTTCACTAATTGAATGAAAAACTTTTTTCATTTCACAACTAATGAGTTACTAAAAGTTTCAGTGTATGTAACCAATTATTTATATTACATTTGTTCTGTCGGACAGTTTTTATTGAAAAAAAAACAGTGCGTGAATTTCGTTAAATTTTTGCAAAAGGTCTACATCAAATATCAGGAAATGCTAAAACCTTATCAAAATGCTTGACAAATTATGACCTTTTCAGACATTATTTTAGATATTTCCCAAACATAACTATTGACTTATTAAAACAATCAATAATTTATTTATTAGCACAATATTTATATACTCGTATTTAAGAACAATCAGAGAATAAAAAATTTATCAAATATATGCCAAAAATTATTGCCAAAACAATCTTGTGAATTTTTTATTGAAATTATCTAAAAATTTTAATAAAGAAGATGTTGCGCTTTTTATTGTTATCGAAAATCAATGCAAGCACGTATTTGTAAACATGTTTTTTGAACAAATAATGCAACTAATAATCGAGATAATTAAAGCAAATATAAAGAATTTAAGTAATTTTAATTGGTTAAAGAAAGAAGGCAAAAATTACAATCGCAATCTTAAATTTCTCATAATTAAAGTTCTTTCACTGAGGAAAGCTTTTTAACACTGCGGAATATTTAACACTTGAAAACAGTAACTGTTAGCAGAGTAAAATTCTTAAGTAAAATTTCGAATTAATAGTTGCTACCTTAGTAGTTCGGTCTCAATTTTTAAGGAATTATTTAGGCATACATTACTTTGACCCAAATGCCTAGAAAATATTCTTCTACATAAACATACAAAGGATGTGTTTTATGGGAAAAATCAATAGTAGAAACAAATTTTATATTATTTGGGTATTTTGCGTCACAAATATAACGCGAAAGTGTTTTTTAAAGTCATGTTCCCTGCAAAGCTCAAATGTGGCCAAAGTTTTATTAGACCTCCTCTCATTTCATACTAATCGGCCTTAGGACTTGCTATGCCACGTTATACGTAAGTACTAAATATTGTGAAATGATAAGACAACAAATTTAGTAATTTTTGCCTGTGCAATATATATAAACAAAAATATAGAAGAAAAAAGTCAAAAGGGTGCGCAGGTATTTAAAAATTACCTTTTTAGCCTCAGACGGTGTATGAATCATGTACTAGAACTAGAACTAGAAAAATAAAAAAATATCATTTCAGATCTAAGTAGGGTAGTGAAGAAGTGCTGTAGTTTTCTTTACTTTTGCAATTTTTGAAGTTATTTCATAGGTTCAGATAAATTTCAAAAGAGCGAATCCCAGGATAAAAAACCATAAGCGTCATTTTACCTAACAAATAAAGTTAGCAATAAAAAGCTGTGGTATAGATGTATATATATAAATTACCTTAGAGCACATTTTTCGTTAAATGTATGTTTTTCTTTATTGGACGAAAATTGATGTCTTATTTATCGTAGTTTATGCACGATCAAATTTCACAGGCACTGAGCTTTTAGTGACAAGCCAAATTGAATAATAATGACATACATATTAATATTATTTTCACTTTTAAAATTATCAATTACTAAGAAAATGAATACGGTTATGTAAATATTTTCTAAGCAGCGGAAATTCAAGTCGTTGCGGTTGAAAACGATCAAAAAAGCATCACAGAAAGAGTTAAAAATTACTAAGATAGCATAACATAAATACCCATACTTTGAATTTTATTTATGATACACCTTCAAGAAGGCAAAAAACAACAACATCCCAGCAACCGTTTGACCAACTTCAAAAAAGATTCAAACTCAACCCACGTTGTAGATCATAAATCATTTCAACTGCGGGTCAAACGCGTCCTTCTTTACGATGGCTTGTTGCAGCGCTTGTCACTTTCGATTTTGACATTCCAGTGTTAAACAGTTTTACATTGTTTGCAGGGTTTTCTTTTGTTTTGCATTCTTTGGGAAAATTTGAAACGCTTTAATTTTTCACCAAAACTAAAATATTAGAAAAAATATTTTTAAATTTTAAATTAAATTTAGAGCATGGGCTCATGACAAAAAAATTAGTTACACGTGAAAAAAAAAAAACAACGCAAAAAAAGGATGATACCCCTTTTACACACAGCACGTTTTATGACAGCAGCGTAGTTAAAGTGGTAATAAAAAGGTTAAGGTAACCCATTTCCACAGCAGGCTACGCTTACAAGTCAACATGGAAGTGTATATGTAAGTAGACTGACAGGCAGACAGACGGATAGGCAGATAATAAATTAAGTACGTTCAGGAGAAAGTGAAAGTCAACGGCAGGTCTTTTGTTTTTGTATTCTTACTTGCATTATGAAATGTTGAAGGCAACCCTAGTTTTGGTAGTAATTGTAGTTTTTAAGTGATCTTAAGATTCTGTCTTGGGATGAGGTCATAGCAAGAAAATGTAAATTTTTTTACAAAAGAATTGTAAGATTTTTCGAGCAGCACTACATTCTCCACTTTTTTTTAAATTTCAATGACGGAAAAGACAGCAGAATTTCTTTTTTATCCTAATGGTTCTATTGGTAAAGATACTGTTATTTTAGAATTAAAATAAAAATTAGAAAACAAAAGAGTAGAAACAATTCTTAAATAGGTAGAAGCAGAAAGCATCAGATTTTTAATTAAAAGTCTCGTAAAATTAAGATTTTCGAAAACATCACGTACATTAACGAATTTCAACTGTCGTTGTTATCTCAGAAGCATTTGGTTATATTATTTTTAATTTTTGAATGTATTAATTATTTTTTTAGCTTAATGGATTCTATTTTTATATATATGTACATATTTTTATCACTGTTATTGGTTTTTGCATACAATTAAATTAACCTCAATTTCTATATGAAAAACCTGTAGACAAAAGCCTTGCACTTTTAATATGGAAAAGACCAGATAAATTAACTGAGTGGTAAAATTATTTTCAAGAAAAAATTCTTTGATAGTTAACAAGTTGTTATTTTAACCTGGACAATAACTCAAAATCCTGTGGTAGGATTTTTTCGTGCCACTAGAGAACTTTGATAAGCATCACAAAAACTACTCGTTCCCAAAATTTAAGCACATTTGACCGAACGGCCTTTCCCATATCTACAAAAAGTGTTATATAAAATAAGACATGTAGATACTTTCTGAAATAAGTCTTCAAATGCTCTATATTGATGTTGGCTATATATTTTCAAAATAAAGTTTTCTGCCTTCAAGCACATCAAAACTGGTTCACTTCATTTTCATTCAAATTTTTCTTGTGATTATAAAAAAAGGTTGACCTGTTTTAACATGTCAACTAATTTTTTCTTAGAGAATTTTTTGTTTTTCATAGGTAATATGAGCAATACGCACTTATTTATATAAGGGTCATTCCCAAATTTCTGCCCTTTCATGTTAATATACATTGGTACAATAACATCATTTGCCCATACTGAATTTCAGCTTTCCAGTTGGCATTGGAGATGAGCTATGACCTTTTACAAACTAGTCTTAAATGAAACTTTAGTAAAGCCTTAGTAAGACGAAGATTTTTTTTTATTTTGGGTTGTTCGGAACATTGGAAGTTCGGAAAAATTATATCTTTGAAAATATAATGGTTTTATTTACGGTTTTTTGAAATCTTTATATTTTCGATTAGACTTGATAATAATTTGGTATATTTTATAAAAAGCAACCAATTTTATTCTCAAACCAGCATTTAATGACTTAAGAAGCCATTCAGTTCATCTAATCAAAGACAAAGTCTTGGAGTAACCATTTTTAAGGAAATTCTCTCCCCCTCAAAGTTTAACGTGTTCCATAGATTTCTCTGAAGATACTTTAGTTTAACCACAAATGTATGTGCACTTATGATATGAGTGAAAGTTATTAAGCTCATTCAGAGCAACACGTTGTTAATGTTTAAGCCTCTATATCTGTTGCAAAAACGGAAAACAACTTAACACAATTTTTTCGTAACAATATTTACAAAAAGTAATTTACTGATCTCAAACACTAAGCATTGAGACCTTTCTTTAAACAATTAAATATCCTTCTAAATCGTTACTCGAATTTTTTATGTCCAATTATATCAAGTATTTGGTCACATTTATCAGTTAATGCTGATTTGTGACCACATATTGAATTTTAAAGCCTTTCAAAATTACACAATAAAATGCGTGAAACTACAATTTTTAACGCATCATCCACATCATCTCATTTTGAAACTTGGCTAACATTTTCGATATACTTAACCCTACCTTTTGAGAGTTTTGAAAAAACTAACCTCTTTAATGTCTTATGTCCTCTTAAGCTTCAAATGCATAAAAAAACCAGGTCGTGCTGGACTATAACTTTTTTGCGGCAAATTTGGAATATACTGTGTTTACACTGTTCTAAAAACACTATTGAACAGTGTAATCATAATAAATTTAAACCATTAAAAATATGAAGGTAATGCCTACTGATTGTCATCGTTGGGCAGCATTTTTTGTTCTGATACTTGAAACTTCTGATAGCGCAGTTCTACTGTAGACATCAATTTATTAATCCACATAAAAACTGGAAATTATTATTTCAATATAATTTTACAAATTTTAACTTAAGCCGCTTTGCTATATCAAAATGGTGATTGGCTTATCCTTTTCATTGAAATTATTTTATAAAAATGCACAAATTTGTCATATTAGAGTTTTTCTTAAAAAGGTGCATCGCTGCTTGTGCTGCCGTTGCATATAAGACATAACTTATAATTTAAACGATTATGTACAGTCGACTCTCGCTCATTCAAACCTGCGATAATTCGAATCTCTCTATAATTCAAAGTTATCACGAGTTCTCTACAAAATCTCTTGATATTTCAAACTAAATCAATACATTTTTATGCACTTGGTAATTCGAACGACAAAATCATTGCTGCGTAACAAAACGACGCGTTAATTCGAACTCGTCGGCGTCAAACACTCGAAAATTCAAAGTTTCAAAGAGAAACAGACAGAAAGATTGTAAGTACATTTTGAGACAAGTTCAAACTTGTATTATCGTACACGAATGAAAAAAGCAACGATGAAGATGAGGACGATAAGAATATCTGACACCTCCTTTGGCGGAGGTGTCAGATAAGGAAGCAAGAGCCTCATTCGATACCTTACAAAGCTTCTGTTTACAAAACGACAGTGATGAAAAAGCATTTCAGGCACTTTTTCTCTTAAAATCAGTTATTAAGCAGTCTGAGCAGCAGCAATGTGTTTTGAAGCAAACCAGTATAACAGAGTTCTTTCGAAAGATTAATTAATTCACATTATGGATATGTACGCGAATGTACCTCTTAACTTTTGTCATTGTTAAATAATAGCAGTTAATAAATAATAATTAATCAACACTTCGAACCATTTGATATTTCAAACTCATGATAATTCGAAATATTTTAAGAGTCCCTCGAGTTTCGAATTAACGAGAGTCGACTGTATATGAGGCGTTGTGGTAGATAAACGGCGACAAGTTCGCGCGCTCAATGAAGGTTAAAGCTTGTTTTCTGTTGCAATTATTTAGTTGTGTTTATATCGATGAATATGCTGTTTCTGTGTGTCAGTACTTATTTTTGAAGTTTCTATTTGACAGCTGATATTTGCAAGTATGGTTATTTGAACATGTGAAGCTCTTACGGAAAAAAGAAATATTTTCATAGATTTAATGCGAAAAAAAAATTCATTCTTATCATTCAAAATAAGCGTCATAAGCTAGTAGATATTTATATTACAAGAAATAAAACTATTGAAAAACAAAATCATTTCAAAAATAACATGTGTTCCATCTACAACTTGCAGCATTTTCTTCTTAACTTTTTATGTCAATGCATATAAATTGCATTAATTTTTTACAGCCCTGATCCTGCGTAATCGCATAAGCAGAGCCAATTTTCTTTTATTTCAACCAAATGCAGCAGCGAATTCCATTTAGATTGAACTTGATTGAAAATTTTTTCGAATTTTCAAGTTGTTTTTCAAAAAGCTGAAGCACAATTTGGATCACTCTACGAACCATATTTATGACAAAAGCCACTTTCAGAACTAAACAAAAAGCACTAAACTGGAAAAGTTATAGCAAATCAAGCCACATAAAAAATGGAAACCATCTCATCACCGGAACTTCATCGTGTCATCATTTTTCTGTCTATCAATATTTCAGTTGAATGCTTTTGCAGATTAAGGCTCTGTTGCTGCTGTTTCTTGTTTTTTCTACGCTATTGCGATGCATCCAAGTAATAAGAATATCTTCACAGAACATATGACCATGTTTGCAGTGAAAAACACAAAAACAACGAAAAAAACTAAATTCAATTTTTCCCAACGGGATTGAGCAGAATGCATTTGGTGAGCTGACTACTTGGCAACTTTGTAGCCGAATATAGAGACTTCAGATTATGGGCAATAGCTACACAGTGAGGCTAATTTCTAAAACTTAAGTACAACATTAACTACCCTGATTATGCAATTACATAAGCATTAGCTTAATTGTATTGGTTAGATTAGTTGATAAAATTGGCTATAACTGAACTATGAAAAGTATTTTATTACGAGTATTAATTTTGTTGCTACCGAATTTCGCTAGGACAATTGCTGGTAAGGAGGATCTTTGTTTGGAATGAATTATACTTTCATTTTTAGGAATCACTTCGAATTAATTCACACCAGCGACTTAGATAAAATTTGATGCACTAGTGAATGATTTTACAGCTTTTTTACAAATAGAAACTTTGGTGTGGAAAATGCATAAGACCGTTGCATAACAATCTCTTCAGCATTTAAACGGTTAAGTTGGATATAATGCAATTTTCGCTAAAAAACCTTACAATATACAGCATATCAAAATCTATCATTGTAAATTAATATAAAATTGGACACATTCTTTAAGTATAAACCAAAATAGACATTATGGAAAAAGTTCCAAGCCATGGATGGTAGTGGGTTTTTTCTATGTAAATTAGTTAAAAGAAACTTTGAAGTTAAATGTTCAGTTTGAAATTAATTAAGCTGCAGAGGCATAGTTCGATTTAGCAAATAAAAATATTTAAAACTACGAGGATTACAATTTTGTCCTCCCCAAACCTTTGCTTCCGGCACGATGGCATACTTTGCCCGCCTTTGCGTCTGAAATAAAATTGAGGTTCTCCCTCCCATTTTTTCACCATTTTTAACAAAAAACTCCAATATTTCTTATAAAAAACTGAGAATTATCGGCCCGAAAAAGTTTGGTGCTTGCTCCGACTTAACCGTTTTTCATAAATGTAATCTAACCATATCGAAATAATCCACTGTAATAATAACATGTTCTTATGCTTCTTTTTTTACAGTGTTGGACGATGTTGCCGTGGTATCTTCAGACAGACAACTATGGCGGCAAAATAATCAGCTTCAATAGAAAAAATTGTGAAATAAGAAAAAAAACTCAGGGATCAATTTTGCAAATGCAATTTTTATCGAGTGCACCACTGCAATTGCAACCAGATGCAAAAGTTCGATGCACACAGTACAGATCAAAAATAATAAAAACAATAAATGGAATAAGAAGAGAAGCAGCAACATGGCTGCAAAAGTCAAAATAAAACTGAAAACAAAAACAACAAAAAAATTATTACTCATGGCTGCCAATGATGGCTGCTGGCAGTCATCAATCTACAACAAAAACAACAACGCAATGCATCTTTTGATTAAATAGAGCGCCATCTGTATGTCAATGGCATGCTATTGCTCGGTAAAAATGCTGAAGAGTAAGAACGGCAAGGCTACAACAATGGTACAAAAATAAAAACGAAAAGGAAAACTAAAAACCATCAACAACCACCATCCAAGACAGGCCACACATTCAAAGCTATAGAGACAGAATTCAATTTTGGAGATTCAATTTCTACACATTGTTGTTGTTGTTGTTCTGTTCTCATTCTTTAATTTTGTTGCAACATTCCTCTCCTTCTAGTTGAGCTACTTGGTAGCCATTGTCAATTGTTGTTGTAGGTTTTATAATTTTTGCTCGCCATCGTCACGATGGCTGCATTGCACTACTGTCCTGTCTGAAGTTAAAATTTTTGACTTCTTCTTTTATCTGGATTTCTCTTGCAATTTATTTCCCGTAGTCTTCGTGTGTGGCTAATGCGCGAATCAACTGCAGTAGAATGCTGTCGAACGTGAACAAAAGCTGACAAGATTGTTCGTGAGATCAAGCTGCATATAATGAGTTCCAAACCAATGCCATACTCAAGTTTGCTTAACTCAGCTTTTCTTTAATATCATTGATTTTTTATGTCACAGATTTTAATGAAAATATCATGGAAAATGTTTAAAAATTGGTTGAAAAGTACAAAGTTGTAGTATGAATATTTCAATTAGATTTTATATATCAGTTATGAAGAACTTTTTCATTTGACTGTATGAAACTTTGAATTTAAAAATCTTAACCTTATGCCTTAGCATATGGCAACAGTTTAAGAAAAAAAGTCAACTGAGTCGAAAACTTTCTTTACCAAATCAGCTGAAAATTACAATTTTATATATGGAGGTATTTTACCAATAACTTATTTATGTCTGAAAAACTAGGAAACATCTTAGTAAGTTGTTTTCAGATATGTACATCTTTTTGTCGAAAATAAATGAGTCTTAAATAAATCATCACTGAACTCAAAACCAATCTTTTACTATCTAAATATATGTAATTACACATCATGAAAATCTTCGAATTAAGTTGTAAGAAATTTTATACAAGTGTCCAAAACTGTCATGGTAATATCTTTATCAAAATAAAATATATATCCTATGATTCTTAACTGGTCAAGGCAAAAAGTAAAATATAGGACGCATGTGAATGCTTTAGCGTTGGCAAACAAAGCTTACTGATGATACCGTCGAGCAGTGGTTGAAACTTTATTGTAAAGCAGCTAGTTGCCCATTTTTGTTTTCATGAATGAATTTTGCGCTGTCATTTTTTAAGAGGCTCAGTAAAAAACTTAAACAAAAAAGGCATTGAATAAATAAAAAAAGGGCAACCTATGTAATAATTTTGGCGATAAGTCGACACTTCCAAAAAAAAAAAGTTTTGTAAATTAATCTATGCATTGCTTGTGGCAATGCAGCTTTAAAAATAATAATAGAAACAAAATATTCATCACATATTGAATGTTCAGTTTTTTTATTTATTTTTTAAATTCTTTTTGCTTTATATTTTGCGCTAAAATTATTATAATGTCAAACTCGTTACATTTTTAGATTAACTTTGTATCACTTATTAAAAAGTTTATGTTAAAAGTTACTCATGAATCTAATAAAGCACACTGAAGTATTTCTGAAATTGTATTAATTTATTACTGATTCCTGCAAAATTTTAAGCAATTTCAACTCAAACTCAAAATATTGAAAAAAGAGCTTTTTAATAAAATATTAAAAAATTACAAATAAACAAGTTTTTGAAAAATTTCAGTCATTGGCCACCCTGAGCTTAAAATGATAAAAGTATTAGCTTTTGGTAGAAACTCAAGCTATTATATTTAGTTATTTTTGACAAGTTGGTCTTATTTAGTTTGAGTTTTAATTTCTATACAATTCTGAACTTTTTTTAGAAGCTCTGCGTTACCAAAATATTAAATATTGGCAATATTTTTGTAAAAGCAGCATAACAAAAGATTCAATTAAGTTACGTAAAGTATTCGCAAAACATATGCAATAATATATTTGTATAAATAGAACGTCTCTTACGTTTCTTGCTATTTATTAATGAGAGAGCGTAGCCAAAATTTATGCTGAAAATGTCAACACATCACGTCATAAACATTTGTTATTCAATTTAATTTTTGCTACGCGTCAAATTAAATCGTGTGCTGAAACATTTACTAAGATAACACGAAATAACGTAGGTGGTACTATTGAATAAATTATTTTATGAAAATTTTAAACTTTAGATACAAGAATAATTTCACATTTCGCTAAATTAGTGAAAAAGTGTAAGGTCACTGTAATTATTAAGATGTTTGCTATTATCATCTTTTATTTGCTATTGTTACTCCCAACTAATTAAGTTTTTTGTTTTCATTTCAATTTAATGTTAAAAAACTTTACCCAAGTTATAAATTTTATAACAATTTCAGTATTTCTGTGAGATTTTTTGTGAACATTTTTGCAGCAGAGCACATGTCATTCGGTTAAAACGAATTTCGATTCACTGCATTTTATCGTCAGATACATTTCAACTTAGAAACATTAAAATATCAACAAAAACTCAACGCATGCTAAAGCCAAGAAAATTTTTGTGATTTCTAACTTTTTTACAACATGGAATATAAAAAGGAAGTTCAAAAACATAACGAATGAGTTATCGTTAGTAAATTTAACTGCTCAACTTTTTAACAAAGTCGGAATCAAAATATTTTGCGGAGTCTAGCACTGGATATGCAGATTTCTATTTTCACTCACCAAGTAATGATAAGCAAATGCAAGTTCAAGTCTAATACGCCGTTATAACTCCATTAGCTATAGTCCTAAGAATAGTTTTGAGCCTTGTGATAACGAATACAAATAGTTTTTAAACAATAAACTTACAAAAATCTAGGCAAAGGTCAAAAATGAGTGCTCTCATATTCCTTAAAATCTTTAGACTGCAGCCAACTTAAAAGTAGTCATGAGTACATACCATGGCACTACCTAAAGCACAGCAGTTTTATCTTCGTCTTGAGTTTATTTTTTATGAAGTTGTTTTGGCCTGGCGCTTTGAGACTGATATTACTCCTGAGTGTCATCAATTCATGTCAGAGGACATTATTTCGGTATACATTAAAATTTCATCCATTAACAACATTTCCCATTAAAAGGGAATAAGACCACGGATAATTTTTAGTCAAAGTCCATTTGGTCCAGGGAATTCAGATACCAGAATCGCGAAATTTATCGACATACTAAGCCCGGGTTATTCAGGCATTTCAAATTACCCTATCTACTAAATTTTCAACAGTTTTTTATGTACAATTGCAACTTTTTATCTTAATACTTACTTTATCTAAGCGTTGCATTATTCAAAACTATTTGAAATGCACGTTGAGGCTATGTATAGCACCATGAAAAATATAAAAAAAGACCTTCTACAAGGTCATAATTGAAGCATTGCTTATTACATACATCATAACAACGTAAAAAATTTAAAAAAAAACAAAAAGTTTTTCTTAATTTATTTAAAAGCGTCTCAAACATTAGCACGCGTTGCAATAAACAAGCATAGCGAATGCAATTTATTTGCTACAATAATAACATTTAAGATACAATAGCAACGACAGCAACAACAACAAAACAAGGTAACAACAGACGGTCACTGCTGTTGGCGCAGTGCAACGAAGCTCAAAAGTTACAGCGACATTAGGGAAACAAGAACGTTTTATCAGAACTTCAATCTGTGCAAGACGAACGAGGAGAGCAAGTGTTTCAGGTGGCTAACATAGTGATGCGATATCACGCCGTTCGATGTTTTCGATATTTTCGATATTTTCGATATTTTTTTGCACAAACGATAATTCAATTATATGTTGCTCAAACTCTACTGAGCACAGTATGTACTTAGTTTAGATATGAAAATGCTGTATTGCTAAATTGTTGAGTTTTGGGCTTAAGGCTATGCCAGTGACGTACCGTGCGCCTTGGGCGCGTCGACATCTTAGAAACTTATTTACCAAAAACAAAAAGGTTTTCACATTAGTCAACTGGAAAACCTGACGAACATTAGATATATTTCACATATAAGTAGAAAGTCTTTCCCATTTTTATATCATATTCGTAGACTAAAAAAAGGTTTCCAGAATTGTGAGCACAAAATTTGAATATAATCTTACGATGACCATTCTGCAGCCCCCTAAGCGATTCACCCGGGAATTTTTTTTAAAGAAAAGGGAAACAAAGAACAGACTGACTCAGTAGCTAAAAATTTAGAAGGTAGTTGATATACCATATTGTTAGGATGCAATCTGGTATACTATGACAAATTTTTAAAACAATAATGATGTTGGAAAATGCTGTCGAAAAACATTAATGAAAGTTTCAAAATTCAAATGAATTTGAAAAAGTCGAAGTAATAGTCCAGAAAAAGGTTGAAAAAGCTCTAAAATGTCTAGATGAAGTAAAAAAGTCGGATGGTTAAAAAAAAATTGAAGTGTCGAAAAAGCCAAAAAAACCTGGAAGAGTTTATTATGTTCTTTGCAGAGCCTTATGTTCAGTACTTTTAGTTCAAAAACAACAAAAAAATTACAAGCGCAAAATGCATTAATTGTAAGAGAATAACTCCAACAATTGTAAAGGAACAAAAAATGAGCAACCAGCTGCTTATACTAGTTTCAATGACCGCTACGTCATATCATCAGTAAGCTTTGTTAGCCGATGCTTAAGAGTCTGCAAGCATACTTTATTTCATATCTCGAATTCACCAGTTAAGAATTATAGCAAAAATCATAAACACAGTGCGTCAAAATCTCTATATTCTTTCCCCCTTCACATGCTCCTGCAACTCTTTTGATATTACACCTTTCATGACGAGCGCTTGAAAGCTTTTTTGGCGATACGAACGAAATTGGAAGACTTTTTAAATGAGAAAGAGTGGAAAAAGTTGAAAACTATTGAAAAAGCTGACAAAGGCCTGTACTGATTTCGATTTAGTTAGGAAAATTAACCGTAGTCCAAAGTAGAATGTCAATAGTTCCTCTAAGTCCAGTGGGCGGAACTTGTTGTGAAATTTTTCTTAAGCTGTTTCGATAATTTGAATGATTTTTCTTTATTGTGTGATCCTGAAATAAACTTTGAACTTCAATTTCGTTTCCGAAGTAATTCCGAAATGGAATGAAAACAAGTCAGATTTTTGTCATACTCGACAATGTTCACACATCAAATATAAGCTTTTCGTTCCTCTTTTAGACTGACAACTTCCTTAGGCGAACAAAATTATTCAATTTTGTTGCAATAAAGAACAGTTTTCTGATAACATTTTTCGACAAAATAAAAGCCGATACTTGCTGTTCGCATTAATACTATTTCCTCATCCGATACTGCTCGCTCCAAAACCTAAATGAGTTTACATCATCAATACACTGGTTCGAATTGAGAACGTGGCCCCAAATGTAGCATGACATGGCGTCAACACCGCTCTGCTCCATATTTTGAATTTCACGCATTTACGCCAGCAACATGGCAACACAGTTCAATTTAGCGATTCTGGTTCTGCAATATTTGAGCTGCGTTGCGTCGATAGCGAAGTGCAAAAAAATCTTTTATTTGTTATCTTTTTGCGTTGTTGCCTGCTGTGGATCATAGCACTTGGTGACAACAGAAAAACGAAAATTCAAATGAATGTTCGAATATTTAGTTTTTTCTTTATTTTTTGATAAAATACAAATACTCGTATCTCATGGATTGTATTTCAAGCGCGCCCTCAACTTATTCTATTTCAAGCCATTAAGAACAATGGTTGCTGCTTAAGATACCATGAGAAAATCTAAGAGCATAAGAACAAAAGAAAATGGTACGACGCTTTCATGATTTATTCTGCGTGTTTGAAATAAATTTGAATAAATAAATGAAATCAAAGTAAAAAATACGAAATCATAAAGATTTTAGTTCCCATTCAAAGGGATAGTCTTTTTAAAGGATTACATATATAGATAAAATGAAAAATAATTTATTGGTAGTTGAAGGAAAATATGTATAATTTGGGTGTTTTTAACGCTGACGGCAAATACTTTTGCATCAAAAATGTGGCACTTATTCCAAGTACATTCAGTATTTAGGGTCAATTTTGGGGACGCGACAATTAAATAATAGTTGCATATTGTAAGCTCTTGCTATCTTCTTGGTTGTAGAATGTGTTGTCTTAAGAATTATTAATAAACATATTCAATATTAGTGTTGTTTTTGTAGATGCGATTAATGTAAACGTCTTCTGTTGTAGGGTATAATTCACTTAGAAATTCTGAGTACACTTGTTAGGCACGAAAATCACGATTTGCAAATGTGTTGCCAGCCTAAATTGCAGATATATCTTTTGAAAAATTGTATTAAGTAAGGAATCTCAAAATTAATTTCAGCAAAATTGCTATTATCTAAAAATGAAATTAGAAAAGCCATTTCTAGAAGCTAAAAATCGGTATTTGTTAAAACTAATTTTTTGAATTTCAAACAATTTATAAAAAAATATTTTTTCCCAAAAATATCCTCATTAAGGCGTATTTTTAAAATAAACCTTATTGCAAAAATTTAAAGAAATTCGGTTTAATTCTGTTGTAGCTATGGAAACGTTTTTAAGTTTTTCAAGACATTTCTATAGGTTTCTAAGCTAACTTTCAAATGACTTCCACTTTATTAGAAAGTGTGCAGTGATCCACATTTCCGATGGTCATATCTCATTAAGTCGCAGTTTTGGAATCTAAATTATGCATACGATATTACTCAGGAGAGTATTCTCTAACATGCGCCAACTCTAACAAAGTATCGGACTTGCAGTCCGTTTCTGTTTCGTTACCAAACACAGCAAAAATCTATGAAAAATCTTTAAGCTCATAAGCTTCTTCTTCCAAAGAAATCAAATCATTTAAGTTTTTAAAGGAAGATATATCCGGACTTCATATTCTAGTTTTTGTTTCTACTAGGTACGGAGTAAGAACTTAGTCAAAACGATTGTGTTGAAAAATCTGTAACCGTTTTCTTACAGTGTAGTGTCAAATAATAAAATATTTTAATTTTGCATGTTCTCATTGCTAATAAATAAGAAAAAAGATCAAGTTCGAGTTTTTATATGCTCGTCAAGGATGAACTTTATAGAAAAAAGCCAAAGTTGGTTGATAACTTACAAATACATGTAAAGAATTATTTTATTCTTCAAAGTATAAAAACATATTCTCTATACACTTCTGCCATTTAAGCAGCAGGACCTGAGTTAATGAATTCCCGAAAAGCCAGTTTTACACCATTTTTGGGATTATACTGTTTTCCTAACAAAAATTTGGCCGACTTGAGGAAGAATTGGTAGTCCCTGGAGCGGTTTGGTCTGGTGAGCATTCTGAGACTTTTAATGTGTAAAGTTTTATTGACAATTTTGAAATTAGGCGCTAAGCGAATAATTTACGAAAGCAATATTTAAATGAATGATTAATTGAGCTTTCGGCACTATGGAAAGTTTTGATTACGCGACACGCTAGGGTTTTTGAAATATTTTTGTAAGTGTCAAGATAAAGCATTATGAATGATGAGCTTGGAAATTTAATATCTCCGGAGCATATTTCAACTCGTTGTTACCGAAATCAGCTTCTACGTCTGACAACATGAAGATTGGACTCGGAATTAATGATCCAAAATGCTGTGATTTGTTAAAAAAGAAAGCGAAAAAATGCAAAAAAGGATTGATATTTATTCTCACGCCTCTAAACTGCTAGTTTTCACAATAACACTGAATAATTTTGAAAAGGATTTCTTTAATAGCCTTTTATAAATAAATTGTTTATATATATTTAAAAAATTAAGTTTAAGTAAGCTAATTTAAAAAGAGGCGTTTCAATTTATATACCGCACACGCAATTATGCACACTGCTTTTAGGAAATATACGACTTTAACAAAGTATCTGCACACGCATACATTTTGTGCAACGCACGTACAGATACAACCACCGGATAATGTCAATCAACGTCTACGCTGCAATTTAGAAAATTGTTTATCTAAGAAATAATGATGGCTGGCTACTAAGCCTGTTTGTGCAATATGTAGATGTTGTTGTATAAGTTCTTAACATATAATGCAATACGCAGTGCATGTCCGCAAGATTGAAAATATAAATCCAAAACTTGTTTGTTTAGAACTTTGAATTTTTAGCTTTAATAAAGACTTAATTGAACAGAGTATGAAAAAAGAATATTAAAATAAATTTGTATTTACCTGTGTGTGCCAAACGCACAACAAAGCACAAATAGGATAAAAGCCAAGTCCAGACAGTGCACAAGTGCCAACACAATACAGCACTATGAACGATTCGCTTGTAAATCACGCAACAAAATGAACACTTCTTTCGACAATATTGAAATGCATCGAATTGCATGAATTGGCGAGGAAACATTGAATGGGAAATGCATTTCAATGGCATTTGCAGATACCCCATTCAATACATGGGGCGACTGCTCGGCCTCTAGGGAGTTGGCGTATCGTAGCGAATTCAACAAATGTGATAATCAAATAAATCACGCTACAACTTCATTTGTGATGGTCACAGTATGAAAAATAAAAAAAACATTTTATTTTTTTTCTCTCAATTTTTAATGCCACACGTTTTGTGATAATTTTGACTCTGTATTTACAGCTGTAGGCTCAACTTTATTCAGAGGAATGTAAGAACCTATCTACTTTCATATGAAAAAAACGATTTTCCTTGAGGAAGCCCTAGCTCTTGAGTTCAAAGGAAAATACATTAAAATTTATGCGCGCTAACTATTTACTTTGCTGCTTTATTGTTTTATTTGACTGTTTTTAACCTTTAATCCTTTCCAACGTTTTCTGCTTATTACTTTCTAAAGCAGTAACTTTGCATTGAGATTCCACATCGGATTTTGTTACTTTTTTAACAAGCTGTATTTGTAATAAAACAATTAAATGTGTATCTTGCAGCACAGTATTTATTTTAAGCTAAGGTGGTGCAAAAAGAATTTTTATTTTCTGATAAAATATATGATGCGGCCAAATGGTCCTTGGTGTTTTGAGGATATTTCATTATATTAAATGGAAATAGTAAATTTGCAGACGACTCATGAAGTTTTACAATAAGATAAATGTACATATAATTTCGCTAATGTTTTTGGAGTGTGAAACCTGATAAATTTTTTTTAGTAAATAAAAATTTTCCACGGTGAAAAGTTTTTAGTTGGGGCCGAAAATTACATATTCACCCCGAGTGCGAAATGTTCACGGTGCGCCACTGCTACTGTCCCTTCTTGCAAGTGAAAGCTGGCAAACTAAATAATTAATATTTCTAGTTGTGAAAAGGCAAATTTACACTTAATTTAAGATAATTATACCTTATCAATCTATATATAAATAAAGCTCAATGTGTGTATGTATGAATGAAAAATCTGTCACAAATGTTTCCTATGGTCTGGAGAAGGTTTGCAGCACAGTTTGGTTTGGATAAAATGGGCGACGCCACCCCTTCACATTAAAAAAAAATAAAATTCATCATTAATATTTGATGCAGATAAATGAAACTTGGTATATATATAAAAATTATAGAAAGAAATAAGATAAAGTGAAAAAAATCACGCCTCCATATGAAACCATCCACCAAAACATTTGACGGAGATGAATAAGACTGGGCACATATGTTCTTTATAATTTGTAAAAGCTTCTTAACATGCAACGATTTGGAAAAAGTGGGCAATGACACACCCTCCCATATAAGAGAAGAATTACGTTCATCATAGTTTACTATGCGATGCAGATAAACGAAACTTGATGTGTACACATTAAAGAGAGACAGAAGTAAGGTTCAATGAAAAAATGGGTAGTGCCACGCCTCCAAAATGAGAACAAACCAATATTTTTTACATCTCTGCAACTATGATCAAATTAAACTCATTCAAAGGTGCTGATTACACGCAATCCAATAATTCCCACCAAATCAATTGTTCATTCATGCACCAAATGGAATAACCAAAGACAGAATTTCCCACTCGCATTAAGATAAAATATGAATAAAAATAATTTTTACTTATTTAATCCAACTAAAATACAAACACACGCAACGCGATTTTGCTAGTCTACAAATAATCATGAAATTACTCTACATGTCATTTAAGATATATCGGCCTTCAGATTTTTTATCATTCACCTGCCAAATGAAAACCCATTGAAATTATTGGAAACTCTGACCTATAGAGTTGAAATTCAAAGTTAAACCTAAATACTGACCATTTTGAGGTTTTGGTATTTATTTTTACTTATGTTTTTTCAATTCTTCATTGAAAACTGAAACAAAACCTAAATAAAATCTCAATACTTTATATTTATTTGACAAACTATCAACGAAATTTTTAAAAACTTGTTAAACGCATTGAGATTCCAATTTTATTTGGAAAATATGAAATCAATAAATGAATTATTTTTTTAAGATATTTTTAGTCTCTGTAAATATTAACTATTTTTAAAAATGTTTAAGTAAAATGTTTAAAAGAAGTTGTCCTTTACAAACATTTTTTACTTTATTTACTAGGGTAAATGCTGTTTAAGTTTATCTTACAAAGTGGGCAAACTCAAATTTCGATATTATTAATTTTTCCTTTTTTTTATTACAAATTTTTGAACGTCTCTTTGTACGAAAAAAAAAGAGAACTAAAATCTTTGACAAAAAAAAAATATCCTAGATAACCTTAAGGTGTTCCGATATAAAACTTTTTTCTTATATTTTCATGCGATTGAACAAAAAATAATTTAAAAAAGTAACTCTTGCTCGAACTTTTTTTTGTTAAATGTTTGAAAAAATTTTAGTTTTTTTTTAATAAATTTACATTCAAAAAAACTTTTCAAACCACTCTTATTAAAATGAATAGGCTTACGCACATAAATATCTACAAAGTTTCGAATTTTTCGACTTTTTATGTGTTTCTTTTTTTATAGAATTTTTCTGACACTAATTGATTTTTTTATGACGTGTTGTGGTCATAAACAAAAATTTTATGTTTTTCCGCTGCCGCTGCTTAGCGTCTACTTACATATGTATGTATATGCGTACGAGTATGTACGGCAATCAGTGTCGTCTTGTCATCAAAATTATGGCCATTTAAGGTGCAGATATTTTAAGTGACAGATTTGATGGTAGTGAACAGTGCCATTGGCGAAAGCTGGGTTGACTTTGCGTATGGCATATGATCGTTTGCAGTATGTTGCGTGACAATGACGATTTATATGCGTTGTTGTGGTTGGTCGTCGTTAGCGTAGAACATTGTAGATACATAAATTAATTAGCTTAATGGATAATTAGGTGTAGAAAAAATCAAAACAAATAATAATCAAAGATACAGAAGTTGAGAATAGAAATATGCGAAATAGTTTTAAGCAAGCAAAAATACTATGGTTGTAGTTTCCCATGCAGAAAAAGTTTTAATTGCAAAAATTCAGCCATAAAGGTTTCTACGTATACAAACTTTTCTTTGTTTCCGAGTTGTAAAAAATTTTTGGAAAATTATTTAGCAAGTAAAATTCCAACGTCCAAATCTAACAAGTCTTTTATGTAATGCTTCGTTGTTATAAGAATAAGTGAAATTAGCTACTGTTATGTTAATGCAAAACTAATTATTTTTTTACACTTAATGGCATATGTAAGAAAATTAGAAAAAAAATGTACTTACGCTATTCACCGAACAACAACAAATTTTAACCGAAGCCAAAAAAAAAAGTTATATAAAAAAAAATCAATAAATTTCTAGGTCATGACGAATGCTGAGCGTTTTCTGTATTTCAGTTTTTGTTTGGGTCTTACTCGTTTGAGCTTTTTTTTTTTGTTTTCATTTTTTGCTTTTAAGTTTATTTACTTATACGTAATTTTTTGCGCTAATTTTAGTTTTAATTTATGTATTTTGTGTAAGACTTTAAAATCGTTGGATACATATTTATATTTATATTTTATGTCTAAGAAGACATTCTGAAAACATAAATAATGCGAAATTCCAAACAGAACTTTAGTTATTGTTGCTTCACAAATGCAATAAATTAGATTAATAATATGTACTTTAAAATATACTTCTGATAAGATGGCGCCAACATATACATATGTTTGCTGATTAAACTGTTGAAACTAGAGTAATATATTTGCTAGTAGGGAGTGCTGGAAGTTAAGAACCCACGAGAATTGATGTTTTATGCTAATGTTAAATTTTAACAATATAACTACAAAATCTACTTTAACAACACGTTCAACTTGCTAATCCTGTCAGACTTTATTTCTGACATATATAAATATTTTACTAACATTTGGCAAGAAAATGTATAGAATTGTTGATTCAATACTGAAATATAATCAAATTTTAATAATTTATGTGTCTGGATTACAATTTCAGAATATTTATGTTAGTACATTGTACTTTAAATTTAAAGTTCGATTAAATTTTTATTTAAAAAATACAACTTTATTTGAATCCTACACATGGCTAGAAAGTAGACGAAAAAAATATAATTTTTGTGGTACTTTATCCCAAATTCTGACGTGATGGGTCAAATCTGAGGAAAAATTCGGATGTGGCGCAAAAAAATTACTTCGAAAGCAATCTTCAGCAGCCCAACAAGCTTTTCAATAAAGTATAATTTTTCCATACAATTTACTTGTAAAACTAACCGGCTTCGGCGCTACCTAATTAAATTGAGGCACAGACATGCATTTTAGTAAGATTTTTGTTCACATCATAAACTCACTATTTAAACAACAGCACCTTAAATCAGCACCCAGAAAAAATGTTTTAATCACCCTATTGTACATATATATTTCGATAAATTTTTAATACCAGACTCTTGATCAGAGTTTAAATATTCTGAAAAGAGTGTATGTCAATATAGCTTTGGTTGAAGCCATTAAGCTATAATATATCAATACTTAACAGTTTGCCAAGTAACAATTACTTTATTGTAAATTGTCTACGTAGCAAGTATTTGTCGCAAATTCAGTAGAATTTTTTTTTTGTAAAATTAAAGAACCAACATATCCTACTTGATATCCATTACTTAAAGACTTAAAATTATTATTAAATATTCTGTTGTATATTTTGGATCTAACAAAATTAACATTAATTCTTAAAAAAGAAAAACAAAAAAAATTAACATGTTTCTTAAATGTACCTAACATTATTTTAAAAATCATATCTCTGTGATAATCTGCACAAAGATTGCAAAATTTTAATATCGCTAATTTTGTCATTTAAGAATTTGGTATCGAAGTTTTTGTCAATATATCAAAGATAATTAAGTTACACATTTTTCAGTCACTGCAGTTAAATAGAGATTATTCTCAACTAGAAAAAAGGTTTGCAAATTTAAATGAAATATCTAAATATTTTTATATTGCAAAAAACAAGTACTATTTCAACTAAATCATATCCGTACTTGGGTAAAGCTTTTCATGCCACATTATGCACTCAAAGCTTTGCCAGTAAGTACCGACAAGGGATGAACTGGTTTACTTTGATGTTCTTTTCCGCTGACGAAATTAAATGCCAGGTTAATATGCGCTACAATTGAGTACTACACTACGAAACCGCTAAACGTCGGCAAATTTAACAATATCTATAAAACAAAGGCCTTAGTTCTGTTTTCCGGTAATAGTAATGATATTGGCGCACCCGGTAGTTGATTGTAGTCAGCGCCGAATGGTAATTTTGTGGTAACTCTGAGCTAAAAACTAATAAGGGGTTAATTTCGTGTTCAAAATTACAAAGAACTCCATCAAAAAAAAAGCATTAAAAAACTTTATTTTCTTCTCCGGATTTCTATTGCAAATCAATCATTCGAATTGACAACGACGCTATCAGAAGGCCTCAGAATGCTTTTGTGAGACGCATTTACGGTGTGACCAAAAAACGTCCTCATATTCAGTCTCTCACAAAAAAAAAATATAAAAACTGCTGATCGTAAGAGAGCTCGCCCTGAGGGCTTTCCATCCTTTTTAAAAATATCTTAGCTATAATGAATAGTATGAATATTAATATGTTTTTGCTAAAAAAATATTTTAGGAATCATATCCAATCAATGACACCTATATAATAAATAAAATTTATGCTGAAAAATTTTGAATTTCGCCTCTTGGTGTAAAAATGTATCGTTCCAGGAAATTTGTACCTTACTCGCATTTACACACATTAAAAAAGCTATCTTTACATATATACACATATACATAGTAGAGTTGTTCGAATATGACGAAGCTTTGATATGACGAACTGGAAATTCCTGTTTTTTTTTTTTGAAAGGTAATAGAATCCAAAAAAAGGTTAATTCAATCGAATTAATTGAATTGCCTAATCGAGGTCAAAGGTTAAACGGCACAAACAGTTTGTTTCAACGAAAAAAAAGTTTTATGTTATAGTTTCTTTATTTGGTCTCATAGGCTTATGTTTTTGCATTTGACCTTAAGAAAATTATCCCAAGATTTCAGATATCTAGAAAAAATGTATGTCTTATTTAATTGCTAATGGCGCAAAAAATCACGTGAGCATTAGTAAAATTTAGCGGCTAGCCCTGACTTTAATTTGTGTCTACACGTGTGCATGCATACAAACATATTTTGCATAAATAAAAAAAAAGAAATCTCAAACCAATAGAACTAAATATGCAATTAAATAAAGCGCATTTCGCACAAAGCTGAGTAAAAATTTTCAATTTCATATTTTACTCATCACATAACGAGAGCATAATATTTTCGTTATTGCAACAAAATTGCAATTTGTCAAACTGGAATTTCTTGCGCAACAGAAATAGAAGAGCAGAAATAATTTTCACTAATAATAAGAAGAAGAAGAACGCATTTCCCAAACAGAAAATATAAAAAAATCCAATTAGAATATAAAGTTGGTTGTATCGAGATACTGAGCCCCAGCACGCAAATGCAGTTGGAATTTTTCTTTAAGGGTAAATCAGCTTAGAACATTTCTCAAATAATGCAACTGTAGCAAAGCACATAATGCAGTTGTTTTCGGGAAGAGAATAAACGGAATGTAGGAGAGCTACCACACAAACACATTGAATATTTTCAGAATGTCAGAGTGTTGACCAAGAAAGAGTAAAACAGGTGTATGCTAAGAGAATCCCTAAAGAGTTTATTCACCAATCCATGCGCAGTAACACATAATAAAGAGTAGTGCAAAGAGCACACCAAGTTACTTCAATACAATCAAAGGTGCTGAGAAAACTCTCCCGCACACACAAAGAAAAGTTTGCTTCGATGGTGTTAGTGAGTGAGAGGAAAGAGAAAAAACTGTTCGATTTCAGAGAGCATAATTTGTAAACAATTTGTTTTGGATGTAAAAAACTAAGCAAATTTTTAAAATTTTTATTCTCAAAACAAATTTCTTTTAATTTATAAAAAAATTTACCAATTTCAAGTGAAACATTTTCTTAAATTTCTTAAATTATTTGACTTCAGTTTTTGTTTTAGATCTTAAGTGATTGTTTGAAAAATTTTTCTTAAGAAAATAATTCACATAATTTGACTTGACAATTTTTTGACACAAAATATTTTATTTTGCATAGTAAGTTTTCTAATGTCTCTTGTACAATTAATAATTTGAAATATAATATGCGTACATCTGCATGTATGCATGTTGCTATCTGAGTTGTTCGAAATAAATGGATTTATTTTCAATTGGACTCTTGCAATTTTTCTCAAATTAGAATTAATATGCCAATCTGAATTCTGTTTTGAATCTAAAGTTAAGAGAAAGACTTATGTTTGGATGCGTTTCTTAAACTAAGTCTCATAAATATTTATAAATTCATAAAACGTTTTCTGCTGCAACAATGGGTTAACTTCAAAATGAGAGGAAATCAGTGCTGAAAACAGCTGATCATGTATTGCTCGAAATTTGATAATTATCATTTTTTCCTCAAAGTTCCAAAAAAACAGACACAATTTCCGTCATTTGAATTTTTATAATAGCAAGTGTTCACAATATTTTTGTATCTGGAATTTTTTTTTGATAAAATATAAAATCAATGCCAAGCATAACGTTGCACACACAGTTATTCTTCTGTGTCAGAATTTAATCTTTTTGTGGCGGTAAGTCAACTGTCTTCAGTTCCAATTTGTTTTCGTTCATTCAACACATTTTTATTCACAAACTTGATATGTGGTATATTTAATCAGACTTTATTCAAGAAACACTGCCATTACATATATTTAGAATAAAGAAAGACATTTCTGTTGAGACATTTTTATCATAATTTATTAGCAGAAAAATTCAAAAGCAGACTTTCAAAATTTGAAGTCGTTTGTCCGTTTCTTGAATTAATGTATGTCGCAAGAAAGAAATACTGTCTAATCTAAAGCATTTTAAGTTTTTCTCATAAGAATTGCTATCATGTTCATTAATAAAATTTAACATTGCTTGTAGCCAATAAAAATATAACAGTAATTCAATTAACACCAGACCTCAAACAATATCTTAAATTTTTTCTTTGTGACACGGCACCTTAGCTCACTTGAAAGTAAATTTCTAGCACTGCAACTTTTACACCAATAATATTGTTACAGTTTTCATACGTGTTTCCTGATATTAACTGATCAAAATATTATTACATATATCAAGGTGTGAACTTATTTTATAACATGTTTTCCTTCTGTTAAAAAATCAAACCATTGATTTGTCTCCAAATGTTTGTCTTTTTGCATAGTATGCTAGCAGGAATTAGTTTTAAGTTTCAAGAAAGCCCGCAGGAATACAGCCTCAAAACATGAGAATCCAATTGATACACAAAACCAAACCAATTTGTATTTATTTTATAGAAATGCAATCAGTGACAAAGTTGTGTTAATTTGCCACATTTTCACTTAAAAGTATTTCATAGCACTTTGCACTTCGCACTGCGTTTATACTTAAATTCTTAGCTGATGATTTTATAATCTACATAAATAGAGATATATTCATTGCTCTTTCGAAATTGAATTCTTCGTTGGTAAATCGATAACTCCACGCTATATTTTGTTGATATTTGTATCGTTAGTTAGGTAAAGATCTAAGCTAAAAAACGCATTCAAAACGTTTGTCCTGATACTCCACGAAGAGAGCAAATACATACATAGTAAAATAATGGAATATTTGGAATAATTCCGTAACGTCAACCATATTATAAGATATCACTGGGGCTATAACTATGGAATATAAAAATTTCATGCGTGTGAGTGTTGTAGTTTTTGAGATATTTTGCAAATGGTAACTTTTGACGCAAATTCCCAAAAAATTATTGATGGAAATGACATTTCTAGGAATTTTGGGAATCGCATTTAAAAAATTCTTTGTTTGAGGTTTTGCAGTTTTTCCACCTGCCGTAAGATTTCAAAAACATGAAATGGAAACTTTATGTCTCAGAGCGACGATATGCATGCTATATAGATTTCTAAGATGAACTTTTTTTATTTTGAGGGGATAAGAACAAACGAAAATAATGTTTTTTTATTGAATTTATGTATATGAACTCTTCAGTTCACATGTTTAAAGATTTATTGAATAAAGAAATATGGGTTGTCTAGACTTTCAATGTAGAACCAAGGTTCTATTTTACGTATATGTATGTATGTATATTTACCTCACTTACATACATAAATGTGTGCAAATTTTGATTTTTAACTAGGTATGCTTTTTTAATAGAGTTTGAAGTATCTTGGAAACCCAAAACAAATAAATAAATTTTTTCTGAAAGATGGTTTTCATATTTTGTGTCATTAAAAAACTGAAAGATGGTTTTCATATTTTGTTTTGTTCAAAAACAAAAAATAATACTGAGATATAAGTTTAACGTAATCAATTTCAATATTTTATAGTCTTAAGGTCCAAAACATTTCTCACTATCTAAAAGAATAGCAAATCAATCTTTAAATAAGGAAAATGATTTTACTTAACAATATCTCTAAAAAACTCAGCACTTCCTAAGACTTATGCCATTTCAAAGAAGATTATACCAAAATAGCGTATGTAACCACCAAATAGGTTGTTGTCTGAACTAATCGTCCCCTACTAACAAATACTTTCAAATTCCAGCATTTGACCTGTTCAACTTAACAAAAATTTCATTTTATTTTTTACTTTTAATATGGGAATTGAAATTAAGATTAAGAAAATCATGGCGTCACAGCAAATAGCTGCATCTTTATCACACACACAAGCCATTGAAATTTGCTCTCACTCGCACGGAGTGTACACTATAGAAAGAGGGAGAGTCAAGATTGTCAATTTTCTTGAGTCTCTGACTTTTCATTATCTCTCTCATTTTGTCTTTCATTACAAATTCTCCACCATTTACCTGTCCATCCATTAAATATTTCGACATTCCTGCTATGTCATCAGTCAAAGTCGCAATCATAGCAAGCAGCGTGGTCAGGAAATCGATGCGGATGCCAACCGCATGTCTCTATCCGGCGGTGCGACTACACAGAGCGAATGCCCAGTTACAGTTGGCGTAGGCCACAACATCGAATAACGGCACTGCGCAGCATCTCCAAAAATTTTCTATTTCACTCAGGCGCACTCGAGCAAAAAAAAATATTACAACTTTCTAATGTTGTTGTTGTTATTTTGTAATCTTTTACATCTTACAAAATTTCAATCTTCACGGGAACAAAAAAAAATCACAATTTTCCTTAGTTTTCCAGCTATAGCGAAACACAGCACGAACAAATTTACCGTTACCGCACAGCTCTTTGAAGCAGGAGTGACAAGTTTCGGTGCGCTTCCATTGTGTGTGAGGAGAATATTTGACGAACATGGCGGCCGCTAGATGTCGTCAAAACTAACGGAGCTTACCACACAGCAAAAGAAATAACAACAACACAAGCAGCACAAAAACTACGTTGTGGTATGGTATGGCTGCCGTAGAGGAATTTCATGTTCTTGAGTTGCCGTTGTTGGAATTGTTGTTGCTGTAGAGTGGTGTTATTTTTGAAAGTATGGCCATTAGAAATTCCAACATGGCTGCTCTGTGCTGACTGTCAAGCAGGCTGCATAGCGTACACACACTACAGCCACACAAGCGACAGCCGACGGTTGGCATTGATTTTTTATTTTGTTGGATGTGTGCCCTGTGTGTATCAGCTGTCATGGTGACATTAAATTTTTGGCTTGAAAGAATTTTTTATAATTTTTTACAGCATCTTTTACTTGGGAGGCATCCCGAACTGCACACGCTTTGAAAATATTTTTCACAATTGCTGCTTTTGTGCTCAAGGCCGGTAACAATTTTTTTGTTTTTCAGAAAAAGGGGATCAGATTAAATGCTGAAAATTGATCTTTTTAGGATTCTTAAACTTTTTTTTTGTAGAAAACAGGTACCTACTCCGATTTTTTAAAAATATCTTTCTGAGTATTAATGTATTAATGCCTGTGGGCATTTTTATAGTGACTGCAAAAACCTTCAGCAATCATTACATATGTATTGTATAAAGTGAAGTTATCTCAGTATATAAGACTAAGTGTGGAAGTTTGTTAAGTGTTGGAGACTTAATAAGTTTTGTCGAAAAATTTGATAACAATCTAAAGATATCGATTGGTATTAGAAACCATTATTTACTATCGGAAAATCATAGAGTACATATAAAGCTACAAGGTATCGTATAATTATGAAAATTCTGGTAAACGCTCCAAATATCGAGTAGCATCGAAGGATCATAAATTGAAAATTCATCGAGTTGAGTTTGTTGAATGGAGCGGAAATAATTTCAGATGAGCATTCTTATTCAGATAATATAAGCTCGAGTCAGACCCAATTTTCTGTAATTTCTTTTGCTATACTTCATAATGTAAGGAGCATCATTCATCATCAGTTTGCTAGTCTTTAAAAATTCTAATGCATTAAGATATTATCTTACCATTCTGCAATGCAGTTCAATAAACTTGATTGTTACCATATTTGACCACAAAAAAGGGAATGGTAACACTTAAAAAATATTATTCACTTTGTTTTCCAATATTTTTCAATGGCAAAACAAATTAAAAACGATGATACAAACCGAGAAAAAATTGGTTCCGAATGGCTTTTTGCAAAATTCATTGAACCGTAGACCGATGCAGTATTTCCAGCTTGCTACAATTTTTTACATGTTTTCAAATCGCTACCGACCCTCTATCCCCTAAATAACATGTCAGAAATTTCCTAATTAAATTCAGGAACTCCATTTTCAACTGTAAATTTCAAAAATCTGAAAAGGGTGTGGTTTGGCGTAGACAATGCTGTTTGTTTTACCTGGTTTCCCTTCGAATCATTTTTATAGCGTTTTCATTTTTATTTTACATTCTTTGCTTTTTTCTCTTTGCAACTTTTACTACTTTTATGTTTTTCATTTTGCAATCAATTTCTTAGTTTTTTTTTCCTTTTGATTTCGCACCCTTAAAATGGGTTTGGCCACAGAAACGTATTTCTCTTTAAATTTTTTTTGCAAGGTTAAGTAAAATCAAATGAAAAAACCTTAACTCATTTTGCTTATTTTGCAAAGTTTTGATAGAGTTGATTGAATCCAAGAATTTAGCACCAGCGTATCAACAAACAAATGAAATTCGTGAAAACACATTATGCTGATGTAAACGTATTTCTTTGGGGACATACAAAAGTACTCACAATAGTACACGAAAAATGCTGAAATACAATATCATGTGTTTGGAATACTTAATGAAACTCATTAACAAACGGACGATGATAGGGCTGAAAATAGCAAACAGAGAATATGCTGGCATGTGCCACACTCAAAGCAGTGAGAAAACTTTAAGCACAAATGTAAAAAATGTCTTCTCTTTAAACTTCAACAAAAAGCCACTTAGAGCTGAAATGCTGAAATAAAATTTACACATAAAACTTATAAAAATAAACTAAAAAATCAAACCAATCATTGCTATATACCTTGATTTCCCATCATAAAATGGGCAAAACTTTCAAGATAAATTCCATTGTGATAGAAACGAAAAACGAACAATCTATGATTTTTCCATTTCCAGAAAGTGCAAAGGATCACAAGAAAAACTGTGACTCGTTGATATTTTCACATTAAAATGCAATAAAATCAAATGAAATCAAATCGAATCAACCTTAATGAAAATGCTGCCGTACACCTAGGCATTGCCAACGATACGGAACTAAAAGCATTTTACCGTGAATACCTTTTAGCGTAAAGCTCTCTATTCCGCCTCTATTGGTGGGTGTATGTGTTTCTATTTATATAAATTATTGTGTCAGTGTGTAGTGCATTTTAACACAACTTTAATGATGCTCATCATTTGACTCTCGTTTAGCACAAAGCAACACAGTAGCAGAAAAGAAAGAAAGAAAAAAAAACGAAACGAAACACTAAAGGCACTAAAAGTCCAACACTGCCAATATACGAAGTCCCAAAAGGCTCACTTTATTTAACTCCCTGCCCTACCGCCTCACGTTACACCTATCTCGCAATACCAAAGTTAAGTAGAGAAAAAATGGCACTTTTGCCAAACAAAAATATTTTGTCATTCTGCCAACATTTGAATTTTTGGGCTGAAATCATAAAAGAAAAAGTATTCTAGAAGCTCCAAGCAATCGAATTCCCTATGTATCAATTTACACAAGGAAATTTTTGTTTATTCACTGTTGCAATTTAAGGCAAAGAAGGAAAGACGTTAAGGAGTTTAATACAGACTCTGCTAACTGTAAGGTTTTCTTTTGAATTTTTCATTCTCACAGCGACTGAAACTCAAAGTATTATACAAAGTAACCATTCTTCTTTTTGCACAAAACTTTACAAAGAAATATTTTCGTGTGTAAATTGGAACTAAGCAAGCGTATTTGCACATTTGTATTCTTCAACATACTGTCGGTGTCAGAAGCTCTTGCTCCATTGTAGTGCTTTCTGTTGTTATTGTTTGGATTATTTTTATTTTGTTGTTGTTACTCAGGGTGGCACACATTAAAACTTATTACACTAGTTTACACTCAAAATGTTCCATTGATAAGAGGATATGTTATAGTAAATCTATTGTCCACTTTAATTGTCTAAAACTAAGCAATCGAAGATAGAAGCTTTTACCAAGTGCCACCTAGAGTAAATTTTTATTAACAAAACAAATTTTTTTTTCTAAACCTTAAAAATCTAAGATTGCACAAAAAAAATGTTCAAGTACTTAGTTAAAAAATCAAAAACAATATGAAATTAGCCCAGCAAACAAAAATTGCAGAAAATCAAATATCAAAATTCGTTCAAATTTAATATAAAATTACCAAAACAATAAAATAATCCGATCCAATTAAATTTTGTCTCAGAAAGAAATTCAAAACTCAAAACCATATCACTTTATATAAAGGGGTTCTTATTGAGCGATATTTTGTCTTTTTTGTTTTCAGAAACATAAATTGAAAAATTATCCAGAAAGTATTGTTAAGATATGTGAATATAATAATATCTCTTATATGAAATCAGACACAAATTTAAGTTCATTTAATTTGCATAAAACCGTACATAAAAAGGATGTCAAATTGAAGATATTAAGACATTTCCAAAGTTTCTACACAACAACAGTGACAAGATCTCTTCAGATTTGATAAGATTTTTTGTGAGCATACGTATAGGCAATACTAAAATTATGAAAATTTGGCATACGAGCCTAATATCCAGAGGAGAGTTAAATGTTTTTTTTGGGCAAAAATTTATGACCTATTTTTGTAGTCACAAATATATTAAATAGTAAGTATGCAATTAAAAGATGATATTTCGAATGCCTCGTATTTTTATGATATATCACCATTCACAACAAGTTTTGGATTTTTTTAAATGAATTTGCTTAGAAAAAAAAGGAGCAAATTGCTACGTAAGAAAAGTTTAATTTCTTCTTAAGGTACACTCTATACCTATACAAAATTGTTATTGGGCTTTGCATGAGTTACCGAATCAATTTTTATTGAGATCGTTTTATCTCTGCCTACCATCGTCATTATGAATCGAGCCGAAAGCGGGAAGGTACCCCTTCCTCCTTAATATCAAATTCCCTGACATTTGTAGGCATTCTACATTCATTCAAACAATGATTGTTGCCCGGGTTTTTGTCGTTTTCAATGCTATTGCATCGCATTTGTGCGTGTGGGTGTTAGCGAGATGTTTGCTTAATGAAGCAGCTGGGACCTATATACGTCAGTTCGCCACAATCCCCTCCGCTGACAAGCTGCTTTACAAATGATGGGGTTCACTTAAGTTTTTCGTTGCTTGTCATTTTGAGATTGTGGCGTTAAAAGGCTGAGCGAGAGCGGCAGAGCTATTAAAGTTGTGTGTAGCATAAGTTTTTCATTTAAGTCCCTGAAAATGGTGTTTTGTTGTAAATAGTTGTTGCTGTTGTTGTTTTTTAGTTGATTAGCCCATCGTGGCTGCTCGAATTTAGGACCTTCTAGGTTGACTTTCCTTAAATTGCATAAAATTTTGTTGTTGTTGTTGTTGTTGTAGTATAATTGTTGTTGTTATTTTGATTAAATCAGTCATAGTGTCTACTAGCTAGTGGAATGAGTTTTTTGGTTATTGCTCTTATTGTTGCTATGGATTTTATTACAGAGACAGTTCAAAGTTCCGATACCTGTTCTGAATTAATTTCTACTCCAGTAGGAAGTATTTCGCTTGACTTAGCTTGTTTTTTTAGGGCTCTTTCACTAATTTCAGCTGAATTTTTATGTTTCTTTTTTTTCGTAAGTTCCACAAAAGTCACGTAGACGTATTTCATTGTGAGTTTATATAACAATTAAGTTAAACGGAAACGATTCAGATGCAACTTTTATACTAAAAGTTGGCAAAACTTGTGCCATCGATATCTTTGAACGAGTTTTTTTGTTTTGCTTCTCGAGTGATCGTGCCAAGGGAACTCATAAATCTTCTTAACTGTGAATACACTTTCACAACATTCATTTATTTACAAAATGAAAATATAATGATATGTACATAATTGTAAAAAATCCTTTTGCCAGCAGTATATCCACACAACCAATAACATATAACAAAATGACCGTCTGTGCACAATTTCATATGAAAAACTCATAATTTTCCACAACAATTTCAATGTCAAAACGTTGTTTACTACGAAAACTTAAAAAATTAGAGCGCAACAAATATCGTAAAATAACAGCAGTACCTACTCGTTAAAGAAAACACTGAAGGTCATACATTATTCCAAAGTAAAGGATTTCTTTATACCCATAAAATATTAATGCGTAAAAATGCATTTTTCAACACGCAACCCAATTATTTCCATTCGAGGTCAGTGAATTATGGTACCGCTGTGTATTTAGTGCGTTTATAATTTGTCCGCTTCACTCTCTCCTATCCTCTAACATTATTTTTTTCATAATACCCTGTAGTTGCGGCTGTCAAATTGACAGTTTTATGTGCAGCATAAATATTGAAAGTATGAAAGATTTGTTGTTCCATTTTAAAAGTGGACATTTAAATTATTCAAGAACTATAAAATTTTTGATAAGAAATTTAAAATCTAATGTAAGTTGAAGGAAAACCAACAAATTATGGTAATTCGATATATTATATTATAGTTTCTTTTTGAAATACGGCATAGTTTGTACTAAGATAACAAAATAAAATTCTTATAAACTATGAAATTTCATTTTTCTTATCATAAATTTTTTTTTTTCAAAAAGATACGTTTTTCGAATCTATCGCACTTTGAAGTTCATTTGGAGATTGAATTTTTATTACCTCATAGAAGTAGAGTGTGGGAACCATAAAAAAATTGAGAGGATGTATGTGGCAACTTTCACACTAAAAAGTGATATCTCCATGCCACTAAATTATTAAATTTTTTTCCTTGTATTTCTTATAAAATTAATTAACCAACTGCTTCAACATTTTCCAACCGCTTTCAACATTTTTCCATTTTTATTCGACTTTTTCAACATTTTTCAACTTTATAAGCATGTGCAAAATTTTCCGAAATTTTCAAAATTTTTCAACTTTTTTCAGTATTTTGATATTTTCTTCTTTAACGACTTTCAATATTTTTAATGTAGTAAACATTATACAACGATGCAAAACATTAAAAGCATCTTCAGACGAAAAATAGGCGGAATATAACTAGCAATCGTGGCACCTTCCATAATACTTTCAAAGCTGTCTTATATACACATTTTTCTAACGGAATATTCTGAAACTTTGGTTCCACAGTTAATTCAAAACTGTCACCAACTTAAATGTAAAAGTAAGTTTCTGACCAAACTTTGTTCGGCCTGTTGGTGCTAATGTACCTACTTGTCATTCATGTGCATACAAACAATCTCACATCTCTTTCAAAGATTTGAAAGAAATTTTTTACAAAAATCAATAAAGTTATTACAAAATTGACAATTGCAAGTCCATCAGTTTTTCTAGAAGACTAAATAAATTTTCTTCAGATGGATATTACAGCAAAACACTTGTGCAGACGAAAATTGAGCATTTCATCGCTAATCTTTCAATGATTTTTGTACATCTCAATAATTTGTTTTTTCAAAAATTTTGGAATATAAAAATGGATCTATAAAAATAGTTTTTAGACCACGAATTGCATTCCCCAGCCATAAATAAAAACTAAAAACCAAAACTGCAATAAAACAACTTGACATTTCGCAGCTTTACGTTCACAGTTGTGACTGTATTTCATTCTACGTATAACACAAAACATCACACACTTTGCCTCTTATCATGAGATTTTCTTTTTTTTGTTTCTTGAGTGTAATCATCAAAATTCTAGACGCTCAACATTCACCGCAGCGGCAGCTTTTATAACATGAATCCGTTGGATTAACTTAATGTGATGGCATATCTTGAACTTTGCTTGCAACGCATCTCTTAATTTGAACGCATGTGTTGTGCGTTCGTATTTCCAGGGTTTATCTTCAAGTTTTCTACGTTGCTAAGTTTTACTTTTCTTTTATATTGTTTATTTTTTGTTCTTTTTATATGTTTTACTATTTATTTTAGTATAGTTTTTCGTTAGTTTTCTGTTACGTGCAGGAAATTTTCCATTTTCTTTCTTCGCTCTACACTTTAACGATTTCAATGAAAGCAAAAATATCTCTGCAAAGTTTTCTTCATTTCTTTCTTTGTTGTTCGTATAATTTTGAGATATTTTTCCACTTTTATATTTTCTTTTTTGGGGGTTTATATCCGTCGTTGTTAGAAGTAAATGCTTTGCACACATATACAGTCACACGATATGTTAGTCCAGCAGTTGTAGGAAATGAAAAATCTTTTTACTCAACTGACAAAGTTGTTTTTTTGTGTGTACTATGAATACACTGGAAAAAAATTGAAATGATTTACTGCAATTTACTTAAGCAATTTATGTGCTGAGAGATGATCTGTCACTGAGAGACATTTCATGCTATGTGTAATAGCAGCAATTTAAACAAAAAACAAAAGTTCGGCATATTCAGTGCAAATTTTCAAATTGATTTCAGAAACGTTTAACTAAAAAGTTATCTAAAAGGATATTTGTAAGTAGATTGAGATACCAGAGATAAAATTTCGCAGTTTGGTATTTAAGAGTTCGAGCTTTATTTTAAAATCGATACAAAGCCGAAATTACATGCATTGTGGTTGTTAATAAAACAAGGTTGCAAGTTTGAGATTAAAAGGATTTAAGTTCTCAAATATATAAGCAGTGGTGTACCTAGGTGGGGCCTTTGTCCTGGGCGCATCGGCTTGAGGGCGGCAAAATGGTCCTTTGTTTTTTCCAATAATAATGAATTTTGTGAAACTTTTTTTTTTTTGTGTACATTTATCACAATATTTGGAGTGCGGAAGGTGTTTCTTTTCAAGTAAACTAAAATTTTAAGCTAGAGGGCGAAAAATTCCATCTTCACCTCTGGCGCCTAATGTGCACGGTACGCCACTGCTGATAAGCAAAAATGTGATTTAAATTGTGTGCCCACCTTCGAAGGAAGTAATTACAAAAACTTTATCGCAATATTAACATCATATATTTGCAAACGTACTACGAAGTTCTAGAATTTTAGAAAAAGATTCAAATGTTGTAGCTTCCACGAAACTAACAACAGACAAGCAATTTTATTGTAAAAAATTAAACCGAACTCTAAGCCAGCAGCTAAGAAGAGCTTAACAAGTTTTGCAGCGGCTCGAACGAGACGATCATAAGCTTACATGCAAATATGGGAGCGATTAGATCAGCAACGAAAAATGTTAAAAAGTCATTGAGTGTCACGATTACACGAGAATATTGAAGGGTTTTGTACAAACCAGTATGTTTAAACCAGAAATCCTTTTAACTATTAATTGTATTTGACAACATCTGCCATAAAGTGCGTATTAATAAATGTTTCTTTAACGTTCTATAGTGGAATAAATAATTTTAAAAAGACAATCAAAAAACAACGATTTATTTTTCTTTTTAATTTCAAATTGACAAAAAGCCGAAGATACGGTTTTTATTGAAGCACAATAATTTGCATGTTTGAGATGGAATGCCAAACACAACACGGATTTTTTACAGTGCAATCGCTGGAAAAACTCTTAAGACCAAAACCAAAATGAAAAGCGCGCACTGGATTACATTTTAAGCCAACTGCAATTCATTGCAGCACAAACAGACTTATCCTTAGCGTTCCAACAGCATGGATCCTGGGCAAGTTGTTTATGATTTACGATTCTTAGGAGTAAAATTAAGAGAAAATAAAAAGAAAAATAAAATCTGCATTCATGGCATTTCACAAACAGAAGTTGAATAAAAAATCTGAGCTGCAGGAAGGTGAACGTATGACAAGTAATAATTCAGGGTATTCGTAGCATTTCAAATGGCGGCAGTAGCAGCAGCAGCGGTAATAGGGGAAGCATAATAGAAAAATGCCATAAGAACTTCAGCTTAAGCTGGATAAGATGTGGTTATAAATCAAAACAGCAAAAGACCAATGACTGGCAGACAGTTAGACGTCCAAATCAGACGTCGTAGTTGATAGGGTGGAATATGACATAATGAAGGGATAAAACTGTATGAGAATTTTGCAAAGCATGACGCTGAAATATTAGACGAATTTGTTGCTTTTACTAAATAGCGCAACCATGGCTGCTGCAAAACTAAAATTAAGTCATAAAAACTTTTGCAAAACTTTGCAAAATGATTTTTTCGCAAAAGTGCAAACGTGTCAGATGGTAGATTTATAAATAAGGAATTTACGCAATGAAGCAAAGGTATGCTATCTTTGCAGTAGTGTGCTCGTCCAAATGTGGGATATTTATATACATGAAAAGAACAATTTAATCAATTGTCATTGCATTTTAAGAATCTTTTTTTACAAGTAGGCAAATATTGCGCTTTAAGTTTTTGCGACCTTTGAAGAAAATAATCCACAGTAAATTTCCCACTTTGAACTGCCCCGATGGTCCATTACCTTATGCTGTTTTCTATATTTTTTTCCTGACTTCTTTTTGTAGTTTTGTATTTTTATGTGTCACACATTTTTATGCCATGAATTCTTATGTTCCTGGTAGCTCACGTAGCCTGCATCTGCATAATTTATGTCAAAACATCAAACTTTGGCTCGGATTACCCTAGAAAATTAGGTTTCCATTTCATGCACAACGCTGAGGCTCACTTTGGCAACAAACATAAAAAATATAAGAAAAACGCGCTCCCCTTCCCCCTCAGTTGACTCGCTCACTTATACTCTATCAAAATAACAAAAACAACAACGCTATGGAATTTCATGTTGTTGTTGCTGTTGCTTGTTTTTATGACTAATATCTCGAAATATCTGCGAAATGTCATGACATGTCAAGAATTTTAGAGCATCGCGTGGAGGTAAATATGTAAGTAGTCATATTGTCTGTGAGTAGGTAGATATGTAGGTACAAACACTAGTTTTCAGTGCATGTCAGAAAACACGAAAAAAATGTCAAAAATAAAACCCAGAGTTGAAATAAAAATATTTCAAAACAACAAAAACAAAAAACTCTTAAGAAACAACAGTAAAAAATTGTTAAAAACAACCATAAAAATTTGTCGTTTTTTTCGTGAAACTTCGCCGCCCACTGTAAACTTTTTAAATTTTTTTGTGGAAAACATGCGCCATTGTGTAGTACATACTGGGTTTTCCTCTTTTTTTATTTTCTTCCTCATAATTTTGATGCTTTCACGTCAAATTGCAACTTTACATCCGTTGCATGTGTGGAAGTGTATGGAGTTGATAACTTAACGCTGCTGCTCCTCCCCTGTTGGGAAAAGTAGTCAATGTGTCGACTTACAAGTTTGCGAAATTTAATTCATACAATAGACGTAAAAAGAAATGACTTTCCAAGCTATTACGTACATCCTCCAGGAAATATTTCCTTTGCACAAACCTTTTAAGGGGGAAACCTGCCGAAAATCAAACTTCAAGTAGCTATAAAAGCCGTTTATAAATAATTTTTCTACCGTCTTTTTAGTACAAATAGCACAAATTGCAAAATTGAATAAACGGAACTTTGAATGGAGTCAATAGGCTTTAAAGTTTTTTGGCATTCACCCTTGCCCATTCCGTAAAGACGTGAAAATTCAGACTCAAGAGAGAAAAAATTTTCAATGCAAAGTAGAAGATTTTTGGGTGAAAACACGCTCGACTCCGGCTGAAATAATTTGAACTTCATAAAGCATGACTCCCCTTAAGTCGTTTTGTATCAAAATTTATATTTTTGAAATTTCATAGTAAATTTTTGTTTTTGGTAAAAATACGCATCTCATATTTAATAAATTCCTTGTTAATTTTTTCGGATTGTTTCACGCTAGCGGAGTAAATATTCAACGTAATAATTTTTGTGAACCGTACGGCCTGATGTTTACAATTCGTAATTGATGACACCCATATAGAGAATGATGTATCTTGTGTGAACTTAGCTTTCAACCTGACTTAATTTTTGGAGTATTCTGGCGTTTCCACTGTCAGAATCGGATCATCGTTACTGATATTTTATTTTTAAGTTTGTGAAAAGCTGATGAAGAAGTAGTCACCTACATAAGATTTTCCACTCGGGCGTTCTCTTGAAAGCAATCAACAATGTTGCCACACATTTTTTGTTTAATTTTTTTCGTTTTGTTTTCGTTAGATATTAAACGAGCAGAGCGTTTTACACATTTTCCATAACTAGAATTCATTGATACGTAGATAAGTGTCTCTGTGTTTTGTTGCTCTGAATTAGGGACATAAAATATTATGTTTGTGTTATTGTTGTTTCTGTTGCTGGTGCAATTTTAAAATGCAAAAAACGTTGCATATAAAAATTTCGCGCTAAAAACAAATTGGAGCACTATGGAATACTATGGTACTGGTGACAGCATGACTAACAAACACAATGTGGGATTGGCAGCATCGACAGCCAGAAAAGCAAAAAATGTCAAAATCATAAAATTCAAAAATGAGCACGAATTGAATTTATTAGTTTACCAAAAGAACAAGCAAATGTACACAAGAAGCAACATTTTTCTATATAAGCTTAAGTAAATATATTTAAAGTTGACACTTAAAAAAATAACATACAAGAGTTATCAATGTCTATAAAACTATTGAAGATGAGTGGGTGATAAAAAAAAATATTAAGTTGGTGTATAAACTGATTTTTAGTGAAAAGTCTATGGCCAATGTCATGACTTCAACATATACGTTGTACTATCTCCAATCTATGAACTTTGGTTATTGGTCATTTGCCTCAACTTTCGTAATGGAAGAAAATATCGGCTCCGCTTTTTACAAAAGTGATATTTAATTTGTGTAAAAATGTTATATGTAATATATATATAGATATGTAGAATTTTATATAAATAAAATGTAGTTTTTTAATTTGAACTTTCAATAGATAAAATTAAATTTGGAGCTTCTTTTGTCAAATCTGCAAACGCAATTCTGCATTAATTATTTTTAAATACAATTTTACGTTTTATTTATGAATACTTAAAATAATTAAGTAAATGTATGCAGCCCAAAAAACGATATTACCTAAAAAATCCCCAAAATTTATGTACGAAAGGATAAAACAAATAAATAAACATAAATTTTGTGTAGCCTTGATCTAATGTTGTTTCAAGATGAAACCTAAGCCCAAACCAAACTATGAGATAAACAAACAAATAAAATAGAGACAACAACTTTCATTTCAAAAGGATATAGGATGGTGTACACAATGATGATAGTGATTATGATAATAAACAAAACAAAAATCAAATTAAATAAAAGAAAACAAAAATTTAATATAAGCAAAAAACTATTTACTACATGGACGGATGAATTGGGGAAAAAATTGTTTATTCCACTGTTG
The DNA here is from genome assembly GCA_963680825.1 of Meiosimyza decipiens. Lineage (NCBI taxonomy): Eukaryota > Metazoa > Arthropoda > Insecta > Diptera > Lauxaniidae > Meiosimyza > Meiosimyza decipiens. The sequence goes on along the minus strand of OY804259.1, from coordinate 89,869,135 downwards.
GATGGATGGTTGGATGGATGTTTACGATATTTACTTTTTGTTGTTATTATTATTTTTTCTTGACATTTATACTTAAGTATGAGAACAAACGGTCGCAAAACTATTCATAAATTACGCTTCTCACATTACAGTGAACAGTGGCGTACTGAAATTATTTTTTTAAAAGGTTATGAATTCAATTCAATTTCAATTAAGTTGTTTTCAGCCAAACGAAAAGTTTTTGATAAGAAATACTATGATATTTGAATTGGAGCAATAACATCTTAAGTGGATATGTTAGACTTTTTATAAGAAAGTGTGAACGTTTTTCCAAATTGGCTTGAAAATATAAATTTTGCAGGACTTCAAGCTCAAATTTATAGGTTTAGTGAGAAGTAAAAGCATAAAACCAATTAGAACCAAATATATGTAGGGGTTATTCATTTTTTATACCAACTCCTTTACAGTCAATGCAGTAATTTTAGAGAAAATGAATGCGTAACCAGAAGGCGAATAACTTCAAACTTCATGTGCGACTATGTTTATTTGAGCATTTCTTGGAAAGCCTGTACATATTACATTCATATTAAAAAACTGACGCTAGAAATGAAAAAATATTTGAGCAGTGTAAGCCAAAATTCCAATCACTTAAAACCTAAAATGGTTTCTTTATAAAAAACTGGTACTACGAGTACTTAACCACCACAATATGTTTTTTAAATTCGGATATATTTTGTAAAATGCTAAAACTTAATCTTCAAAATAAACCAAAAAATATTGAATTGTAATTTTTGAATTCTTACGAATAGGAATCTCACTTTCGCAAACTTAATCTTCTCAAAAGAGCTTTAAAAGATTCAATTGATGATAAAAAAGGTTCATGTGATATAAAAATGTTTTTCTTCACATTACTCTTTGAAGTAATAAATGGAAGTACAAAATTATATGACAGTTATTCCTTAAAAACCTATAACTTCTTAAAAATAATCGGAATCACGAGCTAATTTTTTAAGCACCAAAGCTCTGCAATTTTAGCAAATATTTTTAAATTTAGAAAATAAATTACCGCTACTAGGAAAAATATCACAAAATAAGAAGACTGAAGTGAAAAAGTTACTTTCAAACGAAAAACGATTTTTGAAGTCGCCATATTAGGCTCACCGTATTGAATTTTTAAAGAAAAAAAACCATAAGGCATCTTAAAGTGAGGTTGCGTTACGATTTGGATGAAGAGTCGATCCAGTGGAATTGAAAAGTACTATACCTGCATTAAAGTATTCCAATAGCTAAGAAGGAAACTCAGCTGTAACTCGTGATGGGTAGGCTTTAAAGATGAAAGTTTTTTGAGATAATATATCTAGAGGTTATAATATCAATTTTGGCAGAAAGCAAATATTGTTATCATCAAAAGAAATTTGAATTATTGAACTGTTTTTTATTTACTTTTAAGAAATCTGTTTCTCCGAAACATATATATTTCATTAACAGTATCTAAAAGTTTTTATGAGCATAAGAAAAAAATATTGCTAAATAAGAGCTCGTGCTCTACTGTAAGACAATGAATTGACAAAATTAAAGGAAATTGATAAGGGCTAATTCAGACAATTTACCCAGAACCTACTGCTAAATCCATCGAAATCTACGAAAACTATTTCAAATTTACACTGGCTTCAAGCCTCGGGTTGGTGCTTATTTTCCCATCCCTCACCGCACGTCACTGGCAAATGGCGCATGTAGCACTTAGCTGAAATTTGTTTGCTTATGCCACGTAATCTTGCCAAAAACAACAACAACAGCAACAATAATAACATGTTTCTGGCATCATCATAATCCATTGGATATTTTAATGTTTTCGCCTCGCCTTGCAGCGTCATGTCACGACACAATTGGCGTCATTGGTTGGAGTGACTGGCAGCAGCGACATTGGCGTTCGGCGTTACCAGCGACTACAAGTGTAATGGGGAAATTGTATGCGCGCGTAAACAAACAAACAAATTAGCCAACAACAAAGGCACCAACAACAACGACAACAAATTCAATGAGCCACTACATACATAGCAAATTAAGTCCTGTATTTATTTACAAGAATTTATTTTTCTTAACGATTCCATGCGTCCCATACTTATTTTCTTTTTTTAAAAGGTGAAGTGAAGTCTTCGCAAATGCAGCTTAAGGTTTGGTTGTAGATTGGCTGGTGTGTGCAAAAATAGTATTCGTCCTTTCTGTTTGTTTATTGGAATCGGTGACATCAATTCATATTTCTTGTATCTACATTAATTCATTATTTTTATTAGATAGATTAAATTCCAGTGGATGTGGTGTATTTTTCTTTGCCTTTTTGCCTTTGAAATTAAGGAGCGGAATAATTGAATGACTCCAAACAGATATGACATTTGTAATGTCCAGATTTTACTGGCATTTTCTTATACCTTAAACCAATTCTAAAGACAACATCGCATATGAAAAATACAATTTTATACTAAAAAATAGCGATAGCAATATCAACAATCCTTTAAATTCAATTTTATTATCAAAATGGATTCGAATTTGGCTAAATTTCGATGATTCATATCAAAATACGCTTTAAGCGATAAATTTGCAAAATATGGGTGAATATTTTATAGAATTCAAGATATATAAGATTTTTAAAAAAAATTACAGGATAATTCTTTCGTTTAGGTGAACAATGTCCTAATGTTTTCTAATTAAATATTTTTTGTACTTAAGCTCATTTTGAAATGGCACTTCATAGAAATATCTGAAAGAAAAAAATTTGTTAAAACATTTTTCTTATGCATGAAAATCAGGGTTTTAACCGCGTTTGATATTGATTACTGAATTTTCCAACACATCTGCAATTTTTAGTTGTATCCAACCTGCAACGATCTAACATCAAACACATGCAACTTTTTTTCTAGTGTTTGCCCGAACAATTTTTAATATTTGTGTGACCATGGCTGAAATATCTTAGTAAACTTTTTCAGCGTAGCGTTTTAAATTTTTTGCTCGCATTTCCGTGGGTCGCGTTACTAACGAAATGAAAAAAATATATATCTTGAGTGTGAAGTATCAAAATATTTTCAAAAAAATTGCTCTTTTTAACAGAAGGTGTTAATATATGAATTTTTTTATTTACTTAAACCAGACTAAATATCTTATTTCAATGGAAATAGGGTCCCTGAATCAGAGCTCGGTGCTTGCTTAGCCCAACAAATTCAATGTAGAAAAAGTATTTGACTCGAACTGTATTTGCTTTTTGGCAGTGATCCTGGATTTCGCTTTATAAAAGAACGTTAGAGTTCAAAAAAGCTTTTTTTAGTCTGTCGGCTTGTCTGTGGAAAACACGATACCGATATCATGCCCCACACTTTCAAGCAAGCTTCTTGGGATTGAAATGGTGAAATCGGTTAGTGGACACAGCTACCGTTAATACAAGAAAGACATTTAAAAACTCAGAATATTTACAAGAGGGCGTGGCATATCCAATAGAAGCAAGAGCTTCAAAACACTATACTGAGAGAACTACTTAAGCTAATAGAACCAAATTTCACTGAACCAGTAGAAATGATTCCGTAAAGGTCTGGAAAAGATCTATAAGAATTACGACGGGAAGGCGTGACACTTGCCATGCAGAGAAAAATTCCAAAAGGCTATGCTGAGAGAATTATTTAAAGTATCCCAAATTTCACTCACATACAACAAATGGTTTGGTCTTGCATCAAACAAAAACAAGCTTAAGCGGTCTAGGGTATTGCGTTTTTTGCGTGGCTTGAGATGACAGCCTTGCTTGATTTTGGCTTCTATATATATAATACTTACAGTAGTAACTTATAAATTGAAATGAAATCATAACAATCGAATACAATTATTAATCACATAATATTCCATATTTTTATCACGGAATTTTTCATGTATTGAAATGGATTGCCATAAATCCACAAGAAGAAATAAGAATTATTAATTAAACATAAAGCAAATGGCAGAAGCAAAAATTTGTCATTATAATAAAAATTGAACAACGAAAATCCGTAGTCGGTTTATAAATAAATGAAAGAGATCAAAATAATTTCCATTTGGTTAATTCGCAAAAATACAAAAGGTCCAGTAAGCAAACTCATGTTTTGTTAAAAGAGCTTCAGAGATAATAGCAAGATATCGATAAAGTATCTCAACCATTTTGATATCCTCGTGCGTTAAAAAGACTCCAAAGGAGTTCAATTCAATTAAATTATGATATGAGCCGATGGCCTGGCGGCTAGTGATTTTAGCGAACCATTGTGGAGAAATTAATAACTTTAAATTACTCTAATTTATCTCAACTTTACTTGGAATACAATATCAATTAATTAGCCTATGCTATTGGTAAGACAAAAGCGAGCACTTTTATTGGTATTTTTCATCACAGTGGCCAGCGTCTCTGACGATAACGCTGCCATTTCGGCTCGGATATTGCAATCGCGTTCTTCCATTGTCCTTGGCTTGTTGGCCAATAAGCTTTACTTTTCAGAAATCGGAGACCATCATACTTTACGCTCGTGTTTTTAAGAAAAAATGTCGTCTTAATGCCTATGGTAGGACTTTAAGTTTCCTTAATCCTCGAACTAGACATGAAGTCATATTTGGTTTTACATAGGAAAATGTTCCTTTAATTCAAGCTATCTATTTGAACACCATGCATATGTACTTTAAAGTATAAATATGTATCAATAGCATAATATCAAACATTAATAGCATCGAAAAACGATACTCACTCACTTATCAACATATTTTTTAACAACATTGAATATCCTGTGGATATATGCAAAATCCATAGGATATTTGAACATTTGGCAATCAACATTATAAAATCATAAAACGAAAAATCGTTGCAATAAACAGCGTTGTAAGGCGGGACAAAATGCAAAGCAAAAACGTTTTTTGTGGTATCTCATAGTTAAACGCATTCAAATGCTGCATACGCCGCAGCAGCGTTTTAAATGAGCGGATTACAATATTTTTACGATTGAATTTTTTTATTTGATTTTCTTTTCTTTATTTTTTCAAAGTACTTACTATGCTAGCGTACAGGAGAAGATACATCTCGCTCATACACCAACAACATGAAATAAAATATAACGACAAAAAAATTAACTCAAGCGTAATCGTGTGACATAAAGTAATGAATGTATCGCATGTACGTAGTTGCATTCAAGGAAATAAACAATAAAAGAGCAGAAAAAGAACATGAACATATAAGTATCTAGATAAAAACTTAAATCCCTGCATGAGGACACAATAAAATATAAAAATTATTGACGAAAAAATGAATTCAACAATTTAAAGTGCTTAAGAAGTAAAAATATAATAGATTGAATTTCTAGTGGGGCCATTGCGCTTTGGAGACACTCACCGTGATGTGATCTGCATTTATAGGATGGAATGTTTCATTTTCATTACTTGGAATGTTTTATTTTTGAAAATACTATTTCCTTAGCTTAGAATTTGAAGTGTATCTTTAATTGCAGAAGTTTTTAGCAAATTATTTCTGAATATTTTACAATTAATTTTACATCCAATTCTTTACAAATTTTAAGCATTCGCTTGTAGCTTATAATCCTTTTGCTTTCTAATCATCAAAATGATAATGCGGAGCCACCATTACTTAGTTTCAGTGATGGATATTTGTATGGTATTAAAATTCGAAATAAGCTGCAACTTATGGTCTCCGATAATGGCGATCTTTTGCTATTGAAAGAATTGGACTAATTGAAGTACCATGAATTATATCGGACATAAATCACCATTGTTCGAAATTAATAAATTCTCATGTAGGCAAATGTCAACTCAATACAGTAAATAATAAAATATCACCGGAACTCAAACTTTTGATGGATTGAACATTGATTTTTGATTTAAATTAATTTAATTTAAGATTTCATTACCTTTTGTTTTTCTTGATTTCTGAGAGACATTATTTTTGGTCACAAATTTTCAAATATTCAGAAAACGTAGAAGATATTGTGGTTTCATTAAACTTCGAAGAGTTGTAGCGCAAGAATAATTGCATATGCATAAGCTGTGCTTTTAGAAACGAGTTTTTGGAATAACGACTCCAAAGGAATTTGGCAACGTTTATGACTTTATTTAACTGGAATTAAAGTTTATGTAATTCAAAGGATTCTGACATAATGAAGGTTCTATTTTTGAAATATATTATTAGAAATCGGAGAGTTGCTTATAAGTTACCGAACAGCTTGTGATATGACCTTTGTAAAATGAACTTTTTTAAAGAGTTTAAGTGTAAGTGATCTAAATGGCAAAAACTTGAAGCGGAGAAAACAGCATTTTAAAGATATGTAGTCTGCGATCTATGATCTTAGGAGTATTAAGGCTTTAAGTGTTATTTTGTCTTAGTATACAATATGAAAGTTGTAGATCACACAGCGTTAGTTTATAGAATTCCGCACAAATGTCGCTATTTTACACAACAACTGAATTGCTTACATCACTTGAAGAAGCGGCAATTAGTTTTTTTTCAATACTTGATTTGGAATATTTTAAAAATTATTTATATATTTAGAACAAAGGCATAGTTTGAGTAGTAAGCAGGATACAAAGTTTCATCATTTTTGTCCACAAATATCTGCAAAATTTAAGTTTGCTATACTTTTTGCCCGCAAAAATTTTACTCAACCAAATGATGAAATCTGTATGAAATCACTTTGATAGACTTTTTCACTTCCTGACTTAATCGCATCAACGGCTTACAATTTCTGGATAATTAATGCAAACTAGATTTCAAAAACTACTTTTAGATGTTGAAGATATGCGATTAGGCGACTATAAAATTTGTAGCTAGAAATAATTACTACCATTGAGAGTCTGCATAATATACATTGTATGTGGGTATGTTAGAGTAGCTGAATAGTTTGTCAAACTTAATTTTAATGACCATTCAGCGAACATACTTAGGTCGACAACAAATAAATTGCATTTGGCATGAATAGCCAAGCAAATAATCATAGCAGCAAGTATCCTGCAGATACACATACAGCAAAGTTAAATATAAAACGAATTGCAAATGGGAAGGAAAGTAAAATTTTGATAAGATTTTTAAACTTACAAATTCGAGTTGATTAAACGCAGCCAAGAGCCTAAACGACACGATGGAGCATAGCACATAGCTAAGGAATATAGATACGAAACCAGTGCCAGTACCAAAAGAGGATATGGGAGGCAGCAGCCACAGCTGTAATGCGAGGCGTTTCAAAAGGCGTAGCTGAGGCATGAAAATTACTTAAGCGTGTTATTGCGAGCAAGCAAGAAATTTCTCAAGCACAACGTTGTGAAGTAAGTGCGTAACTTAAGGATACAAAATACGAAAATACGCGGCGCACATAGGCATAAAATTGTTTTTGTTGCTGCAATGTCTGTGCCTTGAATACTCTTAAGCAAAAAATAATCAAATAAAATTAAAAGCGGGAGAAAAAAAGGGATAAAATGGCAGCATTTTAAAATTGTATCTAGGTACAAATTGTATCTGGGCGCATTCGTGCTATCGGGAAAAAGTTGTGGCAAGCAATTTAGAAAAGGTACTCGTAGGTAGCGAAGACGTCACAAAGTTTTGCGCCGTCACTTTTTTCCGCTTCCTTTGCATTTATTGCTCAATCTTAAGTTGATTTTTTTTCTTCTCTGCCCGATATGCAGTTTACGTGTATTCAAAGTTTATGTAAGGTTCGATTAGGTATCCTACACGTTGTTACGCCCCCCTACCCATCATTCGTGCTCAACGTGCTGTGCTGCTCTTGCCAGTTTACTTTTACTGCCTTCTCCTTATTGGCGTGCATATAAAAGTTGATTGAAAATGCTTATTAGATGCAAGATTAGATACGTTATCTCTGAGTTATAAAATTGAAAACTGTTTGAGCAAAAATTTTATACGTGAGTAAATTTACGTATTCTACGCAGCTCCTGCTGGTTTCCTTTCAAATGCAGTAAATAAATTTTTTGATTAAATGGAAATAAAAACCAATTGAGCCATACAAATATCCTTTTTAAACAAAAAGGATACATCATTATGTAGGTGTATTTTAATTTAACTTGAAACCAAAAAGTTAAGGTTCAAAGCTCTGCTGTCAAAACCAGTAATTTAATTAAAGTGAAAACTCCCGTAAGTAACAAAAATTAGGCTGCCTCGGCAACCCTTTTGTTTTTGTGGCCTCTAATTAAATGCGTACGGTTTTACTACTTTCAGTATAATTTGAGCACAACAAAAATTAAAAACTTTTTCAATATTTTGTTGTTAAATAAAAGTTTCACGCATTAAATTTTAGCAAAAACAAAAACAGCAGCAAAAAACGCTAAACTGCTGCCAATTTAAACTTTTTAAAGCCACAATTTTGCGTTTACGCTTCGCAATAGCAAATTCATGCTTTGCAAGTTATAAAAAATGGCAAAAGGAAAATGGAAAATCACCAGTAACAAGAAAATCCAATTTGATGAAAATCTCAAGAATCTCATTAAACAAGGAATCCTTAAGCTGTGTGATAGTAATAGTAACAGTGAATAAGGAAAAAAAATATTATTTTAAGGGGAAGTATAGCAGCGCGTTTTTCGGAATGTTGTAAGTAAATACTTAGGTTTTAATATTGCATTCAATAAGAAAACTAAGGAAAATTAATGAAGGAGGTATTGGACACACTGTTGAAATTGTCTAAATAATGTTAAATTATGACATCCTAGGGCTAATTTGTTCCATCGCAATTTTGATGGAAACTATGATATATAAATACAGGGTGTTTTTTTTAGAGGTTTGTTTTTCCAATAGAGATAAAACTGGCATTTTATGGTCAAATCTGGCAATGTCATTTATGTTCAATTTGGTTTGCCATTTTATCATGAACAGGTTGACAAAAGAACAACGCTTGCAAATCGTGCAAATTTATTTCGAAAATAATGGTTCAGTTCGCGAAGTTTACCGCAAGCTCCGTCCATTTTATGGTCGACATAATCGTCCATCAGAGCAATTAATTCGGTTAACCATGGATCGTTTTCGCACTACGTTTACTCTATGTGATAATACGCATCCGCAGAGACGTCGAACAGTGCGCACCGAAGAAACAATTGCCGCTGTAGAGCAAAATGTTGAAGAGGACCCGAATGAATCGATTCGCCACCGTGCACAGCAATTGGAGCTTTGTCCATCAACTTTATGGAAGATTTTGCGCAAAGATCTTGGCTTGCGACCTTACAAGATCCAGCTTGTGCAAGAATTAAAGCCGCGAGACCATGCAAAGCGTCGTGATTTTGGTGTATGGGCCGAAAATGAGATTGATCTCGATGCTGATTTTCATCGCAAAATTTTGTTCAGTGATGAGGCTCATTTTTGGTTGAATGGCTACGTCAACAAGCAAAATTGCCGCATTTGGAGTGAAGAGAATCCACATGAGACCCTTGAGACGCCATTACATCCACAAAAACTGACTGTTTGGTGTGCTCTATGGGCTGGTGGAGTCATTGGGCCGTACTTCTTCCGAAATAATGCTGGAGAGTCAGTTACCGTTAATGGAGACCGGTATAGAGCCATGATAACCGACTATTTTGTTCCCGAATTGGATGGCATGAATGTGGATGAGTTGTGGTTCCAACAAGACGGCGCTACATGCCAACCAGCGCACGTCACAATCGATTTATTGAAGGAAACATTCGATGAGCGCATAATTTCGCGGAATGGACCTGTCAATTGGCCACCAAGATCGTGTGATTTGACACCATTGGATTATTTTCTTTGGGGATATGTGAAGTCGCTCGTCTACGCCAACAAACCAGAAACGTTAGGGGACTTGGAAGCCAACATTCGTGGCGTTATTGCCGACATACGGCCCCATATGCTCGAAAAAGTGGTTCAAAATCGGACCTGTAGAATTGGCTTTATTCGAGCCAGCCGCGGCGGCCACATGCCCGAAATCATATTTAAACAATAATGGCATAAAATTATCCTTCCAATAAAGCCAAATTGATGGACATTTTCTTGTGTTTTATTTCAATTCGAAGCTCTATACCTCTAAAAAAAACACCCTTTAGGTTCACTTATTTCACAAAGACTTAAATGCAGGACATAAATGATCTTCTATGCAAGCTATCTCTTATGGAATATATATAGGTAGTGATTTATTTAGCTGTAAATTGCTAATATTTTAGAAACCTTACTATCATGATTACTTTCGGTGTAAGTTCTATGAATTACACTGTGCCGCAAAAAAACTAAAAACTTCTGAGTTCTTAGTTTCATTTCTCGGTTTCCTAAAACGACCAACATTTCTACGCTCAGCTTTGGTTTTTCAAGTTATTTCAATAATTTATTTTTCAAAGAGTAAAAGAAACGTATATTTTATTTTGTTGCTAAATCTTTTTTTGTAAATGACACATTTCAGAACAAAAAACTTCTAAGACTGTGTCTTAATGGTAAAAAGTCGCAATTGATTGCCCCAATTTTTAAGTTCTCAACATTCAAAATGTCGTTGCACTTAAAAATATTCATTACGTTTTCCGAAAACTAATGATTTCCGAAAACTAAAAATTTTTGGAAGTCAAAGAACAAATCGCTAGTTAGATCAAGCGAATGCCAAGAAGTCATATCCGGACAGGGACATATCTTATACATCTGATGATATCTCTCACTGGCGAGAGGTCGAAATATCGATAAAAAGCTTTGTCATGAATAGAAAGTGCTTTGCAAAAAAGTTGAAAATATTGATAAGTTCAGAAAACGTTCAATGGGTAACAAGACTTTCAGAAAATCGAAATATTTTGAAAAATTCCAAATAATGTTGGGTGAACTTTTTTTTTATTAACATGTACCTTCTATACGATCACCAAATCGCATATTCTGTACGAGGTACCCTAATGGAACCACTAAAAATGAGTGTATTTAATTTATTTTTTTTGCGATTATATTTTGAAAACCAATCGTAAGAAGATATTTAAAAAAGTATTCAGCTTAAGCAAAATTTCAAATAACCATTACTTTAGCAAATTAATGCCATCAAATTTGGAGGATTTCGGGAGAAAATATTGTTCTACTTACTTGGGTTCAATACAAAGTATAGATATTTACAGCATTCCCAAGGTATGCAACCACTTAAAGATTTTATAAAATCAAGTAACATCAAGAAAAATATGCTTTTTTTTCATTTCATTTCGTTATCCCTACAACTTTTTTCGCTTCATAAAAGATTCATTAAAATAGAAAAAAAAGAAAAAATTCAACGCTGGAAATTACACCAAATAAAAATCATCATCAGCAGCAACGTAACGTAACGAAACGCTAACATACACCATAGCATAATATAAGATACGCGCACAGGTAAAAGATATATTCAGCAAAAAAAAAAACGTAAAGTATCTGCAACGCACTTCGCATTCGTCGCATTTCGTTACGTCCGATGAATTTTTACGTACGTTGAGTTGCCAACACTCTTGTTGTTGTTGTTGTTTTTTCTGAAGATATTTCTTCAAAAAATGTATAAAATTTAAATGAGACAAGTTTTTCGCTTACTAATGCTGTTTTATAGACACTGACGTAGAAATGGATTGTGTTAGAAGGGGCCTACCGTTGGTCTGTCAACACCTTGAAACCAATAAGCTAATTCGTTTTCAACCGCCGCATTTGTGTGCGACACTACGTCACTGCAGGCTACATTTGACTTTTGCTGTTCATTGCTACTGCTGGAATTTCAGGTTAATTTTTCCAAATACCATGACCAAATACCATTTTGTTTTGCGATCGGGTGGCAGCTATATTAGGGGTTTGAATTTCAGTTTCAGTTGTTGTTTGTTTGTTTTTATTTTTTTGCAGCAGCAGCAGCATCTAAAACATGTTTAACCTGTCGTCATTAAAAGAAGAAATATCAGCAGCAGTAAAAAAAACAACACAACCCAACGACCATGGCAGCTTACAACCAACGACGCACGGGCGACCCGACCTCATGAAATCCAAATTAAGTTGTGAAGTTTTTGCATCTTCTCTGTTAGATTGGCACCTAGAGAGATGGCGTTGGCTTTTGAGTTTTTCTGTATTTTGCCTCAACTATTAAAATGTTGTTAAATTTTTTAAGTTGCCAACTTTTTTTTTGCATTAAATTGTTACATTTTTATTCTCTTGCTACTGCTAGTAATACCCAATTAATTTTAGGCTGGAGTTTAATTAAAAATCAAATTTTATGAGTGAATTAGAAAACTTTAACTCTCTATAGTAAGACATTCAAATATAAAAAAAGAATTTAACGATATATCCAACAGGTATGCATTAAAAAGTAATGTGTTATTATTATTGCGAAGATTATAATCTTATCTCGTCTGACTCATTTGAAGTTTACTGTTCTGATTCAGTATGCAAAAAATATGATTGTTTAGATAAAGACTCTTAGCTATTATAATGAAAATTTGTTATAATTGTTTTTTGCCAGTTTTTGTTAAAAAGAATTTTAAAACTATTCTTCGAACAATCGATTGAAATTATCTTCGGCTCAATCAAATATACCTTAGACAATTTTTTTTAATATTTTCTTCACGAAAAACAATAAAAACTTTTGTACTGTAATTTGAACAAACTAATAATGTGCTCTAAATTATTGAATATTAGAAGTAGCTTCGGTCATGGGATAGTTAATCCAGTTGTACCCATTGAATTGCAATTAAACTTTTTGGAATCTATTTTATCTTTTCAGAAACTCTCTGCTAAGATTCCAGGTATACTCAGAATTATTGTTCTACTATATCACATATGCTGCCTTAACTTACTGAAGATCAGTAGACAGATTGCTATATTTAAATGCAATTATGGCCTTATTTTTCCAACTCTTCTGAGAACGTCTTTACATTGCGAATGAAACATAAAGTTAGCTCTAAACTTTTGTTTCATTTCTCGACTTTCTTTCAACTTTTTTAGACTTTTTAATAGATTATCTAAGTTTTTTTTTTTAATTTTTCAACTTTTATCAACTCTTTTTCGATATTCGAGTCATTCAGCTTTCTAGCTTCTTCAATATTTATCGACACTTCCAACTTCTTTCAACTTTTTGAAAGTTGAAAAATAAAATCATAAGGTTCACCTGAGGCATTTTTAGTTGAAAGCAAAAAAATTTTTTTAACCAACAAGACTATCAAAATCGATTTTCAACTTTTTTAAAAAATGTGTTTTATCAAAAAATTTAGATCATTCAGAAAAATGTATTTAATTATTGTAAAACTTCTCTCTACAAAATGTTTTCCTTGGTGTATTTTTAAGAAATTCAAATGAGCGAAAACAACCCTCAACCGAAGAAACTCATGTAAAATCAAAAAGCATACAAAGTGCGCAGGGGTTGAACCGACACCATAGCAACCATGATGATTGTTGTTTTGTACTCTATCAAACCGAACAACAACAAAAAATAATAAATTCTCTGAGTGTTTGAATTGTTTGGATTTTATTTGATTTTTTTTTCAAACTTCTTTCGTTCGATTCCATTTCAAGTTTCTCTGTCAACGAAGATGGCTGGCTGGCTGTTTGATTTCAGAGCCCGGCTGTAAAGTTAAAAATAAACCAAAGCAACTTGAATGCTGCGCGTGTTGCCGTCGGTATACGCTGGATACTGACATACATTGGGCGTGGTTCCTGTTGTTGGGACGCAATACAAAATGAAATGAAGACAGCGGCAAAGTATTAAACGCGGAGAGTGTACAATACGCGTATAGTGAAAAATGGAAATGCAACTATTGGAGTTTTTAAAGAAGAGGTTTTTTTGGTAGTTTTGCTAACAAAAAAAAAACACTTTTTATCAAATTTGGTCCTAAGCACCAGAGAAAATTTAATTTTTACGCAAATAACAAATAGAAAACTTTTTTATCAGAGCAATGCTGTCAATTTTTGCTCAGAAAACTTTGTAATTTAACCACAAATTGATACTTTTACTACGTTAACATTGAATTTTTTCAAGGCAGGAAGCTTATTGATTTGTGTAGTTTAGTTCTGAACAGATATTTTGTTTGCATACATATATACATATGTACATACACGTTCGTTTATACATACATACATGTATGCATAGAAAAAAAATATTGACTACCAGACGAGGTGATTGAACTTTTATGAGAAAACTTCTTTTTTTCCAGTTGTTTTAATGAATTTCCTCATAGTTTTTTTTTTAGATTTCAATTTTTAAATTTAACTCACAGCATGACTTAACGTTCGCACTCCCCACTATCTCCCCTCTAGCACAAGTCACGCACAACTGTGATTTATGCCCTGTATGTTGCAACAATTAAACGAATGCTGCTGCTCCAGATTTCGTGTTGATCCTCGTGCCACATAAATTTACATGGCCTGGCTTTCTGGGTGTTTAATGCTCTTTTGCTTTTAGCTTATTATATCAGAAATGTCTACCTATGGATTTCCGCATCTTTCCTTTGGCACCTTAATTAAACGCACACAAATCCAGTTGTATCATTAAACGTTTAGCCTTCCTTAAGAAGTCATAAATTTCAACTTTCTTGTGGCAGCCTTCTGATGATGATGGTTACTTGCTGTTGTCTTCTCGATTGACATATGGCAGATTGCATTCTTTCTGGTCTTATCTAATGTGTTAACTACTATAAATATACAAAATTTAATAATTTACACTCATAAACATGTTCGTATTTATATAAACCAAGATTTACAAGTTTATGTAGGTGTCATATGAACGTTTGAGCATTTTCGTTGGGTTTTTTATGCAGATTTTAGTTTCAAAACTTAATGATTGGAAGAGAAACATATTATGTTGCATGTTACGGTCTTAGTTGTTGTGGGCAATAAATAAACCTATTATGCTCATAAGAAACTTTGTCATATCTAGTAATGAAAGTAATATTAAGACGATCTTGGTAGTTCACACCTCGACCAATAGACGCTTAATTTGACGCTTACACTAACGCTTCGCTTTCAACACCTAGGAAATATGATGATAATATTATGACAACATAACAATCGACGAGACTTGTCAGGTGTTACTTTTAGTTCATTCATTTTTATGTTATCATTGCATTAATAATGCTCTATCTAGAGAACAATCTGTGCCATATCTGGCCGTAAGATTGATTATATGGTCAAAACTTCAAGAAAAAGAAGAATAAAATTTAGTTTCGTTGAGATGAGCTATAAATATAAGTTGTGATGCGTCACATGTCTATAGTCCGGAAGGCAGTGTTGTTTCATTGTAATTTCCTTGCGCTTTTTTTGCAATTGATACCTTAAGCATGGCTGATAATTGAAATAAGCGTCAGATTCGGCTCAGTAACTCGGAAAGTAAGCCACAAGTAAAAAGTATATTCAGACCATTATTGTAGAGGGAATGAGAACAAATCGATTTTTCGCCCAAAATGACTATTTTTATTTAAATTTCAATACATACTGGAAACCTTAAAACGGTGAAAGATGGGAGTATGGAGCATGAAATCGATATGTATTCATCTCTTCTTCAATATTGCTCTTTGTGTTGAATAAAAATTTGTAATCGAAACAAAACAGACTTTCTCCAATGCAAATCACGGATTTTTGTGGCGATCACTGAATATGGACAGTAAATAATATGGGCCATAGAGGAATATAAGCATTTTAGAAATTAGGCAATTAGTTTTGACAACTCTGAAGCCTTCTTGCTGTGGTTTGTCCAAAATATGGAGATTCCCGAATTTTCTTTCTATAACCGACAGTCCAACATCGCATACAGCCATCATTTTTCAGGAGTTTTCCGTCAAAAATTCAACGAAAGACGTCAGCCAAGCAGGAATCACTTCGAGAAAGGCACTGTAAGTCGATTGAAGCCACTAAAGCAAAATCGTTAAAGGCGACAAAATAAATTTTGATGAACATAATATAATATTGTTTCGTTTTATTTAACAGTTCCATATTTCACACAGAAAGTATACTAACCCTTGCTAGCACCCTTCTCGGATGAAATGCTCTAAAAGACACATATATAAATATTTTTTGTTTTAATTAAAATGATTTTTTTTTTCCTTCAACCAATATGGAATCAAACTGAGCTGACGCTTGTCACTTCATTTAGCGTAGACTTAAATTATAAGCATTTGTATAGCAAACCCTATTCATACGCTCCCTAAAAAATGTAACAAAAATAAATGTATGCTGACGTCAACAGGACGTCTCCTTAAAAATTTAAAACTAATTAGAAAATGCTGCTTTGCGTTTCAGTCGCAGAAGCACTTGCTTCTGTGTACATAGTAGCTGCTTTGCGGGTCTGTGGGTCTGTAATCTTAACCCACTTTCAATCCTTTTTGAGGTGGGTTAGCTCCCCTCTTCCGCACACCCTCACTTAGCTCCAAACTTATATGAAATGTTTCATCGTTACTTGCCATTTTTGCTGACTTTAATACCAAACAATTTCGTAAAATTTATTTAATACCAGGGCTTATGTTCTTTTGTGAGCATAACGAAAGGCTTGAGGTTCATCTCATACGTACTATCTATGATGTTCTCATGCTACTGATGCATGAGAAGAGTGTTCCTGGCAACACACATGCATGCCATTGGCGCATTTAAAAGTATGTTGGCTTTTTGTGGCTTAGCTGTGGAATTAACAACTTTTCGAGATTAAACTTCAGTTAATTTTTTTTTCTTTTTACTTTGGTTTGTCTTTCGTTCTGTTGCGGTTGAATTTTTACTTCAATAAAAAAATCAAATTAAAATGTAAATTGATGCTTTTAAATTTTAACATAAATAACAAAATTTATTTGACAGTTGCTGCGCCGCTTGCATTTCAATAAATGCGCAATCCACCTGCAGTGACTGTTGAATGGGGTTTTATGGCAGCTCTTTATTTTTTAATAATTGAAAGATTATTTACACTTTGCGTGGAGAAAAGACCACAGTTTTGTCAGACTCACGTGACCTACGAGTTTTATTGTTAAAAATTTAGCGATGTGCTTTCTTTTCTTGATGCATGCAACAACTTTTAATGTTTTACCAATTAAAGGTCAAAGTGCAGCGAGAAATTATTGGTAAGAGTATGAACAGCGACATACATACATATAACAATTAATTTCATGGCTGATTTTAAGTACTAGACAAATATGTCTAGGTTATCTGCATTAAGACAGCCTTTCCTTCTTTCTGTACGATTTTGAAAGCGTTATGTTAAGAAATTTTGGTGTGCAAAATGTTAAAAATACTTAATTTCTTCTCTTATATTTTTTCATCTTATAAATCAGAAGCAACGCAACCAGATATTCACAGGAACAACTTGATTAGAAAGACGTAAGCTACCGATATCTTTTACCAAGAGCTTAATAAATAAAAGAACCCCTCAACTTTTTGTTAGCAATGCACATATTTATAAAAAATGCTATTACGCAAAAATGGAGTTCAGAAAAATACAGATATGCTCTGTGTTTAAAATAAAATGAATTTAGGCTGTTGAAATGCTTAACTGTCCCCGAAAATAAGGGATGAAATGGCGATGAACCAACCACTGTTAATGACATCAAGAAATTATTACTTTTTGATCATTTGTAGAACTTGGTGTGAAACTTGCTCGGCTTTTTTCAATAAAACGCACTCACGAAATATAATTATTTTGCCATCAGTTACTAGTAATTACAAAGTTATCTAGCCGTATCGAAATTCTAACTGTTGAATATTAAAAGATAACTTACCGTTTAAATAAAAAGACGTTTGCCAAAAAAATAATACTCGAATTCAAAAGACGAATCTCTCAATAACAAACAATCCCGACGGCAATTTTACACGCAGAGCTTTGGAGCTCTAACTAAATAAGATCGCGTCAGTCACTCAAAACAAAACTCATGACAGGTTTCATATGAAACTCCTACATATGTTACCCGCATAATATGCAATTTAAAATTGAAATTGTATAAGCCGCAAAGTGATTATTAAAAAAAATGCAGTAAAAACGAAATAAAAAAAAAAAGTGGAAAAACTTCATATCAAAATTAAGTGCTCACAATTAAATGAACTTGTTCACTTAAAATATTTGCTACTGTATCTAGCAGATAATTGCTTATTAATTGAACATGCATACATACGCACCTACATAAGTGCATGCAAATATCTACACAACGATTAAAGATTTTTTGAATTTTTTGAAGACAACCAGAGCAACTTACGCGTACCGCACTAAACCGACCGAATAAAATTTTTATTTTCAGTTAAATTCTTTGAGTTTCTAAAATATTTCACTATTTTTTTTTTTCAAATACGCAACAGCACACTGCTGATTCATCAAAGTTTTATGATTTCTGACATTTCAGACTGTGATCTTCAATTGTGGGCGCTTTAACTAAGAAATTGGCATAGGAGGCTACTTTTTCATTAGCAGCTGATTTTTCTTAAGTTAAATTGCTTTTTTGTCTTTCTTTTTTTCTCTGTTTTCGGTTCAGAGACCCAATAAACGAGAGTAAAAGAACGAGTTAAAAGCCATAAAATTATTTACGGCCTCATTAAATCATCATTATTGCCCATGTGACCTTGAGTAAGAGAGGAGTGAAATCGTCATATTCCTGTTGTTGTTGTGTTGTATTGTTGTATTATGATGGCAATAAATGGTGCTGCATTCCTACTACTAAGTTCTTTCAGCTTTTGATGATTGCTCTTTTGTTTGCTCAGTGTTATAGTGTCAGAAATTATTACGACATTGGTAGAAAATAAAAGCGGAAACTTTTTGTCAAAAATTTGTTTTAATAGGTTTTTATTCAAATTTATTTCTATTTTGACTAAAACTTGCTGTCTTTTTCTGCAATTAATTAGAAATTGTCCTTCGAACAAAATAATTGCATATCGGTTTTTAAGATTAATGACAATATTTGATATACGTGTTTCAGACGTCACTGATCAGATCCCTGAGTACATAAAATTTTTTTTGAAAATCAATTTGTTCCCTTATAACAAAATATCATGTTCGATAAGTGAATTCTTACCACTCAATTGTAATTGTTTTAACATACTCTATACATAAATCAGCGTAAGTCTATAGGGCTGTGGGAACACGTTCATGTCATTTGAGTTGTTTACAACTAAGACATGTCAAATATTTCCACAGTTGCATTTTTTTTTTGCTAAATGTTTTTCTTTAAAGAACCTAATTTCAAGAAACCGTAGTTTAAAACGATTGTTAAAAAGAATTTAAGTTAAGTCAGACGCTTTCAGAATCTCACTTTTTGAAAAATAATAAAGTAAAATTTTCAATAAAAATATCGAAAATAAAAATTTCTTTTTAACATTTTTATTCAGAAATGTTCCAGAACTTTTTCAGTGAAAGCTTGTGGAAAGAGAAAAAAAAATTTTTATAGAACGTTCTCTTAGAAGATCATGGCTCCAAGAATCTACTAATTTGCTATCTTCTAAGATGAGTTAAAGCAAAGCAAACATTGGATAAGTGGACGTGCTAGTCTTGCGGCGCACGAGAGTGACACAATTAATGGTCAACACAAACCTCAGCCAAAGAGGTAGCAAAGTGGAAAATGTAGATAGTCTATTTGTTTCTTAAAAAATAAAGGAACGGCAGAACTAAAATTTCCGCTAGGGCACCACGGTTATAATAGGCGCTTTATAAAATACTTTTTTGCTCAGTTTTAGACAAAACTTGAATTTCAAAGCTTTCAAAATGTCACCGAAATTCAATATTTAAAATTAATATTTTCCTCAAAAATCAGACAGTCTTAAATTTGCCAAGCTGTAACTAACATACATTTGATTATATGATCAAAACTTATTTTTGAAGTCAATTTATAAGAAAGATTAGTCAATCAAAGAACTTCTTTTTTTGAGGACCAATGCACCAAATTTGCGCCAGCCTCGAAATTCCGCATAAAATTTTTTAAGCTAAAACTGAGTAAGGTTCAGCAATAAAAACAAACTTTTTTTATCTTTTCTTCAATTCTTAACAATCATTTGAATTCAGGGACTCAAAATCCATAGGAGAAAAACAGTTTTCATAAAACTTTTTTAATATATTTAATTTGCTTCTCTATTATTTCCTATGAACTGCAGCTTTTTTTGTTTAACATTTTTCAGTTTTTTCATAGTTGCGATGCCACTACGCGTTTTCGTGTGCCTTAACCAACTTGAATCTTAATTTTGTTCTCAAAAGCGTAACTTTTGAAATAAAACGTATCTATGTCGATATTTTATATGTATATATGTATTTGATATAGTTATACACTAAGATATTTAATTATCAATTCATGCACCATTTTAGCTCATTTAAGAAGTGTAGAGTTACACGTAGAAAATTTTTGCTTCAACAAAGAACTTAAGCATTGATGAATTAATTGTACGCGTATGCTATTTTCTAAAAAGGAAATGACTTAATCTCTGTACAACTAAGTTGCAACAAATTTTGCATAATTAATAGCGTAGGTGCAACGACAAATACAGAAGCAACGAATCGTTGCATCGGAAACAGTCTGGTATTGGTCAACGAATTGCACGTAAATTGAAATGACAGCGTCTAAAATGAAACCGTCAACTCATTTCGCATACGAATAGTAAAATTATTTCAATTTACAATGATATGGCAGTGACAAATTACGTTGTTTCTGAAAGCACAAGAGTCAGTTTTCTTTGGAACGGAAAAAGTAATTGATTATTCACTGCTGCAGCAAAATCAGTTAAACTGATTCAATCTTTAGTAACATTGTTGGTTTTAAGTTTATTATGTATTTTTTATTTAAATGATTTAATTAATTTATGCAACATTGAGAACACTGGGAACTTTTCAAACCACCAAAGGTTACTTCGATTAAATCGAAAACCCTTTTCAATTTCAGTTAACAACAAAGTAATGCATTGCATGTCGCCACGCAGTGCATTACATCGTCCAGCCTCCTGTTTAATAAGGCGTGTCGTATACAATTAACTGATGGCCGCCCCCCGTCATACTTCTGTCCTGAGCAACATAACAACTTGGCATTAGCCTTAAAGTTCCAAAAGCAATAAGTGAGTCTAGCGACTGAAGAAGACATTTCGCGCGCACGACTGCTTTTTGCCGCAACATCATTTTTCCGTGGCTTGCCATTTCCATTGCTTTTGCCTTTTTCCATTAGGGTAATGGAAGAAAACCATTTCTGCTAAAAGTATAATTTGCAAAACCAACAACAACACAATAAGCAGCTTGAAAAAAATAAGTAATAGAATAAGTAAAATCTACTAAAGTTTCTACAAATATTTTTTTTTCTTCAACCGCTCCATTTTATTGGCGTCCGTCCATTCGCCTGGCAGTCTGTCCATTTATAGACGTAGACAGAATTTTTTTACATTTGCAAAATGAATTGTGAAACCTAATGGAATTGAACGACTTGACTGCGAGTATGTTGCGGCATTTTGATTGTTAAGAGTTGAGGTGGAGCGAGTTAAATTTCAGTTGGTTTTTTTCGTCCCACAGACCGACATGTTAGTCAAAGTAATAATTTGTTGCTACAATAAACTACTGTCTAAGTGGCAGCAGTTGTAAGAGTAGTGGCAACAAAAGCAATGATAGCAATGACAGCAATAAATATAAAGTCAGAGCAGTCAATGTAACGATAAAAAATAATAAAATCATATTTGGCGCCAATCTGGAAATCACTTTTATGCGTATGCACTCCTTGCTGTTGACTCGGTTTCTAGTCTTTTATATACATCAATTAAATCATATTGAATAGTATTTCGAAGTAGTAGCAAATCTCACTTTTTGAACAGTTAAAAAAAATTTGGTTAAAATTTTTTTACGTGGGGATAAGGAAATCGTACGACTAACTCTGATCTCAGAAGTATTCGAAACTTTTTTAATAAGTATTTCTTCTGGCTTAATAAAGTTTATTCCACTTTTCGCCGTGAACTTGATTGACGAGAAAACAAAAATCAATCTTATTATCTTTTGGCAGATAAAAACAGAAAATTCGAGTTCCAAAATCATTCTCAAATTTGTGATATGAAACATTGAATGCAAAAAAAAAATGTCTGTGCATTTCCGATACTTTGGTCCGCTATTACACCCATACACAGTGGGACATCCTCCGATAAGACTTTGAATATGAGCAACTGTTGGATAGAACGCTCTAGATATCTTGCTTGAAACAAAATGCGTAATGTAGCACATTAACATTAAGTATATATATTGATTCTGCTTTATAAAATCTAATTTAATTTTCTTCTATCGCATGTATCACGAATTTTCCAAAAATAAGGAACTAAAAATGGTAAAGTGGGAAACTTGCAAACGTTGATAATAAAATAAAATACCTACATATGTGTATTGATTTGTATGAAATTAGAAGATCAAAAGTTGCTAAAAAATCATTTCGACAAAAACAAACGTCGTACTTTTCTAAAACATTTGTTTGAGTTTATATATTTCATAGGTGTGTTTTTGGAAATTTAAAAAAGCTTAAAAAGTCTGATTGTAAGATTTCGTAAGCTTCTACAGTAAAAAAAAAATATGTATCGCCGAACAGTATTAATTTTTCTCCTGACTTTGCAACTCTTTCCATAATTTCATCATTTGTGAAAATTGTGGAGGTGCTTAAATTCTGATATTAGTTCTCTTAAAAGGAATGGAAAGGTAAAGGGTATTTTCCCTTGAAACCTCACTTGGTATATAAAATCGAATGCTATTGAAACCAATGAGAGATGATATCGCACAATTTGGGCGTGTTCGTGGGCGGACATTTTTCATATTTTATTTTAATATAAAAATCATTTGTACACAATTTCATGATTTAGGCGCTGCTATTGCTATTTATGACGACCTTTTTTGGCTTTCTCTAATACCTTGGATACTATTGACGGTATCGCACATTTTATATAATTTTTGAAATCCGCTTAACTAAATTATTGAAAATTGATACTCATGTGGGAAGTCGGCGTGTCAGTGGGTGAATATTTTTCATACTCACATACAGCATAAGAAAACTTACACCAAATGTCTAGGGCTTGTATTACTACGAATGATTACCGTTCAGTGGCAAATCCATCCACAGTGCCCATGTTGGCGTTCTTACAACCGTGGTTCGATAGAAGAAACCAAAGGCGACTTACGTAGGCATTCAACAGTTAGACGACAAAAACATATGTTCATCGATCAGCAGGATGAAACAACTTGTTACAATGTACGCGAAACAATGGAGTTGCTGCGATAAAAGTATTCAAGTGGTGCAATTTGAAGGCTGAACTGCATATTCACCAATTTGTGATAGAATTTTTATATGGTGTGACTGAAAGGAACCTTTGCAAAGGAAAACAAAATAGACAGTTCATAGCCTGACCTTGAGCTTGGTTCAATCAAGCTTTAAATATGCAACGATGTCTTCAAAAATTCAATAAAAGAACAAGAGATTTCCAGTAGCATTTATCTTTCTTTCATACGGAATCGCAACATTTTTATCTTACAATGAAACAAAAATATTGCCGTTTAAAATATGGGGTCTTATTCTGACGCTCTTTATATGCACACTTAGATAGTTAGGTGTAAT
Organism: Meiosimyza decipiens; assembly: GCA_963680825.1. Lineage (NCBI taxonomy): Eukaryota > Metazoa > Arthropoda > Insecta > Diptera > Lauxaniidae > Meiosimyza > Meiosimyza decipiens. The sequence goes on along the minus strand of OY804259.1, from coordinate 89,845,669 downwards.
CGTAGTTTCGAAAACTGCTCCAATAATTTAGACAAAGATGCGGCAGATGGTGTCTATGAGGTCTGAATAAGTATTTGGCTAGGTTTCGACATTTTGAAAGCTTTAGCAGGGGTGTGACATCACCCATATTTTTTATCTTTATCTCATCAATTATAAATGACATCAGCATGAAATTCAGTAGTAATCAAAGCCGGGCGGACATGGCACTTTCCATCTAAGAAGAACCTTAATTTGATATTGCCCAAAAACTGTGTTAGCGGTATAATAAAAATTGTACAGATGTTACATCTGAAATCAGTCGTTAATATTAGCTAACTCTCTTTACTGTTAGAACTTATTGAAGCATTTGGTGCCGCTCACAAAATACAACATCCCTTATAAAAAGAGGACCAATGACAAAAAAAAATAAACAAAATTCTGAAGATTCTAAAATTTAAAACAATGCGTTGGATTTTACTCGTTCTCAAAACTTTGACGATTTATATGTTTGCGTCAGTGTTCCATGTTAAATATTTGTTTCAGTTTCCATTTTTGTGATTCTTAATAAACTTTTGTATCTATATATCAATACTTAACGTTAGCTATATTCAACTAAATTGAATTTATTTAAATATTTTTACAGCATAGCTCAAAAAATATTGCATATTAATCAAAAAATTTAAGCGTCAAAGCAGTATCGATCTACAACATGCCCGTTAAAAGCAAAATCAATACAAATTATTGCACCATTAAATACAAAATATCACTCAACAGCAGTGTGCGCAATAAAACGCTTCAAGGTTTCAGCTGTTTTGTGTCACCTTCTAGTGTTGCACTACTAAGAGCCACAGGGTATCTCCACCAGCGGCAGCAACATTACGCTCAATGTCATTCACCAGCAGCTTAAGTCAGATCATCATCACCATCACCGACTGCAATTGTTGTTACACACATTGTGTTGCCAATGTTAACCTTTAACCCTTTTGCTGTCTCTGCTGGCTGTTTTCCGTCCGATACGCTCTATTTTAATTACTTAATGGTTTTACAACTTCATGTCAATCAACGTTCAAAGAGTGAAAACGGCGCTGGCAGCGCAATGGCATCATAAAATCGTAAAGGGAATTTTAAGTTTTCAACACGATTTGGAAAAACACAGCCGAAAATGCATTTACTTCAAGGCTAAACCAATCACCAAGATCACTTTCAATTTATGTTTTCATTGAGAGCAGCGTGTTTTTTCAAATGATATTGAGAATTGATTTGTGGACTATTTCCACTGGATTTTTGATTGAAGTATTTCTGAGATTGCAATTAAAGCAGATAATTGGTTTTTTCCGGCAGCAGAAATTATTAATATTTTGAATAGTAATATATTTATAAGTAGAGATCCCAAAGAGCGACAGTATCTTTTTATTTTCAAATTCGATCTTTTAACAAAAATCTTAGCTTTGCAAAAAATTTTCAATTCAATAAACTCAATTTTATAGCTTTTTTTTTTTACATCATGACCATAATTAATAGTTGTTTTGCTATAGAAAAATTTTGAATACCAAATTTATTTTAATTTCAAATAATTGATTGCTAATGTCTTCATTAACTTTGTAATGTTTCTTGTTTTTTTCGTATGGTATTTTTTTATTGCTTTCATAATTGGTGTAGATTTTGTGCTATTGGTATGTCAAAATTAATAAATCCTATGAATAACAAGTAACCGTTTTATTGCCATGACACTCATAAAAATATATTTGTTAATGGCAGTGTTTTTATATTCAATTTCGTTAAACATCTTTTATGAGTAGTGTTTAAAAATTTTTACGTTTGCCTAGAACTTTACGATGAGGAATGAGTGATCTGTAAACTTTCTTGGTGATATTGTTAGGCATATGGTTCTATTAAGAAATTTCTGAAAAGAGGTAGTGATAAGAACAGCTTTATTCGAAATTTCACCATTTATAATTTATTTCACCTTAACTATCAATTTTAAAAAAGAAAAAAAACGGATTGAGTAAAAGGTTCTTGAAATTGGTGAAAATATTAAGAAATATTTTTTTTGTGTGTATCATGACTATTATGCTCTAAATTGTTACACTTTTTTTTAGGCGCTTCAAGTCATGGGGGCAGCATTGATCCAGTTGGCTTGGAATGTTCCATACATATATATGTTGTTCATCAAATTTACCATATACATGGAAAACTTCTTCCCGAGAGGACACAAGTATTTCTCTGAAGCTCATGTAGCAAATGAACGAATGTAGCAAATGAACGAATGTAGCAAATGAATAATGCCAGGATAGATTTCTATAACATCATTCATATTTCGAAAAGTTATGAAATTGATATGTTGAAATTTAAATCCGCCCACTGCGTTGTCATCTACGCTTTTCAATTTGCAAAAATTTTGAAACTTTTTAATTTTAAAACGTATTGACAACCTGTGTTTGTTCCAAACTTCTCCAGTTTTGACGGACTCTTACTTCTATTTCTTTTCTTGATCATTTACCCATGGTGACATGTGCAATTTTTTCACGCAATTGAACTGTAATTTCTCACCCAACTGTGGCGGCCACGATTAAGACGCACCATTTTAGAGCCATTTTTGAGAAAGAACGAAGAATATAAAAACAAAAAATAAACCACCCAAATAAACATTAATATTACCATTCCAAAAGAATTATTATCATGTATTCTTTTGGATTGCGAGAAAGTTTAGCTTTGTGGCCCAGTAAATTGTTTTCAAATAAACACTACTTAAAAAAATTTTGGCATTGCTGTTTAAGAAAACTAGAAAGCTAAAATCAACGTGTATCCCGCAGATAATTAAAAATATCTGTTAAGGACTAAAAATAATTCTCTGCTACCAAAATGAAAAGATGAGATTAAAAATTTCATTATCGAAGTGATTTTTTGATATTGTGTGATATGAATAATTAATTGCATTAAACGTTTAACCAACCAGCCAGACGGATGGTCATAAATATATCTTGCAAATGGCCAAAATTAAATATTAAGAAATCATTTATTTCTTTGTGAACGTTTTTATGCATTTATTATTTTAAATCGCTGAAGTAAAACTTTTAAAAAATATTAAGCGCAATTTATTGCATAATAAATTAAAGAAAAAATAAAATTTTGAAAAAACTGTCAACGCAGCTACTGTAGCTGTCACATTAAATGAAGGTGGAAATGTTAAAACACATTATATCTCTTTTGATTTCTAAATCCTTACATCCTGCATAAAATATTAAATACCAAAATATTCAAAAATAAAAATATAAGAAATAATTAAAAAACTAAAAAAAAACTGACTTTTTTTATTGCCACAGAGTATTTACATTCGTATATATTGCTTATGACAACTGCAGCCTTATTCCAAGTAAAAGTACATCACTTACTTATTTCCTTCTACATTTTCCACTGGTGACCCTCAGCGGGCTTATCCGTTACAGCTGATAAGCTTAAGTAACCACAAGTGTGTATGCGTATAGTTTAAATTGAATGTTTTAATTTTTGATAACAAATGTCAAAATTAAAACTATGTTTTTTTTTATTTAAAACTTTTTTTTTCGATTTCAGCCTTTTGCCTGCACACGCCAACAAAACATTTAACGGATTGGTTGTAGTGCTTGAAAAATGTTTGCATCTCATGAATATTTTATCTATGCTTGTAAACTTCTACACACATCAGTTTGAACTCGCACACTCAGAGACCACCAATGAGCAATGCATATCTAAGTGGATTTGTTTTTTCAATTCCCGAAGCGAGACGCTTGCAATGATTTCAAATAAATTCATAAATTATTTCATAATTGATATGAACATTAAGAGGTGGATGTGTGGGGGACATTTAAAATGAATGGATTTTAAGTGTTTTATTATTAAAAGCGTAAGGAATGTGTGCACCATCAGTGTAAGAAGTATTTCTGTTCACATATGCAAGCATTTCCGGCATTATTTTTACATTAATTGCATTTGAAATATTTGTCACAAATCCATATAAGTGACAAACGTTGCTCATTGGCTAAGAAGGAATAATATTCTTTTCATATTACTAGAATAAGCTACAATAGCCACAGCTTAAAAAATACCGACTTATTACAAAAAAAAAATGGCTGAAATGAAAAAAGAACAGGCGTGCAGCGGACAAGCCGAATATTTTGTATTTTTTTAAGACCGAATATTACCTAGCTAAATTTTTTTTTCATTTTTTAATGATTTTCAGAAAAAAAAACTTAGCCGAAACTGTTCAGAAGAAATTTTTGCCTTTAAAACGTCCATCATAGAAACATAAATTCAGTTCATACAAAGATCATACTAATTAAATATAAAAAATAAACCCTAATGCCTTTTACTCTTACTCTATCATTAAACCAATAAAAATCTGAAATCAAAATCTTACTTTGTTTTAAAGATGTTGTTTGAAAAAATTATTTGTCACAATTTTTAAAATAATTATGGAAGCTTACAAATTATTTGTTAAGTATAGGTAGCTATATTTGCAATATTGCGAATTAAAGACAGATTGCACCTTGCTAAATATCTTAAGTATTTGAGACATTAAAAATTCATCATTTATCTCGGATTGTCCAAGAAATGTATTGGCCCAGAAGTCGAAATTGTCAGTGGATGACAGCTAGATCCGGTTTCAATCTAAATCAAACGCCGAAATCAATTATTAGAGACACGTTACGTATTTCACGAACTGAAATCTGTTGCAAAGTATTGAAGTGGTAGCTTTAATGAAAACGAAAACGCGGCTGTCCTCAACAATGGAAACAACCACGAGAATTGAAGGCACTCACTTAGCACAGTGCACGACGGAAATTTTCTTTGGAGGCACTAAATTCATTACGGAGATTAAGCACACGACAATAAAAAGATGCACTTAGATTAAACTTTTCGTTTTAGGCAATTTTTTCTCATTATTTTCTATCTGCACTTTTCACGGGCATATCTGATGTAAGTACATTTTTTTTATATGTTTTCAATAATCCAATTTTTCTCTTACCAATATTTTAATCGACTATAGCTAAACTTAAGTCTGCTTCAATAATGCAAATGTTTACTTCACTATTGCTATTTTAGTGTCCGTAGTATTTATATTCGCAATAAATCTTTTACATAATTAACGCTGCATGTTGCAGAGAATTTTTTAGATTTCTTGAAAACTACGCCAAGAGCAAAAAAACTTCATATATCATTCAAAAATCTTTTTTTCTTACTGTTTTTAATTTATTTTGCTGATCTCTATTAATCTTTTATTTCTGTTGAGAAAACTTACTTTATATAAATGAGGAGATAGTTATCAAAATATCGATCATGTATAATTATTAGAAGATATTTTAGCATTGACATTTTTAACTTTTACTTGGAAATTTGTTTGTAAAAGTAATTGCAAAAAAAGGAAGTCTCAGAACAAAATTCATAAAAATGTTGGACTAATAAATCACAAAATCATAAGTTTTTATTATTGACGTTATTTTTTTTTTTGGTGAAGCAAATGTCTAATAAACAAAATTAGTTCAGAAACTTTCAAGCAAAATGTTCCTAGTATTGCTCCAATTTTGAATGAATAGCGCTGTATAATCGCCACGAAATTGGTGATTTTAATGCTCTATATCCGCTAACTTGATTTCACGATGTATAAGCTTAGATATATCAGGCGACACATTTCAAAGTAATGGATTTTTTTACCTGAGCTACATATGCACCCATAGAGAGTGATGCATTACAGTAGTACCGGTTTTATAGAAAACTTCCTGACACCAAGATATACCCTAGTAATTTGTATATTTCAATCTGAAATATATATAAAATCCATACAAACTAAACTTTTCGTAAATTCATACTTTTGATAATGTATGCACATTTTTTTTAACAACCGAAAACAAAAAAAAAACAACAAAATGCTATTCTTGAATTCTTTTTTTTTTAACTAAAATTGAAAGCATTAACAAATCAAATAAATTCAACTTGTTTATGCGCTGCTGTCAAGTTCACGTCATATCTTGGTTGTGTTGTTGTTGCCAATTAAAGAAACCATATTGTTTTTGTTGCAGCTTGTGCTGTCAATTCGTTTCTTCAATTAAAGAAAAAATGGCAGTCAGACACGAATTGTGCGCCATACCAAAAACTAAAAAAAAAACATGTTTGTTCTGCCAGTATTTCTTTCATGATTTTTTTCCTGTTATTTTTAGAATAAATTCGTTTTGAAAAGAATTCATTTTCTGTGACTTTCATTTTTTTAAATACAAAAATTAAAATTTGCGCTCATCTTATATTATTTTTAAAAAAAATATAAAAAATGTTATGTTTGCTTTTATTGATTTAGCCTAATTTAAAATTTTTCACATTGCAAATTATCACAATTAATAAGTTCTTATCCAGAGGCGTGTCCTATACACGTCAAAACCTTAAAGGTGACTTGAGTGCGGAAGTGCAAGGCAATAAAAACAGATTTTGCACTGATGGATCTAAAAGGAAGGCTATGGTGCTTTAGCTCATCGAAACCTAAATAAGCTGAAGAGATAAAAACTTATGTTTATTAAAATTTTATTACTAATTCTGCTGTTTTTATTGAAAGCTTTTCCTGCGGCGTACTTTTTCTTTAACTCTACTTGAATATAAGAGCTATTCATTTATTATCACGCAACTTTTGCTCATTTATTGAAAATATAATCAAGGATAAAATTTGATCCTCGAAAACAGATAAGCTCATAATCAGAACTTAGCTTCACCCAAAGTTGTGTTACAATCTACAGAGTTAGACAAGGCCTTGGCTTAGAGATATTTTGTATATAAATATGGAAAAATTGCTCTCATCAGTCCTCTTTAGTACCAAAAGGGTAGCAACTCTATCATGCCCCTCCTATAAAATTCTGGGCAAAATGTTAAGAACTTAATATGGCGATACTAAGAGTTCCAAAAATTTATTATTTGATTTGCGGCATTTTAATTTGATGACTTATGAAACAAAAGTTACTCGCTTGCAAAAAACGCTATCATGGCCATGGTCATGAGGCCTTTTTGAGATCGAGGCCTGGAGCTATAGCCCATCTCAGTTTTTTAATTTGGCATTGGCGATCTGTTCAACCAATAATATCTTGTAAAAGCAAACTTTTTAGAAAATTGGCAGATGTCGCACAGTGCTGAAATTGGCGATTTTGTTGAATTTTTAAGCTGGGTATTTTTCCACACAGTATCCACACGGCTTAAGCTAACAAATAGCTCTGAATGCTGCGCTAGCGTTAGTGTAAAACTACAAAGCAAAAGTTAGCTCGCCCATTCCGTAAATACATACAGCATACATACGTTTCGATTTTTATTTAATTTTGGATTTTTTTCATATTCTGTAGTCTAAGCATTATGTTTAAACATAATTAAAGTAAAAAAAATAGATGGTTGATATGATATGAATTTTCGAAACAATGATAGTGTGACTGAATATTTCAATAAGAGAGGTGAAGTAATGAAAACCTAAAATTTATAAAATTTATTAAAAAAGTTGTGTGAACAAATATATAAAGTGTCGCGATTCGGGTTAGTTTTTAAATGTCTCCAATAACGAAATATTTTATTCAATATTAGTTATGCCAACAACTCTTAGATTTAAATTTCCAATGTTATGCGATATTTGTAATATGTTATGATAAAAAAAAAACTCTTCTAATAGCTGTAGAAAATTTTCATATGAACAGAAAACAGGTAACACTTTTTATCCAAGTTCCTATTATGTATTTCCAATTTATGCTTAGGCAATGTACATGTCATAACAAATTCCAGAATTTGCCTGATACGAATTAAAATTCGATGCGAAATATCTCTACCACAGCATGTCCTCAGCAAATAATTTTGAAAACCAAAGATACTTTCACCCACTGTCGAGATTTCCCCATTACAAATCACTAATTTTTCCCAGACTTAAACGAGATCAGTCGATTATTGTTTCATTACTGAAAATCAATTATCATTAAAACAAAATTAGAAATACGAAGATATTATTAAAGCAACAGCCTTATCTAGAAAACGCTGCTTCATTTTTGTTTTCAGTTTCTCTAAGTATGTATTTTAAAAATGGCAAAAAAAATTAGTTTTGAACTCAGATATATTGAATGGGTTTCAATGATTCTTTCATTGCTAAATTCTTTCCATCAAATATTATAAAAGTTAAGCGTCCAAAAATATTTTTTTTTGTTTTTAAGTCAAAGGTCACAATATTCATGTTTGGCCTCTCCAAAAAATATTTACAATATAAAGATTATATATAACTGATATCATTTATCGTAAAGGCAGTTAAAGGGACTATTTCATTCAGTAGAAGTCCAATAAAGTGTATAACGATATAACGAATTTCCATTTTAACGAACCGTTTTTCAAATCGGAATTTTTCCATTGATATCTCTAAATTACGAACACTATGCCAAATAACGAACGCTGTTTAATTCAACAATAACTGTTGAACTGGAATAACTTTTTTTACCAGTAAAGCTGATCGCATGTATATATAGCATTCCAAAATCAAACTTAACTTCTATGACTGTATATGTGTGTATATGAGTACATAAAAGCCAGTTTCTTCAAAAAAAAACTTTTCGATATATCGAATTTTACGATATTACGACTAACCCGTGTATTAATTCGTACATGATATTGGACGTCTATTGTACATATATACATACATATATTGCAAAAATTAAGTTTGCGATACTTTCATTTCTATAAGAAGTTTTAATAAAAACGAATTGATATTACATACTTAATTTATATATAGAAGAGATGTATGGAGTAAGAATTACTAGTAAGTTTTCAAATAAATGTGAATTTTGGGCAAATTTTCTGTTTTTAAATTTTTTAGTTATTACTGCTTGAATTTCTTTCCTTGCTTACTTGTTGTCAATGTTTGTCTAAGAATTAAAAAGAAAAGATTAATTACCAAACTTCGGCCTTTTAAGATTTGTTGAATTTTTGTCATGCTATAGAGGAGGATACTTTACCGCCAATTACAAAACTTTTATTGATTTTTAAAGAGTCGACAAAAAGAATATGTACTTTAATATTCAAAAAGTTATAGAGGCGTTAAAAGATAGCAATTTAACCGTCATCAAAGCGTCAAATTAAACAAAATCTGAGGTGACAAATTTTTCAGTCATAAAAACGAAATTTTTTTTAATGCCAACATTTTATTGCTTTTTTATGTGCTACACTTTGAATAATAAATGAAATAACAAAATAAGAAAACCCAACCTAATGGCAAAATAATTAATAATAAACAATTGCTACTGCCGAATATTTATTAATTGATTTGTTTTTGGCTAATTGTTTTGTTAAGAAAAATTTTGGAAATTTTTTTTTGTGCGTAGATATTTTAGTTATGTAACCTTCGACGACATTCATTGCAACGCCCTCTATTGAAGTTTAGGTAAATCTTCGCACTGCCAGTTAGAAAATTATCTACTACGGCTTCCATGTCTCTCAGTGTTCTTTGGTATCATTTAAAACTTCTCTCATTGAGAAAATTAAATCCTCTCAAATTATTTTTGATGATTCCCCTTAGAGAAACACCAACACATTCAGAGTAGGCTAAGGCACGCACACAAGTCCATATGCTTTGTTAAAGTGTTTGTGACTTTGCTGATTGCATGAGCTTCAAAGAGAATCGAATGAGAAAAATCTCATTTGCTTGGCAGTGTCTGTTACTGACGTTTGCCTCGCACACTAATAAGATTTTGAAAGTTTGTCTGTGTGTTGTGTGTTGTAGCGCCATCTATTTGTTGTACCGGTTTTGACTGCTACAAATTTTGTTTAACAAGATGTTTGTTTTTGTTTTCGCTGTTGCAATGCAGAGGACGCTTTGTGTGTCAGGTTGTTAACAGCGATAAGATTCTTTTCATTATTTTTGTTTTATCATTCACAAATGACACTTTATAAAGTAAAAAACTTATTTTTACAGTAAAAGAAGTTTAAAAGACTATTATAAGAAACCGAAAAACCTAAAATTTTATTTTCTAATTTGTGGGAATAATTTTTTCTGAGTTGCACAAACAAAAAGCTGACGTAATTTTCGTAAAAATGGTGACCAATAAAGGTAACTTTTGATGAAAAAGGTAGTTAATATATGTAGGCACCAGTCAATATGTTTTTGAGTTCGATTTCCAAGTTATTTTTCGATTTTAGGATGTTTTTCCTTATATGAATTTACATACCTAGTATGTATGTACATATATACAATTGTGTTCACAAAAATAGTAGCGCTTCAAGAAATTCAAAGAACTTCGTATTGTACATATATATATATATGTATGTATGTGCTTAACTTTTTAGTAAATTTCTTCAACTCAAATGTAGTATTTATATGAAGTAGTTAATTGAAACAAATTACAGCAAAAGCGTTTTGTTTACAAATTTTAAAAAAGAAGAAATATAATTTCAGAACGATCACATAAATAGCACTGCTGAGTATTGTATTTGGTAGAATGTGTATCCATTATTTTGTAGTATTGACCACCACTTAAAATCTCTTCAGTGGTGCAGCAGCCATTGTATCGCGTACCACTTGCCACAACTTTTTGACATTTTTCGACTTTGCTTCATATACCAACTGCTTAACCCTAACCATCCTGACAACGTTTACATACGTAGACTTCTGATAAGGGTACCCGTATGTATTTTTAGTGGGAGCATAGAGATGCATAGGTTTAGACAAGTGTGTACTTGTGACTGTGCAGGCCTAGGGTGATGAGTAGGCCTTGAACGGCGGTATATGTATGATTGTGAATGTTTGATTGTGTGCGAGCGCGTCGTTTCGTTTTCGTATGCGCATAGTCAACACGTTTTTGGGTTTTGGCTCGTATAATTGTTTTGCTTTAGGCTGTTTTTATTAAATTTTTTCGATGTCGCGCAAACGTAATCGTCTGGTGCGGGGCCATCATCTAGCGCTACACCAAGTGCTGCTGTGCCAACTGACCTAACGCAAGCCCCCACAACGTATCGTATCGTCATTGAGGTCTATAGACCTTGAATTGCGTGGCAAAGTTTCAGCTATTGCAGAGAAATATGTAGCAAAATATTTTGCGCAACAAAGGTGGGGTGTATTTTATGCGTTAGTAGTATCGATTTTATTGTAGATTGTTTCATTGAGTAGGTGGGCCGCATCGCAAATTTACTAGAGTGATAACAGCTCGGGAAATTTTCAATGATTTTATGACAAATAACATATTTCATATTTTTTCCGTTCTGTTGTTCTGCTGAAAATACAATTTTGCTATTTTGCTAGTATGCTTTGGATCATTATTCATTGGAAACAACCTCTGAGAGACATTTTGCACTCAGCATACCTACGGCAACATTATTTCATCAAGTATTTTAACTTTTCCTTTTTTTTTGTTTGCTCTTTTGGAACAGATCATGATATATTATTTTTTACTGAAGCTGCTTATAATAGTTTCAACCATACATGATATCTTCAGTTAGCTTTGTTAGCTGACATTTTAAATTCACATCTTTCTTTTTGCATTGACCAGTTAAGAATTATAGCAACATATATAAGAACAGTGAGTCAAAATTCTACATCAGGAGTAGTGAACAGGAGGCTCAGTAAAACAAATAAAAATGACGTATTCAAATTGATTCATGATACCAGGTGTAGAATACATACATCGGCTACTCACCATAATATGAGAAACAAGCCAAAGCATAATATTGGCCGCACAATGCTTGACCATCTTTATTGTATACTGTGGCTTATTTGCTGTAAGTGGTGATCTTCTCACGTTCTGCCAGCGACCTTTGGACCCGAAAGAACGATTTTGCTTCCACGGCGTCATAAAATGTTCCTCCATTTTTCTGCGAATCAATTGACGTGCTCCTTGGCAAATGTCAACCTTTTTGCCACAAGATGTTTGGTCAACAATGGAACTTTGCACGGTCACCTGGCGAGTAGCTAGTAACCCTGTTCCAAAAGACGTCTGTTGATTGTAGCTGTACTTACAGATAATATAAATCGTCCTTGATTTCCTTAGCGCTGACAGTAAGCTTCGTATTCTATCTTATTGTCTCTTTTTAATGCAAAAGAATATTATTGATTCTGAATATCCGATGATATCTTGTATTCTCCGGTCAGATTATTTTGTTATCAAACGTTTTTATTAAGTTTCATTGCTATTTTGAGCAACGTTCCAACCAACCCGTTTTGCTAAAAAAAAAAATTTTACTTCAGCATCAATAACTCTATTGAGAATATATTTACTTACTTGTTACAACAACAAATCTTAAAAAAACAATTAATTTTTACAACTTTCTTTTCTTTAAATTCAACTTTTTTAAGCCACTACTGTTGTTATGAACAACGAAAATTCAATAACCGCGAAGAAATTTGTGTGCAACTAAGGGCCTCTTTTGCTAATTCTTTTGAATGATTTACAATAAAGTAAAATGCAAAAACAACATTGCTTTTGCACGACGCTTGCAGAAAGCAAGATCTGATGAATATTGTACTGATCATCAAAATTAAAATTCCACTGCTAATTTTGTGAATGCATCTGTAGGTCGAGAAATGTTAAAATGTTCCGAAAAAAAAAATAAAAAAGTTGTATAAGAAAAATCGATAATTGTTGATAAAGTCAAAATATGTTGAAAAATTCAGTAATGATTGGAAAGTTTGAAAAAAGTGCAATATGAGGAAAGTTTTGAAAAATGTTCTTAAGTTAAAAATGTTGAAGAGTTGACCATATCGAAAAGTGTCCTATGAATGTCGGATACTATAAATACAAGTCTCCACACTATTCCTTATATGTCCCTCCATCCATTTTGTTCAAAAATGAATGTGCCATTATATATATCTAAGCTGGTAGAGTTCTCTAAAATTTTTTAGATGTTTGTATATATATCCTATTAATCAAGCTAAGTTTTAAGCTTAAACTTAAATATCTTTGTCTCCTCTTAAGAGCATATCACTTTAAAGGAACAATGCCTTCTTTTGGTAAGTTTAGACAGAAGAATGATTTATGAATATTGCAACAAAATTTTGTGTGTAAAATATCAACAATTTCTAAACACTTACTATTATATTATACTATCTTATATATTGTTATTTAATAATCTAATAAAAACATTCTAAGCATGTATCAAACGAACAAATTCCAAGATTTACAAAAATGTACATGCATTGTGTGTTTCCATAATCCCAAAAATTACAAAATCATCAAGTCCGCGGTTCGAATCAAACACTTGCTCTCCTTTAAAATAAAGTTACTGGCGTTTAGGACAAACTCACGGGACAACATATAATTATTAATAACCCTTTTCCCATTTATTTCCTTACACTTGCAATAAGAAAAAAAAGATAGCCCGAAAAGAAAGGGACTCAGTTTCATGTTAACTTATCAACACTTTTCACCACTCGCATCAAATTCACCACAAAGCAACAACTACACAAGCTCCGCCCATTTTACAATGGCTGCTTACATCACACCAGCAATCTCAACAATACCGCTTCAACATCAAAACAGGTACAATAAGCTGCGCATGCCGAGCAAAGTACGAACGCGATAGCACGAATATTTCAACACGCATAAGAATGAGACAAGACAATGACGAAGATGTGAACAAAACCAATATGGCAACACAAGAAGATGACATATTTTCTTACTCAACGCCGTTTGTCGCTAAGCGACAGCTGCTGCTTGTGCTGCTGCAGATGCCGAATTAACATAAAGTGGACGACACAGTCGGCACTCGTTCAAACAAAACAACAACAAAGATAACAAACCAAAACAATTCTATTGACACTTTAATAAGAAACAAATAAAAATTAAAATAATTCTTTGGTTTTCTTTCTACTGTTTTTTTTTTATATTTCCAAGGAATTACTTCATTTATATTCTTATAGTCTGGCAACAAGTGTTGGTGCGTCTGTGTGTTGGCCGCTTGCTACTGTACAAAATCTGGGTGTGCGTCTCGAATGACTTATTTATGCGAGCGTCTGGTACGAGCTCCCTGAGCGATAACATTTGAATGCAATTAACATACGCCTTTGATGCCGTCGGCAGAATTAAGTGTCACTTTTTGTTGCTATTTTTCTGGTGGGGGAGTTTATTGATAGAGTTGCCAACTCGGTGTGCTGTGTCCTAATGAATGTTACATAGGATAATTCACGTTTCGAACGCTTTAAATTGTTTCAAATTGGACAATGATAGTAGACACTGCCGGTAAAAAAACTTCAAAGCCAATAAGGTATGAACATGTGTTTGTGCATAAAGGCAAAACTTTTTTGAACATCAATTTTTGTTGTATGGTGAAAATTGTTACAATTAGTGAACTTTTCAAAATGTTGAATGTATCATGGTTTTTAAAAAAAAAACATACCTAATTTTGATTATCTGTCTCACAGCTTAAGACACATTCAAGGTTATTACTTGAAAACATGAACTTGAAAGGTTTTTATGAAATTAGAGCAAAAAAAATCATTTAGTTTCTAAAAATTTATAATTTGTTAGTAAAAAAGTTGTATGATTTTTAAGGACACTTGAAATATCAAGGAAAAGTGTTTTTTTTGTACAATATTCATGAATGTGGTAATTTAAATTTTTTATTATGCCTAAAATTTCTTATTTGCTCTGTAAATACTTTTGATTTAAAAACCAATGCTTTTCCATTAATTTTTTATCAAATATCAAAATCAAAGCCATGTCAAACATAACTTAAATTACGCAGGCATTACTTAAGCCACTTATAAAGTATTTTTAAGCTATAAGTAAAAATAAGGAATGAAATGGCAAGCCCACGCTTGAGTGAAAAACGTAACATTTTTCATTATGACCATATCAAATCGAATTAGTTGTGTGCTTAAATGCGAACACTTCTCATGGAAAATTACTAAGAAAATTAATGCTTGGCACATATGTACATGCATAGAGCATATATTATGCAATTAAAGACATTGAATTCTGGAAAAAAAAACTACGCATTGAAACTCTTTTCGTGAAGTACTTAAAATTGGCTTTTATTTACCGGATTGTGAACCTAACTGCAAGCATTTAAAACGTAGCTTCTGTCTATTTCTGGGCGTTATTGAATGTATTGTCAATTTTGATCATTGAAATTTTTCTCAGAGAGTGCGACATTGGTTTATTTACAAAAAACTTTGACAAATTGATG
Organism: Meiosimyza decipiens; assembly: GCA_963680825.1. NCBI lineage: Eukaryota > Metazoa > Arthropoda > Insecta > Diptera > Lauxaniidae > Meiosimyza > Meiosimyza decipiens. The sequence goes on along the minus strand of OY804259.1, from coordinate 89,830,540 downwards.
ATTTTAGCTCTATTTTAAAAATAAATTTTTAGAACTAAAACTCTGATGACTAAATAGTAGAACCGCACACTTGAAAGAGGAATGAAAATTAGATTTTTAATCTTCGGACGCCAAGAAGCAAGGGTGAACTCACATATGGGTTTCACAAAATAATTTCTTCCAAAAATTCAGACTACCATCGATGTAATTAGCGTCAGCAGAAATTAATTTTTTAACAGCCAGCTTAATATATATGTAAAAATATTTATGAACCTGTGCTATTACAAGTAAAAACTTCGCGAAAAGAAGAAAAAAATTAAGAAAATTTATTTTCTTTTAAGAGCAGTAGTGAGCCAATAGATGGGAAAATAGCTTTGATTTTAAAATTTTACATTCAGAAACATGAATAACCTCAAAATCGTGAACACCCTCGGTTTTAATGTGCACTGTACTATGAAAAAGTCATACTGTAGCATTTCTGATGCAATATATCACAGCAACGCTTATCTTATCTAATATATATTTAATACCACATTATATTTCTCTCATGAAATAAAGTCGTATGTTGTCCTCAAAAAACCCGTATTTTAGTTTCCTTCTATATATGTATTTTGGATGAGGTTACTTCAATAAAAATTTGAATATAACAGTATGGACTTGGTCTAGTATATGTCTCAATTTAAAAGTATTTAAACAAAAAAAAAATGGTGCTACATATATTTTATTTTATTATTGAGTGTGCAAGAAAGTATATAATATATATATATCTGATTTCTTTTCGAAATTCCTGCCATAATTTTGGATATTTTGAATTTTTTACTGATGGCGCGCAATTTCGTAAATATTGGCATAGAAATAATTCGTCCAAATGCACATTTAAATTGAGAAAAAGTATCATCAAGTAAAATATGCACATATTACCATAATAGAATCAAAATTTCAGCTTAAACCATCATTCATTACTCAGACAAAGTCAAACGTCCTCAATAAAAAATTAACCAAAATTTGTATTATCTTAATTTGTAAAACTTGTAATTGGTAAAGGTTTCTGTATCTTTGTCGAGTTTAGAGGTACATTTATGTATAAAAAATAGCCATTTTCGATTATAAAATAGTAGGTATATTGAAATAAAGAATGCTTAACGAAAAATGTAGTTTGTATCGCACTCTAAACTGTCGTGCGTCGCCTAAAATAAATTAAAACATTGCATACATCGATGTATCGAAAATTTAATTAAAAAAATTCGATGAGAAAAGTTTGTACAGAAATATCGATATTATCAGATAGCTTAAACAAAATTGATCTTACTTTTATCTCTGTCACATGTATTTTCAATTAAAAGTTAGTACGAAATAAATTGCTTTATTGCAAATTTATATGAAGTTTTAACAAGGCAGCTTACTTCCCAAACTGAACACTAAAACTTACTAATCTCCAGACTCGACAAAAATTCGTTACATAATAATGCAAACTTTAATTTATATTACAAACTTTTTATCTGCAAAATAATAATGTTTATCCCACTGTTGTCTATGCTTGAGTAAATATCTATATATTCATATAAAATAGCAATAAAAACTTCTTTATATGAGCAAATTTATTCAAGCATAAATGCTAATATAAAATACATGCTAACACACATACAACCATGTATTGAAATGTCAGCTTATGTGTATGGATGTGTGTGTATAATTGCTTCGCATCGGATTATTTAATTTCACTGCGCGAATTTAATTAGCTCCCTAGTAGGCAATTGAGAAAGGCCTCTTGCAGGGTCTTAACTAAAAGCTACAAGATCTGGTCTCAATTTTTATTTTCGTGTCTTGTTTTTTTTAGCAGTTTCCAATTAATTTATGGAAACTATACGACAAAAAATTGCTTACTTGGCACTCGAAAATTACTAGGGTTCTCCAACGGATACAGTAAAATAGCTATAGAAAATTATTCACTTCCACAAAGTTCCACCTTTTCTTCGTTTAGTGGAATACATACTCTCCCTCCTACAGGAGGTCTGGTTTATTTATTCCACGGAAAATCACGCGAGATGACCGGTTCAACCGAGCCATATCATATAAAGGGTGTTTTTTTTTAGAGGTTTGTTTTTCCAATAGAGATAAAACTGGCATTTTATGGTCAAATCTGGCCATAAATCTAATGTCATTTATGTTCAGTTTGGTTTGCCATTTCATCATGAACAGGTTGACAAAAGAACAACGCTTGCAAATCGTGCAAATTTATTTCGAAAATAATGGTTCAGTTCGCGAAGTTTACCGCAAGGTCCGTCCATTTTATGGTCGACATAATCGTCCATAGGAGCAATTAATTCGGTTAACCATGGATCGTTTTCGCACTACGTTTACTCTATGTGATAATACGCATCCGCAGAGACGTCGAACAGTGCGCACCGAAGAAACAATTGCCGCTGTAGAGCAAAATGTTGAAGAGGACCCGAATGAATCGATTCGCCACCGTGCACAGCAATTGGAGCTTTGTCCATCAACTTTATGGAAGATTTTGCGCAAAGATCTTGGCTTGCGACCTTACAAGATCCAGTTTGTGCAAGAATTAAAGCCGCGAGACCATGCAATGCTTCGTGATTTTGGTGTATGGGCCGAAAATGAGATTGATCCCGATGCTGATTTTCATCGCAAAATTTTGTTCAGTGATGAGGCTCATTTTTGGTTGAATGGCTACGTCAACAAGCAAAATTGCCGCATTTGGAGTGAAGAGAATCCACATGAGACCCTTGAGACGCCATTACATCCACAAAAACTGACTGTTTGGTGTGCTCTATGGGCTGGTGGAGTCATTGGGCCATACTTCTTCCGAAATAATGCTGGAGAGTCAGTTACCGTTAATGGAGACCGGTATAGAGCCATGATAACCGACTATTTTGTTCCCGAATTGGATGGCATGAATGTGGATGAGTTGTGGTTCCAACAAGACGGCGCTACATGCCACACAGCCCACGTCACAATCGATTTATTGAAGGAAACATTCGATGAGCGCATAATTTCGCGCAATGGACCTGTCAATTGGCCACCAAGATCGTGTGATTTGACACCATTGGATTATTTTCTTTGAGGATATGTGAAGTCGCTCGTCTACGCCAACAAACCAGAAACGTTAGGGGACTTGGAAGCCAACATTCGTGGCGTTATTGCCGACATACGGCCCCATATGCTCGAAAAAGTGGTTCAAAATTGGACCTGTAGAATTGGCTTTATTCGAGCCAGCCGCGGCGGCCACATGCCCGAAATCATATTTAAACATTAATGGCATAAAATTAGCCTTCCAATAAAGCCAAATTGATGGACATTAAAACGATTTTCTTGTATTTTATTTCAATTCAAAGCTCTATACCTCTAAAAAAACACCCTTTATAAGAGATAGTAAGATTGAAGGATATTGTTTCACTACTACCATTGAGGAAAAAGTTTCACTACTACCATTTCTTATTATTACTTTTGCCTACTGGGTTCAGTTTATTTCATTGGAATAACAAGAATTGGCATGAATGAAAAAACAGAGAGCGATGTCAGCAAACTTCCAAAGTCAAAGGAATTGGGCTCAGAAGGCTCCATTTTCACGTATGTAAGTGCATGGTGCTGGTTGGTGTGAGAAGGCAATTAATTTATAACTTTGACTTTGATGCCAGCTGTCATTTAATCAGCGTGAATAAATTCATTACCTCATTTATTATCAGAATAGGGTAAGAATGAGAAGAAATCATGCTTCCCAACAGCCTGGTAGCTACTGTTTTTTCTTTTAATTTCTTTGATGGAATCTTTAGTATCTTTTTTTAATGAAGATAATTTTTTTTTCTGCATCGATATTTTGTTGAAATTTTTTAAATTTGTTGAAAGAGAGATGAATACTTTAATATATTTTCCGACAACCTTAGACTCAATAAACTTCAAAGGATTTCAAAAGAAACAATCTGCTTTTTCTACTTTTTTGGTCTTGCCTTTGTAGCCTTTAAATTTCTGAGAAATATCTTACAACATTTTGCTGTCTTCGCAACAACATTCATGCAATTGTTGGCCACCAGCCTCAACATAACTTGTGAAATTTCATGCTGTTTGTGGCATAAAAACTGGGTCACGATCTTTTCAGCTACAGTTGTTCTCTTCTTCTTCTTTTTTATTGTTGCCGTTTTGTAGTTGCGATCTTTATTGTTAAGTGATTTTGAGTTTCGTTTTTCGTTCAAGTTATTTATGAATATATGGCATGGCTATAAACTTCCTGCAGAAGTCGTCCTATATGTGCTCGCCTTAACCCTTTTGCACTGCATGCAACATTTTAACGTCTGTTGCGACTTTTTTGTTTCGATTGCTGCTTTGCTTGTTAGCACAGCAGTTGCAACTAAATATTTGGTGCACCGTTGACGATAAGTCGTAAATTAAAATTCACAAATATTTTTCAAATTTTATACACCAAATGTTTTGAAGATATTGCAATATGTTTTGCTTCCAGTTTAATTTTTCCTTTAATAATGGTCTAGATTTTCTGACAATCAATGTTATATTTGCTATCTAGTTGTTCGTTCAGAACTCAATTATTAACAAAACTTAGTGGTTACGCTCATTTATGATTTCGATAAATTCAAATATGAAAGCCTTCAAAAAAATACAAAGAAGCCTTTCTTGTAAATAAGTCTTTTCGAAACTTAAACAATATTATAAATTAACTTTAGTTACTTAAAAACTAGTGGAAACTACTAGCAATTACTTGGAAGATTTCAGTGACTCTAGCCAGAAACTACTACAAGGACAAAGGTTTTTTCTAGGTTACTAGGTTATTAAAAACAATATCTTCTTCCTGTTATCCAGAGGCAGCTAGTCTACGAATTCTGAAAAATTTCTTTCTATATTTTTTTGGTAGACAAGTTTCTTATGAGTTACGGCACGAATTATTTATGGGGTATGTACTTTGAATTTGCTTTCAAAGCATTGAGTGTATATGAAAATAAAAGAATTCGATCATCGATTATTGACTTAAACATATCTAAGAATGGAGTTACAAACCACCAGAAAGTTCACCTCAACTTAAAATGCAGTAGTCATATTGAATTCCGTACAACTGTTGCAGAACGTTTTATAAGAACAATTTTTTGACAGTCATCAGTCAATTTTCGGTGTTACTAGAGGAATGAGCTTAATAGTAGTACCACTGTGGTAAATTTAAAAAAAAAATTTATTATAATGAACAATACCTTTGGACTGACAGTTTTTGTCTGCTGTCTAAATTCTTAAACTTAAGAGTGACTTATAATTTCGTAAAGTGAGACAGCTTCCAGTTCATAAATACATACAAATATACAGTTTTTACAATTAAAACAAAGTTTTCTCAGAAACCTGTGGGGACTAGGAAAATTGTTGTAATTCTAAGAATATTTAAATATTATGTTTCGTCAGCTTCTCCACTGATTTCTAACTTCAGATCTACCAATGACTGAATCCTAATTCCACGGCTACTTAGATGAAAAGTTTTTGATTTCAATCCAAAAATTATGAAATTTTGAGGAACATTAGACGCACATTTTTTTTTTGTGCCAAATATGATCATCAGTTGCTGAAGCATTCTTTTACTGCACAAAAACTTTAAACTTTAAAGTTTTTTTAGCTGTTGAAATTTTATCAGTGGAATATCATTTAGTTTTGCTGACAGATGTGGCTGTTTCTTTCACTTAAAACCTCCATTTGAGCTTCGTGATTTTGTTTCTGATTTCAAGTATCGTAACATTATACTAAAAAAAAAGGATTCAATCAGAGATATTTTTTATTCTTCTTGATTCCGAAGTAAAATTCTTCATTGACTGTATTATTCGAAGATATTGAAATCTAAGAAAGTTTTACAGAATTTTTGTGTGAAAACTTTCAAATTATATCCATTCTGCTCAATTATATTCTCTAATTTCGGCTGTTTTGATTATGTTTTTTATTTGATTTAAGAATGATTCACAATTATTGACTTCATGGAAGGTTTTAAATGCTTATATAAAAATTGGAGTTTCCAATTAGTAACCAATAAGAACACTTTTGAAATGGAAAAACGTATGATAATATTGCTCGAAAGTGGAAAAAAGTAGCTTTCAGTTCTTAAATCTAAAACTCATCTATTTGAAATTATTTAATTACATCGTTGACTTACGGTGCGAACCTGCTCAGTCCATTTTCTATAGTAAATAATCAAACTGATCGAAAGGAGTGTACGCAGTATGAGGTTTTCCTTTTCCGTGAGTTCTTTTTCATAAACAAACGAATTTGTATCTATAAAGCTGGTTTATATCGACGTAATCAGTACTTCTTTAATATTTTTGTTAGAATGGAAAAATATTTTTTGTACTTACCAATTAGAATTAACACTTTATTTATTATCCAATATGTCCAGTTAGTTTTGAAAAGATTAATAGAAATGAATTTTCTTGATCAGGAAGTTATTTTTTGTGTGTAACGTTTTGTTAATATTCCTTTTATAAATTTTAGTGTTTTATTTGTATATTTATTATTTTATTTTTGACACAAAATTTTCATTTACACGAACACGACAGACGTATAGCTAACAATCCGCAACAACACCAATAAATCATGTTAATTGTAGATATCGTTTTTATTCTCAATTCACATAATGAGAGAAACAACAATGAATTATGTTAATGAAACACGAAACACAAAAAATTTAGAATTATTTTTATATTCCTCTTTGAATAAACTTTTTTCTTTGTGATATTCATTCTTTTTTTTCTTTTTGCGAACGCAACGTTTTTGTTTGTTTGCGGCAGTAGTATCAGTCAGAATGTTTTCTATCCGTGTGTGGGGCTGACTGCTTTTGATTTATAACCTGTTTATGAAAAGTTTTACAACAGCGCTCCGAATTCAATGAACTGCCAAATCGAAAAACCAAAAGTTCAAATACATAAAATAATTCTTTTAAATCTTTTGCACTCTCATGGAACTTTTACTGAATTATTTTAAGAAAAATTGAACACCGTTTGTTTAATTAGTTTTCAACTTATTGTTAGCTTCAACTTTTTATTATATTATTATTTTTTATTATTGTTATTTTCTATCGAAAATTCACATCAGTTGCTTTTCTATTCGATTTCTAGTTCTCGCACACGTAACATACACCATTGAAAAGCTGAGACAACGATTTTTCACACGTCCACGCCGAGGTCCTGATCCCGATCCTGTGGCCCATTGTTTCGCCTGTTGTTTATTCTAGAAAAGATATCAATCGGCAAATGAATGAAACGCTAAAGAAGAAGAAGAAGCAGCAACAGCAGCAGCAAAAGAAGAAGATGTCGACAGTGCAAAGAACAAGCAAGGACGATAACGACAACTGCGACGACAACGGCGACGTCGACGCCAATAAAAAAATGTCCAAAATTATATATATATATATCTGTATGTGTTGTTGCTTTTCAAACACATTTACACGAGCTCAATTGAAGAATGCGATTAAAAAAACTCTGTGTGCACTGTGATGGCGGAAGGAGATGGCAACAAACCGCGATGACAGAGAGTGAAAATGAATAAGAGTGTCAGAATTCTTGCTCTGAGACTTATATCCACTGCACAACCACTGCGCCGTTCGAACAGTGGGATGATATGCTCAAAAAGTGGAGAACTTAAGCTCCACCAATTGCACGTCAGTTAGAAATTTTTTTGTTTTTAAGAATTATTTTTTTGAAAATTAAACTTTGAAGTTGAAGATTTCGATTTCTGATTTTGAATCAGTTAAAGAATAGCGGAATTGAATGTGTTAAATTATGAAAATGACGCTGTTCCTTTATTCCAACTAAATACAACACGTTACCTAAAGTATTAGTAAATCCACGAAAGCAATGCACAAATATCACTCGAATATCATTCATTTGTCGTGTTCAGGGTTGAGCTATGTATATGGGACAGTCCGTTTTTGAAAACCAAAGGTTTCTTAAAAGGCATAAGCAATATAGTTATAATAAAAAAAAATAAAGATTGGTTTAAAATTGTTGGAAAGCTTGTCAATAAATTAGAAAATCATCAGACGATGGTACGCTCTTCTTATGACGATATTTCGTGGGATGATCGATATCACCAATAGCTTTGAGTAAATTAATAATATATTGAAATGGAAAGGATTTTTTTGTCGGAAGCACTGCTTGTTTAATAACATGTTTTTGTATGAGGAACGCAGTCCTTAGTGAAATGGTGTTCTTTGTAAAAAGGCATGAAAATGGTCAAAAATTTTGTTTGATGCTTCTATTTCCATTGATCCTCAAAACCAAGAAGTTTTAGAAAAACTGTATACCAGAAATGCTAAAAAAATGTAAGACTAAGTTTTGAATGTTTATCTCACAAGTTAGAAAAGAAATGGAGAAGCACAGCGACTAAGATTTTTCTGGACCAGAAATGGATGGATGATTAAGTGAGTACTTGTGACACCTCCCACAGATCACGCAAGTTATCCAGGAAAATACTGTAAACTAGGAAAAATAACTACACGAAAGAAACAAATTTTTTCCACTAAATACGTGCTGATTTATACAAGGAGGCGTAGCATCTCCGTTCAACGTTAATCTTTTAGGTATCATACAACCAAGGCTTTTCAAGCATGAGTAACGAAGCCTGTGGCTAGCTAACTATGTGATAGAAACACTTTTTGGTAAAAGATAGTGTTTGACAGGACGAGTTGGCGTGGCAGTAGCAAAAGCTTTAAATTATTATGTTTCATTGGTTTCTCAAAGGAATGCAATAGAAGTCAAGATAAGAACAAAGGAAATTAAATGGAAGTCAAGATAAAAACAGTAATTTGATAGAACAGATAGTTGAGATAAAACATATACACACTATGAAGATTTCAATCAAAAAAGTTAAAGGAAAGAGACGGTAATAGAAAAATATATTACAGTTTGAAAACAGTATGCAGACAGAGAACCTTTGGCGGAAATAAATTAGAGTTATATAAAGAAAGATATGTATATATATAAAGGGATATGGAGGAGTAGCGAGAAAACCGTAATTTGAATTTAATTTCTTATTACATATTTGAGAAGCTTTTCAGCACGAAGCCTAGACGATTATTCGTTAACTAATTCAACCAACATGAGTTACATGAGTTCACCAACAATGGCCTTAACTGAATAGAGAAAATTGGATACCCTAGTGCTATTTCCAATGTTAAAAAGCTCACTAGATAGCGGAAAAATTCGATTCGATTGGATTCACGTTGCCGGAAATCAGCAATTGAAGTTTGGTGACAAACATTGGAGTGGAACACTCGTATTTATAATACTTGAAGCCTTAGTCATACTGTACAATGTTATACAGCTAGACAGCTAAAACAACAACACGATTTACAACAAAAACAACAAGAACGTCAAATCCTAGACGGCAACAGAGCTGACTGGTTTCGTTAGCACTTGGGGCTGCTCCTTGTTGCAGTTGTCGACATACCACTGTCACTCAGGGTTGCCAGTGGTGGTAAAACTTTGCTGTGCTGCTTTTTGCGCACATTTCTGCGACTCGTCATCTTGGATGAATTTTTTATGCGCCGGGCTCAAAGTGAGAAAACCAAAAAAAGCACAACGTAGTCTTTTGCTGCGAACCGATGCGAAACTGAAACATGACTGAAAAAAGTCATAAAATCAACAGCAACAACAACAACTTCGGTAATAAAAACAACAAAATGCCAAAAGAGAATATAAGATGAAACAGCAAAATACAACAACATCTAAATTCAGGGTAATAAAAACTTTTCCTTGCTCGCTCACTTTGACCGCCTTTTGGGATGGAGAAGATACTCGTTCCGATAGATAGAACTGCTTTTATATAGAGCTACAGATATTTTGATACATATGTGGCGCATACAATTATTTCATCCAAATATAGTATATAAGATTTTATATCAAGTCTGTTCTTCGCTGAGAGTAGATACATTTGTATCTTTTTTATATACGAGTAGCATCTCATGGTTGTATTTCTTTTCCTTTGTGCAGCATGCGCTGCGCATTGATGCCGTGTAATTTCAAAATCGAATTACAAAAAAAGGAGTAAAAAATATACAATTCTTATTGTAGCGATATTCTGGCATACCGTCTGTTTGGCATTTAATTAGCAATCGGAGCGATGTAGCGAAAATATGCGAATTATAAAAGAAAAGAAAACAAAATCGATGAAATACGCGCCCCCTTATGAATTTGAACAACTTTGCTTATGATTGGACTCTATTTGAATGAGGATATGTTTGTAGATCTATTGAATACCAAGTAACCATCTCGAATATTTGAGATTTTGCTCGCATGTCAAAAGTTTTTTATTAGAATTCTTGAAATAAAAAAGAACATCATCGCTTTTTGCTACTCTAGATTGATCAATTCGGTGTCTTGTTAAATTTAGAAAATTCAAAAGTCAAGATCAAATTTTGCATCATAACAAGAAATATAACTTTAGCCATACTAAGCTGTGTGCCGCGGTCATGTGGTATTGCAACGAATGGTCAAAATTCACGGTAATAACTGAGGAACTATATAAAATTTTGGAAAAATCCATATCCAAAGTTAACGACACACAAACTCCCTATTCCGAACAAGACATCGTGTGTTCGTGACGATCTCTCACCGAAGGTTTTGAATGAAACTGTTGTATACTGATGTGGGAATCAATAATATTGGGAGGCAGATTAATTCATCTCACGACTGACATAACAAGTCTTTTTACTCGATATCTTCTTCTGCGTTACCTTTTGCTACATCTAGTGCATTAACTATGAATGCGCATCACACAATGTGGCTCTCACCGATAACATTTGATCCCTTATAGCTTAACTCGACGCACCTATTTTTCACCAAGATTTTAACATAAAATATGAAATATTCACATCCACTTTTATCTCCTAATCCGTATGTATCCACAATAAATACATAATTCAGTGTGAGCAGCATAATAATATATACCCTGCATGATTACTCTTTCAAAGATGTAGTCGGTTTACCGAAATGTACTCTTCAACAGCACTTGCAATATTAAAACAAAAGTGTCAATATCTGACAAAAGCATCACCGCACTGTAGATTTTACCCTCCATCATCAGCTATGAATGTATTGTAGAACCTTAATAAAAAGATTGGATAAGACATCAGACAACCACGGCTATGCCGGCGACGACAACGATGTAAAATGATGGCATTTTTGGTGGTTGTTTGACTCCATAGCGTCGACCAAACACTTTGTGGATGGAGCGTTCCACATAACATGAAAATCACATTTCACTGGAATGAGTGTTTGCCTTTATATCGTTTTTATCTTTCTTATTTTTTGGGACCCTTGCAACAATTTTTTGTTTTACTGATTGTCTTGGAAGGGGACATTTTTTTAAACTGATTGTCCTAATACATACAGTTGCTCAACATATTGTTTGCATGTAAATAAATCAGAATTATTTGTATTAAAAATCACAGAAGAGTCTTGGCTTGTTAAACAAGTAAATGACACTTCACGTGGCCATTCAATTGAGTCAAGTTATTTATTTGTTAAGAGAGGAAAATTAACCTGGTGGTGGCTGAAGACGTCTCAAAGTTGTCAGGAGAAAGCATATGTTGGCGTGAAATATGTTGCTGAAGTCACAAATGGTGATGAGAGCTGAGTTTCATTATGAAAACTGATTGGTTCTGCAAGAAGGATTACATAAGTGTACCGCGGTACCACAGTGAACCACTGCTTCGCTTTGATGAGCCAGCTAAGGCTCAGAGCAACTTTAGACAAAGTTTTTTTTGGAATTATATGTAATTTAATATGATATGTGCATATTCGTATTTATTTTAAAATTCAAATGAAAGAGTTGCTCACTTGACTTAAGTGTTTTTTACAAATGATCAATTAGTTGATCGACTGTATATGTATCAGTTTTTTTTCATATTGGGATTATTAGCTTACTGCATTTCAGTTTTTAATCTGCCATTGAAAATTCCTTTTAAGTTTTATGTGAGCTGAATTGGAATATTCTTTTTCACCATTTTTTTTTCGACTATGAATCAAGGCGTTAATGATGATGTAGAATCTTATGATAATTTTAGTTTCATAACCATATTTTGTGCTTTCATTATAGTCACTTAAAAGTGTTTGCTCTGAATTGTGGTATTGGAACCTAATGCAATAAATTATGGAATGGCTATATATTTTTTGTTCGGTTACGAATCGTATGTGGACTCAAATTTTGTTTTTAAAACTTTTTAATCAAAATTTATAGAAGGTTTATTTTGAAAATTACCTCATTTTAATTTATGTGAAATTTCAAAAGACGAGAGAATATTTCGTTTCATGATGCAAGCGCACCAGAATCGACATTCACAAAGCAACAGACAGTGAAACTGCGGGAGCAAGTATTTCAAAATTTGATACTCGAGCGTATTTTTGAGATTCACATAGTAAACTGACGATATGACATAGCTTTTTCCCAAAAACGCAATCATCACAAGTCCCATACCTAAGAACGGCCAGTTCAACGCGCCAAACATGAGAGAGACATTTTGCTACAAGTTCATGTTTCATTCGCAGGATAACAAACCTCACTTGGTGAATACAATTAACATACGGGCATAGCGATCCATCTTTCGCGAACTTGTCTTCATCAACTTATCTCTGTCTGGGCTTGTTAAATTTAAATATTTTCAAATTTTGATCAAAATTCAAAACGAAAAATGTGACGTCAGTATTGAATAATGTGACCACTTTTCCTGAACATATTTGCTTACAAACTTATTACACTTTACACAGGGCAAGCAAATTGTTCATATAAAATTTAAGTATTCTATGTAGATAACAATGATATAAAAATTTCATAAAATAAATATATTAAATTTCGCATACAATACGGCAGATGGGACTAAAAACTCTTACGGTGTAATGCTCCTTCTACGTCTCGCAATTAGTTTTCTCCAGAAACTATGCATAGCACGTATCATAACGTAAGCTATGCTCCGTAAAACAAATCACACTACTCCATTTCCGAATATCACCGAATTAGTAAACTAATCAATAATCAATTTCATCAGACGATTTTGCTGAAGGGATAGGAGATATTCATACGCTTTAAAATTAATTTTCAGCGGGAAGACTAATGTTTGCAGATGTCAAGACAAATTTTGTATAGAATAAATACATTGTGATTTAACATTAGATCTAATATTACTAAATACATATTGCGCTCATTTTATACTTTTAGGTTTGGGTGTCTCAAAAACCTGATGTGATGAACCGTTTTTTAAGTTGGTTCCAGATTCAGTGACTGAAAAGCCTAAAAGAAAAGTAAAGTCTGACTTTAAAAATTCTGTTTTTAGGAAAACATTTTTTTTATTAATTATTCGAATTTTTATATAAAAAACATTTGGGCAAAACTCAACTGCGAAGGTAGGTAAGAAGCAAAATGTAGCATATCCTAAAAAAATTTAAATATTGTTAAAAATAGAAGAAAATAGTACCCCATAACAGTGAATCTAATGTTAGAAGAGGGATATCAGTAGGATTTTTAATTTGTAATTCTTTGCCTTTTATCTTTTGAAGAACCTCAAAAAATGCACTTTAAGCTATCACATATCACCTATCCTTACAGTGAAATTAGTTCATGTCAAATAAGACTAATTTGTTTGAATCATTTTGTAATTTTTTTACCAATTTCGGCTCTATTATTAATTGAGGCACTCTGTTAGGAGACTTAGCCTATTACTAGTGGCATTGGTAGGCCGGAGCAAAGAGATTATTTGCCGCCCCCGACCGACAGAAAACTTTGGGTTTTTTGTTTACAACATGCGAAAATTTTATTGATTAAAAAGAAACGGTCATCACTTTTGACATCTGGAAAACCCTAGCAAATCAAAACATATTTTGGAATCTGCACCAATATGCTAAAAGCTTAAGTCACATTTCATATTACGATAACCATATTGCCGCCCAAGCGTTACGCCCGAAGCGGCCACCTCTATGTACGATACCACAAAAATCAAAGGACTTGAGAAAGCAAGTATTAGTCAGCGAAACCAAAGTTACAAGTGTTGCTGCAAACCCATTATTATTTACTTTGGTGTTTAGTTTTTTTGTTCATGATTTGTCTACCTCTGATTTTCTGATACTTTGAGGATTTTTTGTTAAGATTCGCAATATTTGGAAAGTGTTTCTCCTAATTAAAATTATTTTAACTTTTTGATTTCCAAGCAAAAAGAAGTGAAGATTTTTTAACATTTTTTTTAATATTAATTTCAGACAATAGTTCTCATAAGACTTACATAAATTTTTTTATTTCATTGTTTTTAATTTTTAATGACTTAAAGGTCAGTCAAAAAACTTTACAATTTATTTATTGCCAAAGTACATCCTGTGTCGTAAAACGCCCTTTGAAGAACACAAATAAATATTTTTAACAAATGCATACATACGTATGTATCTGTATAAAGTTTTATGTTATGTAAATGATATACTGTTTCCATTTTATGAAGTACATGCGCAGTTCAAACGCAATCAATTTTAAGGTTCAAATGTTAACAAATATCCTATATGACACCCTGACATTTGAGATAATTTAGGTACATGTACATTTATTTTCTACGTGTGTGCGTGTGAAGGCAAATGTATGCAGCCAGACAGGATTTTCGTATTCATCACCCTCATTTTGTTAACAAATAGTAAAGGTTGTCAATTGAACAAAACGAATTTGAATTTTGATCATATTGACACGTCCATTGTTGCCACAGAAATTTAATTAAATTTCATTTGCATTTCTCTTACTTTGAAAAGCCATATGAATTATTTAGCATTAGTAATTGAATATTAATTACTTAGCAGCATTGAACACTTTTGAAGGTTTGGAGTCTATGGAAATTTGTTAAAATTTCTCTAAGGAAATTTTTTTTATTAATACATATACAAATTTTGGCTCCACAGCCTATGTATTTATGTGGCACATCAGTCCAACGTCTCTGATGCCATTTTATTGATTTCATGTTTTGTAGAAATCCAGAAACTAAATATTGCGAAACTTTTCATGGATGATTATATGTGTAGGTAATTGAACCATTTTCAGCGACTCGCCAGACATGGTGTTCAAATGAAGGGCTTAAATGAATGAAAAGGAAGATCATATTTTCTTTATTGAAAATATTAAGCATAAAATTCAGATCGAGGACACGTAAAATATAAAATTTTTTCATTAGTAGATTTTAAAAAATTTACTTTATCTATAATAAAAAATATTCTAATTGGTCGTGTTGAACCAGCTAATGGCGCCGCACAGTCCTGAATTCGTAACCAATTTTTATGTTCTTTGGCTTAAAATTTAGAGAATTAAGTATACTTTTAGACAGTGGCGTGCCGTGGCGTTTTCAGCAGGGTGTTCAACGTGTATATGTTGTTTAAATATGAATGCCTATCCTAAGTTTTTTGCAAGACCACGACGGTTACGTGATAGACTGAGATCCCATTTTTATTTTTTTATACATTTTGTTTGTTCTTTTTCTGCTGTTTTTAATATTTTTTTTTTAGTTTGTTTAAAGTTTTTATTATTATCTCTTTTTTATTCCAAACAATTTTATTGGTATGTCAGTTCAATACGACGTGGTTTTTTTAAAAAAATTTCCAGAACCTCATCATAAAAGCTGTTTTTGCTTTTTATTTCTTTAAGAAATAATTTTTCTATGGAAATTAAAGCCAGTTCCGACAATCTCTGTTCCCACATAGTGTTTCTCGAAAAAGTCTTTATGCGCTTAAGTGCAGAGAATAATCTTTCAACAGAGCTACTTGAAGTTGGAATTGTCAAAACTAAGGAGCTTAGCTTTAAAATTTCTGAAAACGTATCTTTCAATTCCAAATTCAAAAGAATTTCGAGTATATCTTTGATGAAAATACTATATAATACACTCAACTCATTTCTTGGCTTAACAAATTCGAAGAAGGGGGCATATGAAATATTAAGGCTTTCAATAGCCTCATCTGGAAAACATCTTTCGAAATTGAGAAACTTTTTTGAATTCAATAATTACAAAAATTTTAATCTTTAAATCTTATATCTATTTGTGTTGATTAAGTATCAATTATTTCAAAAAATACACGTTTGTATCGCAACTCAAAACATTGCAAGTTCAATAAATTCAGAGCACACACACATCGCAGTTTTCTCTGTCAAACATTTTTAAACAGCACTGTGCTGTGTAGTGCTTCACCGAGGCTGCGAGGCAACCTCGTTCAATCGAGGCGAGACCGAGGCGAGACCGAGGCGAGAACGAGGCGAGGTGGAAAAATAAATTTGCCTCGCTCGACCGAGGCGAGGCGAGATCACACCGGCACCTCGCCTCGCCTCGTTCCTGCCTCGTTCTCGGTTCTGAGAACGAGGTGCCTCCAAGCCTCGCTTTAACACTTGCTCGTATCGGAAGTAAGTGCAGTATTTTTTGTTTTGATTCAATTTTTTGAAATTTGACTCGATATTTATTTATTGGAAAGCACAGATAAGGCTATAAAACTTTTATTTTGAGTGCATCTTTAGGGGGGCCCTCATACAAAAATATTTTTTAAATATCATTTTCCCGAAGACCACATTATTATATCTTAATTTCACATTAAGAAGCTCAGCTTAGGTTACTTTTATTTAGAGTCCATATATTTCGCCATATCTTCGGTCTTTAGAGTCAGCAGTACTAAAATGATCTCTAATCGAATGAGAGTTAGAATAATACAGCTACTACTCTCTTTTGTTATTATTATATGACGAAAGATTTAATAAGTGGACCCCAACGTTCGGTAAAAAATTTTGTTGTTAATGTCCAAAACCGTTCAACCGATCGCCTGAAGATTTTGCATGTGTTTATGTTTCTTATGATTTGGGGAAGGTTCGTAGCATACTTTGGTATTATCAACTACTTGCCGCAGATGAATAAATTTTTTTTTTTATATCTCAGTATCTATATGACGTAAATAGATACGATTTGGTACATATAATTCTCATAGTTTGTAAAAAGTTCGTAGCTTAGCTTGATTTGAATAAAAATGGACAATGCCACGCCGTCCCATATAAGAAAAGAATTAAATTCATCATAGCTCATCAATCATCATATATGATTCAATCCACCAAAAATAAAATATATTTTATTTACTTCTTGAGGCGAAGATACGCGCGCCGGCTTTGCTAGTTGAATATATCGTTGGCATACAAGCAAAATTGACCATTTTTTTTAACAACCGAAAATAATATATCACAAATTTAAGAGGATGTAAACATTATTTGTTTGCAGATAGTCAATTTTGCTTGAATGCCGACAATATACAGGACTGATAATTCTTTTTCAGTTTAATAAAATCCTCGGTTCTTATCGAGGCGAGGCGAGGTTTCGGCGAGGCGAGGCGAAGTATGTGATTTCAAGACCTCGGCCGAGAACGAGCCGAGGCGAGACTCAAATTTACAAAACGAGGCGAGACCGAGAACAACTAAAACCTCGCCTCGCCTCGGGTGAAGCACTAGTGCTGTGATGAGGGCAGAGATTCTCTGCCAGAGAAGCGGCCGTTGGTCGTTGCGTGTGCTCTAATATCCTACGAACGCAGTTTATGGTTTATCATGAGCATTTCGTTAGAATGTGTATAGAGTAGATTTTTTATTATAGGTTTTTGCTTTGACTTGGTGCGACATCAGCAGCGCACACTCAAGTGGGTTGGATGGAATTCAACATCGTCAAATAATGTTGCGTTTCACACATTTGATTTGCTACGATGAGCTAGAACAATTGTACTCGTATGACGTGCATATATTGTACGCTTAGAGGAGAGAACTATGATATGATGGATATGGTATGCTGCAGCGTGCCGGTAGCAACATTGTCAAATTATTGACAAATATGAAAACGTCTAATAGAGATTAAAAAAAATGCATCGGATTTAGGTTGGGTGTGCGGAGAACACCTGCGCACCTTAGAGTAAACGCCACTGCTTTTAGATGTAACTGCCACTTTTTACTTTTTCTTCAAAATCCGTATGGCGACTCAGCTGCGGCAGCGTTTTTTACCATAAGAGACGGTGCCACGCTGACTTAAAGAACTTTGAGTCTCTAACAATCTTCTTCAGGGTTCAATCAATCTCCAAATCAAATTTCATTAAAATCAGTCTATTAGCTTAGCCGTGGAAACGCATTTTCTTGTTATGAGCATGGTATCGCCTCCTATTGGAAGAAAATTACAATATGCACTGCCTCTCTCCACATTCTTTTCAACAAAAAAGGATAATGTTGTGTTATTCCATACATATTTATTCATTTTCATAGATTGTCTTGAATGTGGAGAAAAAATTGTTGATAGCATCCCTTATCCAAGTAATTAATTATCTTCAAAATGGAAAAGTGGCATATACATCTAAAAGTATATTTAATTCTCTACATTCTAAGCCAAGGCACATCAAAATTGGTTAAGAATTCAGGGCCGGAGGTAATTTTGTAATAGCAAGACGTGAATTTCATTCTGTGCTCCGTCTGGCTGAAAACATTTATCGTCTTCAAGCTGTTGAAGTGTTCAATTGAAGGAAGGTCGTAATATTTGGCTATCATGCGATCATAGCGCTCAGTTTTGAGTATAATGGTCATTCTCTCTCCATCCTCAAAGAAATATAGACCAGTAATGCCAACAGAACATAGCGCACATTAAACAGTTTCTTTTTGCATACACAATGGCTTTCCCGAGGTCACTTGGGGGCTTACAGAAGCTCCATAAATGGCAATAGGGGAGCTACGGTGGTGGTCTCCTAGGACGGCAAAATAGTTCTCGTTATTTGAAATTCAAATATTGTGTTTAGCTAGCCTCAGGTTTTTTAGATGTAAAAAGTATAAGATGACCTTTCTCTGGTGAGAATAAAAAATCATACCTTGGGGTCGGTAAATGACCTATTCGTCCCGGGCGCAAAATTTTCACGGTACGCCACTGTATCGGTGTTTTCTTTGTGAAATCAGATTTGATTGCCTGTCATCAGGCTACAATTCTAGCATGATTTGAACATTGTATGGACGAGGATGTAAGCCTGGATGCAAAATGAACTATAATGTGCAGTACAATAAATCCAAGTGGAGACGATAAATTTTGTTTTCGGCCACACTTTCACTAACAGCAGCAATACTTTCAGTAGAGCTTGCATTACAATGACTCACATGCCTTAACAATTCCATTATAGCTCCAGTTTCTTCAAATTTTCGAACTGTGATATTGTCTCACTCAGTATTTTGCTTATCAGTAGGACGATTATGACTGACATGCCCTCATTTTAAACAAAAAACATGACTTTATTGACTAACCTCAAACTAAACAAATGTCACTTTAGATAAGATACATCCATACTCAAAAGTGCATTTGACAGCTACCAAATCCCAAGGTTGCACTTTCGGAGCAACGAAATGAATAGTCAGTTACATATTTATCTGAAGCCATTTATTCTTTCGAAAATTATACGTAAAATTTTTATTAGTCTTTGGTTTCCTCGCAAGATGGAAATGTTCTCAAACATTTTTTATAGGGAAGATCAGAAGTGTTATCAACTACGGTGATATATGATTGTTGTTTTTGAAAATTTCACCCATAAAAATAGACGAGAGTAAAATTGGCAATCACCTTGCAGAGAACAAACTATGACAGTTGAAAAACAACTATCACCTTATCGGATAGCAATCCTGATTTGAATTTTACTGGAAATGTTCGATCAATAACACTGTGTGACATCAATTTCCGATATAAAATGAAAAGAATGTGCCAATTAATCGAAACTTTACGATATTTTTGTGATCAAATGTCACGATTTTTATTTCTTGTCAAAACAAAATGAAGTCTTAATTGACCGAAAAATTGAACACTGGCTAAAACTAAAAAAAGAGAAACATAAAAAGCTTACAAATTCTTAAAAACTGACTTTTCGTCACCAGTAGGTAAAGACTTGCAACATTTGTATGGTGGTTATAAGGCAACTGGAGCTCTTTCCGGTTAAGTCAATAAAGCCCATTTGCAACAAAATTTATTTTGTAACTTCTATAACTGAACTTACACAGCTCAAATTGTCAATGAGGGGAAATCCTACCATCTCCAGTTTAATTTTTGTTCAATAACAAAATTCTTTAAAAAAAAATTTTAAATAAAACAACAACCCCATGAAATTTTATTTTATTTTAATTTAGTTTACTTAAACAAATATGATTTTATACATTAAAATTATTTACTTATTTTTATAAAATACATTAACCTTTTTTTCGCTTTAAATAAAAGTTTTTTTTTAATATCTAAACTTTTTTTGTTTTTTTTTTTCATTTCTTTTAAATATTCTCATATTTTAATGCAAAAGGAACCAAAATAAATATTTTGAATTCAACCAAATTAAATATTTAAGATAAATAAATATTAGATGATTGAAATTACAGGGAAACTGTATTGTGTTGCAGTTAAGCCATTAGTTATTATTTATGTGTACACTCCAAGAACTGCGCTTGAATTTCATCAACAATCTACCAATAACTTAAATTTATTTCAGTACTATTTTGAAGAAACGGTAAATAGGTTCTACAGACGATCAGTATTCAAATAACCGCATAGTTAACATAATAAATATCATAAAATAAATTTCGTCAAGTTTTTTTTATTTATATTATTTGATCTCATTTTCGAATCTTTTCAGCATTACCTAACATTTATGGGCTAAGACAAAAAAAGGAAGTTACATTTTTTAGAACGCTGTACTGTAAATCAAATTTTTAAATATCAATGCCTTAATGGAAGCAATGAATTTAAGAATTTTTAACATTTTCAGTAATTGTAAAGCTAGACACCACAAACATCATTGCAACATCTGGTCACGCTTCGGGTCCTATGGGTAATAATAATTTCCCATGAATAAATTGAAATATTTCACTAAACTCTGTGAAAACGAAGAGAAAGTGAGATAGGCCCTACTAATTTAATTTATCTCGGCCTAGTTTCACATAATGCTTTCAAATTTAATTGAATTTTCAGAATACCCCACTTTCCGTGAGTTTTTGAAAGATAGCTAAAATGTTCATAGTAAATTCAAGCGCAGTTCCGACAGTGTTGGATGTTTTTCTTTCAATTTTAGTATTGTTATAGGATATCTTCCATCTTACTTTTTTT
This sequence comes from Meiosimyza decipiens, assembly GCA_963680825.1. NCBI lineage: Eukaryota > Metazoa > Arthropoda > Insecta > Diptera > Lauxaniidae > Meiosimyza > Meiosimyza decipiens. Next base: position 89,809,431 of record OY804259.1, on the reverse strand, counting down.
CCGTATTCATTTGGTTAACATGTTTTAGCATGTGTATTGTGTGCAGGTAAATTCGTTGATGAGAGGTTATTCCATTCTTCAAGTAATGAATGTTTTCTTAATGTTGCTCTATCAAGTATTTTTTTCTTTCTTAGGACTAAATTTCAAATTTTCAACTGAACTTACTTTGGGAAAAGTTATTCAAAATTCTTATTTTGGGACTTTGGGTTTTATTCCATCATATCCCACCAAAATAAAAAATTTTAAGTTAAAAAATGTCCAAAAAAGAGTTGGTTTGGTATAGAATTAAAATCAAAAATAGCTCGCGCAAAAGAGAACGAATTTCCTAAAGAAAAATGTTATAAATGATACACATACATAATAAATGAAGAAGATTTTTTGGAGAAAAATCACGATCTTAACGAAACGAAGCTTAAACCTAAATTTTAAGCTATCCTTATGACGAAAGTTAGCATAGTATTATGTGAAAATATTTTATGCGACCTTTTGGCTTTCCTTTTGGAAATATTTTTTTTATTATTCCCTGATGTAAAATCGAATGGAAATCATAAGGCTATAGCTTGAATAATTCGGCATGAGTTTATCTTTATTTTAACATTGATTTAGAGTACCCAAAATACTCACAAATTTAGCATAAGAGTTGAGCCCAGAAACAAGGCTTAAAAATCTCACCCAAATGCTATTGTCAGATTCAGGCAATATAAAATTGGAATTATTTTCATATCCCCGGGAATGGGAAATAAAAGTTTTACTAATTGAAACAGAACAGCAGCGCAGAGCAATTGTCATATTTCATTAAGAACTAAAATTTAAATACAGTTTTGGAAAATTTGAAAATGGGAACAATCAACCTGAGGAATATCATTCAAATTATGCTATGGAAACTCTTGGAGAGTGCAATAATTATTTCTTTCCAAACAAACATATACTCTTATAGATATATATAACAATATTGCCAGCATCAATTTGTGCTACAGAAAGAACTTTTTCGAAAATGTCGACCCGTTGCCAAATTAACATCAATACAGAAGAAGACATGAGCATATCTGCAGTCAAGAAAATTCGTTATGCATATTAGATTTTTTAAAACCTATAAGTAAATGCCGATTTTCGGACTATTTGTCGATATGAGCGACAGTCAACGAAACAAAATTATTCCGATAATATTTATGGAGGTATGCGCACCTGAACTTAGTATTGGTAATCACCTAATTTTGAGTATTAACTCCCGATAGCACTTGCCTTACTGATTTTATTTTATGTGCAAGAAAAAATGTATATCAGCATAGTATAGCGTACACCGAGCACTTAATGTTTTTTTCAATTACTTTAATTTCCTTCAAAGCCTAGTAGCTTTACAAACACCATGTTTTAATCTATTTTTCACTAATTTATAAGCTTTTCAGAGAAATAAACTACAATTAAATTTATATGTGTGACAAACCTGTGAATGAAATTAATTTTTCAGTCCATTAAATAATTTTATTTAAAATTAATGAAACAACAAACACCAAGCCTTAGAGACACATTTTCTGTAAGTGTAGGGTAATGTAACCGGCTGTGGGCCATCACCGGTTGTGGGCCACCCGTTATATCTTTTGACGTTTACCAAATATGGCGGATCTGAGTATGAGGTTCTGTGTAGTATACAATGACAGATAGTATTGGTGCGAACACACAAGTGAAAGGACGCATTTGATGCGCGCTACAAAGAAACGAAAAAAATCGACGAAAAAATTTACAAGAAAGTAAATTTTGATTATGTTGTGAGCGTGATATAGTGAAGTGAGATATTGCGAAAAGGTAATTGTTTTGGATTTGTATGCAGTTTTTGCGTTAGATTTTTCGATTTTATATCGGGTTTGCTTACAATTTTTCGTTACGCGAATTTTGACAGTCACTTAAGAAATGGCCGCCGTTACCGGTTGTGGGCCACCTGTTGTAACCGCATTTATTTTTTAATTTATGCATTTTTACGCATTTTCAGCCATGTCTACTCCGAAGGGAAAAAAAGACGAACCGAAGGAAACTGATTTTAATGCGATCGTACAAGCCATTAAGCGTTGTTCGATAGAAAATATGCCCGTCAGAGAGGCTGCTCGAGCCTACAATGTTCCCCGCACCAATTTGCAGCGGTATCTTAAGAAAGTTAGTGACAAATTTGATGACATCATCTCGATCGACTTCTATTAGCTGTCTTTTGGATGAAATCGGCCCCTTACAGGCCGCTGCACCCAAAAAACCATCAAATCGCGGCCGAAAGCCAATGAAAAGCGCCATTTTAACGTCTCCAGAAACCGTTGCTACTTTGCATGAAAAAGCTGCAAAAAAGCAAGCTGCTCCAACGCCCATTAAGAAAGCTAAACGGAAGGCAACGCCACCAGCCAAACCGTCGGCCAAACGCAAGAAGCCGAATTCTTCTGACGAAGAAGATTTGGACTTTTGTCTGATCTGTTTAGACCTTCTGCCATCGAAATTGACAAAAGCTAATTCCATCAAATGCAACGGTGGCTGCGATCGATTTGTGCATTTGAAATGCGCTGCTATGACAAAGAGCTATTTCACATGCGAAAATTGCGAAACTGACGAGGAGGATAATTAATTTGAAAAAGTGCCATTTTCCTGATGTTTTTTGCCCCTAGAGGCTTCATCGATGAATAAATTCCAAAATTTTATATTTCTTTGTTGGTTTTTCTTTATGATTTCGCATTTCTAGTTGATTTTCCGGAGTGGCCCACAACCGGTTACAAATTTTTTTTTGGTAAAAAACAAGCTCTTTTACAATATGTGTGGAAAAAATTGATTTTTGGAAAATAATGAAAAATTTTTCCATTTTTAGTTAGCTATTGACTCTACCTTTCCATTAGTATCAAAAAGTCCGAAAAATTTTTACTTGCATAGAAATTACAGGCAAAAAACGAAACCCGGCCCACAACAGGTTACATTCCCCTACTAGTTTTTGAGTGTAAAAAATACCTAAAAAAATTAACATTTAGAGCTCAGTGGGTCTAAAATAAACATTTTTTGGGCCAATTCTGTTCTAGCAAAAACGTTTTTATACCCCATATAATCTACCTATTAAAGAATTTTGAGATATATCGAGCAGTGTTATGGATATTATATTTTCAGAGTATTATATTTTTTCTTAAAAACTTATGAAAAAATTTATCTGTACTTTTACAGAAAAAAAAACTACTTAAAGTGCTCGGTGACGCATAAATTTGTTTTTAACAATACCTTCAAATGGACATTGTCAACGGAATCCTCAAATTTGTCATCTTAAAAACCTCTCAGAAGATGAGAGTTCACGTTATATAAGAAACTGTTCATCCACATATTTTAATTGCTCTGAACATTTTTTTAGAGATTTTGCAAATACTAGTGTACTTTAGACCCTCCTTCGTCTAAAACTCATTGTAATGATTTCCTCATGAACTTTTTTTCAGCCACATTTAAGTTTGGCAATTTCACCTTAATAAGAACATCAGCGTTATCTTCTGTGCAGCATCTGCTTTAATTATGTGGCATCCATCGATGAATTCCTTGTCAATAATAGCTTATTATATACATACTTTAACTAATAATCATTACACCCACGTTCGAGAGCAGAATATTTAAACGTTGAATTGGGTGAAAAAATGCGAAGCTATATTGAAAACCTTATAAGTGTGCATTTCAATAAGAATTACTGAACAAATCAACTCGAGCTACAAATATTTTGTTTTAATTCTTAAGGGTTCTATTGCCATGAGAATCTAAATGCTAAAAGCCGTACCAGATCAGTTGAAAATTTAAAATTTAATTTGTACATTTTTAGATATTTTAATCACTGTGTATTGTTAGTATTAAGTTTTGTTTTTACGTCGTTACTTGTACTTACCAGAATAATATTCTGTATACAGAAAATTTTGTTATTAAAAATAAAACCGAAATAATATGAGAAAATAGAGATATTATTAAAATTGATAATCATTTTCCATTTAATTTATTTCATTTAATCAAAGTTTTGTTCACTTTTAAGAATACTATTTACTAGAGGAGATTGTATTTGAATACATAATAAATATATAGTATTTATAAGTAGCATATATGTATGTATTTTTTAGCATTATCGTCTTACTATTCCAAGGGAAAATTCAATTTATATGCACAGTAGGTAATGTTGATGTAAAAGCATTAAAGTGTATAAAAGAAAATAGAAAAGAAAAGAAAACACAAAACTAAATTAAAACTTTTTCGCAGCATTGTTATTATTATTAATATTTTTCATTTAATTAGCTAAAATTTATAAAATAGACAATAACGTAACATAATAATTTGTAGCTATACGAAAATTAATATAATAAAATCTAAACAAAAATAGTACAAATATTTGAAATATAGAAAATAATTACAAGTAATTTGCATTTCAATACGTTTATAGTAAAAACTAAACACATAAGCAATAAATTTGAAACATTAACAAAAATAATTAATTAATTACAACCACAACTAATTTGTTTTTCTTTAAATTTAAAAATTTTATAAATACATTTGAAGCTGGTTTTGATTTTTCACTGTCAAGTTTTCTATTAATAATTTTACTTTTCATGAATAAATTTTATTTTATTTTAAGCCTTTAATTGAGTGAAACACGCAACACACAAGAAACTTGTATAGTTATTTATGTATGTAAAATTGTTTTTGTATTACTAAACTTTTAAATTTATAGTAATTATAGATTATATGTATTATACTTTTCTTATTTTTTGTAATTTATAACTTTTAAATTTAATTTCATAGACATCGACATTATGTTTAAGGTTTAAATACTTAAATATTTAATTGTGTGTAGTCAATAATTGTTTTATTTTTTTTTTAATTGCATTTATTGCAAAACTTTCTTCCTAATTTTTTCATCATTTTTTATGAAATTTAAGATTTTTAAATTTATACAATTTTGCTTGTTGATTTAGTGATTTTGTTTTCATTTCATTACTTAATATATACAGGAACTTATACTAAACTATTACTTAAAATTGTATAATATAAGACAAATACTAATAATTTGTTCATCATTTCTATAGGTGTTTTTGTTTTCTTGTGAAAACTTTTCTCATTTCTTTTTTTTTGTGATTTTTCTTCCAGTTTGTTAATTTTTTGGAAAACTGATTGCACTTTAAAGTATCTTAAGTCTAAGCTTTTAACTATTTCATATCAGAGGTTTGATATTAAATAAGAAAGTTGAAAATTTCAGCAACGTGTCATTTAAGTCATTTAAGATACGATAAGACAGCTGCAGAAATATCATAGACAAGGCCAAAAAGTTGAGATATTTTCAACAACTCTACGAATATATTGCAATTCACCTTTGAAACTAATTAGGTCTATGGTCTCATCTTGGTAAATTTTAATAAATTTATGGAAAAAAAAATGATAGCATGTTTAGACTTTCATATAAATTCAATGTGGGAAATAGATTTGGTAAAGAGTTTCCACAGACCATAAGTGGCTCATATACTACAAAACACATATTGTATATCATAATACTACTTTTTTTGAGCATTAAATACATTGATTGAAAGTCTTCAGCAGCTCTCAAAATAGAGTAGCAATACATTCTAAAAATTTGCTTTTATTTAATTGTGCACAAACGATGTCTGAAAATATGCATTAACAATTTGGTGAAATTTTTTAAAAATTCAATATTTCTATCGATGCTGCAATTGTTGTTCTCAATATTTTTACATAAAAAACTGAAGTATGCTTGGCTAACATAAAACAAGAATATTCATGATGTTATTTTTGACATGCATTTTAGGCGAAAAAATCACTGCTCACAATTAGAACATTGGCAGCCTATGATTCATTCAATGCGGATTTTATATTTACATTTTTAAATTTCATGAATTATTGCTTTTTTGGTTTAATTTCAAAAATATATTGAATATATATTTTAAAATGTTTCCACTCCTTTTGAGGGAGATATGGTGTTTTAAAAGCGTCATTGTCGTCAAATAGCGGGTTTTGCAAACACTTATAGCTCAAAATCTATTTGACATAAGGAAAAGTTACTCAGACTTATAGTAATTTTTGCAATAACAACATAAGAAGAGAATTTCTAAAACGAGAGGTAGCTAGAGCTTTGATGATTTTTTTCCAAATAATCTATAAGCGTTCATAATAATTCACAAATTTTTACAACTGAAAATTTATTAAATTTCACAGAATATTTCTTGAAACTCTCATGTTGAGAAAATACTGAAATCAACAATAAACTCATAGCTACTGCTTTAATTATTTTTCCATAACTTGAAATTATGCCATTCTAGAACAAATTTCGATATTATTTGGAGTAGAAGCTATCAAAAACAGAGATAACTTTTATTTCGAAATTTTACTTTTCTTTTTTATTCAACAAAATTAAATTTTATCCAAATCAAAACCAAAAGTAACTTTTAAACGTTAGTAACTTCTCGAAATGATTTAACAAAAGTCATATATCCCAAAGAAATAATTAAAAATAAAATTATATAAATATATTGCGCATTTATCTTTGCAGCATTATAAAAAGTTACTTCGCACATCTCCTAAAATGAAATGTAAAAACAATGTAGCATGCCCCATACATAATTATCTAGATGTGTCAATATCTTATTAAATGAAAGTTCAACCACTTTCCCATAAAATTAACAAAACTACTTTTCCACTAAATTAGCTCTTGCACTTATAAAATAAGCAAATTTTTTATTTTAATATTACAATTATTGATTAGTTTAACTTTTTTAATTTTATGAGAGTTTTGAGAAAGTTTTATAAACTAAATACGCCTTTGTATAATTAATATTTAAGTATTTACTCTTTTACTTAACTAGAATATTTTTATTTAATTTTTTTTGTGTTTTGTTATGTTAATTTCAATAAAATTAATTTTTATTTTTTAATAATAATTTTTTTAACTTTGTTCCAAAGCTGCGCCATTTTGAACCAGGAATTTAGTTTTTATATTTTTATTTTACATACTTAAGCATTTGAGTTTCAGAGTTTACATTACGGCTTTAATTGCTTTAACCTTTTCTATAACTTTTCTGTTTTGCTGACATTCGACTAAATTTGGACGTACTTGACATATGTTAATATATTTAGTTGTTTTAATTTACTTGGTGTTTTACCAAACGTGTTGTTATTTTGTTACTTGTAATCTGTAAGAATTTGTGAGAGTGTAACTAAGTGGGTTTTATTTTGTTGTCTGTTTACATTCAGAGTTCTTGCTTTGAATTTCATATACACAAGGTGGGTCTTTTAAACTATTCACTGGCAGTATATAGCCAATTCTCTTTAATGGCAAAATTCTAAAAGATTTTTGGAATTGTAGCGAATCATTTTAAGTTGCATATCTGCTTGATGTTCAGCTTTCATTCCAAGATAGTTGGAAATAATTCATAACTATTTTGATGTTAATCAATAATAAATAATGAAACAATGAAATAATTAGTTCAATTTTTGTACATAAATCAGCTATAGAGACAAAGATATCATATTCAATTATAACGACTTAAGTTTTCAATCTTAATGAAGGAGATAGCTTAACTGGAAAAGTTCTGGTATGCGAAAATATATAATAAATTACCTCAAATAGTATCTAATTATATAATAAGCAAACTATGTTCGTTATGTCACTAAGCTGGGTCACTTTTTTTTTCACTGGAGTCCTTTCATTTAACAAAAAAAAAGCCAATCACAAAGATTCTGCGTCTTTGAACATTTTCAAGTGATGATTTTCTTAACTAATGTGCAAAGAAAAATTTTTTACAAATAAGCCAAGATCTCCTTCGAAGCACTATAGGGCCTGCTGAGATAGTTGCAAGTCCAAAAAGGTTGTGAGACTTTTGCTCAATGTAGTATTTATATCAGTTATAGATTTACCATTAGGCTTTTTATAACAAACGATTTTAATATCATGTTTTCTATTATTCTTTAAGTCTATGTCCGAAATCTTTTACAATCGAAATTTACAACTTGCCCTAATATACTGAACAAAAAACAACCAGAAAAAAGCTTTACCAAAGAAAAACTCATACTCAAATCTTTTTAGTCTTTGAAAATATTCTGCTGTATTTAGTATCGCTATTTGCAAAACTGTTACAGCCAGACTTAGAATGTTTCTTCTACATCTTCAACTTAATAATGTTTAAAAGCTCAACTACTTAAATGTGCTTATACGAAATTCAAAGATGATATAACAAAAATATTAATAAATTGTTTATAGGTCAAAGCAATTTCATTATTTTATGTTGTATTTTGAATAAAATCTGTTTTTTTTTATTACTCCATAAGAGCTCTACTATATGCATTCGAAAAAGGCTGTTAATTTCTTCCCGAAATGACTTCTTCAAGACTAAGAGCTTATTTAAGGCTTGTAACCTGAGTATATATTTGGGAAAATGCACAAACTCAAAACTATTTAACTTGCAGAGTTTAATTTTATGTTGCGTATATAGTCATTTTGTAGGATTTTTTAATTTACTTTTCTTACTCAAAATTATTTTTGATCTCTCCTATACAACGTTCGTTTTAAAATTCAAAAAGGAGTCAAAAGTTTTCATATAATAATTAACAAGAACAGTGTTCAGAACTAGGTGTTATAAATGCCAATATGATATCATCGAGTATCATTTAAAAGTGAAAAGCAGCTTGCAAAATTAAAAATTCATTTCCAAATCGTTAAGTTCATAGAATAGAGAAGTAATAACCATAATACCATAACTTTTTTCTGGAAAATAAACATGTAACAATGAGACAATATTTTATATCTATCATTCTATATTTTTATATTGCCTGTTTCATGAAAGCGCTTTGAAATTGGAAAATAGATTGGCAAGATTCAATAAAATGTAAAATCATATTTCATTTAAAAATACTTTTAAGATTATATATTTATGCCCTGATTCGGCGATTCGAGCTGATTGACAGAGCAGGCCCTTGCGCACGGGAAGAGTTTTGGGTACTCAAACCCCTACCAGGGGGTTTCGTAGTCAGATCTTCCTGATTACGAAAAATTTAAGGCTTGATTCATCATGACTCAACTTTATTGTTACTTGAAAAAGCGCGTGATGCCTTCTTATCGGTCGGGCTGTTGATTGAAATTTTTCATTGAATGAATCGTCTTAAAATTTTTTTATTTCATGGGTCGACTGAGGTAAATTTTTGGGTCATAGCGTTTTCCCTCTCGCTTTCGTTTACCAAACGACGTTACAGTCGAATGTATTAAACTGTTGGCTGTTAAGCAATATTGGTGTCGATTTGTACTGACAACTGAAATTGGTGAACAGTCGAGCCCAGACTTGAGTAAACTGTGTAGTACTGAAAAGTATACTATGTCCTGCTCCATAAGCAAAGCCGGAACACCGATCAAAAAGGATATTCGATAAATTCTTAGTAAAATATCACGAGTCAGCGACAATCTAGAAATATATATGCCTTATTTTATTGCACATCCATTTGCCGACAGATTTCTTTGTATTAATTCATTTTATTTCATGAAATTGGATTAACCCACCCTCAAGAGTAAATTCTGCGCAGGGCCCTTGGACAGAGTACGTACATTTTGTGCAAATTTCGGGAAATATTTTTATAGGACAAATGCAAATTTCCAAAGTTGCTACCAGAAATTTCAAATCATTTTACTCAAAAGTGTTTGTACAGTAAAAATTTGCTCAGCAAGACCCAACTTAATTGGGGTGCTAAGCAAATCACTAAGCAAATTTCTAAATCTCATCAAAATTCCAGACAAAAAGTAATCTCATGTCAGCAAGAAGTTAAAAAGCGGTCAAAAAAAACTTTTTGGCTTTAGCTAATTTATTTTTAGGTCGTTGATTTTAAGTCTATTGAAACGCGTGTGTTGAAGAAGCCAAAACGGAAAATAACGAACACCGTTAAATGTTTGTGTATATCAGGGTGGATCTTACTAAATATATTTGCAAAATAAAAGTGTTGTTTTATTAACTTATTTTCGAAATTTCACATCGAATGAATAAATTCCAATACTTGAATAGAAAGCCACCTTCATGTTTAATTTGTCAAATATTCTTGAGCTAAAATACAGTACAACATTTTTTTTGTTCTTAAGACTTGACATTTTTACAAACCATTGAAATTAATTTCCACCCTAATGTGTGTTTGTATGTATGTAGGTTTCATTTGTTTATATGTATGTTTGTACGTGTGTCTCTTCATTTTCCTCCTCTGTCTTAATATTAACTAAATGTTAGTATGGTGCAAATCCCATGGCGCTGGCGGCGCTGCTATTGTCCAAAGGTCACTGGTGCATTTTTGTCGTATGATGACCCATGCCGAGCCCCAAATTTAAATGATGAGTATTATGATGCTGTTGTGCTGCTGAGCCATGCCCATGATTATGATTACTACTATTTGAACTGTTGTTGTTGTTCTGCTGATTGGCTTGACGTTGTGAATTTTTTTTATTTTTCATGCGACGATTCTGGAACCAAATTTTTACCTAAATTGCAAGAAAATAAAATCACAGTTTTAATAATATTGCAAATTATTTAAATTTTTCGAAGCTACAAATTTAAAAAAATTTTTTTTTAAATTTTCAACACTTTTTTTTTTGACTCCTTCAACGACTTTTGAACTTTCTAACGTTTTTTCGACATTTTGAATAATTGCGACTTTTTCCAGTACTTAAAGACACTTTCAAGATTTCTCAGCTAACCTAATATTTTTCGAGTTTTTGAAAAGTGTTGATATTTATCTGACATATGTTCAAATTTTTAAATAATTTTTTACCTTTTCAATATTCTTCGACTTTTCCAAACTTTTCGATTTTTTTGAATTGTTGTTTAGGTTTTTCGACTGAGGTGCTTCAATAAATATATTTCATAGTTTTCAATCCTTCCATATTGCTTAGGTTTTTCAAACTTATTCGACATTTTTCACCATTCATTCGAATTTTTCAATATTTCTCAACTTTCAAAAATATGCAGGTACATATGTTGCATTTTGAAAATTTTTCGACTCTCGATTTTAATATTTTAAATTTTCCACATTTTTTTTACTTTTTATCAATTTTGATTCTTCATTATCTTAAAATTTTTTTAACTTTTTTACCTTTTTAACATTTATGTCGAGTTATTGAAAATTTTTTCAATATATTTCAACGCTTTTGGACACTATACGTATTGAACTTTCTTGATGTGCTTCAACTTTTCCAATACAAATTGACTGTTCGACATCCATAGCTCTCACATCCATAGCTCTGACTTACCTGTCGCTCTGTCAACTGTAAGTTCCTAGCCAACTCCCAACGTTTTTGCTTTGAAACATAAGCATTGAACAGAAATTCCTTTTCTAACTCTAGTGTTTGAAATTTTGAATAGGGCTTTCGCTTTTTTCGCACCGATACCTGACCAGTCCATTCATGTAGCGCATTCGTTGGTGTGCAGGGTCCAACAGTTCCCACCGACAATCCAGCGGAACCACCTGCATGAAAATGTATTCATAACATAAATTTCACCATGTATATAAGAGAATATAAAGTTTAGCTAATTATACTTAAGCTGATTTGTTATTCATTTGCTCTTAAAGGTCACAACCATTTAATTAAAATTGTTATAAAATCATAAAAACAAATACTTTTATTATAATTTGTGGAGCAATAAATTATACAATGTTGTGTCACTTGCATTTCTTCAAAGAAATTGCTTTTGATTAATTGTTTTTATTTTAATTGAACAAATTTTTTTTAATGGCAACAGAAAGATTTTTTAGAAATTCATAAATTTCGATTATATTAAATGTTGATAAAGAATTGTTTCCTTTCGTCATAGGAGAATTTTGATTTTTTTTTTGAATATTAATTTCAATATTCTTGTCAGAGCCGAGCTTATACTTCTTTGTCATGAAAAACTAAGCCGACGCTTCATACTTTTTTCACGAATTTATAAGCTGAGCTTAGCTTTATAAAGAATTTGAAGGGAGTATACTTCAGAAATGATACTTTAGCTTTTTCGTAATGTTCTTTGATATTGGTGAGAATTATGTCTTTTCATCAAACCTAATGCCAATATCGTCGAATACCGTACACAAATCTATATACAATACTAAGTTAGGAAACCCTTAATCGACGTTAAAAACCTGGGTAGAAGATGAAAGTTTATTTAATTAATACTGGCATAGAAAAGCTTAAAGTCAATCACATTGTTTTGAAAATATGTACAACTGTTTTTTTTAAGATTTTGAATAATTTTTACTTTCTCAATAAGAAAGATTGAATGATAAGAAAACAACATATCACAAGTAACGTATTAAGTGAAGGGGAATAACATACGTATTAAATGAAATGTTCATAACTGAGATTAGCGAAGAAAACTTTAAAAAACAGCCTCATCACTCGAAAAGTACAATGGCTGTTTATGTAAAAGACATCCGAAATAGGTAGGTAAATAAAACGATTTTATATTGTTGCTTTCAAATTGGGCTTCCCTTATAATTGCACCAGTATTTGAATAAGCTATTCATACATTTATCATTGGCCGATTGTGAAATAGCTTTCAGCTCCTTCACCAAATTTCCGATATTTTTTTTTTTCTCTTCTGAAGGCTGTTGGGTGGTTTGCATGTCGTACTCCTAAACCTATGCCTCGTCGCTAATTATTATGCGTTTTTAAAAGGTTCGTTCCGTAGATCCTTCAGAAATCATGGCTGTGACGATCTGTTTTCGATGCGCTAGGTGGAGAAATTGAACTATTTTGTCGTAAGCGGCGGTGTTGAGTGTCATAAATATCAGTCAGAATGTTTGAAACAGACTTAAATGAAGTGTTAACCCCAGATGACAACTTTCTAAATTTTTGAGCTTGTCGATATTTTTGTCGTTTGCAGCCGTTGAAGGTTGACCAAAACGAGGAATATCAACAACCACTTGTTAGCCGTATTTGAATGGTTTATACCTTTCAAAAGACTGTGTTTTTAACAAAAATGATTCGGTGTAGGTCTTCTACAAATTTCGTTATTAACAAAACCACTAAGTTCAACTAATTTTTGCATTTTGATATTCGCAGAGCGCTTAATAATTTGAGGAACGCTTTTTGCGTGCGTCATTTCCAATAAAAAATTTTTAAATAGTTTTTATAAATAGCAATGTGAGTCTGCTGGCAGACTTAATTTATTAGGTTTATTAAATTATCTTTCATTTAACAGTGATATTTTTTGTATCAATTCAGACGTTCACATTTAATGTCGATTATTAGAACAGGTACACAAAAAACTTTTTAAAGCCTTATCTCAAAAACTAGGCACCTTCTTGAGCTTTCATTTCGTATTTGCTATAGGTATTAAAATCACTTCAAAACAATATGTTTAACAAACTTAGAAGAAGAATAGGTACTCAAATCAAACTTAAATCAAATTATCAAATTTCGTTTTCGATACGTAATATAATCAAAGCTACAAAATATTTTCTATTTAATTTTATTACATATTTTTATTAAGTCTATGCAGTACTGCAAATAGAACGCAAAACATGCATTTAATTACACAACTTTAAACCGCAGCTCACATGCCACAACACAAATCACTCAAATCATTAAAAGTTATGCACCAGCACATGCTTTGGATCAGACAATACGACAGGTCAAAGTCTCAACCCACGAACACAATAAGTTTCATATTTTTCACACTACATGCTGTACGTGCTTTATAAAATAAAACACTTTATTGTGCGTTGTATCTTGAAACTTTGCAAAAACATGCAACCTGGCATAGATCTGCTCACATTTTAAAGAAATGCGCATATTAAGATAATATCAGTTTTAACACAGAACTAAAACGTAGTTAAAACTCAAAAGTTTGTGTACCAAATGTGATTCAAATAAATGAAAAAAAAATTGATTAACTTTCGTAGACTTCTATGGGTGAATTTTGGAAACCTAAAAGTCTCAAACGTCTTACATTTTGTTGCACGAAAAATTAACTTCATAACCTGCGATTCGAATTCTCGCTTTCTACTTTTGAAGCAATGCTTTGTTTTATGCAACAAAACTTTTCATTAAGATTGAATCCCAACATTGTTTACTTTAAGCTGACATTAATTTTTTCAGTGTACCTACGACTAACAAAGCAATTTTTATAGATCGCAATTTATTATGACAATACATTAAATGCTTACTCACCTGTACTTGAATACGCCTCACTGGGATACGCTCGCAGACCACCGGGTGATGAATACGTTGGCGTTTCATAACTTGACTGTGATGCGCCCTCTACTGATTGACGTGCAGCAGCCGCTGCTGTTACGGATGCATGACGTTCGTCACTGGCGCTCATGTAGGCCGCTGCAGCGGCGGATGTTGGTTGTTCACGATAATTCCAATATGGCTGCAATTGTATAGCGCAAAGGGAAAAAGGTATTACTTTTCCATTTAATTTGCTATTTATTTTTTTTATTGTTAAATATTTTATGATTTAAGACCTCTTCTCCAACAGAAGCAATCCTTTCAATTCGTATTAATATCTCATTCATATGCAAAACGCTTTTTTAAATTATTTGTTATTTAAGTGGAAAATTTATTATAAAAATGCCAATTTTGAAATTTATTTTTATTGCACTTAGAAATTGCTACTGTAGTTACTTGCAAGTGGCGTAAATGAATTTAATTGCATTATTAAACTCTCACCTGAAATTGTGCTTCTGGATATCCATAAAATACAGGCTTACGATCTCTATCCAAATAATATTGCGATGCATGATGATACTGCGCCGAACTGAAGCCATCACCATCATAGGCCCACGGATGAGGATGTCGTTTTACGGCTGCCGTGGCATCCGTTTCGAAGCCAGGCCTGATTGCGGGTATATGTAGTGGAGCTAGTGAGAGGGACATATCTGGAGAATAAATGAGTTGAAGAAAAGTGGTATATGTTAACATCCAAATATGAGGTGGAGGACATAGATATTCAGTAGCAGTGGAAGCTGCCACTAACATTTCAAAAAATTTTTTTTTCTTTCAATACATCTTCTTTCCATTTATTACATAGAACGAATAGAATTTCAAGTCTTTCATGGCTGTTTTTTTGCTCTCCTGAAAAATGGAAAAATGGGCTTACACACTTACTCACAGTTGTTGCCGAAATAATGGATAGTAAGTATTTTGACTTAATAGATTTGTAGAATATGACCAATTAGCTGTTATCGCTACAGCTCAGACCCATAATAACTTTTTTACTATGGGTCTCAATTAGATTCCCTGACAATGTTACTGACGAGTATGATGTATAAGAAAATCTATACTGCAGTGCATTAGCAGAAAAGTAATACTTGCGGCAACCTTATATTTCAGACTCATATGTATATCGATCTTTTCAATATTTTTTTTTCGACTTTTTCTACATTTTTCAATTTGTTTTCCGACCGCGTCAATATTTTTTGATTAACAACAAGATCGTTTTTTTCAACACTTTTCTTTTTCAACTTTTTCCGACATTTTCCCGTATTTTGACATTTTCAACCTCAATTAGTTTTTTCAACTTGCTTAAAATTTCTCATTCATTTTCAACTTTTCAGACTTATTGAATTTCGTTTTCGATTTTTTTAAATTTTTTTCTAATTTCTACAGTCTTTGGCTGTCCTTCAAGGCCGATTCATGACTAATCCTTAAAAGTAAAGTACATTTTTCAAAAATCTTACTCGTTTTCAATATTTTTCATCTATTCTACCGTTTTTCGAATATTTCAACACCTACCTATTTTTCGATTTCTTCAATATTTTTCGATTTTTACAACACTTTTGGACTGTCATAACATTTTTTATTTTCCATTTTGAAGTTTTCAAAATTTTTGCAAAATATTTTGATTTAAGGAATTACTTTTTTTTCAATATTTTTCAACTTTCAAGATTTTTCGACGTGTTTAATATTTGCTATGAATCATTTCTAAACATAATTAAGTTAAAGAGAGGCTGAAAGGCAGCTTAAAACAGCAATTTTCAATTAAACTTAAGTTTTATTTTATCAGAAGCAAATGTACACATTTCACTATACTCAAATATTGCAGGTCACAATTCCAAATCTACTTGTAATGAAGAATAATGGTCTGTCTTTATTAATTCCCACAACATTTTCTAGACTTTACTTATAAGGAAGTTTCATGAGTGACATTTATATGACACTAAAATTTAATGAAGATATTTTGTCGCCTTAACTTTTCGTGATTGTTCTGTGTGCCGTAACTTGCAAAATTAAACTATCACTGTAAAAGATAATTGCATGACTTAGTTTGTTATCAAAACAAATAAAAAAATATAGAAAAATTGGAGCGGTCGACTGAAATACTTTTCAGAGTCAGATACGAGTCAACATGAGTACATATAATCAACATACACATAAATAGATTAAAAACCAAAAAATGTCTCCGAATCTTAGGTAAATATAATTTATACATTTTTAAGTAGCAATCATCGGAGGTATATTATTCACGAGCGCACGCAATAATAACAAAATCACACTACTAGTGTAAGAGCTGCAAGCGCAAACAACTAGATAGATTTTCAATGAAAATTTGAAATGCTATTTTGATACGCTTCTGTTCTGCATTCGTTGCTCAGGCCCTATTTGAAAAACAGTTTAGACCAGGCCTTCCCGGGCGCAAGGGGCGGCAAAACGGTCGTGAAATTTATCTCAACTGGCTAGAGTTTTTGAATGTGTAATGTGATGACCTTTTTGTTTTTTTTTGTTTGGTGAGGTAAATAAAATTTTTGTCAAAAAAGCACGAACATTTTTCTTAGTGGATGCGTGATATAATTTGTTTACCTGACAAAGGGATTGATCAGTAGATGCCAAACTTGTTTTGTTTTCAATGAGTAATTCCGTTCTTTACTTCAGATAAAGAAACAAAACAATATGCTTATTTCATTATACATCAGAAGTGCACAAGTCATTACAATTAATTTGGCGTATCTTAAAAATTTTTTGTCCAGAGAGAAGAACAATCTGTTTAACAAAATTTTCATGTTGTTGACAATAGATATTATTAATTCAATATCTGCTACTTCCAATCCTCAATGAAAGAAAAAGGACCATTTTACTGCCCTAAAGTTTTGTGCTTCCTCCCCTAGCCTCTGCCCCTGAATATGAACAAGAAAGGAATACTCGAAGGCTTTTCGATAAATTTGTGAGTTTTATTGAAACGAATAGTTTTTCTGATAAAAAGTTCGATATAATTAATCAGTGGTTCCTAAATTAAGACTATATTCTCTAATTGCGATGTTAACCTCCCTGCAAATAATGCCAATAAGCAGTCATTATCGTCTGAAAGAGTTGACGTAAGATAGCTACTTCAGTTGTACGTCATGGGGTTGCAAATAGGCGGAAGTGGTTAAATAAGACACATACAGCCTACACAGTTTTAAAACTATTTTAAAATATTTCTCATACATTAGTTTGGAGTAATCTCAAGGAGCCACATTCAAAAATTTAATAAATTTAGAAAAATTGAAGAGTTCGCTATGACGAGGGGGCACTTGCACTGCAAGCGAAAACTTTAGAAAGCTATACCTGAAGCACTTCTTAAGTAAATTAAGTCAAACAATAAATAATTTGGACATCTTGTGGAAAAAACTAAGAAGTTTCAACATAGAGGCACAGATCCCATGTGTACAAGAACTGCAACATAAACATGGACAAGTTAACTTATTGAATGCATAAGCGAATGATATGAAATGATATTTGTCGGACAAAGAGATTTAGTAATGGACCTCAGCCGTGTCTATTCCATAAAATCGTAGAACACAAAAACCTTATAATTAAAATAATAATAATGTCTATTCTATCATTGAAAGAGTTTAAGCAAAATACGTGAATTTTAAAGCGTATCAAATTGAGTATATTTTTCATCAAACTGTGGCCAGATTTCATGCATGAAATTACGTTTTTAAGCTTAACAACACCGACAAGGCCTGCAATTGAGCGTAATAAACAAATTATTGCTGTGCATAGCGGCACAGTTACTTGCTTTCGTCCGTCCGTAGCATGAAAAATTTTGCATAACATTTTTTTCTACACATTCACATGATCTGATCGGTGCATAAATGTTTAAGGAAATTTTTTTTTAAGAAATAAGTTAGAGAACAATTGACATAACCGCATCTATCGACTAGGGTAATTTCAAGCATACAAATTCACAAGAGATCATTCCTTCTGATGAGTAAACATCTTCATTTGGCAGATTTAACAGAAAATCTCAATTGGAGTGAACTGGCAACTCTGCAGAGCCATATTAAGGTGCGATTCCACCCCCATTCTACTTAGTTGGTCAAGCCGTTTGCATTGGTTAATATTCACTAGATATTAACTTAGAAATGAATCGTTCAGAAATCTTCGTGTTCTAAATTTTCATACACTTTTTTTCTCACCAAACTTCTGTTCATGGTATTTTAAAATATATAATTAAATTTGACTTAAAGGCTATATACTGCACTTACTAGTCTTGTCTTTTAGCTTATAAAGCGGAACCATTTTTGTCTATGATCAGTACATCTTTGGCTTCGCATAACCTGAAGGAATATATTTTTAAGGGCTAAATCCAAAGCTGGGATCTTTCTTACCACCTTAAAACTTTGAGATACTCAATCTCAAGGCAGCCAGTAGAAAAAAAGTTTTGTCTATGCCGAAAATATATTTTTTGTCAATATCCCGATTAATTCTAAAAATTAAAGGCATAGAAAAAAGCCCAAAACATTGGCAAAAAGATCGCCTAAAAATTTTTAATACTTTTAAATGAGTATTTTTCAACAACCAGCGTAGGTATAAACAAAATTTTTCAAAGTAATGTCTCAAAAACAAAAAAAAAAAAAATATCATTGAAATTAGCATTAAAATAAAATATAAGTATTATATAAAAATTCAAATTATAAGAATAATTAATTTTTTATCCTTTCTGGACGATATCTCTTGTCAAAAATGGCCCAAAACCCAAAAACAAAGGCTTTCCAAAAAAATATGCAATGTTTGAGACATGAAATTCTGATTTTCTTTTGGTGATGTCTCTCTAAGGTTATTTTTTCATCACTGTACTGATGAAAATTGTATTTTTGTGTTAAAGATATTTTCATGACTTAAAGACCGAAATTTTTCTTTTTACTTGGCAATTTCTACTTTATAAGCGGCCATATTCAATTTTAATGAAATATCTAATAAGCGAATGGTCTCTTCTTGTTTTGGTCGAGTAATTTGGTATCCCTCAAATTATATATAAATTTTTATATATCATCAATAGTCGAATGTACCATTCAAACTATATTTCTTTAATATTTAGATCATACGCAATATTTTTTTTTTTTGCTTTTTGATTACAGAAACTGAATAATCGCCAGTCGAAATACGATTATTTGGTCCATTAGAATAGCCAATCCTCACGAATTTGAAAGTCAAACCTTTATTTATTTCATAATTAGTCAATTTGAAGTCATGATTGACATTTTTAAGCTCTTATATGTATGTCTCGAAAACTAAACCTGATATATCCGAGTACAGTGGATTTTTGGATACAACGAGCCCAAATTACCCAAGTGTTAAATACAAGCTGAGTGCCGCAACAATGGTACAGACCAGTTATATATTTATTTGTTACGTAACCCCCTCGTCATCTTTTAAAGCGCTACATCTCGTGAAAAATATACTTTTTTATCTAGAAAACTTTCTTGGCCACATATTAGTCTAAGAAACTTCTTTTTGAAAAATTTACAGTTTTCGAAATATTCACATGGAAACATTTTTATGGCCTTTGATTTTATATAGCAGTCGTACCAGTAGACGTTTCAATAAGAAACTCCCATATATCATTGAGATCCCCAACATATATGGATATACAAATATATGCTTCTTTAAACTATATATGAGCCGCTTTTGTCTCCCTCACACAAAACCAGAAAAAATAAGTTTTTAATAAAAATTTAAGACTTTAACTCGCACTGCTGCTGTAAATGGGGGCAATTTTTTTATATAATTTTTCCAGAGTGATTTCGCTTTCAACAAATTTACCTACATCCCTTAACTGACAACTTTTTTAAGCCCAAAAGAAAATCTTTAACTCACCTGGTGGTTGGGAACTAACACTGGATGGGGAGACACTCGCCGTTGTTGGCGCTACAATTTGTGTTTGGCCGGACGCCACTGCTGTATTTTGCTGTTGTTGCTGCTGTTGTTGCTGCTGCTGATGCTGTTGTATGCTGCTAGGTGCAACAGCAGATATACTGCTATTTGACTGTTGCTGATGGTGAGGTGAAGTGAGATGTTGCTGCTGTTGTGTTTGGGCTGCCCCAGTACTAGTGGGTGTCTGTGAAGGACTATGACCACCACCAACTGGTGTAGTTGCAGACAACTGTTGTTGCTGTTGCTGCTGCTGCTGTTGAAGATGCTGCTGTTGCTGCTGCTGGTGATGTTCCTGTTGCTGTTGAACGGGGACAATTGGCACAGGCGGAGGGGGATCTTCATACATAACAGCATGTGTAGGCGTGGAATGTGTGGTGGGTGTTGTTTGTTGTTGTTGTTGCAGGACAGTGGCAGAAGCAGTAGCAGTTGCCGGTTGTTGTTGTTGCGGTTGTTGTTGTTGTTGCAATGGTGTTGACCCCGCAACCGGCGCGGTGGTATTGTTATTGGGAGTGGTATGAAGCAGGTGATGTTGTTGTTGGTGTTGATGTTGATGTTGCAGTTGCAGATGTTGTTGTTGATGATGTTGTAACAATTGCGTTTGTTGTTGATGATGTTGTTGTAATTGTTGTTGATGTTGTTGTTGTTGTTGTTGTAGATGGTGATGATGATGTTGATGCAAATTATGGACCGCCGTTTGATTAATGGCAGCGACGTTTGTAGCAGCAGTTGGATGCGGATGTGGTACGTGATGATGCGGCCCCCACCAAGCCCCGGCAGCGGCGTGCGACCCGACTGCCGAGACATCGTGGGGGTCGTAAAGAGCGCACGCCAGCGGGATGGTTGGGGTTTGGGGGAGGGGTGGAATAATTATGGTTATTTTGAAAGCGGCGCGCGATTAGAAAAAAAAGAAACGAAAAAAAATTCGATCAAAAAATACGCCGAGCGTACAGCGAAGCCGTGTAATATAGAGCGGGATGAAATGTTTATTTTGTTTTAGAAGAGCGTGGTTTTGTTTAGATTTTTATTAATATTTTTTTTTAATTTTGTTTTTAAAGTTTTCGCATATTTGTGTGATAATTTTCAAATTTAACAAGCAGTGAGAGAACGCACACCACAATAAAGAGCGCAAGTAAGAGTTTGTTTTTCACACACACGTAAAGCCAAATCGCGCGCGAGCGTTCAAAAGAGAGCGCGTGTGACACCGAGTGGCAAAGAGCGTTTAAGTGCGTGTTTAGTGTTAAGTCGATTTTGGATTGTTTTTTGTAGGAAATTCACGTTAGATATTCAAATGTAAAGTTGATGTCAGTCAGCGAACATATGATACGCAAGGCGTTCAAGAGAATATAGGGTGTGCCAAATTTTTTTAAAAAATAAAGTGTTTATTTTTGAAACAAATTTTTTAATCAAATTGTTAAATTTTGGATTTTTTGTTAAATTTTATGATATATTTTTTATTAAAATTATGTTAGTTTTGTGTTAATTTATTACAAATTTGATTTATTTTCATTATGATGGTTATAATTTTTGACACATGTTTACGTATTCCGATTTGAAAGTGCGTGCGTTTTTATTATATTTTGTTGTTGTAGTTTTATATGTTTTTGTTGTTGGGTCGTAAAATTAAATTTTTACGATCAAAACAAATAATTAAATTTTTACGTTTTTTTTACGTTCAATGGTTAATTATTTGTTATATTTTGTTTATTGTTATTGTTGTTGTTGTGTTTTTTGCATAAGCCCAATAAAATGCCGGTAGTTTATTTGCAGATTTTTTTGTTGACATTCGTTGTAAAAGTTGAGTTATGTTTCAATGTTGATTTCGTTGAGATGACGTATTGGTTGTTGTAGGTAAGGAAATTTTTTGGGGACATATATGGAAAAATGTAAGTAAAAGCAGTTTATTTAGTTAAATATGCTTAAATCAATTGTTCTTCTTTAATTTTTTTACTGGCCTAAGTTCACTTGAGTATTCTAGTGCAGTTTTCATTTATATTTATATTAGTATGTATGTACAAATTTCATATGAAAGTTTTTTTTTCAGCTTAAGAACTTTTTATCATGAGTATTTATAAATTTTAAATTTTGATACTAATTTCTATCATTAGTATGTAGGCAATCAATTCCAAATTGTTTAACAATTTATCTTTACATAAAATATTGCACAATAATTTCCAGCTGTGCTGAGAAGTTTTGATTTTTGCAAAATTTTCCACGCAATTTTATAAGCTCCACGATAATGAATAAGAATCTTTCTCCACAGATTTAGTCTCCTTTATAATGCAACCATTACGCAATATAGCATATTGCTTTAACTTTTTCTATTTCTCACATTGTAACAATAAGAAAATCTTTTCAAATTTTCGTTACTTTCGGTAGTGCCATATCCAACGTGCTTACTAAGTGCATGCATATTCTTATTAGAACATTGTCAACGTCAGAACAATCAAAGCCTAGCACAGTTAGTACTCGTTATACATTTTAAAGTCTTATTTTTTGACGACAAAAATTCGAGTTTCTTTACTTATGTTTTACACTAAAGCAGATAGACCCATTTTCTGTTTTTTTAATCTTTTTTCTGCTGATTCTGACAGTTAGAAAAACCAGCACAGAAACGCACACAGTAATTTTTCTTTCTTTCTTTATGATTTCTTAACGCGTTATATTGCGCGTATCTTGTGTACCGTACGCCGTGAAGTACAAATTTACACTGAAAACACACAGAGATTTCTTTTCTTTTGTCACACACAATCGCAAGCAAGTTGCACAGACAACAAAAACAAGCAGACGGACTGAATGAATGTATAGCGCGCTACACGTAACATGCGAGCATACGAAAGTATGGATACGTTTCAGTTGAAGGCGCACATTTTAGTTTCTCCCAATAAAGGTTTCACAGCTATAGCGAGCGCTATACGTTCAGGGTGTTTTAGTGTATTTGTGCTTTAACTTCGACGCCTGATAATTCAAGTAGCATTGGAATTGAGATGAAAATTGAAGGAAATACTTTACTTCAACTGAGACTCATTGTATAGAAATTTTCTTTCGAATTTGAAATTTGCTGGTGGTGTTTCTCATTGCTATTTGTTGTTGCTGTGCCGCTCGTAAGACCTCTACAGTCAATGTCAACCCACTGTATCCAAAAAAAAAAAAGAACACTTGGCTTGCGCGCTCCTTGCACAGCAAGTAACGGCGCTCTTTGTACGCTCTTTGTTTAACTGAAATGCTTAAGCTGTTGGTGGGTGACACCGCACTCACCTACACGCGTTACACACAGTTACTGTCCATGCATACTTTTTATTGTATTTGTGTGGAAAGCGCCAAAGTATCTGAGTATTTCTTTCGAGTTTTTGGAGCATACAGCATTGCGAGAGACTGAGAGAGTTTGTATTAAGAGCATTTCAAGTATGTCAGTCTAAAAACTGTTTCATATATCAAGATTTGTGGAATAAATTATTTAAACTTTATACAAAAACTTAATTTTATAATTCGTAGTTCTTTATCAAAAAATTCATTACAAACCTTCATGCTCCCCTAACAAAGTTCATATACGTATGCATACATATGCCATTTCGAACTCCTATCCGTATATGCACACGCATGCGCTGCACTTGTCTCACATGCATACACTGACATAATCAAGCAGAGCTGTATTTTTAAGTTACCTCGCTTTCCCCTACTACACCAGCTATGCTCTTTCTATCACGATTTTTTCTTTGTTTTGGCGCTGATTTCATTGCAAGTAGCTCCATCTATTGTTGAGGATTGGAGGTTTTTGTACTCATAGTCTACGTTGCCGTTGGCAAATGTATAAACTTCTGTGTGATGCTCCCACCCGGTCTGGCATTGTGTTTTGCAAGGTTTGCTTATATGTCTGTTTCTCTTAGATATATTAGAGCTCCCTTTACCTCAACTATTGCTGTGTATCGATCGGATTTTTATTTCTTCCATTTTATGTAGCAGCGATTGGCGTTAATTTATTGTGGAATATTTTACTGAGTTAAAAATAATAGATTACACAAATCATCAGTTTATCTTATATCTCCTATAAGGCAAATCTAAGCTTAACAAAAAATTTGTAAGCTTCTTAGATCTGGATTTCTTTTCATTTTATGGTATTGATAACAATGAAGTTTTTGCGAACGTAGAATATGTAGCTGACTAAGCCACTCGATCTTTGAATGCAATGCCGCACAATCATTAAAAAAGTAGCGACCACGTTCAACATGAAACCCAAATGATAGCCACTCTGCAAGTTATTTTAATTCAAATAACATTTCCCATAAAATGATGGTAGCTCCCTTCTGCAAGGCTCCTTAAAGTCGCAGCTAAATGCAGAATTGGGAGATTGTGGTTGACCGCAAATGTGGCTTGATTTTTTCAATCATCATTCGGAATCATTTTTTATTTAGCGGTATTATGCTATAAAACTAATACACGATATCTTACGCTTCAAATCGCACAAAATTAATTAAAAAAACTTCCAAAATATGAAGCTGATAGGATGTAACGTTTTCCTAGGAAGAAATGATACAAAGTCACATTTTAAATTTACTAAACATTTTATGATCGGTTCTTCCATCGAGCTCTTGAAGCTTCTTGTATTATTCTCCAATTTTTTTGCATTTTATAAGGAAAATTTCCTGCGCTTGAAAGGAACTCAAGCATATTTTTTTAAATATTCCTCTGCTATTTCATAGAAGTCTTAATATTTTTTTGTCACATGTTGTAAGTATTAATGAAACATTTTGTTCACTTGGTACATGATAATTATTGTTCATTTAAGCAAATTCTTATATTAAAACAAGAAATTCTTAACAAAAGAAAAAACTTATAATATTTACGAAATATACACGAAGAACAATTGATTATCATAATGCACGGTGTGTAAAAAATTCACAAAATCCTAAATAGTTTTCAATTTATTTCGCAAATGTAGTAAATTTATACGCATACCAAGTTATATGTGATGTAGAGTTTTTTTGTACATAAAATACTTAAACTTATGTATTTAAAAATTCAACTACATGCACAACCATAAACGACAAAGGCAATAAATTTTTAGCTCTAATTATTTAAAAAAATAATAAATTATACGCTTCACTGCATAATCATGAGAAAATATTCTGCATTCCCTCGTTTTATTTCACACTAAAACATGTAATGCCATTGACAAATAAGGACATATTCACTCAATCAGTTAAAGTATGACACAAAAAAACAACTTATTATAAAAACAAATACAGGGAGAAACAAAAAAGTGGCGCCATAGCTTGTAAAAATCATTTCATGCTTCAAAAATCTCTTAACAAACAAAGGGTTAAACGCATCCTGATGCTCAACAAGAACACCACGGCCAAGATATATGATGACGTGAAAAAGGAAAACAGCAACGGTAGCCTTAAGTTGAACAACAACAACAACAACAACAATCGCTGCAAGAAAACGAAACTTTATGATTCTGCTTGCATTGTTAGCATTTGACACTTCATCATCTGAGACACAGGTAATGAGCACAAGAAATGACACAAAATGCCCATACACGAGTATCGTAATGTCGACTGTATTTGTTCAGCGTGCGCGTATGTACAAACGTACATACATTTTCAGGAAGGAAGCCATCGGCGCTGCTTACAGGATAGGCCCATAAATATATGTGCGTACTGTTATTTGAATGTCTATGCCAATATGCGCATGCATGACTGAGATGTAATTTTTTGCAAAACGTTGCGTTAAGTTGCTTTACGTCACAACGCAGTAGCAGCGGCAGCGTTTCTTAAACAAACGGTAGTCAAACATGTCGTAAATTATTTAAATGTTGTTTGTTGTATTGTATTTTATAGGTCTGTGTTGTTTTTCTTGCCATTCGTCAGGGTCAAATTGTACATTGAAAATGGGAGAGCAACATCATTTTATGGTACAAGCGAGGCAGCGAGTGAGTGGCATGTGAAAAATCAATGCGACTTCAAGTAAACAGAAGACTTATTTTTAATTTGTTATTTTTTTAATTTAACTAGCATTGGTATAGAAATTCTAATAAGCAGTCGTGGACCTCATTACCTTGACCGTCAACTATAAATAAAGTTTAATTAAAAGTGGTTTATCTTCTTTACATGTGCTGTTAGATTGCAAACTGAGGTTTGTCTTTTCATGACATCTGATTTTAGAAGCGAAATTTTTAGTGGTGAGAGGTGGTAAACCATCTTTTCGAGAATGACTTTAGCATGCTACAATGCAGAAAAACAAAAAATTTACAACTCATAGGCGTAACTACTGCAATGTTATATCCAAACAGGTAAGAAGCCTTCCACAGAAGAATAAGTTGAAAATTTATATTTTAAAAAATTAAAAATTTAGCTTGAAAAAGTTATTGGGTTTTTCAACAACAAAATTTGAAAACAGTCCAAAAATTTGCGGAAACAAGTTTCTTCTTTATTAATTGAATTGAATGATATTGTATTGTAGTTGTTTTATGATTACAAAAAGGGATCGGCTATTTGAGTTTGTATGCTCGTACGAGTCTAAAAACAGCTGCTTGGTGCACATCTATTAGTAGAACTATCTTAAACTTGTATATATAACTTAGATAGGCCTATTCAATGCAAGTATAGAAACTACAAAAAGCTGCGCAAGGTTTCGTGATATCCAGCATTTGTTAAACAGTTTTTAAACTTAAACTGCCAAAGATATACAAAATAATCTAACGCTTTCGTCGATAATTACAAGCTTAAGTATTTTATTTTACCAGTTCGGCAACATTTAGCAGTCACATGTGTGCCAATTTTGAAAGTTCAACTAATAGTGATATGTAATACTAGTTTTCTTTATTGCTGCTTATATGGAAGATACGTTTTTACATAAGCGAATTGAATTGGTCCACGGAGAGTTTCGACTGGGCTTGTTTAGAAAGATGATTGAACTAAGAAGGCGTTAAAACTCCGCATCGTGCAGAAACCAAATTTTATATGTACAGAGCCCAGTTGTAAAAACAGCAATGTCCCTTCAAATAGAATTGTGGATCGATGGCAATAACTGTTGAAGTAGTGTCTGATATTCTCATGATTATTTTTTTAGCAAGAAAATAATTATTTTGCCAGTTCCCACAAGCGCTAAAGTTTCGAAATTTTACAGAAATATTTTTGTTTTCAATAAGATTTTTGCAACTAATTGGTTGTAAGTTGGCTTAAAACAAACTTTGGATCGAATTGTATTAACTTTTTAGCTTTTGGTGAAAGATTTAGCTTTAGCTAAGTTTTTGGTCACATACTTTTATCTACAAAATTCAAATTAATGACTCAAACGACATGTTGGCAAACTAATATATGAGAGATCTTCTCTTTAGGTAAAATTTCAGGCCTAATTAAAGGCCTGAATAAAAATAAAAAAGGCTCTTTGAATGAAAAGAATATTTCAGGAAAAGTTAATTGTATAAAAACTATTACAAATTAAGTATATAATTGCTTAAAATACTCTTCCTAGGGTCATCACATTTTGAGCGATATTTTCATACTAACAGTCAGTAATTTTAATACAGAATAGTTGCAGACAGACCTTTTTTTTGCGAGACATTAGTGGGCCTGAGCGAGAGGTGCATGCGAATTAACTCCAACATCTTTATTAATATAATCAGCAAACAGAAACCATTTTTTTATTTGTAAACAAATTTTTCGGCTTGGAACATCGAGATGAGACTTTTTCGTTTACATGTAAGTAGTAACTGAAGTAAAAAAAACTGTATTTGATTTCAAACACATATTTTTTCCGATAAGCATTAGTCATGAATACAACTTTTACAGAGCTCCTGAATTATTTCGCAACTCCGTGAAGAGGATATTTGTGATTCTTTTGTGTTTTTTTTTTTTTTTAAAGATGTCAAATGATATTTGACAATGTCAGCAAAAATTTTCATGTTCTTTATTTATATGCCCAGTTCTAATGAAAGAGTTGTGTCTTCTTTGTATCACTAAATTCGGTGACTGTACCGCACATGGCTGGCATGGGATCAATATGAAAAGAACTGAAGGTTTTCCATGGTTATTCTGCTTTTTTCACTATGCTCAGGAAGTTACATAATCTTGGACAAATCTGAATGGTAAGATAACAAACTAAAAATAATCAACGCCAAATAACATACTAAATATCTAGCGCAGATACAAAGATGAGGACTTTTTAGTCAATAAACAAAAAAATGCCAACGCTAAGAAAATAAACAAAAAAGTGTTCATGAAAATAAAAGACGTATATCTATATATATGTATATATTCACATACATATGTGTATATATTTATCTACATGTATTGATAGTGCTGAACATTAGAATGAAAAGAAGCAGACGAAGAGTTGAGCATGAAAATAATACATGGAAATGACGAAACACGAAGAACCGCTGAATAATAAATGAACAAGAGCTCTTGCCAAGTTTTAGCTAAGATACATATGTATGTAAGTACGTACGTAACGCACGTGTACATGCCGCAATCTACTAAATACCAATTATAGAAGGTTTACCCTTTCCAATACACTGAAAATTATTTTGTGTGCAAATGTCCTTATGCTATGTAGGATAGTACTATTCAAAGCCAAATTGAATGGGGAATTTTGTCTGAAAAAAACTTTAGAGTCAAAGTCCAATAGGATTTTTTTTCCAATGAATTGAAAATCATTTGATTTTTTTATTTTGAATGAAAGTTATAGCACCACAGATTTTGTTAAATTTAAGGATAAGAAAGACTTTAACTAATTTCGCTGCAAGTAATAAAAATTTCACGTCTGCTAGTTATCTTTTAAAACTTTTTCCGATAGTGTAATTCTTTCAACCGTTTGCATGTACACTATTTGTGCCTTAATTTACCAACTTGTCTTGACTCCGATGGTCGTTGAGTTTGTCTGTCTGTGCGTCCATATCAATGCGCGTCTATTTCAAAGGCAATCCAAGTTTTTCTGTAACAAACCAAAGAAAAGCAACTCTACGTTGAATTCATCTGAACAATGCCAACAGCATTAATCGCTGTCATCGTCGCCGCCATCATCTGAAGCAGATAAATTTAGATTATGGAATTAACATTTGTTTTTTTTTACTTTACAGAGAGTCTTCATTTGAACCTTAAATTCAGGGAGCCTTTGGTGCATTTGATTTTGTTTCTCTTTTTGGGTCACGTTTTCACATCATCATCATTATCAATGTGGCCACAATCTTTTGTTAATTATAAAAGAATTTAATTCGTTGAATTGGTTTTTATTTTAGAGAAAAACTACAAATTTTTGACCCTTGCCTTCGTGTGAATTTACCAAGAAATGGCTACGCCATAAAAAAATAAATGGATTCTATTGTATACAAAGCATCAGCATTTATAATTAGTCCGAAAATATACATTGTACTAATTAAAAGTGCTACCATTACTTTGTAGAGCATAACCCAAACTATTATAAGACCATAAAAAGTGAAGGGTGATGTGATGTTCATTATTTAATACATAATTGTGTTTTGAGTATATGGGGGTTGGGAAAATGATCACAGAAATTTCTATATTTTCATTGAAATGATATTTGCAATTATGACATTTAGTTGTTGTGAACTTAATTATTTAATAGCTTTAATTGGCACTTAACGCTTAAGGTCCATCTTTTTCGATTTTGTTATTCCAACATCGTGTTAAGTATTATCGTATTAAGTACATATAAGTTTTTACAACATTTCTCGCAGTATGTGACTTTTGAAATGTTGCCATATGGCAATAGATTAAGTTTATGAAATACTTTGCTGAGTAAATATTTGTCTCTCACAACATCATTTAATTAAATTGTTGCAATATGGAATCAAAATCGTTACTTGAAACTCAAAAAATGCTGTGAATTTTCTAGTAGCCTGCAATATTTTCAGGTCAAATTTTCCTTAGTTTTGTAATATTTCATTTACTCAATCTCATAACTAAATCTTAAAGTTATTCAAACAGCAAAAAATCAATTGCTATATACTGGTACACTTCATAAAGTTTTTTTTAATTTCCAGCAATTGTGAAAACTTCCAAGGACCACATTATTTAAGGAATATTTTATAAATATGTATTCAAAATAAGCTCCAAGGCGTGACAACAAATAGCGTTGGATATGAAATCAAGTTGCCGAAGTAAAATAACAACAAATTTAAAGGTAAAAGAATAGATTAATTTTATGCGACTTGGCTGTAAGTCATCGTTTTTAACTAATTTCACCATATTACAAAACAATGAGCTATAAATTAATAAGAGGAACCCAGAAAATATTGTAAGACCCTAACGAAATTGTTCAACAGAAAGAAAAGGTTCTCAAAGAACTCAAAACCGTTGTGACGCTTCAGAATATAAGGAAGAAGATAACACATTTTTGCCACGTTTAATCTTGCTTCCAGCCCACCGTTATACTTGAAAGATTATTAGTTGGTGGACAGAAAGCAATATCAGCAGTAAGGAGCGCTATGAAAAGGATCCTTAGGAAGGAGTTGACCTGAAATGACTCGATTTAGCTCTACTGTAGTAGGGCTATTGAACTCGCTTCTAAGTGGAAAAGAGGAGCGTAAGCCTTCCCTGAAAAGAATAAATCTTGAACTACCGTCGATGGAAGACAAATAAGCCTTGCGCATAAGGAAAAAATTTTTTGCACTCGGTTTCAAGGGAGTAAAGTGGTCCTTGCGCACTCTTTTCCAAATAAAAACGTGAATATAAGGCATGTTTAAATAATTTTCGGAGGAAAATGGATGACCGTGTCAGTAGGACCAGTTTCGCAAGGCATTTTGCAAGAAACTCTAATAATCAAATGCCTAATATAAGTGCTAACGCTAGGAGGTCTGTTCATTGCTTAATTGTCATAAGCAAAAATGTTCTTAGAACACATCCTTAGCAAATTTTTATTTTCCAAAAATGTATGTATTTGTATTATTATAAGTAGTACTTAATCACTGCAAACTAATAACTCAATGACCATAAAAACAACCACCACGAACACGGTCAATGTTGGGCACTTAATTTTTTTTTATTGAGTTCTTTGCGGTACCTTTTTTAGCGCCATCATCAGAAAAATAGTAGCAGTAGTAGTCAATGAATTTAACAAAAAAAAGTTAATAAAATTATATAATTTTACTCTGTGTTAATTGGTGATGAGCGGCATATTATTAACACCTTATAAAACAATTAACACTCCATGGCCAAAAATAAACAAAAAATATTTGCTTTTAAGTTTTATGTATCCATAGTTAAGAGTAGAACTTGAGATATTAACATTAACTAATGATAAATGAACTGCAAATAAAATCATGAAATAAAACAATCATTGGTTGTAATAAAAAAAAAGAAAAAATGCGAAAACGTAGGTCTTTAGGAAGGCGTTAAAAACACATTGGGAAAATACATAGAAATATATTACACACTACAAAAAAAGTTAGGTTTATTATCGTGCAGTGCGTGTATCTTGTTTAATATAACACCAAGAACAACAAACGCAAAGTTTATAGCGCGCGTATCTATGAGTTTGTTGAATGATGAATGTACGTCTGGCATTAACAACAGCAAGCTAAATAAATAAATCAACTACGCCGATGAATGAAAGAGTAAATAAATTAAGGAAAAAACAAATTTTATGCAAGTTTCGCTTGACTTTTTACTCTAATGGGGTGTCTCACAATTAAATTACACATCGAAGGAAAGCAAATCGTAATAATATATGCGTATTTTGGTACTTTTTTTAATCAATAATTTTTTTGATGTGGACCACCTTAATATGCAGAAATATCGTAAATCAAATAACCCACAAAATGTAAAAGGTGCCATAGTGATAATGTTAATGATTTTAAAGCTGAAACTATTCATATTTTTTTTAGAATTGTCACTTGAAAAACCTCATTAATGCTGGAAATAATAACAAAAGTAAGTAGCAACAACAGCAAAGTTTCAATGTTTCAAGTTCAAAATCAGAGCATGCATCTCTTACTTATCAGTCGCTACAAAACTGCACGCAAATGCTGTAGCCAAATACAGCAAATGGTTTCGTCTGAAGATCACGAATTTTTTGTTTTGACTGGGATTTTTTTTTATTATTTTATGCAATCGGCATATTTGTTGCATATTTTTATAGATAAGAAATAATTAAGATGGTGGCATTATATAATCGCAACACCATACCTAAAGTTAAACGTTCGCAGGTAACAATTTGCTTCATTTCCGTATTAAAACATTATGGTGTGGATTATTATGTTGTGTTTGCATAAGCATATTTTCCCCGGAAAATTCAGTTTCCCCATTCCCATAAAACTCATTTCACCACACAATCACCTTTTTTTTCTGATTAATATACTCTGCATAGAATCAAAAATACCAACGAGAGAGCCATTTAGGCTACGAGGTGGAAGTAGTCTAAAGAGGGCAAAATTGTAGTCCAAGGACGACTCTTAACTCAACCTTTCAAAATTAATATATATTTCTAGTGGATTAAACTCTCTCCCAACATCGGTGAATGGGGTCAGAGATAATTTGAAAAGCCTTTTTGAGAATTGTAAGTTTCGAAGGCAAAGTGAACTTTGGAATGATCCGAAATGACGATTGATTGAGTTTATTTTAATTATGAGTATTTAAAATGCTTTACAGCATATACCCAATAAGGTTATTCACAAGGTGTCATAACAAGTTCCTTTTGTCGCATCATAAGATTTTGTTGGTGTCTTTTGTATAAAATTTAAAAAATCACCTATTTGCGCCCTATCTTTTTTAAATGTTGTATTCGTTTTCTTTTTTAATAAAAGAATTGTATAGAGAAAAGAATTTTTAAGCAACGAATTTATGCTGAGAGAGTTTTCACTTGGCGTAAATAAGGTCTTGACAATTATTGGTTCGTGTCATGTTTTCTGTAGAAGCTTCCATCAATGGACAATTATAGTTGGCTTAATGCTCACAAACCAGAACAAAGCTTTTCCTCAAGCGATCATATACCACTTGATAATAAGCGAATATATATCCATAAAGCTTATAAGGTATAAGAGGGTAGCATTTTACTCATATAAGAATGTGATGAACATAGATGGGGACTTTTACCAAAACTTAATATATACGATATACAACGCTATTATAGGGCATAGATGTCTGTTGACGAGTGTAGAAAATTAACTTATAATAAATAAAAAAAAACTCCTGAGATTAACTTACATGCTTAAATGAAGATGTTAAGATTTTTCCAGAGTAAGTCTGGGAGTCATCTGTAATCTTCTTAATTAGAGTTTCATCAAGATGTAAGCAAATAATATACTACCAGGAAGATGACGTTATTTTACTTTTCACTAACTGCACTAAATTGGGTAAATGATTAAGTTATGGTGTCCATTCAAAATAAAAGCTTAGGTCCTAGCAATCGAGGAAAAGACGACCTGTTTAAAATGAAACATCGTTTCTAGCTTGGGTATCAGCATTCTACAGTCAAGAAAATATCAAGCCTACATAGCCCGTTGTCCCTTAAATTCTTTTACACGCTATAAATGCCAGATGTCTCTTTCAGGGTAAGTAATATTTTGCCAAGGAGCTTGCAAGCTACGTTCAAGTTATATTTTAAAAATCATCAAAAGCAATATAATGAGACTCAATTAGTTTATGTGAGACAGCAACAGCTTCACGGCACTTATCTCACCTTCTAGTGGTGGCCATAATTGGAAAATATAAAGCCATATCGGAGCTTCCTCTTTTGCCTACTCTATAAGTTTTCGGCATGCAAAGCTTAAGAATATTAACAAATGATTACTTTTCTCCAGACCTTTACTTTAGGGAGTAGATTTCATTTCTTTTTTCTGTCCTCAATTTTGCGACATATCAATAATTTCAAATATTTCAACGAGAAGACTAGAGTTCTAGACTTGATGTAATTCCTTTGCGTCTTCTGTTGTTTCAAAGATATCATAAAACTGGTTTAAGGCCTATAAAATCTTTGTGGGATATGAAAGTACTGTGATTGCCGTCAAGCTCTCGCTCTTATGTAAATAATGTGAATTAAATTTTTATTTTCAATAACATTGATCAACAAAGTTTATGTGACATTCACGCAATTAATATTACGCTTAACCTTATCACCTTTCTCCACATCCGCATGGTGACTTAACAGATTAACTACAGCATTTTATTACTTTAAGGCCATCGCTCGCTTACACAAAACTTAAGAAAATTTTTGTAAATTGGCCTGAAATTAAAGCAACACTTGTACGATAGTAACATTTTATGGCACCATATAGTTTGGTTTATGGGAGTATGTTGCCTTTTTCTTCTTCATTTTAATTTTATAAGACCCCATAATTTCACAGTTACTACTTTGAATTGTTTTATGATCACGCAGAAAGAGAACGATGAGATATAACTCGCATTTACCGCTAACAACATAACAATTGTCAAAATAATGGTAAGTAGTAGTAGAAAGAGTAGCAACAGTACAGTATGTTTGGCAGTAGCATGCAACAAAGGGGCATAAAACTAAATTGTCTTTAAATTATTGTTGTTGATGTCGTCTACATGCGAATAGCAGCGTTTGTTGTATTGTCTGTTAGTTGGTTTATAACACTTAAACGGAGCATTTACACAAAACCTATAAAGCAGACTTTGACATACATACATGCACACTGGTTCTTGGCAAATTGAGACAAATAAATATAATTTAATGGCGTTAAAATAGAACTATTAAAAAATTAAATCCATTACTTTCACTCTCACTGACGAAGTCGTAACAGTTTTAGTAGCATTGTTTTATTTTAATATTTACTATTGCTGTATTTATAGTACAGGGTGCATTTATATAGCGATTAAGGATTATTAATAATTGTGCTATTGAGTGTAATAAAATGCATTTTTTTTTTTAAAAAAGACATGAAAAAATTTGCAAAGACGTAATTTGTGCCACTTCAGGAGTAGCTGAGGAGAGAATGTGGTTTGCATTCGTAGTTCACTTATGACATAAAAGCATGATTTTTAAAAAAATTCTCTACATAAAAGTACATTTTTCAAAAATGTTTTAACTTAATGAAAACTAAAGTAAGTTATCCGTGGTTGTTAAAGCGAAAATATTTATATGGGGTAGATTCTGGGGGTCAATACCTATCTCGGAAACGAAAGCTTGACCAAGAATTTTAAATTAATTTAGTAAGAAGAAGACGAAAAGTATAAGCGTGGAAGAAATCGAATGACAAGTCTGTTTTTGGCATATGGTTGCTGAGGAGACAATGTGATTTACTGTGATAAAAATAAATAGGTGTAAATAATTTTAGAGAATAAAAGTAATACTTCTGAAACAATAAAGTCTCATTTGTTTTAACCACATTAAAGCTTAAGCAGTCAATTCATGGGCTGCTGAGGAGAGATTGTGGCAAAATCCCATAATTTATTTTATAGCAGTTCAGTGCAACAATCATTAAAAACTGCAAATAAAACATTGTATTCATATATTGTATTTGTAAAAATATTATTTAGCAACATTAAAACTACAGAAAACTACTCTTGGGCTACTGAGGAGGAAATGCAAAATCAATATGGTGAAAGTCGAGTGATTGCGGTACCTATTTGTGGTAGGATACGCAGCTTTATAACTAAGTTAAGTCTAGAAATTGCTAATTTTGATACCCAACGACATTTTTAATTTGCTGAAGACTTTTCATTGTCGAGTTAGGGTACCTTTTCCCAAATCGTATCACATTTAAAAGCAAGCATTTTGCAAACAAATCAAAATAAAGTTAAACCATTACTCTTCAAAACATAACATCCAAACAGAAAACAACAACACCATCATGCATAAATCTACAATTTTTTAAAGGCAACTAAATTTACTACCATATTAAGGGTTGAAATTCTGCTACCGTTTTTTTTTTTCATTTTTTTGCACTCTTTTGGAAAAAACAACCAAGCAAGGAAACAAACA
Source organism: Meiosimyza decipiens (assembly GCA_963680825.1). Classification (NCBI taxonomy): domain Eukaryota; kingdom Metazoa; phylum Arthropoda; class Insecta; order Diptera; family Lauxaniidae; genus Meiosimyza; species Meiosimyza decipiens. The sequence continues at coordinate 89,773,385 of OY804259.1, read as the reverse complement.
AACGAAAAGCAAAGAAAATTACTTTCGTATAGAACGTTTTTTTTTAACATTTACATTTACATTTACATAAGCATAATTTCCACATAGTTATTTTTGCTGAACACAAACAAACAGTTGAAAGCAAATACATACACAAACACTGACATAAAGCAAAATATCGACCTCGCTGACGCAACGAAGTAGACGAAAGTCAAAATAATTTTTTTTTTTATTCTTTATTCAAATAGCGTGCTACGTCCCTTAAGCTTAATTCTAGCACGCGTTACATACTCGTAGATACATAGATACTATTTTAGATGAGTGTTGCGAAAAGTTTCTATTCAATAACATTAAGTTAATATGATTACATTAAAATATTGTTAAAGATGAAAAAATTGTATTATTTACTAAGCTAAGGAAAATTGCGTTGAGTTTTAGAACATGTATATAAAATATTACTCAAAATTATGAAAAATATTGCAATATACAAATTCTTATATTTATTACAGCAAAACATGGATGTCATGGTCGGATTTAATGATTTTTTGCATCACTCTAATATTATTACATATACCTAAATCATCATCAACAACAGCAAGCCCAATTTATCCAACCACCCACCCACTAATGCCGCACCACATCAACTTCGCTCCTCTCCCCCATTAATATCGCCCACATTCAAGTCAAGGCAGCCATGCTGCGCATTTTTTGCCAGCCATGCAAAAGTTGCCTTTATTTTTGCTGCTGTTTTGCTTTGCCTTGAACCACCCTCAAAGTGGACGTATACATTTTTATTTGTTTGTACATTTGTGTGTGCAGTTTTGTTGTTTGTGTATTTGTTGTTTTCAAAATATCGATCCCACTTGGGTCGTCGGCAACTGAATGAGTTCACAAGTTTTGTAATATTTTTCTTTCCAAACTTTTATTTTTTGTTTCCTTTTTTTTTATTTTGAGTTTTTACTGTAGGTTGTATTTTCAGAAATGGTGTATGTGTGCTGGTGTGCTTGCATTACATTACAACTACACACGCAAATGCAAACAAAACAAACTCCCACTAAAACTTTGCCTACTTTCAGAACAATCCCACCATTTGATTTCATTTTAAATTATTCGTTATCCTTGTGAATGAGAATGTAAGCCTGTCGGAAGTGGAGGGGTTTCTATGTTTGTTTTAAAAGTGATTACGTACTTTTTTCTGAATGTTTGCTGTTTTGCTCGAGTTGAAATATTATATTTAAATAAAAATTTCAGTAAAATCCGGCTATGAACAAAAAAAAAAAGGATGTAACGAATAGTTTTCCCACATGGCGTTCACAATTTCAGAAAAATACTGCACATTTGAAATAAACTCTTTCATGAATATAATTTTCGAAATCTCTGCTAAGCAACATTTTTCAAGAAAATTAATAATTTCGCACCTGTGCATTCTCCAAACTCCTGTTTTTCACTCATAGTAATTTTGCCGCGGGAAAAAAATTAAAAACCGATTACTTTTGAATACATAATTTTTCAGCAATTGTACTTTGTTCTACTTCGACACTTCATCTTACCTCATTAGCTTCTATGCCATTACATGCTGCTTAAATTTGAACCTTCACCCCCCTACTAAGCATACTACCCATACTACTACTTCCCCACTGATTTAAAAACTTTTATCACTATTTGCATTGCATGCTCGTAATGACTTATGAAACTCGTATATTTTCTTACTTTCCTCTCTAAATAATTTTCGACTTTGCACCAAGCTGTTTACAAAAGATAAACGAGAAAATTATGTGAACATATACGGATGGATGGATGAAGAGAGAACGCCATTTTAAAAATTTATCTACTCGTATAATGCTGGATGAGCAGCGGCAGCGTTGAAGCTTCGTTTCTTATCGTGCGGCTCATCTTTGCGTTAATTAAGCGATTCCACTTAATGACGATCCCAATGCCGATACTATGGTATTAGTAGTACCAATGATAATTGGATTTTTTTTTCTTTTCAAATATGGCGAACTATGTGAGAATTCAACATGTCTGTATATGAGTTCAACTTGTTCAGTCATAAGACCCATGCGGTTTTCTTTGGGCAGGTACTTGATAAAAGCATATTAAAGTTAGAAGTAAAAATCCAAGCAAAATTTAGTAGTTGATCATTCACAACTATATATTGAACGACGTACTCGGAATGCAGAACATGTGGAGAGCGTACGACATTAACCAATAAAAATTAAGAATTCGGAAGCATAGCTGGGATGCCAATCACATCCCTTCAAATGCACTTTTTTGGTATGGAGTTATTGTCAAAAAGTTATCGCTTAAGATATTTCATATAATGCTGATAAGCACCCAGAAAAAAAACCTCATTTGAGCGTTTAACCGAATCACACTACACGAAATTTTGCTTAGCCTTATGGATTATTTTACCTGTCGGATATTCTTATTTGGATTTCTGGAATCTTCATTAATAAATCACAAAAAAATTAGGAGTACAACGAAAGTATTCGTGCTGAAAAAGCTCATTTGGATCAAAAACCTTTACGGACCATATTGCAAAATTAAAGCCATCACTTCGATAAACTAAAACATTGGCTGATAAAGCCAAAAAAATGTAAACTCAGAATATAAATTTGGTTAATGTAACCTATTATTATACTCCATTAAACTAAAATTATATTACTACTATGCATTTAACAACACGGAATATCCAGGCTTGAACTCCACTGGATGGAAGAGCAAAACACTCTTTCTGAAATAAAATTCTTGGACGAACAAAACTATCAGATGATTTTTTTGCAAATCACAGCATAAATAAAAACGTATGATCAAGAAACATGTCTTAAAAAGTCAAATAGAGTAAATGAGACTTCTAGAGAATACATTAGCTTAAAAGCATTGCTTTGACATCTAAATTCGGAGAAGGCACGAAATGACAGTGTTGAACAAGTGTCAAATTAACTGCACGAACAAAAAAACCTTTTAAAACCGTCAAAACAAATCTTTGAAAAAAATCCATTTATTCGTCTGATACGAGTACACAGATACTAAAAATGTCGTTTGTTGAAAAAAATTTGACATCACGACAACAACAGGTTACAGATGCATAAAAATGATTATTCAGAATGCATGCTGGATTAAACTCCAAAACCATGTCAACAATATTAATTGAAATATAAATTTAGCATTTTATGGCCTTAAGCATTCTCTTTTTTTTATATTATTTTCTTCTTTTTTTAATCAACCCATTGCTGTTGCAGTTCAATATAGGAATTTTATAAAAAAAAATGCAGAGAAGAAGAGCAAACATATCCTACAGATATATGAATTCTTTATAATTCAAGAAAAAATTTCAACTTGAGTGTTTAAAAGAAAAAAAAAAGGGAAGAACCAGTTTGTATAAATACTTGAGAATTGGCTGTAGAATACGAGTATCAACAACAAAAATTAATAAAGACAGACGTACGGGAATGCATGAGTAAGAAAGACGCAATCTGAAATTCAATAATGGCTGCACAGAAAAAAATATCCAACGACAGCAACAACAAAAACTACACGGAGCAACGCGTTGACGTGCACATATTTTATGAGTTTTATATGTGTAGAATGAAATGACTACAAGAGATGGAAACGTATCTTGTGTATAAGTCGCTACAAGATACAAAATGCCCGAAATGTACAAAAAATAAAAAACATAATTTTGGAAAAAAATCAGCAAAACCAAAAATTTTCTCATTTCAAACTAGAACACTTGACAACACGTGTGCCATTTGGAAAGCTGTAGAAAATTGAGAGTTTGTAAAGCCAAAATATATAAATGCATATATATAATATGTATATATTTTATGAAAGTATTTAAAGATCCAAATGTAAAAAAACATGTATATAGTGCTCCAAACAATTTATTCCTTGATATTGTGGAGAAAAGTTACTTTCGATCACAATATGGTTTGTAAAAACTTGATCGGAAACCTAAACGCTCTATTACTTTCGCCGCTTGAGTTTCTTGAAATAACACCACATTTCGAACAGAATGTCCGCAATACTGAGGTTTTTTGGTTATCATATGCTGGCGTTTCCTATTATAGGCAAAAGGGACAACAAAATCAAACATCAACTACTGCAAAGACCGTAAAATAATTTGGTTTTTTTGTAAAAAAATTAAGACGTTAGCACTAAAATATTAAAAACTGTTAACAGCGGTATATGGCTTTTAAGTTGTGACTTCCTTTAAAATATTTTGTTCGAACTCTTAAATTCTCAATATCAACACAGAGGCTAAGTTCGATCATGTTGTCCAACTGCCAAACGTTGCTACCAATAAGACAACAACGACCCTATTAAATGTTGCGATTCCTCACTTCGATAAATATTTTATGCCTTTAGGCCTGACCTTTGATATTGAAATACATTACAGGTCAGCTGGAAAAAGTAATAAAGTTTTCCCTTTTTTGTCAAAGGGAATAAAGTCGTAAATGTCAAAAATTATATTTATTTTTTTTTTTCTTCTAAAGATGATTATTAGAAATTAAAAACACTTGTTCAGCCCATGTGACTTCATTTATTCTTTTGTTAAAATGCATGATGTTCCTTTTTCTATAAAATATGGCGCCGTTTTAGACAGGCATTGTGTCTATTAGACATAGTCAGGTGCTATTGGATACTACTATACCATAGAGTTAAACATTATGTTACATCTTATGAATATTAAAACTTTTTGTTAAGGATGGCTTATTTAATACAAATGAAAAACAGTACGTAGTGCTTAAGGAACTCTGTAAATAGTAACCGGATTCTCTAATTAAAACACAACAAATTTCTTTATTAAACAAAAAAATTTCTTGCTAAAAAACTACGACAGCTACGCTTGATTCAGTCCTATATACACTTTTCTAAGTCTGATTGCGGAATAGGCTTCGGCACTTGCAGCGAATTTACTCATATGGAGCCTTCCTCGAAGTGATGATTTTAAGTTCGGGAACGAAAAAAAGTCGGACGGGGCTGCTTGGTCGATGGCATTTGCTGAACTTTTAACCAGAAGCTCATATATATTGATGGTGTTTATACAAAAACTATTTATATGAGAGACATAAAGCTGAAATCATAAAAGGACGAGTAATTCCTGGGAAAAAAGGTATTCCGTTCAAGCAATAGGTACTAATGTCTTTTTATAGAATTTGAATTTTATATGAAACAAGAACATTGACCATATGAAACATGTAAACAATTTCCAATGAAATCTCAAAAATTTTCATATGAAAACTTTTCACCTGTTAAAATTTGTTTAATAACTGCGGAATCAGCGGAATAATTTTGCATTAATTGAAAAGTGCAAGATCCCTGCTTAACTCTGATAAAAACAAATATATCCAGTTTGCACCACAAATATGATGTCAACACACTAAGTGGAATAGTTGAGTTAATAAGCTAAGTGCAAAGTTCTTCTGACAAAAAGTTTTAACACAATGCATTATATTTTATATAAGAAATTTTTCCTTCGTCAATATAGAATGGAAAAAAAGATTCAATGACTTTATAAATATCATAAATTAAATAAGTTCTCACGCATTTGAATAAAAAGCTACGCAGAAAACCATAATTGTTTTAGTACCCTGGTCCCCGCTGACACATGAAGTATGATTTAGTGGCGGTCAATTGAGGCAAAGAATTTCACGGATGCCTTTCATTTCCATTGTACTAAGTAGCACACTATTTTTTATTATTTCGTTTTTTTTCTAATATCATTTACTTATAACTTATTGTTGTCGTTTTATTGTTTTTGTTGTTGTTGTGCCTTAAAATATTTATATATATTTTGTCTTGTGTTTGTTGTGATTTTGGACGATTGATTTAATGTGTCATTCATAGATTTTTATTGCGCCATTTTATTACCTATTTTAACTTCCGATTTTACCACAACTTAGCCCTCAGCCATAGCAATCATCGTTGCTTTGGAAACACTTGAGCTGGACCGTCAATTTAGACAATGTCCAGGAGCACTGCAAGTACAATTGTGTAGTCCCAAGTAACAAAAAAAAAAGCAAGAACCATGCAGCTTTTGCTGAGTTACTTAAGTGTCGAACATGCCTGAGCACTTAAAAGCGCCTTTTAAATGGGCAGCAAAGCAGGGTGAGGCTTTTTTTTCGGTGTTACGTACTCGCCATCGTTGTTGTCGTATGTGACTCGGCGTGTAACAAGGAAATCATGTACCGCTAACGGTACTTTATTTTATTTATTGCCATTTTTAATGCCGTCCTTGAGGTAACCAACCAACCAAAAAGCCAAAGCTAAGCGGCAGGAGAAGAAAAACTGCAGCACCCTATGGCAATGACTTGATTTTCCATTTGGATTTGTGTACTGACTGGCTTTATTTTTGATATTTTCTTTTTTGTTAACTGTCGTCATTTACGTCTCCTAGCGGTATTTGGTTAAAACAAGAAAATAAAAACGATTGTTTGGCGTCATAAAGCGCCAATCCAAAATGATTTCTAGTAAAAATGAAGTGGTCAAGGCAATTCGTGCCATTGACACCAGCAATGGAAGCTTAAGTGCTAAAAAACGTTATTTTGCAATTATGCGGCTATGATTTCCCAGTTTAAGCAGCAGCCGCGTTGGCTGCGAACTTTCCCCAGGAACTTTTAGCCTGTAAATAATTTTTTCTAGTTTCCCTTTTTTTATTTCTTAATATGAGGGGTGTTTCCAATTCGATTTTTTTGTTTTCCTTCATTTTAAAAAATTTTGTGAACTTTTTTAATGTTTCATTAATTAACTCGCTTTGTGAAACCCATATAAATTTGATTATTTTTTATGACTTTATATATTTGCGGTTCATTCAGTAATCGATTTGTTCAGGTTTCTCAAAATGATGCTATCTTAATCAAGTTCTCTTGCTTTTTTGTTTCGTTTGAACTGTCGATGTTTTCCTTTTGATGTTGGTGGTCCAATTTTAATTTTATGGGCTTATATTTTATTATTTTTATATAATTTTTTTGGTATTATTTTTTTTTTTCTTCTTTTTAGCTGCACGAAAATACTCAAGTGAATTTTTGGCTTTTTGTGTTGACACAAATCTATATTAAGCTTCAAATTTTTACATACCGTAGCAACCGTTTCCAAAGTTGTTGTAACTGCTTTGATGATTGCGGTTAAATATCTGAAATGATCAATAAAATGATATTTTAGTTTAATCCCTACATGCAGATTAGTTTTAATTCTTATTTTAATTATATTGAATTTTTTGTAAATAAAGCAAAATGATTCTATGCTTACACATAAACATTAGTGGAAACATGCGAACATTCTTTCCGAAAAAAACATATCGCGTATACACATAGATTGGAAACTAAAATCATTTTACGTAAGTACCCCGTAGTTTGGCAATACAAATTCACCGTTGAAAAATTCACGCTTCAAAATATTTATAAACGCAATTTCTGACAGCCTCCAGCTCCTACTGCATATTTCGTTTTTTTCCACGAAGTGTTTATGTGAATATGGGGAACAAGAAAGAGTTACAGGCGGGATGATGTTTTGATTGAGTTTTTGGGTAAAAAAATTAGCCACAAGTAAAGTATTTTATGAAGTTCTTTGGAAATCACCAATGTGGTGATGCCTCTAATGGCTCAAGCAGGGACGTATAAAGACTAATTATTTCAATTTTTCTCGGACGGGGATGATGTGTACATTTTTCATATTTTTCTTTATGAACCTGAATCTGATTGTATAAAAAATTACCATTCTCGAAGGGCTCGTAACCCCCAGAACACATCCATTTTATACACGCCTACACGAAAGGCGTCTTTGGCCCATGTATTATTACTCTCAAATGCAAATAACCATTTTCAAATATTATTTTCTTTTTCACTCTGTCGACGTTTTCTTCAAATGAAATTGTTCAAAGAACGGGCAAGTATTTAGCAACTTGTCACCTTTTCCGAAATCATTTGTACCAATCACAAGTTCTTTTTTTAAATTTTTCACCATTATTTAAGACCATAAGGATCAGAAGTCTTTTAAGAAGACTATCACTTGTACGCTCGAATTCCGTGCCGTTTTAAAACTGTAATTCTGTTAAAATTTAAACTCCGCGTATGTAATTGTATAACAAAATATAGTTGTAGTACTAATGAAGCTATTAATCATGCAAGCATTTATACACATAAAGTTTTAAGAGTGACATGAAATACTTTTTAAGCGCTACTCTAGTTCCTTTGAAATTTCTTGAAGTTTCCTTTGGAAAATAGTCGAAAGTTTTTCGGAAATCTTTATTTATAACAACAAATGAAAAAAGTCTATATATTTCTCTTTAAAATAGTATGCCACATAAAATATTTACTTTTTAATGCAAATAACTTACTATAGATGATTTTGTCTGTGATTCTGATCATTTTTTTTAAATAATAAAATTTGCAAATGTGTTATTTGTTTCTGCAAAAAATAGAGTAACAAAATTACTTTTTAGAGCGAATATATAGGTTGGCAGATCACTTAAGAGATAATGCAATAGACTTTCATAATTTATTAGCAAAAATGCATGTCAAAAACCTATTATTTTTTCCAATAACTCAACAACATGGAAGGACTTACACTGCAACAATGCTTGCAAATTGTGAAACATACTGCTTTCACAAAAATTTCATCTTCATATTCACATGATTTTGATTGATCGCCTAGATCATGTGATATCCCACCTAGAGAATTTATTCTTTGGGGTACGTAAGCTCCAAAGTCTACATGCATAAGTCGGCTACTGTTGAGAAACTGTAAGCCAACATTACTCGCATCCATCGCAAATATCACTCGATATTCATGTACGCGTCATCGAAAATAGATAATTTAGACTGGACCATAGTAGCCGCAGTTACAGCCAATTTGAAAGAAACTACCTTGAAGAAATAAATTTTGATATATTTTAGTTTTTGAAAAAAGTACCTCCAAATGAATTATCCAATTAATGACAAATCAAATAAATTGTATACAAATGTTTTTGATGGGTAATTTAAGCCTATTTTAAATAAATCGAAAAAGCCAATGGAAATACAAATTTGGAAAATATCTTAATTTTGCAAGTTTGTAGCGCTAATAAGAATAAAATAATTCTCTTTTGAAACTTAAAGCTACGAGTAGCTTCCATTTAGGCTGCAAATTAAAATAAAAATCAATCACAAGTAATTGCGACTTTTGAATAGTTAGCGACAAAAAGTGCACTGTGCATCGATTGAACACTGAGGTAGCGATTACTTTTTTTTTCTTTTGTATTTCTCACAATAAGTTTGTTAAATGTTTGCTTTATAATTAATTCCACGATCTTGTAGAATCTGCAAGTCTCGCAAAACTCGAAAAAATATGTTTTTATTACGAAAAATGAATTCTTAAATTCAGATTTAATTCTATTAAAATATAAATTAAAACTTGTCACGTAGCCAGAAAATGAACAAATAGAGCTAACATTTTAGGCAGTGACCCAGATCAGTACGATTTATTAAAGAGCAATTTTTATTAATAATAAAAATTTAATTAATCCATTTAGCATTACAAACAAATGAATTATTTAAATATAAATAGCATGGCACGAAAATAGAAAAAACAATTAAATATGGAATTTTGTTTGCTAAATGCACTGATCTTAATTTTCAATCAAAAACAAAAAACACACATTTTAATGGTTGTACTGATTAATAAGGCAATACAATAAAAAAATCATAAAGATTATAGGAATACTACATTGCTACTAATAAACCGATAAAGCGCGCACAAATGGTGAGAACTGAATTAAACTAAGAAGAGGAAATACACAGAATCGAATGTACACAGATGAGCCAAAAGATAGAATAATCCTCACACATGCTCCAATACTTACATATATATACATATGTGTATATATATAAAAATACAATATATGGAAACAGACAGACAGACAAACTCACAGATAAAGACGCACAGTTTATGGCAAGTGTGGTGACTTTGTATGCAAACTGCCTACGGAGATTATTAATAAAAATACGAGCAAAGGTTAATTGCAAGTAACAATGAAGAACAACAACAGGACATGTGACAACTTAATTTGAATTTAAATTAAAATATGGATATATAAACATTTAATATTTATGACGGCAAATATTAATTTCAAGACAAGTCAGTGGCAATAAATAATACACAAATTATAGGCAAATAACTTATGGCAAACAACTATTTTATTTGCGCTGCACAATTAAAATCTGCGTAAGATAATATTCTTGCAATTTAGAAAAATTATTTAAAAACACACTCACCTTTGGTATAATTAAAGTGCTGCCAAGTTTATAAGGGCCACCAAAGTAGTTTTCATTGCAATTAACCTCTGTAAAATGTCAGCATTAAACAGAAAAAAAATTTGATTTTAAAACACAAATTTTAAGTTTATGACATTTTTATTTTTAATTATAGCACAATAAATATAAGGAAAAAATTTTGCTTTAATTTTATGTTAATCTTTCTTTTTTTTGTCGAAAACCAACATTATTTTTTAACTTTTTGCAGGTTTTTTTTTATATTCACTCAAATTTTTTTTTATTTTCAAAAAATATAAATCCTATATTTCCGATATCAAATCCACACGCGCCAAAATATCACGCAACTTTTCAACCAAACCAGTATCCATAACAAATCAAAGAATAAAACTATTTTATTAAAAAATTTTTATTTATTCCGCAAATAAAATAAATAAATAAAAATCTTTTGTTAGCGACGCGCATGCGATAATGACTCGAAAATTGTTTAAAGTCTACTAAACTGGGGAAAAAAGTTTTAATTCAATATTTTTTGTCTTTAGCCAACAACAGAAAAAACAAAAAAAAAAGCGCGAGCAACAAACGACGCGTTGTTAAAAGTTGAGCGAATGTGCACTCGTTGTGCCAAAGGGGAACAACGGCATGTGGTGTGTTAAAGTAAACGAGCCCATGCTAGTAACAGCCACAGCAACAGCATTTGCGGTAGCCAGGGAGCTACAGCCAAAGTAATAGCAACTAAGAGACAACAGCAACAGCAAGTAGCCGTCAAAATTTGCTTTTTTTTTTTTGCTGTTGTTGTCTTAATGAGCGTAAGCCCCAACTCAGCTAGCAAGACTGTTGTTGCCTATCTAAAAAAAAACAAAAAAATCTCTATGTATTTTTGTTTTATTTTTGTACTTGTCTTTGCCTTGTACACGAGTATTTGTGTTCTGTATTTTCTCAAGAGTTTCTATCTGTTTTATTTTAATTTTCCTGTGGTACTTTTTTTCCTTTAGAGTTGCCTTCTTCGTATGTGGTCACTTGATCATAAACATAAAAATATGAGATACTATATATCTTAATAAATCGGCTTAAGCCATCTATTGGTCATTCTTTTACAAGCCGCACACCAATTTAGACTTAGAATATTAGAATCGGCGGAAAGTTTTTTTACAGCTTATAAACATTAAAAAAACTTGACATGTTTGTCTGGAAAAGTTGTTTTTTCGAGAATTGGCTAGATTTCTTCAAATCTTCTCATACTTGAAGTCTATTATTTCCAGTTGTACTCATCGGATCGAGGTCGGTTTTTTATTGAATACTTTATAACGTAAGCTTTCGAAGTGTATTAAAAACATTTCAAATAATATCAAATTAATTGGTTAAATAGCTCTAACATGCTGTTCCCGTCACTAGAGTTAATTTTGCTAAATAATATGTTGTTTTTTCTTCTTTTAACTACAAAACCTATATGACAAAAAAGTGGAATCTTTATTAGATCGAAAGTTTAACTATTTTCGAGCGAAAATCACGCGATGATTCGAAACAAGTCAAAAGCCAACAAAACATATTTATTTTGTGCATTGTTTTGTTCAAAACTGTCAAGAGAGCGCTAATCTTGTCAGAAATTAACCATTTTTGTTCTCAACTAAGTCTTACCAATATATAAATAGATCCGCGGAGCGCAAATTTAAAAGATAAAAATCGTTACAAAATACTTCTTTGTTCAAAAATGTGTATGTAAGTTCTAATCTAATAAAGACTCCACTTTTTCGAAAAATGAGATCTATAGATAAAATGTTTAAGAGTAAAAAATAGTTTCTAAAATAAATCTTAGTTGGGGGACAGCATGCTAGAATTAATTATTTGAACAATTAATATTTTATTATTTTTCAATTTTTTGGAAATAAAAATATTTTTATGTGTATTAGTACGTGTAAAAAAAGTTGCACCTGTGTCGTAAAGCTCATTTCAAAATGATTCTTAACAAGCTTTAGAGCCAAAGTTGTTCACAATGCTCTAGTCTAAGAAGAGAGGAATACAAACTTCATAGAAATTTGTTAAAATTTGGAAATTTTTGAAGTTGGCTAAGATTCTATCACCTATTTTAATAAGTGTTTCAACCAAATTTTTATTCAAAGGTTTTTAACATTCTTGGTCAGATAGCAGGTATTGCATTTGTGCAACTCAAAAGCAGTTTGCTAAATTTTTAATGTAACTACAGTAAGACGTTTTTCATAAGACGAGTTTGTAAACTAACATCTACATTGAGGGCTAAGCCCTCCCCAGGAAAAATCTCTTACTACGCCAATAGTCTTGGCCTTCATGTTGCAATCGTAGCAGTGGGCTTACTCTTGATTTTACAAAATGTGCAGTTGTCTATCTTGCCTTAAAACAATAAATGTTTCAACACAGATTTTTTAACAAACCTCTAAGAATTATTTTACAGACCCCTAGGTGTTAATATGTGCAAGGCACAAGTTTTGTAGTGATGTTTTTTTAGTTGCTTCATGGGATGTAGCGGTAGCACGTCCTTAAATTAAAAAAAAGCCTTTTTAAACGATATTACAACGAAAACGTAAAAAAAATTCTGGACATAAAAATCAGTGTTCATTACATGATGTCTTTTCGTGAAAATCTTTACTACGTCCTGACGATGTTAATCGGTTTTTATTATATTTAATTGAAAAGCTCGATAGACATCGAACCGTTTCTGGCTAATGTCGATACAACTCACCCAGGTAAACGAAAGTGGTCCAGTTCGGCAGCTGTCGCAAAGCTTTTGTAATGATTTTCTATTAATGTAAGAGGTTCACTTAGTTACGCCAATGGTCATCTTAAAAGGAAAACTTTTTATGAACAATTGAATTTTTTTCTGCAGTTAAGACTACAAAACATGAAATTAGAACACAACTCGAATATAAAACGAGCTAAATTAAATCAAGTTTTTTCTTAAAACTTTGCAAAAACAATATTTGCACAGAAGTACTTTCTTGTTTTATTGTGCAATTAGAAATTTGGCAATGTAATTAAAGACAAAAAATGATGAAAAATGCATGTTCTCATTAAAATTTTACAAAATAAAACAATCTACAAATTATATTTATGTATGGAAATAATTAAAATAATGAATGAAGAAAAACCAGCAAAACACGACTAGTAGTGTACCTATAAAAGTAATTGTTCCCGCTCAATTCTGCCATAGTCACTTAGCGTAGTTTTATGACAAGAAAAAAAGCGGAAAAAAATTTACTAAATAATTTTTGCTTTTAATTACAAGTTTGTACACTCAGCTATCTAATTATTATTGTTGGTTGTTGTTGTTATTTTTAGATTCTAGCTATAATTTAGTAAACTTTTTTCCACCATATTTAAACTCATACACGATTGCAATCTTTTTCGTGCATAACTGGTCGTCGAGGTCGCCTGAGTGTTAAATTCATATATTGTCTGTCTAACAAAGAGATCTTATAAGGCATCAAAGCCAACCATGATCTGCTGAAATCATAGACACATGGCTTTGGTTGATATGCTGCGCCACTTGAGGGCCAAAACGAAACACTGGCCAGAAAAATACGCAATTGGCTACGCTACAGTTGCAGCAAACTGATAGTTAACAATTTTTTTTTGTTGTTGCTGCTACTGCCAACCACACTTGGCCACGTTTAATTTTTTAATTATGGTTTTTATTTTTAGCTTTTTTTGTAAAGTTTTTTTTTTAATTCAGCCATTTTTTTAATTGTTCAAGTTTTTCTCTTTTCCTTTAGGTTTTAATTAACTGAAGTTTCTTTTTTTTTGCCTTCATTTTTTTGCAATAATTTCAATTTAAAACCTGTTGCAGCAGTTTTTGTTTTTTTATGGAAATCTTTGCAAAATGAGTTTGTGTTCTCAAACATGTAATTACGGTTCATAAACTAAGCTTGAGAGAAAAAATAAATGTTTTTATAACAACTTTTTTTTTTTCCAACAAGATTTGGCTTTCGTATGTATGATCATTTTATTGTAAGTAAGGCCTTAAGGATATAAGTAAGACCAGTTACAAAAAAAGCATTTCAAAATTGTTCATGCAGTCAATATTAGTAAGAAGTGGAATACGAAGTTTTGGCATATATCTTTTTCTTAATAAATCGTCAGGCCTCTTTGTGCTATTAAGTTGAAAGCAGTCATTAAATTTTGGCTTTAATCATCTAAGGACTGTGTTGGTTCCTTGGAAATGATTTGTCCCTCCTTCTAACACGATGTTTGTCTGCCTTTATGTACGGTACTACAAAAATTTCCACGTTGTAGCATAAACATTTGGAAAAAGTTTAAAGTCTCGATAGAGACTGTGGTTTTTTTTTTGCATTTTTCATGTCTTATTGAATTTTTATTTTATTTTCAAAATGCTTTGAAATCAATTGTTGCACAACTTGGATCTTCTCACGATCTTTTTTTGAAAGAAACTAACGCAAGCCTTGTTGCTCTGCACGGTATCGTGGTTGAAGACTGCAATCTATCCATAGTTCACATAAAAATCCGCTGAGATGGGATATTAATTCGACTATAAATTGAGTAAATTGAACTTAAGATTTTTACAACAGAGCCCTCATTTTATAATTAAAAGTATATTATCTGAAAGTGTTATTGCAATGTCAACCATTCCATGATAAGATGGTCAAACCATTTGAGTATAAATGATACCTACGATGCCAGATGTCGTGAATTTTTCGACACTTAATTGCTATTCGACATTCTACAAAAATATTCTATATGATTTCGGTTATGTCATTAGCACAGTTCCATTATATGCCAAACTTATGAGTTAAAGAGAGTTAGAAATCATTAGCCTTACAGAGTTAAAGCTTCTCATATATACTAGCTGTGTGTTCAATGATTTTTAATTTTCAGTATATTTCATCAATTCATAAGCTGGAGTTACGCCCACAAAGAATTTTGATTATGGCAATATAAGCTACATCATATCAATTGTCAGCCAATTAGACATAAAATTACACCCATACAAATTGTGCTGTGTATTTTGTACGAAATATTTTTGAGGTACATCCGGAGCACATTGGGTATCTTATTGCATTGTATTTTGTTCTTATAATAATAATAATAAGCTAACATTTTCTACCGATAGCCATCATCGATAGGGGGCCAATTGAATCAGTGCAAATAAAGTCATCAAATTATCGCCAACGGAAACAACCAAAAATACACTCTCACTAAGTTAATAGCAATGTTCACACTTTGACAAAATTTAATAACAACAACATCAGTAATAAAATATTGTAACTAATCCTAATTGAGTGCAAAAATCAGTTGAAATCCTTAAATCAACATGACCGACTACGATGCACATAAGGACAATTGCCACAATTCAATCTCATTATGTAAGAAAAGAAGGGCAGAAATTTTACGTACGACGTAGAAAACAAATAAAAGTGCAATAAATAAAATGGAAAGAAAAGAAAATTATTTATGATGATGTAATACAAATACAAAGTAATAAACGTACAAGCAGTTTTTTTCATGTCGTATGCACAATATTTTATCTTGTACACTTAAAAAATTATTAGCTGGATTAGTTCCGATTTTTGTTGGTTAAACAATGGATAATTTTTTTCCTGTAAGCTTAGCAGCGCTATAAATTTCATGAATGCTATCAGTGATTGTTACGATTGGTAAAAATGAAACATTGTGTTGCAGAACAAAAATAACTTTATTGGAAAAGCTGTAAGAAAGTACACAAACTTACTCAAAGTATTGATTTACAAAATCAATGAGATTTTCATGGAGATTAATAAATCAAGTTGCTAATGGCTTTCAGGTGAATGTAGCTTTTATTGGCTTTATAAAGGCCTTTCGAATAGTAAGCCACAAACTGTTACTGATGAAACTGGCTTATATTAGCGATCTGATCAATTCACTAAATTATATACAAACTTTCTAATCGAAATCACACTGAGTCAAAGAACTTTGCTGCTTCTTCTAGCGCTCCTCAAGGCAGTAACATTCAATTTTTTCTTATTGCAATTCTCAACACCAAAATGTCATTAGTTTCAAGTTACTGTAACTCATGCTGCTGACGTAAAGTTTTTTTTTTACTTAGATTTAGCTCTGAATCACAGCTCCAGCCGGATATACCAGCATAACTTAGTGAAATGTATGCATACATTCTTCACCACAGTGCAGTGATTGAGTTGTATCGCAGCATTGGTTACCATAATCTTTGTTGCCTTAAATCATTTGAAGGGAGAAGAGTAATGATGCAAACTACAAGGAATTAGAATTCGAAAAAGCGGTTTTTGATTCCATTGACAATGACATTACAGGAACCAAAACTTTATTTCTTAATGAGTTGAAAAAAATTTAATGAATTGATAATTTTTCTTAAATAAATGTTTGCACCTAACCGATGGGCAAATTTCGAAGATTGTAGACAAACAAAGAGCGCGAACTCGGACCATTTTTTGAAAATAAAAATTGTTTCACCAATCGATTTGGAAACGTTGAAAATAGACTTTCTTTATCTTTCGAAATGGCTCCGGTACTCGAAAAAGTTAGAGTTGTATGCATTTTCGGTCATTTCAGATCCTCTGATACAAAATAATCTTTGCTAAAAGTGGAACCAAACTGCACCCTCCGACCTATGGGACGCCTTTGGTCATATTCCAAATTAAAATTAGATCTTTTTTTTTTGATTGCTGCGAAATCGTGCCTTGTGATTCCTAAAAATCATAGGTGCTAAGATTTGTTTTAGAAAAATATCCAATTAAAATTGATTTTTTAAGAACTAAATTCCTTATTACAGTTAGATTGGAATTGGATAAGATAGGATTAAGAAGTATGTCCCAATTTGAAAAATTGTTGAATTCCCAGTTTTGATTTGTGTTACGTAATTGGCAAAGGAATCATCCCTTTTTCCATATTTTTGAAGAAGTCAATTTCAAATATCAATCGCGTGGAATTAGAACAGCAAAGGCACATTACTGCCTAACTCTGATGCCAATAACTTGAAAACAAATACCTAGGTAAAGATCGAGATTCGAGGACGAGAAAAGTAATGAAGTATAAAGGTCTGCAAGGCTGGTTCTGACCAATATCATTTACTTAGTTCAATGTCATTGTTTCAACATCATATTTTAATAAAAATATCACAATTGTGATGCAAGAATCCGTTTATAAATTAAATTTTCAGAGTGGAAGAAACATTTTTTGTTGCAGTGCATAGAAATATTGTGCGCTATAGTTGAAAAGAAATACTATGGTACTGTAGTTTGAAAATTGCATAGCTTAAGCTTAAGTATATGAAGTTGCACCAACAACAACAACAAATGCAAAAGAAACCACAGCATTAGCAACAACAATATTTCATCCATCATAAATTGTTTTAAGCGCCACGGCTGAGAGAAAAACATGCACGCTCCATTAACTTTTTTCTACACTCTACGCTTCAAATCAGAGGAATGTGCCGCCAATGCTAAATTATGGTGAGAAGAAGGTGGCGGGGGAACAAAACGGATATGAATGATGGCGAGGGGAAGAACACGCATATATACACATATGTGTAGAGTGTAAGGTAAGTAAATATTACTAGAACAAAATGGGAAGGGTATGGGATGTTGAAAAGATAAAAACGCCAATGGAAATGTGCAAAATGCATATTGCAACTGTGGCACATGTGAAGTAGTGTGCAACAACAACAACAACAACAACAAAAACAACAACAACAATAACGATATGTAAAGAAAGCCAAGAGAAGAGCATTTGCTAAATGAACAGCAACAACAAGAGTACTAACGAAAAACTTGTAATAAATGTGGCATGCAACATGCAATAATGGCAACAAGGCTAACAACAAATGCAGACATTTGACGCACAGCAAACTGCACCAACAACAACGAAATGTGGCGCTGAGGGCGGCATTTTATGATCTTGTTGTTGCTGTTGCAGCAAATGCTGAAATATGTTGATGTTGTTTTTGTTTTTTTGCTCAAACTACGTCGCGCCATTTAATTTATTTGACTTGCATGTTCCTATTTCAAGTCATTGTTGTTGATGTAGCTACAACATGTTGTCATCCTTGTTGCTGTTGTTGTTGCATACATATTTTTTTTCTAAATTGCATGTTGCATCATTTTCAAAAAACATAATAAAAAAAACTTAAAAATATTAGACGGAAATTTGTTATGGGCGTTGACCAAAGCAGAAAATACTTTGGCATGCAACCTGCAATTGCACGCTGCTGAATGCTGAATAGTAGGATTTTTGACGCCACATAAGTAGAGATTTTACAATGGTTTTTGTTTAGAAACTCAAGAGATTTTTTTTTTTTGGTTGAAACTCTTATTATGCAATTTTTGTTAACGATATGACCTTAAATATCCCACAGCGTGCAGTGGAGAAGTCAAATTGAATGATGGTACTTCTTCTTTTTAAAAAATTGTTGAAGTAATTTGAGCTTATTGGTAATGGAGTTTGAATTTCTAGAAGGGTTTGAGTTTCCAAAAATGCTTATCGTAACGGAGATTAGCTTTCAACTAGAATTAAACATTTAGTGGCAGTAGATTTTTAGTTTCACCAAAATTGTACGTTTAGTGTTAGTCAAAACGAGAAGAATTCATTAAAATGCAATACATTTGCGCGTACTATGTCAGTTGTTAGGTTTATTGATAATCATCTAAAATGAGCTCTGATATTTAAGCTATCACTGCTAACTAATATTGTTTTCAAACAGGTTTTAACATATAGCGATGCTTTCATCTTCAGTGGACCGCAAAAATTGACGATAGATATTCAATTACTCCCACAATAATATGTACTCGTATTGCAGTAAATATTTCAAATCGTAGTTTAATTCATGTAATTCGAAAGGATCATCATATAAGCTTCGAGTGCTTGAACTTGTAGAGCATTTTATTTGAGATTTAAATGCAAGTGCAGCACTCACCTCACCTCATTGGTCTTTTGGTTTGTTTTGATTTGATTTTGTGCACAAAAACTCGATTGACTCTAAACATGGCGAGTGGCTTGATAGTCGTTTCGAAAGCACTCATGCAGATCTCTAGTACATATCGTTATCCTAACATAGAAAGGGCCTGTCTACCATTTTTCTTACGTTACAGGAGAACGAAAAAACTTAATGCAAATTAAATTTTTGTAGTATTGAAGTGAGTCATGGCTTTTTTTATTTGCTTGTAAATGCTTTATTTTCAATCGTAGCACACAAATTTTGTTATCAATGGTGTATTAGTGGGTGACCTACTAAAATCTACAAAAAACTCGATTTTGAAAAAAACTTTATTTAGGGCCTTTCTATAATAAGTTCAACGATATGTTGTAGGTACTACCCTAAGCCAGTGATGGCATTAAGATTTTGTCGAACGTACTCTTTTCAGGATGAATGTCCTTTTTTGTCATGGACATCAATATTTTCTAAGAATTCAAAAAAGGTCATTAATTTTTTACGCATTGTTCAGCAAAATTACAGAAATTTGGAAAGTTTTCTAAAATTTATCAAAATCTATTTACACTAGCTTACATAAAAAATGTACCATTGATAGGAGGTTACTCTTCTTAAGCATGTTTTTTGCGCTGAATTCGAAAATGCAGGTCACAACTTTTATTTGTGGTACAGTTTGCCAGTTATAGTAGTTTTTTAATTTTTTCGACCTCTTTTCACAATAAAATTTTTATATGAATGTCCACTTTAATTGCTCTTGGCCTAAATCAGCTAACCTAAATGCATATGATTGAATTTTTAATTAGTGAAGCAGCTCTAGAGATATTGATAGCGGATCTTTCTCTTTCAGCAAAATGGATTACTAGGGAAGACTGAAAAGCTGCATTGGCCAAGGCTATTAGCGACCATATTTGAAAGTGTCTTGCGTTTAATTTTTTTAATGAAAAGATAAAATAAAAACTAATTATATGCAGCAAACTTAAAAACTTTAACAAAATAAAAACCATTTTATTATTTACAGCAACTCAATTAGTGAATTTAAAATAAAAAAATTCAAAGCAATAGCGTCAATGTGTCCTTTGTTTCAATTTAATTTTCTATACTTACAAGAGGTACATATAGAAAACAACTGAAAATGTAAAACAAAAGAGACGAAAATAGAATAGCATTTCAGAAAAGACAACAAGCCAAGAACGACAACAACTGATATAAAACCTTTCTCCGATTACTACAAAACTTTAATGGCTGTTTAGAATGTTGCGTGTGTCACCGTCACCGTCACCGTCACCATCACCAATTGCCTAGGAACTTCCTGTCCATTGGCTTATTTTCTTCAGTGTTGTTGTTCTCATTGATATTGATATTATTGTATTATGAAGTTGTTTTTGTGAAACATTCTTTTATACAAAATGTAAATGACTCAATTGTTGTTGGTGGATTGTCATTGTTAAAGTGTAATATATAAATTATTGGTAGAAAATTACTCGTGCATTCAAGCGAATTTTATGTCTTAATTTTTTCCAAAAAAAAAGAAATAAAATACATAGAAACTATTTGTCATTTTTTTAAAAATTTATGACTTGAAAATTAAGGCAACTTAATAGTGAGCAACAAATTAAGTGATTTCGAAATAAATTCTATATGATATTTTCCGTACAACATATACATAAGAAAATTAAGAAAAAAAAGTAAGCACAAGTGCCACACAATAAAATAGCACGCACATAAATAATAAATTATGACTTATATATTATATATGTATATAACAAAAAAAAAATATCAAGAAACAGTCAACATTTTATTTCTTTTGAATAATACGCATATAAATATTTGTGAAATTTTTTGGAATAGAAATATTCCGTAAAATATATGTATTTTAAAAAAGAAAATATTTTGATTATATAATTATTCATTAACATAAATTTTAAAAAATTTATTCTCATAGCAACGATATAAATCTATGTGGACTTGAGTAAAGAGTTCTCAGAAAACATTTAACTATAATTAATAAAAATTGATTTATGATAGAAACCTTCTCTTATTTAAACGAAATGTTTTTGATACATTGCTGACACCAATCGCATTAAAAATATAAAAATACCAAATAGATGCCGCTGCTTTTAGTACCTTCAAATTAAAAGTCATTATTGAATTTATCCTCGTTATTGGTTACTTAATCAAATATACGCTTCCACGCTTCCAATGTAGCTATTTTGTAATTTTCTACACTAAGTTCCAATTCGCTTGCAAAAATATATTTTGGCGCCGGCGGAAAAACTCTTTGACAAACTTCATTTTTTTACGCTTGTTTTCGGGGTGAAAATAGCATTTTAGCTTAAAGGTTCTGAAAATTCGAAGATTTGAAATAGTTAAAAAATCGAGAACCAGCACTAAGCTTTCGAGAGCTTCCAAAAATTAAATTGTTACTGAATTTCTAAGTAAAGGGTGTTTTTTTTAGAGGTTTGTTTTTCGAATAGAGATAAAACTGACATTTTATGGTCAAATCTGGCAACTCTAATGTCATTTATGTTTAGTTTGGTTTGCCATTTCATCATGAACAGGTTGACAAAAGAACAACGCTTGCAAATCGTGCAAATTTATTTCGAAAATAATGGTTAAGTTCGCGAAGTTTACCGCAAGCTCCGTCCATTTTATGGTCGACATAATCGTCCATCAGAGCAATTAATTCGGTTAACCATGGATCGTTTTCGCACTACGTTTACTCTATGTGATAATACGCATCCGCAGAGACGTCGAACAGTGCGCACCGAAGAAACAATTGCCGCTGTAGAGCAAAATGTTGAAGAGGACCCGAATGAATCGATTCGCCACCGTGCACAGCAATTGGAGCTTTGTCCATCAACTTTATGGAAGATTTTGCGCAAAGATCTTGGCTTGCGACCTTACAAGATCCAGCTTGTGCAAGAATTAAAGCCGCGAGACCATGCAATGCGTCGTGATTTTGGTGTATGGGCCGAAAATGAGATTGATATCGATGCTGATTTTCATCGCAAAATTTTGTTCAGTGATGAGGCTCATTTTTGGTTGAATGGCTACGTCAACAAGCAAAATTGCCGCATTTGGAGTGAAGAAAATCCACATGAGACCCTTGAGACGCCATTACATCCACAAAAACTGACTGTTTGGTGTGTTCTATGGGCTGGTGGAGTCATTGGGCCATAATTCTTCCGAAATAATGCTGGAGAGTCAGTTACCGTTAATGGAGACCAGTATAGAGCCATGATAACCGACTATTTTGTTCCCGAATTGGATGGCATGAATGTGGGTGAGTTGTGGTTCCAACAAGACGGCGCTACATGCCACACAGCGCACGTCACAATCGATTTATTGAATGAAACATTCGATGAGCGCATAATTTCGCGGAATGGACCTGTCAATTGGCCATCAAGATCGTGTGATTTGACACCATTGGATTATTTTCTTTGAGGATATGTGAAGTCGCTCGTCTACGCCAACAAACCAGAAACGTTAGGGGACTTGGAAGCCAACATTCGTGGCGTTTTTGCCGACATACGGCCCCATATGCTCGAAAAAGTGGTTCAAAATTGGACCTGTAGAATTGGCTTTATTCGAGCCAGCCGCGGCGGCCACATGCCCGAAATCATATTTAAACATTAATGGCATAAAATTATCCTTCCAATAAAGCCAAATTGATGGACATTAAAACGATTTTCTTGTGTTTTATTTCAATTCGAAGTTCTATACCTCTGAAAAAAACACCCTTTACATATCTTCAATTAATTCTCATTACAAGGTGAAATCAAAGCGGCTAACGTATTGTTAACAAAAGTTAAAAGTGTCTTAATGCATGGGAACATTAAATTAAAAGGGTTTTATGTAAAATATCGCAATGGTGGTTCATCCAATATATCACTGTGTGAAGTGTAACACTCGATTTTATAACTCAGATTTTTGCAAATATTATACTTCTTGTGACCTTATATTGATCTTGTGTCGGCTCCCCAAAATTTGGTCAAGTGTGATTGCACAAATGAAAGAAACCAACAGTTGATAACTTTTCTTACGCAAGTGTCAAAAATTACTAGCTGTTAAAAAAACTATGAGAAGTTTTAGTTAAATTAGAAATATCTAAAATCGCTATAATTTGAGAATTCCAAAATCAATGACTTAAACATTATGAGTTACAGCTGGTAGGCAATTTAATATTGATATATATAAGCCCATCCGTTAATCATTAGAGCCATTAAATTATCTGCTCACAGGCAAGCTATTGAGACGTAAAACTAACATGCAAAATCATACAAACGCATCAGTGGCATCAATTCAGTAGGGTTGGAGAGCGCATTGGCACCTCTCCCAAGGATCTGATACTATTTATTATTCAATACATTAATTCAATAAACACATCTTATTGTGGTGGAATTATAATTCTCGGCCCCCACAAGATTTGGTGAAGTGACGCCACTGAAACGCATATAACATCATAAACATGAAAGTGTGTAACCCTCGTATTACTACCCATTACTTTGACACTTCACTTAGTGAAACAATTTGTAACTAATTCCTGTTTCCGTACTTTTTGGAATTAAGTCCCATGCTAGAAAAAAAAGTCCTCTTACTGTCTCCAATATCAATTTTAGGAATGCCAAAATGATTGAAACTATTGAAAGCGGCTAGTTGCTCATTTTTTGTTCCTTTACAATTGTTGGAGAAATTTTCTAACAATTAATGCATTTTGCGCTTGTAACTTTTTTGCTGTTTTCGCACTAAAAAGTACTGAACAATATGCTCATTAAAAGACATTAAATTTTGCTTTGTTCCATAAGGACATAAAATATAATTTAGCATGGGTTATTTATCGAATTTGTGGTATAGAACTTGATAATCAGTTTTATGACATTAATATTCCTATTTTTCTAAAAAAATTAATGCCATCCATCTGATTTAAACTTGAAAGAAAAACTGACCACATCTGACTTAAAAATTCACCACAAAGTCAACCTCAGCAAGAACAACAACATGTGGTGACACATAGCAGCCGACGGCTAAATCACTAAACTGGATTTTTTTGAATTCCCATCGTCAGCCATTACGGTATCTACATTCGCTACCTGTGGTGCAGCTTGTAAGAGCAAGCGAGATAAAAAACTAATGGCCGATCTTGCTGTAGCTGTTGCTGTTACTGGTGAAGCTGTTGTCTATCTTGATCTGTTTCTCTTTTGACCAGCAAAATAACAAAAAGCCAAGTAAGAAAATAATTTTATGGGATGTTTACTTTTAAGGCACAACCTACTCTTGCTGTCATATTTAGGCGCTCTCTCTCTCTTTCTCTTTCTCTCTCACATTCTCTGATTGCGATCAGAGCTTATACTCTTCAACATATTACAAAATTTACTGATGATTGCAAGCAAGCTATCGCACTGTGTGCACAAAAGGTGAAAACGCAATCGCTTTGTATTTTACGAAAAGTTTAATGAATGGAACGCCAAAATTGTTAATAAATTGAAAAAAGTTTAATTTAACTAAATTAAAAAAAAGTTTTCAAAATTAAATAAACAAATAAAATGTATTTTAATACCGTTGTTGCTATTGCTGTTGTTGGCGCATTTTTTTATTGTTTCATTGATCTTCAACGTATATTTACGATGAACTTTTTATAGCTGTCATTAAAACTGAGTTATTTACATGAAATATGACGGAAATTGACAATTAAAACCTTTTACATCTGTAAGTTCGGGCCCAAGTGTATGTGAAAATGGGTTAAATTTTTTGGTTTTCAATTGTAATTACTTGCATCTTGTTGCTTTTTAGAACTGCCTGTTTATTATCTACTTCAGGCTCCTAAAGTGACCTTAACAGCAATCTGCTGAGTTGTTGCAAAAGAATAATCAAATTTAACAGAAAAAAATGGTTTTGTGCTACTTGAAGACGTTGAGCAGCATACGTGCGCGGCTCAATGTTTACATCCTAAAGTACCATATCCAACACCTGATTCATTAGCCACAGCGCTTTTGCATAAAAATTTCACGTATTCATAAAATTTACCTACACGGCTCTGCATTACAATGTGATAGGTTTGTAAAATTGACGTTGACGGTGAAGGAATTCAAAAAATAAACCTGGCTGGCTAAAAAAATATATTTTTTGATTTCGATTGAAGCCTCATTTCTAAATATTTACAATAAATCTTGATATAAAAGACTTTTTTCAATTGGAACTAATATTTTTTGCACAATAAAAGCAGAGCAGACTTTTAAAGGTCAAATGAGATTTTAAGGCTAAGAGAAGTTGTCTGGGCATTTTCGACAGTACTTTATGCCCAACACTCGGCAAATGTATGTGTGGGTTAACTTATAAAGAATTTGTTAAATTGATGTGCTTGAGTATACGTAAATCACTTGGTCCAAGATGAAATTGAGTCCACAGGCTTTTTAGCTTCAGCTGATAACACTAGGCAACTGCCAGAAAGGTTCTTAAAACACATGATTAAGTTTATTTGTTGAATTCAAGATGCTCAATACGAATCTGAGAGCAAAACTGCCCAAACATTTAATTTCGAAATATTTCTAAATCAGTATGTATTTTATTTATAATTTTTTCTCTATTGCGATTTTCATTCGGTGGCTGGCCGGATGTGCGTCACTCCTACACTTAATAGTGATTGCTTGGTTCGCTGCAGTTGTGAGAAAAACCAATTCTTAGATCGTTGGAGCTGTTTTGCTAATAAAACGCAGCCCCACAGGAAAAATTGGGACTAACTTACATAATAATTTTTTAAAACTTTTTTTTTTCGATAACAAATCTAGGCCATTGAATTCAAAACTGTGCTGATACGTCAACTCATTTTTTAAATTCTAATTTTCAGTCATTTTATTTTTGTAGCTTTCGGAATTTCCGTTCCAATTTTAAATAAAGGAAAAAATTAATAGTAAAATGCTGCACCAAATGGAAATAGACCAGAAATGTTGACCATTAAAATAAAAGTTTCCTATAAAAGTAAAGCAAAAAAGAAAAACTTTGTCGTCAATTTAAAAATTATTTCAATTTAAATGAAACAACGAAAATGCTTGTCCCCAATTTTGACGCAAAATTTCGAAAAATGTCCATAAACAAACAACTACAACAATAATGTAAACCATAACGTTTGGCAATTAAAAATATTGCAATAAAAATGCAGATTTCGCTTTTTTTCTTTAATGGTACAGAATCTCTCGCGCAGGAGCTGTACAAAATTGTGAACTCCGAAATATGCCATGTGTAGGTGTCAACAAACGCACAAACACTTGCATTAACGGAATAACAGTCAGACCGACAGACTGCCAGAAAAATATTTATACAGAAGTCATAAACAAGGAACAACATTTTACAGTCGTTTAAAAAGTCGTCAAAATTAAGGCTTTACAAATATTTGTTTAAGATTTATGACAAGCAGTGAAAGAAAAAGAAACAATTAAATACAAATTAGAAATAAAATAAATATGAGAACGAATAAATAAATTAACAAAAGTATGACATGGCATCATATATGGCATTTAAATTAGAGTGGTCAAAACTTACATTGCGAATGAAAAAAGTATGATTCCAACATATGAACCTGAAAAAAGAATAAGACTTGTGGCTTCTAAGAGTATTCAGTGAAGTCTTTGCATTATACTATATGGCAGCGGTGTTTAAAGTTAATGGCTTTGAGGGTTGAACAGAACCTCCAACCACACTTAACAATAGAAGCCGGACTCGAAAAGAAATACCACAAGCTTTAGCAAACTCTAGATCGCCCACAATTTTTTGCTCGGAGCCTCTTACTTAATTCACAGTTTCCTATACTTAAGTCTCCATGTCAAACTACGAACTCGCTATTTTCTTTTGGTGTCATCCCATATATCGATATTTATTATCACTGTCTTTATCTTTCTTATTCAAGACCCCTGGCTCTTGTCACATACGTACATAGAGTCTTTGTACAAGTTTCATAACACTTTCTTGGAATCTTTTTTGATATGAATAATGAAATACCTTGTATTTTGTGATACCTCTTTTATTCAAAAAAAATCTTCTCTCATCTAGCACGTTATTCGTGATGTTTCATTCTACAGAAAATGCCAGACCTTCTTATTTATGCCTATCTATATTAAAAAATTTGTCGAGTTTCGTCTAATAGGCTTGGAAATCCTTTACGATATGATTTTTTAAGAGTTTGACTATCATGAGGGAACCCACGTGCACCTATCAAAACTCGTTGTCCAAATATCGTGTTTCAAGGATGAATGGCTTAGTGTAGGCGTTGGTTCCCAATCTGAAAGTGATAAAGTATACTAACTTAGGCGAATAAGGGAATGAAAGAGCTACAAAAGATTTTTTCGGGCCCAACGCTTGTAACAGCTTTCATCAACTGATTGGAGAGAATTGCCTAAATTGATGTAGCACATGGGTAATAGCTCTTCTTTAAGACTCTGAAAAGATCGTGCTTCAGACAGACCGCGCTTACAATTTAGAGCTAGCGAGTTCGACTCCTGGTTCAGGGATGGTCATACACAATCAATATATTCTTGGTTTCCTAATTTCTTCATTCTTTAATGTCTTCAAGGTGTGTCCATCAAATCTCAAATTAACATCACATTAAGATTTTTAGCAGAGGTAAGAGAATACGATATTTTAACATAAAAGGTGATACTTAATTATTAAAATATTCAATGAAATACCTCTTGCTTCAGGCTGACATAATTCCCATTGCATTACGCTAGAGTAATTAAAATATTTCGCTCTATAATTCGAGATCATTCCCACGCTTCTCTTTCGCTCTGGGATGTTAAATTTATAAAAAAAATCAAACTATTAAATCCACCAACTTTGATAATCATGTTTTCTTAAAATAACCACAATATGCTAAGCTCCCACAACTTGCCACATAATAACGCAATGCAACATAACAATTAAAGATTTGATAACATCACGTTTCTTCTTCTATATGATGATCTACACTTAACAAACCTTCAAATTTTACCAACATTTTTTGTATCACCATAACAAACACGATCACCTTCTAATGCAGAGGTGATTATTTTCTTGACACACATTTTCGTTTTTCAGTGTACCCTTTGAATTCTTAAGAGACCCGTTCCAACCCACAAATTGGCCATTATGACCGCCGAAGCATTAAAATGCCATGAAAAAATTCAAAACACTGAACTTTTTTTTAAGACAGCAACTATTTAAAATTAATGTTCTATTACATGTTATGATCGAAAATACAACAAAAAATCCAAAATAGCGCCCGCAAATTTATGATCCACTTGAAATGGCATTCATAGGCCTTCAAAAATACGCACACAAGAGACCTCCATCAAAGACAAAGAGACTGGATACCAAGACTAAGTGTAAGATCAACAAGCGATTGCCGTAGCTGTCAATGCTTTAGATTATGATTTGTTGTTGGTGGTGTTGTTGTTGTTAGTCTTGGAGCATCCATCGTCTTGGCGAGGTACGACCGACGGTACTTGGCAACACCAACAACAAAGAGACATTAATTTTTGATGGATTTTTGCTGTTTTTGTTTTGATTTATTGAATATGTAGGTAAACCTTTACAGATTTATTTATTGGTCAGAAGAGGGCAAGCGGAAAGTCATGATAATGCTTATGTATGTACAATGTTGTAAAACAAATCCACTTGCGCTTAGTTGAGAGTAAAAGTGCAATAATTTTAATAGGAACGCTGCCAGCACCTATCCCTCTTGAAATTGAAGCCATTAGTGACACGAGCAGAATACTTCTTATCAGCATATGTGTAATGATTTCTCTAATTTTTGCTGATTACGTAGCTTCAACAAATTAGATTAGAAAACAAGCACTAACTCCTAAAAATATATTACATGTTATATAATGCAAAATTTAATTCAGATCATTGACAAAAAATTTCAATAATATTTAAGATAGGGCCAGAGGCGTACCGTTCATATCGAGCGCCTGGCGCAAAAAAATTATCTGTCGCCCCTACCGAAAAAATTTAAAAGATATATTTCAGTAGGACTTTGAAAATTTCTACCTACACATTCGAATTTACTATATCGATTTAGTTTCATTCCTTAAAAAAAAAGGTCCTCATTTCTGACTTTCAAGAAGCCTAGCAAAATGAGATATATTTCACGACCATTTTTCCACCCTCTCAAGCCTTGCGGCCGGTGCGGACGCACCCTTGACAACCCCCCCACCCCTCCCCTAGGTAAGCTACTGTGAAGGGCGTGACCAGAATTTTCCCGGAATTTAATGTCAAAGCTAGAAGTTTGATGGGAGCTCAATAATTTCTGAAAAGCGGATTGGACGATTTTTGTGAAAAAATTTTGATAAGTGAGCAAAACAAAAGGTTGAAATTTTTACTATTTTATCAATGATTTTTTTAATATTGCTGGCCAAAAACAAAAAGGTCATAAACTTTTCCCAAAAAAATTTGACTTTTTAGGCAAAAACAAGTTGTTTTTTTACCACTTAGCAACTCTGAGGATGAGTTCAAGTTTTGATCTTAGTACTATAAGTATAATGTATCCTGAACTAGGATTACTTAGCTCTAAGCAATCCTCTAGTTACGCCAAATAGAGCTAGATGTAAGTAAAGTCATTTTTCTGTTAATAGCCGTGGGGTATTCATTGAGCGGCTTAATGTTCTTGGTTGCAATTAAATCGTACATAATTACACTGAAACACTTTTATTGGACAATCGGACAATCTTAAAGTACTACTTGATAAGCCTAAAAATTTAAAAAAAAACTTTGGCTAAAAGTGTTAAAATGGAAATATTTTTGTTGCGCATGAACAAAATATGATATTATCCGCTGAATGATATTGAAATGTCAATTTATTCTTGAAAAAATCGTGAATATCGTCCTTATTCTTATGGAATTCAGCCACAAAAAAACAAATTAAATGCCTTCAAGTTGGGTACTCTTAAACTTTTGACAAATTTTTCCTAATGGGTGCTTATGCTCCACTGAATGTTTTGTGCGTAATAAATCCTAAAAACATAAGGATTTATTATTTTTCCACATTCTGCATGTTGTAGCTGCTGCTGCTGCTGTTTTGATGTTTTATGCATTTTTATTGAGTCTTAAACACATTTATGAGTTTTTTTTTGTGACTTTTACAGTTGAGCCGCCGCCCCTCAGCTCACCTCGTTCAATGTAGTGGTAGTAAAAGCACCCCAGTCGTCAACGCTTCTCATATTTCACTGTGCTACGCACTGAAATAAAAATAAAATAAAAATATAAAAATTTACTGCAACAGGTGATAATTGTTTAACAAACCAACAGAAGTGAAAGAGAGCAGCACAAGTTTTTATTGTGTGCAAAAGAGCACAACATATCTACATGCCATACGGTTGAGGTTAACGCAAATGATTGCGAAAAATTATGGCTGAGCTATAATAAATTTTAATTGTTGCTGCTCAGATTTTAATACCCCAGCAGTAATAGCACTTAACACCCATGTCTGCTGCTTGATCTCCCGCCTTTATTTTTATTCTACTCAGCTTTAATTGATTGATTTTGATTTATTTTGTTGAATTTCAATTAATTGGATTTTAATTGAAATAAATGATTTTTTTTCAGCCATTCCCAATATGAATTAAATTTTCTTAATTTTTTTTTTGTGTTTTGTTTTAGTAATAAAAAAATTTTAAGGCAAAATTAGCATCAATTAAATTGGCTTTTATGAGTTGTTATGAGTGCAATAATATTTTTTTATGTACTCAACACAA
Organism: Meiosimyza decipiens; assembly: GCA_963680825.1. Taxonomy (NCBI): domain Eukaryota; kingdom Metazoa; phylum Arthropoda; class Insecta; order Diptera; family Lauxaniidae; genus Meiosimyza; species Meiosimyza decipiens. Next base: position 89,742,504 of record OY804259.1, on the reverse strand, counting down.
CTCAGCTCATATCGTTTAAGCGTTCGATTGATTTGGCACTCACCTATTAAATGTTTTCGAGTTTTTATTTTAATTTAATTGTTTTTGAAGTCTATGATGATTTTCGAATAATGGAAAAACTGTTGGTGTATGGTTAATTGGTTAGGACGAAAATTATATAAATATATATAGAGGAACATTATTCAATATGCCAGATGGGAGTATGAAAACTGATAGAGACGTCGCGGAGCCTGTTGTTAGCGACTTGTATGGGACTTTTATCAGAAATCAACAGACTGTAGAGTCTTAATTTTTGATAAATTGCAATTTTGGGTTGTTTCGTTACCAAATGTCGAATACATACTTATGTGCATATATATGAATACTTATTCTTTTATCAAAAATGGGGTTCTTTCAATTTTAAACACATCCGCTTCTTCTAAATGATAGCTGAAATAATTAAATGTTGTTGTACTGAGTTTTGTTATATTCACGCAGAATGCTAAAAATCTCTAAAATTGCGCTAATTTTATCAAAGCTTTTTATTATAAGATTTTCCTTCTCGGCGCTGCTCTTACGATATATCACTATAAAAATTAACATTGAGTATGTCGAATTTGTGAAGTTTTTAAGAAAATCTTTAAGCAACTGGGTTGACAACTTAAAATTTCACTTGTTCGACGCAAAGAACAATCAATTGACTGAATGAATTGGAATCGTCACTTTAACCCTATGTAACCGTTAGTTGAAATGCAAATGCGCAGATCTTTTCTTATCTAAACAGTTCAAGTGAAATAATGAGACTTAGAAAAAAGATTATTATAACTGCTCGCGTGGTTGTTCAATTTCGGAAAATAGGCCACAACATTTCCTATACAGGGCCTCATTACCGCCAACGGTAGGTTCTGGGCGACGCCAGTTTCATTGGGGAAAAGATAATTTTTTTTATTTCAAACTACACGGTGTATTGCATATACGAGGCGGCAATAATGTAGTTGCCGTAGAAGCAAAACTATTTGCTGAATTTAGTATTTACGATCATTACTAAAGTCAAAAAAGACTATATCAATGAAACTTTCTACAATGGTTTTATAAATCTAAATATAAGGACTCAAAGTCTTAAGGAGCAGTCTAATAACTGTCACACTTACCATAGCAGTAAATTCCTTAAGTAATTGCATCAACAAAGTTTTTCAAGGATATCAAATAAAACTTGAGTGTGGGAAAATATGCTTTTGGAAGTTTGACCATTTTTTGAAAATTGTAATTTGTTGTACTGGTATGATTTTTGGAAAATAGATAGCTTTTGCAAGACAATGTAATACGTATTACGCAGCTAGCGATTCTTACAGCATAAACGTTAATTTTATCAAATTCTTTTTGTGGGCATTTCAAAAATATTTTGTTCCCATCTTAGTTCCACCAGTTTTAATGAAAACAGTTCGGTGGTTTCCAACTTATAATGACAGCCAGCAAAGAAAGTCTTGTTCGGAAACCCCTAAAAATGTTGAAGTAAGTTATAAAAAGAGTCATTGGACTCCAAGGCTTTAATGAATATACACAAAATCGACTAAGCAACTGAACACCCGTACGCTTTCTTTAAAATCACCGTAATTTTTCGATTTTTTTTTTTGTTATTTTTCAATTTAAAATATTGCACATTTGTGATTCCAAAAATACATATGTACGTTTTTTTCTAAAATAAACATTGTTTCTGCAACAAAAACAAATAAAAAAAAACACCACTTTGCATGCAACATGACGCACGGCGATAAGTCACAGTACCAAGGCGTAAATTTAAGAAATGCGCGCCGTTACAATAACCCGTTGATACTGACGCAAAACGCAGGCAAAAATAAACAAATTGCATAAATAAACAGATCGGAAGACTAAATATTTGAAAAAATAATACAACAAAGCGTTAAGCTAAATAAACACAGAGGAGTCCATGAACTGTCTAACCGATAAATATCGAAGGCCCAAGGGACTGTAGTTGCAGTTGCATGAAAAACTCATTTGCCTCTCGTCAAATAACAAAAGTTAGAAAGTTACGCTGAAATTTCTTCAAAAGCATTTTGTCTGTTTGCACAACAAATGTCAAATGTCCCGCTAGTGGCGAACAAGAAACTGCTCTAATTTCATTATTCATGGTCATCTTTTGGATCTCCTTCCTTATATACATTTTCTTTTTTTGTTTTTCGAACATTTTTATTACTATAACTGAAAACAAATAAAATACAACAAATGTGTTGTAGAAGAAAGGGTTCACTTTGTGTCACCGTTCAGCATAGGCTCATAAATCAGTCGAGAATATGCCATATATGCGTAAATATGCATAGACGCATGTATACCCATCGCTCTCAAAAAATCATAAAAATTGTAAAATCATAAAATTTGAAAAATCCTTTCTCTTAACTTGAAATTTGAATTTGTCGCCTCGTTGGAATTTGTTTGCCAACAACAAGAACAACGAAACGAATAGCAACTTAACGTTTAAAAGGCCTTCTGTGTGTTCCACGTTTTTATTGCATCATCCCGTCATTTGAGAAAAAGGATTCTTTCACGCAGCGTTCGTGTCGTGTGTGTTTCAGGTCACGCTCTAATTTCTTGAAATTTCAAATATTATTTTGTTATTTAAATTTAACTTTTCCACTGATATTTTTACTTTAGCAAAAATGAAAAAAAATGTTGTTTATTTTATGAATAAGACTAGGAATTTCCTGCTTCATAGATTTCTTGAAATCCATGCATTTGAGCTTAGAAAAACGTCAACGGTTGGCTTAAAAATCGAGCTATTTTTTGCTTTTAGCAGTTTTAATCATTTTATTTGATTGTGATGTATGTAACTTCTGTGACTTTGAAAATATCTCAGCAACCATAAACGATTGAGAAAAGTGTTGGAAAATGAACGGTGATCTCTGCAACTTTTTTGTATGTTTTATTTTTGTAGAGTCATGTTATTTATGCCGGTAATAAGTCTTTTAGGATACATCTTTAAAATCTCATTAATGTAAATCCCACTTTAGTTGCCACAAAACTTAATGACAGTTACAGTGCAATTTAATTTATTCACAAAAAAATTATTTGTAGCATTAAATTACAAATGGTATTTTTTTATTGCAATACAAAAGTGACGTGCGAATAAAATTGCAAATAAAATGCAGTTTTTATGCATGACATAAAAATGCAAATTTATAATGAAAAAGCCAACGCAATGTAATTTGCAAGTGTAATTAAAAGGTTTTTTTTTCAATTCGCTACAATGTGGTATCATGCAATGCGCAGTAGTTGATTGTTGCACTGCAGTCATATGGCGACCGACCATGTTTACAATTTCTAAATGCAAAATGACATTAAAAATGAGGAGAATCAAATGAAAACAAGAATTTACACATAAAAATTTAGCTCTATCAAAGCATCCAATTAAGGCACGTATGTAAAAACGGACAGAACGCACCTTGTTTGCAACATGAGTCCACAAAATGCAGTCAAGTTGTACGAGTGGCTAGTGGCTGTGCAACGAACATTAGGTGTCAATGATATCCAGGATGCAATTTTATGTTATACATATTTTATTTTACTTAATGTCGATAATTTCAATAAAAACGTTTCTAAATGATTCGCTTCCATTCCAAACACTCCCACATTAATGCAATAGTAACGATTTTATCCACAGCAACCAGTGTCGCACGTTTTATCCATATCAGCCTGAATACTGGAATTTTTGTCGGAATGCTAAAATTTGTTTGCATGTCTCGTGTTTTGCATTTCTTTTTTATGACACCGTATAAATTTAGGTATTAAAATCTTAATAACTTCATTACCTGACAGTCAAAAATAGCACAAATCACCACCAGCGAATATCATGTCCCATGTTCATTAACTGTTTGACTCACTAGCATGTTAGTGGTCAAATAAACACAAAGTGCTACAAATTTTCGGTTTGAATAAATTAGTAATTTAATTTCAGCTACTAAATAAATTAGTAAAAATGATTATAAAATAAACAGTTTAGCATACGTATAAGGCTACCTACATATTACCATAACAAAGCAAAATTGCGGCTAAATAAACGATACATTTATGGGGCAGTATCAAGCAAAAAGTACTTAATCGAAAGAAACTAGCAGGTTGTCATAAGTTCACATAGATTTGGCTATTTTTAAAGAAAAAATTTTCCACAAAAACTTAGGGTAGATTTAGTAAATTCTGAAAAATTTCCCCCAACTTTTTAAGATATTTGATGCATTGTATATATATAAAAGAAATTTAGAAACTTTTATTAAAAAGTCTTCTTCAAAAAAAAAAAAACTTTTAAAGTGAATGGCCTTATGTAACTTGACTTATGCTATTTGCACGATTTTGCTTTCTCATTTTTTTAATACTTAATACAAAACAAAAAAATAAAATATTCCAATATATAAAGAACTTCAGGGCATTCATCAGTTTAATATAATTTTAATAAAATGGCTTTATGATTATTTTACTGTTCTTACTGTACAGAGTGTGTCAACACCAAAAAAAATACACAAAACAAAGAAAAGCACAACAAAAAACGGCTAAGGTTAGCCATTTTAGTTTCATGCTTTGCTAAATGGAATCACCAGTGAGCTTTGAATCAATAAGTAAGAACTTTTAAGCTGGACATAATTCCTTTTTTGCATAAATTTGTTGAAAGCCCAAGCAGGAACCAGCTTTCGGTGAGCTCACCAATTTATTATCTGATGATGATTTAGTTTTGACTCGTCAAGAAAGCTTGCAATGAAACGCCACAACAGAAAAGAAAATGTTTGCTTTGCTTTGTTTTTACTTTCTGCTTGGGCTCTCAGCAAATCTATGCAAAAAGGGAAATATATCAGACTTGGAAATTAAAAAGGTCACTGATGATTTAATTTAGCAATGAATGAAACTAGCATGACTAGCTCTAGCCGTTTTATTTCCTCTTTTTTGTTTAGTGTACTTTTCTTTTTTTTTTGTTGACACATTCTGTAGTGAATAGTTAACTGAGTAAAATAATTATAAATTAATTTCTATTCCGATACACCACTAAAATTGATTTGTTATCATGGCAACTTTATTATAAATTATTCATAAAAAACATAAAAACTCTTGTCATATGGCAGCATGAGTTCAAAAATATTCTTCAAGGTCTGATATCCACTTTTACGGGGTCGTTATGTTTGCGGGCGATTTCCATTATACTTTTATGCTGTCTTGTTTATGATAGAACTAAAAGTTTGCGGATGTTTTAGAGTCTGTTTTATTCAAATTCTTCTCCTGTACTATTTGCCACTTAAGTTTTTGGAGTAACATTAACTTTCATCAAAAATATCGAAGTCTTAAAGACAGCGAGAAAATTCTTTATGTAACTGACAATTTTTCTAGAGTTTGGATTTGAATTGGTGTATTACCAATTTGTAAATGTGAAGCTATTTTAGATAACTTTAAAGTCAACAGAAGAGGTGAATTCTTTCTTGGCTATCGAACGACTCCTAGATTAAACGTTGTCAATAAATGATCCAAGCTTATCTATATGAAAGGAATTCGTAAGGAGTTACTTGGCCTCACTGCAGATAATCAATCCATTTATCGTTTATGTCATGCATATCAGTTTAAAGCTGCCGTGTAAAGTTACTCCTCGTGCCAATAAATTTTTTCCAAATCAGTGAATTGGGACTTCTATACACTCAACGTCTTAGCAAATAGCAGATCTTATTCGCAATCGTGACCTTCATAATCTTTAAGAGACTTTGAAGAAGCTGCATATCAACTAAATTATGCTATCATTTCTTCTCTTCATAGTGCTATGAGGTGATGCCATGCACTTGTTTTGAAACAGACACTGCTTTACAAGAGATTACCCTAAGAAATTCCAATGTTCTACAAAAATATTCAATTAAAGCTACTTATCAGAGCCGATCTGCACGCATTAGCCTTGTAAGGTAAAAACGTTTATTTTTATTATTTAAAATATTAAAGTTTTCTTCGTATTTTTAAGATTAATTTATTTGTAGACATAAAATTGCTAATCTATTCTGATTTAATTTCACATTCTTAGTTTTTGTTTTATTTTAATGCGCTCACAAGATGCCACAAGAAATACGTGCCGCGCCTTGCAACCAATAACTTGGCTTAAAACCTGATTTTAAATGCATGTAGTTAAGCGTCTATTGAGCGTTGTTTAAAATTGATAATTTATAAACACACGAGTCACGGAAAAAAAAGTGTAGCGTAAAGAATCGGCTAAGCCTTATAAATGTTTTTCTTTATTTTTTTAAAACATAAAGAAAATATCTAACAACACCATGATTCAATATAAAGAAGAACAGGCAAACAATTTAAAAAATATGCTTTCATTGATGACATAGTTTTAAGTTTTAAGATATTATGAAAACAAAATAACTAATAATAAGAGAGATATTATTGCTTTTTAACACATTTATTTTAAACTACATGAAATTTGCATATAGAATACATTTGAATTTCATGTTTCACACCAGCTATTTTAGCCTTGTTAGTAAAAAGCAAGCTCCGAAAACAAAACATGATGCTGAGCCCACGCAGTGAGCGCACCACAGCACACACTCATACACACTAACCATTCGAGACACGCCATTTAAATGACACACGCTTCGACAGTCAGACATTCAGAAATTTGTTACCCACGTTAAAATGTCAACATTAAAGGCATTAAAAGTCGACATTAAATAAAATTCGTTTCCAAATGCATGGCAGCAGACAGCGTCATGTTTTCATAATGTCGTCGAATAGAGCAGTGAAAAAATGCATTTGCATTTGAACATTTGAGTATTTTTAGAGCGCGTCAATGTGTTGTACTTAGTACCGCACTCACTGCATAGAACATGCAGCTTTGAGGCGAAATTTATTGTTGTCTCTTATTTTTTTCGGTAGTGTCATCGTTAAAATAAGACTATGTTAATTTTTGTTTTTTTTACTTAGTTAATGTTTAAATATTTAATAATAAGGTAAGATTTCAGTTAATATTTTCATAGTAGACAGTTTTATGCACTAATTCTATATAGAGTTTGCAAGCTAATTAGGCAATGAAAATGAATACTCTCTACTACTGAAATTGTTTTAGAAAACTGTACATGCAACAAAAAGTCTTCTATTAAGTTAAAAGGAACTGTTAAACTTAAAATTTTATGTACTTTCAAAGATTAAAGAGTTTGTTAATTATATTGCAAAAATTGAACTCATATTATTCATACTATCAAACTAAGTTATACATTCTTCAACGCAGATTGCGTCCGATAGTCTGTTAAGTTTAGTTTTATTTTTCATGTCATCATGGATTGCTATACAAATGCAAATTATTTACAGATTGTGGAAAATTACAAAATTCATTAAAATTTCATCTAGAAATTTATGCAAAATTCGTGCAATTTTTGCAATTTTCAAGTTCTTCCTTATAGTATCAAGTATTTTTTTGTTTTTCGAGAATCTTTCTAATATTAAAAAAAATCATATCTCGTTAAAAAGAAGGTTTACATACATTTTAAATCAGTGAAATTTGTAAATATAATTGAGGAGTAACATATAATAAATAAATTTAATTTGATTAGAGACTGGATTGGCATTGAAATTATTTCGCCAAGAGGGTGACAAAAATGGTCGTCAGTGCTCTTTGATTGAAAAAATTAAATATAACAATTTACAAATCAAAAATGCCAGAATTATATGTCAGCTCTGGTTCTTTCAAGGGCTGCAAACTTACGTTCAGCTGCTGCAGTCATCGTAGTAAGCGTGACCTTAGGTCAAATTGTTCAAAAAGTCTACGTCATTCATACAGCGCTTCTTAAAATTCCGTCGCCCAAGGGGGGTTTTATCCTCTCACGACCCCCCCACTCCTCCCAAGCCATGCCACGAGAGACTATATTAAATAGTGACCGGCATCTTGATATATTCTTGCAGAACCAATTCCAGAATGAAAAAGAGTTATGAAAAAGTTTTTAATCATCGCAAGATAAACAAGATTTTTTGAATTTTTTATATCAAGCCGTTTGAGGACATCAATTTTTTGTTATTTCTGTTTCACAAATTTTCGTTTTTAAGCGTATTTTACATGAAAAATTTCGAACATTTTTTAAAGTTTATGTTACTATGATATTTTCTCGAAAACTGTTTGTAAAAAACTGTTATTTACTTATAACATTTTAATTCTAGCCCGATAATGTGCAAACGTGTTCATGTTTTCAGTTATCCGAGATGGAAGAGCAAAATGGTGACTTAGCGTGAAGTGTCGCATATGTATTTGGGCTAGGTATACAGTTTTGAACATTTTAGATTGTTTACGATTTTTACCAAACTAAGACCAACTCTGCCTACCACTTTAATTCATCATATTTGGTGTCGTGCTATACTGTTTCCATTACATATTAGTTTTAATCGCCATGCCAATGCAATATTGCGTGTACACTGGCCATTTTTCATATAAAACGCACGTTTGAAATATAATTAAGATAATGAACTTAATAAAAATTAATTCAATTTTCTTAGCTTCACACCAAACTTATTCTGAAATATTATTTCTTATCTGATAAGCAAAGGTAAGAAACTGTGTATTTTGTAAAGAGACATTGAATATATGAAAGTTTTGCTTAACATCAAAATTCTCGTTATATATAATTAAAAATATATTATGTTTAACACGAAAAGCCCAATTTTTCTTTTTTGCTGTACGATTGATTTATGGCCCACGATTATATCTTATCGAAATAAAAAAAATAAAAAATTTCTCCTTCCAAAGATTTTAACAAAGACAGGCAGCAGCTTTCTTACTGCAAACCCCATATTAGCGCTACATAAAAATGCAAAATGCCGCCTTTAATAAGAAATGTGAGAAACATCAGCAGCAGCAGGTTACGTGAGCTAAATATTTATTATATTAAAAATATATTTACTAGCGCGTACATACGTAACAGGGTGTATCAAAGTACATGAGTAACGTAACGCAGAAAACAAATGAAATTCATAACTCTGATTAGAGACCTACCGAGATATTTTACTCTCTTTAAATGTTTTAATGGGTAACCCTGATGTATATGTATTAGTATAATTTCATACACAAGAATTCTATGTGAAACAAAAGGCTTGCACATTATGCATGTTGATAGATGAAAATTTTCACCGCCTACATTTAAATCCCATAAAATTTTATACAACTAAGTCCGCTCCTCATTGCGCATTCAGCTGAGCAAAAGAAAAGGTGTTGATATCATGCAAAAAGAGATAACAAATATATTATATTATTTTCATATATTACAGATAAGCAAAGTATGGAAAAATATGCCTCAATGCAGCCGACGCAAAACTACATACAAACTGTATGAAAACGATGCTGCAAATACCACGTAGTTCACTGAAGAGCAACGAACGAAGATATATTAAATTTGAAATGCTTTTGGAATTTTTGATAAGTTTTGGCAAATACGGTCTGCCATTTTTTCCACTTTTTTTTTCGTGTCGCAAGCAGCAACAGCAGATTGTAATGCAATAAAAGCGAGTTGAGCACGAAAGGATATTACGAAAATAACAATGGCAGCGACGTGAATAGCATGGCAGCTCAATTGGTTTAGTTACGCTTTTATTAAGGCAATTCTTGAACCATTTGATGCTCATTGTGTTGGTGTACAAAAAACGAAAAAAAAGTTTGAAATAAAAAAAAAATCCCAAAAAAAAAAAACAATTTCAGGGAGCAGCACTTTGCAGCAAGTAGGTATTTTTTTAGGTTCGGCTGACCATATCATACCACAAACTCATTTTTTTTATCCAGATTGCCAGCCAGCCACGTAAAATGCGTTTTAAGTGTATTTGTATACGCCTGCATACATATGTATGTATGTGTAGGTAAATGGCCTTTACTCCTTTTGTGCTCGCAGTCGCAAGTTTAGGCCGACTCACTTGCGAGACAACACGCCAACTCACTTATCCGATCCATTATTTCGATGGATTTATTGTCATGATTGTTGTCGTTTATTTTTTCTTTGTCTGTTTCGCTGAATAAAGTAGAACCTTATGTTCTTACGTTATTTTCCTTTTATTTTTTATATAAAAGTCAGTCTTAAGTCGTTTGCATTTACCGCGGTAATGCTTCGCTGTGAAGACATTGAGGTGGCATAGCATGTGCTTGGAATATTAAAATTTCTTTAAATAAGTTGTAGTAGAAATGTTAGCTTATTTCTAAATAATACTGTGGTACGCAGTTCTGCTTCGACATTTTAATAATTTTAAATAATTTATTAAGTCCTTTAATTGCTATACAGAGGGTTTATTTCAAAGTTAGTAAAAGAATTGAGTTGACGTTATAAATACGAAAGTTTCCAAACTTTAAGCACAAATTTTATTTAAAGATTAAATTCTTGTAAAACTAAAGATTTTTTTGTCTGAAATATTTTCTTTGAAAACTATTTCCTATAGAGCGATCATTATTCGGTCAAAAATTTTAATATATGCTCAAGTCAACTTTTTTATTTACTGTAGTATACAGGTAATCCCCGACTTACGACCGAGATAGGTTCCTAGTCATCGGTCGTAAGTCGATTAAGTCGTAAGTCGAGTTTCATAAAAAATAACTAAAGAAAAATATTACATACATACTGTACTACTAGTTCCAGCCATTTTTGGGATGATATAAAATCATTCACTTAAACAAACGTATTATTTGTACTGAAATAAATCGAATCCTTGTACATACTACTGTTTTTTTAAAATTTTTTCTCATATACATATTTTAGGGACTCCCCGAAACTATTTTAAGCATTTTCTATGAAAAAAATTGAAAAAAAAAATTGGTCGTAAGTGCGAATAGTCGTAAGTCGAATGGTCGTAAGTCGGGGGCTACCTGTATATGTAGAACCAAAATTTCGTCACACTCCGTTGAAAAACATTGTATGTGTGATAACTTAAAGTCTTTTGTTACAATAGAAGGTTGAAGAAGTTGGAAAAGTTTCTTTGAGTAATATTCTTCCTTAGGTATAAATTTTCAAGAAGTTTTCCTGAAATTTTTGTGTTTTTTTATTTAAAAATAATAATACCTATGTCACACTTTCATACCTTTAAATTTTAAAACTACATATTAATCCAAGTATCACTGACTTCTACTTCCCTTGCAGAATGAAATACAAGAATATTTAAAATTAACCCACGTGCTGAGTTGGTACTTAGTTGGGAGCCAATTTATTTTATGATTTTTCTCTGCACCCCTAAACAAACTTCATCTAATTTCCTAATTTTGTTTACTTTCAAAATTAATGCGCTTAAGACATGATAGAGGAGCTACAACGCTATGAGCAAGAGAAAAAAAGACTGGGGGTAAAAGTGGTAGTGCTGGGAGGAGCGCGGAGCACAATACAAATTTCATTAACTAAATTTAGCAGCTACCCTAAAATTTTACAATCAGGGTCGTGCACAGAGGGTGTGGGTTAGTACTAAATGCGTACAATCTAACAAAAACAACAACAGCAGTGGCAGCAAAATACCAAAAACAAATATATGTATAAGATAAATACAACAACAACAACAACAACAACAACAACAACAACAGCAATGATGATGACGAAAGTAACTTTGTTTCCTTTTTTGTGTCTCCCTTTTTCCACATCAGCGCAAAATAACACCATCAAAATGAAGTCAAAGTTGGGTATGAAAATGTTAGAAAATCAGTACAAGGCTTTTTCAATGTTGTTGTTGCTGTTGCTGTTGCTGTTGTCATCCGAGCTGGGTATCTAAATCCCCACTGCTGTGTGCGAAGGGCTGCGCGCGTGATGCTCATTTTAAAATTGCGTGTTTGTCATGACGCCGGAAAAAAGGGTGCGCGAAGGACGTTGACGTAACGCACAAAAACATTGCGTGTGGAAATCATTAGAAAAAACGAAAGAAGAAAATTCTGGAATAGGGTGAAGTTGGATGTTTTGCCTGGTTATTAGACTCAGGCAGCAATGTGGTAAAAGTGGTAGGGGGCATGCAAAACTTAAATGTTTAAAATGGGGAATTTCAAAAATTACACTAAGGGAATGTACATTTTGTTGTTTTCTGACTTTAAATTTCACATAAATGGCAGAGGACGTGAGACAAGGGTGTTTTTTAATATAAAGTGATGACCAAATAACTTAAAAATTAAATAAAGTATTTATTTGCGCAAAGCTTAAGAAAATAATGCCCAAAAATGTATAGTTTGTTAAAATTATATCAAAATTGGGATGATTTTTCTAAGATTTTAAAGCAATTTATAGTTAATTATTGTGGGTGTTTGTTCTTAATTGATTCTGGGGCAGATTTCATGAATACTTTTGTGACATTTTTTATTTTGAATATCACATCAACCAAAAAATGTACAGTTTTCACATAAACTACTTTACGTACTCCGAAAAATACTTAGTTTTAAAAATTTATCACGTAAACTAAAATTATTTCAGAAATTTCATTTCAACTCTTAACATATTTCTTAAATGTTTCTCAAAAGCAATGTATACCTACTCTTATTGTTTTTGCAAATATTTAGGGCAACGCTTTGTGTAAAATAACCTGCTCACCAAAACTCTCACTAACTGGCACGAGCGCAACATAAATGTTTGCATAGCAAAAGCATTAGATGCTTTGAGGCTTTTCCGCTACAAGTCCTTTAGACGAAGAGCATCTTTTTTCATACTGAAATTAAATTGTAATTTATTGTTTTTTCGAATGCTTTTAAAATAAATGAAATTTTGCATTGCTATTGCTATGGTTCTTGCTGTTGTTGTTGACTTCAAATTTAATAAAAGTCATGGCAGTCAGTCTTCACACAAAAGCTGACGGCAATTAAAATTTTAATTTTAAATGCAATAAAAGGCAACATTTCTTGTATCCTTTGTTATTTGTAGGCGAAAAATTCCATTTTAGCATACTTTCACATTTAATGACGAAGTATTTTAAGTTAAGGAATTTCATTATTGAATGGACAAAACAGGAAGTTGAAAAGGATTAAAAGCGTAGCGGGCAAAATTAGCATCATTTTGTTACCATGGGAATCGGTTGTTCAAATATCTCTTAGAGAGTTTGCAGTTAAAGTGGTTAGCCTTAATTCGGTTCATTTTAGAACAGCGGTCATATCTTTCAAAGTTAAAACTTTTTCAGAAAATCATAAAATTTTCAAAATTTTCAAAAACTAAAACACTTAATTGTGTTTTCGATGCCATGAGATATCAAATTAGCAATGCATTCAGCATTTGTTCTAAATATTTACACTACATCGAATATTTGCGTCCTGAAAAGTCATTAACAAAATGAATTTAAACAAAATTTTTTCTAGACGCGAAGTGTTGTTGTTTTTCTTATTATTTTAATTATATGCCATAAATAATGCGCTACTTCCTTCTTGTCAAAGTCATTAAGTAAAGCGAACACATTTGCACCACATGTGACAGGTGTCAAAAAAACACAAAATAGATACTTAGATACTCGTGAATGGATACATAAAAAATACAAAGATATATAAAATGGATATAAAAAACTTCTAAATTGTGCGCATAATATGCACACGGCAAAAGCGAAATAAAAATGAATGCGTATCAAATACTTTAAAGATAAATGATGAAATTTTCCTCGCTTCCTTTAAGCGTTTAAACCGGAAGTTAAAGCACACAACAACAACAACTTTTTAACATAACGTCGTATTTGCGTTATCTTGAAGAAAGCAAAAGAACAGAAAAAAAGAAAAACTTTTAACATGAGCTAAAATTAAAATCCATTGAATTTCATATGAAACTTTTTGGTGAATCTTCTCCAACTTTGTGTGGCTGCAGGAATCACTTTTAGTTCGAATTCAAAATGAAGGCAGAACGAAAAATGTAGCAGCAAAGGGCAACAAAAAACAAAATGTAAAAAGAAATTACTTATTCAGGAAAGCAGAAGAAGCAGCAGAAAAAATGTAAACGAAGCAGAAAACTCAGCGCCGTGCCAGTCCGCCATGAAAACAAGTCAAGCCGGCCCGGAAAACGTGCGTTCTGCTTGAAAAAATCTAAAAGAGATTTTTTTTTTTTTGCTTTTGTCTGTCTGCAGTCATCGCTGTCGCTTTGAGATTCCCCCCGGGCCTGCTTCAATAAATTTTTCAGTTTTTTTTGTTCGTTTTTCCATTTGCTTTTCAACTTGTCAAAAGGAGCAAAAATTCTGCCGCCACACAATGTTGGTTTTTGTTTTCTGACAGGATATTTTTTTTTTTTCAAAATGCTTAGAAGTATAAATTCCATCGAGTTTTTAAGAAATACAATTTGAAATTCGTTTGAATCTTCTGAGCCACACATGGGTGTGTCTATCGGTGGAGATCACGATTGCATAGAAAAAAGTGGGATACTTGGAGAACATTTGATACACTGGCGACTTCTTCAATTATAGCATATTATGTTGAAAATTGGCGAAATATTGAGAGAGATATTTAAGATAATGTCACAGATTTTTCCACAAGCACTGAATATGGTTTGGACAAGGAGTTTTAAAATGAGCGTGGTTGAACAATTGGGTCGTGTACCACGAACTTTGAAACGTCACACTAGGACACCTGCTCAAGCTAGTCTCACAAGACTTTGTTGGGGAATGTTTGGCAATGCAAGCCATTGTTACACAAAAAGTGAATTGGATGCGACAGGTAGGTGTAACGCCTCCACTTCCCGTGCTTCGTGAAAAGAGAGTGATCATCGTTAGGACTGAAATACAACTTTATTCCCTACAAAAGCCATCAAGCCGAAAGGCATTAACTTTCTATTTCTGTTACCTTAAAATATTTCTGGTCGATCGTTTCAATACACAAGTGAACTATTTTTTTTAAACAATTTCCAAGCTTTTGTGAATAAATTTTGAATAAAAGATTAAAAAGTTATTAGATTAATGCAAACAAGGTAAGCATAGGCCTGTCCCATCAAATCCAAAACATTGTCCTCACAGTTTCTTAAAGTTCAATTATGTGCATCAGCGCAAGTCAGAGATAGAACGCGTCTACACTTAGAAACGAATGGGCGGCTGTATGCGAACAAATACAAGATACAATTTCAAAGATTGTCGATGTGTCCCTAAGGGCAATGGTAACATTGACAACAACAAGAATCTAAACAACAATGGCAGCATTATAACAACAACATAGAGAAAACAAGGGACAAGATAATAAGAAAAACTACAAAATGTACAACTGCAAGAATATTTCATTATATTTTCAAAAGTTTCGAAAAAAAAATGTTTTCTCCAACACATCCTGAAAGTTAAAATATAGGAAAATAAAGGAAAAGGAGCACCAGCAACAACAGTTGATAATAAATTTTGTTGTTACGCCATTGAAGTTCTCTTCAATAAGCGGTATCGAGGGGATGGATGGCAATCATTGGAGCAGAAGATGTTTCCTGTTTTTGTACGTCCTTTTTCTTGTAAAAGTTTTTGCTCCTTTTTGTTGTTGTAGCTGCCTGCCTTGCAGCAAACTGATTTTGTTTTTGACGATAAGCAAAATTAAAAAGAATCTGTAGGAAATCGTGCTCGTATTCTCATCACTATGAGCACTTATATCTATGAGTAGCATCTAGCATCCCAAAGTAGGCGTTGCGCCGCCCACTTGTTGTCTGCCTCCAATTTCATTAAATAAAAAAAATCCGCAATCTCTTTGTGTTGTTGCTTTTCTCGGGCGTTTTGTTTTTTCTTTATATTTTTTGCTGAAATTCATTTTATCATTCCAGGCAGTCTAATCAGAATTTTATTTTCTGATTTTTTTTACTTCACCGCCATTGTAATGAGATTTTCTTATCAGCTTATAGTAAGTCTCTGCTTTACACTCACGTTCTTGCATTTGCGTAACGTTACGTGTACAGAGCTTTGTTGATTTGATGTTAACTTCCCTAGCATGGTATTAGATTCTTTGTTGGGGATCAATAAGGATCTAATGTTAAATATTTTTTTTTTCCATCTTTTGGAAACAGATTACAACTGAAAGAATATATATTTACATAGCACTGTGAACAACATGAAACCTTAGCAAATAGATAGTATAAGAATCAAAGCTGAATTTGGAGTGATAAACTTTAAAATATTGGCTGATGCTCCAAAGTATTTATTCTAAGGTCCTACTTGTAGAATATTATGTACAATGAAGTACTCGGGCTACTTACAGCGTCTAAAATCATATTTTCGTTCTAACAATCAGCCTCCAACATTTAGAGAGTATGTTTGGCACTGTTAAAGAAAAATGTTTGTACTCAGTACTAAAAAATAATATTTTTTAAAGACTTTTTTATCAGAGAATACTTTGGCCTTACCAATAGTGCTCTGTTGCATAATTAATAAGTGTTCATCTACAATTGTCTTCGTTGAATTCTGAAAATTTGGTGGTCTAATGTCGAAGTACTCACCAGATTCTATCTAGATCCGATTTTCATTCAAATCCAATAGCGAATGTTGAAATGGACTGGGCACAAGTTATAAAAGTCACCAACTGACTACAATGCTTGGTGGCAGACTGTTGTCTAGAGGAGTGGAACCCTCAGTGTTACAGAAAACGCGGTTGCCCTAAGTCATAGTGGAAATGATAGCTAGAACAGGAAATTCGGATTCGGAGAGTTGTCGTAGAGAGTTGAGGGCACTCGCTATTTGTCGTGCAATGTGGAATAATTTTGCTTGATGAGCAGAGTGAATTTTATTTAAGTTAAGTTCACGCACAAAAAATGGCAAGGCCACCTTATGTGCGGGAAGCCCATCACATTTCACCGAAGTCAAGGAGATATCTGCACAGTTGATGAGCACATGAAGATTAATTAAGGCGGTAAAACAATCTAATCAAAGCAGGAAGCATAATACATCGATTAATGCTAGACAACAGATGAAGTTTTAAGCCCCATATAAACTTAGTTGGCGAAAAGGAGACAGTACTGTAAAGATGCAGGGTGCTACCAAACGTGGAAAATGTGATTGGAGAATTTTAAGAAATAATCTCAACGCTCAGAGCCGACTTTACATAGCGCCAGGCTCCAGGTAACCAGTAGTTGCGAGGCCCAAAATTAAAATTAAAAGTCTTTTATAAATATTATCATACTCCATTCTGCCCTCACTGCGCAGGAAGTATCGGATTCAAAAATATATTGCATTACACTATGTACATGCGACAAATTGAAGCAAATTTAGTCGGAACTAGCGGATTGAAAGACCATGGTACAAAATCAGCTGAGATCAAATAGACGGCGAAGGTGATAAATAGAAATATGCTCTGTTGGCATTCAATTCAACTGCGCTTTTAAAAATCGTGACGATTTATCATTACGTATGTTTATATGTATACATACCGGGCTTAAGTTGGCTAATGATTTCGTTAACAAGATACGAAACACCAGGTATCTTTGTACTCATTTAGTACTTCAAGCTCTTTGCAGACATTCATAGCTCTTGCTAAAACGCATAATTCACTTGCATTGTTGAGTGAGAAAAGTTCAATGCTCTCCAATACACAGAACATGCGTGAGAGTATGAGCTTGGCTGTCTTAATCCCGAATAAATATCTTATCAATATAGTACTCGTTTTAATTAATTTAAGTACAGTTATTAAAAAATCTGTGTTAATTTTAATTATTTTAATTAAAATTAATTTCACGACTAACTTTTTTTTTTTGCTCACTTAAAAAATAATAATTCTAAAAATTAATTTTCCCATTAAAACACACAAAGTAGTAGTAGTAGTAGGTAGTAAATAAAAAATAAATAAATCATAAAATAGTGAAAATTGCTTACCGTTTAAGTTTTATTTATTTCTAACAAGCGCGGCAACGCTTACCTGTAAATAAAGAAGCAAAGGAAATAAAATAAATTAGCATATGAAAAATGTAAAACTGTAAAACAGAACAGGAATAGGCAGAAAAATAGCAGCAACAGGGCAGAGTTCCAGCTAGACAGCAGTAATAAATAATTTTTCACAAACGTAAACAAATCATAAAAGTAAATTTTTATAGTGTAGCGTATAAATGACGCAGCGCCATCTGCAGTTAAGCTGGGAAGACATAAAAAGACGACAGAGTGGTTGTGACCTTAGATCGTAAAAGCATAGCAAAAAATTTAATAAAAACAAAAGAGCAACAACATGAAGCCTTAGCAGCACTTTAATGGTGTTTTCTAATATTCCAATTAAAACTCTTTATGAGGACATTTTGTATATTTATAAAAAAGAAAGTCTATTCAAAAAAGCAAAAGTGAAAGTTTCAAAGTTATATATGATCTTTTTCTAAAATTCCTCAATATTTCAAAATCAAAATGAGGGACAGAAGACTTTTCTTCACATAAATTGGAATGGTGAAATAAAGTCGAGGTTGTCATAGAGGGCTAAAGACATCGGAAATCTTTGACTACTGACATGACACAAATTTGTCTCCCTTACATGCTAAACAAAAACTTAAGCTGATTCGTAATACAGTAGACGCTCAATATAGCGTATAACGATATAACGAATTTCCATTTTAACGAATAGTTTTTCAAATTGGAATTTTTCCATTCTCTAAATTACGAACACTAAAGTGTTCCCTATTCCAAATAACGAACGCTGTTTAATTTAACAATAACTGTTGAACTGGAATAACTTTTAATTTCCAGTAAAGCTGATCGCAAGTATATATAGCATTCCAAAATCTAAACTAACTTCTATGACTAGATATATATGTGTGTATATGAGTACATAAAAGCCAGTTTCTTCAATTAAAAACTCTTCGATATAACGAATTTTACGATATTAAGACTGACCCGTTCATTAATTAGTACGTTGTATTGGACGTCTACTGTACCTTGTTGTGTTAAATACCTACAGAAGAAAAACATGACCAATAACAAATTGTTCAGTAAAAAAATGTATGGGCTGTAAAACTTAAAAGCAGTAAAGCAATAAACGCAGCTACATGCCCGCAACGTAGTATGGCGATGCAGCAACAGTGTTTAGTAGTCACCGCTTACTACTTGACTTTGTTGACATGCTGCAGTCAGTACACAAACCAGTAGACTGTCACGCACCTGGCGACAAAGTTCACAAATAGGAAAAGGGTAACGCATAACAGTAAATGCGTAAGTAAGTAAAGACTTACATGCGTAGAAATTGTTCAGCACATAAGCCTTGCCGCATTCCTGCAAGCAATTATTGAAATGTAAAAGGATGACAGCACTGATAGCTAACATTTCGCACTTCATCAGGTGCGACAACAAAACGATAGTAATAACATTTTTTTTATTATTAATGGCCAACAATAAACTGCACTATTACCATTTGCTATCGTTGTAAAACACTACGTTCTCTTCTCTTTTATGACATTCTCTGTTGTTCTTACTCATCTTCTAAACTATAAATTAAAGCCCATAAAAATTTGCCGTTTGTCAAAACTGTTATACGCCAATTGTTATACGTATGATGAGAAACATCAAACAAGACTGCTTGTTAAAATTCTTTAATGTGTACTCACTTACACGCATCAATTTTATAGCACATGCCCCAGAGCTGAACCTATGTTTTTATTCATTCACACTTATGTTTTCCTTAAAGTTTGTTACCATACTGATATGTCAGTCTAACGGCAGTGCTTCTACCTTACTTGTTCTCTTGCAGAGTGAGATATAAAACAATGATGGCCGCTGCCGTTAACTTGAAATACGCATGTGTGTGAATTTTTCATTCAAACGTATTCGACCACCGTCACTCTTTTGGATATGGAATGGTTCCTTTCCATTGTTGTTGAGAGCACAACTTCATCACATTTTTTTTAAGGTGACCATCATTTACTTTTCAAGTTATTTCTAACTCATTTTTATTTGTGAAATTCTTGTTAAAATATTTTCTGAAAGAATTCTAAAGTACAATAGACATTAAGGAGATTATCTTTGTTTTAAGCATTTTATAGGCAATAACGACCAAATATAGAAAAATGGATACACCATCACTAAGCCTTTGGCTTAAACAATAATTTTTGCAAAAAGAATATTAATTTTTGTTCCTCATATGTACATTGAGAAATCGAATTATTTGAATACAAAAAAATGTATTTTATTTTCACAATAACGGGAAAGGGGCCGCTCCAAAAAAAGTTTTGTGATTGCTCGTTATATTTAAAATGCATAAAAATCATTGATTGATAAGCAAAAAGAAAAGGGTCATTGTGCGCTCATGTTGAGGAAATTCGAGGTCTGTAACGGTAGTGCAACACTACCTTAATACATTCAATTAACGCTGATTCGTGACCCCATTCGCAGTTTGGAAAGTCAGGCCCCGAAGCCAGAGCTCCGAAAGACGTAGGCCCTTGTCCAATATTGTCAAATGGCCGCTTTTAACACAGCCTGGCCGTTAATTGTATGTTAAAACCGTAGGCCGGATAAGAGGCCGTTAGCCGATAATTAGAGGTAAAAGCCGTTAATGCCAGTTAATTTTAATAATTCGCAAGCCGAAAAAAAGGTCAAATATTTTTATCTCAAAAATAGTGTACTTCATTGTTCGAACAACACATAAAAAATTAAAATAGCTGGCAAAAAAGTTTCCCTATTGCGTCAGATGAAAAAACCACGTCTTCAAGGACTCCTTTGGCAAAATAGATAACAACAAGGAAAATAATAATTTTTTGTTTTTTATTTGTGTTTTTAGAACATGTAAATTTTAGTATGTACTATGCAGAGCTTCATGTTCAGCAGTTTAGTGCAAAAAAACAACAAAAAAATTACAAGCGCAAAATGCATTAATTGTTAGAGAATAACTCTAACAATCGTAAAAGAACAAAAAATGGACAACCAGCTGCTTATACTAGTTTCAATGACGCTACATCACATCTTCAGTAAGCTTTGTTAGCCGATGTTAAAGAGTCTGCAAACACACTTTATTTACTTTTTCGCTTTGACCAGTTAAGAATCATAGCGAAAAACACAAACACTGTGCGACAAGACTCTAACATTCCTTCTCCCTTTACATGCAATTGCTCCTGCAACTCTTTTGATATTAAACATTTCTTGACAATTAATGCATTTTGCGCTTGTAATTTTGTTGTTGTTTTTTTGCACTAAGCTGCTAAACATTAAGCTCTGCATAGTACATACTAAAATTTACATGTTCTAAAAACACAAATAAAAAACAAAAAATTATTATTTTCCTTGTTGTTATCTATTTTGCCAAAGGAGTCCTTGAAGACGTGGTTTTTTCATCTGACGCAATAGGGAAACTTTTTTGCTAGCTTTTTAGTTTACAGACCAAAAGCAAAAAATATTGTAAAAATTAAATCACTATTTTCGAAATGAAATCGAGCAAAAGTTTGTTAAATATTTATTAATCCAAAAACAAAAACCGCATGAAAACCACACAAATTTTATTATAATAATGCCATAATTATACAGATAACTTTTAGCTCATTGTCAGTAAAATTATGACCACATTAAAAAAAACCTGAAACTGAAATGAAAATAAGGGTAATAATGATAATCATTATAGTGCGGTCACATAAATCCACTAACCAAAGCAGAGGCGAAGTGGTAACAAAAGGTGTTATGAACGTTTTATGAAGGCACTATAAAGTCATAATAACAACTGCAGCATGAAGTCTAAATGCAGTTTCTTTTAACACCTCAGAAATTATATTTGAAGGACTTATCTTGGTCGTACTCGTTGAATGACTTAAGCAATTTCTATGGCTTAAAATGTAGGGCATTGTAGCGTTTCAGGCAAAGGTGATACGCGATACTTTAATCTTTCACTTAAATGAATTATATTTTGATATTCGTGCATATCATTTTGTATGAGTACTGTAAGTTTTATTTAGTCCTAACTGAAGTAGTGCTGGATAGTTTATTTTAAGCTTTTATGAATTCACTTTTTATTAAGGTGCGATGAGTTAAATCTCACTTCAAAATTTATCAAAGCCACATGATGATCTTTTAGGGAAAATATATGAGGTAAAAAATTGCAAAAATGTTGGAGAACTCAAAGGAGAAATTTTAAAAATGATGTTGTTTTTGGGAAATTTTTGCACTTATTTTAAGATTTCTTTTAGATTAATTTTGGATGAAACATCTCTTTAATATTATTTTCTTATAATTATAATTTAGCCAATTTTACCTTCTGTTTTACCGTATATAGCTTAAGATACAATTTTGTACACTTAAAAAAAGTTCAAATCTTTGTCTCAAAATCAAAAAAGCTATAAGCAAAATTAAACAAATGAAAAAAATAATACTTTTTATGCAATTTGAAGTAGCCAAGTATGTATGTATTTAAATACGATGGCAAAAAAATCTCAATAGCGGCACAAGCAACGTGCGACTTGTGACTGATTATGAGTCAATGAGCGAGTAAAGACTCATAAAATCATTTAATATGCTGTAATAAATACAAGAATAAAGAACTCTAAAACTAAAGAACCAACTCCATGAACACAACCACCTACATAAAAAGAAGAAGACGAAGAAGCACTGGAAGCAGAAAAAAAGAAACCAAATATTTATGGTATCAATTTATGACTAAAGAGTTACCTCAAGGATATAAAAAGTACGAGTTGATGCAAGTAACGAATTATGACGGTGACCTTGGAAAATTAACACCTCGTTTATGATAATTACGAAATATCAAAAAAAAACAGAATGCACCAAAGGGAACAAATTAGAAACGGAATAGAAAAATACAACAAAAACGAAATAAATTCAAATAAGAAAATATTGTTCGGTAGATGAGATCTTCTTGAAATGCAAATTTCAATACAAAAAGACGCTCGTAATTGCTAGTAAAGTAAATTACCTCAACATTTTTATCTTGTTTTGTATTGTAACCATAATTTTAGAAGTGATTTACGCAAATAGAACAACCTTACCTTGGGATTAAATGTTTTGTGCATGTCAAAATGCTCACGTGACCTCGGTTGTAGCATTTATTTTTTATTAATATTTTTTGCTTGATCTTAAGGTAGCATAAAACAATGAAAGATTAACGATTCTAATACATTTGAATAGAAAATATGTGAGTACACTTCGGCAGTTCGAAAAAAATCAGTTTTTATGACACACGAACGACCGACGTGACATAGTAATTCAGCGAACAAATATAAATAACTTAATGTTTTAAAACATCATATAATGCCCTCATTATCTGAATATGCCACCATTGGTGTTGCCAGCAATAAAATGAGCTGAAGTGCCAGCAAAAGTTGTAAAGTAAAGTAAATTTTTTAGCCACTAGAATAGTTTTAAAATTTAATTAGTCTTAAATTTCCAAGCTTTTTCTTTAACGATGCTTAAGTTACATACTTGACTTTATTTTTACAGAAGCTATTTCAAAATTTATTTCCATGATATTTGATACATGGACTTACTTCTATAGGAAATAAAGTTTATTCATAATACATGTTATCTTTAAATTTATTGGAAAATGATTTTAAAATAACTATAACTTTAGTAAAATAATAACAAATGCATAAATAGTTTTTGTACCATCTTTGAGATAAAACTTTGAAACTTAAGATAACTAAACCAAAATTTTTAAAAATTTATGAGTAGCTTAAGTTTTCAAAGTCAAATAGTGGTGACATTATAATGAAATCATTTTTTCTTTAATGAAATAACATCTTAACTTTCACATGCAGCCTCATGCATCTTCTTGCATGGCCCCTAGAAATTACCGTTTGACTTTACAAAAATAAAGTCACATAAAGTGCATTATGTGCCACTTGCCCACAGCTAACAATTTTGGAAAGGAAAACTGAACTGCTCCAAGTCTTTTCGCCGACTATTTTCGGTAAAATATAGCAGATTCTTAACGATCACAAAGCTATATATGTAGCTGTCAGACACTGCTATGTCGATGTGCAGTCACAGCGTTACGGGGATTTTATATCCATTTCGCCTTCAGCACATTGTTCTTACCTCTTGACATATCTAACTGCATTATTATGGGTTGTAAATATACATATAGGGCATGCACAGAGGTAATTTTTACTTATTATCGCGCCGCAGTACGAAAAACTTAAATTGAATACTCGTATTCATGAACTTTTCTGGAATTTTTTCCCACTTCATTGGTGGGCAAAAGCGAAGTTCTTATTTGTTACCTTATTATTGGAAATTACATTTGAAAGAAATGAAAATCCTGAGCCTTAGAAAGAAACTTTTTTACTCTATAAAAAAATTTTATTTGTTTTTAAAACAAAAATGGATTAGGGTTGATTAAATCTTTTAGAGTAATTCGACCAAATCTAAACATTATGGTTGTTGGTGGGAATTACTTATTTGAACTTAAGTCTGGCGACTCAAACAGGCTGCATTTCTATTTGCTCTATTTAATCACTAAATGTAACGGAATTATAAAAGTGTCTATATTAACAATCATCAGTCGATATCTGAAGTAATCAAGAACACATAGTGTACATAGTGATGATTATTCATTAAAAAACCATAATTTTTACAATAAATCTCTAAAATGATAAATTTTATTATGAAGGATACATAATCCTGTAGTATTTTGTAAACAATTTTAAACTAAATTAAGTGAATTGAAAATTAAGCCACATTTGTTGAAACTTATAAATTATTCAAATAAAATATCGTTTCCTAGTTTATTTTTTTACATAAATTAAAAATGTAAATTGGGCCTCTGAAACATCCCATGGATTCGCTTACCTAGAAATATATTGTATATGGCATTGAATAAGAGCATAAATTCCTCTAATTTCACGCCATAAAGTCCATCGTCATGACAAAAATTTCACAAA
Source organism: Meiosimyza decipiens (assembly GCA_963680825.1). Taxonomy (NCBI): domain Eukaryota; kingdom Metazoa; phylum Arthropoda; class Insecta; order Diptera; family Lauxaniidae; genus Meiosimyza; species Meiosimyza decipiens. The sequence goes on along the minus strand of OY804259.1, from coordinate 89,717,800 downwards.
TAACGTACAGTGGTTCTCACCGATTAAACGTTTATATAATACCTATGTCAACAGGACTCTTATTAAATTAAACCACATATTTTAAATCATTTCATGTCACTGTCAGGTTTTTTGTTGTACACTGAATTTATATGACAAACAATTTTTGAAATTCACAAATTTTGATTTTTAATGTTTTCACAAATTTTAGTTCAACTCATGAAATTCTACAAAATTTTGAATTTCAACATTTAAAAAACAAAAATTACATCAAATAAAAACAAAAATGTTCCACTAACGCCTTTAAGCTGCGTGTTTATTTGTGTGATTTTAACACTTTTTGCTAATCACTTGCCGCCACATAGGGTAAATGCACAATTTATGATCAGCATAAAATGCTGTCTTTGTTGATTTCATGGTGTCTTCGTAAAAGTTTTGTTCTTTTCTTTTTGATTTTTGATATTTTTTATTCAACGAATTCGCTCACAACGCGCACCACGCTCCACACCAACAAACAGTTTACGACCAAATGCCATAAAAATTTGTTGTATAAACTCATTGAGGTTGTGGAAAATACAGCATTTTCTTTTATTTCTTATTTTCGTTGCTTTTTGCTTTTGCTTCGAAAGATTTTTTGTTGGGGGTTTAGTTTTTGGTTTGCTCTTTTAATGGTGGCTTTGAATTCTTTTTATCAAATTGTTCACTCTCTTATTCGCTCCATGTTTTACTCAGTTTATGTTTTTGCGCTCTCTTTGTCGCAAAGTATATGGAGGTCTATATACCAACGAATATATAAAGATACAACTATATGAACAACTCTTGTATATGCGACATATCCTTGTTGTTTTTGCTGCTATCTTCGTTTGTGTGTATGTCTGTCTCCAACTACATAAATTACATTGCTACTCCTGTTATTGTTGTTGCTACTAACCCCCTGTAAATTTTATTTCTTCTGAAGCTGTGCACGAATATCAAATTTTCTCTTGGTTTAGCATTTATAATTCGTTATTCTTGTTGTTGCTTATTATTGTTTGAATGTTGTTGCTGTTCTTCATAATTTTCCCCCATGGATTTTATGTATCTTTTATATTCCTTTCTCGTTGATTACATTTGCTGCAGCATGTTTTATTCTCTGGAGCAGCAACAACGACAACAACGCCATCAGCAGCATAGGAATTTTTCGTTGATTTTGAGCAGTCGTTATTGTCACTTATGATAAAAATTTTTTTTTTAAAAAAAAAAAAACTATTTTAGTTAATTTACATTTTAAAATAGGTGTTTGTTTTTGCTGTCTTTGCGGGTATGACAGAAAAGCTATACTGGAGTTAATTGGCTGAAACAGTGGCAATGGCACATGGCGACACGTTTTTTTTTTATTATATCGACAAATTTTGACATTTCTCAATTTTTCTACATTTTCTTGAAATTTTTATTTTAGTTCGATTATTCAACATTTTCGACCTCTATATTTTCGAAACTTTCTAACTTTTCTAACCTTTTACGATTTTTCGAACAATGTTCGAATTCCTGAACATTTTTTTGACCTGCTTAGCATATGTATGTATATAGATATTTTCACCACTTCTTGACATTTTCCTGTGTTATATAATAGTTTTCGATTTCTTTAATATACAACGACGACGACAACATTTTTTGAAGCTCTATATTACTTTGCGGCGTCTGCAAATCTTACCGATTTCTGCAACATCTTTTGAATTTTTCAACATTTTTTTACATATATTCATTATTGTCAACATTTTTCAAATATGTCAACTTTTTTGATATTATTTAATGTTATTTGGATAATGTTTTTCAAGTTTAAGACATTGGTCGATTATTCAACAGTTTTTCAACACACACAATGTATTGTGATATTATTTGAGTTTTTCAACATATGTCAATATCAACTAATAAATGTTATTGCATTTTTTCAACATGCCTTATTTTTTCACATTTTTAAACATCTTCATCTTTTTTCTACTACAATATTTCAACATTCTCCACATCTTTCCATTTTTAATGTACATATTCTTAAGAGTTTTCTAGCACTTTTGGACAATATATTATATATTTGACTTTTAAACTTTAATCGAATTATTCAATTTTTATCTAAAATTTTCATATTTTTCGAATTTCAAAGCATTTACAATTTTTTATTATACTCCAGATATTATACATTCGTGTTTCACAACTTCGCTTAACATTTTAACCATATTCGCTTCTTGATTTTTTCAACATTTCATTCAAAACTTTTTCAGACACATTCATTAATTTCAGAATTTTCCAATACTTATTATTAACATTTTTTTACTTTTTTAACATATTTCAAGATTTTGCTACCTCATAAACATTACTCTATTTCATGACACTTTTTAAATTTCAAACATTTTTCAAACATTTTGAGCTTAAAGAAGACTTTTAGCTATAATATGACTTCAATATTTTAAGTCTTATCAATTCTTTTCGACTCAAGTCTATGTTATTCGAATTTTGTAATCTCTCAGATTAGTCAGACTTTGTTCGACTCTGAACAACTTGTTCGATGCTCTAAACAACATTTTCAAAATTTTTTGATACAAGTCGATACTTTTCGACTTTCATCGGCTTTTTCTACATCAATTGCTATTATACATATGTAGTTTTTTCAATTTCTCGAATTTTTTTATTACTTTTTGACACTGCTTGATACTATAATACATATAAAATACAAAACAAACAAAGCGTTTGTATGTATTTTATATTATACATATGTACGTGTATGCAAAAATGTAATTTACTGCATATGAGTAAATAATTCAAACAACGCATTAATTAAACATTTAACAAGTTTCACGCATTTAAACATACAAATTTAACCTTTTAAGAAATTAACATTCACAAAAATAAACTTTCTGAGATTATGTGTGTACCTCATACAAATGAAAATGTATGTACTAATGGTTAAACGTTGTCACATATGATATGGAATGAAAAGTTTTTTGCTCAGAACTAATATTTTGTTTTAGAATATTTCGGATTCACAAAGATTATGAATATTTTGTGGTTGAAGGGCACTGCGAAGGTAATGTTCAATTTTAGCCATTAATAATTCATCAAAAAGGGTGGCTAATATTCGTGCCAAGAGCTTGTTAATATTTTTATTAAATTCAGTTCGAAAAGAAATTTCTATGGATCAACAAATTCACGTCTTTCGAGACTGACAATGAATTTTTTCATATACGCATACTTTTGTGTAGCTTTTAAATTATATTTAGCCTTACTTTAAGAATATATGGAACTTCTCTGCTCGAAAACTTGCATATTTGGTTTTACGGACTAATATTACTTGGGCGATTCTGATCAAACCCAAATATCTTCTGTGAAGTGATATATAAAAGAACTGTGTGCAACTTATGTCAAAAAAATAACAAATTTGGTGATTTTTAACTTATATTAATGTTAAAGCTTTGAACGATTTTTCTTTTCTAATTTTTAAAGTTTTTTTGGTATAAAAAAGTTTTTACATAGAGTTTTTGTGTACAATTGAGTCAACCTTGTCGCCTTTACTTAACAACAGAAATGGGCGCACAAATATAAACTATTTAGTATTCGTTTAAATGCGGCCTTACACTTTAATTTTCATGCCACGCAAAATTAAAAAGGGGACCCCAGAAACCAATATATTTGACACTCCCTCGATTAGAAAAACGAACGCAATGGTAGCAAAAAACAAGAAGCTTAATTTATGTATAAAGCTAATGCCAAAACAAACTAAAATAGGGGTTAAATATTTAATAGGTTTGCATTTTTATGACTTTGGTGTCCGTCACCCTTAAAAACAACAAACACCATGTTGCCAACATGAAGAGCATCAAAGATATAAGCCCACATAGTCCAACCAACCAAACCCAACCTACCTTGCGTACATTCTGCAAAAGGCGATGTTAAAATATTACTTTTTTTCGAAAGTTTAACGATCTTAGTATATTGTTGTATTTGCCACCGCATGACGCTATTCAACGCATAAGTCCATGCTGAAACCAACACCCACCACCAACATTTTCCCTTCTCATCTCTAAGGAGTGATAAGAAGGGTAGTTGGTATTCGTTGGCAACTGCAGGAAGCTGAAAGCTTCCGTAGACCAACATGAAAATACGACTATAATCATTTTTGCCAAAAATTCAAGAGAAAAAACAAACATTTTTTTTTGATTTCAATGAATTTTCGTTTTCCCTTTGGTATGTTGAATAAAGAAAACTCAAATCGGATGCTACAACTGTGTGTATGCGTTACACCCGTAAATATACAATCGCACAATGGCATATGTGGCAGCAATACACTGTAAGAAAATGATCAAAACTTTTGTTCAACTTGTCCACTTTAGTAAATATCAAAAGAATATAAAATTTAAAGGAATGGGAATTTCTTATGAAAAAAAAAATCGCTAAAAAGTGAAACTAAAGTTAATTTCAAAGATCACCGTAAAAAAGAAAACAATTCTATTTTTTTATTAGTGTAAAGTGGTGTCTATCTACAGCACCCTTACTGCTAACTGCTGTGTCGCCGCAACGCAGTCAGCCATACGGAAATGAATGTTTGCCATTTCAGTTTTCGTTTCTGTTTTGGATTCTGCGTTTTAATGTCCACACAATCTGCAGCCAGAAATTGGAATTAAAAATAAATGCAAAAAACAAACCTCCAGCAAACAGGGTGACGACAAATTAGGGTTGATTGCTCTAACAATATTTATAGCGTTTTGAGGATGTAACTAGTAAGTGATAGATCTAATTTAGAAATTAAAATTTTAGGAATCTCTCTCTACAATAAGCTGTCGAAGTCGAATGAGCCTCAGCTCCTTCTGTAAATTTGCGTATATTACCCTGTAAAAGTAATTTCCTCAGAAACTGTAAGAGATCTTAAGAAGATTTCTGCTCCAGCAGTTTTTGTTACTTTCTTCTCTCTTCTATGTTTCGTAGCAAAGCATACTTGTAAATACGTAAAAACAGTTTTGGAATGTCAAATGCTTGGCAGCACTTTACGACTTTGACTTAAAAGGAAATTCAATATCCCGTATCGCAAAACAGAAGGCATAATAGAAAAAATTAATTGAAGAAAATTCGATGCAAACACAAAACCTTTAACTTTACTTATGTAGATCTGAAGAGTAAAACATGTGTAAGTATATGTATATACTTATTGATCAAAAAAGCTCAAAATAAAAACCGATTGTATCTTCACATAAAGTGTTATATTTGAATAGTTCAAAAACCATTTCAATAAATACCTGTTTTTTGCAATATTAGTTGAAACAAATAATTGGCGGGGTTTCCAGCAACTTTTTTTATCCTGATATCGAATCCGTAAGTCGTGAAAGAGATGCTTTACATGCTTTGCATGCTTTACACTACGAGAACAAGATGGCGCACTCGTTTTGGTTGACATTTGCGCTTTCGGCACACCATGTAAAAACCATAAGCGTTTCTACGTGGTATCTGGCGCACACTTCTCTATTCTTCTTAACTATACCTTTCTTTAAAAACTAAAAGTATGCAATAGAATTTTACCTTTCTTTACCAACGAAAATATGCGATGGAACTTTTGTTTTCTTCTTAACAATATTTGAATTTTCAATATACGCAAAGTTTCTGACACCGAATACTATTTTTTATATATCCGAATTCAAATCATTCCTGACTAATTTGTGAGGTTTTTAAACGAACTCCACTGTTTATTGAATACATTTGCGTCATAATTCCGTAATTAAATGACATTGCGCAATAATGTTGTAACAAATCGAAAAGAGTTTTAATGTGAAAATTTTTATATGAAAAATATTAATTTGTAATTAAACTGTGTAATTACAGTTTTTATGTGAAAATCTTTATATGGAAATACTAAGATAAAAATTTTAATTTGTAATTTATCTGTGTAACTATTAAAGACAAAAATCAATCAAATCACTGAAACGTAATCGTTAATAAAAATTTTCAAAAGAATTAATTATGAAATATGCTTTATGCAATTCGAGCCACATTTGAATTCATTAAATATAAATCCGCTTTACAGCATGGTAAATACTTTTATCACAGACAATAATCTTTGCCTTCATCAATTCATTTGGCTCATTTGCTGCCAACACAAATTTCACCGTTTAAGTCGATATTTACGATTACATAATTTAGACAAGTGTTTGTTTGGTCATAAATACGATTATTTATTGCTTGTACATTGCAGTGTAGACCAAGTGGAAGCATTGAATCTTAAATTAAACACTTTCTTCCATTCATTCAATTTTATATACAGAGGTATTAGCAAGAGGGTTTACTTCACTTGAAACAGTGCAATACCATTTCACAAAGCTATATACATTAAGTAATAACTTTGCCTACCAATTGAACCACTGCGCGCATTGTGTAGCAGCAGCAGTAACTGTAGCTGTAGCAGCAGCAACAGCGCAGCACGTGTATTAAATTCAATTAAATACAAAAATTATAACATTTTATTACATTCAATTTTATGTAGTAAAATGAAATTTATTACAGTCGGGTAATAAAATGTTGCTGGTTGTGTTTTGCGCCGTCACCAATGAGGAAAACAGCAAATTTCAATAATGTTGTTTTTTCTGTTTTGTTTTGTAAAAAAATATTTAAATAAAAAAATAAATGAAAATGCCAAACGAAATAAAAAATAAAATATTTATCTTAACATAAACATTTTCGCCTACACATTAGCGCTACCATACCGATGGTGGGCATATTTTTCATTCAACTTGCCGACGTCTTGTGTTCAGTTCTGCGTTTTCAACGCTTACGAGTTTTTATTTGCATTCAAGCAGTACCCAGACACAAAAGGGAAGAACATCTGTTCCATCATTTGATTTTTCTTCGAAACATGTGCAGATTTCTTTTTTCTCAACATTTTTAATTTAATTAACATGTGAAACACAAATTTTTACCACGAATCAGCTTGTTTTACTATGTACAGCATTACAAGGCCAAGTCAAGGATCAATTGTCAGTTTTATTCAGATCGAATTCATGTTGAATTCGCATTTAAAATGCGAAATAATCAAGTTACCAAACGATTGAATTCTCATTTGCTGTTTCTAAGGAATAAGCAGCATGGCCGCATTTTGTGGTACAAAGGCCCAATTCTACAGATTCAAGTTTTGGTGACATTGAATATATTTGACCTGTATTAATTTTTACTTAGCTATTCATCTCTTTTCTACAGAAATAAGAGCTCAATTATTTGCTAAAACACTCTATTTATATAGATCTTTGTCGAGAAACCAATAAAAGTTTAAGTACCTATCTGCTATAAAATATCTTTAAAATATCTAACATTTACTTTGACCTGCAAAAAAACTCAGATTTTTGTTTTTTACTTCAAAGCTATGTGAATTAAAATGTTCAAAAATATGTGTGCTTAGCAATATTGCCCATACAAAAAAACAAAATTATGCATTTAATTTGTAAATAAAATAATTATAACAAAAGAATAAAATAAAAACATATTCTATAAGGTGACAAAAGTATTTTAAGATTTTTTACGGTATAAGTTTACTAAAGGAGCGCCGCTCATACTAACAACAATCAAAAGTTGGGGAACGTATCTAGTTTCGGAGATATAGAGATCGGAAGTCGGGAATATAGCTTTTAATAAATTCATTTTATGCTGAGAGTCCCTGATTCGATTGCCAAAATATGGATGTCATATGAGTGGTAATTAAATATGCTGTAATATTGGTTCTGAGGATTGAAAATTAGAATAATAAATTTAAGATACGACAATCTATGTAAATTTGTAATTAGATCTCTGTTTATTTTGGGTTTACTAAAAATTATTAATTTCATTAGAGTCTATTTAGTATGTTTCTTATTATGCCACTCAAAACCTTTGTGCTTGTTAAGGATTGTCCCCACCCACTTGTAAAATAGCAAAATAAATGTAACCATTCCAACAAAATTGTGTCTATAGATTCTGGGAGATAAGGTAAAGGTTGTTCTCTACGATTTCTTACTAATAAGATTGGAACCTTATTTTTAATACCAATGTTTTAAGACATCATTCTTAAAAGTTTTATAGAAAGCATTGAAGCCTCATTCATAATCTAGCTTCGGTCATAATCGATATACTTATGAATTTTCACTGCAATTACCTCGATGGTTCACAAGATTAACTCTCATACAATAATATTTTAGCTTATACAGGGTGTCACAGTACTAATCACTTAGATTTTTGTGTTTAACTTCGAAACCTATCGGTTTTACGGTCATATTTTAGATAACATAAGTCAGCGGTGGTTTTTTCATTCGAAAACTAATTAGTGATTTTAGTAGATGTATCTATACCATTGTTATTATCATTGTTTTTAAGTATAAAAAACGGAACTTGAAAACATATCTGCAGGTATCTAACACTAAACATGGCTTATCTGATTTCTGCTTATCACATCAGATAGAAGTCCTCGCCTACAAATTTTGATATCTGTCTTTTCAAATTGTGACTTTCTTTCGGAGATGTCGCTCATTAAATTTAGGATGTTTTTATTCATTTCAATCATGTTGATTCTCAAAAATTTATTTAACGTCTGACAACACTAATTTTGATTAGAATTAGAATTATGGAAAAGTGAAAACTCAATTCCATTAAGGGCGCGGTAGGGTCTTTAAATAATTTTTTTTTTCATTTAATTTTATTTTTTTTTTCTGAATGAACAATGTGTCGAGAATATTATGTACAAATTTTAAGTTAGTCCGAGTAAAACTAACGAAGTTACAGCGTTTCAAATGACCGGTCGTGGTACCTGGTAACACCACGTCTAAAAAACTTTAAACGATTTTCCCAAAAACGTAATTTTTGAAGTTCGTGAACATCAGCACTCAAAACCTACTGAACCGATCCTTTTGAAGATTTTAACATTACTTCTTCACATAAATCAACAGGTAATCAGGAAGATTTTTTTTTTTTCATCTTTTTCATTTTTTTAGCTAAAATCGCGTTTTTCACTTCGAAGTGCTGTAAAAAATAGAAAAAAAATAAACTCTTCCTGATTACCTCGACAAATACATCACCTTTAAAATGCATATCAATTTTTTTGTTTCAGAGTATCCGGTAACGACTTATAATGTTCACCGCAAGACCACTTTTTTTCGAGGCGCCTCTGGAGATTCACCGTCACCGGCTTATTTATCAATATTTTTCTTTGAAAGTTTTTTCTGACATACTTTAAAGTTGTGCAATAATATGTAATAAAATTTAATAAGATTATATTATTGATGTCGCCGCAAAAAAATCATAAAAACATGCGTTTTTCTCGCCTTTAAAACCCTACCCCGCCCTTGAAGAAAACAATTAAAATGTGCACAATAAACGGTGCGCCTTGTAGTCAAATCATTCGAAACTTTTTGGGTGTCTCGGATAGGCAGACTAGGACTTTAAAATTTTTAACCTCAACAGGACGGAGCCGCGACCTGTACATATCGCAATATAATGAACGCTTTGTGACGAATATTCATCTAGCATTATGGTGATATTTTATTTATTTGCCAAAACAAAATATTATATTGTATTAATTAGCCTAAATGCCTTAATCTGTCAGCGGTCAACTTGGATCATTCGTTATATAAAAAAAATTATTATTTATATAATAGTAGACTTTCACTTGTTTTTTGAACGGCTTATATTTTCATCCATATTTTTAAAAATTTTACACAAAGGAAATAAGGAACTTGTTTTAGGACATACTGTAAGTAAACCACCTTCTCAAGCATTATCAAAACTGGTCCAGGCGATCTTAACAAACTATATTACTTCAGCACAAGTATTATAATAACGTCTTTGGAAGCAAGTAAAATAAAATCAAAAGGCGGCACAATAAAATGCATGAGAGCTTCGATACAGAAAAAGAGGCTCGAAGCAATTTTAGTGCAATTCGATCATCACTTTTGCTTTAATAGTTTTCCTCGCAATATTGCACTATATTTATTAAACGACAACTATTTAAATATTTCATTTGTACAAGAGTTGACAAGGTTTTCAACCTTGAAATAAAAATAATTTTGTTCCTAATGGCTGAAGCTTATAAGCAAAAATGGTTTAGTTCATTTGCAAATAAATAAAGTTGTAAATTGTTATTAAAATAATAAATTCGAGCTCATACAATTTTCAGCCAATTCTTGGACACTATGATTCATGCAACAGTATAAAATATAAGCATCTTAAAGGAAATATTATGCCCGGTAGTAGCACCACTCCAGTTTTTTGTTTAAGATAATATTTGTCATGAGTGGTTACTATTCCAAGCTCTGTTTAAATTTGATGCAATTTTTTCCAAATAAGACGGTTCAAATTATATCTCAGTGGACAGTTCCACACTTCTGTGTCTTAGGGAACGCTCTTTATTGACAATTTTTCAAATTGCAATATATAGTATATTGGGTAATGTTACATCGTATATAATTTCTATAGTATATCACCAATTTTTTTATAGAAAATGTTTTCTGTACAAATAAATTGTTGTATATAATCTCCCGAATTCACATACTTCCATGAAATAATTTTGCAAAAATCTTCTTAATTTTCTAAAGTTTTTTTTAGAAAAAAAAAATGGATTTTAATCTTTGTTCGATTTCCTACCTATACGGTCTATGACAATTTAGAAGTAATGCCAGCATTAATGACGGAGTTCAATCAATCGAAGCCATTTTTTGAGCATATCTTGGAACCATTGTTTTTTTTACATATGTGTCACTGTATATCGAAAACAGTACGTTTGTTATGTTTTTATTAAACTATTCAGAGCAAAACTTTTGCTGATATTTGTAAACTAGTGTTATTATTTATGCTTTCATACGTGAAGTTTTTCTATATGGTAAAATGACATGAGCAGAAAAAGTTTTTTCCAGAGAAATTCGGTAAAAAATTATGTCAATAAAATCCAATAACTCACCCGAATTAATTAACTTTCTGTCAATAATAAGAATTCTTCATAACTTTCATTTTTAAACTTCAAACTTCAAGGATGCAATTTTGTTCGCACGCAGTTTTCGTTGTTTTCAAAAACACACAAAACACATTGTAAAAAGTGCAACTTCACTTACAATTCGTACTTTATTTCAAATCGTAGCGTACGATTTTTGCTAATTTTTACTGCACATCAATAAAACAAAGTAACATTCGATCACAAACATTAAAAATGTTGCAGTGCACTCTACATTCTCGTATCGATAGTAAACTTCTTTTGAACTGCGGTAAAGTTAACACAGTGGGACAAATGAGTTTTAAACTTAAAATAGAACTTCACACTTATGCTCCATCGTCTTCTTTAATTGCAGAATCGAACCACATTCGTCTTAAGACAAAAGCGATACTTCAATCGAACAAATCAAATCGAATTGAATCACAGTAAAAGTGATACAAATTTGTTATTGTTTTTACACTCGTTATTTATGTTGTCGTCGTTGTTGTTGTTGTTGTTACTTTTTTATAGCTCACACTCCGCAATTTTAATTTTCGACTTTATGCGACGATGATGACGATGACAATGACGACGCATGGCATTAAAGTTCTGCCGTAAAGTAGAAACGACGACCAAAAATCGTCCAACACCAGCAGTAGCAAACAACAACAACAGCAACATATCTGTACAACTTTGATTGTTTGTGATTTTTCTTCTTCTTCTTCTTCTTCTTCTTGTATGCACACTCACATTACTCAGCACTGTGGGGCTGGAATATAAAATTCGAAATTCGAATTTCGACAAAAAAGAAAATACTCATCGCGACAACAACAACAACAACAACAACAACAGCAACAAAACCAGTGAGGAGTATAAAACGTAACCCATCTTAAAAAAGGGAAAAACTTAAAACTCGTTAACGCGAAAGAGTAAAAAGAGTAAAATTCAAAAAAAGAAAACACAATTCACACACAGTCGTAAAAACTCTTCATCAAATCCATGTGTGAGACAAGTGGAAGCTTGAGGTACGAATGCGCATACCAATGGAGATAGTGCGCCTCATAGCTCGAACTGAATTGAAAGCCGTACTCAATTTCAAGCTCTGCATATGTATATATCTGTGAGTAGGGTTCATAAATGGAGATTTTTTTTTTAAAAATTGGCTCTTGTTTTATTGAATCTTACAGAATTCAACGTATACCAATTGGTTTAAAACATTTCGAAACTCTTAGAGCTTATAACCGTTCAAAATTTCGAAATGTTTATTAAAGTATCGATTAAATTGATTTTCAATTTCTCTCGCTGCTATAAGTTGAGTGATTAAATTAGCTGGGGTGTTATCTTTCATTCGCTTTTGCTATTCAAAAGCATTCCATATACATAAGAACTTTCAACTAGTAATCCTAATGGTGGGCTCTTACAGGAACGAAAGTCCCTAGATTATACCACAGCGGCAAATTTTTTTTAGGCGTGGAACATTTTTTAAAGTGAGAACATTTTATGAAGTGAAAATTATTTTGTTTCACGACACTGAAAAAAGATTTTTTTGTTATTACGATCAGGGCACCAACTCTTTTTAGACTGATTGAGAATCAAAACACAAAACAAACTGAGATAAAACTTTTAAGCAAAAAGAACATAATAAGACCTTATAACAATGTAGATATCAACTTTGTTCAGATTGAGTGAGAATCAACACCCATATAAAGCCAATTGCATCAGAAATAGGATATTTTGCTTATACTATGTAAGCTTGGTGTTTATTTTGAAAATTTGTTAGACTTTATTTTTTGCCTATGCATTGGGATTAAAAGTTATAGTTTCCTGGATCATACATGCGAGCGGCGCGATCAGACTTTGTGGCCCATTTCATTGAAATTTGACAAAAAAACGGAATTACTCAAGCGTTGAAAAAAGCCTGTCTTAGGTGCATGTATATCACTCTGTGCTTTCAAACCACGCCCACATTTATTATATACATCCGGAGGGTTTTTTTATTGCGGGCTCATGATCTTATGTTTTAGCATTAGACCTAGTGAAAATTCTTTCAAGATGTCAGCTTCCTAGATCAAACCTGTGAAGGTCGGAAACAGAGTTTGTTTCCCATTACATGTAAAAACGCTACTTCTGTTTATAAGGAAAACAAGCTCTGTTTACGCCGTTCATAGCTTTGTAGATCAGAGCAAATAATTTTGTGAGAATTATGTTTAGTCCCAATTCTAAGGCTTAGGAAACTATAAATAAAAAATCTACAAAATTTTTAAAATAGACATTCTAATGGTACAAGAAAACATTAGTTTTGCAATTCAACTCCCAGAAATGCGATGTTCCACTTAAAACCTTTTTTATCTGAATACTTGAAAGTCAAAAGTGACGAGGTTTTTTGTTTGGTAAGGTAAATGAAATTTTTTCAAGTCCGGAGGAGATATGGCACCTTTCAAAACTCTAAACTTAATTTGACAAAGCCTTTCTGACTGACTAAATAGGAACCTTTGCCGAGGGTAAACTGGCAGTCGTAAAAACATCCAGCATCATCATTACTTAGCCCTAACTCTCCGAGTATGTAAGTGTGATCTTGGATATGAAGCAAGAAGCTTCGCTCTGAACGTCTTTTTAGTTTCTATGCATATGTGGCTTTGGGGTTCTTACGTTTCTGGGAAAAGACGCTCACAGCTCGGCTTTCTACTGTGATTGACAAGTATAAGCCGCTGGTCCACAAGTATGTGATATTGTGCTGATTTGTTTTGTAATTTATATCGAATTTGCTGTTATCCGGGTATGTGGCCTTGAAGTTCCCACCTCGTGTGCGGTCGGTAGAGTATTCTTTTCATAAGTTTCGATACTTCAAAAATTACGAACAAGAATATTTTAATACAGCTACTTTTATAATCGTTAAAGTGCACTTTTTTTAACTTTTTCCCATGTCGAATTCAATTCGTTCGATGCGAAAGAAGAAAAAACTTTGTCTAGGTCACTGCTCGCTGAGTTTCTTGCTGCTAAAAACAAACCGCAGCACATCGATATAATTCAAGCCTAAAATTCAAACAAAACGGCAGAACAGCGGAAAAATAAGAAAAAGGAATAAAATCTTTCCTTTTCTTCTGCATGGCTTAAAAAAGTTCTAAGAAATACAATTTTCAATGCCAACGATCGTGACTGATTGTTGAAGTCAAAGCGAACAGCAAACTCATGTATACAACTTCCTTTAGCAATTGGAATAAACAGCTCCATGGCATTTTTATAATTTTTCCTTTTTTGCTACATTTTCTTCTTCTACGAGTAGTTGTGGTTCTTCTTAATGCCATACTACACTTGCTTGCAATTTTTCTGAACCATTAAATGAATTGCACCGTTGAATATATTGATCGTCAGGAAAGAAAAAAAATTGGGAGTTAAGTCAAAAAGTTGCTCGAACTTAACGCCAATTAATAAGGTCAGCTTTTACTTGAGATTCTGCCTTTTGCCTTGTTACTTTTTTGGTGCTATAGTTTTTTTTGTTGATAAGCCAATTTTTTTCACAAGGATGCACGTTCACTGATCACGAACCAAGTAACCAAGATTGCATACTTGTCGTTTAACCTCGGCTATGGTCAAAGAAATTGATATATAAAAGATTTAAAGTCAAGAATTGGCCGCATTGGTATAGTTTTAATTGATTTTGAAGTGCATACCTCTGTATTTACTGAAATTTAAAATTCGTATTCCTGTCAATGAGGAATTTTATACTACTTTGTGTAAAGCATACATTGGTGTAGCAAAGAATTTTCTTTTGGGTTGCTCTGTAACTTCAGCTGCAAAACTCTTCAACACTTTTTCCTACAATTGGGCTCAGATTCTTAAAACGACATTAGTTTTCGAAGGCTAGTGTGCTAGGCTAGTGTGTTTTGTAGCCACCTTGTCTAGTAAATCGTTTAATATGCTGATATCCCTCGGGAACATGTAGACGTTAGTGCTTTAATATTCATTGATCAGAGAATATTTCTAGCTAATATTTAGTAAGCTAAATTCACGTGCCGACAAGGTACTCAGGGGCGTGATAAAAAAGCTAGGAATTGGCGAGAACTTAGTTGCATCAACGCACATATGCGATATGTAGTCGGACTGCTCCAGGAGTAGGATACCATCTTATACCGGTATCTTCATGTTATACAAACATATTGGAACTATATTGTTTCACTAAGTACACACAGCCAACAAAACTGTTGATGCTTCTTCACTACCTTTAAAGTTCATTTACTAAGTTTTGTGTTAGTTATCTCCAATGGCGAAATTTTCTGCTTTCAACTGAAAGGGAAACGCATAATTCAATAAACGCGGGGTCTTTCTGCAAGGGCAGGTCTACTCCGCATATACAGATCCAGGATTAATTTTAACTACTTTCCCCTCCGCTCGTTAGATGCTTAAACTACTATTTTTCTTCATGATCAGTAAGTCTTTAGATAATCTGAACAAAATGTATTATTTCATGTAGATTTTTCAATGATAAATCCAAATCTGGCAATCTGAATATATTAAGTTTGTAAGCTGAAAATTCGAAAATACTTAAGATACTTGCTGCCGAGTTTCAGAATGACATGTTAAAAAAAACAGTTGGATTGGAAAATACCGCACACGCAAAATGGACTCATAGTCGTAGATTTCGTTAAAAGTATCAGGTAATTCCGCCACGCAAGATTGTGTAGTATTGTGCAATGAATTAAAGTATTTTTTATCTTTTAGAATTGAAATCAAAGTTAAAGTTTCTATTTTAAATTATTGCAGAAATTCAAATAAGTAAAAAGACGTTATATGAAATATCAATGAGTATTTGATAACAAATTAATTTACAATTATGAAATGCGAAACGAACATGAGCACAAAAATGTGCAATTTGACATTTCTACGGTATGAAAACAAATTCAGTTGATTTACGGCCCGAAAGTATAAAACTTAAAAATTCTTGATTTATATGGCGAAATGTAAACGCTATCGTTTTTATGTTTTGATATTTTTGCAACACAAATAAAACACCCAGAACGCAAGGGAACTCGACGATAAAGTACCCTAATTTATCAACAACGGCAAATTAAACGTTTTCGCAATACTGTAATTTTGAATTTTTACCTTCGTATATCCACCATTTTGCTTATGCCGTCATATTATGTTTCATATTCTTTAAAGAAAAAATTCTCATTCTTTCTATTTACCCCCAGAATGCATTTAGAAAATTGTGAAAGAATTGTTTTTACGACTTATAAATTATCGTTTCTTTCATTTTATTTCTTTACACACACAATGTCAGCTACACGCAGTCATAGGAAACCAAACCAAAACGTACCGTGCCCAAGTTGTATATAGAACTGAGCTAACTACATTAAATGCAGACCAAACAGGCTCAAACTCCAAGAAACAAGCCAACAACGTTCAACGTCTGCCTCCTTTTTGATTGTGGAATAAATTTAGGGCAGCTCCATTAAAACAGTGACAGGATTAAATTTATTACTTTGCCTAACTGCCTGACAGTCATGGCTACTCAAACGAATGTATGGACAGACAAATGATTTCATATGGAATTTCATGTCTTCGCTCGCTTTCTTTTTAATAAAGAAAAAAACTCCCTTTTTCTTTGTTTCATCCTTTCCATTCATTTGATCAAAAAAAATATGCAGCGTTTCCTTTAGTAGCAGTTTTTCTGGGTTTGGTTTGAATTTGTAATGGTTTCGTTGGTGGCCTTAAAGGACTTTCAAGGACAGTTCAGTTTTTTTGGAACTAAAAAATATTTGAAATTTTTAATAAATTAATGAAAAGCTCTAACGTGGGCGGTCATTGTTTCCATGATTTAAGAGGTATACAGGCTTAATAAGCTTTTACTATGTCCTCATCTAAAATTCAAAGTTATCTTCTACTATTGGAACTCCTTAATATATAATCAAAGTTTTAATACCACGTTATATAGCATTTTTTCTATACAATTTTGCATACTCAGTTGTTGCACAATCATTTTTGAGTTTATTAAAAGTTTAGGGTTTCATTTTTATGATGTTACTAATATTTTTATGATAGGTCTTTTACCATAATTAACTTTGTTTTTTATTCAGCCCTATTTTTTTCTTTTTCCACTGCATTGTGCACCTTTTTTTATGGTTTAGTTAACACGTTGTTGATGACTTCATAAATCAACCATGAATTCGTAGTTGTAAACTGAAAGGAAAGCAAAGTAATGTGCGTTTTTTTACCAGATTTCGCACCTGAATTATTTTATTGGCCCAATAAACTAAAATTAGTGTATAAAAGCAGTTTAGCTTGTTTGAATAAATTTTTTGTTTGATATACATACATACATGGTGCTTAAAATCGGAGTAAAAAAAAATAAGTTTTAGCACACGCTATTATATTATTGGATATGAGTACCGGAAGCCTTTCAGCAATTTTCAAAAGAAATCAAAAAGCGTCATAATGTAAAAAATCGCCAAGTTTTTGTAAAGACCCATTCATATACAATACTATTAAAATATCTCGTATGAAATGTAGAACATATTTTGCGCAGGCACACTGTTTATATTGCAGTATTTTGTCCACATCCATTTAATGGAAAAAAACCACACTATGATATTTCCGCCGGCAGAAAATATTCAAATGCACATGATTAAAAAATATGCCCTTAGATTCATAGAGAAATTACGAAAGAGCTTAGCTTCATCTGATAGCACAACAAAATAAATTTCAGCCAATACTTTCCTGCAGTAAAATTGGAAACAAGCCAGCCCGGTCATTTTGCAGCCATTTTTAATTCAAAAATATGGATTAAAAATGTCTACATTTCTGAACTTAGCCTAAAACAAATTTGAAAAAAAAGTCCGAAGCTCTAACATTCTAAATTCAAAAATCTAAATCAATTATCTCTTTACTACCAAGTTGTTAAGGTTTTGCAATCTAAGTCGCAAGGTGATTTTTATCTACTCAGAACTTTTCGAATGGTATCATCGCATATACAGATTACTGGTGGAACAACAACATACTTATTTTGAAGTTATTTGAGCATAGCCTATAGGGGAGACAAATACATTAAAGATTTTTGCCAAACAAGTGTTTATCAACAGACATAACATTTTTTATAAGTTCAGAAAAAAATGACATCGATAACATAAATTTTCGCATAATTTTCAAGCCTAACTCAGAATACCATTAACCCTATTGCAGATGAAAATTACGAAAGGCCAATTAATCTCCAACATTTTATGTTTCAAAATTTGTTTCCTTAAAATTCACATCTACAGAGTTAAGAAAATATTTCTCCATTTACTCTGAATTTTTGAAAAATTCTGTTGAAAGTTTTGTAAGAATTCAGAAAAAAATATCGTATTAAGTTCCCATTTTAGATATCATTACAGAATTTAGAATTTGACATAGAACAATTTTAAATCGAATTATTTCAATTATATGGGAAATGGAACCAATTCAATCAAACATAGCGTCAAATTGTTTTTGATATCATTCCAAGATATAAGAAAAAACTTTCTCCAAACATTAGCAAGGGCCCACATTTCGAAAAAAAGATATAAAAAATGTTCACACTTCGCTGGAGTCAAAATGAAATCCATCGTAGTGTAGACGGTGTCTATGGATTTTTGACATCATATGAGGTAACTACCGTACATCTAAGAGCCCGCCGGTCTTTCTATCGATTTGTCAAAAAAAAAAGATACTAAACTGCAATTTGAAACATACCATCGATACTGGGAAGCTTTTGGTTATACTCAAAATTTACTTCAACTGCATTGTTTGAGGTAAAACTAACTCTTGTGATTATCATTTTGGAAAAATGGGCAGCACAATTCTTATTTAAATTATAGAATAAAATTCCCCATTACAATTCATTAGCAGGGAATCAATAAGAAGTTAAAAAACTCACTTCAAAAAATTTATTTCAAAATAGTAAAAGTCCAGTTCTGCCTAAATGAGAACATACGCATCTAACATTCTTTGCAAAGAAAGCTCTAGAGGAGGTGTAGAAGCGCCTTTTAAGCTCTGAAATGCAGTATAATTATTGAAATAATGGTGCGCAAACTTTTATTTATAATTGTGTTCAAAACCACCTCATTATGGTTTAAATGCATTTAGGCTCAAAGACGGAATTCTTCAAACTTCAAACTAAAAATTTTATAGTTGGGTAATTTTTGCCACTACAAAATATAGAAGGCCCAAGAATAAAGATAGCTTTCAACGGCTAAAAAACCGATTTTGCACATGTCACAGCTCTAGTTTTCTTTTTCTCTTCAAAAGTACGGCTTGCAACCGTAGTTTGCGCCATTTGCTAATTATTTACTTATGAGGACAGTATATTTAACTAATTCTCCTATGTAAAGCTTCCATAAGCTCCAAATAAAAAAAATTTATTAACAAAAAATT
Organism: Meiosimyza decipiens; assembly: GCA_963680825.1. NCBI lineage: Eukaryota > Metazoa > Arthropoda > Insecta > Diptera > Lauxaniidae > Meiosimyza > Meiosimyza decipiens. The sequence goes on along the minus strand of OY804259.1, from coordinate 89,698,491 downwards.
CGTTGAGAAATTTTGGGCATGGCACTTGGTATTGGCAAGCTTTAATATTTAATGAAGTTCAAAAAACTTATAAAACAGCATGCTGCTCAGTTTTAAATTTCACTGAATAATTTAATGTTTTTCTGCTGTACCTCTAAAATTTCAGTTTCATTATTATTTTATATTTATGTACATAAAGAAATACAAATTATTTCGTTCACTTTTTTTTCTCAAAATCTTCTGTTATAAACTTGAGATAAAAACTTTTTCATCATCTCCGCATTACATTATCAACAAATTTATATGCAAATTTCATTTCTTTTAATGGTTCATAAAAAGTAAAGGAATTTTATTTCCTTTATGCATTACTTTTCTTCTTCTTCTTGCTTGGCTTCCTTTCATTGTTAGCTTTTTAGACGACCGACAAGCGAAAAAAGCTTCAAAACTCTGACAGTACGTATCTACGACAAAGAATCTATTTTGTTATTTTGATGTTGCAGAAAAATGTAATTTCCTGACTGGCACAATTTTACGATGCCGAAAATAAATAACTTCATCAGCATCTGCATCAACGTCAACCACTTCATCTCCATCAGTTGAATACGTAATGAAGTCTCGTAAAAAAGATGACTAAGGGAAGCCAAGTCCAAAATCAGCCAACCACAGAAATGGAAGCCAGGGATCATTTTAATGACCACAGTTGTTGGCAAAGCTCTGTTATATCATTATTATTGTTATTATCATTATGTAACACATTATGATGATAACTAATTTGTTCGGTAGCAACAAAATCAATTTCTAACTCAAAACAATGTGAGATATCAATTTCATTTTTAATGAGGCTTCTAATAATTGCTAACAGTCCTAATTGCGCTATATAGAAAAGTTTATATGACTGACACTGCAAACTGTTTAGGAAGTACTGCAGCTGTATCGAAATATGAGATATGGGTGGATCTCATACACAGATAATATGCAAAAGAAATTTTCTTAAAAGTACAGGTAGTCCCCGACTTACGACCGTTCGACTTACGACTATTCGCACTTACGACCAATTTTTTTTTCAATTTTTTTCATAGAAAATGCTTAAAATAGTTTCGGGGAGTCCCTAAAATATGTATATGAGAAAAAATTTAAAAAAAAACAGTAGTATGTACAAGGTTTCGAATTATTTCAGTACAAATAATACGTTTGTTTAAGTGAATGATTTTATATCATCCCAAAAATGGCTGGAACTAGTAGTACAGTATGTATGTAATATTTTTCTTTAGTTATTTTTTATGAAACTCGACTTACGACTTAATCGACTTACGACCGATGACTAGGAACCTATCTCGGTCGTAAGTAGGGAAATACCTGTAGTAATTTGTATCAGCGCGTCCACAAATGAATCGGATAAATACTTACCGAGTTGTAGCAAAATTTTGAAAATTCGTTAGTGATGCCAGATTTTGATAAATTTAAATAAGAGTGGGTTTTTCTTTCTTTTCTGTCGTCTTTGTAAACAATTCAAAGAGCATGCCCTTGTAAATTTCGTGGAATCACTTGGAATAGCTGTATAAAGAAAATCAATACAAAATTTGAACTCAGATCTGTAATCGAGCCTGTGAAACTTCCGAGCATTCAATGTTGATATCGTTTTTATAAGAGCCACCCGATAGCCTTAGGAACAAAAACAATGTGGATGACAACAACATCAACTATACCAATTGAGACCATGACATTGCGCACCAAAGTCACTAAAAGATTTTTATTATTTAATTTAATTGACTATAACAATTTTTTATTGTTGATTGTTGACTTTACTCTACTCTACTCTACTCAACTACTATATCTACTATTTATTTTGTACTGGTGTAGTTTGTGCGTGTATGTGTAGATGTAATTTAAATGTTTTTATATCTTTTCCACCAACACACACGCATGGAAAATAAGCGCACGACAATGTTGTTGCTTCTGTCATAAATTAATATAATGTTCGGATTTATTTGCTACCACGATATCACTCATTCAATCGCATTTTTAAGGAGCTCCGTCGGTTCTGTCATGAGGATGAAAGGTCACAGGGATTCTATGCGAGTGCTGAGCTCCATTAAATTAAGACATTAAACTCACTTTATCAATGAGTTTTATTTTTGCGGTGAGATTTAACAGTGATAAAAATATAAATTTTTTGGCATGCATACAAGAACTACTCCAGCAATAGTTAATTGACTTGGAATGTACTGTTAGAGTGCATTTAAAATAAGTGTCTGGAAAGTTTATTAAATCCCGAGAATTTTACTCAAAATTATGAGTTATAAGTTCATTAAAGCAGTATATGTATGTTATTTGGATCTTATAAACTTTTCAAAGATTGCATTATTGTAATAATGGCCAAAGTAATATAAGGGGTTTCCTTTTTACAATTTTCTTGCGGAGTGGGTTTTTAAAAATAATCAAAATGGTGGGCACAGTATATCTGTTCAAAAAGTGCTATCTAAAAAAAACACTATTTAATTTTACAAATTACGTTTGAAAGACGCATGTACATATAAAATTTTAAGCCAAATTTGTGAGCAATTATTCCAACAATATGCAACATACGAAATACGATAAATATAGCCGCTTGAACTTGAACGAATTTAAGGAGCAGCAGAACAAATTTTGAACTGAGATGACTTCTTTTTTTTTTATTAGGCAGTTTCAATCATCACCTGATCGACTGACCAAAGATCACGGATTAAGTATTACTAAAAAACCTGTTGAAATGACTTTGAAAACGTGCCCGAACAAAAACTAACAAATACAGTATAAAGTGCAATTTCCTCGGTACATGAGAACACAAATCCTTTGAGAAAATGAGCTCATGACAATGTTGTGGACTTAGACTGGGTAAAGCTTTCATTTTATAGGTTTTTGAGCTAGCATTTCAACGATTCACACAAGGGAAATAAGTTTTGTCCAAGGACAAAAGGTCCTCCTTAGAATGGGTCTATAGTTGATGATGTTTACTGTGTAATTTTTCTCGTCCATTTGAAATTGGAACTTTTTTCGAAATGTGATACTTCAAGAGCATAACAAGAATTTAATTTTTGATCACAATATAGAAAAAGACTCTAATTACGTACAATAAAAAACATATGATTCACGTATAAATATTTAAATTTATCCCTTAACACTGTAATACAAAAGTTAAAATGTATGTATAAGTTCACATTTCCTATAAAGTTGTTGTATGTCTATTATTTTTTTTTTTTTCAAAATCAAAATGTTTTAAAATGTGATACACGATCTCAGTTATAAAGTGTTCATTTTTAAAAGCTAATTTTGTTAATTTAATTCAAAGCTCTGTAAACACTTCACTAAACCAAAATCAATAAAATTTTTTTTAATGTGTTTTTGATGTAAAATCAATTATTTCCAAAACAAAGAATTTAATCTGAATATAAAATCCCTCAGACTTATAACTTTTTAATGCCAATAAAGAGGTTACACTTAATCCATTCGAATAAAAAAACAAAACCCCAGTGAACAAAAGCAAAATGAAAAATACAAAATCAAACTCCACCATCTTAACTCAAAATTTATTTTTTTGTTTTTTTTTAAGAGACGCGTAATCTGACAGAAATTAAAACTTGACATTTTTTACGAGATGGCGTAGCACAAACCTGAACTGAGCTGAGATTCTTTAATACTTAAGGTACAGACATTCGATGAAACGGGTCGTGTTTTTTTCTTACCATTTTTATTGGTTGTCATGTGTCAGTTGAAAATGAAAATTTATGGATTTGTAATTGGACGCGTTGCGTCGCAAGAAAATCAACCAAAGATGTTGCCTTAAAAATTACAAAAAAAAAAAATAAAAGAAAAAAGCCAGACTCAGCATGCTAACGCGCGCTTAAATCAACTGGTTGGGTTGTCAGTCGGCCATCTTTGAAATTGAAATTCAATGCGTTGCGTCAAGTTGTTGTCCAGTTGATCAACATCTACAGCCAGCGGCAGAGTGTTGATGTTGAGCATTAAAAAAATACCAAAGGAGACACAACCAAAAAGACAAAAAAAAAACCAACAACAACACACGCATTACCAAGAACACCAAATAAAACAGATAGCGAACAGCATCACATTTACATAAATTATACCCGATTGACGCTCACATCCATTCATTCGCTTGATGCCACCACAGTCCACTAAAAATGCCCAGTAAAATGTTGCTTGTTACCATATGAGATTTCTCATATTTCCCCCGAGCAACAACAACAACAAGCAAACTGTGAGACCAACGACTAACCCATACTAAACTGAGCTGAACTGAAGGTTTTGAGTCTGCGCTACAATGGTGGTGGTATCATAAAATAAAACCCGAGCATATCAAAATACAAGGAATACAATGTAAATTAATACCATTTGGACGGGTTTTTCACCCATTCTCTTCTTCTTCTTTAGCCTGCTTATCTCTTATATTCTACTCATACGTGCACAAATGTACACATACAAAAAAAAAATCATTAAACCACGTTGGAGCTTTGCAGTGGGCAAATAAGTCAAGTCTAATAGTTAATGCTGTTGAGATACTTGTAAAAACCATAAATAGGTTTAAGATACGGGTTTCTTTTAAGTTTTGGTTTCCTCAACATTCTATTTGCTGCAGGTATCGATATTAAGCTGATATTTTGTTTTATTGTATTTTTACTTTTTTAAATTTACATGATGGTATGAAGATTAATCCACCCCAAAGGGAAATTCTTAGCTCGAATAATTAGAGGTCACCCAACGCCAATAAAGCTCTTCAATAAAAGATTTGTGGGAGCATAATCATTTATGCTTAAAAAGAGAAAATCAAGGCCAAATTTTTATACATACAGTTAAAATTGGTATCATATTTTTTTTAAATTACGCCAGACAAAGTGCTCTAACTCAATCAAAATCAAAATAGGCTTTCAAAATAAATTTTTGTTCACAAATCAGTTGAACTGATTTATTAATCAAAAATCTACTTTGAGAGACTGTAACTTTGATAATACTTAAGTAAAAATAAATAGTTCCGTAATAGTTTTTAAGAACATTGATTATCCAAATATGAATACCAACAGTAAGTAGCTTTGTATCTGAAACTTCGGCTCTGGTTTTGTCAGTTGATGTTCCATGCATATCATATGAAGAAGCTTCGTTGGCTTAAAGTGACCTCTAAATTTTCCAATTCAGAAATTTTCCTAGGCTGAGTCTTCTAATCTGTGACAACCTAGTTCACTAAAACGGAGCTGGGAGATCCTGGGATATCTCGGCACTCCTCCACTCCACATTCACAAAAATCGTAAGATGATAGTTTTTGAAAATGTCATAATGATCTCAGCGATCTTTTAAAAAGTACCAATTTTGGCAGTTCACATAATTGTTGTAAGAGACATTGCACCATATAGTATAATCATAAATGCTGATAGTCGGGCGGCAATTTAGGCTCTAGAGTCCCATTGTAAAAAGTTGAAGTGCATAATGATATGCACGAGATCTCTATGCTTTGTTCGCGAACACACCAGATTCTGGAGAGGATAAGAGATGGCGAAGATTACGTCACTAAATGAATATGGAACATAATCAATCCCAGTTGGTTCGCTATGCCTAGGTGCATGGCCTCTATTGATTGTTTACGGTTCAGCAAAAGGTTGATTCGCATTCTTACTGGGATCGCAACAATCAGCATGTTTAGTATTTAGAAGTCTGGGAGATGAAGATAATGTAGAATTTTCGACGATTTGGGTATGGAAGCATATGCACAGTTGGATAGCTTCCCAAAAACATTTCAAACTTATGGTGGTTAGAAAGATTCTCTCAGCAGGAAATGTGGGAAAGGAAACTTTTGGCAAAACTATGTGCCTGCAAGTGTTCTTGGTGATTGATCGGCAAGCTGCTTACGAATTTTCTATCGAAAGTCAAACTTTTGTCGGTAACTTTAACTGAATAAAAATTCTTCAATCAATTTTACCCTTTAAGATAATCCTGATAAGACTTTGCTTACTGTCAATCATTTCAGTTTGTGATTTGTAATCCCAACAAATAAATAAAAATAAAACCCAAAGCAGTCGCTTAGTTTTTATGACAAGTTTTAAAAGTTTTATTTCGCTACTGAAATTGCAATCGCAAATAAAGTAAAGAGAGAAAAAACCAGCGAAGAAACCAAGTTAAAATGCATTGTAAGTGAAACAAAGAAGACGTAGGAAAAACACAACGAAGACTTTCGCAATTCAACAAATTGACAATCAACGCGTGTTGAAGGTCCTGTGTTTTGAGAATGTGGACAATTGTTAGATATGCGCCATTTTTATTGGCATCACGTACGTTCTGGCATGCAACCAACATCATAACGACAGACTACAGAACTTACAGTTAAACCAAAATCCAAAGCGATTACTCGTCCGCCCGCATGAACGTCACTCACTCAGCTGTAGGGTAACAGGCGACAACGACAACGACGACGACGACATCAAGTCATGCGAATAAAAGCGATTTATTTTTTTATGACAAACTTTCTAATTCTTTTTTTCAAATTTTTTTGGATTTTTTTCTAAAATTTATTTCAGCAGCACAGAAAAACAAATTAAATTACAGCAAATTGCTATGGAACGCAAGGAAAACATCGCAATGCTATCGAACAAAGCAGAAAGCGTTTGGTGGATGTATAGCAACTTTGAAGGGATTAAGCTTTAATGACCTGAACATGGTCATTGATTTGGAAAATAAGAAATTTAGGATTTTTCGCAGAAATTATTTTATGAAAACCTAATATGAGGGGAGAGTGGGCGAAAAACCTGTGAAAAAAAATCAATTTTAAAGAAAACGTGAAGATTAAATGACGATTTTAAATTGTTCATTCAAACTAAATATTGCCCAAAGTAATTTCTTTATAAACGACGTTGAAACTAACCCACTCTTTTCTGGTCACTCTTCTATGCAAAAAAAAAAATTATTAGGATGTGCTTATGAACAATTTCAACATAAAACCACTCAAAGTGGCTTAGTATGAAGCTAAATTTATCACATATTTTTTTTTTTATTTAAAAACATATATTTTGGTTTTGACAACATATTTTTTTTTTTACTTTTCATCTAACACCGATCAAGCTATGCTTAAATTACAAAACTCGCCGCACATGTTGCAACCATCCCGACGCTTCTTAACTGATTTACATCAGCTTCATTTCAAACTCTTTCACCCTGAGAAGTGTATTCAAATTTAATCTGTAACCTTGGAATTACATCATTTATGACTTTCTCGATCTACACAAAAAATCACACAGCCATTAACTCTTTTGCTGCAAACGTAAGTCCCATCATTTGCGTACAGCGTCTAATGTTGTCAATTACCTTGGCTCAAGGTCACATTAAACAAATGTCCACGCCGATTTATATTGCGCAACTGTAAAGGCCGATCTAAATTGTCGGCAATAATCGTAAAATTAAATTTCATCAAGAAAAAAAAGAAGCATAAGGAATGAGATGAGCTTCTCCATAAATGAACACTTTTTTACGACTATATTAAAATAATGCTAAATTTTAGATTTTTTTGGCCACTTCTTTCGCAATTTATAGATTAAAGAAAAAGCCTTAGATTTTTTTAACATCATACATTTTGATACACTGAACAAAAGGGTTTTCGCACAAAAACTTCACTGTTCTTATTAAATATTTCTTATTTTATATGGATGATATCGTGTACACATACCACTCCCGTTACTTCGTCTCACACTCCAAATGGAATCAATAAAACCTATTATTATTTAAAAAACGGGAAAGTTGTTGTAATAGCATCGAAAATGATATTAAATACAAAGGTATCCGAAAAATGTACAAATGTAAGCTGAAGAGGATCAATAAAAGTCCAATAAATGTTTTAAGAGTCAAAAAATGTTGAAGAAGTGAAGAGATTTCGAAAAAGAATCGAAAAAGTCTAAAATATAAATTTAAGGTGTACTCTGGTCATTATACCGTTCAAAGTAGTTGCCAGCAAATACACTCAACGAAGAATAATATTGATTAAGTCGATAAATAAAAAATTGAAAAATTTTACAAAAAATATCGAGAAACTTGAGAAAAATAATTTTTTTGAATATTTTTCAACACGAACAAATAAATTCAGGAACATTAATTTCGAAAATCCATCATTTCCACATTTTCAGATAAGACTTAAATTTTGGTTTTTACAAAAAATTTTACTTGAACGAACTTGAAATTTTTACAGTTATATCAGATCGAAAATTTTGAAAGAAAAAAAATCAGTTTTCTTATTTCATTTCAAAAATATATTGTTATACAGTAAAAGCTTATATCACTTGAATAATCTCATAAAAAAATATCAAAAGTCATGGAGGCCTGTCGCTATCAGTACTAAAAGAAAAAAAATTTCAAGAAAATCAGGGATGCGAGAGTACAATGGTGTCCAGAAGAATTTTTCCAAATGCTTGACTTCAAAAAGATTTAAAAACTTTCATCACAGTGTGTTTAAATTGAAAACCCGTCTTCAACCGTATTATTATTATATTAGAAACGTAAAATGAATATTGAAACCAAAATATTATCTATACCTTAGAGTCTCCCAGACACCAATTCGGTAATCAAAAGATAAAAATGGGGTTCAGTTTCAAATAACAATTGGCATTTTCAAGTAAAAACTTCTCAGAATTTTATTATACACTGAACCAATCTCCGCACATAAATACTATGTATGGCTTACATTAAAATTTTTGTTAAGATTATACATTTTTTCCATGAAAATTACATTTACCCAATTTTTTTTATGTGTTAAGCCTTACATTGGGTCTACGTAATAATAAATTAAATTCTTTGTGTAACACATTGTTTTCATGAGTCGTACATAAATAATATGAACACTTACACTGGATGTATATTAATGTAAAATATACGCGTGGTATATATATATATATTTTGAGTTTTGTTTCAATGTATGAGCTTGATGCACTATGTTTTTGAATGCCACATATATAATTTGGAAAAGTCAACCAATATTTCTCACAATCAATAGTTTTTGAAGCTATGCGGGTAACACCAGGGTCTTTTTTTATATGTGGGTCACGTGTGTAGTATACTTATATGGTACACTTAACTTTGAATATGATATCCCCTATAAAAATTGTTCTGCGTTAAAATGATAATAATAAATAAATAAAATATTTCAAATGATTCGATAAGTGCAATTGCTGTGGATACAAAGTTTAATTAATTTGAATGCTTTACAAATTTTGAAAAATTGAAATAGATGACTGTAATGAAAAAATGCATTCGATTTGATCTTACTAATTAATACTACACCAAATGAAAGCCTTCAGCGAGACAAAATCAGGTAGGTACATATATCATTCCCCAAATTGCAGAAGGTTTATGAATGTTACTAATCCTTTCGAGAGATATATCATATAACGAACATATGCCCAATTTAAATATTTAGGCATTTTATTCTTTAGTAAAATGAGCTGGTCCGAGCGAAGTGCAAGTTTAAAGACATAATTTCGGCCATCCCTACGAGGTTTTTACTCAATTAAGCAGATATGTATGTTCGGCTAAAATAATGGAAATGTTTTATTTTGAAATTTCTCGATCGTTGCTGGGGCGGATCATATCAAAATAAATTACAGCAACGACTGAACTTGCAAAAGTGTGTAATAAGAACAATCTGTGGATGGCATCGTTTACACCACTCAATGGAGCTATTTAGATTCTTAAGAATTTTCCGTTAAGAAATTTATTTTACTTAAAGTCTTAAAACTTTTTCATTAGAAGTGGTTGCCTCAGCAATATAAATTCAAATAACTACAACCTGAGGGATAGTCATGAATCTTATCTTATCTTATTACATAATAGGTATTGGATTTCTGAACATCATTGGAATCAATTTTCGTTTTTCTGAGAGGCATAAAATAATGGCATTGTAGTCAAAATTTTAATGAAATCGAGTTATTGATGCATAGTGTTTGCTAGAACTAGAACTGATTTTCATCTCCTTATGCATTACATTGATCACAATCATTTTTTATCTCCCTAATATTTAAGCCACTCTTTAAATAAATATTTCTTTTTTTCTTATTTTTTTAATATAAATTTTGGAGATTGATTAACACCCCACAGTTGACATCTAACATTAATATACATATTTATAATTTTCCAAAACAACATAACTTCATAATTTTCTCGTGTAATTTCCAAAAAAAATCAGTAACGATTTTTAAATAACAGGAAACCTTCTTCAGTATATAGTACATATGTATGCATGAACCTAGTTTTCATGATTACTTTTTTGGAACAAAAAATATACAAAATTTCAAATTATTAATACATATTTAACTTTTAAATCGATTTTCCTCATATATTCCAGCTTTTATTCAAAATGTGGTATTTAGTTGATGGACATCGTAAGACATTCGAAACACACATTTTTTACAACAAACACTTATTTATATTGAAGTTTGTTTGATATCCTGATATATCCCAAAAATAAACAAAATTTATTCCCTTGAATTAATTTTTTACTTCACTCCGAATGTCCGCCGGCATTTTGTAATATTTACTGCTAGCAAGTTGTTAATCTACTCATCGGCCAGTTCTAATAAGAGGCATGCGCTACACCGCCATTCTGTACAAACAACGGCCATCATTAATTTAAGCTCCACCTCTGTATATATTCATGTAACTCTGGCGGCAAAGAAACTAAGCACACTGACTTACACAACAATAGTCTATGCACCAACCATATACAACCAACGTATGGAATTGTAATAGAACATATTTAAGTCTGTTACGTTATTCAATACACAAACCTAGCTAGCTATGACATTGCCGATAAAACAGTTCTATAAAATAGCAAACAAAGAAAAAGAAGTATATATAAAAGAACAACACTCCGAGATTTGTCGGTAATTGGAATGGACTGTAGCGTAGCGCAAAGTAAAACCAACGGTCGTAGAATGAGGAGAAATGTGACTTTGGCTTATGTTGCGCATTGGGTTTTGGGTTCTGCCATTTTGTATTTTATTAGGATTTTCTATTTTATTTATTTAAATTCATATGAAGTTTTTGAACATAAGAAAATGAAAATGAGCAAGTTGAAAATTAAAAAAATATATTAAATGAAATAAATATATAGTGGAATCGCGATAATACATACCCCGATAATTCGAAAATCTCAATAATTCGTAACAAACTGTTGGTCCCTTGAAAAAATCGCTATAATTTGTAAAAATTGCATACATGTTGGTCCCCTCGATAATTCGTATTTTATTTTTTTCAATAAAGTCTGTTTAACCTCTTATAAATCGTAATTGTATCTGACAACCTCTTATAATTCGTATTGCAAAGCAAAATTCTATGGAACTATGGTTTGAAAAAAAAAATCAATCATAGTAGGCAGCTACGGCTACGTTTATCGTTCACTTTTTTTGATGGAATTTTTTTGATTTTCGTGGTCGGTTTGTTCGTTGCTTTACCAGAGGTGCGTGAAAAACAAAGTGTGGCGTGAAAATGGCAAACAAACGTACTCATAAGACTTTATTAGTGTAGCAAAAGCAAAACATAATTTCAGCCATTGATAATAGAGCAAAAAAAATTCAAGTGGCTAAACAATTTGAAATCGTTCCAGCAACGATTACTTCAATCCTACAGAAAAGAATATTTATAATGCCATCTGGATATAGAAAAATCTCTACTTATATGATTTACTCAGTGCCGACAGTCTAATATTCCCGTTTGAGGCCCATTATTAATGGAAAAAGCGCTGTTTTTTACTAAAAAATTTAACGTGAATAATTTCTAAGCAAGCAGCGGTTGGCTCGATCGTTATAAAAATCGGAACAACGTAAAATTTAAAAAATTTAATTTTAATTTGGCCAACTATTTAAAAAACCACTCTTATTTTAACCTCATTAAATCGAAATCTCGTTAATTCGTACTGTCCTTATTTTAACCTCGTTAAATCAAAACCTCGTTAAATTGAAAACCCCTGAAATTCGTAAAAAATGGCTGGTCCCTTGCTATTACGAATTATCGAGATTCCACTGCAGTCCTTTGACAGCCTTTGTTCGTTACTCGTTATTATGAGGACACCAGAGTCAGCTCAAGGCATGATTTAATCATACCAAAATGACATATTATGAGATAGCTTAATTAGAAAAGTAGAGTCATCAGGAATTCAAAATTGAGGGATTTGCTTACAATTAAGAACATTTTTTAATCATTTGAGAACACAAAAGATTATGAGGAAGTAAAATCTTTGGCAAAAACTTTGTGAAATATAATAAAAACAATATGAATAATCGAAGCAATCAAAATCCATTAAGTTGAATTCATAAGAACAGATATTGTAGTTCCAAATTAACGTTTCAATATTTTACAAGTTAAGCTTAAGAGAAAATATTTTTGAATTTATGCTTATGCGTTATTTATGCTTCAACAAATATTTCTGTTCTTTCTTAGATTTTGAAATTTATTGTTGCCGAATTGAGGCACTATGACTTCGAACCTTAAGACATTTTGTTTTAATACAGATTTGAGTTCATACTTTATTCGTTGTTTTCTTATGTTTGTGTTAATTAAATAAATGTACGGTATCATGTTCCAAAAATATGAAGCTAAGACTTTAGGTAGTCCTTGGCAGCATCTGAACAGAGGCATTGGTAAATATTTTGGTGGGGTCCAGCTTAAGTCGGCGTCCACTTTTTTTTAACTATTAAGGCCAATTTTATCGTGTCAAACTTAAGGTAAGAAAAGGTTGAATAATGGGTTTATTTATTTATGATTTATGCATAAAAACTTAGATCAGTGGATCAGAACTTACATCCTTTTGTGAATCCAGCACCGGTTCCACTATTTACAGTGCTTTGCATCAAGATTTCATGTTAATAAAATTTAATTTGACAAAGAAGAAATTTAAAAATTAAATCTATAAAAATATCTTTTAAATGTCTTTCCCATCATTAATTTACTGTTATATACCTTATCATACCTTAACCAGAAAGTACCTCAATGGTTGAACATTTTTTTGTAGCCGATTAAAGCTGAAACCCCAAGTAATATCCGTGGTCAAAAAGAGATCGATATGTTTGGAGCTCGCAACTCAGTTACTGGATTAACTTAACGAAAACGAAGATCTGGCAAGCCTATTACGGCTGGCATTCTTTCGAATAAATGAAACTACAGCTATTGACGTCTCGCTCATACGCATACGACACGACAAAGGTACTTACACTTAAACCACGCCTTAAGCTAAAACATGAAGCCGATAGCAAAAACAAAAACCATAACAAGAAGAACAATAAAAAAATAATTGCCAAGATTTCATTTCATCATAAGTGTCGCCATAACACGAAAGCAACAATAACAACATTGTATCAAATTCGTACACCATCTGGCAGAGGGAGAAATATTACATTGTTGTATTTCCCATATTATGGAAGCCATTTCAATTTCGATATTAACGCGTACCGCGCATCCGCCGGAATAAAACAGCAAGGCATCCACCGCCGGTGCTTTATGTGTAGTAAATTTTTCCATGTGCGTGGCTTCCATTTTGTTGACTCGGATTAATGGAATTGTTTCACTTAAGTGACTCCATTTCCTGTGCTACGTGATCTCATTAATTTTGAATGTGTGGCACTGCGTTCTGATGCAAAACAATGCACTGCGCCATCATGAAAGTGTCGCGCATTGTTGCTGTGCGTTGACGAGAGCACCGTGGGAATCATTTCAAACCTTGCAGGGTAGCATCGCATAATAAAAACCGGAAATAAAAGCGAACACTTTCTTGAATACGAGAAAGCACAATTGAGATTTTTAATGGCTCTGATTAAAAGTACATTTTTTTTTTTCATTTTTGTAGGTAGTATCTAACGCATTCATGTGAGCGATATAACGTTTTCATTGTTGTTTTACAAAAAGGATTAAGCAATTTGTTGCTTTGGTGTCAGAACATATTATCTTAAGCGAACGCGGTGAGTCGGACTCACCCAAAAGAGGAAAGCTTTGGGTAGTAGTTAGTTAAAGGGACACCTCTCCGATTTTCTTAGAATGTTGGTAGTTTTTTATGTGGTAATAATATTTATTGAGCAATGAAGAATTACCAATTTAAAACTATTTTTCCACATACCTAAAACTTGTTCCATTAACCAAAAATTGGCTGTTGAATTCGCTTAAGGATCTAATCTTCAGTCAGCCTAAAAATGTAGCTACTGTGGACGGGATAAAGCGCAAACTTAATTGTACTGTAAGTGGTGGGACATTTTTTTTAATACTTCTCATCAGATTTACGTAATTCAAAAGGGATAATCAAAACTGTATACACAGACTATTGAGCATTTTTGTTAGCGGCATGAAAGGTACACTCAAAAAAAATGTGCAGGTAAAAATTTCTGAATTTATATTGATTTTTTCTACATTTACGTGACATAGTAATCTTGAAACCAACAATTTTTTCGTGAATTTCTTGTAAATGTACATAGTATATGTGATGGAATTATGTGACTACTTCTGGCTTTAAAATAATGTTACTTACTCCTTAAGTAACAATCAATTATTTTATTACAAATATAAAAAAGAACGACTGTTTCATTGAGTGAGCTTAGGTAACCGAAACTCAGGCAAATTCCATCAATTTACATCAGATCCCATAACAGAGAAAATATTTGTTAATAAATAAACAAATTTACTTATGCCTAGGAAAGTGTACAACGCAGCTTAGAACTTTGTACTGTAAACTTATAGATATATATCTACTTAAGTAAACAAAATTAAAAAGAAGATGATTGGCTTTAAAAAATAGTACTACCATAAAAACTATGAGTTAATTCCCTAATAACTAGCACTTATTGTCTTAGCTTTATTACTTAGAAAGTTATGAGGTAGTATTTGTTTGTATGGACCCCTCCATGCAATTTTTTACGCACAATGAACCAGGGGATTGTATCCTGAAGTATGGCTGTTCAGAACCGGACCACCTTGCATGTAAAATATCATTTTAATTTGACTTTTTATTGAAAATGAGTCTAATAATTTTCATATTCAGCTATTTCAGTTAAATTTATGGAGCATGTTTGAAAAAACATACCTCAGAAAGATTTCCTCCATTCAATTACAATTGAATCTCGCGGATCCGGTTCAATTAAAACCAAACCAAAGACATATTAAAATTATCAAAGAGAAAGTAAATAAAAGGTAGCTAAAAACAGCGTTCTAATATTACCAATGCACTATAAAAACGAAAACAGTCCTCTTTATTTTTTCTTTATATCAGGAATTGTAGATGTACCGACACCATATTTTTCTGCAAGCACTTTTCCACTAATACCAATATTTAGTTGAACGAAAACATTTTCTTTTTCGGTGAGAGTTACCGTTTTATGCGACCTTTTTGATGCCATTTTGATTAACAACTGACTAAAAAGCTTCCATTTGTTGCATTTCGGTGATTCCCCGTTCTACAATAATGAAATTTAGCGCACGCAGAAACAGTCGAAATAACGTGTACGAGTGAACCATATTTTTTTTTTGTTTTAAAACTAACACTTTTGGGGATAAACCTTTGACCCGTGGTGTAAGTTTCTTACCACTGCTAAAAGCTCAATGAGGTGCTAATTTGGTAAGAGCTCGAAAAACCTCTAGGAAATTAAGGAAAGGAGAAGGGAATAATTGGAAAGAAAGAAAAATAATAATGTGCGTAAAAAAATTTTCTGGAATTCCTCGTGCTACGTACTCATTAGCGAGATTCTACTGTATTTGTGGGAGTGCTAAAAATAAATTTTTATGAACCCTTCAATAAAATTACCTAACTCAATACTATTTTAGTAAAAATTGTGAATTTCGTCTTTAAAAAATATCTTAATGCAGACTAGAAGAGTTCACGTATTACCTGTCTTAAATTTGAATTCATATCAAAAAGCTCTTTAAAATACATTCCAGCAAGCCCATAACAAATTGTAAAGATTCTACGAGTACGATTTTTGAAACAAGAATTATCAGATAGCTTAGAGCAAAGTTCTACTAAGCCTTTTATTTGATATTTTATTTTAGTTTTTTTTTCAACACATTTCGACATCTACAGCCTGCACATCAGAACTCATGGGCCTCGAATTTGAATCTTTAAAACATACCATATTTTAACTTGCATGGTCGCTGATATAAAACTTCATCTTCGTAGTGAAAGCCGTAGTACTAAAAAATACCTTTCAAGCAATATAAGTATATATAGCATTAGTAATAAAATCATGGGCTTTATTGAATATTATATTTCGGGTAAAGTTTGGTGGGTTTTTTTAAATTTGAATTTTGATTTTATCAATATAAATCACTTGTCCCAATTGTGAGCAATTCAATATGTGAATTCATCTGAAATTGCTCTATTTTTGATAGAAAAAATTTTACCACACTTTATAAATAATTCTGTAAGTTACGATACATACACACAAGCTTTCTCAAAAATTGCATTAACACAATTTCTTGCTCTAAATTTAAATATTAAATATTTTTAAGCAAATAAAATGCATGACAAATGTTAATACAAAATAATTTTTCTTGAAAGTGTAAGCCGATTTAAGTTCTAACAATGCAGTTTCGAGTATTATAAAGTTTTGAATAGCAGAGGACAGAGCAAAAACTCGATTATCAATCTGAAAACTAATAGGCCTGTCTTTTGTTTTTTAACAAAAACGTTAGTAAATATGAAAACTGAAATTTATTAATATCAAAACAAACTGAAATGATTTTTCATACCCTGTTTTATGCCAGCCAGTTTTTGAATGAAGTCTCCGTGAAAAGATGACATAGATGCAAAGTTTTGAAACGGCTGCAATAAATTGAAGTCTGCAATTGTGCTTAATAGCTACTTATGACATATCTTTGCTGTCGACTGAGCTATCGCTATAACTATGTGCTGTATCTCTTATTTTAGTCACAATTTCACACAATTAAAAATTCAATGTTAATTAATCTCAAACAAAACATAAATCTTCAAGTCAAATAGAACCCACAAATCATCCGACGGTTATTGGCAACGACAACGACAACGGCGTTCATTGACACTTGGCCGTTTATTACGAATACCACAATAATAACAAATCATAAAGTATTAAATATGGCGCTTAAATTTGTTATTATTATCCGCTAGATAAACAATTTGTTACCAATTAAAATGGAAATTAACATAAACATTAAAGCTGAATGTTTATTAAAAATAAAAATTGCACACGTTGTAGTCACGTTAAACGAAAGCGTAGTTAAAAAGAATACCGGAAATCCAATAAATGTTATTGTAGATACTTTGGCTAATGGGCTCAGATACTTTGGGATTTCGATTTTTGTTTTGTTTTTGAGTTTTTATTGGACGTTTTAGTATTAAGTGAGAAGATTTATTATTTTAACACTTCTGAATGCCATGACACGGTTTTCAAAATTTCACTACACTTTTTTTCGCTACTTTTTATGATTTTTTTCTTTTCTACAATTAGCGTGCGATTTTTTTCGTTTTATTTTGCGTTTGAAGTTTTATATTTTGCTTAGTTCGTCATCGGAAAACGCTCGGATTGTGAATGAAGTGCGACTTTTCTTTGGGTGTGAATTGCTGTTAGATTCCTGGAACTGCCTTTAGACAACAACGTTGATGATGACGACAACAACGATATTGGTTGGATGTTGGCGTCGATATACCACTGCTGGCAACAACAACAAATACAATACTAGTGCTCTGCGGCAAAAGACAAAAAGAACAACAACAATAAAATAACAACAATATATATGAAGAAGACACACACAGTAGATATAAAATATATGGCGGTTATATATCTTAACGCTTTTGTTGTCTTATATCTACTCGTATCTAACACATTTGCCTTGTTTATTTATGGTATCTATGTGTCTTCAGTACGATTTTGGGGATGTTACAGATACACAAAAGGATACACAATTTTACACACCGTAGAGATACTGGCGTTTGTGCAAATAAAATACCAAGTTGAAATTGGTTCTTATCTTCGCATTGAGCGCATGTGACTTAAGGCCACATCTTTTTTTTTTGCAGTATTTTTCTAATTAGAAAAAATATTTAACTCTGATTGTTAAAAAAAAAGTTATAAATTTAATATAATTTTTAAAAATCGAAAATAGCATTTATAAAAATGTCAAAAAGATAAAAGCATTGGTCAGTTTAGAGTGGTGGCTTAGCAAATTAAACTGAAAGCATTAAGTAGCACTAATTATACCGTTTTAGTACCACATGCGTGATTTGATAGACTGGTGGTTATCAAAGAGTAAATTACTAAGGAGACGATAGTGACTTAATCTAGTAAACCCTGTTAAGCTAATTGAGTAGTGAGCTGATTTTAGCTGAGTATCTATCTCGCTTACTTCATCTGCGGCAAAAAAAGTTGAACGTAATATCTAGTCTTTCAGCATTCTTTCCAATTTCCATTCTTTTAAATAGTAGGTCGTAAGGTTTTGAACTCTTATATAAGTGCCCAAATACATTTTATATCATTTATAATTATCTAGATATAGAGTTTTAAAGCCCCATAAGTGTCCTGACCGTCAGAACAGATTGCAAACTTCCAAGCATTGGTTTTAGTACTTTCTATAGACATAGGAGTTTCGAGAATGGGACAAATTACCACCTAAACGACGCTATCTGAGCTATGCAGCGAACAAGTAAAGATATTTAGAGTGGCAACAATGCAAGCGTTCGTGCAAAACGGCAAGCTCTGAACGCAGCTTGAAGCTTGTTTTGCTTTTTCAAAACTTTTAACCTTATCAAAATTTATCGATTTTTTAAACTTTCCTAACATATTTCGATTTCTCTAATATGTTTCTACTTTTTCGTTCTAGTCAACATTTTTCTTTAAATTTTTTATTGATTTTTTTCTCCCATAGTTCCTTGGTCAACAATGACTTAATTTCTTATTGGGTTCTCGTCTAAGGACTTGATGTTCTTTCCTTACAGCATTTTTGTGTGAATTTCTGCACGAACAAAAAAAAATTTCAGCGCAAGCGCACTACCGCTCCACACTTTAAAACCACTTGGGGATGATATAAAATGTATGCTGGGAAATTTCTATGAATCCAGTGGCGTTTAATGTGTTCATGATTAAATTTATCTGAATGTAAAGCTGAAAATTTATAAATGTATGTTGTATTAAATAAACAAAGAGTCATTGTATTGTGCGGCTTTTCGGCTGGAGGAATTATTGCACCACTTTTTTAAATGGTGCCGATAATGATGTTACTGTGAGTGGTGAACGCTATCGCACCATTATAACGAATATCTTATGACCCAAGTTGGATGATATAGATGTGGACACGCATTTCTAAAAATACGGTACTACATGCCACACGTCCAATATAACTTCGAGCTTATTGTGCGAAAAAATCAATAGGCCAACTAGATCGTGCGGTTTGACATCTTTGAAATTCGTTCTTTAGGGTTATCTCAAAAGTGAGGTCTATGTCCATAAGCCAGCAACAATTCAAGAGCCAATGGACGATATAGTAAGGCATAAGGCCAGGATGTCAAGTTCCAAATTCGAGAAAACGGATTGATAGGTGCCACCGAAGCTGTGGTGAACATTTGGTCAATATTATCTTTCACACATAGTTCCAATCGATCAATAAGCATTTTTCAATGATGAAATTAAACACATTCCAATGCAATACTTTATTATTTAATCTTCTTAACTTTTAGTTAATTTAATAGTATTTTTGTGGTATACATATTTATGAGTATAAGCAAGACCAGAGCTTGGTAAACAGGTTTTGTAACTGTAAAGCTCCCAACTTAAAATTTCGCAAGCAGCAGAGACACAAAAAAACAGATTTTTAGCTTTTACAAATTCGGAAGACCGAAGTAAAATTCAATATTTGTTGAAATAATTTGTTCTTCTTTTTATGCAATAAAATCTTACCGGAGCTTTTTTTGCAGAACCCTAAGTCAGGCATTGGCCATGTACTGTAATAGTAATTGGACCTTCCATTCGGTTTCCTTCGTTTCAGCCAGTTAAGAGTTGAAAACTAATTTGTAAATTTTTCGATAATTCGCCACGTTCAATGTGATGAGCGGACAAGTTCATTAGTGAAGTACACTTATACCCCGTTTTACACGCTACATCTCACGTTTTCAATCTTACACGGGCATTAAAATCAAAAATTATGCTAATAAATGTTGGTGGAAATGAGCATTTTGGCTGCTTATATACTAATTTTTAGTCAATTTTTTTTTAAAAAAAAAGGAACTCTGAAACACTTGTATCGGAGATCGGGGGATAAGAGTATATATGCTTTCTGCATCTGATGTACCATTCCTTAAATTGATGTCGCAAGGAAGGACCTCCATGTTTGATGGTAACTACTCACTGATTTCTTAAAGACTTTGCTTGTACAAAAAGTGCCATGACCACAATTTCCAACCGACCAACTTTTTCCTAGGGCTAGTCTGAATCACCAAATGTCGCACCGAGATAACCACGATTACTACACACATAGTCTGTAATGAAAAATGTATCAAACAGAAATTGCAAATTGTTTAAAAAAATTAAAAAATTTTAATAAAAGAGCATAAATGAGAACTTTTCCTCTTCAGCTAATTAAAACTACGATTAGCAATTACTTTAATATGAATTAAATTTTATTGGTTACTAATTGAAAGGTTTTCGGAATAGCAGAGAGGATCTTTTTTTCGTCATCAAATTGAATACAACGAGGAAGCACAGAAATGCATACCCAATGTTCAGGACCGTGACGTGATTGTGTAGAACCTGTGGCAAAATAAAAAAAAATTATATATTTTAACTCATATATTTTGGGAAAACCTTTTTTTCTTTCCAGATATTTCTAGCTGATGTGCAATAAACGATAAGGTCCACACTTTTTAATGTCTTAGTGATAGATAATGAAATATCGCAACAACTGTGAGACCTCTTTAGATGCGCATATCCTCTTTAAAAGCGTGACGCCTGGGGTGGTTGACCCCACCCACGATACGACACTTTCAACATTTAATATTGCCTTAGGGCATATGTGCATGAGCTAATGATATCCATTTTTTCTTTTTCTGTAATACTCATAAAACAGTAGCTTCCTCTGACATTCGAGCGAATAAACATATAAATTTACAATAGCCCACAAAAAGGTGATGAAATGAGAATATTAAAAAAGAAGCCCGGTAGTACGCTCTGCGGCAACACCTACAATATCTAGTACTCGTACGTACGTACGAATGCGCATGTTACAAATAATAATAAAAGAAAATAAATAAAATGAAGTAAAAAGTAAATTGTGTTAAGAGGCTTTTAACATTAAAATGAAAATACGTTAAAATAAACGCGCGAACGTAGACTCATCATAAATCCATTAAGTGGAAAATATGACGGCAATTTGTTTATTTATTGTTGTTGTTGTCGGAGTTTATAATGAAACATAAATGAGGGTGTCATAGTATAAATTTTGTTTGTACATGTAGGTATGTACATATGTGTGCGTCAAAACGTGCGTAGCTTTTTGTTTGGGTACGCTAACTGGCCTTTAAATCGAAAGTGAAAATCAACATTTTTTTAAATGGAGCTGAAATTAAGTAAACTACAACTTCTTTTGTGATAAGAAAGTGTAAAAATATTCAAATACTCGGATTTATCATATTTACAAGCATTGCACCAAAGATTAAAAACTACATATTAAAGGAGTTAACGCGAAAACAGATGTTCCTACCATTTCAACGAAAGCAATAAATTGCAATGATGATTTAAATGTTTATAATTGTATCGCGTGCGGCTTAAATGACTTAATTAGCACTTGTTATCTTTTAAGCCAACATAATACAACTCTATCTTGCATAATATGAAAGTCAACCGAACATGCGCTATCCAGAGTTATTTCACAGGCAAACAAAATGCGCTAGAAAATCTCGTAAATTCACATCTGTCAGTTTCATTCTTCCGGCTGCACTTTACTAACAAGGCTTTTATGGGATATGACTTAACCTTTCAGTAAAGGACGTCTACACTATTTGTCTTTACAGTTAACATCTCTATAGCTGTTGCGACTAGCTGGCTTTATGCTCTGTTGTTCCGTTAGTATGTAGAATGTGTTTTGTGAGAGCACATGGTGTTAAAATGTTAACACCATTCCTTTGTTAACTCCACAAATGGTTGTTCGAACTGTTAGTGCGTCGCACGTCGCATCTCTCACTTGGAAATCAACATTGTCAGATGGCACCGCACTCTCTTGCACTTTGAATTTTGCACATTTAATTGCAATCGCAAATATTGCGCAAACATTTAGTTTTTGTACATTAAAAAGAAACCTATTTGACAAACTATTTTTATGTATGATTTTTCTTTAATACGAACATATTTTCATAGCTCAAAATCGTTGTTTTTCAGAATTTCTGCAAATTGAAATTGCAAATTTTCGAAGAGAGTTTGTGCAAATCAGTTAGTGAAAATACCATGAAACTCGTGGAAACATTTATTCAGTGGTAGCAAGTAAAAGTCTATGAGACTAACTGGGGGCCATTTAAAGAGCTAGAAAAAAATTGTAGTCAAATTATGAAAAAGTAAATTAGTTTTAAAGTTGAAGTGGGCTCAATCGATTTACTGCAACGATAAGATTTTATTGAGTTAGGTACGCATTTAATATATTGAAGTAAGTTCACAACTCATGAAGTTTTGCAGAAAATATGATTTCTATTCCATTGTTAAATCATACCAACATATTTTTGGGTTTTAAGCTTTCCTACGCGAATTGAGAAGCTAAATCAGTTTTTTCAAAAAAAATTATTTAAAGAACCTTAACTTCAACTCGGTTCACAGAGATATCAAATAAGGCTTACTTTGAAATAGATTGATTTCCTAGCTCAATATGAAATCTAGCTAGCTAAGACTTGGTATTATAAGGGTCTAATGAAGACGAACAAGTAGCAGATTTTAAAAATAAAAATATTCAGCAAAAAAACGATCTGTCATAAAAGCCGGATGCTGCTTACTTTTTATCCACCAACACGTCAGCAATTTAACTTGCGCTTCTCAGACCTTCAACGTTTATTGACATTGCTGATCCGACCATTGTCAAATGCTGCAATTCTCGGCCATTTAAAAAATTTCAGATATTTTTGAATTCCTACCAGGCCCCGGCTTTGACATGACATTCCGAGCTTTCCCGGATTAATACCGGTGACTTGGCAACCCTGATTATGTGCCATTTTCATTTAAGCCCATATAGAGCTCATTTTATCACAGCATAGCTTTTCTTTGTCTATATGAGCATTTAAGTCACTAAGTCAGAAGAGCTACCTTTTCTCTTAGCCATGTTTGGTAATTTTACTAAAATAGTTAGAAACGGGGACGTACAATTCGTCCTTATATTCTCTGTAGCCATTCAGTAATCACATAGGCACATACAGTGACGTATCCAGGATTTTATTTCGGGGGGGGGGGGGGGTTTTGTATATGAGATTTTTTCTACGTAGTGTATATTCTTTGCAAAATCGTTTCTATATAGTGTCCGTCAAAGTATTTCGGGGGGGGGGGTATATCCCCTAGCATCCCCCTAGATACGGCCCTGGGCACATAGCATCGATGCATTGCAAAATTATAAGCGTATTCCTCATGCTCGTATGGATACAAAACCCAATACTTGTTTGGCCAGGCTTCATAAGTCCGAAGTATTATTTTCTTATAAAGATAGTCCCCGACTTACGACCGAGGTAGGTTCCTAGTCATCGGTCGTAAGTCGATTAAGTCGTAAGTCGAGTTTCATAAAAAATAACTAAAGAAAAATATTACATACATACTGTACTACTAGTTCCAGCCATTTTTGGGATGATATAAAAGCATTCACTTAAACAAACGTATTATTTGTACTGAAATAATTCGAATCCTTGTACATACTACTGTTTTTTTTTAAATTTTTTCTCATATACATATTTTAGGGACTCCCCGAAACTATTTTAAGCATTTTCTATGAAAAAAATTGAAAAAAAAATTGGTCGTAAGTGCGAATAGTCGTAAGTCGAACGGTCGTAAGTCGGGGACTACCTGTATCACCTTGGTCACAGAGTTTAGTTTCCTGCAATACAATGATATTAATTTAGTTTAATTTCAATTCGTCAGAACCCTCCTCTAAGTAACAATTTTACCGATCATATAAGTCGACATCTTGTGGTTCTTTGAAACCGAGGCAATATTTGTGTTTCCATTTAAATTTATGTTTTCCGGCAAATGGCCGTAAGCCGTATGCCCAACATTTTTCCAGGAGGACAGCGCAAAGATATATCCTGTATGAAGGTAGCTTGGATATACCTCTAAGCACAAGATTTAGTTTTACGCAAGATAGGGCTTTCCCGTTACCCGGGCTTTTAAAAGGGCAGCCAAATTCCTGGCGGTTGTAAGTTCACAAAAAATTTAGAGTCATTCAGATAAGTATAATAATAAGAGACTTATTGAATGTCAAGGCCAGTAGCGTAGCGTGAACGTATGCCACCCGCGTTGAAGACCTAATATGCTAAAGTTCCTGAGTTGACTGAATGAAGACATGAAATATATAGCAATCATCTGTCACTAGGCCTGAATCAACGTTTTATGGACTGCCGCTTGCGCCGCTATTAATATTTTATTCAAACATTATGTATTTGATTAAAATTTTTATAAGAAAATACGCAATGTAAATTAAAATTATAGCAGTAAACTTTTCAAAATTAAATTCTTTGAGCTTTTAGTTTTTTTGTTCAATTACACATCACTCATACGACATGTTGGCTTATCCTTCCAGTAGACATCTTCAGATGGAGGTGTTTGCTCTGAGTACCAACAGCCTTCGGTTGACCCTTTTTCAAAGAATGCAATTTTTTGTTGTTGTATAATTAAAAAAACAATTTTGCAGCAAAGTTATTTTATATGTACGATTTCTGTCATTGTGTGAGCACATACTCGACACACGAATATCAGAAAAAGTCACACCTTTTCATCCGACAAATCTACTTTTTGACAAATTTATGAGACATCTTCTATTTTTCAAAATATCATCCACGACAAAGTGAAACAGAAAATACAAATATTTGGACTCTTAGATGTAAAGAGTTAAACCGCATGTTGATCAAAAAATGAAAAAAAAGGGTACATCGTACCATGAAACCACGATTACTCCAACGTCAGACTACTTCACGCCTCATTTGCATACGTAAACAACAGCGAAAAGGAAAAAACTTCTTGGAAAGATTTACAACGTTCAAACCGGAGTGCCACTAAATTTCAAACGAATTGGGCAAACGTGTGAATTTGTCGGTGTTTTTGAGGATTTGTTAATTTTTTTTTTAAGCGCTACTGTATGGTTTAATTTGTTTGTTTATTGAAATTAAATTTCAAATGCACATACTTAAAAAATTTATAAAAAAGTATCTATAAGAGGTGGATAATATGTTGTTGAGAAGAAAGAACGATTACGAAAGTGACGAACAATTTGTTTTTGGTAGAGGGAATGCCTTTGCTGATCTAACTGAAATTTGAACAGCAGATACTTGGCCGAAAATAGTTTGCAAACCCAAAAACTTTTCTTGTATTTTGTTTTTTGAGTTAGTTGTTGTTGAAAATTATTAAAATAATTGCTTTCTTTATATTTTTTATAAGCATGTGGCATCTACAAAGAGCTACGTACTTTTCACCCAGCTATATGTAAGTGACAGAAAGACATCAAAATCAAGGCAAAATAAATGCAAAAGGAAAGATCTGTCACTCCACTTATACCAAAAATGCGAAGTACCGAAAAGTTCGGTCACTGTAAAGTATTCAAGAAAATCTGGGTGGAGTCCGAACTGGCGGTAAGCCTCTTGGAGGTCACTATTAATATCCCACCTTATTCAGTGTGATGTGTGTAAGACATTTTCAAAAGCAAAGCAAAAGTTTTAAAACAAAATTCAAGACCATGGCTCTTTTTACAACCACACCGCAGATATACCCCTATAAATTCTTGAAATTGAACTCATCCCCATCTGTGCACCCACATACAGCACATGCACGCAATTCGTTTCCTTACCGTTTCGAAACTTTTTTGATAGCAATTTTTTATGACTTACCCTGTGTTCGTGTAAAATTATATTTTATGCTCCCTGTTTCAAAATGAATTTAAGTACACCCTCCATTTTATGAATAGCGTCTGTATGGTTATAGCTACAATGGCTGAAAACATTTGGCGTTCAGTTCTTTCGATGCCCAGCATCCAATGTCGGAAGATGGTAAACCCACCCTTATCTGGCAGATAATGGATTTTGTGCTTAGTCAGGATCCACATTAATATCGTAACTGTTGTTTTTATTTTTGTTGCTGTTGTTGTTGTTGTTGTTGTTGTTCAACTTATACTCAAATAAATACTGTATCCTTTTTATATTCTTTGCCGCTTCACTGCCTGTGCCAGAAGAAATAAAATGAAAATAATTTTTTTTCCTTTTTATTTGCCATAATAAAATTTTATGGATTTGCGATACACGCCAGTATCGATGTAGAAAGCATGTCGACGATTTCGGTAAAATGCATTAAGTATGTACACTGAGAGAAACATTACAGAATCTCTAACATAAGTGCATCTTCTAGGATGCTTTAAAATTCATTACTACAGAGTGTTTAGTGGGAAGAGGCTGCGCCGGATTGTTGTACAGCTAGGGAGGCTAAGGCCCCGAGCTCATGGGGGCGCATGTTTTTTATGCAAATGGAAAAAGAGGACCTCTTTTTTTGGTCACACCGGTGAATATACACTGCTATTTTCAATTTGATAATTAGATTTTCAAAACGTATTTAGGAAAAGGAATGTTTTTCTAGCCCCGTTTTGGGGTCTTAAATCGACGCTGGTAAAAGAGTTTGAGTTCCACTAAAGCTTTTAATAGTAATGGTAATCGTATTGCAATGGGTTTCTATCACACTGTAACTAAAACCAATTGAGTATGAGATTTATTGCTCTGCTTCATACTTCACACATACAGCTGAGATTTGACAGTATTATTTGATAGCCTATCTTACTCTCAAATACTATAGACTTATACCCAAGTAAATTGTAGCCAATATAAGAAATATTAGTTTTTGAATTCAGAAAAATGTTGAATTTTCAGTGTAACTTACGAACCAACGATGTCCATCAATATATTGCCTATGCGTGTTCGTCAGCACTTTTCATTTCATTTTATTTTCTTTTCTTTAGCATTTCCTTTGGTGATTTACATTCCGGAAAACTCGTAAAATGGAAAACTTCCATTTTGGCATGAAACACTGATGCTGTAATCATAAAATTTGATATGAAATGAGTTTTCTCATGATTACTTTTTTTGTCTTCTACTTTATAAGGATTAATATAAAAACGAGACAAGAGGCCAAAGAAGTAGCTTAAAGTAAAATTTAAGTAAAAACTTAAGTGAAATAGGAAATCATCAAATAATTCAACATAAAATAAAAAACTTCTTGGTACCAAAGCAATGTCAAAATATGAAACCTTTGTGGTAAAAGACAAGTTTCGTTTCACAATTCCATTTTCGTCGACAAAAATTTTACAAAGTTCAAGGCTTTAGGAACCGTTTTAACTAGCCTAGGAGTATTGCTCAAACATATGGGAAAAGATTGGGTGTGCTACTTTTAATAAAAAAAAAATAAGCGAAAGTGTGTTAGGACTTTTAACATAGTTTCTTATCTTGATTCAAATCCCATCATCAAAAAGAAACTGGTTTTTAAAATGTTGAGATCATGCGAATGCACTTAAAAATGTTATTTTGAAAATTTGGCATTTTAAGTTGCATATTTTCATTTTTAAAAACCTCCTAAGCTAAAACTAAAAATTTTACTAAAATTCACCCAGATCTAACTCTTCCTCACACCTACGACATGAAGGCACAGAAGCCAAAATAATCGATGCAGTGAGAAAGCGAAACTTTACTCCTGCATTGGAGCAATTCGTATAGCCCTTGAAGGTCTCTTCTTCTCTACTTCTTCTTGGCACTAATTTTTGGGACACGCTGTATAAAATAAAAAGTTAAATTATACTATCTTAACAAATTATAGAAGTTGATGTGTTGTCAAGTGCAAGACCAACCCAACGCAAGACCAAGACTTTTTCTACAAAAACAGGACCAAGACAAAGGTGAAGACTTCTCACACTTTGGTCTTGGTATTACGTTTGCTCATCACAACGGAAAACATATGAAAAGTTTAAATAAGTGGAAAAATGTTGAATAGCCAAAAGTTATCGAATATCATCAAATATCATTTAAAGTGTTCAAAAACATCGAAAAGTCGATACTAGTAACTAAGCAAAACTATCGAACAGTATCGGTAGGGATCGTAAAACTTGTATGGCAAATAAAGGATTCAATGATAGTCAGCTAGTATGGGAAAATATCGAAACAGTCGGCAAATGTCTAAAACATCGAGTAATATCGAAAAAAGTCGAGAAAGACAGCAACAAGTTAGTAGATAAAAGTCGAATGGATTAAAAAACATAGAAAAAGTTGAAAATGTTTCGCAATCATCGAATATGCCGGAGAATAAGGAAAATATTCAAGGAACAACCCCAACAAAGTTGCATTAAAATCGCATAAGTTAAGCGGGCATTCTTAATCATCGTGAGGAATGTTGCAGTGGCACTGGTTAACTTCACTAGAGATTTGAGAACAAAGGGAAGAGGCAGAAAGCAAAATTCGATTTTAGAGGCATTATCACAAGAATAATTTTTGAGACTTTAACATATTTGTATTTATTCTGTAGTGGACCAAGAAAATATATAATTTCTCAATATCGGATGAGTAGCTTAAGGGTTATGGCTCAGTATATTTTAAGTGATGATTTGATTATAGTACTTCCCTATTCTAATCTGCTTGCGCCAATAACGAACTTTATTTAAATTCGGTTTAGTAGATTGGAAGCAAAGATTCTTTATTTGTCTATGGGCACCTTTACACAGGAATTTCCGTTCCACTATTTTTAGTATTAATAAGGCCGAAGAATTTTAAAATGTACCGACTGTACTGAAAAATTGTGCAATGTACTGAAGATGATTTTTCAGGAAGCAAATACATATACCGAAAAAATTACAAATTTACCGAAAATGCTATCACTGAGTCAAGCAGAGACAGTAAATAAACCCAAATGTAATGGTACGCGCGTAGAATATTTGCGACTGTTCTGATTCCATAAAAATAATTATGTTGAATTAAAGATGGCATTTGGGCTCTGTGAAAATGTACTAAGTCGTTACTTAAAATGTACCATTTAGATGTCGAATGAACTTTTTTCTCTTGAACAACTAATTTTACTGAAATGTTCGAAAAGAAGGTCCTCAATTTTGCCAAAACCCTAACAAAATGCGTTATATTTCCCATTGAATTACAAAACTTATAAATAGTAATTATTATATTACAGTAGATGTCCAATATAACGAATTTCCATTTAACGAACAGTTTTTGAAATTGGAATTTTTCCATTGATGTCTCTAAATTAAGAACGCTAAAAATGTTCACTATTCCAAATAGCGAACATTGTCTAATTTAACCATAACTGTTGAACTGAAATATCGTTTTTTTACCGGTAAAGGTGATCAGAAGTTAATATAGCATTCAAAAATCTAACTCAACTTTTATACGAGTTAATATATACATTATTAAAAGCCAGTTTCTTTAATAAAAATCACTTCGATATAACGAATTTCCTGATATTGCGACTGACCTGTGCATTATTTAGTTCGTTATATTGGACGTCTACTGTATTATAAATCTACACATTACGATTACATACTTCTTTGTTTTATTTATAATTCTTTAATTCAGCCAATACTTACCCCAAGGTTGTTGTCAATGCTTCTACCAAACCATTTATTTTATTTCACTCGCCATAATCTCCATGAGGTTGAAGCATTTACTTAATTCAGCTATAAAAACAGTGTGTTCAATAAGAAAAATTGTCTTTAAAAAATGTTCAATTCTTCAATTGATGCAGTTGATGCAGTTGCCTAAAGATATGCAATAACTTTTTTTAGATTCTGAATGAAAATTTTATATCCATTTTGTATCAATTGTTCTTTGTACAATTTACGGGCAATAATTAGAAAGAAAGTACATTGTACCTAATTTGGTTTACACACCATTGACGAAATGATGGTGCACAGAAAGTCTTACATACTTATGATTGTGATATATTTTCCAGATTTTAAGGAGGAGTGCGGTAGAGGTACTCTTCTGCGTTATGTGTATCCACCATTTATTTGTTTGTTTTTTACTGTTGTTTACTGTTTTTAACGGTATGTTGATTCCTTTATAATAAACTTCCACGAATACATAGTTTTAATATTTTGCTTTTACTTATGTATACAAGGTGCGATGTCCATAATTCCAAGCGCGAACAGTTTTTCTTAGGATATTAGTGATTACCAAAGACTCTCGTAGCGAATTTTGTAAAATTCTAAATAGCTTCCTCGAAGTAGAATTTCAACTGTAGGTGAAGGTGTCACTCCTATTTGTCCATTCTGTCCATAACCTATTGGTTACTTGGGTTATTAAAGTTTCCCATATTGAAGTTGACAACGCTGAGCTCCCTCAGTATAGCATTTATAACTTTTTGTTTGTATAGGAGGTGCCATGCTCTACCTTCCAATTTTGCTTTTTTTACTTTATATTCGATACTTCCATGAATCGTTGCTAATGCTTGTGTGAAGTTCAGTTGCATTTACTTGAATAGAACCGAACTCCAAGAACCGTTTTAAAGTCGTTCCTTGACGGAGAAATATCAAGGTGTGTGACTGTTACTCACTAAAAATCATCAAGTTTTCTAATGTGATTGAATTTTTGAAATTCGTCCAAGGAAACTCGAAAAGGTTTAGCTTTGCATGGTGGGCGAGTCCATGAACTGACTTCGCCCATTTTCACTACAACGAAGTGCAATTGAAGAACTAACAACTGAAGTGGTGGAGCTAGGATTCTTGACGGCTGGAGCTAAACGATACATTTGCTACCTCCTTTCATAAAAAACTTTTGATATTTTCAATAAAAATAAAAATGTAATAAAAAAAGTTTAAATCTTAATCAAGTCATTGCGCCCGAGACTATTGCCCCTGCCCTCCTTAGCTCCGTTACTTAACCACTGTTCCATATTTCATTGGAATTTACAACTTTGGTTTCCCGCAATCGTAATTTTCACTTACAGATATACTGGCAGGCAGACGAAAATGATTAAATCGACGCATGAGGTGACCCAAGAATTATACATTCTTCTATAGCTGCCACGCCCGCTTCTAAAGTAAACATATGCTGTTAGTAGGATACAAAAATTTGTATTTGATTACCAATACCAATTGTAATACTTTAAAAAAATTTTAATTATTGTTATATTGAATTTTTAATAATTTAAAGAAGAAAATGGTGGCTTTAATCCACCACCAACATGCAAACTTAACCTTTGTTCATTGAACTCTTTAAGCAGTTAGTCACAAGGGGTGGATAATAAAATGTTCATCGTAAAACATGCCAAACAAGAACAGCACAGGATTTTGCCAGTAAGGGATGCTGCAAAATTAATTAAAAAAGAATTTAACCAAACAAACAAAATGGTGTACCATAGGGATGAAATGCAATACAGGGTTCTTATTGCAAGAAATATATTACTTAATATATGTCTCAGTATATTCATGTGAACGACGTACAATAAAAGTTTCCACAAATATTACAAATACCTGTTTATATTTAGGTGGTTGCCAATCTTAAAATACACAACAATTAATTCAAGAATGAATGAATGGTTCGCCTACCACATTCATCTATGCCTTTTTTTTCTGACCCGTCGTCTTATTTTAAACAAACACAAAAAAAAATCAATAATATTGAAGAAAACAAAAACCTCTGCACGGAAGTTCATGCCTACGCAGAAAAGAATGAAAGCAAGCCATAAATTTTATCATCGATACGAGCACCTTTATCACTAACCTAATTGCTACTGTTTTTTTTGGCAAATGTTGTTTTAAAATCGTAAAAAGTCAAATTGTGGGTAATAAAATATCAGAATTCTTTTGTTTTTCAATTTAATCAGAAGAGATGTTTAGTGAAAGAAAAAAATTAGAAAAACGTTTATCCCACGTAATATTTGAAAAACCAAAAACATCACAGCGTTTCGAATGCGGGTTTTACAAGTCTTAGGTCCTGTGAGGAGCGCGTGATGTATTCTATTTCTTTCATTGAAGTAATCGTGATCCTGGGAATAATTCATTTTTATAATCACACTTCGGCTGCTTGTTGGCTTTTCTGTAATATCTAAGTCGGTCATTCTTTAAATATCTTCACACTTTGTTGCACTATTTTTTGGACTTTTTCTGAAAAAAAAAAATCTCACAAACTATGGGGAATATAATAAAATATCTTCCATACAACATATTTTTTCTTTTTTGATTTCAATGTGTATCATTAAGACATATAGTTTTTAGAGGATATAATGTGAATAATTACATTAATAAAATCTTTTCTTTCTCGTATCTTATGTCTTTAAGGCGGTCAATTTCCACATTCAAACGAATTACTCACAAAAACTCCTCCAAACCCAGCATCCGTATACGAATCAGACCAATTTCGCATGACATTTATATCGTAGTTTGTTAAACTATGAACCGATATCAATCGACTATATGAAAATTTTTGACACAAAATACATATATGCGATATTTATAAAGGAATCGAGTGAAAATTATAATGGTTTTTTTTGCGAAGTTCTCGGTACCCGATTTAAAAACTTTATCATTTTCAAGCAACACTATTCACACATTGGAATCATTTGTGTGCAACTTCAGTTTAAAAGCAGGCAAACTTCTTTGTGTTTCAAATATACACTAACACATGAAATTAATCAAAAACTCGATACTTAAGATATTTTATCATTTATATCTCAAAAGCTAGAGTAAATTCAGCAGATCTTATATTATTTTCGTACTCAGCAGACTAAAATTGCCCCCGATCGACTACTAAACTCCACGCCGCAGATTCAATGTTTCACTGTATACCAGATATATGTATAGGGTGTCCCATTAAATAATAAAAAAGCGAGTTGTAATATTTTTATTGCATTCTAAAGGGATTAAGTATGTTAGTATTAATATCCGGCAAATTGTCACCGCGACTCTGATGACATGCCAAATGACAAGTGAAATTTAAAATTGTTGAGAACGATGTCGGGTTTTTCGATGACACTCTCGCAATGTTTTCAAGATACCGACTGGCATTTCGACGCAAAGGAGACTTACTGTCCATTATCGACTCAGTTTCTTCAAATTTTTTACCCACTTTTTTAATTGTTGACACATTACGAGTAGGTGCACTTTCTTCCGCGAATTTCGCAAGCGGTCACAGCGTAACTTTCCCCATTTTTGTAATGGGTTTTCACAATGATAACGCGTTGTTCTTTTGTGTTGTGCTCCATTTTTACTAATCAAATAATCAGAACCTTCATAGGTTAGAAATGTTTCAGAGTTGCCACTTGCACGAAAACAAAATTATACAAAATTTAAAAAGTGAACTCTGTCTAAGTGGAATACCCTATATAACTCATTTGAAAGTTCTGTTTAGATGCTAAACTTGTGTAATTTTGACCTTAAAGTTCGATATATTCCATATTTCAACAGCAATTGTATTAAACTCACACAATTATTAACACATAAAAAATCACCCTGTAGTAGAATCCACCCCTGATCATTTTCTGCTTAAATGAAACCTGCCATTTGTCTCTATTTTCATTAGAAGACATTAATGTCGTTATCCAGCCATTGCTGAATTTTTCACAGACTTATGTTTTCAATATTAAATGGAAAATGCGTAACCACGCCCGTCAGACAGCACACGAAATTGATTTCTATACAAAATTGTGGTGTCATGCCATAAAAAAAGTTAATGAAAATGCTTAAGGTATTTTTTATAGTTTATTTACAAGCACAAAAAAAAACACGTATTTTCACTTAAATTAAAATTGTTAAACTCAAATGTCCTTTTATCTTGGCCTTAGCTAAGTTACATAGAACAAGAGCGTATGTAGGTATATCATATATTTATTTGTTTATGTATATGAACTTATACTGAAATATGATGTTGTGGCCTAAAATAATTTTTATTTATTATTGTAATAAAATTAAATATTTTTAGCCTTATAGAATTTTTCAAAGTCTTATCAGTTATCAGTTACTACTTCAAAATAGATACATACATATATGCATTACATTATTTACTTTAATTCACTATGTGCTAGCTGATATACATCTGTATGATATTTTAGTTTTTTAGCAACATCTGTAGTTGTTTTTCCTTTTTACAGCATTGTTGCTGTATTGCAGTGACATTTAAAATTCATTTTTATTTTTAAGCTCTATAATTTATCCGTAATGTATTCGTATGTTAATCACAGGCTCATCACTTTTCGATATATACGAATTCTTTTATCGTTTAGAATGAATACGCTTTGCTTAGATCTATTTAAACTAATAATGTTTCTTATGATTTTTAATCAGTTCTAGTTTTGCAAACTTTTCTTATAACTAAAAGAAATACTTCATTCGAAGTATGGCGATGTTTTCACTTTAATAAGTAACTGCCTTTTCCATCAGATACCATGGCAGAAAAACGCTCGCCGCTACTGCTGCTATACAAGTGGCGCACAAGACAATGGTTGAGGTTATGTTATTTAACGAAAAACTATCATCCATATGATCTATGAAATCTTCATGTGGTCCTTTTTCAAATTCCAATACTTCAACATCAAATCGAAAGCGTACTTTGGAGCTCGGTGATTCCTTGCGCCACACTAAGTGGCCTGAAGATTCTCGTCGTTCCAGACTCCATTTGGGGTCATGTACTGAAACAAGAAAAAAAAGAAATTACTACATTAAGCCCTCTATCAAGGTGTACATTTTTAAATATAACATTTCAGTGGCAGGAGCTTAAGCAAAATAATCCTATTGATATTCAGAGGATTATTTTTTTAGTTTAATGCTGAGCTTAAAATAAAACTAGTAAAGATGTTATCTTCGGCCAGGCCGAAACTCACATACCCTACACTGCACTGAAAGTACTTTTTCAATAAATGTTAAAAAAATGTTGAAGAGGTTGAATAATAAATTGATGAAAAAGTCGAAAGAATAAAGAATATTTCGAATGAAATTGATGGGGAAATGTAAAAGATTGAAAATGTCAAAAGAATATGGGAAATGTTGCCACGCCCACTTCTCCAATTCCGCTCACTTTTGGTTCAATAAACAAACCAAACTTCAGCACAATAGCTTGTATCGTTTGCGATATGTGCGTAATTATTCCTAAAACTTAGGGCGGTGACACACCTACTGATGCAATCCAGTCCGATTTTGATTCAGAAATAGCTTTTTATAAACAAACCTCTTGCACCAAATTTCTTTATCATTGCTCATATATTTCGATAGTTATGCCACATAAGGTATTTTAATTGTATGGGAGCTGCCACGCCCACTGTTGCTATTTCGCCAGCTTGTGATTCATATGTACATAATGCCCAGTAAACCACTTACATAAAATTTCAGATCAATTGCTTCAATAGTTCACTTAAAATAGTACTTACCGCTTTATTTTAATGAGGGAGGTGCCCCGCCCACTGATGCAATCTTGTCAAAATTCATTGAAATTCAAAGCTTATAGTAACTGGCACCTCTACACAAAATTTTATGAAGTTAACTCTTATAGCACACTATCTATTGCATTAACCGTATTTTGCTTATATGGGAGGTGCCATACCTACCGGCACCATTGTACCAAAATTTTGCAAGAAGACACCTTTTAGCGAGTATATCTGCCATAGTAAATTTCATAGCGATTGCGTTGTTAGTTCTCTTTTTATAACGTTTGTAAATATTGTAGGCTGTGCCACGCCCTTAAAAGAAATTTTTCAGTTTATTGACTTAGCTTGTATTGTTGACTATTTTCAGTGGTACCATCCCTAAAATTTTAATGAAAATCGTATGTGCCAATTTGGAGTTATACGAAATTCAAATTTTTAATTGTTAAGAAGTGCCACGCCCTTTTTTAAAATTCCGCCCACTTTATGCGCAATTCAAGACTCATAAGGTCTGTATATGTGTACCGAATTTCATCACAATATCTTACACGGCTTACGAGCTATGGCGTTATAAAAGTTAAAATTTAGGGCTGTGCCACGCCTCTTTAAGAACCTTTGCAAACTTAAAACTTAGCCTAATCTTAATTTCGATCTCAGCTTCACCAAATCACCAAGTTTCATCAAAATCGCAGCAACTTTTTTTCAAAATGGACTTGGGTATATTTACATAGAGTGTAGGCGGAAGGCGTGGCCGTTAACCGATTTCGCCCATTTTTATATGCTAGCAGCTTGCAAGAAGGTGTGACGTGTGTGTCAAATTTCATTGAATTAGCTTGATTAGTTTTCCCGTAAACTTGATTTCAACAGACAGACAGACAGACAGACAGACAGACGGACATAGCTATATCGATTCAGGTGGTGACGCTGATCAAGAATATATATACTTTTCCATACCTGCCACGCCCCCTTCTATGCGTTACAAACGGAATGACAAAGTGAATATACCCTCTGTGTAGGGTATAATTAATAAATAATTTTTTAAGCAAACAGAATTTATATTTTCGTTCAGAGAAAAAGTCTTATGTTTTGAATGCAAAAATTGAAGTTTCACTTAGTAGTGCTATTAGCAGTTTTTTATTCAACAAATTCAGTTTCACAAAGTATATGCTAATAATAATAATTTAAGCAATTTAAAAATATTAAAAACATATAATTGCTAATAATTGCAATTCTTGTCTTTATTGTTGAAATATCGTCATTCTGAGTTTTCATGTCAAATTGTATATTCAAAATAGCAAATTTACACATTTAAAGTTTATAAAAATTGACATTAAATTGCAGTGTAATGAATGTTGCATGTCCTCAAATTTAACAAATAATATTTTTCAACTTTGTTAATATAACACAACTGATACTATGTTCGAAAGTAAATTTCTAAGCATCTGTACTTTAAGGGAGATACTCAAATTTGATATCTCAATTTTATTTTATGAAATATCAGTATTTGTTTGAAAATGTTAAACCTAATCATTTTTAAAATTGAATCCTAAACATAAATATTACACTCTTTTCGAGTATGTAGACTTAGAGTGATCCTTTTTTTTCTATTTAACCGGCATAAGCCATAAAACTACAAAGAAAATTCTTAAGATTTTTAAAATTTTATTAAATTACTTTCAAGTATTGTTGCGTTACGTTTTGTTTTTTTTTTTAATACTCAAAATTAAACTGAGTAAAACTTGGCACAACTTATTAGTAATAAGTAGCCACACAGTACTGCGAAGAATTTTACTAGAAGTCAACGTTTACACGAGGAAATTCGGTCAGACAAATTCTTGTCTATTCTCTTTTGTGAATTTGTTTAGCGTTTACACACGAAAACTAGAATTTCTTTGTGCAAGAAAATGTCAAAGCAATTACTGCGTCAACTCGCCAACGTATAGAATGAAAGGGATTTCGCGGGTACGACAAATTCTGTACACCACCCTTTCGTTTTTCCCTTCTTGCCTACAAACAGGAAAAGTTTCTCTCAAGAGTTTCCTGGTGTAAACGTTGACTAACTAGTAAAATGAGCAAATTACTGTGCAAAACTCTCTAAGTGTGAAAATATTTTCTGTAGTTCATATTGAAGGTTAATAAAAGAAATCGGTTTTTCATCTATCAAAAATCGACGACATTTCAAAAAATTCGTAATATCCAATATTTGTGGTATTGACTGGACTAGACTAGAGTAGACAGAGCTAAAGCAATAGTTCATACAAACACACAAAGCAGTGGCGAGGTAAAAGTGGAGCCAAAGGTGGTCGGCGCTCCAGGTGTAAGGATTTCGGAGGTGGATAAGTGGTCCTTGGTATTTAAAAAAAATAGGGGGTAGCATATTGTTTTCCGGCCCATGCGAACATTGTTCAAGGTAAGCCACTGACACAAAGCTTACTCTGATTAAAATTTTATACTATCTAAGAAGGGGGATACACAGTATTGTGTAAATTTTAGCTAGTTACACGCGTAAAATTTTAACACATTTTTGAGTAAAATTCGTTCACTCACTTTGTGTCTAAGATATTTCACACAATTTAGTTTTGATGCGAAATCACTGTGGATAGCGAAGTCGGTGCTGCACATATTATCGACTCAAGTGCTACCAAAGGCCGCCGCGAAGCCGGTATTGAGCATATTGGAGGATGTTGATCCTGAGCCGCCCACTTACTCTCCCTTACCACATACCAAACATACAATGAAATTGATAAATATTATTGTTTTACTTTGTAGCTGCCTTAGTCTTCACTAGCCACAGTACTTATGCATTAAGATTTCTTTGCATATCTTAAGGCTTAATGGTAACTAGTTTGGCCTAAACTAGTTTTTCCGGTATGATATGCACACATATGTAAAAAAATTATGTTAAGTCCATCTAAAAATGCTAATTCAGTGCTAGAGTCAATTTTTATAAATTGATAAAATATTTATTCAAAATCAAAATATATGATACCTACTACTTCTGTTAGTCCTGGGCTTGTAATTTAATCTAGTAGAAGTTAAATAATATATGTAATTTGAAAGCAAGTGTTTTGTAAATATTACTTGACGGCAGAGCTTGTCATTGGAAGTGACGACTTCAATGCTCATAGCAATCAATCATCACATTGTGCTCGTAATGTCACGTAAAATATGAAATTTATTATTAAATCAAAAGTAGTAAATGCTAAGGTCTTACAAAAAAAATTATTAAAAACTTTCAAACATATTTTAAATTACAAATTTTTTCATTTCTACGTGACAATGTAATGCTTTTGTGATTGATATTGAAATGCCCAGTTAATTTTTATTTTATAACATCGCAATTATTTCAAGAAAAACGCGAATGTTAAGGGTAATATCTCAAGACATTGAAGCACATGAATTAATTACATTAGGGTATCAACCATCAATATCACAACGTTTACTTATGAAACCTTTTATAATTTATTTGTATTATTTTTATTAGTTATAAGCTCATGTGTTAATGTAGTGCAAGATAGTAGCGAACGATGATTACTTTTAATGAAAACTCATATATAGTCCTAGGAGGGCTTAGCTGTAATTTACATGCGATTGGTGGTCTGCAAGATATCAAGGTTACCGTAATTGATCTGGTCAGGCCCGGATTTTCATGCAAAAGTCAAGGGCCAGCTATGAATTCAAAAATTTCTGAAATAGCCAGAAATTGGACGATTATTGTGACATGTACGAGTAGTTGAAATTTTTTGTTAACCGAGCTAGAAAATAGGTCATCAAGTTCCCACATTTACTTTTTGTCATTTGAGACATAAAAAACAATTTTTTTGGAGAAAGCTTCTGTACGACTTGGTAACCCTAAAGTGATCATCTTCAAATCTTCCAAAAAAGTTAGAGTAATATCTTCCTCATGATGTGTAAATGCAGGACCCAGCGATATTTTTGAACGATCGCTTGCTCGAAGCTGACCATGCCTGTAACTCTCTCCTTATTGAACCAGTCTTCTCGAAGCGAACGGCTTTACGCCGCAGTGCTTGCGCAATACACAACTTGGGAATCGAGGACAAAATTCAAGTTGACGCCAAAACCACCGACCGCTTATGCGTCAAAAACACTGACAAGAATGAGGTGTTTACTTTCTGTCACCTTGTATAAAATCAAGAGAACAGCATAGCGGAACCTGGAGCATGATGGACCACCGGAACACAATTAAACTTCACTTAATTTTGATAACGACTGTGACGTTTGAGTGCATTCATTTTATTTTCAGCACAATTCTAGAATCTTCTTTTTTATTACACCAAAGCCTCAATTTGCGTCGTTAATTGGGACCCCAAAAAGACGACGCAATCGAAATCATTTTTGCATGTATTTGTACTAGTTTTTTGTTAATTGGTTCCTGGTTCCTGGTTGTAAGTTTTATGAAAAAAATGGTTATTTTTTAATAACAACGCCATTTTAAGTCTTATGTTAATATTTTTAAAACAAAAATTGTATTCATTTTTAATTAAAAACATAAAATTCATTAAATATAAATTAAAAATGGTTTAAATTAATAAGTTCAAATTGTTCTCACAGTTGTAGGAGCCAAATCAAAGTTTTTTGCAATTTCAATCGCCTTTTCACCAGATTTAAAACGTTTTAAAATTTCTAGTTTTAGTTCCAAACTTATTTGTTTTCGTTTGTTATTCATTGCGGATAAGATATTAAAATTTTTTTAAAACTTAATTTAATATAAATTCAAGATGTTTCTGTATCAAAAATCTATTAAAACAAATTTTCAATCGAAAAACATATGATTTACTCATAAAAATTGGGTTCCCCATTAAATAATTAGAATTTGAAGCAATTTGAATTTGAAGCCCTGATAATTGCACTGAAAAAAATATTTATAGGCTTTGGTGTATATATAAATTTATAGTTACGTCCCCTCGGAATCATGTCCTATAGCAGCAAAATTCAGCTATGAGGAATCAATTTTAAAGTTTGAAGCAAAGAAACAAACTTAAAAAAATTGGCTTAAATAATCTGTATCAGTATTACTACCAATATCAGCTATATTTTTTTAGATTATCTTTGCTTAGAATTGAAATCTTGTTTAGAAACAGAATTTGAACTGAAAATTCAAGTTGAACGTCGGGAGCTTATAAAAAATATCCAAGGAGTCTGTTATAGACACATTAGAAGAAGTTCATACCAAATTTCTTGAAAACTACTATAAGTAATCGAAGCTGGAAAACACACATGCACACTTTCTTAATGTTTCTTAATGGTCTTATTAACTTTTTAACTGCCGCCCACGACTTTCTACTTCCGATGCGACGTTGCATTACGAAAGTCATTGCAAAGTTTGGCGATATCTTTATAAGAGCTAATCTTCTGTTCAATCGATTTTAAAAGTTAGTTCCTGGGTAGTAGAATACTCATTTAAATGGGTGAATAACCCAATGTAAATGAGTATAAAATTTTCACTATGAGGCAGTTGAGGGGTATAGTAATATCCATTCCACAGAATGGAAATTTTTAAATGGGTATTTTAATGTTTGTACTGTACACGGAAATTGGTACTTATGCCCCAAGCTTGATTAATTGAAAATGTTATTCATTTTAATGATACAGTTGTACATTATGTCCCATGTTCCCCTATTTGTAACAATCAACAATATTCCATAGAATTCATGTCAAGGTTCTTGATTATTGTTTTTAATTACGTGTTGAGTTTTTGCAAACAATTTCGCAATAATAAAAAAAAGAAGTTCTACAAAATATGCGTTCTCGCATTAATAAAAAAAAATTAAACATTTTTTTGTTTTCAAAATATTTGAAATGCTCTAAGTTTAAGCATTCAATAAATAGATAATTACAATATTTTTTATTTACCTGCTCCGGTCATTATGGAAGCCAGTTTAATCTGAAATAAAGTGAAATAATAATATTTATGAATAAATTTATTACTCGTATTTAGTTGTTTTTGTTTACTCTAAATGGAATAAGATAAGCTGAGCTAAAAGTTTCATATGAAGTAAACAATTAAATGAAATAAATATATTATTACAAAAATAGCAATATTAACAGTGTGAGACATATAATTATTCTACATACTCTTAACATACAGTGTGCTTTACATGTTGCTTCACTGACGAACACAGTGTTCTTAGTCCAGAAGTATCCAACATGAAAATACTTTTTACTATGATGTTGTGGCTCTATGTAATATGTGAGCACTAATAGGTAAACACCAGATCAATTATGCGGATTCAAAGGTCGCGAATACGGGACAAAAGATGAAAAAATGTAATAAGCGCAAAGATGTATCAATGATACAAAAATGTAACGTGTATGCTCTTTATAAAGCCTCCGTATGATCGGTCCTATATGAGATATTTTTTTAAAGTTTCTGTTAAAAAAAACATTTCTTTGGCGAAAAGCTAAAAACTGCACTTTTCGAAGCGGATCCAAACTAGATAATTTAGTGAAACGGTATTCCGGTTACTTCACAAATTGAATAATGACTGAAATTGGTCTTTGAACATGCTTACTGCACAAGGAAATCCAAGTCTTTTCTGGTCATATCTTTTCATCTAAAACAAAAACTTTAAAGTGCCACTACTGGTTGTTATATGAATGAATGGAACCAAATTTCACATAATCACTACAAATGCGATGACGCGAGTCACCTCCTTATACTGAGCGAACTGTTTAATCCAAAGCCACTAATCTTCAAATAAATAAATGGATTGGGGCAGACAAGCATCAGACAATAAGTGGGCTGAGCTTACAAATGGGCATGACAGCTCCTATACAAATAAAAATTTCAAGACGCTACACTGAGAGAGTTGTGTTAGTTAATGCAGCCAAGTTTTACATGATAACAAGAAATGATTCATATAATTTGGCAGATTCGTAGCATCTTCCATACAAGCAAAATCTTTAATTCTTTATGATGAGTGAAGTTTTTTCAACGAAAGGCATTGACTTTTATGACCTTTTTTGACATATTTCAATGCTACTATTTGACTCAAATTAGGTTGATATTTTTAAAAGTTCTATTGTTTAATATTTTTATACCGTCCCTTGGCGGAAATTAAGGTTTCAAATGCAATTCTCTTGTGGAGCTGAACTTTGTTTTTTAGAATCGTTAAAATATTTTTGTTGCTATTTGAATTTTAATTTTTTTCTTGGCATTTCAGGGTTAATTTTTAAATTGTAATTTTTATGTTCGCTATTGAGACAATTACTTATGTATGTTCATTGATTGCACACGCTGACAGAATGTTTAATTAATAGTTTTTGTCGTTAATTTTGTTGACACTGCTAGCTATTGTTCTTGTAGCCATTGTTGTTGTTCGATTCGCGTTACAGAAACAAAAGTACAACACCCAGCAAACATTTTTAATCGCGGTATATTTCAATGGCAAGGCATTGATTTCGATAGCGCACGGTGCCAAGATATAGTTTGTTCGGGAGAAACTGTGCGCGGTTAGCGACTAGGCAAAGAAATTTGCGTACGTATTATAAGGAAGAGTTCCAAAGGATTATTGTTCAAGTCGGCAGAAATGAATCATTACGTTATCTGACGTTTCCAAATTATTGTTTCATTATGTCTACATATCTTGGTTGGGATATTTAATTTTCATATTCAAGTTTTATAATTGAAAATGATTACACAACTACACTATCATAACATGAAAACAGAGGGACGGCCTGGCAACATTGACACCATTCTTTGCTGCTAACAATATACGAACATTTGATGTCATCTATGTCAATACAAATAAAAAAGAAAGTAACATCGAATCAGAATGCATTGAAATATATGAAACTTAAAAAATGCTTAAAATACCAATTTTAATCTTCGAGAAGAGTTATAAATTCACAGTCTGGCAGACATGATGAATGTTTCAAAATCATTTATTTATAGTGTTGTTGTAACAACATTGTATTTATTTTCTCGTGTTTCGCTTAGAAATAGCGTAGATTTCTTCAATAAGTTCTTCGTCGTAAATGTTAAAGCTATAAAAAGTTTTACTGGGTAATATACATTTTGTTGTGTGCGACTGTATTCTTTAGTACGTTAACCTTAATTTAACAGGTTTTAGTATTTATTTGCATTAAACAAGCATTGAGGTTAAGAATGTTTAATTTTAAAAAGTAAAAAATTTAAATTAACATTTAATTTTTAATGTTGTTGACTATGGATTGGTTTTCTTGGATCTTGGAAAACTTTTATTCTGCGATATTCTTCTTTTTTTTAACTTGACAACACTTAAGCCTAATCTTGAAAAATATCACCTCTAATTTATTATAAATATTAAATTTATTACTGTTTACTAAAACGTGGTTCTAGAATTTATCGGATCTGCAGAAAAGAATTTGGATTTTTTGTCTCTGAAAATTGATATGTGGCCAAGACTGGAAAACCCTAAAGTAACAATAGCCCCACAATACAAATTTTCTACTGCAAAATTTTTAAAAGGAAAAAAAACAACAAACCTACTGCAGCAGCGTATTTAGTAGGTAGCCGAGGGTGCCGTCACCCCGGGTGGAAGGCTTGGGGGTGGGGGTGAAAAGTATCTAATTTTTCGAGGGTATTTGAAAGTCAAAAATGAGGACCTTTTTTTAGTGAATAAAATTAAATAGATGTAGTACATTTGATTGCGATGGTGGAAATTGTCAAAGTTTAAGTGAAATATATCTCATTTTCCTAGAGTTTTTCAATGTCAAAAGTGAAGACCTTTTTTTTATGCTGAGGTAAATGAATTTTTTTCCGAAAATCACGAAAATATCTTTCAGTAGGGACGACAAATAAACTTTTCCCCGAGCGCTCGATGTGCACGTTACGCCTCTGATCTACTGTCGACACCAAATCAAATTATTGGACTGTATAAGATTGAATTGTGTTATGACTTTAAGTTGGTGTGTTTCAACGATTTTATCTTTTTTCTATTGACTACGAAAACATTATCAATTTTAAGACAACAGAATCAAGTTAAACTTTATCTTATAATGATCTTTTTAACCAAAAATCGATAATTTCTTCTGCACTACTTTGACGTTACAGCTCTATTCATGTTTTTCCTAACTATTTGATGCTGCTCGATTTTTATCAACTCTTTTCGGCACTATTCAACTTTTATCGAGTTCTTTGCTAGTGTCGATACTATTTGGCGTATACCGATTACTCAATATTTCTCGACTTTTCCGATACATTTTGACATCTACCGAACGATTCTAAGTTTTTGACTACTACTCTATATTTTTTGACTTTAATAAACTTTTTCGGTGTTTCTCGATTTTATTTGATATGTTTCGATGACTTTGATACTATTCAAT
This sequence comes from Meiosimyza decipiens, assembly GCA_963680825.1. NCBI lineage: Eukaryota > Metazoa > Arthropoda > Insecta > Diptera > Lauxaniidae > Meiosimyza > Meiosimyza decipiens. Next base: position 89,653,600 of record OY804259.1, on the reverse strand, counting down.
ATCAATGTTTTAATCTTTTTCGATACCATTTAATGGTGCATATGAAAATTCTATCAAAATTTTATATACATCTTGATATGGTTCAACTGATATGGAGTTTTCGATACTTCTTGTTATTGTTATTAACTTATTTTTCGCGATTATCTCGATTTTCGCGATGCTTTTGATACAATTCGATACAACTCAACTATAATCTAATTTTTCGATGCTATGGAATAGTTCCCTTTTCGATTTGCTATGATTCCTTCAGTACTGCCCGATACTTTTCCATAGTTTCCGATTGGGCTTACATATCACGCTGCGAGTGCTTTAATTATAAATTTAAATTAATTCATGTTTTTAAGTTGATTTGCTGCCCTTGCATCGAGAACCAACCTAGTAAACCTAAATCGATTTTATTGCTTAATAACAACCGATAGGCCCTTGTATATAATAAAAAAATATAAAATTTTTTTGACCGTGAATTTTCAATTTCAGTTTACTCGTCATTCAAGTCAATTATCTGGGACCAAATTATAAAAAAAGTTCAGTAGAAACTGACGCTAATGCATTAAATACAAACAACAACTTCAAGTACCAACGTGTGCACCATAAATTCTTCAATTTCAGTAATTGAAATGAACTACTTTGAGCACAATAATTTATGCGAATTACACTGATAAGAAGCACAAGTGGAGTTTTTTTTGCGTAGATTTTTTAATTGCTATATAGTACACAAGTATCCATTGCACTTATACATATGCACTTGTAAAGGGTGTTTTTTTTAGACGTTTGTTTTTCGAATAGAGATAAAACTAGCATTTTATGGTCAAATCTGGCAACTCTAATGTCATTTATGTTCAGTTTGGTTTGCCATTTCATCATAAACAGGTTGACAAAAGAACAACGCTTGCAAATCGTGCAAATTTATTTCGAAAATAATGGTTCAGTTCGCGAAGTTTACCGCAAGCTCCGTCCATTTTATGGTCGACATAATCGTCCATCAGAGCAATTAATTCGGTTAACCATGGATCGTTTTCGCACTACGTTTACTCTATGTGATAATACGCATCCGCAGAGACGTCGAACAGTGCGCACCGAAGAAACAATTGCCGCTGTAGAGCAAAATGTTGAAGAGGACCCGAATGAATCGATTCGCCACCGTGCACAGCAATTGGAGCTTTGTCCATCAACTTTATGGAAGATTTTGCGCAAAGATCTTGGCTTGCGACCTTACAAGATCCAGCTTGTGCAAGAATTAAAGCCGCGAGACCATGCAATGCGTCGTGATTTTGGTGTATGGGCCGAAAATGAGATTGATCTCGATGCTGATTTTCATCGCAAAATTTTGTTCAGTGATGAGGCTCATTTTTGGTTGAATGGCTACGTCAACAAGCAAAATTGCCGCATTTGGAGTGAAGAGAATCCACATGAGACCCTTGAGACGCCATTACATCCACAAAAACTGACTGTTTGGTGTGCTCTATGGGCTGGTGGAGTCATTGGGCCATACTTCTTCCGAAATAATGCTGGAGAGTCAGTTACCGTTAATGGAGACCGGTATAGAGCCATGATAACCGACTATTTTGTTCCCGAATTGGATGGCATGAATGTGGATGAGTTGTGGTTCCAACAAGACGGCGCTACATGCCACACAGCGCACGTCACAATCGATTTATTGAAGGAAACATTCGATGAGCGCATAATTTCGCGGAATGGACCTGTCAATTGGCCACCAAGATCGTGTGATTTGACACCATTGGATTATTTTCTTTGGGGATATGTGAAGTCGCTCGTCTACACCAACAAACCAGAAACGTTAGGGGACTTGGAAGCCAACATTCGTGGCGTTATTGCCGACATACGGCCCCATATGCTCGAAAAAGTGTTTCAAAATTGGACCTGTAGAATTGGCTTTATTCGAGCCAGCCGCGGCGGCCACATGCCCGAAATCATATTTAAACATTAATGGCATAAAATTATCCTTCCAATAAAGCCAAATTTATGGACATTAAAACGATTTTCTTGTGTTTTATTTCAATTCGAAGCTCTATACCTCTAAAAAAAACACCCTTTATATCAATTTTGCACAGTACAGGGTCCCCTGTTAGAGGTGTTACAATTGCTGTTGTTGCTAAACGCAAACTTATGCAAAAATGGAAAGGAATGTGCAATTTAAATTTAGCGTGAAACCGACATTTTTTACATTTTTCTATTGTCATAGATACATACGAGTACGTATCGTACGAATACGGGTACTTGTGCTCTTCGTTCGTCTGTTTAAAATTAAATGTAAAATGAAACCTAATTACTTGTTATTGAAAACATGCGTTCTTTAGTATACATTCCTAATTTTGAAACATGAAGAAACTGATTTATCGGCTACTAAATGGCTTAAAAGGTTTTTCAAATGGTTTATAATAAACATTTCTAAAATCAAAAGCATTAAAATCTACAAATGATTTTAGCTTAAATAATTTGAGCGTTTAATTTCAACTGATTGAACACTGAACAACAACAAAAGAAAAAAAAACATCAAAAACAATATTCTGGTAAAAACAATAAATTGCAAATTCAAAATACACATAAATTCATTTCAGGAATTGTTGCTTTAGCCGGTTTCAAGGGCGGTATGTATTTATTTATTTAACACACAAAATAATTTGGTTTCGTTCTTTTATTTTTAAAATGTTATGATATTTTTGACTTTCCGGTTTGCTGTTGTTTACAAACAAATTGCTTTAGGTGGAGAGGCGACTGTGGAGAAGTGACGTCAATAAGTTGTGAGATGAATAAATCACATTATCTACTACTTCGCTGGAACATAAATTAGTATCCGACAAATAGGAAGTGAGTTATTAACAAAAAACTATTTCTAACTTTTGACCTTGATTCAATATAATAAAAATTGCTCAACTCAACAATGCACTCAACTTTTTCATGGGAAATTATCCAATCCATAACTTATGGTCAGACTTACCAGACTGATGTTATGACCATGAAAGTCTTGCACAGGAATAGGTCTGCGTAAGACAGACCTGATGAATGTAATACTCTCTTTCCTTTAATTTGTATTCTCTTATCTTATGTACACCACTTTTCTGCAGACGCTTATTAGACAAATTCTAGTAGAAAGCTATAAAAGTAGGAGCCTGTACTTTCAATTTAAAAAATAAACAAAACAATATTGGCATTTGAAAGTTTATTTATGGAAATCGGTCCTTCTATCTCTTCCAAGTATTCGACACAAAAAAAAAATTAAGATTCGGTCTTATAATTACTTAAACTTTATTTTTATTTAAGTCATGCTTTCTATAAGGCCTACACATGACAAAAATTGCATACAAAATTCTCTGCTTGTGCTTTTTACCTCGGAAGATCTAGCTCCATAATAGTCTAGAAGGTAGCGTCAAATTTTTCATAATTAATAGTTGAAGTATGGCTAATGATCAAAATAAGTGTCAATCACCAGAATTGTTCTGGGGAGGATATATGTGAACTGGAAAAACAATGTCGCACCATAATTTGGAAAGTTGTTGTAGAATGTTGTAGAAGAGATGAAGACACGTCGATCTCTTGCTCGAAAAATCTCCGTTTGATAAAATTTGACCCACCACTTCTCATAGTTTGGACTTTTTCAACAACTTTCAAGTTTTGGAACATTTTACACTTTTCGACTTTTCACCATCCTTCGGTTTTCACCACTTTTCAATTTATTCAAGATTTCCCAACATTTTCAACACTTCTCAACACTTTACAACATTCCATCAAGCGACGTTATCTACTGTGGATGAATTAGAGAACAAGAAAAGTGCGTGAACCTTTCTAAAATGTTTTGGATCTTCTATTGAAAAAAAAAGCTATATCTGCTTTTCGCTAAAATTGAGAATATTAATTAGTTAAGACTACGCCATAACACAATATCCTGCATTTTTTTCAATTAAACTTGTTACGGAGTGATTCCATTGGCAACCAATGAAGGTGTCTTATTTTAAGTAACATCTTTTTTTGGGGTTTGATTTATTGAACGCGACCTTGAACGTGAATATACCTTACTAAAAAATCGTATTATATGGACTGAAAATTTTATTTACTACCGACGTATTTGCATGCCAATCAAGTTTGCGGTGGCATTTAGCATTTAAATTGAAATAAATATGCACAATTAAAGTCAATTAACTAAATATATTTAATTTGGATACTTCGGAATAATTGGTAATGCACGGTATAACGTGTTTTTCGAACGCCTTTTAAATATATTGTTTTAGTTTTTAAACGCACTATTATGTGTATTACATTTGCAGAGCTATAATAGTAGCAGACAAATAACAATTCTTCATGTAAACACTCTGCAACTAACTATTTTAGCCTTCACTGTGCGTGAGGTCAATATGCCGCCACATTGTTCAGTTTATTTAATTCGACTGTGATGAGTAGGGTGGTGGCTTTTTCATGGATCGATATGGCGTGATATGTTAGCAGACTTGTTTAAAAAACACATCACAGGTGCTAAGCGACTGTCGAAACCGTTTTATTCTACGATGTTTAACTTTATTTGAAAAACTTTCGACTTTAACATTAATTAAGTGTAATGTCAGAAAGATACTCTCCTCCTCAATTCATGCCGGTCACGTATTTCGTTGCCTTCATTGACCGTTTGATGATGAAAAAAGAAAAATCCATTGACTTCAGTCAGCTTAAGCAGTATCGAAGTGGTGGGTGGAGGCTGCTTGGAAAAGGGTATTGCTCATAATAATATGAACTCATGGCTACAAGTATGACTGACTGTATTGTATCTGCGTACTACGAAGAACAATAAATGAATGAAGAGCATGAAATGTAAACAAATGTTCGTGTCAAATTCCTAACGAACCCAACATATGTTTACATATGGAACGAGAAAAAAATATATATAAAGCTGATTAATGCGTTCTCAGAAGTATTACGTTTTATTTATTGCGTTTTATTTATTTATTTTTTAAACTAAATAGATATTTTTTTTTATCAAAATACTTTGTTTTCAAAGAAAAAGACTGCAATTGTTCTTAACTTTACCAATTTATTGATTTTCATTATCTCAAATTCATTGGACATAATTGCTAAATAGTTTCTAGTTTTTTTTTCCCACTTTAACGTATCACAATTTGTCATACAATTTATCACACAATTTGATGATTATTACACCTGGCGTGGAAGCTAACAAGCGATTTATTTTAATTTGAATTATTGCATGCTAGTTAGTCCTACATAAACAATTGACAGCTGAAGCAGTAGCTCTAATGTTATGGGTTCAAAGGTTGAAGTTTTTGTTTCGAATTCGATAACTGATATACATAAGTGGCATACCGTCAAATATTCGGTTCGAAGTTTGAGCCCTGTTCATTTTCAAATGATTTGAAAACTTCGGCTAGATGATCGCAGAATGGTCAGATTAAGATTGTTTGTACACTTCCATGTTTTTATATACATATAAGTTTTTTGATATCAATTTCTTCTTCAGTTATTTAATTAAGCTCAGGTTTGTAGGAAAGAAATTGTACCTGCGGCCACTAACAACGATTTCTACTTTTTCAGAACTAAGCATCAAAGGTTTCGAGTCTGCTGCGTCACAATGCTTGGTGGGGAAGGATTTCAGCGGCTAAATTGACATATTCAATTCGATTTCGAAAATATTCGCAATATCCCCTTCCAGATATCTTCAGTATAGAACATAATATCGTAAAAAAAAATTTCTTTGAGTTTTTGACTTTCAAAATATTATAACAATTCAGCGTATAACATTGATTCATTATCATACATAAACAGCTCAGCCATCATTAGTTCCATTGTCTGCGTGTTTCTATAACCCCCCAAGACGTGCCGCACTAAAGTGAGGATTCAAACAATTGATTACACAGAAGCTTCAAGCTATTTCAAAACATCTTCCTTTTTTCATATCCCGAGTAAGAACATTGCTATATCAAAGAGAGCATGGATTTTTCCTGTCGTCTCAAATTCGTGAGACAAAAAATTTCCGCAACTGTCGTATAGATCAGACCCATTTGCGTCAAAATATTCACTGTCATTCTTTGTCATACTAAAGTTTGACATGAGTAATCCACACTCCATTAGCAATAGAAATACAATGTGAAAAGAGCACTCAAATCAATATATCTGATTAAGGACAAAGTAGTTTCTTTTAAATAATTGTATTAGATTAATACATTTTTAATATATTCATTAGTAATGAAACAATTTTGGTAGATATTACTAAGCCCTGAGTTGCAAGCTATTTATTGGGCCAGACATGATTTATTGTAGTGAGGAGACTTGGTTGGGCCAAATATGTAATTATGTAACTGCCCAATTGTTATCTGATTTCACTTCATATTGATGAACATGCATTTAAATACATAATTTCGTTACTAAATATATGTTTCAAGCAAAACATAATCCAATAACTTTAATCATATTTACTTATTTGGAATATTTATTTCATATGCAGATATCATTTGTTAATTCTTACCAAATCACGATATGTACAGTTAAATCAATTTTCTGTGTAAATATCTTTGGCCCAATGGATCAAAAACTAACCTCCAGATGTTAAAAATATATATAACAACAAGATTTACACATAGATTTTTTTTTCGAGCAATGTTATTCAATCAGCTTTTAAGTAGTTTTTCCATTTATTTTTTAGGCCACGACGATTTTAAGCGATTTTTTATCCTTTTTTTTAAATGATAATGCTTGTACCAATGGTTTCAAAGGTTTAAGCCACACCCAAAATCAATTAAAAATCTAGTAATCGACATTGAACCTCTGTTTCACAATTATTTCACTGGTGCACTTTTCCTAGCCATCACTGTGTCTGACAAACACGCGCATGCATTATTGATTGATCCTAATTGTGTGGGATTTTTTTAGCTTAAATGAAATTAATCGATAAGATTGTCATGATACAAAAGTGAGCATAATTTGCAATAAATTGCCAGAAATTTCATTGGTTAATTAAATGTGATTATTTTAATTAAAAGCGATGAACTACTTTTTTATAACAAAAACAAAAATTAGACAAAAATAATAATTATGTGCGCAACATACCTCTTCTGTTGATAACGTTGAACTTCTAAGATTATGTTGCTCCAGCAGTGTAATCGCGGTTATGTGACGTCAGCTGGTATTAACTTGCACGTGTGATAAGCAGCAATAGGGGCAAAATCTCAAATTGTTTTCTTATTTGTTGCTTTTCAATGTAAGAACTTAAAATTTTTGATATTTCATTAACAAAGCAGCGCAGTTTCAAAACAGTGGGATGAATGCGTTCGTTGTGGGCGATATCAAGTTATTGACTAAATGGGCGGGCAATACGCAAATGTTGCCGTGGCGTAATGCAAAATGTGGACTCTGCACTTCTCTGATATTGATAATTTTATTTGGTTTTGATTAATTTTACTTTTTTCAACTTTTATATTTTGTTTTGTTTTGTTTTGTTTTTTGAAATGATTTTGTTTTCTTTATATTGAAAAGTTATTTATTTTTTATTAAAAATACTTTGTTTTTTATAAACGCTATGATCAATGAACTCTGCTGATATCAGCTGATTTCCAAATCAAATGCAATGGAATAAACCAAACAAAAAACTTTAAAATACACGAGTTTGTATGATAAGAATGTTCAAAGTTTGCCACAGTAATCCAATTATCAGTGGAAGCTTTGCTACAAGGTGGCGTATAGTTTTGGCTTTTTTCTTTTCTCTTTTTCTTCAAATTTGATTTATCAACTATAACTTATCTAACTTCCTGAATGATTTTTTTTTCTGTTTGTTTTCTTGAGGTTCTTTTTGCAAAAGCTTAGATTTTTTAATATTTTATCTCAAAGTCTGCTTATTGTTTTTATTATTTTTTCAGTAATTCAGTTCGTATCACTTAATTTTAACTTTTCATCATTTTTCAAATCTCTACGAATCGTTTGTTAGCTAAGAAATTTCGTAACTCTTAAAAATTTCGAAATACAGCAGCAATAACAAAAACAAATCCCATGAAGAGGGCCTGTTTTTTTAAATTTTCTACTTATATTTTGTTGTAACGATGATAGCACGCAAGTATCTTCTCAGCAAGGGCAGCAATATACTATGTATAAACACATTGAAACACAGAGCACCACCAAAAACGACACTCTTTTCAAAACAACGACGTAGTGTTTTTGTTTTATTTACTAGCCAAACGAAACTACTTTCGAGGTCTAAGCATGAAAATCAACTATTTGCAAAACTCGCTGCTAGAAAAGTTTTATTAGCTTTGATTGTTCGCGCATTTTGTAGTGGAGCTAGTAAAGGCTGTTTGTTTATATTGTCGTCGTCGTTGTTGTTGTTATTATTATTGTTGTTCTTTTTGTAGTCGGCGCTCAGTTGATACATACATACATATATGTATATATTTTGCATATCGTTTATCGCTCATCACTAGATTCCATTCTATTGGAGCAAAACTCGCTCTAAACTAAGACGCTCAGCAGTAGCCAGTTGCGTGCAGCGTTTTGGCCTCGCAAAATACTCATATAAAGCACATGTGGCACTTCAATGCTCAGAGCGATAGCTTTTCGAACAGCTGGTGTTGGCCCCTATAAAAATTCGGTTGTCATATATTCACGGTGCTCTATCTTGCAACTTCAGTTAATTTTTTTGAAAATGTAACATGTAATACCTTCATTAGCGTATCTAGAGGGACAAAGGAGGCAGTAGTCCTGGGAGCAATGGTTTGGGGGGCGGAAAAATACCCTTAGGTTTTTAGAATATCAAATACTTTTATGGAATTTCTTAACAAATGAAAATAGTGGAGTGTCCAGGAGCCCCATGAGAAATTGGACAGAGAATTATATGGCATTTGGCTAGGGCTTTTGGATTGCGAAAGCTGATGACGTCTTTTTTAATCAAGAAAAATTGTGCACATGGTTTTACAAGAATATATAAAATTTACTTCAGAATGGCTGAAGAAACAGAAATATATTTTGTGGTATATGTAATTGTGGTCAATCGGTTATGTTCGATTTTTGGGCAATTGGCATAAAATGAGTCATATGTAGGTAGGTCCACACGTTAGATATCATATAACCTCAAAAGCTTCAAAACACGACATTGAAGCATTCGAGTGAAATATCTTGTCACTAAGTGTAAGGTATTTGTATAAGTAAGCTCGACCGACCATAAGTGACTTATTTGTTTATGCATTGTTTTTTTTTTTGTATTCCTTTCATATTTATTGTTGTTTGAACTTATGAATATTGATATGTGTATGTGTTTAAGCTTTTTCATTTTCTATCTTTTCACTCAACTTTATAGCGCTTCGTTACTAAGCACTGTATTTCCTATGAAAGCTCCATAATGGTTGGTATTAATTCCATTATTAGTGCAACTTAAACATTAAGCTCTAATAATTCATTTGAATAAAAATCAATGGGATTTTTAAGAGCTGTCCACCAAGTTTCTGCTGCTGAATTATAGTTTTCACAATAAATTTTACATATCCATTTATAAGCGTAAAAGTCAATCGGATAAAATTCGACCAAGCGGCAGGCATAGCTTAGGCAGTTTTCTATATCTTTTTGTTTGAACAATAATTTCAAATAACGCTTATATCATTGCAAATGTAAATTTAGTTTTTCGTCTTTAATAACTTCTTCCAATGCTTCTTTGAACTAAAGATAAAAAACGGTTTTAAATATATCAACAGCTTTATAAGTTAATTATTTTTACCAACTGTTCATCGCCTTCACTAACGTTCAGTTCCTGACCAACCCAAATTTATGCCACATATTTAAGTGCTGCCTTTTGACGGGTCTCATTAGCGTGTTTTGATTCTTTTTTAAAAATGTCTACACAATTTTGTGTGACTGCGGCAGTTGATGAAAGTAAAAACAGCTTTTCGTAGTAATCATTATATTTTTCTCTAGAATAAAAATAAGTATCATTAAAGAGTAACAAATTAGGCTACGCAACAAGTCGACAAAATCAATGGGAAATATTCAAATTAAATATTCATTACATATGGCTTCCCAGGACCTAAGCAATAAAGTGACCCCGACATTTGGGGATTTGGGAAGAACATTTTAATGTAGGTTACTGAGGTTTGAAGAAACCAATACATAAAGAAAAATTTCGTACTTTAAATTATTTATAAAAATTGAAATCGGAAAGATTGCAATGGAAATTATCAGCTCCAAAAGTTGTTCATAGATTTTGGGTAGCTCCTGAACAGGTGCACAATTGGCTAAACCTTGCAGTGCAACAGTTGGTGCCACCGGTGAGTATTCAACAGCTTTGCGTAAATGCTTTTCGGCCTAAAACAAACAATTTTAATACGTTTCAGTCGTTTTATAAATAAATCATTACCTCAGTCTTGTTGGAATTTTGATATGCTGCGCCAAGTAACAAATGTGCCATGTAGTAAAAAAAGAATTTATTAATAAAATAAATGGAGTTTATATAAATTTATGTATGAGAATACAACCTTTATAATACTGCTGCATGAATCTATGTCTGAATACTTGCTGTCTGGATAAACAAATCTTGCAGAGCATTCAGAACGATGTAAAGAAATTTTGGCTTTGTTCGCAGAGGCATCGCTTCCGAAGCAATGGAGTCGAGTCCATTTTACAAAACACGCATTTCCAGACTGTTTTGATTTCTTGCAGGAAGGTGCCTAAGCAAACTATATCCAAAATGCAGAGTATCGGCAAATGCAAGTCTGCAGGTTTGCAGTTGTTTCGAAAATCGTATCGCTCCAATTTGCTTGAGGATGTTGCCGAGCTAAATGTGATACGTGATGTTTACCAACAACATTTGGATGCTACTTCCACACAATCATATGCAATGCTGGTCTATTTATTAAAAGAAGAAGTACCATCGAACTACCTAATGAGGTGTTGTTAAATGTTTTACGTGAAGATGGCAAATGAAAAGATGAATTATTTTACAAAATCAACCAGAAACTCAGTACTCTAGTACTCAGTACTAGAATTTCGCATTAATTCGCATGCACAACTATGGTGCACATCGTATTTGGCACGATTCGTTGCATTCTTTCAATTTGCTTAAAATTCAAATGTGGGCGTAACTAAATGGTCAGATTTTGACGGCAAAAGAACGGCAAAAACTCCCTAGCCCACTTTTAAAATCATTTTCTCAACAAAAATTCTTGCTTTGATTACGATTGTTTAAGAAAAAGCTGATCCCATTTAGACTGATTACTTTTATTAATATTTGCATGTGCTTTATAGAAAACATAAAATTGTTTACTTCTGATAAGGAGTACAATATACTGATTCCATTAGTAACTGCAAGTTAATGGTGAACTCAATAAAAAGTTAACATTTGGTTTAAAGTCCTTTTAAATAAAAAAATATATAATAAATATATCTACTTTTTATTGCAAGTACTATGATGTGAAAAATTAAATCATATCAATGTTTAATGTCGATAGACTTGATTACTCCAATTTTTTTCAACATACTTCTTTTGCTGGAAGTTTAAGAGATAAACTTTTCGCCAAAAAACTACCAAAAGTTTGGGAGGTAGCTTGAACCTAATTGGTTTTGTGCTGTTTCTTGGAAAGCACTCATCAGATTCGGTTTTTACTAGACTCTTTGTTTGTGAAAACTGAAGCCTTAAAAATTTAGTACTACCAATTGCTTAGGGATAGCTTAGGGATATTGACTTATAATATATCTGCAAATTGTGTCAGAACATCTCAAATATTATCGTGGAAAATTGGAAAAAGGATTGTTTTCTTTTGTTTTTTTTCAACATTTTTTTTATCTTCCAACTTTTTGCTAAGCGCGAAATGAATGAGAAGCGAAATAGACATATTACAATTTGGTTATGCAAAATACAATGTAATGAGAAAAATATATCATTTCAATCGCAAAAACTGTTATATATATATTGTAAGAAACAAAAATATTTATGGGACCCGGTTAAATGTTGCTAAATACGGGAGCCTCAAACTGCTACTGCATTCTTCATATTGATATCGGTACATTGTTGAGCAGCGAAATGCGCGATGTACATAAGTTGCTGGTATTTTTATACCCTACACGGAGGGTATATTCAATTTGCCATTCCGTTTGTAACGCATAGAAGGGGGCGTGGCAGGTATGGAAAACTATATATATTCTTGATCAGCGTCACCACCTGAGTCGATATAGCTATTTCCGTCTGTCTGTCTGTCTGTCTGTCTGTCTGTTGAAATCAGGTTTACGAGAAAACTAAGCAAGCTAATTGAATGAAATTTGGCACACAGGTCAAACCTTCTTGCAAGCTGCTAGCATATAAAAATGGGCGAAACCGGTTTACGGCCACGCCTTCCGCATATACTCTATGTAAATATACCCAAGTCCATTTTGAAAAAAGTTGTGCGATTTTGATGAAACTTGCTGATTTAGTGAAGATAAGAACAAAAGTAGAATCAGGCTAGGTTTAAAGTTTGCAAGGGTTTTTTGAGGGCGTGGCACAGCCCTAAATTGTATCTTTCATAGCGCGATAGCTCGTAAACCGTGCAAGATATTGTGATGAAATTTGGTACACGAAATCTTGAATTGCGCATAAAATGGGCAGAATTGTAAAAGTGGGCGTGGCACTTTTTAGCAATTGAAAATTTGGATTTCGTATAACTTCAAATTGGCACATACGATTTTCATAAAAATTTTAGTGATGAGACCACTGAAAGTAGTCATCAATACAAGTTTATTCAATATTCTGGAAAATTTTGTTAAAGGGCGTGACACAGCCTACAATATTTACAAACGTTATAAAAAGAGAACTAACAACGCAATCGCTATGAAATTTAATATGGCAGATATACTCGCTAAAAGGTGTCTTCTTGCAAAATTTTGGTACAATAGTGCTGGTGGGTGTGGCACCTCCCATATGAACAAAATACGTTTAATGCTATAGATAGTGTGCTATGGGAGTAATCTTCATAAGATTTTGAGTGGAGGTGTCGGTTACTATAAGCTTTGAAATCAAATGAAACATGACAGGATTGCATCAGTGGGCGTGGCACCTCCCTCATTAACATAAAGTTATAAGTGTTATTTTAAGTGAACTATTGGAGCAATTGATCTGAAATTTGATCTAAGTGGTTTACTGGGTATTAGGTACATATGCATCAAAAGCTTTTGAAATAGCAACAGTGGGCGTGGCACCTCTCATATAATTAAAATACCTTAAGTGGCATAACTATCGAATGAGCAATCATACTGAAATTTGGTGTAAGAGGTTTGTTTATGGAAGGCTATTTTTGGATCAAAATCGGACTGTATTGTACCAGTGGGTGTGTCACCGAACTAAATTTTAGGAATAATTACGGCACATATTGCAAACTATACAAGCTATTGTGCTAAAATTTGGTTTGTGCATGTCAATCACGAATATCATTTATTGAAACAAAAGTGGGCGGAATTGGAGAAGTGGGCATGACATATTTCGTGTTTTACATTTCTATTCTATTTTTTTCAAAATTTCCCTTATTTTTTCGACATTTTTAACCTTTTACCTGTTCCCATTCAATTTCATTCGACTCTTTTATTGATTTTTCAGCATTTTTCATATTTTTCGACTTATTCAATTTCTTTCAACTTTTTTCGATGGTTTTTATATATTTTCAGCATTTTCAGTTTTTTCCAACACTTTTCAACATTTTTGAACCTTTTTACATTATTTTCGACTTATTCCACCTCTTCAACATTTTTTTAACACCTATTTGAAAAGCACTTTCAATGCAGTGTAGGGTATGTGACTCTCGGCGTGGCCGAAGGTAACACCTTTAATAGTTGTATTTAGAGCGAATCATAAACTTATGAACATCGATAAGAATGATAACAAGACGAGTGCATATAATGAGCACGAGGTACTACAGTTTTTCTACAACACAATAAAATTTATGTAAATATTTAAGAGTCTTTCATTATTCTTTTTATTTTCGTTTGCATGATTCTTCGTATATGTTGGCTTTTCACTTGATTTCAACTTTCTGTACGATAGGATGCTGTCGTTCTAGTCGTTTCTTTACTCTGAACCAGCATCTGTTGCTACCAGAACAATACAACGCACAATTCTTGATTTGCGGTAGTGACAATATATTTAAAATTACATGTATATATGTATGTATATAAACATATCATAATCTCTATTAAAAATACGCGGGTATTTGCATGCCAGAATGTAATTCTAGAAATAAACTCATTTGCGATAAGAACTCTTAAGTGCATTTCTTCAGTTGTGATCCTACGCGAATCACTGTGATCAATTTTGTGTCGGAATCAAAGCGAAAACGAAAGTGAAAGTCAACAGTTGATATGGACTGACAGTGTCATAAATCAATCGAAAAACCTGAAAGATTTTGGAATTTCAATATAAATATGATTTGTAAATATTAAAAATAATCCATAAAATATATGTGAGTGATAAGTGATTTTTTTGTTTTTGGGTATTTATGGAATTTATTTGTTTGACTAAAATATGTCAGATCAGCTGTATATTGGATGCACCAATAGCGATAATTGGTAAGTGAGAAAACATTACCTACACACAACGGTAAGAAAAAATAATTAAAAATTTAATAACAATATTGACAATTCTGAAATTGTTTATATTTATATATTTTATTACAAGGTAACACAAATATATCCTTGATTTTAAATAGCTTTGACCGAAAAATTAAATTTTTTGGTTATGTATTACAATGGGCTCATTCTATTTTGACGATCTTAGTTCAATGCAGTTCATACATACTACATATTAGGTGAGTTCAATGCCGAATCTGATTGAGGATTGCTAAGAAGCTTTAAATTACAAATGAAAACATAATTATCTGCACCCAGACTACTAAAAGTAGGTAATCATGATAAATGTTTACAATTGGGACTTATACTCTGATCTTAGTGCACTGTTAAATTTAAAGTTGCCGAACTTTTCCAAAAATGTAATGAGCACTTGAATAAATTTTGTCAAAATTGATAACATCTGAAAGACAATACATAAATCTAAAAATTAAGTGTTATAGCCAGTTATAACCAATGTGTTAGAATACTGAGATACTTTTTTTTTTGTTTTGTGGAAATCTTTCTCATAAAACAAATTCACCCAAAAATAAATCTGTTATGGAAGGGATATTAATTTTTTGACAATTTTTCTTACGAAAATAAGTCAACATCTGATCAAATATTTCAGATAGAAAGACGCAAGTCTGCAGTTTTTCGCTTACAAGTTAATATATCCATCATATAAGAATTTTTTTGAGCATTTTTAAATTAAATAATCTAGGATTTCTTAATTTCTTCATATATAAATATGTATAATGTTAAAACGATGATTTTAAAAAACTCAGAAGCCAATCAAAAGATTTATATAAAATTTACTTATTACCCAAGCAACTAAAACTTAACAATTATTTGTTCAGTGATTTTTATATCCAATTAACTCATCAATTTCAAAAGTTGTTAAGCTGTCAAGTAAACAATAACGAAAGTCAAGCTTTCAATCTAAATGTCAATACAAATACCAACATTGCTTCATGAGTAAGGGCTTATCTGCTGCTAATTTTTCTTTATTATGATCGCTTTGTTTTGTGATTCTGAATGAGCTAATGCCGGTCTGGCTGTATGTACATATGCCTGTCTGTTTGTATTTCTGTTTGGCTGTCTGTCTGGCTGCCTGTCGCTTTTGTTTGTGGAATTAATAATGGGCAAAATCGGTTCATGGACACGACTACCGCCCATACAAAACAAAACATTTGAAACGCTTTATTGAGCCAGTTTTTTGATGTACGAGTTGGATAACCAAATTTGGTACAAATATTGAAAAGTCAAGAGAGTGTGGCATCTCCACGAAATGCAAAAATTTCAAAACCCTATACTGAGACAATTATTTAAGGTTCTGAAACCAAATTTCACAAAAATATTATGAATGATGCGGAAAAGCTTTGGGCAACAACTAGGCGTGACACTCCCCATAAGAACAAAAAATTTAAAATGCTGTACTCATAGAATGCAACCAAACTTCGCACAAGCTCTTAGACTGGTTTAAGCAAACACTAGACAAAAATTTGACAGATTATGACAAGAGGACGTTGCACCTTCTATTTAAGCAATAACTTATGGATTGCTTTTATTTTTTTTTTACTAAGTGCATGAATTGATAATTATGTTAGAATATAGAGACTAATATTTTAATTTAAACAGTTTCAATTTGTTCCAATAATTTCTTATCAGATTTCAAATTTCATTTGATACAATTTACTATGAACAGCTTACTATACTTACGGTTTTATTTTTAGCGAAACTTCTCTACATCGAATATTAAAGAATTGCGCAAAGTTTCAGTCATACGAGAGTCTCCCGATTGATGAAGATTTCAACGACGTGAGCGCATATAGCATTTACGGTTATTACAATATGATGTCGACAGTCAACTCATACCCGGCCAGTGGAAATAGCTCCTCCTCCACCAGCAGCAACTATGCCAGTGATGAATCCTTCGGCGACAATATACTTGAAGAAAACGGACGCATTTCGCTGGCTTACGAGAATCTACGTACCATACCCAAACGTATTGCTGAAAAATTTGCTGCACATACCAAGTGTCTTGACTTGAGTTATAATAACTTTCAAAATCTATCATTTTTAAGTTTTTTCGAGGAGCTGCATACATTAATTTTGGATCGAAATAGTCGTTTGGACGTTAATACACTGCCATTTCTGCCTAGTTTAAAAATTTTATGGTAATAAACTTTTTCGATGCGATAGGTATTCTTGATGTCTCTAAAATTAGATATGCATTTTTTCCGTAACAGGATTAACAATTGTAAGATTAGCAATATTGCCGACTGGATTCAACGTATTCAAATGCAATGTCCTACATTGGAACATCTCTCCATTATGGGTAATCCTGGTATTAATTCACAATTTAATTTTTGTACCTTGTCAGCATCATCAAATCTTGACAACGCGGAATCTCTATCACCACCTACTTCCATAATAAGCGATTATCGCGAATACGTCCATCATATACTACCCAGTTTGGAGTATTTGGATGGAATACCATCACGAACATCGTTACACGAAATGTCGTCCAGTCATCAACATTTTAATAACCACTTGAAAAAAACATCCTCCACAACAACAACAACATCATCACCAGTTGGATTAAAGCGACCTGACTGCAATTTTCATACGACAAACAACCCTACCACTGATAACAGACTCCGTCTCAGCAACAATTGTAATCAGCATCATAACAACCAGAACAGCATCAAGAATTCATCACCATTGAGTACCGTGAAGGAGCTTTTTCGTTTCCCTAGACGTAGGAAAAAATCATATCAGAGTTCGTCCACGAATTAACGATAAGACTGTGTTTCAATTTTTAAAATTGTATGTATGTAGTATGTATTTTGTTATTGATTGATAAAAAACACTGTCAAGTTATTTTTAAGGTGCTCAAAACACTTTGTACCACAGTTGAAATACTTATATGTAACATATGTATATGTAATATATTCCAAAAAAAAGGGCATGTTAATAAATAATTTGTGGTTTCACCTTTTCACATCATCGTTTTGTGTCCAAACAAAAATCAATATTGGTGGTCTCTAATCCAAATTTGAAGAGTAGATTTCTTATGTTAAGCATTTTACTTTTTGATTTTAAATAAATTAAATGCGGACGTCGGTTACCAAAAGCCTTTCGAAATATTCACGTTCACTTTTATTGGAGATGTAGTCAAAACTAGCCATATAACATTATAAATCCATCATATGTACCTTGTTTTTGTTCATATTATTACTATTGTTCGGAACTACTTATTTAAGCTAAAGTTTTACCGGTGGCTTTGCTTCCTCTGAGTCTGTAAAAGAGCCATTGTCGGCACAATTTGAGTTATGTACAACAGCCCCAAATATCTAACACAAACAGTTGAAAATATAATGTCAGATAACTTAACGAACCATCCCAATAGTTGTCCTTCTTCTCCAATTTTCAACCCTAACTATTCACCTACGAGTCATATCCATTTTCCTTTTAGTGCAAGTTCTATCCATACACCTTCTGGTAGTCCTAACTATGTACCTGCCAGTCCCAACTATTCACCTAACAGTCCTATCTATTTTCCTTCTAGTCCAAGATATTCACCTCAAAGTCGTCGGATTAAAAAAATTAAATTTTTATCAAAATTTTCAACAGCGACGAAACTTACAACTTTCAGAAACTAACAAAACATTGCAACCAAACCTGATTCTTTTGAAATTTTTATATCTTTTACTACTGGTTGAGTCTAGTCTCCATAATCTTTTTTGTTTCAAAATTATTCTTATCATATCTTTAATTATTAGCTGGTAAAAAATTAGAATTTACTTCGTTTGTCTTAAGTCGACTTAAGCTATTTTTCCATTTCGCCACAAAATTATTAGAAATGAAGAAAATGTTCAATCTTGTATTTTCTATAGAATAAATATTTTGAGCTAAGCTAAAGATTATTGGAAAATTCAAATACAATAACGACCTCGATTTGCATCTGTAATTGGGACCGGAGACAAATGACACAATTAAAAAACGACGCAATTGTTCCTATGGCCATATATCATTAAGATTTTGAAGCTTTTTCTAAATTTTACCGCACTATATTCTTTTTTTTACATTTTTCGAATATCAACTGAACTCTTTATGGCAGTAATTATTTGCCAAAACTTATGTGTCTCCCTGAAAACTTGACTTGACTAATCCCATTGTGGAAAATGCGATTACGAGCAACCCGAGCAAGATAACTGAATAAAATTCGGCACGTAGGCTGCAACTTTTAGCAAGCTTCTTGGGATTGAAAATGAGCGAAGTTAGTTAAAGGACACGCCTACTGCCCATACAAGTTTGACTCGTCAACAAAACTTGCAACGAAGCGCCTGCAAGGAAACTTATAATATCAACAGAGTTACAAGAACATCGATAAACAAACAGAAAAAATGTTTTGTTTGCGTTGATTTGTGATACTTTTTGCTAGGCCTCTCAACAGATCTATGTAAAAAAGGAAACTTATTAGGCATACAAATTCTTACTAAACGGCTTAAACGTCTTTGACGAAACTAGTATGAGTAGCTTTAGTCCATTTTTCTATTTTATTTATCTTTCTAAAGTTTAATTTATTTGGTGTTGACACACATTATATTGAACAGTAAGCTCAATAAAATATCAATAACAAATTATTTTCAACACACTAGTGTTGTGGAACTGTGGTAGGAGCACAGGAGCAGAAGAAAAATTTTATCCAGCATCTATATTTGAAGCTGTGGCTGCAGCAGGAAAATCATGTGTAATAAAATTACGGTTCTTTACTTCGTTATTTTAATTTTTCCCTCAGCGGCTAAGTCTGATGGCAGGGTTCTTACACTTTCGCAGACACTATCAAAAAAGAGTTCTATATTGTTCCGCGTATGCAGTGGAGGGGATGGGGGCGGTGGTATTCCTTGAGCTGAAGACATTATCGCTAGCGAACAATTTTATTTTAACACAAAAATTTAAATGGTGGTTTGCACACGTTAAGTTTTAACTTTTGAATGTACAAAAGAACACAACCAACTTCAGTACATTGTAACATGTATCTATTCTATTTTGTAAAAATTGTTGGTATTGTTGTGGGAAGCGTTTGTTAAATGTGAAAGGTGCAAACAATAAGCATATAAAAAAACTACGGAAATGAACTCCAGAAAAGTCGTATTTGAAATTGTCCATAAGTTTTGAAATTTAAATTTCGTATATGAAGAGTCTTAAGCCCCAATTACAATGATGACGAGCCGACGGGACGAGAGCGAGGCGAGTATCGTTAAAAATGTCAAAATTATTTGTCGTCTTTTAGCATAATTACAATAGTTGTAGTACTAAGCATGGTCAATAGAAGAATCTAAAATAATACAATGTTAATCTCATTGAAACAAAACACAATTTCGAATATAGTTTTACAAATGTTTATTTTCTTTTTTGCTCTTATTATTGTACAATGAATTGGTCTTATGAGAAAAGTGTATCCAATCCAATTTCAGCGTTTTTTATTTATTTTTTTTTTAATTATTAATAAATCATTAATAGCCCCTACACGATAATTACATACAAACTTTTCTTGTTTATAAATAAAATGCACAAAAACCTAAATAAAAAGAAGAAAACGATCATTACTAGCTTTATCTTTTAACCAAATTTAAAATCGGAAGCTTAAGCAATTTGAATAATAACATATTTCGTTATACGCATAAACATATAAATAACTTGTTTTTATTTTTATAATTATTTTTTGTCTATTTTAGTTAATTCTTTTTTATTGTTGATATAGAACGTTAATTGGCTTTGATATCTAAGCTACCAAATGCATTATCTAAAGCTGCAATTAGTTTATCATTATTTTCGATTTTCGTCGAGGATGTCGTGCGCGTAGTGGCTTGTTCGAGCGCCCATTGTGCTAACTTTTGTGCTTCCTTACGTTTGGAGCCTAATGCTCTAGAATTGGCAATAAAATTGCAGCACTACAAATAAATTAAACATTTTTATTATTTATGCATATGTTTAGAATTGATAATATTTTGATTTCCTTACTAGATATAGTCCATACAAAACGCGCAAATTATAAGGATTAAGTTTAAGAGCTTGTGTATAATATGTTTTTGCTATTTCAATGTTTTCCATTCCGCCCTGAAAATTAAAAAAAAAAAACAGTCAGAAAATATTGAGAGCATGATGCATACAATATAGTATGAGAGGACACCGCTTACTTTGGATCGGAACAAAAATAATTCAATAAAAACAAACATTAAATAAAACATATTAATTTTGTCACATTTTACACAAAAATAAGTTAAAAGAGCAATATCCAAAGCCATAGCTCTAGTAGCATAAAAGATGAACTATTTATTTATGTTTTTGTTTCAATTTTTTATTTGTTTTCCAATATCATACCGCTATATCTTATGTTTCAATGGCCGATTTGCAACAACTAAAAACAAAGTTTTGAAAACCTTAACAAATCAATACAAAGCTTACCATTGTGTAGCGTATTTCGGCAATTCTTTGGTGTATTAAATGACTGTGTGGATTGTGCAGCAGCACTTCCTCCATACAAAATACTGCCTTATTATACTCGCCTTCGGACAGATAAAGATTACATAGCTCATGCCATGCTTCCTGATCGGACATAAATCTGAGAGAAAAAAAAATTAGTTTAGCAATTCAATTTCCTTCACGCAATCATCTCACTTTTTTAAATAGTCACTTAGCTCTTTAATTGCGTCTGTGCGTCGTCCTTTTGCCTTTAAAATAGCAATTTTGCGTTTACGCGGCGCTGCATTTGTTTCTTCTTTAACAATTATAGCGTCCAGCACGTCTAATGCTTCATCATAGCGTTCCAACGCTTCGAGACGCATAGCTTTAAACTTCATCACACGCATGCTGCCGGGAAATTCAACACTCAACTCTTTTGTGCATTTGGTTGCGATATCAAAGCGTGATGTGTCGAACGCCGCCAGTATAACCTGTTCCAGTATTAAGTGACGTTCATTCCCTGTCTTTTGGACCTTGTCCTCCAGTACCGCCTCCCATAGCAGAATGACTTCATCACTTTTGCGCTCGTTGTCCTCACGCCACTTTCGAAATAAATCGCGTACATCTGTAATATTTTATGCGTTTTTCAAAAATTTCCATTGATTATCATAATTATTTTAGTTTCTAATTTTGAAAGCTTTTCATGTTTTTTTCACTTGAGCGTCAATTAAATTTTGTCCTCTCACCTGACCAACTCATTTCTTCGTAGTTGTATGACATTTTTAATAGATATTTACTTTTGTTCTAAATATAAGAAAAACATGCAGATATATTAATTTAATTTCTATAATTTTTCAAATGGTTATAATTGAAAAAATTAATTTTTCTACACTTTTTAATGAATGCAAAGCAAATAAAAAGAACACGATACTGAGGAGAACGTCACTTCTGACAGCATTTTTCATTTGGAAATTAAAGAAGCCCTGAATTCGCTTACAGGGTATATCCCAATTGATATCTGTTTACCTAAGCAAATTGGGTGAAGATATTTTTCGTTAGGTGAATAAATTTTTAATTTGGTGACTAAAATTTCCAATTTTGCTAAGAAGTCACATCCGTAATGTTCTTGTCTTTTTTGAGCTATTACCTGACTAACAACACATTACGTTGTATGAACGACCAGGAAATAATGTTTCAATTAGAAGGTCAAAAACTTGTAGTATATTTTACCCTGTACAACCGGATGTGCTAATGCATAGAATCTTCTTCTTCTTCTGCATATAAATCTCGCCATTTTAAATATAATTAGTAAAAATTATGCATACAAATGTTCATGATATATGGAATTTTGTGTTTAGATTTTTATAATTTTTGCTCCTAAAAGTAATAAAAAACTATTTGCGAAGGGAAAAAATTTAAATTATGCACATATCTTAGAGAAATTTACTATTATAATAGAGATAGTTGTTTTAAAAAGCATGAATTACTCACATATTTATCAGCATATTTCACCAAAAAACTATTGTTAGTTTGAACAAAGTTCTGTAACACAGAACTTCAATCTTAAATGGCAATGTTAAGTACTTCTGCTTACAAATAAAAATGAATAAGATACAAGGCTGCCAAACTGAAAGAAGAAAGTCGCGGCAATTCCAATATAAAATAATTTTTCGTTAAATAGTAAAAAACTTAATTTTTTGTGGGTTGTTGCATGATTTAACTGTATCAGGTTACTGCAAAAAAAATGCTGCTTCTTCCAAAAGTTAGTGTAGTGTCAAATCGTATTAAATTTTTTTTTCGATTTTTGCATTGGATATGAATTTGACACTCCAGTCTTCTGACGTTCAACACTTTCAGATGTGAGTTTGACAGCTTGCGAGAACCTTAATAGTTAAATCATGGGTTGTTGTTGACCCTTTTTTGTTTATTGTTTGATTAGCCATCTTTCATGAGTTCGTCTTGTACAAAATTTTGACGTTTTGTTTTGCTCAATTTTGACTTTGGCTTTGGACGAAAAAAAAAGTGAAAGAGGCAACGTTTTTCAGTGTAGTTACATGTTACTTATATCATGATTTTTACTATAGATATTTTGTACAAAACCAAAAAATATTGTTGTTTATTATTTAACTAAAAAATTTACGATTACATAGTGAAATTGTGTCAATTCAAAGAGTTATTAAGTAATGAATTAGGTGCTATCGCAAGCGCCAAGTGGATTACTATTAGGGAGAAAACAACTGTTGGGTACTTCTTTAAAATTGTTGACAAAAAAAGATATATACACTCAACCAATGGCAAATACAACAAATCTGAACATCAATGTTAAAATTGACGTACTTACACCTGCAGCTACAGCTGAAGTGATAAATGCAGTGCTAGAGTTTTTGCTTTATCAGCGCAATCAGATTCCATTTGTGTACAAAACATTTGAATATTACGTTAATAAATGGGCCGAGGATGAAGATGAAGAAAATGGGTCTGTAAACGTCAGCAGTGATAATGCTCTGTCCAATTTCAATATTGAAAGGCAGCGTGAACTTGCTACACAGACGAAAAAATCCATCAGTGCAATGCGAGAGGTGAACATGCAAATACAATGAAATTGAAATAAAATAAATTAAGTTTTATACAAATTTCAGCTGGTAAATAAAGTCCTTAAGCGGAATTTAATTAAATCATTACGCTTCCTTTTTGGCCCCACAACACTGACTCCTGTAGAATCCTACACAATACACATTCCAACTTCAGTAATATCCAGAAATCATTCGTATGAAAACCACCGAATACAGCAAGCTGGCTTAAATCAGTCTTTGATGTATGTTTACTCATTAGTTATCCTAAATATTTCATGAACAAATTTTTTATTTTTGCTAATACAAACGCGTATATTCATAGACGTGTGACAGGCTGTGTCTAAAGTTAACAACAGCTTTTGGCTGCGCTTAGCATATCGTCCTCGAATTTTTTGCATAAAATTTTTAGTATGGTACCATACTAAAGGCGACAATCTTTCGTTTGGTGCTATCCAAATATGGTTACCTCTACCGTTCCAAAGGCCTCAGTATGCATTATGCCTTAACTGCAGCTTTCAAAAGTTTCAAACTGCATTTTTGCCTTTGAAGTCACATTGAACAATAAACAATCGCTCTGAAAATAGACTTTAAAAAGAGAGGAGAAAAGCTTTCGCCAGGGGTGATTAAAAGACTAAAAATTTTCGCCACCAATCGAATCAAAATACCGAAAATGGATTATGAAAGTAGGTAGTAGTAGTAGCACTTTAGAAGATTGAATTAGTTATCCAATTACAGTACACTCTCGATTATATTTACACTTGGTTATATGGACTCTTGATTACAAGCACACCTTGAAAGTTTGTATAAGCCCTCGACCATACGTACCAAGCATTATTTTACATTCGATTACATATATTAACACCAGCAATACTTCTGTTTATTTTTTCGGGGAAAGAGAATCAACGAAAAGCTTAGTGGTATTGAATCGCTTTTGCTTGGGCAGATGAAAATAATGTTTCGTTTAAAGATATAGTAGCGCTCCAGAGATTATGTGATATGGCTATACTCCTGTATCACAAAGCGGTAAAACATTAAAAACTTCTTTACTAAAAATTGAAACGCACCTTTTAACATATTACGGTTTCCTGGAAAAGAATTTAAACCTAAAGATGCATCCCTCCTAAATGCATGTTGTTACGATTTCGAGGTACCTCACTGACCATTTTCCTGCAAAAAATAATTGACACGTACTGTTTTTTATATTCGGGAGTATATTACAGCGCGAATTATGTTTCTCTTTAAAATTTTCACCGGCGTTCCCCTTCAAAACCCATAATATCTAAAATTGAAAGTTTCCAATTATCCTGCCATACCGAATCTTATGTATTCTACATAAATCTGTATGTGTGATATATATATGCACTAGGCTTATGGACAACCCTTAACTTTAGACACAACTTACCAAACATCCATGAATATACGCCAAAAAGTTTTAAATAAAATTTAATTTCCTGTGTAGAAAATGTGTTCAAAATTTTACGGAAATCAGGAAAGACTATAAAACAAATCAAATCTTAAACATTTCTGTCAAAATTTCTGAAAATATGAACTTTTCTTTTAGAACATTGCTGACGACCGAAGAACTTTATGGAATTTTCTCTAGAGACCTCTGTTCAACAAATGTTTTTCTGGAACTTGAAATATTTGACGATATCTTACCTTCAAATGACTTAAATACCAAGGAAAATGTCTTTCCCAAGGATTTTTGTGAGCTGCCGTCTAGTTGCAAAGATGTCCATTTTCATTTGATGCAATCAAAATTACTTGAGAAAGAAGACAACCGGCTTCAGTGCTGCAAAGAATTGCAAATTTTTTGTGGAGTTTCAAACTTAAGGCTTACAGTTTGTAATGAAAACAATCAGAAAAAAAATAATGTTGATTACTTTTCATCACTTGAGCCCTTTTGGTGGGAGGCAGAAACTGTTGTGCGTGGTTTTAAAGAAAAAAAAATTAAAGGCTTAAACATTTGGAGTAATTAGTGTCAATAATGTAGAAAAAGTCCGGATTGTATTATGTAAAAAATATCATTAATATAAATAAAGAATATAAGTAAGAATCTTTTCACATGTTACGTTACGTGACCAGAAGAAGCTAAGTCAGCTAAATAGTGATAAGCTTTGCCACGGAGAGAATGGTGATATTCGAATTTACTTCACATTACACGATGCACTGTGGCGCCCTTTACTATATTGCGTTGTAAAAATTAAATCCAAAATCAAATTTAATTTTGAGTCAACCGTTTTCCTGTTTTTTTTTTTATTTGTAAGTTCAATATTTGCAAATATATTCCTAAATATTGAAAGTAACAGTCAGAAGTTAAATGAAAAGCTCAGTAAGATATTTTATGTTCTGAGAAATGTTAGGAATCATGGGTTTAAAAATACAATTCAAAGTAAAACAAATTTCTTTGAAACATGAATTTTAAAAAACTATTTATATAATTTTTTAAATCATTTCCTTTGTAACTTTTAGAGCTGAATCAAAATTTGATTTTAATATTGCATCAAACGGAGCATTCCTGAGTACACAGAAACTAAGTATTGCACTTAATATTAATTGATTGTTACAGGTCTTACACTCCAAATTAAACATTTTACGAATGAAATCAATCTGTTTGAAAACAAATTAAATGTAAACTTTTATGCAAACCATTCCTATAAATAAAAACAATAGATAATTTCTGAAGAATTGCTAACAGTGTATGGAATATGCATATTCATATTCTTTGTTTTATAGATCTTTTTTTGTGTGTAAAATTAGAAGCAGCACTGATTGGCCCAAAAAGAATTTATATAATCACTAGCTAATAAAACGACAATTTTGGTTTTTCTCAAAAACTTAAATTAAATAAAATAAATTTTCGTGCACATTTGGCAACATCAAACAGAATTTACATCAGATAACTGGCATCACTACGTAAATAAACGTCAAATTTGGTTTTCTTTCTCACTTAATTTTCACTTGCTTTTCAAGTTTGTTGTGTCGTGTTTTGTGTGCATCGCATTAAGATATAATTTTTTTAAATTTTTTATACTTATTTAACACAAAACAAGTTGTTTTTAGAAGTAATTATTATTGTGCAACCTTTATTTAACTAAAATATATTAAAAAATTGCAATTAAATAGTAAATTTGTATCAATCCGAAGCGATTATAAGTGACTACCAATTAAGGTGTGGTTTGAGTGTTTAAGCTGCGTTTAAGTTGGGACTGTGACAAACTGACGCAACAGCGGCAGAAGCAGAATATAAACGGTGACGAAGCCAACGGCGACGTCAAATAAGGTGCCATCGGTAAACAGCAAGTGACTAAGGTAGAATCCAGTAAGACAGGACACACCAGCACAGGTTTGCTTTGGTTTCTAATCATAAATTTATTTTTCACTGGAAATAGGGGCTTAAAGCAAATATTAAAAACAAAGTGTTAGAAGCGGATCCAGATTCGAAGACATAGCAATCGAAAGTTGCGGGTATAGCTTTACTACAAATCGGTAATATGGGAGTCATATGAAAAATAATTTATTAAAATACAATTTTAAAATCGTTAATATAATAATATATAATATATCTTTAATATAATAATATATAATATATCTTTAATATAATAATATATAATATATCTTTAATATAATAATATATAATATATCTTTAATATAATAATATATTATTCATATGTTTAAAATTACGGTCCATTTGAACAAAATTTTTTTAAATTAGCCTCTTTATACAGAAAAACCAAAAAAATATTAATATTTTGAATTTATGGACAACAATAATAAAAAAAACTAGTAAAGGTGTTATTTTCGGCCAGGCCGAAACTAACATACCCTACACTGCATTGAAAGTACTTTTTAAATAAATGTTATAAAAATGTTGAAGAGGTTGAATTAGTCGAAAATAATGTAAAAAGGCTCAAAAATGTTGAAAAACTGAAAATGTCAAAAGAATATGGGAAATGTTGAAAAAAATAAAATAGAATTGAAAAACACGAAATATGTCACGCCCACTTTTCCAATTTCGCTCACTTTTGTTTCAATAAATGATATTCGTGATTGACATTCACAAACCAAATTTTAGCACAATAGATTGTGTAGTTTGTGATATGTGCCGTAATTATTCTCAAAATTTAGGGCGGTGACACACCCACTGGTACAATCCAGATTTTGATCCCAAAATAGCCTTAAATAAACAAACCTCTTACACCAAATTTCAGTATGATTGCTCATTTATTGCGATAGTTATGCCACTTAAGGTATTTTAATTGTATGGGAGGTGCCACGCCCACCAAAAGATTTTGATTCATATGTACCTAATACCCAGTAAACCACTTACATCAAATTTCAGATCAATTGCACCAATAGTTCACTTAAAATAGCCTTACAACTTTATGTTAATGAGGGAGGTGCCACTCCCACTGATGCAATCTTGTCAAGTTTCATTGAATTTCAAAGCTTATAGTAACCGGCACCTCTACACAAAGTTTTATGAAGATCACTCTCATAGCACACTATCTATAGCATTAAACGGATTTTGCATTGTACCAAAATTTTGCAAGAAGACACCTTTTAGCGAGTATATCTGCGATATTAAATTTCATAGCGATTGCGTTGTTAGTTCTCTTTTTGTAACGTTTATAAATATTTTAGGCTGTGCCACGCTCTTCAACAAAATTTTCCAGAATTTTCAATAAACTTGTATTGTTGACTACTTTCAGTGGTATCATCCATAAAATTTTTATGAAAATCGTATATGCCAATTTGGAGTTATACGAAATCCAAATTTTCAGTTGCTAAAAAGTGCCACGCCCACTTTTACAATTCCGCCCACTTTATGCGCAATTCAAGATTTATAAGATCTGTATTCATGTACCAAATTTCATCACAATATCTTGCACGGTTTACGAGCTATAGCGTTATAAAAGTTAAAATTTAAGGCTGTGCCACGCCCCTTTTAAAGCCTTTGCAAACTTAAGACCTAGCCTAATCTTAATGTTGTTCTCATATTCACCAAATCACCAATTTTCATTAAAATCGCAGCAACTTTTTTTCAAAATGGACTTGGGTATATTTACATAGAGTATGTGCGGAAGGCGTGGCCGTTAACCGATTTCGCCAATTTTTATATGCTAGCAGCTTGCAAGAAGGTGTGACCTGTGTGCCAAACTTCATTGAGATAGCTTGCGTAGTTTTCTCGTAAACCTGATTTCAACAGACAGACACACAGACAGACAGACAGACAGACAAATAGACAGACAGACAAACAGACGGACATAGCTATATCGACTCAGGTGGTGACGCTGATCAAGAATATATATACTTTTCCATACCTGCCACGCCTCCTTCTATGCGTTACAAACGGAATGACAAAGTGAATATACCCTCTTTGTAGGGTATAAAAACAGCAAGGACTGAACTATATTGGTTATTTTATATTCAAATAGAGAATTTAAATTTAAGACAGAAAATGATCACTAGCGCGCGATATAATTTTGTAATGAACCTTTTTCATTCAAATGATATACCATCTAGATATATTTTTACCAAACGATTCTTAAAGTCAGCATAAAAAATTAACCCAATAGCTAAATTCTTTAAAATTCTTTTTTGTGCATGGCACTATTTTTCATTAAAAAAATGTCGTTATTGATAACTCTCAACTGAACCTTATACTTGGATGACGCGAATTTCTCTGAATTCTTCTTCTTGTTTCTTTGCTGACACTCCCACAGGTCGTTCAATCTCTCTCAAAATTTAAGTGCATAACTTATTTATGATGATGAATCAAGTACTATGATAATTTTTGCGAAAAAAAAACTACCGTTAGATGGGCTCCAATGCAAACAGTATTCGTTTGATTGAAAATAATAGTTTTATATTCCTTTGCTGACACTCCTGCACGTCGTTTGATCTCTCTGAAAATTTGCACACATAAGTTGTTTTTGACAATGAAAAAAAATTACTGTTAGATAGGCTCCAGTGCAAAATCAATCGGCTTTCGTAAAACAGATATTTTGGGACCGACAGTATATTTTGAAGTCAAAAAATTATATTTCCCGCCTTGTTTTTCTTTACTATTTCATTGATTGGCCTTGAATTGAGTGTTAATTTTTGGATACAACCTAATAGTAATACTTAATTACTATAAAAATGAAGCATACAAACAAAAATATCGGTATATTGTTAACCATCAATTCCGAATTTCCTAAATAAAATATTGAGTTTATTAATTTGTTTTTGCTTATAAATATTTTAATAGTTAAAGAAAAAACAAAGAAATCTTGATATGTTAATAAAACTTACTTCATGTGATTATCAATTCATGTAAGACCCGAAAATAAACCATATCCCAGGGAAAGGCTCTTACCAATTTAGTATGCGATTGATCTGGTGCCGGCGATCAGATGGTCTCTAAAACAAAGCTACGCCCTGTCTTTTCTCGAAACTGGCGACTAAGATTTGAAGGTTCTCACAGCTGGAGTGTTGTCTTCGATTCGCTCGACCGGACATACTTTCCTCGCAGAGGACACTAGTTAGTACTAGGCCCTTAATCTCCTCATCAAACCGTAGTCCAGCTTATACAGGATTACAAGCAAAATTATATTCGAGGGATGAATTAAATGCCGAAAAATCTCACTAAAATGCTTAAGTAGTTGTCGTATACTACTACTTTTGCATGTTTACTTTTCAATTTTGGAAATAATTTTTGTTAAAAAAATAAAAATTTACTCTGTAACTTTTGTTTTGTAGTGCAGTGTTGGTGCATTGACTTTGTCCTTTAAATTTTTATAAAATAAATTTACTAAGACTATACCTTATGTGCTTTGAGTGTATTATTTTTTATCACGCCATTAAATAATATCAGGAATATTTTTATTGAAGGTTGAAAATATTCTGTAGCCAGTGTCAGAATACGTATCGACATTCAAATGTTTTTCAACGACCTTTTTTAATTGCCACATTTATTCAATGCGATAATGCATTGCCAAAAGTTATATTCATCACGTTTAAAATTTATTTTGCTTTAAAAATCAGTTTGAGTGTTTAGTTTAAAAAAATCAAATAATTTGCTTAATTATCTGCGCAATTGAGAGGCATCTGTTCATTTCCATTAATCAATAACTAACACCTAGCCAGCCTATGGTGCGAAAATAAAAATTCTTACAAATGAGTTTGTAAACATTTAACCTCTCGAATACAAAAATAAAACTATTTTTGATGTGTACTACATAAAGAATTTTTATTACTTCTTTAATTATGCTAAATTTACTAAAAATCACTTCTACCGTTCATTGAAATTATAAAATATAGATTAATTTGCATAAGCAAGTAATATTTCATTTTAAATATATCGGAAGAATATATGTTTTGTTTATTGGTTTAATGAATACTTTTACTTTTTTATTTATTCAGAATCCACAGAATGTACTCTTAGTCAAATCTGCCACGAGAAATCTTTAACATATAAAAATAGTACCATCGTCAGTACTTAACAATGCTGTCAAGTAATTCTACTAAATGGCATGAATTCGTGCCAATGCTGTTACTTGTACTATTAGTAGCAACATGCAACAAAATGCAATATATCGAAGCCAAAGCCTCTCCACAACTACCCAACGAACAACAAACATATCAGCCAAATACATATAATAAAGAATATCAACCACGTTACAATCCATTGTATACAAACACTCAACAACCGCCACAAAGTAACTATTTTGAAAATAATCCACAATTACCTTCATTGCAAGATATTCAACCACAACAAGGTACACAAGGTGGTGTGCTTGGCGGCTCTAATACAAATTACAACGCCTTCCCAGATCAAAATCGACAATATAATACAAATAGCCTTGGTGGAGGCATCGGTGGTCAATATGATCCATTTAATCGTGGAACTGGCATCACTTCCAGTGGTGTAGGTTATTTTGATACCTATAGTGATGAACAAAACTTTTGCCCTGAGCATTGGCTTGCATACCGACAGATCTGTTATCGCTTCATCAAATCACCTAAACGTAATTGGTTGGAGGCTAAGAAAATTTGTAAGGCTTACAATGCTGAGCTCGTAAATATCGATAATATTGACAAACATTCATTTATATTAAAACAACTCATAATACAAAATCAACGACAAAATCGCTTTTGGGTTTCTGCACGTCAGACTGGGCCCAATAGTTGGGTAAATGATGACAACTCGCAATTTCTTACGTTAGAAGATTCATTTTCTTTTGAAGAGCAAGCTATTGAAAATGAAGACTTACATGATAATCGCTTTCTAGTACAAGATAATGCTGGCCAAGGATCTAGTTATAATCGTAACAATCCGAATCAATATTATAATACGATAACTGGTTCAGCGACCAATCGAAATCGCAATACCTTGCAAGGATTTATAGGTAATATTTCTTTTGTATATCTTACTACTTTAAGCACAATATTTTAAAACATTTTTCGATATTTTCCAACAGGCACTAGTCCATATGGTGATAATGGCTATGTAAGGGATCGTCTTGTATATGGTTTTTCAAAGAAAAATGATCGTTGGATGTTCATGCCAACATACGACTTTGAGCTAAATCTTTTTATTTGTGAATCTAAGCAGCTACACAACCCAGAAAATATCAATGTAAAAAATGATGACAAACGACCCTTCGATTACGGTCTGAATGTGCGAGATTTCGAAAAAATACCACGTGGTCCATTCTTTATTAAGCAGCCAAACGACACAACATTCGATACAAGCAAAGTTCGCAATATAAACGATGTTACACTGAGTTGTCTAGCTGGTGGGTACCCTACTCCCACATATCGTTGGTATCGCGAAATATATATTAACGACACACTAGAATACAAAGTCATCGATCCATTAGTAGAAGATCGTTACACAATATCTGGTGGAAATTTAATAATTTATGATCCGAAGCAGGCTTTGGATCAGGGCGCTTATCATTGTGTTGCAGAAAATCGTTTTGGACGCATTCGCTCCGAAAGTGCTGATTTAAACTTCGGATTTATTATGGAGTTCAATTTAAAACGCTCTGCTGAAACGGGCGAAATGAATTGGGGTAAATCGATATTTTGTGACCCGCCACAACATTATCCTGATGTAAAATACTATTGGTCACGTGATTATTTTCCAAACTTCGTTGACGAAGATCAGCGTGTATTTGTGTCACGAGATGGTGCACTGTATTTTTCTTCAATTGAAACCGTTGATCGTGCTAATTACTCATGTACTGTGCAAAGTATGGTGTCTGATACCGGTCGTAATGGTCCATTCTTCCCGTTGCGTGTAGTTCCCAACAGTAATTACCAAGCGTTGATTTTTGCAAACAGTTTCCCGAAGGTAAAATAGATTATAAACTAATACTTAAAATTTAAAACGAGTAATATCTTAAAGATTGTCCATGAATATTATTGCTCCATTATACGATTAACGCTTTTTTAGTTTTTGAAATCTGACTTTTTTGCGGCGAATTAGAAAAAGTTGCCCACCCCAATAATTTAAGTGTAAAGTTTTTTCGGATCGACCAATACCTTCCGCCTAAACTTTTAACCAGAAATTTTTATGTACGGAGAAAAAAATTACCTGCTTAGAACAGTCTGTTTCTAATGAATCTTCGGTCGCTGATTCTGAATCTGCAGTCAGTTTTTATACTCTACACAGAGGATATATTCACTTTGTCATTCCTTTGGTAACGCATATATATTATTGATCGTCTGAATGTTTGTCTCTGTCTGTCTGTCTGTTGAAATCACGTTTACGGAAAAACTAACGAAGCTAATTCAATGAAATTTGGCACATAGGTCACACCTTCTTACTAGCTCTTAGCATGTAAAAATGGGCAAAATCGGTTCATGGCCACGCCCACCGCCCATGCTCTATGTAAATATACCCCTGCACATTTTTAAAAAAAGTTGCTGCGATTTTGATGAAACTTGGTGATTTGGTGAACATGTGAACAAAATTAAGATTGAGCTAGGTTTAAAATTTGCAAAAGCTCTTAAAAAGGCGTGGCACAGCTCTAAATATTAACTTTAATATCGGCTTAACTCATTAACCGAGCAAGATATTGGGATGAAATTAAGTACACAGATACAGATCATAAATGTCTTGAACTGTGCTCAAATTGGGCTGAAGATAATTAATTTTCAATGTACTTTTAAAATTTATTTAGAAAGTACTTTCAATGCAGTGTAGGTTTTGTGAGCTTCGGCGTGGCTGAAGATAACATCTTTACTAGTTTTTTTAATATAAATTAATCCTGTAACTTTGTCACTTTATAGATGTTATTTTTTGAGTTAGAAAATAGTCTTACGTGATAGGTAAGACCTTTCAAACCAACCACCCAAAATACCTTAGGAAAATATGGTTTTGTTTGAAACATAAAAAAATAAAAATCTTTTTCGGTCGAAATTAAAAAATTTCAAACGAAGATATTGTCCGATCGCAAAAAAATGTACACGTATGTAACTTACCCTGCTTGAATAACTTTATTAAAAGATTGAATTATGAGTTGGACTTTTTTCACGTTGTTTGCAAAACAAAGGAGGTGTATTGAAAAAAGTCCATTGACTAGGATTTACTTATTAACACGAGCTTTATTTTGTCTAAAGTTATTGGGCTACATTTGTATAAATTCTATTTTTTATACTTATCAGTGATGATTAATTTTATTTAAGGTATTCCCTGACGCTCCTGTTGCTGGTGAGGATATCCGCTTGGAATGCGTTGCTTTTGGCTATCCAATCCCATCCTATAATT
Organism: Meiosimyza decipiens; assembly: GCA_963680825.1. NCBI lineage: Eukaryota > Metazoa > Arthropoda > Insecta > Diptera > Lauxaniidae > Meiosimyza > Meiosimyza decipiens. The sequence continues at coordinate 89,619,232 of OY804259.1, read as the reverse complement.
GGACTAGACGCGGAGCACCACTGCAACGGAATGCCTATATCACAAACTACAACCGTGTGCTTATTATACAAAACGCCACTTCTAATGACAATGGCGAATATACCTGTTACATCACGAATCCACGCAAATCATTAGAGAAATCTGTTTTTATCAATATACAAATGAAACCTGAATTTACAATTCCGCTTAAGGACAAAATTAAGGATCACAATAGTGATATGACATTTATTTGTGAATCATCTGCCATTCCAGATGTAAACTACACTTGGTACAAGAATGCTGAAAGATTTGATCCATTAACCGTTGACAAAGATCGCTATATAATTCAAGATAACGTCTTTACGGTGAAATATTTGGATCCTGTAAAAGATGATGGCATGTACCAATGTGGTGCAACCAATCAGTTAAAGACTGCATTTTCTTCGGCACAATTGAGGGTTTTATCAATGAAACCATCATTTAAAAAACGTCCGCTAGAATCGGAAATTTATGCAACTTACAATGGAAATACGACAATTATTTGTGATCCTGAAGCAGCACCACGTCCTAAGTATCAGTGGAAAAAGGATGGGCAGCTAATTGGTGCAGGTGGACATCGTCGTATTCTACCAAGTGGTACACTAATTATATCACCCACATCCCGTGATGATGAAGGACTCTACTCATGTTTAGCTTCAAACCAAGGTGGCACAGATGAGTCATTTGCCCGCGTTATTGTGCTACGTAAGTAATTGTTTTTAATAAATTATTGGAGTAAGATAAATCATTATTTTATTTAATTTGCAGAGGAGTTACGTTTTATACAAACATTACCACCCCGTATCATTTCACAAGTTCATGACTTGATTTTCCTACAATGTGAAGTAACACACGATGAAATCCTTGATATCGCCTTTGTGTGGAAACATAATGGTGAAACATTGCGAAACAATCACGACGGCACTGAGAGAATAGTACGTATAAAATAAATGCATTGCTTTTGTGAAACTTCTTAAACTTGTAAATATATTTATTAACCCAATCCAAGATCTTCCATGTTTTGAAATAGCCATATTTCACCTTACTGCAATAGATAAATTGATTTAAATGTAGTATAATTTTTTTTTAAGGTCATTGACTACAATCGTCTCACTGTTCACAATGTCACATTATTGGATGGTGGCGACTATGAATGTGTTGTTAAGTCTGCTGTCAATCAAATTTCTTCAAAAACAACAGTTGTCATAGAAGGCTCACCGGGTGCACCAGGAGGTGTTCAAGTTATTGAAGTTGGCAAAACAAAGGCACTTATTGAATGGGTAGATGGGACAAACAATGGCCGTCCTATACGTTACTATAACATTTTGGGACGTACTAATTGGAATCGTACCTGGGCTAATGTTTCTACCCACGTACGTGCGCGTGAAGTTGATCGATACACCGGTAGGCAGCAGGCAGAAGTCACAAACTTAACACCGTGGTCATCGTATGAATTCAGTGTGGCCGCAGTTAATGATTTGGGTATTGGCATACCATCAACTCCGTCTCCCATATATAGTACATATGAAGATAAACCTTATATAGCGCCAAAAAATGTTGGCGGAGGCGGTGGAAAAATTGGTGATCTTACGATTAAGTGGGACCCACTTTTACCACAAGAACAAAACAGTCACGGTATTCATTACAAAGTTTTCTGGCGTCAGAAGGGCAAAGTAGAATGGGCATCACAAATTTTGGCACCCAATCAAGAACACATGGGTATAGCTGTTGTAAATATACCACAAAATAATTACTATACCGAATATGAGGTCAAAGTGCAAGCCATAAATAATGTTGGTATTGGGCCGGAGAGCGATATCGCAGTTATTTATTCTGCAGAGGATATGCCACAGGTGGCTCTACAAAAACCTATTGCACTTGCTTTTAACTCAACATGTTTCAATGTGACATGGCAGCCAATAGAATTAACGCGTGAAAATATGCGTGGCAGATTAATTGGACACAGAGTAAGTTGAAATTGTATTTTTATATTTAAATACATTACTTTGCTATCAAATGATATTGCATATAGGTAAAATACTGGAAGACTAAACTTATGGAAGAAGATGCTGTGTATTATCTATCACGTACGACACGACCTTGGGCTCTTATTGTGGGCTTACAACCTGACACCTATTACTTCGTAAAAGTTATGGCTTACAACGCTGCTGGCGAAGGACCTGAAAGTGAAAGATCTGAAGGTACGTTTTGTTGTAAGACACTAAAAATTTCTGTGCCCTAAGAAAATCAAATTTAAAATTTTAGAGCGTACTTATCGCAAGGCACCACAAAAACCACCATCTTCAGTACATGTCTTTGGTGTAAATCCTTCAACAGTTCGTGTTGTTTGGCGTTATGTATCGCCAGCTCAAGATGAAGAACCAATATCAGGATACAAGGTAACCCAAAAATGCTTTGTTATGAACCGTCATTGTATCCACTTGGGCTTAGTTCGAAAGTCGCACTCAACTTTGCGCTAGCATTTTTTTAAATTAATATTTATTGAGTTACCAAAAACTCGTTTTTCTGCTTTGGCAATATTGGATCTCTCTTTTTGGACCGCATCATATTAAATATATAAGGAAATAGTGATGAAAAACTTATATCGAAGCTGGACAAAAATTGGTGATACATAGTTTTATAAAAGATCTTTTAAAATACTTTAGTTAACGTAGTTATGATTAAACAGAAAAAAAGTTTTGGTAAATTTGACACAAATTTTCTGTCTCACAAAACATCTTATCTGTTTCAGATTCGCGTTTGGGAAACCGATCAAGACATGATAAGTGCCAACGATACTATTATAAAAGTTGGTAATAAACTTGAGGCCTACATAGACACTTTAACACCAGGAAAAAGTTACAATATGCGTGTTCTCGCATACAGCAAGGGTGGGGATGGTCGTATGTCCAGTCCAACACTACGCTTCCAAATGGGTAAGACCAGAGAAGACCATTAATTAGACAACCGTAAGGTCTTCGACATAGTAAAAAGCTAAAATTTTAAAATTTAACATTATTCTCTTTTAGGAAAAACTACACGAAATCATGCCAATAAGCGTTACACCAGCAATATTAATATAGCTTTATGTGTTGCAGTGCTAACATATATATCAGCTTATATTTTCAACAATTGAATTACGATGTCTTTTAACAAATGCACAGTGAAATGAGTAGCAACTAGCTCATACAGTAAATTCAAACTATTACAATTTCGTCCATTTCAACATTCCTTGGCAGCAGTCATTTTATTATTTTAATCTATTTACATTTTAGATAATAACCGTAGATTTTTTAGTAAAAAAGAATCAGTTTGAATTGTATCTCGAATATTGTATAAATGCTGCATTTTGCATCTATACGGTTTTTAAAGATTTAAAGTGACCTTAATACCGTAGTATGCAATAAGAGTTAAGATTTTTACACTAAAGGAATTGGAAAAAAACTCGAATTCATTCTAATATTTTTGTACCTCGATTTTTACAACAAATTTCGAGATTTGTCTTTTATCACAATATTTAAACTGTTCAAATTAGTCTTAAAAATTTTTTATATAACTAGGTATATGTTAAAACTAACAACTGCACATGTAACGCATGTTTTTGTTTAAAACAACTGTAGTCGTCTTCAAAATTCGTCCATTTTTTATATTTTTATAAATAAATACTTTCGGTTTATAATGTAAGCGTTTAAAATCTAACTCAAATATTTTAATTAATAAAAAAAAACGAAAACATAATATAATATAATATAATATAATTTTAGGGCTTTTTTTTCGTCAGTTCGAACCAAAACTCAGAGGAAAAGATTTTAGAAGTCAAAAAAATTTTTGAAACACTCAGAATCTTTTAGTCAATCGGGTGTAGTAGATGCATACTTTCTTTTTTTTTTTTTTTTGATTCTGTGATTCTTTTGCTACTACTCTATGGCATGGTATAAGAAATGCAATCTCATTTTTAGCTACGGCATTTGCCACCGCACGTATTGCTCGAGGCTTTCCAATCAGCGTACGTTCACGTTTCACCATTAGGGATTTTGAGCAACGCATTCCACACGTTGACTTCAAAATCAGTCCCGTTCACAAAAACATTCATTGCCTTTTCCGTTGACTCGAATATGCTTTGTGTCCACTTAACCGCTAATTGACTGTCCTCACACATCGTAGCATTTGGCCAGCACTTTCTTAAATGTTCATGACCAGCTTGAAGATCCTTTTGTCCAAAATGTAACTGGCAAACTGCGTCGTATTTATCACAAACGGCAGCAATGAAAGATTCTCCAAACGGTGTTGATGCCAATCCATAATTTATCTTAAGCACATTCATCGTTCCGTCATATCGTTTTAATACCACACGTATGCTATAGGCTGCATTTCTGTTGTATATTTTTATAATTAAAAGAATTTTTTATTTCTATATTACCTCCAGCTCATCTTGGGGAATAATTTCGTTAAGTTTTTCTTCCATTATTCACAACAGTGGCTGCAGTTAAAATGCAATAACTTTTCAGACACTTAAAAATTTACAGACGCAATCACAGTTCCTACCAAAAGCAAAGAAAAATTTAGAAATCTGAAATTTCGATCGATAAAAAGTAGTGAAGTTTGAAAAAAGCTTCCAACTGGACTGAAAATTTTCCATCATTTTTTTGCAATTTTGTCCCAGAGTAAAATTCTAATTAAACTACGTAACGTAAATGAAAATCAGTCAACGGCATTTGTTCCAAAAATTTGTTCCGTCCAAGTTTGTTTACATTTTTTGTTGTTGTTTCTACTTTTTTTCATTTTACATTTTTACATATTTTGTTTACAGCCAAAATTTTTTCACAATATTGATTAGAAATGGTTTCCCGCTAATTTTTTTAATAATTTTCACTTTATTTCAAACAAATTTGGAAACACAAAAAAAAAATGAATGAGTCAAATTGAAACAAAAGTAAAAAAACCAAACAAACTGTTTAATCGTACCTTTTGCCGGGGAACCTTTTTTTTTGTAGTATTTTCTGAGCATATTTTTTAAAGATGCTTTTTTTTTTTGATTCTGTGATAGATTATATGCCAATATATATTGGCTGAAATGTCTCTCAAAATGCCAGGTATCCCACGACGAAAAAAGTAGTAGTATATACCGATTGAATATAATTTTTCCAGATGACACAGTTTCCTTTTCTAATACATCATGTCTTCTTGTGAAAAATCATGGATTAAACGGATGAGCGAACGTTGCTCGTAAGCAACTTAGAGATGAATTTCTTTTAGCTTGAGTTCAATTTCGTTTGCTTGAGTGTTGCTCAATAAAGTTGTGTGATAAAAGTTGAGTTATAGCTGCTCAGTTATGAAGCAAATTAAAGTTGAATTTCTTTTGCTTTGCGTCTAGAACTACTAGATTTACTTTATGAATGCATTGTTATATGTTGAAAATTAATGATATAACAAAATTTTATAAGTAAAACAAAAAAAAAGGGGACGCGACGCGAAAAAATGTCAAAAGCTTGGTTGAAGTATACTCAAACCCAAAAACAAAAAGGTTCATATATTAATTTTAGCTCGATCTAAAAAGAATGTTAAAGATTTGAAAAATTTTAGGTTCATAGTCATCAGTAAACATTTAGTATTTGCAAAAAGCTTAAAAATTTTAAGTTTTTTCGTAAGTCGGTGAATTGAGTGCACTGAAAGATTAGATGTTCGGCAAATTCAACAGCACCACAATGGTCACATAAGTTACTTTCTACAGCCCGAATCCTGTATACCTTATCAAAGGTATGACCAGACAAGAGTCTATTATTATTTTAATCTCTTTAGGTTTCAGCTCACCATTCACATACCAGGGCTTATCTGGTAGCCTAGGAAAAAAATTAAAGAAGAATTTTCCTTTAAGCTGTGACGCTGAAACATAAATATCATTACACTTTTTCCAGATTTCATCACCTATCCCATCAAGAGCCTCTCCAGGAGTTAGGTCAATGTTTAGACAGGCACCCACCTCAACAGCCTTTTTGGCAATTTCGTCAACAGTCTCATTTATAGCTATCCCCATATGACTTGGAATCCACACAATGTGAACTTCCTTAAGACATGAATTTATAATAGAATTGTGAATTTCCGCAACACAGAAGTTGTCTGAACCATTCTCAAAAAGTAGACTACAAGACCCCAAACTGTCCGTGAAAACCACCAATTTAGGGACATTATCCTCAATGGCTATTTGAATAGCTTTTTTGATGGCAACTATTTCACCAAAAACTGATGACGTCTTTCTGTTTATTTTAAAATAATATTTCTGATTTAAAGTGACATTAAAGACTCCACAACCAGTGTCCGCTGGCCCCAGTGAAGCATCAGTGGCAAAAATAACAAAATTCCTGAAGATGCATACTTGCAAAGTGGGTTCCATTTGTCTATTGAATATTGAAAATTGAATCATTTATTAAATGATTATTGTTTGTCTTAAAAAAATACCGCAAGTCCCAAGCGCAACAAGACAATCGCACGCACCAGTTACGCTCTCACGTTTTTGTTTTTCTTTACGTCGTCGATTTATATATGAAAAGATTTAGAAGCAATGTGTAAAACTTTAAGTCAACGTGCAATCTCTTGAGAAAAAGTTTTCCGTTTGTTGGCAAGAAGAGAAAAACGGGTGGTGTATAGAATCTATCGTACCCGCAAATTCCCTTTCGTTCTATTCGTTAGCTGATATTATTTATTCTTTGAATTTATGTTTGTTGTGGCGGGATGACGCTTTGACATTTTCTTGCACAAAGAAATTCTAGTTTTCGTGTGTAAACGCAAAACAAAGAATTTGTTTCACCGAATGTCAAAAATGTAGTCACGTAATCGTAGACTTCATTACGTTATTGCTGCGAAAAAAAGTAATCAGCTGACTGTCACTTTGTGGAACATAATAATCTTAGCGGAAAACCCCAAAAGCCGCACAAAAAACAGACGCCTACAACGAAAAAGAAAGTGCAAAAAAACTTGTTGAGTTATCGAAATATTACTTAAAAAATGCTGCATTAATTTTACAATCTCCAACGATATTATTTATATGAAGTTGTAAAGGTCCTTCAACACTACATCATCAGCAACAACAACAAAATGTATTCCCGTGAAACTGAACTGCGACATCTTCATCCCAAAGATATCTATAACTTGAGCGTTAAACTGGACGACAACAATTGCTGGAAAAAGCTAATGGAGATCATACCAAAAGAACTGAATACAAGCATTGATGGCATCATAGACTGGGAGAAAGCCACTGCGTCTGGTAAGAAATACGACAATGATCACATACGTCTGATAGAAAATGCGATCAAACGGCCTGGAGAATCGCGTTTATACTCTCAAATACTTTTTGATGAATGGAGTACCTCCGGTAAAATACAAGAACGGCCAACGGTGGGAGTCTTACTACAGCTATTGGTAAAATCGGGATTGTTCCGGGCAGCCGATTCTGTCGCAGTAGATTTTCTGAATGGTAAGCAGTCACAATGCACAAAGTTAAAATCACAGCGTCGTAGCTGCAGATGAGTAGTAATCATTAATTTGAGTATCAAATTCCTGAAAAAATACAATTGGAGTTAAATTTCACGATTCGGATTTCATTACAGGAATCAAAATTTAGAATGGGAATTCGAAATCGAAGTTTTCAATTCCATGGGAGAGTAAAGATTTCTTTGTCAATTAAAAAAATTTAATTCCATTTCAAGTACATATTTGGAATTTGAAATCGACCTTTTCAATTCCATGGTTATAAAAATGATTTTTTCGTCGATTCCACTACAGGAATCCAAATTTTGGATTAAATAATTTTAATTCCTTTCCGAAAAATTATCATATGGAATTCGATCCTTAAGAAATTGAAAAATCAATTGCAATTGGTTATTTTTTTGCGAAAAGGTCGAACATGCATTTCGGACAAATCGTAAACGATAGCAGAGACTCGAAGAGTCCTACTACGGATAATTTTAGGAAAAAAAAATTTGGTCATACTTTGAGATGGCACTCACTTTTGTGCACTTTCGGTCTTTCCACATATATTGATGAAAAAATTATATTCTTTCGACATATTCAAAATGCAGGTTACACATTTCTTCATCGATACAAAACCGTCTCCTGTGATGTCTAAAATTCATTCACGGCCTTGCCGCATCGATTGGTGCATTTGTTGTAGTAAAATGACCAAAGCAAATCAACAATTCAATTTGAAATGGATTTAAAAATTTTCAATTCCAAGTTTTGAATGCTGGCATGAAGTCGACAAAGAAATCAAACCTTTTACCCATGTAATTAAAAAAGCCGATTTAGAACCCCAATTCCTTGTTACGAAATACAGATTTTTCAATTTCTAATTTTGATTTCTGTAATGGCATTGAAAAATTCAATTCCAAGTTAAAATTCCTTTAAACGGAGTCAAAACTTTCCAATTAAATTTTTTGATTCCTGTAGAGGAACTAACAAAGGAATTGAAAAATTCGATTCTGAATTAAAATTCTTTGAAATGGAATCAAGTTTTGAATTTTTGTAATGCAATGGCAAAAGAATCACTCAATCTGCCATGGATTCCACATTTTCTAAATTTCAAACCTTTGGAACTTAAATCGAAAAGTATTTATTACCATCCAGTTCTGGCTCTGGCAAGTAAATGTGTTTTTGGAGGAAATAATGTTTCAAATGTGAAACAAATTATAACTAACGATTTTCGAGGATAAAAATTTTCAACAAAGATTTTCTTAAGCTTTTGCGAAAACAGATGCTCCTCTTATCATAAATGAGTGTAATGTAATGTAATTTAGCTATACGTATACACGTTTAGGTAAAGATATGAACTGGAGCTTTGGCTGAAATGGTGCTCAGTTGAGCGGATTTAAAATTTTTGTTACTTCTGTCAAAATCTCAAGCACAAATTTCAACTCCATGCAAAATAGCTATCTAATGTACAAATTATAATAAAAAATAAATAGGAGTTGCTGATACAAAATTATGTCTCTTAACCAGATAAATGTGAAAGCTTTTCATCTTTCTTTTGACAATTAAGATATTACAATTTATTTTCATATAACACCGTAATTATTTGCTTGAGTTACAAATGCCTACCCGAATTAACTGCTTAAGTTTTACTTGTAACTTTCCAGAACCACTACCAGAACGTCCATCACATGGACCTGCAGCACCGTTCGACACAACCCTGCCAGATGAAGTCTTTGAAGATATTGGGGATCTTGTTAATGATACTTCATTTTATCCTGGAACGGAATCACTCCAATATAATGCCAATTTCGCAAATAGCTTGGTTGACAACAACAAAGACTTTTACACCAAATATCAGCTGGAGGACAAATATATGGCCATGATGAATGGCGTAAGTGACGCTCCAATACCACCGCCAAGAGCGCAACGTAAAGCACGTTTGCTTTTGAATCAACAGCAACAAATACAACAACAGTTGCTGCTGGAACAGCAAGCACAACAAGCAACTGAAAATGAAGCAAGTATCGCAAAAGCGTTTAATAATGGTGTTTGGTCTAACAGCCAACAATCAACAAGCAACAACTTGCCTAAATTCTCGCAACTTATGACAAAGGCTTCAACATCAAATAATAGCAATAATAGCACTACTACAAACACTGCAAACTATATTGTGCACACAGAATCAACTAATCTAAGTGAAGCACCAATTCCGGTACTCAGCGTAATTGGAAGTTCGACAGTAACATCATCGTACGCAACAACACAAACTAATTTAGACACGGACCGTTCGAGAACGAATACCCAAGAATTTTTACCCATTGTTAGCGCATTAAACTTAAATGGTGAACGAGATAAATCCATTAAAAATAGGGTAGCCTTAGAAAATTGCGTAGATGTTCGACCAAATTGCGATCGAGAAAGTCAAATCTTTAGTAGCAGCAATTTTAATAGTGACATTAGCTACACTTTCAATGAAGACGATGAGTTGCCGGCGGTATTAGCGGCACAATCAATAGAGGAACATAGAAATTCAGTACATTTAAATGAAGAAAGTGATGACTATAATGATGATGATGATGATGACGATGAAGATAAAGATGCCGATGGTGACGAAGACGATGATGACGATGATGATAATAGCTCAGTGCCCAATTTAAGCCTATTCGATCAACATAGTTCAAATAATGACTCCAGTTTGACAAATGTAACCGGCACGAGTGGTGAGAATAGTTTTGAGCTAAGCATGAACGATTGTAATTCGGCATCTAATGAGAATATCCCATGCTTAAGTGCACTCAAACCATAGATCTGCAAAGTAATAAAAACAACAGAACCATAGACGTTTTAAGTAGAGATTTTTATCATAAAATTAAGTCAAAGACTACTTAAGTAGCCGTTGCTCGCACATCAGTAACATTCCGCATGCTTTTGGAGCAATCTACTATGCTGCGATATGTCAGTTTTATATCATATATTTTTCTATTGAAAATTTTATAACATTATCATTCCATATAAAAACTAATTTTAAGATATTTTACATGCAGTTTAATGTAAAACTTTTTTTTTCATATTTAATCAATGATTTTGTCTTGTTTCTGCGATTGCATCGAATAGAGCAAATTTGCGAAATTTATCAATAACCGTATGCTTAAAATTATTTTTGAGTAATAAAAATTTGGAATTGAAAACCAAATAATTTGCCTATGCTAACGAAAGATTCGGTTTATGCGAATTTAACGCTCTGATAATAAAAAAAACTGCACGACCGAAATCCTAGCTGATCGGTTAGTCTTTTTTTTTTGCGATATTCACCATATTGCATGGAAAAATTATCATTTAGTTTTTCTGGCCTAGGAACTAGTGAAAAATATTTTTCTTTCGTTTTGTGTTTCAAAGGCATTTTTACAAGAAAACGAATAGACTAAATTATTTTTTTTCGTAATAAAATAATGCCGGGAACAAGATTCTTTTCGGCCTAAAAACTAGATTCATTTTGACTTTAAACCTACTTTTAGAAGAAGCAGCATTTTTTTCGCAGCAACCTATATTACTTGATCATGTAAAATAAGAATAGCGATTCCCTATATATCAAGGTAAGACGTCAACATTTTATTTTAAAAACATACCTTATTCTATTGATCAACTGTAAAAAAATGACACTCTTTAAATTAAAAAAACTTCCGCAAATGACAATAATTTTATCTCGTTTGGTTCCTATTTCAAATTATTCCGTTCAGGTGCTTATTTTATTTTTGCGGCTGGTTTGTGAGAGGCCGAAAAAAGTTTCGCCCAATAATTTTGAAAATCAACCACAAATTGAAAAAGATATTAAGACCAAATGAGATAAAAGCACATCGATTTCATGTCCGATAAGTTTCCATGCGTTAAGATTTGATTCACCTCTCACCATTATAAAATTTTAATTAAATACAGATATTTAAAAAAAAAAGTGATTTTGGGCTTTTGGATTTTTTGAGTAATGTTGGTATAAAAATGTTCAATGGAAGCCATATTTTCTCGAAATATTAATAAATTCAATAATACGGATATTTTTCTGGCGTTAAGTCGATGTGTTTTGATTTCCTACACAACATCTACTTGTGGCATTTTGTTTTGATCTCCTATACAACATCAACATCTTGTGGCATTTTTTCCCGAGTTATTGAGCGAAATTTTTTTTCTTAATCACAACCAGTCTTACTACGATTCTGGTGACTGACACTTACTTTGATTATAGGCCATATTTAGAGTATCAATTTCAAAAAACAATTAAGCAGAATGAAATGATCATGAAAAATTCAACGCTACCACCGGTTAAGATCCGGTTTTATTGACTTTTGGCAGAATGAACCCAAATTAAATTTATATATAATTTTGACGACAATGAAAACAAAATATATATTAATGTCGGTTGTTAGAACGTTTGCTTGGAACGCAAAGCGCTCTTTTAAATTAAATTTTACTTGCAATTTTTATTGATATGTTAATGTGCTCTGCTTAATTGCCGCTGGGCTATGATCCGGCAACAGACGTGACAGTTGAAACGGTTAACTCACCAAATGAAAGATAGAACAGTGACAACTTGTGCATGAGATGCATACTATTGAAGATTTTTGTTTGTATTCTGGTTATTGCTGTCAAATGCCGTCAAAAGAGTTTCGCCTCGAGATTGTGGGATAAATTTTGACTTTTATTTTTAATCTATACAAAAAATGGACGAATCCGAACTTCTTTTTAATCTCTTTTATTTGCTCTTGTGCATGTGCATTATTTATCCACCTGAGGAATTTCAACGCCTTGGCTTAACGATTGAACAAGTATTTTCCAAATTTCTTGGTATGGAGGATATAAATTTTATTCGATACCATCAGCGCCGCACTTCATTGAATCTCTTTGTGCACAGTTGTCTACCCGCAATATACTTCCTTGTTCACCAAGTAAAATTTTCCGTTTTTGCCGAAGATGATAGCGCCGATATTGATCCAGATTTTCCAATGCCACAAGAGGTATTCGCTTTTAAAACGCTCACTTGGAAAGTGGCACAACGATTCAGCTTACTAGGCTTACTTGCCGTGCCAGCTCTTTTATTCAATTGGCGGCAGCAAAATTGGAAGCGACATCCGATTAGCCAGACTCTTATTAAATTTTCTAATGTTCCTCACAGCTATGTTGCAGTGGCGACAGATATTGCAGATGAGTTTCGTAGGTAGGTAGTACGTATACATTTACATTGAATATTTCTAAACTAAACAGATGAACTAAATAATTGAATCGGTATTGACTTACTCCACTCTTACCGCCTCTTGAATCATGAAGGTTTGCGCCGAGTTCCGTGAATTCAAAATTTACCACCTACAAAAAATCAAATTTTATGTTTTTGATATTAAGTATACAAATTTTAGTTGCTAATGTAAGAATGTACTTTCTAACATACCTTAGCAAGTACTGTATCAATTTTTTTTTTAAGTAACCGAAAATAATATATCACAAATTTAATGGGTGATTAGCGTTACCCACTAACTATTTTGTTGCAGATAGTCAATTTTGCTTTTAAGTCGACGATATATGTATGCAATATTGCATAGAATTACATGTACATATTGTAAATTATTTTCTTAATTTTTTTTTTCAGAAATCCATACAAAAAGAAACTAAATTCTATTTCGACTGTTACTGCAACTGAAAATTGGATAATAAAGACTACGTTATATAATGTTCATTTTGCACATCAAAGTGATACTGAGCTGAGTGTGGCAAAAGTAAGTTTGAGTATTTTTACTTTCTGAATTTCCATGACAGCAGATGTAGCTTCGCATCTAAGCAAATTATAATTTTCTTCTCAAAGCTGGGGCTGCGGGCTTGAATATTATAATTTCATCTAACGGCGTGTCCAAGCTTACACAACCGAAGGGCTCTTATATAATAGATTTCACGGGGTGACGTCGTCTCTGTGTCAAAGATGTATGGAGTGGCGAATGTGCAACAAAATATTTTCCTTGCGAAGAGCCTTTAGCCGGTACCGTGTCTCATATCATTGTCACTCTAGTATTTTGAGACAGACGTTTCGAGAAGACCTGCTGCGATTACCCAAAATAGCCTGTCTGTTTGTCTTCTCTATCACTTTTAATCAATATCTGAACCTCGAAAAGTTGTGTTTTGTTTCGAATCTCGCTTATTATGTCATTTGTTAAAAAAACATATCTTGTTGCTCTAGAAAAACACTGAGAACACAGTTTTAGTATATTTGAAGTCTAGTATCGCGTGTATGTATATCGATATGTCCGCGTGTTAAAACAAAAGTTGATGTTTTTCGCACAGTGGTTCGCACTACCATTAGATTCAATGCCTATGTCAGCATTTATTAATAATCCATTTTGAAACATTTTTTAGACCGAAACATACAACGTCGCACAAGATAACGCCGACACGCTACAAATGGTCAGTATTATTGTAAAACCCAATCGACAAGGTGTTGGCGATTTTAATATACGAATCAATGCGTTGGATTTTCGAAATTTAGAAGAACGCCTTAGCGGACCAATTGCGATACCTTCTAATGTACAATTTCATCGAAACGTTATTGATCGTTTTATTGATGTATTTAAAGATCAAGTGGCTCAAAATCCTATTTATACGGCAGATCGCATTGCAGACAAATGTTTTGCTTGTATGAACGTTGAACCAAATATTAAAATACATAAGCAATGTGATGACATTGATCACGAAGGACGTCCTTTAAGTAATGAACGTTCTTGTACAAATTGTTCGTGCCGTCCTATGTGGTGCGTGGAATGCTTAGCCCGTTGGTTTGCAGCAAGACAAAATGAATACGATCGTGAAATTTGGCTTGAACAAAAATGTACCTGTCCTATGTGTCGAGCGAAATTTTGTCTTCTTGATGTTAGCTACATAAATAAAATAAATGAATCAACTGAAGAAAATGCAGCGTGATCCAAGTTTGGATTTCTAAGTTGCTGGAATATGCGTATCGAAAAACAACAATGTGACTTGTTTGTCAGTTAACTTATTAAGGTGCAAAACAAAATTTTTCTCAAATATACAAAATGTCTTCAAGTCACTTTAATTTTAATTGGCTTTAAAAATGTACTAATGAATAGGATGGTATAAACCGTTTTATTATACTTAAATTATTTGTAAATATACGTATAGTTTACAATATGCAGTTTTCATTATCACGTTTTAATACTTTGCTTGTTACAAAAAAATATAAATAATAAATAAATAAAGAGTAAAATGTCGAACTGTTGTTTATATGTATAATTACAAAATATTAAGCACGAAACCCTTAAACCCTATCTATCCTTATCTCGAATATAAATAATAGTTATTTGGCTTAAATTCTACATGATTTACTACTATACATAAATGTTGTAATACGAAGTCTCCTATATTAAAAGTGGTTTTAACTTAATTCTATGAAATTTCATCATTTATAAATTCGTTTCATAGTAGCTCTTATAGTTGGTGACCTTATCACGTACTCTTTTATTAGTTGTTGGTTGTGGATGTTGATAGGCTTTAAAGTCTTTTGCTGACGTTGAAGCTGGTACATGACGTGCCACCATCTAAAAAAAGAAAAAAGTGATTTTAATATGTGCATGGATTTTGGATATTTATAAAATTATGAAATATTCATAATTCGAAATTCACAACTTAAATTCCTAGCCAAAAAAATAAGTTACGAACTCTTGGATCGATTTCAAAATTATAATATAATTCATAATAATAGTAATTTCTCTACAAATTTGAAACGGAGCTTAAAGCCAAGGTTTTATTGAGTTCCTAAAACCTACAGATTATGTTTTGAGACTCCAATTTATAATTTATTTGCGCTTTAATATAATCAATTAATTAATTAAAAACTGTTGTTAAAAAAATATTGTTAAAAAATACATGATGTATCAAATTTTTGACAAAAGTTTATCAAAATAATTTAAGAAAACTTCACTTGTTTCAACTTTTCGTATTTTATAGTAATAAATGCGCGATCTCCAACTGTTTTAGATAGAGTTTAAACTTTTAAAATCATGAAATATGAAAGGAATTCTGCTGCCGGAATCGAGTTAATCATCTAAAAAGTCTACAACAAATTGTGGGTTTCAATTTAGATTATGGAAATTACAAAATGTTATGGATCAAGGGAGTATGTCTCAAGGAGCCTATTTAGGCGAGCATGTCAAACCATCCACTATTAAACAAACAATAAACTATATTTCTAATTGCTTGGCAAAATTTAAGCAACATTTTTGAAAGTGTATGAAATAGCTAATTTCGGTTTAGCTTCAACCAAGCACGTTGAGTTACTTTGATGATTTTATAGACGTGAATGATTATGTCATCAACGAGCTATCTATCAACTGGGTCGATCATATTTTAAAATTTTATTATATTGATATAAATCAATTACCAATTACTAAATAAAAGAAGAAAAGAAAAAAGCAAATGTTTATCAAATGCTGCAAATGACAATGTTAAATTTTAACTTAAACTTGTTATTCTTATCCAAAAAAGTTGATGTTTCTCTCACAAACTTTATTTCCTAAAAATAAAAGCAAAAAACCTTTTTAATCAAAAAATCCTAAGAGATTTTTGATGCATAATTGCATTTTATGATCACAAATTAATACGGCACTGAAAGAACTATATACTTTCTGTTCCTGTACCAACAAAATTTTTCAGAAGAGAGTGAAAATAATAATTCCACTCTCTATCTAATGTTGCTACTTTCTGCTATACAACATTTCGTGAACGAAGTAAAAAATATCACAAATTTGTACGAATTTTCAATAATGGTACGAAACTATTCTTATTCTCTCAAATTTTTCAATTTGTGAGTTTCTGCTCCAAAAGTTATAGAACGAACAGACCAGAAATCCATCAAAAATTTTGTTAAAAACTTTATTTTAAATGAATCAGTCAAATGTTTTATACTCGTGAAGGTGATAATACTGCACTAAATACCTTAGTTTCAATCGCCTACTCGTACTTTCTTGATGAACTTAAAATAAACTCTTAAACAAATAAGTATGAAAGTAACCAATTTGGTTATAAATTTAATGGTAAGCTTTTGTCGTGACATATTATTCATTGCAGTAATCCCCAAAAAGAAAACCAAGATAAACACGTAACTTCTGTGATATAAACATTGGCGTATAGGTACATATGGAGCCATATCGCAAGCGAGCAATTAGTGGATCGTAAATGTTAATATTTATTTTTAGAAAAGCTATCAATTTAATAAATTCAAATATACATATATTTACTAAACAAACGATAAGAAATTCTTAGGAACTAAATATGATATTCCAAATGAACCCTACATACATTTTACCTGTTTTTTCCTTCTCAGGAAGTGAGAAAATCTTAACTTTTACTTTTATACTTTTAGAATTCATGTGTATATTTTGTAATTGTTAATATATTTAGGTGAAATATTATGTAAAAATTGTCTGTATAATTTTACATTTCATTCGTTTGTCACGTATCGACTGTTTTCGCGAAAATTGCATTTTTTGATAACTTTGACCTATTAGTAATCAGGACCACAACTAGCTTTGGAGTTGAAATTTTGGCTCAGATGTTATCTTTTCTGACATGTCAAAACATGAGCAAAACTGAATGTTTTTTTAAGTTTCATACGAATGTTATGTACATCTGCATGTAATATTATTAAAAATCAGTAAATATGGAATTAAAAACAGAAGGTACGGGGAGTTTTTTCCGTTATATCCCAAATAATTCCCCATTCAAGTTTCTGTTGTAACTCAACTTTGCGTTTAAACTTCGTTAAAGCCCACCGTGCTCTTCTCAAAAAAACCAGTTCAATTGTAGTTTCTTAATTTAAAGATAAATAAATAATTAACATACCGTATCCTGCTCTTTAAAGCTGGTAAAGTTATTACCACCCTTCCAACTACAATTGGTCATATCATCTCTTTGTGTCGACTTCGCTGACATCTTCTCAGAAGTAGTTGGTGTTGTTGCTGTTGTCGATGCTATTGATGACGCATCGAACAGTTTTCTGTCAACTGTATCACGCTTTTTGTTTTTCGATTTAAAACGTCCCGAACGTGATATTGTAAAGTTTCTCCTTTCATGACTGTATTCACAACGTCGCTCTTCCTCATTCAGGATACTGTCCAGATAGTTAATGGGTTCATGAGCGGTCATAGTGTTACTCATGTTGTTTATTTCGCAAGCTATACAAAAAAAAGTTAAAGCACACCACTAGAGTAGAGGTCAAAAGAGAGTTAGGAAGAGATGCAGAGAGCGAAACAATATATTAACTTAATTTTTTTCTATTGTTCTTTTTTTCTTTTTAAGAGTTACTATGTCGACATTAACAGTTTTGGCCAAAAATATAATGGTAGTATACTAAGGTCAAAACCTTTAATAGGAAACGAGTTGCTGCACCGAACCAACGTTAATGACACGAAAAACGCGACTGATTGCGTTGGATTGTCGTCGGTCGGTTTGTTGGTCGGTCGAATGCAATGAGCGAGTTTCATGTGTTTAAGCTGTTACTGTTGTTATTGTTGTCGGCACAATACCAACAATCTCAACTTCAGTTATTGTATTTGTTAGAGGAGGAAATAATAAAAAAATAAAACGACAATGGAAAAAAATAAAAAACAATTTGATCGAGAGGGGTACCAATGGTAAAAAATACCCTCGAACAAGAACAGAGTAATATTGTTTGTACACAAAAACAATAACAACATCAAAAAATATACTACCAACAACAACAACAGCAAAAGAATAAACAACAAAAAAGATGGTAGGTACTTGATTTATTAATAAATGAAATAAAATTATAGAAAATAAAAAAAAATAAAAATATACCGATATATCTACAAGTTGTATGTAATTGTACTCGTAGAAGGAAAATGTTTCAACTGAGTTGTGCGAGACAAACGACACCCGAAGTTGATGGTTGGTGCCATTGTTCTGGTGCTCAAAGTGCGGTGTTATAGAAAAGAAAACAGAAACCAAAAAAAAAATCAAGAGATATAAACGGGTTAGAGATTGATAACAGCTCACAGACAAAGCAAACAGTGGTTTCATTTATTTATATTCCTATTTTTTATTTTATTCAAGAACTTTCAGTCAAAAACAGTTACCTTAGACTTTAAGAACCTTGACAATGCAATTTATAGACTTAGGGCCGGTTTTATTGTATTTTATTTAGATTTACTTCCATTTGTATGATACTTTATGGTAAACTGTGAGTTAAAATTTCAGTTAACATTTAGACTGACCATTATGGAACTGACCCTTATTTACTTACTAAAGATAACCAACTTGGGCTTACTTATTTGGCATTCAATCCATTACTTAAGGCTTCCAATACTCTACATCCATGGTAAATTTTTTTTCCAATATGCTAGACCATTTCAACTGATTTGAACTATTACTTGAACATCGTTTGAATGTCACTATTCCACGATATCCGATTACACAGCGTTGCACGAGGTGCGTGCACCAAAATAAAAGTTCTTTGTCATAAAAATTTTTACTACCCGACTTCAAAGAAAAGTTACTACCTGAATCAAAAGGAATAGAAAGGGCGTTTAGTAATGCAAAATTTCAGCCAATACACTGGTGAATGTGCTGGAAAATTCGGTCATAAGTCACATCTTGAAACATATGCTGACGACATGGTGATACTAATCACTGGAAAATTAAAAATTTTCATCATCAGCGATATCAGGAAAACGGTGCTCTCTGAACTGTAAGAGTGAGCTAAGAAGAACGTGTTGAGTGCTATGAAAACTACCCAGCTTAACTATATTTAAATATAATAGAGTTTTTTTTTGACTTTGGGATGAGCGTTGGGCTGTTATGGGACATTGTAAATAGTGGGGTCGGCAACCGCACTTTATCCACTAAATCTACGCAGCAGGTATTGGACCTTTACTGTCCTATGAAATCCAAACAAACTTGGTGAGTCACGTCTAAATACTACCTAAGTATATCTTGGATATCATAAATTCTATTGTTATTATTTGGTATCAATGATAACGTTTGATCAATCGTATAAAATGAATGCTTCCACTTGGAGGATCGAGCACTGGTGTCATCACCGGAAGCAACGAAATGCCAGGCTTTGCTGATGTTTCAAAAAGAGATTGTGAGACGGGCTTAGAATCTACTTGAGCGCAGTGACGCTAAACACATTGCTTAAACTACCCAGCTAATAAAGCGTTTTCAGACGCAAGCTTATGTTACGAGTATTGGCAACGAACGAGCCGATTAACTTGTTCGAAAACAATCAGACATTTCGCCATTACGAATTTTCTACACAGAACTACATATGTATATAACTGACCAAGGCACCTAATTAATCATAGGCCAAGTTTGAGCCAAGAAAGTATCAAGAACATATTACGGGTCAAAAAGCTTATAATATATATTTATAAAGCGGTACTACGGGGCTCTTCGCAATCGGCACTTTAGCTGGGAAGCTAGATTTTCTACGGAGATGAGGATGGCGTAAAATCTATACAACACCCTTGTGAATGCTCTGCAAGTAAATGTTTTCGGTACCTTCGTGACAGAGTATTTGAATAATAAAAACCTTGTAGCAATTGCACGATTAGTATATTAGTCTCATTTGAGGCTCGGGATGGTTTCGGTCATAACAGGCATCTTTCAGGCATCACATTAATCATTTTAGACCACAGGATATTCTTCACCTTTGATCGATAAGCAGAGCCCCATATGTGTTAAGATGGCCGTATTGCTGCTGCCTTGAAAGTTCCATTTCAATGCTTCTCGGCAGATTTCAGTTGGTGATTTCTGTATCTTTTCAATCCATTTTAATTTTCGCCGCATGGGTTGGACGAAAATCGGACATTGTTGTTGTTGAAGCTGGTACTAGACCACTCTGCGAGACCATTGTTGGTGTGCACTTGTAAATTGTTTAGCAAAGCGCTATTCTGTAGTTGATGAAGGTGAAAGAAATGGAGACATGCCACCATTACGTAGCAAATTTGCTACGTAATGATTTGCGAGCATTATTTATATAGGAAATTTGTCTAATGTCGCCATGATTTTTCTTACCTAATGCAAAGTTTGACCTTCAACTAACAAAACTGTTTACTGAGAACTATTATCTTATCTTAATTGAAAACAAATGCATTTATTTATTTAACAAGCAATGCGAGCTCTTATTTGAAATTTTTCGAGTTTTAAACAAGTTTTTCACCAAAATACACACTTACTATGTACCAGTACAGTTAAGAAAGATAACTTTCCTTTATCGCACATATGTAAGAGTATTAATTATTTCAGCTAATAATGCGCAGTGTTCCACAACCTAATTTTTGTAATAGTTAAACCTTAGAAGATTAAATTGGAAAGACAAAGTCAAAAAAGCTCGCACAGCTTTCTATGCATGCAAAAAGAGTTTTAACAAAAGATGTATAATTCAATTCAGGTTGTTACTTTACACTAACTCGGTAGCCAGTCTGTATCAATGGCAGCAATCAGCAGTCAAACAAAGTCAAATCTCATTCGGGCGAAATTCGTAATATAAAAAAATTAAGTCTATCGTTTTTCGCGTGAAACTCAGGATAAGGCTGATTATTTTTATCAAGGTCAAAATTTAAATAAATATCTCCCCAAGACTTGCCAAAATGGTATGAAAATGTCTACTTTTTCAACAGAATCAAATATTTTATAATAAAATAACGAGTACTTTAAAATTGCACTGACAACAATTTAAGTCCAATCCCAGGAAAGTTTAAAATAAGGCTGTCCTTAAATTGATTATCAATTTACAAAATAAAAGCTATGTGATTTTTTGTGCAGTTTTATAATGTTTATTGAAATATTAGCTGACATATGTTTGCATGTTTCGTTAGAAAGAAAAATGTTTGACCCAGCGTTTTCTTTTAAACCGTTTAAGGATATTATACGATAATGCAATACTTTGAATTTAAATTAATATTTTCGCTTTGGAAACTTAAAATTTTGATAAATTCAAAAAACTAATGTTTTAAAAGTTAGCTAACGCACTTTAAAAGCAATATACAAATTTGTATTATTGAATAATTAAATTTATTTTATTTAATAAATGGCTTTATAAACGTATGAAAAAATATTTTTAGCCAATTGCATTTTATGTGTTATAAAAAATAAGGTTTAAAATCTTATGAAATAAAGGAATCAAGGGTATCATGTATTAAACAGTACAAAAAGATGTTGATTTCTTTAGCAACAGTACGTTTATATATATGTCGTTGGCGCAATATCATTTTTACATCAAGAATTTTATTTACATACTAATACATATTTATTACTAATATTTATTACTAAAATTTATTACAATGTTAACAAGTTGTAATAAATAGAGTTTATTTCTATCAATACGTATATATGCGTGTATTTATGCATTATTTTATAAATAATTCATAGATATACGTGTATATATGTACCTATTTGCGCTATTATATGTATATGCTGACAAGAAGTTACGAGCGTATGTTGTGTTCCTTAATTTACAAAACTTTATTTCTTTTTGAGCGACGAACGGACATAGTTTCTAAACCATGCTATCGCGTTCTAAGTTAATATGCTGTTGCGACGGATGTTGATTCTGCTGCTGTGATGCTTGTTGTGCGTTTCCAGCTGCTGCGGTTGTTGCCGCATGTTGTCTTGATGGATTTCGATTAAGAAATGTTCTCACATTTTCCTCAGTGTAGTCAATAATCTTACGTTTCTTTTTTCTTGTGTATTGCTGTTGCTTAAGGTAGATTTTTAAAATTCCTTTGACCGTTATAAATGTAAGCCCTCCAAGTAGAGTACGGTGTAAAGTATTTTCTATTGACTCAAAAAGTAAGCGTCCGACAATTGAAGAAATCGTTGGTAAAAGTAGAGCACCACAAAAAACGCGAGTCGCCGACACTGGATCAGAGAGTGTCGGAGTCGCTGGATTTTGGAGACCAGGTTCTTCTTCCTCTTCCCTAATTAATATTAGACAAAATCAAATTAAGCCTTTCTAAAATAGGTTAAGTTTGTAAATTTAAATGCACAGCCTTTTAAAATATTATGGAAAACAAAAAAAAAAGCACAAATTAAAAGTAGTAATGATTTCTGTTTTTTAAGCAACGATAGAAATTAATTGATACTCATAAGCACTTTAAATGTCAATAAAAGTATGTTACGGAGTATACCGACAACTCTCTCTGTTACTGAATTCATTACATTCATTCACTCATGTCTTAAGATTTGACAATTTTAACTTTTTAAAAAATCATCCCTCGGACTTTTATATAAATTTGTAGTGGAAGTTTCAGCCCAGCAAAAGCTCATGCACCCAGATGGTGGCGAAATCTTTGACTTTTCAAATGCACATTGCAGCTAAAAATGTTACAAATATATCAACGAAAACAGAGTACGTTTCAAATAAGGGTGAAAAACATCATATTTGCGAAATGCCAACACTCTTAAATATGGGAAGTTTTTATATATAAATGCTTATTGCTCATGTAGGCGAAGCAGCAAGGATCAACCTTTGCCCAACTCAATAAAGTACGGAAGTCAAGCATGATCACACACACAGACCAACCTGCGAATATTTAAATCGAATGTTAAATCAGTGCTGCCAAATTCTGACGAATAATGTCCCTCACAAGTACACCGACAAGACGAATACAAACTTTTGGAAATTTCTGCTTGGGACAGATATTGAAGAGTTTGCGGCATCGCACAATATCGGATCATGATTTTTATTTTCTACCAACCGCACCCATACCTCAAATGAGATTATGAAAAGACATGGATTGGTGAAACGATTAGGAAAGACGGTATATAAACTTGTCGATCAGCGGCTTCTTGGAACCCACTGGTAGACAGATGAAGAGGAACATTACGACTCCGAATGAAAATAATTTCTCAAAAATCAAAACAACTGGCACAGAATAAGCAATCCAGAAATTGAAATAGCAATAGAAATTTTGTTTAGGCCCTACGCTTCAACGAAGTTATAGTAGTAGGATACGAATTGTTTCCTCTCCCTTTGGCATTATTTTCTAAATCAACTATAAGAGTTCACGCGTTTTTACTTTGGTAAAATTAAAACTTAAAAGAATAAACAATTATGAAACTATTTTTATCTAATATCTATTGCGTAATACTTACGGGTACGGAATTATCAAGCTCATAAGAGGAAATTTGCGTGCCACACTACGTCGATTGCGAATCAATCGAATGACAGCATCTTCCCAGCGAATCATGCGACCAAGCACAAGGCCAACTGGAATAGCTGGTAATCCAATTAAAAGCACAAGTGGATCGCCGTTTTCCATTAGTGCCAAACCTTTCTTATGGCCAACAATCTATACATTAATAAATCTGTCAAAAACCATTCGAAACAAATGCAAGACAAAAGACAGTTACCTGCAAGAAAGTAACCGCACCATATGTGACAGCTGTCCAATATAGCGAACCAACAAATATGCCCGCAGCTAAGAATGGACTCAAACGTTTTATAAGATTATCGAAAGCTTCCAATATATTGGCAAATTTCCCCATTTGTGGAAATACAATAATATATTCGGTTTGGCATTGCTGGCAGGTAACAGCACGCAAAGCGTTACCCTTTTGCTTCTCATCCACCCAACGATAGAGACAACTTTGATGCACCCATTTCGTAGTGCCACGACACTTGCATGGTTGCACCCAAGCTGCCAGTTTGTTATCCTCATCGGTGGCAAAACAAATCCAACAGCTACGTTCATTATCTTCAATAGAATCACCCCCGGTTTGTGCCTGTACATCTGCTGCTGGTTGCATAGTGGCTATAGATGATGTTGAAGCAACAAAATCTAGTTCACTAAGAGAAAGTTTTTGAAGTGTCGTAGAGGATGTGGCAGGTGTGACAGTATTTGATCTGCTTTTTAATAATAAATTGTCAGAGGTTTCTAAATTATCTGGAACAGACTCTGTTACTGCCTCTGCTGGTGCAGTTTCAGCTTTAGACGCAGTATCTATTGTGGATACTGAATTGTGAAGATCCATGTTTTGGCGACTAGTTCAAGTACTGTAAGCTTCCAAAATAAGTTCGAAAACACTGCAATAACAAGAAATTTTCATTTTATTTTAAGTGTGTTAACTAAAGGTTTTTAAATTATTTCCAACTATGTACATATGAGTTAATTTGAAGTCAATCAAACATACAGCTTTGGAATCTAAAACATGCGCTTAGAAAAATTCTATACTTTAGAAGATAAAAAGTTTAATTGCACGCATTTAATTCAGGTTGAAAACAATTTCACCTCAGAAATATGATGTACAACTGCCTAAAAATCAGTTAATGTGACGATTTATTCATACAAGAGATTTTGAACAAAGACAAAAATGTATTGAATTTGTCACAGTTTGCAATTGAAATTTATAGAACTCAAGGCTTCGAAAAATTGGATCTCGATGTACCTACACAGCAAAATTTATCTTAGTTTTTCAAATATTCATATTCGAACTTCAACTCTATATATTTCAAAATCTAAGATATCCATTGAACAATTTTACTTAATCATTGTTTGTTAAATTTGCCGAGGTGCGCATGACCCAGTGATCCATTTATTTTTTAAACCTTACACTTTATGTCATAAGCCTTTGACAAGCAGTTGCACGTTAGCTTCAAATAAAGGTCCTTTATAGTGGGAATGAGATTGAGCTATAGAGCCGCGTGTCTTATATGTTAGTCAATTTTATTTCTTCTGACACAAAGATGAGAATGATTGTGATTCAAAGAAAAATTATTCCTTTGAACTTAATAGCACTTCAATTATTCATGTTTTGTTAAAATAGTTCATTTATCAATACAGCTGGAAATCTAAATGTATTTGATGAAAATTTGACAAATAATTTAGACTTCAATTATGATTTTAGTCCACTGTATTATATATAGGTGCAGATACTGAAACTGCCTTTTTGGCAATGTCATACAAAAATTGTTCTATCGGTTTGTGTAAATATTTCCACTTTGAATGCAAATAGTATTTATCGCTCCGAGTTTTAAGTAGATTTTTTTTTAAACTATTTTTCCCTTGAGTTATTTGCTAGAAAAACGAATAAAACTACTTAAGTAAATAAGATGTTTTCTACTTGACAAGATCCGAAATTTTTCCAATAATATCGACCCCACTACTTATTTCTTTATTCATCGTATGAACAAAATAATAAAAAATCATCAGCATTTAAACTAAATATGGAACACTAGTTATATGTTTAAAGTATGACCAGGTTACAGCATCAGGTCTCAATCGGTTGATGTCATCTATTAAATTCATCTGAACATTCACAAATAAGCATTCGTGGTAAATCAGCAGGAGGAAATACGATATCCGTGGCGCAGCGATTTGACGATGTTTTTTGATAAAACACGTCAAAACAAATCGAAAATGTGGCTAGCAAAGTAGGTGTTGGATATATTATAGATTGATCCGCGGCCGAAGGCCGCCGGGAAAACGCTGTTGGATTTTTGAGTTTTAAGTCCTTAGATTTTATGTATAATTACTGTGGCTATAAAAGCCGGTGTTGTAAATACTACAGTATGTAAACATTTTTTAGTATCGATATTTCGAAGACCAAACGATTTATCGATTTTTTTTTTAATATTTTTGATTATTTTCGAGCTGTTCAAAATCAAATGTTTAAGTATCGATATTTCGAAAACCAATCGAAATTGCCAGAATTGATTTAACAACTAAATTTTATCCCAATTTAGGGAATTGGAATCAATCCTCAAGGTTTCACATTAGGCTGGCCCTTCAAGGGCCACTAGTAGTGGTTGAAGAATGATAATAGGCATCATCAAGCGCTAGACAGAACCACACCAACTATTATTTACTCTTTCCAAAAATGTCACGGACGGGGAGGTAGACGGCATGTTTTACTTTAAGTTCGAAATTATTTTCGAGTCTAGTGGATGAAAATTTTGTATGGACACAAGTATTCACTCGATGGTAGAGGTACAGCATTTAAATTTCTATTCAAAATAAAATTATTGAAGCGACCCAGGAGTACCAAACTTTTTGTTTTGCGACACCCAATCATTAGTCGCGGCTACGACTAGTTCTCTTTTTAACAATGTTATTATTTGTAGAAATGTATGTATGTACATGTGTACATTTCTCCTACAAAATACGTGTCAATTTGCCTAGTTAAATGTTAACATAATAAAAATGCAATAATCTGCATTTTTTAAATTTATTTTATTACCTTTGTTGTTTTGCTTCGCGTCTTTTTCTATGCAACTGTGACTGTTGTAACTGCGACGACGATGACGTACATCGACTTTTCTCGGACGAGGCTACGAGGTCAAATTAAATACCTCCAATTCCACCAAATTTCTATCATAAAATTTCTTTTTCTCCTCTTTCTTCACGTACGTTTTTGACAAATTTCTTCTTTTCAAAACGTTTACTATAAATTTTGCACCAAGGTTCCTTAAACACAAATGATTTTGTTATTTTCTTAATTTTTTCGATTAATTTTTGTCAGAAACTTTTTTGGGACGAAGAAGCTAAAGAATTTTTTTCCTTTTATTTGCCCATTCACTGTCACTTGGGCGCATTATATTCCATATGACTTTTCATTTGACAGCGGCGGAAATGATGTGACAGTTAACACATTCCACAAGTAGAAGTGCTTATACAGTAAACCCAAGTTAAGAAAATCGAAGTGGTTCAGTTTACAAGTCCCCTATTATATATTTAGCTATTATTTCGCAAGATCTGACTGCTTAAACAGGTTTTCGCGACATTTTGTGCTATATCATACATTCATATGTATGTGAGCCATTATTTTTGAAAGTGGTATAAGTTCCACTTTATTAAGTATTTTGATATGAATTCTATAATATTTATTCCATTTTTTCTTCTCAACAA
Source organism: Meiosimyza decipiens (assembly GCA_963680825.1). Classification (NCBI taxonomy): domain Eukaryota; kingdom Metazoa; phylum Arthropoda; class Insecta; order Diptera; family Lauxaniidae; genus Meiosimyza; species Meiosimyza decipiens. The sequence continues at coordinate 89,591,834 of OY804259.1, read as the reverse complement.
AGAGAAATTTATACTACTATATAGTGGTGTAATTTTTTTGTTTACCTTTTTATTTTTTGCCAATGTTATAGCATTAGACCAAAAACAATTCTCACAAAATTCCAGCTTCTTAGATCAAACTTGAGTTTGTTTCCCATTTTATTGAAATTGAACAATAATACTTTCTTACTAAAACATAGAAAAAATATGCCATGAGTGCCAAGATATAGGGTTTTAGGTTGCCCAACCACGCCCAAACTTTTCGTGTAACTGAAAATGCAAACATGCGAAAGATCTTAAAAATTTTGCCAAAATAATTTCGGCTAAAACAAAGACCAATGGGGCCGAACAAATAAAACCTTTCTAATGTTTTATTTGCCTTTTCAGCCACATGCAAAATTTCGGAGAATTTCAGCTGCTTTTATGCAAAATAAAATATAAATTTTTCCAATGCTTCGCTATGTCGCCGCACAAGTAACGATGTTGCCACTGCAAGAGATATATGTACATACATCTAAGTCCTCATTCACTGGCACCCAAGAATTATAGTCAATCAAATCAAATCAATGTGACAAATATCTCGTAGAGCCTTTCCGAGCTTTATCCTATGTATGTGAAATAGAATCACATACATCAATGAACATGAAATATTTTATCAAGAAGTAAACTTATGTACAAAACTTAGTCTTTTTTTTCAACAATGGTGATGAAATTTCATTCTCAGATATATATTTATATATCACCATCTATTTTAACAAGACTGCCCATTTTCGTAAAAAAATGCCATTGCAAGAGTTTTCGCTAGATCCAAAATTTACAATAATTAGTTATTCTCAAAGAGGCTTTTTGACACCGTGCTATATATTTGCGATGTTTGAAAATAAAACGAAATATTGTAAATGTTACAAGATTTATGATATAAATCTAACTGTTTAACGTGATGTAGAATCAAGTATTAAATTATTCCAAAATATAAATAACGTGCAATAATAGTCTACGCGCAAAAATAACTTAACTAGTGCCCAACTGCAAGCAAAACATTTCATTACATCTTAGGAATCATCGAATTTAAAAAAGCGTTTGCAAATTTTTTTAGTTTATAAATAAAAATATTTTCAAATATTATTCTTTTCCAGATGGTATTTTTATCATTCCAGCATTGTTAGTCCAATTCATTAGCTTGCGCCGATCTATCATGTCCACCACCATCAGCACCGTTGCCACTTCTATTGCCATCTTGTTCTTCTTCATCGTCATCGAAGCCTTGGAAAAGTCTTGAAAACAAATCGCCAAACATACCACCCATTAGACCACCACCAACTGGTGCCGGTGGTTGTGCACCGAAGAAGAGCATACCAATTTTCAGAAGATATTTTTCAAAAGAAGGATCTCGACTCAATGATGGCTTGTATAGATCGCACAGTGCACGAAAAGTATCCAAGCGTCCCGTATCAATGCATCGAAATAAAAAGTGTACAAAGTTAAGCAGCGGTAATGGATACACTGGTGCCCGTTTGACAATCTGCGGATGATTTGTAGTATAGGCAATAAATGTGCTTTCCGCAGTTTTGCGATCCTTAAGACAGAGTTGCTGCAACACTGCTTGCACAATAAAAAGATCAGTCTCACTGATGTAACCCTTACGTTCACTTATTTTAATTAGAATTCGGCCACAGAGAACACCATCACGGCATAACAAATAATGATGACGAGCCTGCTCGATGCAGCCTTCAGCCAAGAGTACCTGAGCAATTAACTTATGCATGGTTGGATGACCCAGATTATTGCCTGATATGTCGCCGCTCCATTTAACAGAACGATTCTATGAAAGAAATATTGATTATGAACAATTTTTTATTATACATTTAATTTAGCAAAATAGAAATTTGGATATTAACTTATGAATATTGTTCAGTTCTAAAGCATGTTCTAAGCTCTTTAATGTAATTTGCGTTTTTTATTCTGATTCCATAAATAAAAAGCAAATATTTCTAAAATTTATTTTCGGAATGGCTATGACTGTTAAAAGTTTTCAAGTGTATTTTATTAAAAACTTGTATTTACATTATAAGTATGGCAATAAGAGTTATTTTTGAAAAAGGTAAAAAGTTGAACTGCCACTTTCAAACGAAGTTTGTGATTTTTAAATAATTTACGTGTTTATATATTAATAGAAAAATGTATATTTCAGCTCTGAGCTACGCAAATCTTTTGAGAATTTGCTTACGGGAGCTTCATAGATTAAAATGATTTAACGAATATACATATATTGCACAAAAATCGTACAGAATTATAATGTGTAATGAATAGGTTTGTATAATTTAATGACGACTTTGTAATTTCAAAATTTGATAAGAATATTTTAATGGCAGAGAGAAATAACAAAACTGGAGCATTTTAACTTTTACCGTTTCCCAAGATTTTTTCTTGTATTTTTGAGTGTAATGCATTTTGATTTATTTATTATTTTTATATTTCCTTTAATTAAAAAGAATAGATAGCTTGTATCATATTTCATTTTATAAGAGGTCAAAAGTTTATTTTTTGTTGAAACTGATGACGTTCATTTGAATATTTCTTTATTATTTCCTATCCAAACCACAGTACAAAAACGATTTGATCTAGAAAAACGGCACACGTATGCGTCATCTCATCCTATTCATACCTTCAATAGATATTTTAGATGTGAGGGAGAGAAATTTAAATTTTGTAGTGCATACTGTGTCATAACTAACAGCAAAATAGTATTTATGTTTTGTTTTTTTAACGAAAATATATGGTACACATTCCAAAATATATTTATGACGATAGAAAAATAATTTTATTTTTAGTACTTTAATTTATAGGCAAAGCCCTATACTTTTACATTAGTTTTGTATTTTAAACAAATATTTAGTATACTACTAAAGGGTGTTTTTTTTAGAGGTATAGAGCTTCGAATTGAAATAAAACACAAGAAAATCGTTTTAATGTCCATAAATTTGGCTTTATTGGAAGGATAATTTTATGCCATTAATGTTTAAATATGATTTCGGGCATGTGGCCGCCGCGGCTGGCTCGAATAAAGCCAATTCTACAGGTCCAATTTTGAAACACTTTTTCGAGCATATGGGGCCGTATGTCGGCAATAACGCCACGAATGTTGGCTTCCAAGTCCCCTAACGTTTCTGGTTTGTTGGTGTAGACGAGCGACTTCACATATCCCCAAAGAAAATAATCCAATGGTGTCAAATCACACGATCTTGGTGGCCAATTGACAGGTCCATTCCGCGAAATTATGCGCTCATCGAATGTTTCCTTCAATAAATCGATTGTGACGTGCGCTGTGTGGCATGTAGCGCCGTCTTGTTGGAACCACAACTCATCCACATTCATGCCATCCAATTCGGGAACAAAATAGTCGGTTATCATGGCTCTATACCGGTCTCCATTAACGGTAACTGACTCTCCAGCATTATTTCGGAAGAAGTATGGCCCAATGACTCCACCAGCCCATAGAGCACACCAAACAGTCAGTTTTTGTGGATGTAATGGCGTCTCAAGGGTCTCATGTGGATTCTCTTCACTCCAAATGCGGCAATTTTGCTTGTTGACGTAGCCATTCAACCAAAAATGAGCCTCATCACTGAACAAAATTTTGCGATGAAAATCAGCATCGAGATCAATCTCATTTTCGGCCCATACACCAAAATCACGACGCATTGCATGGTCTCGCGGCTTTAATTCTTGCACAAGCTGGATCTTGTAAGGTCGCAAGCCAAGATCTTTGCGCAAAATCTTCCATAAAGTTGATGGACAAAGCTCCAATTGCTGTGCACGGTGGCGAATCGATTTATTCGGGTCCTCTTCAACATTTTGCTCTACACCGGCAATTGTTTCTTCGGTGCGCACTGTTCGACGTCTCTGCGGATGCGTATTATCACATAGAGTAAACGTAGTGCGAAAACGATCCATGGTTAACCGAATTAATTGCTCTGATGGACGATTATGTCGACCATAAAATGGACGGAGCTTGCGGTAAACTTCGCGAACTGAACCATTATTTTCGAAATAAATTTGCACGATTTGCAAGCGTTGTTCTTTTGTCAACCTGTTCATGATGAAATGGCAAACCAAATTGAACATAAATGACATTAGAATTGTAAGATTTGACCATAAAATGCCAGTTTAATCTCTAGTCGAAAAACAAACCTCTAAAAAAAACACCCTTTACTAGTAGTCTTGCTTTTACTTTTCTTTTTCAATTTTATGCTAAATTTGATTTGAGGAATGATTTTCGAGTTATGGGAAAAATGGGCCACCGCTGAAATCCTTTTGGGATATTTCGATTTGTGGATAGTATGGGTAAAAACCGTTTTTAACTTCCTTAAATCGCCACCACAAAAAAAAATCCGTCACATACAAGGGTAATTTCTTCGGATATTACTTTCTATTATTAAGTCAAATATTTTCCCAGGAAAAAATTTTGCAACTTATAATTAATAAAACGTTTTTAGTTGTAAATAGTTGAGCAATATTTCAAACAAATATTTCTAACAAATATAATATATATTTTACAAAATTAATGTTTTTCAAAAACAGTTTATGAGATGATACATATGTATGTACAAAAAGCATTGCAAGTCTAACTCGTTTAAGAAAAATTAACTTTAGTCGCTAGTCCGGAAAGCCATATATGTACATATATGAATATGTTATTATATAAAATTGAGAATATATTGAAAGTTGAATTTTTGAGGAAAATTTTCAAGTCATGCAGCGTATATTTGCACATTTTAAAAAATTTTTAATAAACCTTCGATGCTCGTACCGCCTCAAACACGTTACATGAAAAGCCGTAAGTTAAATTTTTCACAATATATTTCGGATGCCGTGAGCCGACATATGGACTTTTTTATGCACACTGCAACGTGCATATGTGAAAATTACTTTATTCCTTTCGATTATTTTGGTGCTTAAGATTAATATCATGCTTAGCTTCAAAAGCGTTGTGTGGAATTTCTAACAGTCTCTTCGATTTCAATAAAATAGGCTTGGATAAGTAGGATATATAACGACACTCTCGAAAAGTAAAATTATGAGTTTGAATACGGCATAAAATTTTTATTTACGTATTCCTTCCTACATTCTCCCTTGAGTTTTTTCAATGTTTTTAGTTACTTTCTACTTAGTGGAGCTAAGCGAAGCTCTAGGGCTTGTCCTACGATAGGTGGCCTTAAAATAATTTTTTTTCTTCACAAAAAAGAAATTCACATCAATTTTGTTTCCTCAAAATACTTACAATCAATGTTTCTCTTTCCACAGTTGTGGCACTTAGTTGTGCAATAATTCCACCGATTCTCTGCATCCAGAGGTCGATTTCATCGCTGCCACCACGTTTTTCTAGGGTGTCAATCAATAACAAACCCAAATCGGCGGCACTGGTCTCTTGCTGTTTGGACAATAACTTTTGGGCACCACTGTTCAGCAACTCCAAACACTCAGCGAACTTGTTTTGCGCCGTGTATCTAAAGTATAATGTGCGATACATTTGATGTGCCTCATAATAGTTGCCCGATTCAATCGAGTTATCCAGCTTGGTTAAAACACGACTGACACCGCGTTGGCCCCGCTCCAAAGCAGCCATTTGTAAGCAAATTGTAAGAGTGGGTTACAGTATTTTATACTCTATTATTTGTAGCACTTATTAATTGCAGAGCTATAAAATTAAATTTTATCAAATATTTTCTCTTTTTTTTGTCTTTTGACAATAATTCTTTTAATTCTGCAATGGCCAGCGAAACAAACGAGAAGTGCAGAAAATTTTGACAAACGCGTTGACATGACGTCGGCGACAGAGTCGAAAAAGCAAAGAGAAATGTCAAAAGAGTTTATTCCAAAAGTTACGTTCAAGATTCATGTAAAAAATGTTCCTTCAAATGAAACTTCGGGTATTGTCAAAATTATCGCTATTTGCTATATGTTACCAGATGACCAAGTGCCATATTGAGGAAAAAAATTTAAAATTCTAGTGATTACTGGAGAATACGGAGATGTTCTTGTAACTTTTCATAATGTTTTTGTTGCAAAAATACCTAATTTGGCCATCCCAAATATAGGGATACTAAAATTGTTGTATTCAGAAAAATGTCTGATTAGCTGAAACGTACATTGAGAAACAAGGGTTTTTATTAAAAAACGCAGTGAAAATATTTCATTTAATTTATAATTATTAAAAATTTAAGAGAAATGCCAATTTGTTAGTGATAATGAAAAGAATACAATATCTTCCTGACAAGATAATCCTTGACAAGATAATCATACAGAAAATTTGATTCAAAAGTGCTCTGTGGCAAGGGCTAATGACTTCTGTGGCGGAGCAAAATTGTTAAGGTCGTCAGCGATATTTGAGGCAGTTAACAATTAACTGGCATCCCTAATCATCTATGATGTTAAATGGTTGTGCAAGTCAAGGTTTTTCCATTAAACGTCAAAACTATCGCAATTTTTGTCTTGGTAGATAAATAACTTTGACATTCACGGATTGTGTACATAAAGAAAATTTGTAGTTTAAAAATTTAAAACGGTTGACTTTTTAGCTTAAAATTACTTTCAATGAATATAGGATTTAATTCCACGTTAAGTCCTGGCAAAACATCGGTAATTCCCACCACCGCCGATTGCAGTACTGTCGCTGCGGTGCCATTGAAAACTATCGGTGTATGTGCCGGTAACGTCAGAAATGCATTCCCTTCCTCAAAATGGATAAAACTAAATGTTGGGGGGAAAATTTATACCACTACTTTAAGCACATTGGTGAACAAAGAACCCGATAGCATGCTGGCTCGTATGTTCTCCCAGGATGGAGCTATGAATCCCAGTGATGTTGATGAATGCGGTGCTTATCTCATTGACCGTAGTCCACATTATTTTGAGCCAATCGTTAATTATTTGCGACATGGACAGTTAATCATAGATACGAATGTTAATATGGAAGGTGTGCTTGAGGAGGCAAAGTTTTTTGGATTATACTCGTTAGTAGGGCAACTGGAGGCACTATTGTCCCAGGCGAATCAGTCGATGGACAATGTGCCTCTAACGCGTCGCGATGTTATTAAAGCATTAATACAAACATCAATTTTGTCGGAGATACGTTTTCAAGGAGTTAATCTGGCTGGTGCTGATTTGAGAAAGCTAGACTTTCGAAATATCAATTTTAAGGTAGTATGTGGTTTATTTGTTAAGGTACGGTTTTGCTAAAAAAGTCTCCTAAACTTATCGTCTCTGCTATAAAGTTATGATCCTTTGCCAAAAGCTTTCTCATTGAATTCATTCCGTGGAATTATCAGCTCTGACTTAAAGTTTCACTCAAATTTGCACATACATACATGTCGTCACCTAGCATCTAAAAAGCTTAAACCACAAAAAATTCAAAGTCGATTTTTTGATTAATTGTGATGCAGTTGACTAAACTAAATATCTCTACAAAGTTATATGTCTAATAATAAAGATTTTACTAACGAAATTCAAAAGACCGTAAAAACAAGTTTTTGAGTTTCATAAAACAAATAGACGTAGCGCACTAGTATAAAAAAAGTGAAACACAATATTCGAAACCTTTAGTTAACAATGTAAGCTTTAACTCTTTTCAATCTTTTACATAACAATAAATTTATATTTTTCCAGTATGCAACGCTTTTTGCTTCTGTATAAAACTAAAAAGTGTGGTTATGGCTTTTTGGATGTAAGGTGACGATATGTATGTGATTTAACAGGGAGAATGGATGTTGATCTCTCCGATACAACTAATAATTAGTTATTTTTTCAGTATGCCTGCATGCAACATTGTAATCTCTCGCATGCCAACTTAACACATTGTTGTCTCGAACGCACTGATCTGTCCTATGCCAATCTAGAATGTTCTCAATTGGTTTCTGTAAAGGGCTTGTGTGCTAACATGGAAGGTGCTAATTTACGTGGTTGCAACTTTGAGGATCCCACAGGTGTGCGCACGAATCTTGAAGGTGTGAATCTCAAGGGAGCGTGCTTGGAGAGCAGCAATATGGCTGGTGTAAATCTACGTGTGGCCAATCTTAAAAATGCAAATATGAAAAATTGTAATTTACGTGGGGCTGTACTTGCAGGAGCAGATTTAGAACGGTGCAATTTATCAGGTAGCGATTTGCATGAAGCTAATTTGCGTGGGGCCAACTTAAAAGATGCTGAATTAACGCTTATGGTGACGCCGTTGCATATGTCTCAGGCTATACGTTAAGGACCACTTGTTGAAACATTGTTTTAAATTTGTATCGCATGTGATTATTATTTTGTGGTTTATAAAAGGTTGACAATGCAATTACTAAGCTTATGCAGCCTTATTAATTAAGATTAAATATATTAATAATAGTGCTAGAATTAAAAACCAAATACCTATGTAAAGTACCGAAGACAATTACATTTTAGAAACTTCCCGGTTTCTCCATAGAAATGTATATGCGTATACATCAGCATCCCATTCGAAGTTTGTCTGTTTTCGGTAAAAACATTTTTGGGATTGAGAAGTTTCTATCGTATAGTTGTCTCTGAAAGTACATTATTGTTTGGATAAAAAAAGAGGTAAAAGACCTAATGCAATGACATAAAATGTCTTGAAATCGTGATCGGAGAAAGTATGTTAAGTTCTATTACTATAGTTGGAAAATTTTCTAAACTGTAATCTCAGTTAAAATGTAAATGCAGTGGAAACATCAGACCCAACTTAAAAAATACATGCGATTTGACGAATCGAAACGGAGTCTTATGTTTCTGAGGAATACATTTTTAAAGTTGTAGAATCGTAAATTTATCGTGTCCGGCATTACCAGAGCAACTACATTTTAGAGACTTCCCAATTTCCTCTTAGAAACTAACGAGACTGCAATTCTTAGTCATTTCAAGTTTTACTCAAGAAAAATGTTAAACACTAATTCGCCGATTAAAAATCAGCCACCAATTAAAAAGTGGGTGAAAAGTTAAACGCTGATTGAGATATTTATTGTATTTTCCGAAATAACTTTAACATATACATTTATATATATAGATGTATGTGTGCAATTCCCAAAAAAAAAAAATTGAAAATAAATAAAAAAAATTGTCTGCATCAAATAACAAGCGATATACATATGTACTTATTTTCAGATTAATGTGTTCTCATATTTCAATAAAAAGTGATAAAATAACCACATCTATGGTTAGCTATATAGTACATATACCGAGACATGAGTCTCCCCCACTTGCAATAAATATCGTACTTTATAGCTTATGAATTATAGCTCGTGGTGTTATAGGGATTCTAGTTCAAAAAGCACTTACATAAAATTGTGTGCACTTTTCTGACATGCTCGGTCGCGCATTTGGTAAAACAGGGTCGCACAGTGAGTTTATATTAAGTATCCTTGACCAAAATTCATTCCCGAGTTTCTTACCGTCCTACAAAATGTTAAAGGTTATTAACAGAATTTTTGGAAAAAACATTAGTTTTTTAAGATAATATCAAAGAAAATTTCTTTCAAGTTATCAGTTCTCAAAAACAATAATCTATTTACAGTTATTGTAGCTGTTATCTTTCTTGTGATACCCATATTTTGGATATCCAGACAGGGCTGCCCAACTGACTTAATTTTTACACAAGCTATATCCACGAGCTATGTCTCTGAAAGTCAACGTTTACACGAGCAAATTCGGTCTGAGAAATTCTTGTCTATTCTCTCTTGTGAATTTCTTTTGCGTTTACACACGGAAACTAGAATTTGTTTGTGCAAGAAAATTTCAAAGCAATTACTGCGTCAACCCGCCACAACAAACGTAAATTCAAAGCATAATATCAGCTAAAGAATAGAACGAAAGGGATTTCACGTGTACGACGTTTTCCCATCGTGCCTACAAGCAGGAAAACTTTCTATCAAGAGTTTCCTCGTGTAAACGCTGTCGAACAGAACAATGACACTACACCTAAAGTGATCTGGATAATCACACGTCTAGCCATTTCGTATAACATGATGGTACATGTGAACTGCCCTACATTCGTACACCACTGCATGAAAATGATGTCATCTCAACAGCACATATGAAGTGTATATAGCTTTACTTCTTACCCCTTCAAGTTTTGTGCTTATAAATTTATTATGTTCTACAAAGTACATACACACCTCATTAGATTTTCACCACATTCGTCATGGACAAAATTTGAGTTCTTGACTCGTTGAGGTTGGGAAAAATTTTCACAGCTTCGTGAGCTTCGCATCGAATCGCCGAAAAATTCTATTTCTGCAGCTGACGTGATTTTTCTGTCAAACCCCCCCAAAAAAGCAATTTTCTCTCGTTGAAAACCATCGAACAGCAAAAAAGAGGCCGAAAATTGAAAGAAGTAAATTGAACTAAAAGCAGCGCGATTGAAAAAAGTTAAAAGTTGGAAATCGCAAGGATAAAAGTGGTTTCTTCTGACACCCCACTCGCACCGACATCTTCGCGCATCGAAAGAATATTTTGCTGAGTTTTATCACTCTGCGCCGACTTTCGCTACCGTTGAATAAAAATTTGGAAAAAAGTGAAAAAAAATCGAACGAATCGAAGGCGGCCATAGTTTATTGTTGCAATAACAAAAAACGTAGTCGAGAAAGAGAGGAATATAGATTTGTTAGATTCGCTCTCGCCGCTCGCAACGAAAAAACGGAACGCAACGCGCCGCTAAACAAATACTAAACGAAAAACGTGGTTTCCCACCAAGTCCGGGAATTGATAAGTTTTGAAATTTTTGTAGGTTTTGTATTTGCCCAAAGAATATAAAAAACAAACGCGATTAAAATGGAAAACGAAAGCAACGCTGCCGCCGCCAGTCCAGTAATTGTTGCCGAAAACGGTGGCGCATCTGCAGCCCAAGAAGTTTCTTCTACAAGTAAGTGAAAAAATATATTTTTATAATTTTTGTTAAGAATAAGTTTGAAAAACATTTTTGGTAATAGATTTTTTTTATAAATCAAGGGCAAATAAATGCGCTACGACAACGTTTACGTTTTTTAGGCTGCGGCGATAGCGGCGTCAATGTGGCTGCGACGTCGGCAGCGCTCTGATCTACGCTTTGACGCCACGACGCAGTTGTATTCTAGAGGGCAGATGCAGCAAGAACAGTGGGTGCAAATTGGCATTTTTGTGGGAAAAATCTAGTTTATGAATTTTTGTTAGGTATGGGGTTTTAACTTATGTTTTCGGCATAATTTACTTAAGGAACCCATGTTTGTTTTATTAACCCCTAATTTTTTTACGAGGATTTGCTTAAATGAACTTGATCATAGTTTTCGAAATATTGTGACTTCGAAATTTTCACAAGTTTTTTTTTCAAAAAACCTTTAGTTTTTCCAAAAAATACGTTACTGATCCATAGTTTTAAAACTCAATTCATTTCTTCTAAAATAAAGTAAATTTTTTACCATTTTTATTTTGTGTTTTCCGTCTTTTTACCGGAAAACTAAATAGTTCAATTATTTTTTTTGAATTAATGGGTAATAACCACAATAAGTACTACTACCATTACAACAATAACATTTCTTCAGCGAAGCCGGTGTTGGACATATTGCAGAATGCAAATCTTGAATCGTGGCCAAAGGTCGCTCACTTACACTTACTTTTGTGTTGAATTATTGTGGCTATCGAAGCCGGTATTTCATATATTATAGCATGTAAGCGGTTAAAATATATTTTATTATTTACTATTTTAACGAATTTATTGAATAGAAGACATTTCAAAATTATGTAAATAATTGACAATTCATCAGAATGATTTTTTATTTTCGTTAAAAAAGGGTTAATATAAAAAAGTTTTGACAAGTGTGGCATGTAAGGGGGAATTATTTTTAATATGTAGTGTGGTATCCTCATTGGTCAACTACGGCTTAAAGGTGGTTTGGCATCGAAGCTGCAAGTTTTTTTGTGGCATCTGGCGGAATATTTCGCCACTCAGTTTCACAATCACATTTAGGTCTGGCGACTATGCTAGCGGTGCCATCAACTGCGGGCACTTGTATATTAACCAAGATTGAACTATGCCCGTTTTGTGTTTTGAGTCTTTATCGTGGTAAAACCGTAAATTTCTCTGTATGCCCAGATTTTCGTTACTTTGCAACAAATTGTCCTTGAAAATCTGAGGACATATTGATATTTCCTATAAAAGCCAAATTTCCGGTACGAGCAGCAGAACGTGTGATTGTTTTTAACTCCGTAATATCACTTTAGAATGAAATAAAGTTCAATAAAAGTTAACATATCTTTTAGGAGATACTCCTTTCTAATGTAATGAAAATGTGTTTGGCCCGAAACTGCGTTCTACATTAAATAGAACTATCAGCAAATTCAGATGCATGTGCATATCTATTTTTGAAAAAGTTATAAGTTGGGAACTCCTGAATTAATTTCTACAAAATCGGTACATCTGAAGAGTAATTTTAAAAGCTATAAAAATGGCATACCATCTTTACGGACGACCCCTAATAGAATTTGAAATTATTAATTTTTTACAAATCAGCCCCAACTTGTTCCAAGCTAGCGAACCAAAAACTTGATTTGGGGCCACTTTACGTGTAGCCTAGGAGTCTTGTTCTATGTATGAATGCCAAACACTGGTTTCGCTAGTCATATTACTTCTGCAGATAACTCTTGAACAACGTAAGAGTTTTGCTTGGCAGCGAATATGCCTGCTCTTAACTATGTCAATTTAAATTGTAAAAGTACTTGAAATGTTACTAATTTCTTTATCAACCGTTTAGTAGAACTAATATGATTGTAGTCTTATTCAATCGCATGACAAAATTAATTGCAAAGTATATAATTTTAAAAAGCCAAATATCGACTCAAGATAAGTTTGTTGTAATTAAAGTTAAAACTTACCGGTGTTATCTTATTGGTATCTTGCTGATCTCTGCAACATGCAAATTAAGTAATTTCCAGCATTTATGGCTTTGATTGGATATGTAAATAATGCATCTATTTTTAAAAAACTACAGTAAAACCTCGTTTATTCGAGATAATGCGGAGAGCAGGTATCTCGGGTAAATGAAAAAATTAAAATCTAACGAACGTTGATTAATCTTTGGGGTACAATTTATTTAAGAGCTAATTGAAGCGTATGCCTTGGTTAAGACGGAGACTCGGTTGATCGAAAGCTGGATAAACGAGGTTTTGCTGTGATTAGAAATGATATTCTCTTGAGATTTTTTTATATTTTTGTCACTCGAGGTACCTACATACAAAGGTAGCTTATAAAAAACATACATTTTCTGAAAGTGAACATTTTTTACCTAATTTTAAAAAACCTGAATTTTTACCCTCGAGAGAAATTTAGAATCGTAAACTAATTTTTTTTTTGTCCAAAGTTGGCTACTGGTTGAAAAAAGCCAATCAAAAAAGAATTTCTAAAAATTATTTCTTGTTAAAATAAAAATCTAAAATTTTCTTATCTTTAAAATATGGCGACTCAATTTAAACTCTAATCGCTATTTTAACTTGCATGAGTACAAAATTAAACAAAAGTTATTCACAGATTGTTTCTATGTCATAAGAATTCGCAAATGAAAACATGAGCATTAATTGTTCAGTACTCGTACTCTGTAATTCCTACATTTTAATTTTATTTTGTTCTATCTCTCTGGTTTAAGTCAGTGTTTCAAAGTAGAATTGTGTTTGGCTATGAATTTAATGTTAAGTTCATCTTGTTCGCAATTCAATATATTTTAGTCACTTCAATTATATGATTCATATACCCAAAAGTCGAAAAAAAAATATTGTGCGCTCATCGTGTTTGTTCGTTTTAAGAAATCTGGTTACGCTTAGTACTGGAATGTGCTTAGAATATTTAAAAACTAGTAAGAGAAGGTATGTAGAAAAAATGAGATAGTTGATGAAATAGACAAGTTTATGTTTACTTAAGTCATCGGTCAAGCAGTCATTGCTTAAATGATTGGCTCATCGCTGTTGAATGCCAGCAACACTGTAAACACCAGCAATAACATAATATTTCTTAAAATATTTTATCATTTTTTCCATATCGTTTGTTTGTATTTTTAGCTTGTGCCTAGAACAATTTTAGTTTGATAAGAACTTGAAAACAATTTATTTTTGGAATTTAAAGGTAGAAAAACAACGTTTACAATCACACCAACGGATATATACATATTTGCCTGTTTTGGTATGTGTGTACCTATCTTCTCATAGATATGCGAACTTATACGGGTATGCTTTAATTACTATAGCTGTTGCTCCACTTGCTAAGCTCTTTTGATAAAAATTTATGTAACAATCAAGAACAGGGTCATCTAGGATTTATTTGTTTTTATTGTCATAAAATGTTACAAACATTATGATTCGGAAAAAATGGCACACAATTCATCATTCTGCAAAGTTTTTGAATATTTATATAAAGTGGAGTTTCGTCCATCTTTCAGGTACAACTTGCTTATAGTAATTGTGTTAGCATTTTTTTCTTATGAAAATAAAGATTTTTTTTCCATACAATTTGCGTCAATTAGCCTTCCATCGTTATGGTTTCCCGTCATTCGACTTTGAGTTTAAACATTCCAAAATATATTTCTTATACAAGAAATGCTAAACGCCATTTAAAAAAAACGTATGTTATCAACAGGATAAATATTATCCTGTGGCAAGGTAATATGGGTCAACCTTTTCATGGATAAGTTTATTCTTGCAAAGCCTTGCAGCAGTCGCAACGCAATCAAACTGATTTAATTCTTCCTCAGCGTTTGGCAGATGTTCTTTTTATCAAAATCGCATTTTTCTTTATTACACGTTGTTTTTTAAAGTTAAGCAATTTTCGCATGTGTGCATTCGTCCGTCCGTCAAAGTATAGTCATCCCTCGATTTGCACGGCAGAACGTTCTCTGCAAAACAAGACAGAGCATGCATATACTTATGTAAAAAAGGAAAATTGCAATTCATCTTTCAACCAAAAAATAGACATGTAGCAAAGTCCTAGTGCAAAGTCGCCAAGCCGATGTTTAAGGCGATCATTGTCCTTGATTTGAAATCAACCTTTCAACAATCTATATCATTACTTAATAATTTTATGATGCTATGAGTTCTAGACTAGATAATTTGTGAGTTTCGTAAGTAACTTCGTATTTACTCTGGACTTTAAGATATTTAATCCTTAAAGCCACCCGTTGGGGTAACACCCGTGAATTTGAGGCATTTTAAATTTTGTTTTGAAAGTGTAAAACGATACTTAAACTTAGTAGGCATATTATATAATTCAAGAAGCTTACAAAAACATTTTTATAGTTGAAGATGACCCAATCAAAAAAAATTTAGCTTATGTAAGTTATCTGAAAAATGTAAAAGAAGGAAATTATTATATTAATCTATATGAGTGTAGCTATGGCCGGAACAACCAAAGTAGGGGGAAAAAAATTCACAAAATAGCGGGTTGAAATTCGAATATTAAAAAAAGAAGTTATTAAAGAAGAAGTTATTATTGTTAAAATAAATATTTTTTTGTGGTACCGGCCATAGCCACTGGTGTATCTGAATAACACATTAAAATTGAGATGATTCGGAGGAATAGTTTTTTTTTTATCCCGTCGTACAGGAAAAGGTAGTTTGGAGATAAACGAGGCTAAAGTTTTCATTCATAAGGCGCACCAACCAGTAACGAAGCTATTTAAAATACATCACTGTTTCCTAAGCTGGACTTTTGTCTTCATAACTTCCCCTGATGCTCCTAGGGTATTACTCTCATTTAGATTGTGAATAGGTTAAATTGTTATAAAACCGGAATTTATGAAGCTGTGTGGTGTATAATCGAAATTCAAAAAAAATTTTAAATTTGAAAACCGTGTTAAAGCGGATCAGTGCAACAAAATGCTGTGTCCTTTACCGAATTTTCTTTAAATTGTCACGCTTTTGAAAATTTTTTATTTTCCAAAGCTCGTACTGTTTTTCGGATGGGTATTTATACTTCAAAATCAAATTCCTATGCTGGGGCTCGGGAGAATCTAAGAGAAGAAAGTTGTATCCGCTGCGGCACACAGCCCCTCTAAATCAAAATCTTACTTGACAAAACTATTTTTTAATTTCTTGTAAAAATTTAATATTAATGATTAACCCACCTGGTCAGTTGAGAAAAAAATTTGGCGTGTTTGCAGCTAACATACAAACAAAAGTTTAAAAACAATATATACACTGATTATACAAACTACTATGTGTCCACTTCAAAGTGCCTAAAATGAACTTTTAATGAGCCCTTTCAACGTAGTACTCGTAGTAAGAGCTCTGGTTTACTGGTAAACTAGCAAAAGGAGATTGTTACAAAGAAAACAAAAAAAGTGCAATTAGCTGTTTTACTCGTCACGAGTTTACGCCGTCGATGTAAGACTGACACGCTCTCTAGTTAATGCAGTGTAGAACTTTTAATTTTTGACTACGCTAAATGACGCTGAATCTCTGTTCAGTTAAAATATTTTACTGTATAAATTTTAAAAACGTTGAAATTACATATTTCAACACGCGTGTTATGATGTAAGCCTTCAATTCTTAAATCTACATATATCAGCCCAACCAATGGTTTTTATTCTCTACCATTTTTGGATGCATTTGATGTATGCAACGAAAAAGGTTTGTTGTTATAGGCATAGAACCGACATGAATTTATGTGTCTTACAATAAGTGATATTCTATCAAACAGATGCTGTCACTCATGTGCTCATAGTTGACTCAAAGCTTTTGCCACTCACTATTGCTTAAAATAGCCAAACAAATACGTTTATTTTTAGTTGAACACTTAAGGCTAACTATATATTGTACATGACGTAGCAAAAAAATATAAACTATTGATATAAAAAACATCCAAATTTTGTATGATTTATTGAGTAACAAATTCATAGTAAAAAATATGATAGACAAAATACTTGTATAGTATATATATATTTTTTATTTATATATATAATATTTATAAATAATATTTTAAACTTTCAGCCCAAGCCGTTGAGACAGCCGTTGAGGCACCCGTTGAGATAACAAAGCGTTCACTACGAGTCCAAACATGGGGCAAAATCCAGCAAAACAAATGTGGAATCGGTTTCAATGCCATTTTCAACCGTATTCCTGGTTTTGTTGATAGCGATAAAGCAGCTGCTCTTCTATCAGAAACTGATGAATTTAAAAAAACTAGTGAGTTTCTTAATTTTTACATAAAATCGGAATGTTGCTTATTTACTATTCACGATCTATATTTTCATACAAATATTGTATTATTTTAGAGAACATCAAAGTTAACATTGATCGTGCATTGCATGCTGTTAAATTGCAAACTTTGATTACTGGTAAAACTCTGTATTTGCCCGGGACACGTGTCTCTAATGCTTTGTATTTGAAAGTCGATGTTCCAGCTGATGCTACCGAGGAACAAAAGAAGGAAATATTGCATGTACAAGATGTCCAGCAACATCGCACTGAAATTGGTAATAGGAAAAAATATATTATTTTTGCTTTCTAATAACTAGAACTCTTTTATTTTTCTTGTGATTAGCTCTTGAAAATAAAGTAAAACTGGATATGGTCGTGATTGGCTCTGTTTTGGTATCACGCGATGGCTATCGCATCGGACGTGGCAATGGTTTTGCCGATCTTGATATAGGACTTTTAATTGAAATTGGCTCAATTACTCCTGATACTATAATTGCTACAATGGTCCATGATTTGCAGGTAAGCTTTCAAGTATATTGTTAAACTGAGTCCCAAAAAATATGAATCACTTCAAAAAGTACTTATACGCAGTCCGTTTGAATTTAAAAAAGGGGTTGAATTTTAAAAGGAGTTCTACAAACTTCAGTTGGTCCCGATCTGAAAGTTTTCAGTTCTAAAATAATGAGATTGATTGTTCTTAAAGATTGAAGATTAATTTCAGTTCTGATTAGCAGTTTATTTTCTGCAAAAAGGCGATATCATTTGTTTACTTTTGGAGATGGTATAATTAAATTATGACCCCATTTGCTTCTCAATAAAAATTTTATTAAAATCATCTGGAAACTATCAAAGTACCATATTGCATACATTATGTCCGTTATCACTTTGAAGCTAAAACAAAGAAACAATAAATGAGCATCGTCATTGTTCCAGTTTCTAAAGTTGACAATCTTGTTGGTACAAAACTTACTATTGTGTAATTCTAAAATCTACTTTCAGATCTGATATTAGTATTTACCTTCCCAATTTATTTATAAAGATGTAGCAAAAATCAACGATTTTATTAATAAAACGAAATATTTTTTATTTGCTTTTACTTTCCAGGTTGTCGAAAGTCTGCCCTTAGACTTATTCCAAAAATATGATAGCCCAGTTGATTTGATTGTTACGCCAACAGAGGTTATTCGCGTTGCTAAACGCTTGCCACGCCCAACTGGACTTTTCTGGGAACTATTGTCTGAACGTCGTCTTAAAATTATTCCAGTTTTGCAAGCACTAAAGGAAAGTGAAGAAAAGGCTGGTAAAGTAATTACTCTTAAAGAAGAGGATACCGATGTTGAACAAAATCAAAACAATAGAAGCCGTCGCCGTGGACCAATGCGACGTCGTTTTGGACGTAGACAACAACGCCGTGCCATTTCGCAAACTGACAACGAACAACAAGGCGGCGGTGTAAGTATAAATAAAACAAATTAACCATATCTATCAATATGAAATTATTATTCGTAAACCTTCAGGAAAATACCCAACAAAAGCGGAATCCACGCAGGAACAGACGTTTTACTAATAGAAGGAGACGACCAACAAAAGTATGTGTACGCAATTTGTTCGTTCATTACTAGTAAATATGCTTATTTCACTTACCTCAATTTTATATTACTTTACAGTCTGAAGGTGACCAATCCGGTGTTGAGGGCAAGAGTCAAGAACGAAAATCCGGTGGTGATAAGAAACCAAGACAGCGCAAAAATCGTCCATCGAATGATTTTTGTATTAAACTCTCAAATATCTCACGTGATATTCGAATTAAGGATTTGAAATCAGAATTGCGTAAACGTGAATGCAATCCATTTTACATCTCTTGGAAAGGTATTGTATAGAAGACTTATTTGGACAATAACAATTCTAATTTCTAATAGAGGGCAGTAATGAAATAAAAAAAAAAAAGAAAACAGATTTAATACTATAATACTATCCAAGTGTTTTTACAATAGAATAGCCTTATTATGATCCTAAAAGAGGACATCGTGCGCTGACCATTTTTGCTGAATATAGGGTTGGTCAGCATATCCTAGTTTTTCGCACCTGAATTCGATGATCAGAAGGATCATAGCACCTTTTGCACCCCAAGTATATAAGCATTCAGTGCAAGCGTTTGATGTCCGGGACAAAGCAGTTCATTTCAAAAAATGAAAATTGTTTGTCTTACATGCGACCCCACCCCTCTCCATAATATTATTTTTGACAGTTTTTAATAAATCTTGAATTTCCACATAGAGTAATTATGAAAACTTTATGGTGGTGCCTTTTGCGAAATCAGGGGTTCTGTATATTCTATATTTAGGCGATCTTACTCTCATCACTCCACATAATGCTTCTCCACTTTGCAAGTGGCCATACCAAGTACCCTTACGCAAAGTCTGATCTGTTTATATGTTCTTTTAAACAATGGGACTTGTCGTGGACTTTGGGCACCCAAACTGTTTTCCCCAAGTCTTCTTTTAACTGTCTCTAAGCTCGATGCTATATTAAGCACTTTCTTTATTTCCGTAGCAGGCAAAAACGGATTATGTTTCGAAACCCATATATCACGATTCACGTTCCGGGGGGGAACATGGAAAGCTCTCGTCCTTGTGTTTTTGTTAATTTGTGTATTTTTTCGCATACTAAATCATTTTTGAAGAACATCGATACAATTTTGAATTTCCTTATAAATTTCACCTTACGAAATGACATATAAATATTTATATATATGTATATGTATATTCTTATTCAATACAAAATAAAATTGTTTATTGAAAGGTGCCAATTATAAGGCTTTAAATTCTATTAGTGCTAGAACTGGATGCGATTCCTAAGCATTTTCCAAAAAGAAAAAAAGGATGTTTCTGAACTTTTCATTTGACCGCCATGTATACTGATTTAGATATCGAAGTACCAAAACTGATGCAAGCTTATAAAACAAAAGTCATATTTCAATTCAAATTTTAAATTATATCACCCGCAGGACAGTTTGGTAAATGCTACTTGCATTTTGGAAACCGCAATGGCAACCCCAGCACTGATGATGACATCAATAAGGTGCTTAACTCGCTCTCTGACCTCTCACTAACAGTGACCACTGGCGGTAGCGGTACTGGCAATGCTAGTGGCGCCGAAGGTGATGGCGCTCAAGTTGCAGCTCAGCCACTGCAAACCAAAACAGTTAACCTGAATGTTGAACTGATTAAGTTTGATGAAAAAAAGAGTGGTGGTAGTGGTGGTGGCGCGGTTGCAAATGGTGATGATGCTGCTGCCGGAGGTGATGCAGGATCCGCACGCATCGAATCAGTCGATACTACTACTGTATAGTACGAGCTACGCGCTGTTTTAGAACGGCTGTACTTCTGGTTGGGACATTTGGAATCGTGCGTTCAACGAGAGAAAATTGTTTAACAGTTTTTATTTATGCTACTTTATTAGTAGTTGCTATCAAATGATCTGATTATTATTATTGTTAACTTAGTTTGTTTCAATCTTGGACTTAGCTTGCATTTGTCGTTTTATTTTTACACGAAAATAATTATTATTATTTGTTATAATTTAATACTCCAACACATTTTCCATTTTTTTTTTCTTAAATTCTTGTTATTGTACAAAAGGAAATTACAAAAAAGGAAAAAAAAAATCAACCACTCATATATCCAAACGCAATTTCCAAATGTCCTCCATTGGTGACGTTGAGCGCTTTTGACAGTTGAGCTGTCTCTTGCAAACGTCGTTCAGTCTTAACATGAAAATTGAAAAAAAAACAAAAAATTAAAAAAAAAAAATAATTTAAAAAAAAATATATGAACTAACAACATTGCAACATTTTACAAGATGCAGAACTTGCGTTTATTAAACATTTCTTGATGAATTCTAATTTGTTTAAATTTAACTTACACACAAAAACAACACAACTCATTTGTTCTTTTTTTTTATACAAATAAAATATTGTAAAACTTGTAAAACATGAAATGAAATATAAAAAGCTATTCATGAACAAATTGTGATTTGATTTTAGATAAAAAAAACTTAAGTTATTAAATGTACTTTTATTTTCTAAGCAAATTCCATACAGCAACGTGAAGGCTTTCACCTTTTCATAAAATTTTTTGATTATAAAAAAATCATATTTTATTATTATCAAACTTTCAAGTGACTTATGATAAAAAATTACTATTAAATTCCACTGATGATAAATCGAGACTAAGTTTAAAAAAATGAGCTGTCGCTCGTTGAATAACTCGGCTGCCTTAAGCTAAAAAAAGTATCTGATCAATTAAAAAAATATTTTTTTTTGTACTTTTGAATTCTTAAAACTCGAGCGCTTGTATCTGCATTTAAAAACTTAAAAAAATAGTTAATTTTTGGAAATATTAACGCAAATATTCCTGAAGGAATTATATTTTTTCTTTCCTAAAAAATAATAAATTTTTTAAATTCTAACAAAAAGATTTTTGCTCTCACGTCACTATTTCCTTCTCTGTTCTGAATAATTAGTCAAAAGCTATATTCTTGTTTTTAGCTCTAGGCAACCGAGCGTTAAATTAAATGTTTTATTTGATTTTATTTAGTTTTACAATTACCTTATAGTATTTTACTAATACACACTTAGTACAAATATTTTTGTTTTATTTAAAAAGCTTTTAATGTTTGATTTTTGATAAGTAAAACATTTTTTCCTTCTACTTTATAATTTAAATGCGACAATAGTAATTTTTGATTTTAATGGTATTGATTTGTGAGATATATAAAATATTTAGTTATTTTCCGCATATTATGTTTAAAATTTTTAATCTTAATATAATAAATTGTACAGGTTCTAAATATCAAGCATGTTGCGTTTGTATATACAATGCAAAAAGGTACATTACGTTGCATCTAAAGACATTTTTGTGCTTTATATGTAATAATTTATGTTAAAAAGGCCGTCTAAAAATGGTTATGGCTATATTGTTTAAGGTAAAAACTTACGCAATAGTGTTTATTTGGGTTTTAAATAGTGAAATGACTTGATGTAGAAATGTCTTCAGGTCCGTCGGATTGAGGAATGTATGTAGTTAAATTGACTAAAAGTATGTTTGAATAATTGCTGGAGATAAACAAAGCTGGAGTACCAAGATCTAGTACTCGTTATTGAAATTGTTTAAGTAAGAGTGCATGGTATTCGAAGTTAAAAGTTTTAAAGTTGTATTCACAAAGTATATACCTTTAATTTGTCCTTAGAAATTTCAAGGAGTTATATAATTTTCAAGAGAACTGTAATTTCAAAATACGAGTACAAAATTTCAAGTGAAAAACCAAAGGTTTTTTCTCAATTTGCCAAGGAGCACTTTATTAACAAAATTATATGTATACCGTTCGGTAAATATCAAGAAGCATTGTTCATTGTTGTTTAAGTGCTAACAGTCTACCTCCTAATTCGATATAAAGGTCTGTCAATGCTGATGACGTTTGGGCCAAAATAGATTCAAATGAGCTATTAACAGTCGTGTTATAAGCAACAATGTGTCTCCATCCTCGACCAAAGCCGAGGCATTTTATGTAGGGAACTTTTGAATGACTTGGAACCTGCTTAGCTTTCTATTTTAGACTTAAAGAAAATGATGGACAATCCAATAATATCCCATTGTCCTAACCCCACCCTCCGTAGTCACATAATATGTGAACGGCCCCTAATAGCATTCACTAAGCATTTAGTCGCAATGGAAAATTAATTACACTGTCAGTAATATACTTAGTAGGAACTTTTCCACTAAAATTTCATACATATATAAATGTCGGCCTTAATATCCACTAATAATTCAACCGAAAACTTAAAAACAAGAAAATGTTTTATTGAATAATAAAGCGCATAATTTTAATTTAACATCAATTGGCAGATGTTTGTGCTTATCAGAGAGGTACCAACACAACAACATATTCGTAGTTTTGAGAAATCTAGGTTTCATTCTTAGGTAATCCATGTGGACCTTATTGGGATTTTATTTTCAACCTTTGAATAGTGTATGACGCTTGGATCTATTTTGAAAAATTAGCTTTAAACTTAGTTAAGTAACAGTACCATAAGCTAATTTTTACAAAAAATGTTGCTTAATCCATTGACAAAATGAAGTAAAAAAATGTGGCTCTATTTCTCAGAATCCCGTCAGAATTGTATGAATAGTATTTCCCGAAAGGACAAGATTCGTCAACGGAATAAGCTGTCAAAAGTGATTAATGCATCAAAAAAAATCTTAGGAGCTTTTAAAGGGTGACATACTGACAACTGACAAAAATCAGTTCCTAGGAGGGAACTTATTCAAAAATGTAGAAGTACAATTTTAACGTAAAAAGTGCAACGAGGTCTCCAGAAGGTCAATCTGTAAGTTATTCCCACATAAATTTGATTGTCACTTAGGAATTGTTCACAACTTTTTTAAAAAAAATTTACCGAAAATAAATTACTAGGGGAAGGCAAAAAAGTCATTCTTTTGATCAACGACTATATAGACAACTATACTCCTTGGTAGAGCACACAAAAAAAATCATTCAGATGAGTGAAACTAGGATGGAATGGGCTGCGCAAATTCACCTCCTTTTAATTAATTTGCGTTGCTAATCTCTTTGATATAATCTTTTTTTACAATATTCTATGAAAAAAAATATTCCTTAGAACTTTTTTTTGTTTAATCTAGGACTCGCTATTTTAATTAAAGTACTTTTTGGTCCGTAACCGTTGTCTCTTTTGGCGATGGTGTGCGGTCAATAAATTCAATGTTCTCGCTGGGTTCCTTAGTGGATACTTTGGCAGCATGTCGACATTTGGAGCAAGTTGGTGTATCACTCGCTACAGACGTGGTCGTTGTGTTTTTAGACATTGATGCTACGATTGGAAATTTCGAAACTTCGCGAATAACGCTCTTTACAGTCGTTGCTGTCGCTGTTTTTATCGATGCTGCTTGCGTTGCTATTGTTATTGGTTTCTCATGTATTGGCGCCAAACTATTCACGATGGAATTGGCCATCGCATGCTCCAACTCACGTTGCCAATCGTTCTCTTTCTTCTCCATAGCTTTGCGTTTCAATTCCTTATAGCGATTGTATACGATAAATTCTTTGATTAATACCGTCTCGGGATCACTATCTCGTTGCGCTGAACGTTGTTTGGCCAGTCGTTTTTTCTTTTTGTGTAGCGGACGTGTCTCTACTATCATCTCTTCTAACTCTAAGCAAGGATCACAATTTAAATGATCTTCAGGTGGCTTAAAGTTGGGTTTAGCTTTCTTTTCCAGCACTTTCTTGAAATCGACATGTCGCAACATTGGTGTCTGTTGTAACTCTTGTTGTGAGCTGATACGCCCTCCCGGATGAACACAGAGAAGCTGAAGTGTTGAATGTAAGAAGAATAAATTAATTAATTTATTATTGCTACATAATTGGAATAAAGGTCACTTTTTTTATTTTGCACTAAATGATTTGTTCTAGCGACAGAATAAAAAAAAAAAACAAAAATTACAACATAAAAACTTTTGACAAATTTAGCCTTTTCATTTTAGAAATTAATGGTAATTTTTCACAAAAACTTAATCCTAAAAGTTTTTATTTTTTAACACCGAGGGTGCTATCTTTGGCCTCGCTAATATTAAATATCCTTTACTTCTTATCCAATTTTGCTCTTCAGCTCTCCAATGTGCTATATGTAAAGGCATCAACTTGTTTGTTTTATCAAATGACGTTATTTATTTAATTTCACTGTCCGGTATCAAAAATATAGATACAAATCTCTTAAAGACATCCAAGATCACTAGGCCCTTTGTTTTGCAACTGTGCCTGTTATTCCTCTTAAATTTATCTAAAATTTTACAGAAAAACGTAATTACAAAATCTTGCTCGATGCAATTTGGTACTAAAGGAAGACACTTTTGGGATTTTGGATCGTAAACATATTCACAAATAACAAATCATCAAATTTCCGTCTTTTTCAGAAACTTTTCAATTCCTACCGGGCCCCCGGCTTTCACGTGAAATTTCGAGCTTGGCCACTTAGCAACCCTGGCTCTTTAAGATAAAAATTGAATAAATCATTTGTTAAACTTTTCTTCGTAAATGCGTTTCTCATACGACATGGTTACCCTCCCCCCCCAGATTTTCTCTCGGCGGCTCCTGGGATTAAATCAAACAGCTCATTGTTACTTTTTTTCCTCAGTGTAGAATTAAAAAAGAATGAATCTAAATGGGACATTTAAGAAATTGTGTTTACAGTGGTCCATTTGAAGTTAATATCACTCAGAAACATATATAATATCTATTAAATCAAAAAATTAATAAGAGTTTGAACAGTCACCTTTGTCAGTAGATCTATAAAATGACTGCTCCAATAGCGTGGATAGTGGACGGGACTGTTCAATATATTTTTGACATCCGATAGCGCAGTATTCGAGTGCACAACAAAGGGTCGGGTACAAGCGCGCATTTCATAAGCTACAACGCCCAATGACCACCAATCCACAGGAAAGCTATAGCCAGCTGTATCATTGTTGACATTAAACGAAAGAAAAAAGGAAAAATATGTCAATTATTTTGTGGCCAAACTGCATTACACTTAAAAACTACTTACCAATCTCATCCAAAGCGCACATAAAAACTTCTGGTGCCATATATGGCTTGGTCCCTGACATGCTGCAGGCGAGTCCATCCTTTTGCAGACGCGTCGCTATATTAAAATCAGTCAAATGTGCGTGACCTGCAAGTGAAAAATAAAAATATGAATTAGAAATTATTCCTACTTAAATTATGCACAAACAAAGAAATATATTTTAACAACCAATCAAGGTGAACTCAGATAGATTAAATTGAGACTGATGTTCTGATAAAAAAATATCCAACGTGAACCATCTGGATAGATTCTTAACCGATTTATAGGCTTGTAGGCGTCTTAGGAATGCATTTTCACAAATTTTTTCAATAATATCACTAAGCTAAGCTACTTTGGTGTAGAAAATTCTGCCGATACAATTTTTAATCTATTTTCTTTAAACAGGCTATTGGAGTCCCCGTTTTATCATAGTTGTTTTTATTCCATCAAAAATCCCATTAGAATAAACATAAGCAATTTAAGACAGTTGCTTAGAGCGAAATACTACTATGATTTTGAAATACATAAAACTATATCAATTACAAGATATGTACCTCATTTGAAAGGTTTTTATAGCACGCTATATCTAGAGCTCTACTAGTCCAGATATGATAATATGTTCATTTATTAATAAAAAAGATCATAAATACAAGGCTTGGGATAGTATAGAGTCCCAGAAAAAGTTCAAAACTTTTTCATAAAACTGGCTTAATGTTTTCTAACTCTACACAACATAACACCTATGTTTGCATAGCCAGACATACTCTGGGCGTGCAAACGCTATTAACTCATCTTCAGTTGATGGAATTAAATTTTTGCATAGCAAAGTAACTCAATGATGAATATAAATTGATTAACATGTCAGTTAGTATTGTTTGAGTTTGAGTGTTTTCCTCAAGATGAAGTAGGTACCCAATGTCGACAGGTGGTGCTCATGAATATTCAAGTTGTTAGGCACCACTTGACGTACGGTACGCGCACTACCAGCCGCACGTCCATGTCTGCCTACCTACCAAACTGTCAATATGTGGCTTTGATTAATCCCATGTATTTTGGTATAACGCACGTAGTAAAATTTTCATTATAATAAATAGCTTCTCACCGCTCCTTGTTCTATTGGTTTGGTGTTGGTACTATCGGCAAGGTTCGTGTTATTGGTCATGTTCATCTACTGTTGGAGTAATTGAGAAAATTTACTCAATACGAATAACACTTGAATGTTCTTTGGCATGTACATAGTTTTGGGAAAATTCAAATAATGGCTTGAGATTTATTTGAAACTGTCAGGTACATGTTAGTGAATATCGTTGTCATTTTTTATTCCATTTTAAGGATGCAGAGCTAATACGAAATGTTCTTAGAGCAGGAAGAAAAAATGTTGTAATACCTGAATGAATGTATGTTTTATAGTTCAAAGCACAAAGTTAGTTAGTTACAAAGATAAATGTTTTTGGCTGTTTTCATTATCAAACTACTAAAATCTAGTGCCTATTCATGGTTTGAAGTTGGCATACTTAGATGTTGAGGCAGATGCTGAAACCTTTGTACTTTAGTTAAAACTTACCAAAATAGACTAAAAATAAAACTTTTTAGTAAATATTTATGAAAAGGCTATTAGTGGCAAACCATATTTAAGACCAATGTACAATAAGTTTTGATGTAAAAATTTCATTTTTCATTTGTTGACAACAAAATTTTTTTATTTTAATACTCTTCGAAAGTTAACGTTATAAAGTAATAAATTAAAGAAAATTGGGATGGATCCGATGAGTACCACTGGAGATAATAGACTTTAAGTATGAGAAGATTTGAAAAAATCCAGCCAATTATCAAAAATTCGTGTGAGGATATTTTGGAAAAATGAAAAATTTCAAACAAAATTCAATCAATTGCTGTAAATGCAATTTGGGGCGATTCTAAAATGTCAATTCTAAATTGGTGTGCGGTTTGTAAAAGAATGACCGATCCTACATATATCTTTGATTTTTAAATTGCATAAGAACTTTAGAAATACCAAGAACATTTTTTCTGTACTTTCTAAGTCAAACTTTAAAAATGGGTCAATATCAAAAAATTAAACTATTCCACTTCTCATGTGCAATCTCCTACTTACAGTGGCCAATCAAGGATAGGATATATGGACTAAGACACCCCACAGTAATTGGCTAATAGTTGTATACTATATGAGGCGTCTAGTTCCAAAACCGGCCAAGTCCCTTTCTCTTATTTTTGGAAAAACAATGAAAAACGCTTATGTTCATTGAAAAATTAAAACGTGTCTCCCACATAATAGCTCAAACAATTTCTTACTCAACACACATCAGATCAGGCTTTTCGAGTTTCATCTGCCTGTTTTTGTGAAAACAATTTTGGACTTGGCGGGTTGTGATCAGTGATGGCGTTTGGGTTTTATGAAAATGTATTGAATCGAAACTTGAAATGTACTTTTTAGAGGCCGAATGTTTTGTTTTGAACTCCCAATTTTATTAAGATGCTAATATGCACGAAATTTTTCTAAAAATTACTTAAAAAAAGTCCATTAAACATGGACTTGGCTAGTTTTGATATATTAATCAACAAATTTGCACTTGACCGATTTTGATATCAAAGTACTGGCCGATTTCTATAGCAACTTCATGGACTTGGCCGGTTTTGAAATCTATGTATCAAAAATAAATTTAAGAAATGTAATATCTCTGTCAAAAAAGTTTTTTTTAATCATAGTAAACAAAGTATTGAGATAAAGCACGGTCTATATTTTTATATATGAGAATATCACAAAACTTGATTTTTTTTTGGACTTGGCCGGCTTTGCAACTGAACGCCTCATATACATATGTATATGTTTTGAAAATATTGAATAGAATATTCTATTTACCTAGCCTTTCCTTTTTCTAACTTTAGATCAACGACTGCCTACTACGAACGTCTTGACTTATTTCAACATATTCATGAGCATCCAAACCGGTCATAGAAATCTGTGGTAACAAAGAATATCTGCTAAATTTGATCTGTTATAGCAAGGCGAAACAGTATCAGCTACATATGCTTAAACACAGAACTTATACGAGTATTGCTTTGCTTTGTGAATACAGATCTACTTTAGTACATAAATAATATCATCAATAGTGCTAATAAATATATAGAAAATACTCCAACCCATTGAAACAATTCTTAATTTTGATCCACCTTCTATTATAATGGGATCAAATCAGGCCAAAATTGGGATTTCTAACAGCTTTGACGGTATATATCTCGAAAACCAAATATGAATATATAACGCAGGAAATAAATTTAAAAATAATATTGTAAAATCAAAGTTTAAAAAGATCGCCCGTAGCTTTTGTTCGGAAAATAGCTTGCGGTCATGTTGACTTCTGCCCTAAAGATCTTAGTTCCGCTGATACTATCAGAAATTTTGACATGCATACTTTCTTTACAAAATTTACATAATGAAACAGTTTTTATTTAATCAAAAGCAGAAACATTTTAAAAATTTATCACATTCCATGTACCTGCATATATTTTTGAACAAATTAATATCCAAGTTCTTTGCTTAAAAATAAAGCAGTTACTTACCAGCGTCATCTAAAAGAATATTATCTGGCTTTATATCTCTGCATGAAATATATAAAAAAAAAATAATGTACACATTTACAATTTTGTTTTCTTTAGAAACTTTTTTCATTTCCAAATACTGACCTGTGCACCACTCGGTGTAACTGCAAATATTCTAAAGCTGATCCCAGTTCACATACTAATAAGGCAACACTGTCTTCAGAGAATTCCACCTGTGATAAAAGGACATGCGGTATAAGATAATTTATGACAATATTATTCTTAATTAGTTTTTTAACATTAAAGTTAAAACCACATGCAGCACCTTTGGAGAAACAATGAGGTTAATGTAAATTTCTCGTAAAATGAACGACAATTTTCCTAAAACTATAAATAATCCGGGACTTGGCGCTGCATTTTTCTAAGGAATTTCCTCCCACTTAATATTTTTGCAAATGATTGTTTGAGTACAGCTGATACTCGATATTTGTAGTGAGAGGCCGACAAAAAAAATGTTGCGCAGTAGCTCGGAAAGCAAGCCACAAGTAGAAAATTATGGAAACACATCGATTTCATGCCTCAAAAATTTCCGTGCGAAAAGATTTGACCCACTTTACATAAATTCAAAATTACTAATGACCATCTCCATTTTCGAAAAACATGGTTTTATTGAAAGTTTTAAATTAAAATTATTTGTTCAAATCTGAAAACCACATTTTTCGCAAAAATCAAATTATTTTCGCTTAAAATTACAGTATTTATTGAAAACTTTAAAACGTTGAAAAGTGGGTCAAATATTGTTGTTTGGGGATTTTTCGGACATGAAATCGATGTTGTTTTTTCTGCTCTACAACATTGGTCCCAACATATTTTTCGAGTTGTGGATTACTTTCCGAGTTATTGAGCAAACATTTTTTTGTCGGCCTCTCACAACCAGGCTCACGACTATTCTAACGCTTATTTCGAGTATCAGCTATACTGAAACTATCATTTTCAAAAAAAGTCATGTGGGTGGAAATGGCTTCAAAAAATTCAACGCTACCTCCCAGACAAAACTCTTGCTGCGAAAAGAAAGACAGAATTGTAACTCTTTTCTTTTGCACTCGATGGCAGCTAGATATGTCCACTACAATGCACTGGTGCTATGGTACCTACATTGTCGTAAAGGTAAATATGATCATTAGTAACAACAATGGCACACAAATATGTCATAATATTTAAAAATAATGAAACTTGTAGGGAAGCTATGATACTTCTGATGCGAATGCTCGCTCTTAAAAAATGTAGTAGTCCATAGATATAATATAATAATTTAAAAAACATTAGTCAGTTAATAAGTTTGCACCACTGTTTCTTCAAAGGTTCGATATGTAGATTATTTTTTTTTTATTTTACCCTCTGCTGCAAATGGTATCTCAAATCACCACCCGTTAAGAGATCACAGACCATAAATAAATCCTCTTCATCTAAAAGGTGGCAGTTATCAGATTGAAGTGCAAAGAAAAAGACAAATGAAATAGTAAGAATACTTTTTAAGAGACATTTTTATAATACAAACAGAAAATAAAGAAACATAAATTTTTGGATTTATTCTATTGATTGGCAATTGGTTAACAGAGAAGAAAATTTAAGATAAAAATATGCAAAATAAACACAATCGCCTATGACACTCAAGGGAAATTTTACGGCTCACAATAAATTGTCTGGCTACTAACGATATCTAATTGTGATTGTGTTGGCCAGAAAGGTGACATTACATTTAAATTTTTAAATTAAGCTATTCAAAATCATTTATTATAACTTTAGGTTCCACTTTTTATTTATTACTTAATTCAAAAGCATTAATAAAATTCAGTTACAAATTGCTACTTTCGGTTAAAAGAAGAAGAAAAAATGTACAAAATGATTGAAACTCTTATATTTACCTTGAAATGAAAACCATAAATTCACTAAAAATGGGTGTTCGAGTGAGGCGAGCAGCTCCACTTCCTTGATGACACCACCCAGTGCTCCGCGGGACTCACACGCTGAACGGCTTACATATTTCATAGCGTACAGGATGCCACTGTCTCGTTTTTGTACAATACAAACCTGTGGGTAAAAAAATTCAATAAAATCAAATCGGTATGGTGGTAAAACTGATGGTGGTTTTGGATTTTTCTGTCAAAAACTCAGTTTAGTGCAATAACTCATATATACAGGTAGACATATTTCGAATAAAGTTGAGTTACATGCACTAAAACGTAATAAATGTTGTGCTATATTGCTTAGCAAGATGCATGAATAACGTGACCAACACATGGAGCAAAAATAGGTACAGAAGTCCGAACTGAAAACCAGCTGTACAAAAACATTACTCTCGAAAAATCATGAAAAAGTCAATCCAAAAACTCAATAACTCAGTTCCAGGTACATATCATAATTATGATGACCAGAAAAAAGGGTCAGTAAATTAAAAATGTTTTTCTACTGCAACACATAAATATCGTTGAAATGGCAGTATGTTTTTATCATTAATGTATAGGGTGATGCATCTTATGGGGAAATCTTTACTTTCATACAAAAGAGCCATTTCTTACATTAATTTATTTTTGAAGATAATTTCTTTTAAGTGTTGGTCGTAACGGCGGCTAACATGGTCCAATCTGAAGTTTCAACTATCGATGACGTGTTTCTAGTCTTATTTGGCAAATGACACTATTAATGTTGGCTTCATATTTCTCAATCATAGCCGGCTTATCAATTTAGACGATGAACTTTATATAGCCCCTAAGGGAAAAGCCTAAGGGTGTGATGTAAGTGGTCGATTAATTTCGTAATTGCAAGAAATCATGTGTATTTTAAGTGAATATAAAGTTGAGATTATAATGAATTTAGTAAACTACCACAATTTGGATGCGTTGTTCTGTCGCACACAAATCTATTCATGATGAAATGTCAAACAATACTGAAGAAAAATACCATGACAGTTTCACAAAACTCACGCGTAATCATTCATAATATCACTACTGAAAAAAGTACGTCTAAATTACGGCGTCTCTTATAAATTCCCACCATTGTTTGTTTTTGCAATTAAAAATAAACAAAATTAAACTGTATTATTTCAATGTTACTTTTGTTTTTCAAGACACCAAAGAGTGGGGGCAGGTAGGTCGGAATGTGCGACAGCGAAATAAACATAGCACTTTCTTACACTATTGAATAATGAAACGAATTATTTTTTTACCAAAAAAATATCAAATAACAAATTTCGAAAACTATATACATATTCTCCTATCCTGGATCAGTATCCTAAAGATTTGTGGTTTGCGAGGATTTAACTAAAGGAATAAAGAGTAAAGTTTCTGCTTTTTAAACTTTCTCCAAATTAAATTTTTCTATTTGAGTTTTTTTTTTGAGTCAGTCTTAATCAGTGACTTACATGTGGAGCAATTATCAAATTTGTTTTCATGTCGATTCATTTGTACTAAGTATTCTTAGTCCGAGAGATAGCGTTGCATTTTTCATGGTCATTTCCTCACGCGTTTTTTTTTTTTTCCAATTTTTAGTTTTAGTAGGGCTGAAAATCGAAATAAGCGTCAGTCGCCAGAATCGTGGTGCGCCTGTTCGTGAAAGGCCGACAGTAAGAAAAATTCACTCGATAACACGGAAAGTAAGCCACAAGTAGAAAAATCGGTGTTTAGACCAATGTTGTAAAGGAGATAAAAGCAATCTCTATACGACAAGATTTGCCCAAACTTTCACCGTTTTAAAGCTTCCAGTAAATGTTGTAATTTTGATCAAAAAAAGATACTTATTTTGGGCGAAAAATGCGATTTTCAGATCTAAGCGATTAAAAACATTCCATAAAAACCGCATTTTTTCGAAAAAGTTGTTCAATAGAAATTTTAGGACTATGAAAAATGGGTCACATCTTGCTACACGAAAATTTTTCGATCTTGAAATCGATGAGTTTTCTTTTGCTTTACAACATTGGTCTAGATATATTTTTGTACTTGCTTTCCGAGTTATTGAGTGGTTGGTCTCTCACAAGCAGACCCACCACAATTCTGTCAACTGACGCTTATTTCGATTAACAGCCATGCTTAAAATATCAATCACAAAAAAAAAACTAAGCGCGAGGAAATGACTATGAAAAATGCAATGCTACCTCCCGGACTATCTCTCATGTTGTATATGTACGTCCTAACAGTGTTCCAATATCCATCGTTTCGCTTTTAGCATCTAACGTTTAAGCATCAATGCAAAATCAGCAGAAGAGAAAAATTTAACAAAGGCTTTTTACATTTTTCTTACTTTTGAATTTAATTTTTGGTTTTTTGTAGTTTTGCTTTGTAGCAAAACATTAAATACCTAAAAGAAGAGAAACAGCACAAACATTTGTTTGCCTTTTGAGTATTTTCCCTGGGCGTTTTTCGTTTTTTTTTTTTTTTTTTTGAAAGTGCTAAAAACCACAAGCAGGCGTATTGATAAAATTCTGATATTTTGCTACTAAAAAAATGTGCAGATGAATTAAGTTTTTCGTGAACCTAACAACAGGCTAGCAAAAGATAAAATTGTGGGGTTTTCAATGAAGGAATATTGTAATTCCACATGAAAACTATGGTTGGGAGAACATACAGCTCATAACATCTGACCCTTTGGTTGGAGATTCGGATGGAAGAAGAAATCAGTCAGGTTATCAATCAGGCTCAGTTTTAAGTTCATACATTTTCTTAATTATTTTCTTGTGCACGTAGTTTTTCTGTAATTGAACGTATGTACCAACCCAATGTGCACAAAAACGGATGCGGATCCGTAACGGATCCGAAACGGACCTCAAAAACGAAAAAAAACCGGAATCTGCTTTTTCGTGTCCGTAACGGATTCGAAACGGACGTCATATACGGATCAGTTGTCGGCTGAAATTCCTCTCGAAAAAACGGAAGGATCGTCCGTTTTGTCGGATCCGAAACGGACGTCATAAACGAAAAAAACGGAATCCGCTATTTTTTTTATTATTAATATAAAAGTAAGTTTTCAAGATATTTTCAATAAACAAATACAGTTCTCTACTCCTTTTTTGCTTTTTATATATCTTTAAATTAAAAAAATAAAAAAAATTAAAAAAAAATGTGTCGTCGCCGGGGTTTGAACCTGTATCTTCCCTCTGCTTATCCAATAGTTGTTGCATTCGTAGCTTAACAACATCAGTCACCGCCTTACATATTTTCTGCTGGCTAAAAGTATAATACTTAGAATTAGTCAAAAAAAAAAGTTTCCTTAAGGCGATTTACTAATAAAACTAAGTTGATGAAATAGCATTAAAAGAAAAATAAATTGATGGAAAATAAGTAAAAATTAAAAAAAAAATTAGATTTGGGAAGAATAAAAAAAAAAAATTTTTTAATTGCGTTAATTTTTTTGTACAGTAAAATCCGCATTATTAAAGAAAAAGGTTGTCTCGAATCTGTTTTATTTAGAAAAACGAGTCCGAAAAAGCTGATTCCGGATTTTTTCCGTTTTTGAGGTCCGTTTCGGATCCGTTACGGATCCGGAAAAGCGGACGATCCTTCCGTTTTTTGAGAGGAATTTCATCCGACAACAGATCCGAATCGGATCCGAAACGGATTCCGTTTGGCACATTGGGTAGTGATGTAGCACATCCTCATCTCTTGCTGAGTAGTTCTAGATTTTTTCAGTAGCTACATGCAACTGCTGCTCCCATTAAGGATAGGCCCCTTCGAAACAAGTTGATGTATAAAATACAAACATTACAATCTGTAAATCAAATAAATCAACAAGTTTCAGATGTTTGCATGAAAACCTTCATTTCTCGAAATTATGAAAATGTTAATGAACACCTTATTGAGCCAAAGGCCTGTTATGGTGCCTGCAGTTTCATGTGTATGCATGTGCGTAAGAAATTTCCAGTTTAATGAGCATGGGTATGAGATAACTTTGGAAACTGGCAATATGAATTACATACACAGTATGTGCTCCTTCGTTTACAATGCATTCAAACGTTATTAATTTCTAATATACAACATATACATTCTATACCTCAAAGAAAATTGCTTTTTTTTGGCAACAAATCCTTTTTTTAATTTAATTATTTAATGGTGCAGTTGAATTGTTAAAAGCATTTTTTGTTATCTAATATAAGATCTGAGATAAATACAGTTTTTCTTTATCTTACTTATATATATACTTAATTCCAACTTTGCCAAAATGATAATAGAAATTTATAATTTTGTACTTTGCAAGTTTAAGCCTTACACATTTATCATTATCATTTACCAATGTAAAAAGTTGCTTGATATATTCCAATTTGGATGGGACTCCTACTCGCTTTTCCAAGTTTGAAATTCTTTTAAAAGTTTTGCACAAGAATCTTGACTCTAACTATCTGTTTTACGTTTCCTATTGTTAAGTCTTGAAGTTGTCCTTGAAAGCTGTTAAAAGAAGCGACAGAGTCTGCTTTGTTAATCCTAACTCATTTTGCTAACATAACAAATCTTATAGAAAAAAAATCGTATTGTGAGCCACTCCTCTATGCAGAAGCAGAATGAATCTTGGATTAGCTTATTTTCAATAACATTTGCCTTGCGAGTGATGGCAAAAAGTTCATCTTAAGCATGTTATTAAAGTAAGTAGTAGCATCCTGGCTGAGGAAAAATGTCGTATCCGAAAAGAATATTAGCATTTATCAGTCTTCTTAAACACACTATTGGCCCATAAATACCGCTCGTCTCTTAATGAGATGGCTCAGCATTTACACATTCACCTCATCCGGGGAGGACTACTGCACAAATTTCTTAGGACAAGGAATGTGTTGGCATTCCACTTGCTAGCTGCACGTTACTGCTGTTAAAAAAGGCTAATACAAGGTGGACCCAAGGCTCAACTTGCAATATAACTAGATGAGTCTGGTTGAAATAGGACGCTAAGCGCTCTCTAGAACTGATATCTCGCACTAGACATAGTGTCTCGTCAGTTTTTGCCCTCATAACTGACCAGTGCCTCATCGACAGACCTGCGAGAGGTGTTCGGTCTTTTGACTTCTATTGAAGTTGTAGGGATGTGTAAGAATATAGAGGAGGAGGAAAACATTAGACATGTTCTTTGCTCCTGCTCCACACAAACGCCACAAGACACTTGGTTCGTTTTTATTTGATGACCTGGATGAGCTTAGACATGCTAGTATAGGTTTTTTAGTCTTATTACGAAATCTGGTTGGTTCAATGAGAGAGCGTAGTCAGATACTCTGTGGTATCACCATGGATCACATTAGGTCAGTGCGTATCTGACTGTCACTCCTACTTAACCAAGCGGTGTTATTGAAGTCAAAATTTTCAATCAAAATAAGAAAATAAAAAGCAAAAGTTAAAAGGTCTGAATTTTAAGCCACCTTGAGTCACATGTGTCTAAAGTCTTTTTATTTCGTTATGACTTTTAAACTGACGATTCGACTAATGTAATGACCATGGCAAACCTAAATTTGGCAACAAGCCCCATTTTTTTTAAAGAACTTTTTTTGCAAAAGCAAAAAAGTAACGAAGCAGTGAATTCGATTATATATGATGTATCATAAGAATGCGAATTATTGCAAAAGATGTTTTAAGTATAAGAAATTAATCTAAGTATTTGAATTAAGTAAACTTTCCTTTTATTTATATGCAAGTTACAAAAATGCGCATGATATAACTTTGACCATGAACTATCTATCTATATGAAAAGGTTCAGAAATGAAAAAGTTGTTTAAAAAAAGTTACATTTTCAAAGGCTTTTTGTTGCTGGTTAAAGTAATTAATTGGTGGCACTGGGCAATAGAAGCAAAAGTAAAAGAAACATTTTTCTGTGGTCGTAAATATCAGAGTGGATCTCATCTAAAAATTACCTGGCAATGCGATTCGAAAGCTAATGCAATTCCTATGCTTTTTAGAGCACAATTTATTTAATTGCGTATCGCATTACAGAGCAACTGCACTTTGCTCAATTGGCTCTAATTTTTGAGATATACATATTAGGTTAAACATGTTGAAACCTTATTTTCAGTAAACGTCATATTTTAATTTATTTTAGGGCTTCAACTTTTTCCATATATTTTTGTAATTAGTTGAAATGAGTTATAAACAAGATGGAAACGAAATCTTAATAAGCTCAAAGTAACGCCGTGACTGGCAGCATATCATAGTTTATCATGCGTTCAAACGTTTTTCACTCACAATCAGTAAAGTATGAAAAAGGAAAAGGTCTACTTTACACAAATTACCATGCGGCAGTAAAAATTTCACTGAACTTTGAAACAAAACTATACTATTTATATCGAGTGCATATATGGAAATGGTTTGTAACGCTTTGGCGCAAAAATTACTGAACTGATTTTAATGCTTTCTTTTTTAAAAAATCATATTTTTGCTAGAGAGGATTATTGCATACTCTCTTAAGCTTTTTTATTTTTGATGAGAGAGTACAGAATGTGAGGTTAAAACAGTAATTTCATTATGAAAAAAACTACGGAGCGTGCACGTGCAAAATTGTAGAACTCTTAATAGGAAACACGTGTTTTGAAAAAGCATGTGAAAGTTAAAGTGTTGCAAGGCCAAGGCTAAGGGCACCCGACTAAGACTCATTATGTAAGACCAAGACTTTATAGCAGTGTAAGGCAAAGCTACACAGATGCATGCCAATGTGTGCTTCAGCGAAAACCATTTCATTTAATATCAATAATTTATTCTTACCATGTACATAAAATAACAGCCGAACATAATCGAATAATGCCGAATAGTATTTCGTAGCGTACACAACGAGTATGCATACGCAGCCTCTGCTTGAGTTCTGCTGTAGTTGCTCGCGTGCGGCAGAATGCCTTTCACTGCTTTATAGTGATTTGAAAATCAGTCTTGGTCTTGCACATTTTGCACGGCCATCATACGAATGCCAAAAAATGCATGATCTTAATCTTACATTATCTCATCACAAGCTCCACTTTTCGGTAGGCACACTGGACTATAAATATTTCGAATGAAGTCAAAACCACCAATAGAGACAAAGCTCTGTCAAAAGTTCAGCACAATTTTCGGGGATAAGCAGTAGTTCAATGATTTGTATACTAAAAGGAAAAATATATCTAGCTATCTCATAGAAAATCATCCATCACCATGCACCTAAATTAAATGGGAAGTAATTTTTCCTGAAAACTACGTTTAATATCAGAAAGAGCTTCGTCTCGGTTGACGCAAAACATCATCAGGATGCTAAAAAAACACTCACAAGCAGTGACGTATCCAGGATTTTATTTCGGGGGGGGGGGGTTAGGTTTTGGATATGAGATTTTTTCTACGTAGTGTATATTCTTTGCAAAATCGTTTATATACAGTGTCCGTCAAAATATTTCGGGGGGGGGGGGTTCTATCCCCTAGCATCCCCCCTAGATACGGCCCTGCTCACAAGTCTTCGCTACATTTTGTTGCCCTGTATAATGAAAACACTACGTAATCCAGCCATAATCAAAGGAAATGTTTACAAACACAATGAATAAAATTGAAAGGACTTTAACATATGTGGGTACATACCTTACCAAAGCTACCTTTTCCAATGGCACGTAATATTTGAAAATGGTCAAAGTTGACTGCAGAGAAAAGTTATAATAAAGTTAACAATAGAAATACTACTGAATGTACATATGTAAAGGGTGTACCAATACGAGCGCCTCATTTGTTTTTGAGTTAGGCATTATTTTGTTATTTGTTAAGTGGAACTATTTGTATATCATTTTATAGCACAAATGATTGTTGTTTAAGTATGGACAAATTCGCACAACGGCTCCGCTGGCAAGAGAGTTATCTTTTGATGCAACTTTTGATGACATCATTGCATCATTGAGAGCTTATGGTGATAGATAACGCATTGTTCTCACGTGTGATGCTCACATTTTCAAATCGAGACATTGACAGATGTCATACATGAAGTTCTTAGAGCTGATCGATAAAAAATTAACATGAATTTGAAGTCAGGCGCTCTTATTGGCATACCCTTTATAAAAAATATATCAGAAAAAATGTCAATTTTGCTTATTCACATAAATATGTTTGCACATTACTGTAAATGGTATGAGGAAGCACATAAATTAAATATGTACGAAAAATCAACGAAAAACATTTTATTTGTTTTTTTTTCTAGTCTTCTTTATCAACTTAAACAAAGCGACTTATGAAACGTGACATGGATAAAAGTCACGTGTGCTTTGTGTTTGATATTCTCATACCAGCGATATTTTTGTCGAATTTTTCTTTCAAACAAACGAAACCAAATGAATTGCAAATAAGTGGAAACAGAAAATAGAAAATAAAAGCTGAAGAAATAAAATTGTAATCGAAAATCAACTTACCATCTTCGTCGTTGATCAGATTCGGATCTGTCCTGCTCGATGAACTTGCCCCCATAATGCATGGACTTGGACTGAAGCAAAAGTTTGAAGCTTCAGTGCTTTCGGTGCTTTATTGCAAAAAGAATCAATTTTCGTAGGAGCTGATGCTACAAAAAGTTTGAATACGTAATCGACAATAAAAACAAAAGGACCACAGCAAACGACAGCAACAGCAAGCCCGAATATGTCCTTCCGGTCTTTGTTATCCTTTGTTTTGATTGTGTTACTGATTTATATTTCAACATTTTCCTGATGCTGTTCGTCAAATGTTTCATCACAATAATTGGTTAAACATTGTGGATCTGCATGAATAAATACGAAAAGAAAACAAGAAAGGAAAAGGTTTCATTAAAGTCTCTAGATATTTTTGGTTTAACTTTTGCCAATGTTAACAATGGCAATTGTATACAGAACTATCAGATCCCAGTTGGGACCTGGAGGAAAAATTTTAAAAGGAACTAATGTTCACTAGCTTATAACCTTCGGACATGCAGCACAAGGTCCTTTTTTAAGACATGAGGGAGATGAGCATAGTAAGCATATAAAAAATGTGTTATTTAAATTTAACATGCTTATCAACCAGCTGACGCCGTTAGGTAGTTGGTAAGCATGTTGATGGTGGTTTTTTCGTATTTTTGTGAGAGAATTGAGGCCGATGCCGCAGTTAAAATCAATAGTAGTTATTGTTGAACGATTAAGACCAAGACGTAGTCTTTCAAGCTAAGGTCAGTAAAATGTCTTAAGCTAATTCATTCAGAGCGTGCTAGAATAAACCAGTTTAGTTTAGGATGAACTAAGGTAATTATATACTTTAACGGCCTCAGGGCCGATTTTCATGAAATTTTAGCATGTTGGGTTAATTATGTATGTCGGCTCAAAGTTAACATCTTCCAATATATCCAATATCAGGTTTGCGACAATTATCGGCCGCTGATAATTTTACTATGACCAACACGGGCTTTGCTAACACACCGGTGTTGGATATATGTACTATAGGGAATATTGACTGAAGGTCGCTGCGAAGCCGGTATTGCACATATTGGAGAATGTTAACCCTGATTCGCTGCCGAAGTCCGACCACTAACCCTAACATGCCCAAATCTTCCTATGCTAAACTAATTCATTCTAACACGTTTCGGATGAACTAGTTTGGTCTAGGAAAACTTTATTTATCCTAAAAACTAGTTTTGTCGGTAACATATATTATGTTTCGGTTGCACACTTTCTATTATTTCATTTCACCATTTCGCTTATTACTTTTTTGCCTTACAGCGTCAGGTGCGATAGCAATAGATGGAGAAAAATTATCATCCCTGTTTGCTGGGATACTAAAGGGTGTTTTTTTTAGAGGTATAGAGCTTCGAATTGAAATAAAACACAAGAAAATCGTTTTAATGTCCATCAATTTGGCTTTATTGGAAGGATAATTTTATGCCATTAATGTTTAAATATGATTTCGGGCATGTGGCCGCCGCGGCTGGCTCGAATAAAGCCAATTCTACAGGTCCAATTTTGAACCACTTTTTCGAGCATATGGGGCCGTATGTCGGCAATAACGCCACGAATGTTGGCTTCCAAGTCCCCTAACGTTTCTGGTTTGTTGGCGTAGACGAGCGACTTCACATATCCCCAAAGAAAATAATCCAATGGTGTCAAATCACACGATCTTGGTGGCCAATTGACAGGTCCATTCCGCGAAATTATGCGCTCATCGAATGTTTCCTTCAATAAATCGATTGTGACGTGCGCTGTGTGGCATGTAGCGCCGTCTTGTTGGAACCACAACTCATCCACATTCATGCCATCCAATTCGGGAACAAAATAGTCGGTTATCATGGCTCTATACCGGTCTCCATTAACGGTAACTGACTCTCCAGCATTATTTCGGAAGAAGTATGGCCCAATGACTCCACCAGCCCATAGAGCACACCAAACAGTCAGTTTTTGTGGATGTAATGGCGTCTCAAGGGTCTCATGTGGGTTCTCTTCACTCCAAATGCGGCAATTTTGCTTGTTGACGTAGCCATTCAACCAAAAATGAGCCTCATCACTGAACAAAATTTTGCGATGAAAATCAGCATCGAGATCAATCTCATTTTCGGCCCATACACCAAAATCACGACGCATTGCATGGTCTCGCGGCTTTAATTCTTGCACAAGCTGGATCTTGTAAGGTCGCAAGCCAAGATCTTTGCGCAAAATCTTCCATAAAGTTGATGCACAAAGCTCCAATTGCTGTGCACGGTGGCGAATCGATTCATTCGGGTCCTCTTCAACATTTTGCTCTACAGCGGCAATTGTTTCTTCGGTGCGCACTGTTCGACGTCTCTGCGGATGCGTATTATCACATAGAGTAAACGTAGTGCGAAAACGATCCATGGTTAACCGAATTAATTGCTCTGATGGACGATTATGTCGACCATAAAATGGACGGAGCTTGCGGTAAACTTCGCGAACTGAACCATTATTTTCGAAATAAATTTGCACGATTTGCAAGCGTTGTTCTTTTGTCAACCTGTTTATGATAAAATGGCAAACCAAACTGAACATAAATGACATTAGAGTTGCCAGATTTGACCATAAAATGCCAGTTTTATCTCTATTCGAAAAACAAACGTCTAAAAAAAACACCCTTTACTATACGAGCATGGTAGCACATATCTTAGCTACGATAGCTAAGCGTTTTGGTGTTCAAATAAAAAACAACGCGAAAATCACGTCGTGGTATCGCACGAGCGGTAATAGTTGCAATAAAAGTAGCGTTTATAGATGAAGTTAACAGCCAAACCTAGCAGCAGTTATATTAAAAGTTGCGGTTGTAAGTGTTGTATTTGCATTAGACACACCTCCCAAAATCAGCCCATCTCTTGACTTACTAATTTTATCAATGTAAACTTTTTTTTCGCTTTAAGGGCAGATGCCACGCCTTTTTTTTAAGTAGCTATAATTTGCTTAGTACTTTCATACTGAATTTGGTTACATTAACTTAGTTAGCTCAGTTTTTTTGTAATTTTGATTTTCTACTCTGATAGTAGGTACCATACCTAACTGTCGAAGTTCATTCTAATTCTGTCCAGTGATTTCCTGTATCACTAAAGATTTTAAGTCAAAATTGGTTTCATTTCCTTAAATAAGTACCTCAGAAAAGCGTTCATTCAAAAAAAAAACTCAATTTTCTTATAGGTCTTCTTGTCAAAGTCCACCCATATTTTGTGCATTTGTGTGTTCAAAAGTTTTCCACACCAAATTTGGTGGAATGTAATTAAATATCTCATAGTGTAGTGCAGTGTAGTGAGCGGAAACACTTCAAAATCCTGTCAATGGAACTCAGTGATTCTTATTTTGAGTTTTGCTTCGCAAAATCCAAATTTTTTTATCGAAGATCATAATTTTTATCTCGGTTTTTGCAGACAAAATATATGTTTTTGACGTGCCGGTATGAAAAAACTCTATACTGGAATGATTTTTTGGATAATTAGCTTCACAGAGTTCATGCTGCATTTAAATGCTTAATGGTCTTTACTCGATGCTTATCGATTTTTTGAAATTTATCGACTCCCTTACATTATTTAACATTTTTGGGTATTATTTTTCGACATTGTCCGACTTTTACGACACAATATGTTATTTTTAGACTTTTCGACATTTTTCAACACTTCTCGACTTTAAAGACATTTATTTACGTATATGACTTATTCGACATTTCCAGCATTATTCGAAACCTATCTACTGCTTCAACATTATGGACTGAATATTTTCTGACACAAGTATATATCGACCTCTGCTATTTTTTGACATTAACGAATTCTTTGATTATAGGACTTTATCGAACTTTTCGAAATTAGAGGACATATCTAATTATTTAGAAGTTTTCGAAATCATTAGGATTTTTCAATAATATAATAAATTTTACAATATCGCTTTTGTCGACTTTTTCAAAATTTTTCGATTTTTCAACAATCAAACGAATTTTCCAACTTTTTGAAACTATTTTAACTTTTTACAACAATATTTGACTTTTTTAAACTGGTTCGGTTTTCACGACTTATTCAACTTTTTCCGACCTCTACAACCTTTTTAGAAACTTTTACGACTTTTCAAATGGAAAAAACTCTTTTCTCTTCTTTTTCATAATTTGTAGAACCTCATCAACGCTGCTGAATTGTGTTGCCCACTTGATTTAAAAAAAAGACTGAACTAAAATAAATCTGGTTCTTTACTTTTATAGCTGCAGTTGAAATAACAAATGGTGACCTCAAAGTATGCTACAGAATATGGCCGTTGCTTGGTTATATTCTACACGTAATAGAATTTGTTGAAGTAGATGAGTGGTTTCTTGTTCAAGCTATTCAATTTTCTAATGCTTTTAAAAAAATGAACACAGGGAGAGCATTCATGTACATGGTCGGTCTATATAGCAACGAAAGCAGAAGCATTAAATGTAAAAACGGCGCATTCTAAATGATTTCCGTTTGTTTTCAAAGGAAAGACAAAAATAAGTCGGTGAAGAGAAATGAAATGAAATGAAAAAAAGTTAAAAAAAAACAACATCAAAAATGAAAAGACAGCAAAAAGAAAATTACATTTAAAATACAATTTTTCTTGTCTCTTAATTGCAATTTCATGCTAAACTAATTTTGTATACTCTGTATCTATCATAGAAGTAAAGAGAAAGGAATATTATTATCTTCTAATTAAATTTAAAATAGCTTGTATAAAAGTACAAAAGTATCACATGGTACTAGATTCCACTGCATGTGATATTTCTACAACGATAACGACCCCTGTGCGCGAAATTATCGTATGTGCCATTTTTTTCGAAATTGACTTTTTGATGCAAATTACTTCTACAGCCCATAACGCATCACCTGGTAAAATGTTGTAGCTAAAATCCCCTTAGTTACGCCAAAAATTTCGTATAAGATTTTGTTTTGACATTGCAAGCTGCAGCACGGAAAAGTAGAAAAAACGCTCTACTGCAAAATTTCGTTTTCGGCTCTGATCGATTTGGTCCATATCGAAACGCTAAACATATAGTAAGCAAGCCGATTTGACACTTTTAAGATTTTGTTCTTTCATAGTCTGATTGTGGTTGCTTGAAAATGACAGATTTTTTGCCAAATAATCGTCATTTGCGGGAGGTGT
This sequence comes from Meiosimyza decipiens, assembly GCA_963680825.1. Lineage (NCBI taxonomy): Eukaryota > Metazoa > Arthropoda > Insecta > Diptera > Lauxaniidae > Meiosimyza > Meiosimyza decipiens. Next base: position 89,546,895 of record OY804259.1, on the reverse strand, counting down.
TGATTTTCTTCTTTCAATCGAAGAAAAGGGCGGCTGACGCGCATCGAGAGCTCCAAGAAATTTACGGAGATGGTGCTCTGAGCGAAATAACGTCCCGAGATTGGTTTTGTCGCTTTAAAGACCATGATTTCGACATCGACGACCAACCACGTGAAAAATGGCCAAAAACCTTCAATGATACGGAATTGGAGACATTGCTCGATGAGGATTCGGGAGTTACCCGACAAGCCATTTCCAAGCGTTTGCATGCGTGAAAAACGGCCCCAGTACGAACAGAGGCACGATAAAGTAATCTTATTGCATGACAACGCTAGGCCTCACGTTGCTAAACCAGTGAAATCATACTTGGAAACTCTGAAATGGGAAGTCCTAACCCACCCTCCGTATTCCCCAGATATTGCCCCGTCAGACTACTACTTGTTCCGTTCAATGGCACATGGTCTGGCTGATCAGCAGTTCAACTCCTACGCAGACCTCAAAAAATGGCTTGATTCGTGGATAGCCTCAAGAGACGAACACTTCTACCGTGATGGTATTCGAGCTCTACGAGAAAGATGCGGAAAAGTACGCGATACTTTGATTGATTCATCTGTAACTATTTTTTGACTATGAAGTTGCATTTTCTAACAAAAAACAGCGAGAACTTAGTTGCGCACCTAATATCTAAAGAAGTAAGTAAAATACTTTTTCGAAAATCGGATTTCATATTAAAAGTGAAACCCAACTGAGCTTTAAACAAAAGCTCAATTGTCTATAACTCTTACAGCAATAAACTAATGCGCGTCTCATAGAAAATCAATTTTTTCTTTCTGCACATTAAACTTTTTAGTTCATGGCAAGAGTTGCCCTTGTTGTCAATATAAATATTCTTCTTGGCTTACTTTTTAATTATCCACAAAAGTTGATAAACTACGCGGCGTTGAACGAAGCGTAAAATTTTCAATTTGCACTCTATAGTACGATAGATTCAGTTTTATTTGCAATTTAATTTAAGCCTTACGAAAACAAGACAACTTCATAATATCAGCTTTAAAATACATGTTTCGAGTAGAGTCACAAGTGCCGCTCATAGGGTATCCAAGCGCGATTATCTTTATTTGGTTTATTTTTTTGTGTTTATCTGCATGTGAAAAACATGTCAAGCAAAATTAAATAGAAAACTTTGTTAATACAATTTCGTTTCTACCCTTACCAATGAAGTCCCTCAAGACAGTTGAGTTAAAATGCAGTGTTGATTTTGAGCACTCAGAATCCGTATATTTCATGCTTGTCACAAATCAGTGAACCACATAAGTCCTTTGGAACTCGCTCAAATTTCTCAAGGCACCCGGCATTTGTGCGCTGTCACATGGTGCGCACTAACCAGAAAAGTAACGAAACACAAATTATGTTTCTTAAGAAAACATTTTAAAACTTTTACATATCGCTTTATGTGCAAAAGTAGACAGGAAATATGTGCACATATGTGGGAAAAAAATTTTAACACTGAGATACTCATAAGTGATGTAAAAAATGGTTCATTTCAGTTAAAAAAGTAGTGAAATTGTTGTTATAGCCAAGGAATTTTGATCAAAAAGTAGTGACAATCATTAGCAAAATACTTCATTTCTCACTAACCCTTCCGAATTACGGATTTTTCTGTACCAAGATGGATGATTTAAGATGTAGAATTCAACTTAATAATGTGATTTCCGCAAGATGTCTTCCGATTTGATCATTTAGTTTGGACAGAAATTGGATCTTGGGCAGTTTGGCATAAAAAATGGTACTGCGCCAACCAAATTTGAATTGGGGATAGGTGACATAAATTGAATGGTGTTTTTCGGGTCGTCCTTAATGTTTTGGAAACAATGTAAGCCACAATCGCTGATTCGTTATTTTAAAATGCTTATCTTGGTCATTGTGCATAGGAGTGGGGCAGAGCTCAAGCATGGCTCGGGTTTGTAAAAAGTATTATATATCGTTGAATAGATATGAAAATTTATATAAGTAAATGGTAATTAATTGTGTACCAAGCCGCTCTACTTGACAATCGTTTAAAAACTAACCGAGCTGTGAACTTTTTAAATTACAAAATATGGGCACTACTGTGATTTCGCTTTCCAACTTTAAACCAAAATTGTGCAAAGTGTTGTTTTTTTAATACAGGAAAACCAATTTACAAAATATGGCGTAATTTGAATACAACCTGTCAGGCTGACTTTCCTTTTGGACGATGTACAGTATGACCTCGCTCAACGCAACCCTCGATGAACGCAACTCTTCGATTATTGCAACACCTCAGTCAGGGCCGTATCTAGGGGGGAGATGCTAGGGGGGAGATGCTAGGGGATAGAACCTCCCCCCCCCGAAATATTTTGACGGACACTGTATATAAACGATTTTGCAAAGAATATACACTACGTAGAAAAAATCTCATATTCAAAACCCCCCCCCGAAATAAAATCCTGGATACGTCACTGACCTCAGTTATTTACATTGTAGACTCTGTTAACGCAACTTTAAAAAAAAGAAGTACTCAACTATCGCAACTTGTATATTTTAACTTTTGGTCTAGTTTACTTTGACTTCTTTTTAGAATTTGAAATGCTTCTTTAAATGTTACTGCAGAACAAAAATATGTATGTAAGTTCAATATTTAAGAACTACGTGTACATTCATCAGTTTTAATAAATTTATTTTGCGACCGGTTGCTTCCTGTGTGCTATGAAATGCCAGTTATTGAAAAACGAAGATCAAGTGGAAGAAATTGATATGAAAACCAATGTCGGAATAACTCCATATGTATCGAAGATTAAGGCTAGCACTGCTTTTGTATTCAATGGGCTGAAGAAAATGGCGTTAAAAATATTTTGATTCTGTAAGATCTTTGCGAAAAAGCAGTGCAGCATATATGTAATGGCATACAACAAAAAGCTCTCAAAAATTTTTGATTTTTTGAAAAATAATTTTACAAAATTAAATTCCACATACATACGTACATAACAGCAGCGACAGAAATATATATTTGAGATTTTTTTTTGGTTTTAAATAAAGTGAATGCTGTATTTTCAATAAAATACTTTTACTCTAATTCCACTTGTGTTTAAGCACTCAATTACGAATTCATTTTAATGAATAATGTGCATTATTATTCAAAAACAGCACTCAACAACCTCAGTCATCGCAACTGACCGAATTTCTATTAGTTGCGTTGAGCAAGGTTGTACTGTATATGACTAGCGTTTATGACGCAATTGTGTAAGTCTCCCCCTAAAGTCAGACTTTGTTTTAAAACATAGTCTTACCTCTATAACAAAATATTCTTTAACATATAGCTATCATCGAAAGATATACATATCCAAAAAAGTTTTCATCGTTTTACCAAAAATAAATTATATGAATACATAAAAAAATAATTTCAAGCCAATAATAGAGAACTCATTTAGAAAATGTTTCTTTCGCTCTAAGTAAAATCTTTTTGACTTTGCAATAGAAATCATCGTTTTGTTACTTTTCGGTTCGTTCCTTTGATGATAAACTTCAAAATTGCTGTTCATTTAAGTCATCATGCTGATGGTTCATCATTGAATGCTTTAAAAAAAAAATCATAATTTATTGCTTTGAACACAGCGTGTAAGAAAGAACACTCATAGTTATCAATTTACATACAAACATATCCAAAGGTACATGAAAGATGCTACACAAACGTGCAAGGACCACCGTCAGCATCTTATTATCGTCTCCATTAAATTTGCATATAAATTAATCTCATTATTATGTAATGCCCTATGTATTTGCTCGCTCCATGCTAGACATATTTAGCGACGCTTTCAAGTCGAGCGCCTAAAATTATGCTCTTAGATTCTGCTTTATCAGCATAAGACGTCGTTAAACAAAGTAGCAACCTAGAAGTCACCAGCGTCAGCAGAATTTTTTCAAAAGCAAATCATACGACGAATAGATACTTTGATATTGATTGATTGATTGATTGTTAGTCATCTCATTCTCATGCATATTCCCATTCCACTGGAATGAACATAGCTTTTACGAGCATGAACGTCACCATCTCTAATGTCTTTGAAGACGCGTCTAAGCCATTTGGGTAAATTAATGGAACACCAGTTAACGTTGTGAGCAACATAAAAATAATAGCATGGGTAATAACTAAATTGTGTGCTTAAGCGTTTGAAAATATTTTTAAAACTACTAGAGATTCAATTTGTGCCATAAAAGATGTCCACTATGTTTGTTTATAAGTTCAGTTTTATTGTCTCCTTGGAATATGGTCGACAGCGAAGCGATGATGAAAGATTACCAAATGCCACTTTGTGCAGATGTTTTTAGCTCGATTTTCATTTCGTTTTAGAATGTTTTACCGAAATGGGCAGTCAGTGGCCATTTTAAGTGTTTATTTAACTTTAAAAACGGTTTTGGATATAGTAAATTGAAATGTTAAATTTTTTGCTCAAGATATTAGTAATTTTTGAAGGGGAGCTTCCAAATGCGCACTTTGTAATTTTTCAGTCATATTTGTAATCGGAAATAGTAAAAAGGAAGCACATGGGTAAGCAGTTAAGCAACTGTTACGATATTATTAAATAAAGCGCCCACGAGTTCGAATTCTGATGTCGAGCAATAGTTTATTTGGTAGGAACTGTCTGGATGTAGCGACAGGGCCAAAGCGATTTGCGTATAAATCATCAAGAGGAGTTCGAATGGGTTTCTCTAAAACTTTGTATATAAATAGCTCATGCTAAGGAAATTTGATCCCTTAAACTTTAGAGCTCAAGTCGCATTACATTGGTTACACGGATGTTCACAAATTAAAAATTTTGCTTTGACCTCAATCTAATAAATTTTGTAGGCAAATGGATGGTTGTGATAAAATTTCGGAGAAATGGTGAACTTCAACCATTATATTGTAAAAGACCAAAAAAATATTTTGAAATTTTTTAGCTTAGGTTTTAATCCTTTCGTAGAGGTTTTAAATATTACAATCAAAATTTAAAATCATTTTATACCAGATTTTCTAAATTTTCTCAATAATATTCGACACTTGTTGACTTATTCAATGCTTTCCGATAGTGTTCGATGCTCTTCGACTTTATCGGGATTATCGATGCATATCGTGTGCACATTACCGATTTTTTTTTCCAATGTTTGTCTGTTATTATCGACTTTTTTGATGCTATTCAACACTTTTATTCACTTTTCCAATGTATTTCCATACTCTTCTAATAATATCAACTTTCTCACCGTTTTGCGATACTTTCGAATTTTCTATACTTTTCCGATTTTTTGATACTTAAAAATGCTTTTAAGCTTTTTCGATATTTTTCAGCTATTGTGATGTTTTGGGGTAAGTACTGTTCGCTATTTTTCGACTTTTGGATGAGTCGTTTATTTTTAAATTTTTTCGCTTTTTTGTTTTGATTGACTTAGAAGAATCATTAAAAATTTTATAAAAATCGCCTACTTTTCCAATTCCGCCCACTTTTACTAAAACAAAATGATATATCTGATAGCCATTTTTCTTCTTAATTTCATCAAAATATCTAGCATGGTTCGCGTGGCATAAAGTAATTAAGTTAAAATTTATAATGGTGAAACGCTCCTAAAAGAGTCTTGTCAAATTTGAAACCCAGCATAATCTTAATCGTGTTATCATATGTTCAAATTGCCCAAGTTTCATTATGATCAAGTTTAGCCATATACATTAGGGTGGCTCGAAATTTTTTTTTTCAATCGGTTGGGTCATAAAATCTTAGATATCGTTATTTTGAACATCACTGTGTAGTTAAAGTTTTTTTGGAGCTATCATAGTGGAAGTGAGCGAGTCCCTCAAAATTGCTAAGTTTCGGTACTTTTTTCATATAATCGATGCTGGCACATATCTGTATGTATATATCTAGCTTATATTTTGATTTTGGATACCCACATATTTACTCTATTGATAGATCATATGAAGTTCAACTTTGCACTCTTTATCTGAGTGGTACAATTAATTTCAGATAAAGAGTGCTAAAATGACCGGCGTATTCAATATTTAATCTTCTTTCTATCAAACTGCAAGCAAAGCTATTGTTTCTTTTTTTTTCAATTATATTAATTTGAAAAGTTCAATAAAGCAATTTGTTAAAAAGTTACAACGAAGCATTGAAATATTGATTACTTTTTCATATCGCCAGCAAATTGGCAAGCGACATTGTTTCTCATAAATCGCAAACAGAATTATCAAAGGCTTTGCTCTTTGTTTATTGAGAATCAAAAATATCTTTACTTTGAGGTACGGTGAATACATATCCTTGAAAGGAAAAATTCCTTTTGAAAATTTTGTAATGTAAGCATGCTGACATGGCAAACATTTAAGAATAAATGGCCTTAATAAAGGGAAAAAAGTAAAACAATGTCATGAACAATGTGTTGAAATTAGCATATTGATGTGAATAAAAGAGATGATGATTTGGATTTTGATGATTTATTTTCGACAGCTTATTAATTAATTTAAATCCTACGTATATCCCATTTCTTGCCATAGCTATTAAAAAAAAGAAAGTAAAGATCTTTAGAGTCACCCTGATGAAAAATCTTGAGTTTAAAAAGTGCAAGAAATGCGTAAGCTTTAATTAAATTTAAAGCTTTTGAAACCATTTAATACTAACAATTTATATTCAAACACTAAAGAGACATAGGTATATGAAGTATAGCTTAAATACATGCATAGCTGGTGATATGTATGCGCAACTGTATGCATGTAAATAAGGGTGCTGAATAAATTGCTTTCAACACCTCAACATTTATGGGTGACTCAAGAGCGATTTTATCACTTTTAATACTGAAAAATATAGAGAAACGTGAATAAGTAAAAATTTTAAATTTAAAACAAAAAAATATAAAAAAAACATAATTTGATTTGAATGAAAATAAATATGTGTAATATCAAATGCTTTGCAAAAAACAAAAAATCACAACAGAAAAATTAATTTTCACTTTGTTTTGTTCCGCTTTGTGCTCGGATTAACAGGCTTAAAAATTTTCAATCATCGGCTCAAGAGCCACTGATGATTTCATTTAGCAATGGATGCAACTGGTGTAGTATTTTTTTCCATTTTTTTTTTTTGCTTAATGCAATTTTTGCTGCTATCACACATTGCACTTATGGATGTCACGATGTGGAAATCTGGTTCCTCCTACGAAAAGGTGCTGAGCAGCGCAAAATTATAGCAAACGCTCACTGTTGTTCGATCGGTTCCTACCTAAAACGTGACGGCCCATTATGCTTGCATTACCAACCTAGGCATTGAAGTCGCCTAGAGCGATCACATAATGTCCCCTTTTGGCACATTCGCAAATGTACTTTCTAGTAGGTCATAGAATTCACGTTTGTTCTCATCACTGTGACGTGGCAGCGCGAATATGCAAAGCGCGAACGGCTTTCTACAAGCTCAACAACATTTTGCACTCAAAAGTACTATCGCGCGCGACAAAACTACGTATCTTCAGCACTAGCATAAAACCTATTCTCTTGTATGACGCTGAAATATGGAAAGTGGCTGACACCATCTGCAGCAAAATACAGGTTTTTGTCAACAAATGTCACCGCATAGTGTGCCAAATTTTCTGACCTGGCTCTAACCAACAGCCTGCCAACACAAATAGATACACGGAAATGAAAATGGAGTTGGATTGACCTCACCTTGCGCAAAGACGACAGCGATATAGCTAAAATGGCGTTAAAGTGGAATCCTCAGGGTACTCGACGCAGGCGAAGACAGCGAAATACTTGGACAAGGACCGTACACGCAGAATGTGCAGCTATAGGCTCATGACGATAAATTCGTCGAATAGCACATGATAGAAGACAGTGAAGAGGACTTGTTGCCGCCATATGCATCAATTTGGAGCGGTTTATTTATATATTTCAGTATTTTATATTATATTTAAGGACTGTCCCAGAAAAAACTTGCGTTTTTTTTTTATTTTTTGTATTATGCTCTACCTGATAATCTTATAGGTCTAAAAATACACAATATTTGTTCTATATAAAGTGGCGTTTAATATGATGTAGAACACTTGAAGATAGCACTTTTAACGACAAAGATATCTAACAAGCAACAAAAAGTCCGCAAACTGATTTTGTCCACATACCTGCAAAATTCAGAATTAAAATATTCAGTTATAGCTAAAATAGTTGGTGCATCAGAAAAAACTGTCTTTACGGTTATTTCAAGAAGGGTCTACCTGTTTCACGAAAAAAAGATTCAGGCAGAAAACCAGAATTTTCTAATCCAAAGGTAGCGTCGAAGGTGACGCGCCTTTTTAAGCAAAATTCCAACACCTCAGTGCGAGATCTGGCGGCTAGAACAGGTACAGCAAAATCTACTGTACAAAAGATAAAGGAGAAAAGTAAGCTAAAGACATATAGAGTTCAAAAAGTACCAGATCGTTCAGATGAAGAGCAGTTGATGGCTCAGATGCGAGCCCGAAAATTATATGAAAGGTACCTGACTAAATTTGATTGCTGTGTTATGGACGACGAAACTTACGTCAAAGCAGATTTTAAGCAGCTACCTGTGCACGAATATCAATAACCAAAAAAGGGGAATGTGTCTAGTAAATTCAAAGGACAAAAAATTTCGAAAGCCATATGCACCTGTGGTCTCAGAAGCAGATTTTTTGCTACGAAAGGCACAATCAATTCCAAAGTATATATAGACGAGTGCCTCGAAAAACGTCTTCTACCATTTATTCGTGCACATGAGAGTACCGTGATGTTCTGTCCAGATTTAGCAACCTCTTATTACTCTAAAGCTACGATGAAATGGTATGCAAGTAATAAGATCAATTTCGTACCAAAAATAGCTAATCCGCCCAACTGTCCAGAGCTTCGCCCAATTGAAAGATATTGGGCTATTATGATAAGAGATCTTCGAAAGAGTGGTAAGACTGCAAAAAATTTACAAGACTTCAGTCATAAGTGGAAAATATCGTACCGTAGTGTCGATGAAACAACTGTGCAAAATTTAATGAAGGGCCTTAAGAAAAAAATACGATATTTTTATAGAAAAAAAAAATTGCTACTTAGTTTTTAGCTATTTATATTCTGAATAGTAGCCATTATTAATAAACAACAAAAAAAAAAAAAAACAAAAACATTACTGGGTATTTTTTTATAACTAAAAAGCAAAGCACAAGTTTTTTCTGGGACAGTCCTTATTAAGTGTTTCAAATATACTTATATACCAAGGAAATAATAAAAATATCCACTGTACTGAAATAATAATGAAAAATAATAATGAAAATAAAGTTTAGGATATAAAAACAAATCCAATTTGAACCAATTTGAGTTTTTATACAGATTTTGCGGCATTTGGTCCGCAACCGTTTTGCGCTATCACGACAAATTTTTTATTTATTTACTTGATACCAAATTTAAAGAAATCGCTCTTGAACCAACTCAAAGTTTTTGAAAGTTTTTCAAACCACTCTAATGTAGATACATACTAATTCAAAACATACAAAAGCGATTGTAGAATATTTTCGACCCATGAGCAGGTACAATAAAACATGATCAACATACATGGAACGTGTCTCTATACAAAAGATTTCGTTATTCCTTCAACTGACAACTGCGATTACGGAAAACGTCAAAAAGTTTACTTTTGTGTAGAAAAACAAAATTGTTTTGCGAAAAGAAAAAAAAAACAAATGGCATTCAATATTTCTGTACGCAATACAAAAAGGATACCTCTTTAGAAATTAAAGCATGGGGTACTTTATTGGAAAATGTTTATTCTTAAACATTAGTTAGAATTAATAAAGCTGTAGCTATTATATTTTGTAGCTTTAAGAAAATACCTTTCCAATAATATATCTCTTATTAAATAGAATTTGCTGCTGCCTCATTATTCAAGCTATATTTAGTTTTTTCTTTCTTCTGTAAAACAACGAAAGTGTTAGCTATGCACTTTCTGCGTTGATCTCAAAGATGTAGTTACTTAAAAATCGATTCCTAATACATGGAATTCCTCCATAACTCAGAATTTAAGATGGCGTTAAAATCGTTTTGTAATTTTGGAAACATTTTTTATTTTGTTCTTGTAAAAATTTTCCACAAATTTCAAATAAAAAAAATTATAAATATCGAAATTTTTGTTTTAGTAATTTTTCACGTAAATATAGCTAAAAATATTATTTACCCTATAGAATAGGAAAATATTTAAAAAAACTAAAGCTAAATGATCTAGTAGTTTCTAAAATTTTATATTTTGACAACTTTTTTATAGAGATAAAAAATATTTGAAAAATAAATATATATACATATGTATGTATGTATGTATAAGAAAAAATTTAGCAAATTGTAGCGTAATAGTTTTTCGACTTATGCCGAAAAGATTTGTTTCGTAAGTCATCGACTAGTCAAATACTATAAAAAAGAAAAATAACTCAAGGTCCATTACATTTCGTATTGTCATCTCATCTCCCATGTTTACTTTACTACATCTGTCACGCCCCATTCTATGCATTACAAATGGAAAAATGGTGTGAACTAAAACAAATTTAATTAACTGAATGCCTTAGTTTAAACCAGAGAATCAAAAAAATTTTATCGTATGGTTCGGTTTCGTTCTGCTCTATGAGCGTTAACTTTTTCCTCCTGCATTCCGTATTTCACTCATTGATTGAAACACTAACACAAACCATAGCTAGCGACATGAGAGAGCGCAACAGAATGGTAACGTTCTGCTCTACGTACAAAAAACTTTATTGTGGTTTTGACTTGCGATTGCTATCTGAGCCCGTACTAAATGTATCGTTTTGTCATTAGGTTAATATGAGGGAATTTTTTTTTTTTTTTAAACGAAAGACAGCTCAAACAAAAATTTTGGACATCACTAAGGGAGGCACGGGAACCTGGAAAGAATCGAATTTGACCCGAATATGGGTCCATAGACCATGGTACCCGTTTTTGACTTCCAAAACACGGCATCATTAATACGAATCTAATGACAAAATCGATCGCTACATTTGATACGGTTTCGGGTAGCAATCGCGAGTCAAAACCACAACAAAGCGAATAACGTTTTTTGTACGTAGGGCAGAACGTTACCATTCTGTTCCTCTCTTTTATTTCTGCTTGCTATAGTACGGGTTGGTGTTTGAATCAAAGAGCGAAACAAAGAATGTGAGAAGTAAAGTTTGCATTGTCCGATTTGAACGTTACGATAAGCTGCTGTTTTTTTTTTTCATTACCTGATATAAACAATAACAATCTACGAAGAGCATAATGTTTGCTTGTTTTGAAGTTACCACGCCCCTTTGTTTGCTTAAGTCGCCCATTACCATAGCAAACTTGGTTACATTTGGCTTAAATAAAAATCTCATTAAAGCGTTTTAACTTATTTGTTTGCAGTGCAAGTGGCACGCCTATTTATATCATGGATATATGGATAGCTAATACGGCATAGTATGCAACTCTGAATTGAATATGCTCAGTATTTAATGGTACAAGAAGTTTTCAAGATCAATAGCTTTTTGAATAGTTACGAATTTTTCTGGGCGGTAGGTTTAAATGAGTCACCTGTTCTACGGAAGAATAAACAGAGGTACAGCGCTGTTAATGAAAGATGTATATGCATTTCACTATCTACCACGCCCCTTTCAATTTTTATCAATTGCAGTGTGGGACCATTATGATTTTTTTTTTTTTGATGAATTAGTAATTGCAATTTAGTTCGAAACTGCCATGTAAAACAATTTTTTAATTCACTATGGAGCCTATATAAAACATTTTTACTGGTGGTCATGTGGCGCTGAGCAAAAATATACACGTGCACCACAGGTGAACATGCGTTTCACTCGAGCTAGACCAAAATGTGCCACCAGTGGACATATGACGCTGAACCTGTTAAACGGAATTACAAAATAAATTTTCATTTAACTGAGAATGTAGTTGAATTAAAACTTGCAAGTTGCAACTTCATGTGCTACTATAATATTTGACACCAAAATATACTAACTATTAACTTGTTAAATAAATAAGACATCAGACTAAAATTTGGTAAAAATTAAGTCACTGCTAGATGGATAAGAGATAAGAGGAAATACTCAAAGTTGCAAAGATGGTTATTTAAAATTAAAATTTGCTCACCGGGTTCGCGTTCTCAGCACAGTACGCGTTAAAGTTTTGGTTCACGAATTTTAACACAAACGAATTTTTTTGTTGTTGCTCAAACACAAAAAGCAAAAAATTATTTTTCTTTTCTTCCACAAGGATAATACGAGTAGATACCCTACGAGCTTAAACTGTTCGTTCACTCTATTTGCCAAAGTATTCACTTTATAATCAGCAATTTGATAAAGTTCCAAATTTAATCTGCAAAATATGAAACATCAAAGAACACTTGTCCTAAGTACTTACACCTAAATCTCAAAATGGCAAAGAAAAACCAATGTGATTTCACATTTGCTGTACATTAAACAAAAAGGGGTAAAAAGGGGTTTGCACATAAAACTTGGCAACATTTTTAACAATACATGCATGCACAATGTACACGTGTATATGTGTATATTTATAAAGATACACGTGAGCAAATATAAAAACTTCTTTGAAAATGCGCTACGATGTATGAAGACCATTGTCTGCCGACAACAAACTGAGCCGGTAGTGTTGTGTGCCATTTTTGTACCTTAGAAAGGAAAATCTTTTGTGAGAATTTGTTCCTTTGTAAGACGATATTGTGAAATATTTATATTATACATTAACAATGTTCTCTTATGCTACATGTTTGCATGTGCTTTAGAAGTTGGCAAAAATGCTTTTCTTAAGAAAATTTATTAAAAAAATTTTCTTTTTAATAATTAAGTAGCAAATTAAAAAGCACCATCATCAGCCCACTGTGATGAAGTTACAAAGATTTTTTAAAGAGAGTGAAAAATTTTATATTAAGTGGAGATATATTTGTACATATGTTACCGGCCAAACTACTTACCGTTACCTAAAGGTATGCAATGAAATCTTAATCTTAAACTGTGGCTAGGGAAGATTAGGAAAATTAAGACAATAGCAAAGTAAGAGAATAAAAGTTATCAATTTAATTTTATGCTTGGCAAGTGGTAAGTGACGGTAAGTGGGTGACCTTCAGCCGCGGCTCATGATTTACATCCTCCAATATGTTGATTAGTGGCTTCGCGGTGGCTGCGGTTCAGACTACAATATGTGCAACTCAAGCTTCGCTATCCCGGTGGCTTTTGCATTAAAAATAATTTGCATACTTTTAGGCAAACAAACCAATTAGTTTGGCTTAGGATAGACTAGTTTATCCTTAGTGTGGCCAGTAACATATATATAAAGTTGATAAGGGTGAAAATACAATGATCTATTGTGTGCTTCCAACCTAGATGTTCTCAGCTCGATGAATGACCAAATTATTTTTACTTTTAATTGTATTCTAATTTAAAAAATATATATACCCATTCCCCAGCTAAATAAATAAGATCACGATTTATTTTATTCAGTGTGGAGGGTGACAATTCGCCTCGGATGATGGGATTGGAACCCAATGGTTAAATATTTAATTTTGATTTTTGACTGGCAGCGATGTTAAAAACTGAGAACCCCTACTTTGCTTATGAAAATTATCATGTCGAAAGAACTCAAAAACTCAAATGCTGCACCCCAATTGGTAGCGATGCCACTTATTCTAGTATTTTTTTAAAGATAGAGTTATGTATGATTTTTGAAATTGACGGGATTAACGACCTCGTGCAGCCTCGTCTACCCAGCATAAGTCTCTTTCAGTATGGGTTGCTTCAGTTAGCACAATCTGTTACAAGTTGCGATGAAATATACTGCATTTAACGAGAGCAGGGAAGCAATATGGTATAGTCTGAATCATACCAGATGAGAGTGCACTACCCTGTCCTTGAATTATGCGGAGTGCAGTTAGGCAATATAGTAGGGAGGGATCACCAAAGTCTAAGGTGAAGTCAAATAATCTTGTTGACAGCAAAAAGATATCGTCGGCATCAGCCATTTCTCTCAGATGATCCCAAAAGCTTCATTGAACTGCATGATTTGCAATAAAAGTACGGTTTGGCACAATTTGAAATAACGTGCGTAACATCAAGCAATTTGACCCTTGTGTATTTTAATCGATTTCTGTTGAGCGCTTAATCCTTTGGACGATGCAGCACTTGAAGCGCTCGTAGTGGGTCTGAATTTTGCTAACTAGTTTGATGGGAACATTTCTTGATTTCCGTGCATTTCAAATTAACTCCCTATATATGCTATCGAAGGTAGTAGTGAAGTCAATGAAGTATAAATGCAAACGCGTATACAGGAAATGTGTTCTGGGAAGCGTGAACCATTCCGAGGATGAAAGTTTTCTATATATCATGGTCAATACGGACGGTGACTATTGATCCTTGTATAGGCGGCATTGACGGAATTTAGATTACACTCTACGCAGTGCTCTCTCGAGTTTGCTCGATATATGATTAAAATGTAATCTCTGTAATTTTTACAAATGATTCAAACTTCAAGCTATTTGGCAAGGCGTGATTGCATCATTAGCCTGATGCTTTCTTCAGTTGTCGTTGTTGAATGGACAGTGCTATGTCTTCAAGAGAAGGTGGCAGGCTAGAAATGGGCGCTATGATTTTGGAATTTGGTTTCTGTTTAGTTTTTTTTATTGTAAACTTTCAACGCGCTATTCCATTGTTCCAACCATGTAGCTACTTGCCTATATTTGGATGTGCCGTTCCCACTTTTAATTGGACGTAAAGATTTTTTTTTAAATTTTACCGAAAGTTTTTTTCATAGTGTTACAGAACTCACTGAAAATGTGATATCGAGTCATTTTCTATGTTTTACAACAAGTCTACTTGCCCCATGACGCTTCTTTTAATGCAAACGTCTGATCATTACTCATCTAAGAAAAAAATATCGTTTTAAAGTTGCGTGTAGCATGCAAAGCTGTAGTTTTGCGGCAAGTTCTGTACAAAGAAACAATAAAAAAAAAATTTAAAACATCCGCCTTTCTCTTTTACGCCCTATAATTTTGTTGGTAAACTAACAAATGATTTTTTGCTTTGCTTAGAGCAACTCTGTGCTCAATTATAAAGTTAAGCTTAAAGTAAATTATTTATTTGGTTTTCCATTCGATGTGTATCCTTTGCGCATTCCTATGTTGCCTTGGGTGGCAACTACAAGTGTTTGCAACACTAAAACACAAATTACACATTGCTTGCGGCATTAATTTTTACGTAATCCTAAGGTGCACCCAAGGATAAAACTTTTACTTTTGCTAGTTGCTTTTTAATCTACGAAGGACTTAGTTAAAAGTTTTAGTTTTATTTTACTTTTGTTGTTTCCAGATGATTATGCAGCCAAAAACTCCACTTAAATGATGGAGTTAATAGCTTTCCCACAATTTCGATTTTTATGGTAATTTTCCATGCACTGTTCTGAACATTTTTTACGTAAACAACCTAAATGTTGACTAAGTTAAGCGCAGCTTTACGAATTTTCATGATAAAATAAATAATCACTCGGATGGTTTTGTGACCACAAGAACTCAAAATGTGATTTCATTCCGTAAAATTATTCAATTTCTTATTCCACTTAATAGCGCTTTTAAAATCACTTTCTTTAAATTGTTTTTATATCATGTTTGCAAATTGTTGCTTTAACAGAAGCAAAAATTGCTTCGGGTAAAACACGTCGTATACGCAACATTTCGTCATATACCAATACTAGGCATCCCTGCACGTGTTTCTTTACTTCGCATAAATATCATGGAACACTTTATGGCGGGAAAGATTTTAATTTTCAACTTAACAGTTCGGACGGCCAACAAAAGAGAAGAACTTAAAACGAAACTCAACTTTAACTTTATTGTGCAGGAACCGGAAATACGCGGCTAATAAGGAAAAAAAAAACGAGCTACAAAAAGTAAAATGAAGAAAAAACTGCTATTTAAAGCGAAATATAGGAAACAACAATAGCAAGAAGAATAACTGAAGTGGCTGCTCGTCTACGAGAGTTTCAAAAGCTTTGTCGCCTGAAGCAAAAACGGACAGCGGCAGCAGAAATACTTTTTTTCCTAAGGGGCTATACCAGTGTAACTCATGAAAAATTAGGCGATTTTCGGGAATTTATTTAAAAGAAAGTACTCAATAGAATGTTTTGAAGTTTTTTGGACATAATAAGGTATATTTTCAGCTATATTTTAGGATTTTTGTTTTACAAAAATATTGAAAAATAACGGAGTTACGTGCTGTCTTCAGAGGTGCCAAAAAAAAAATCCGGCCGAATGAGTAGCTGAAACAAAAAAATTCAAAAATGTTATTAAAGTTGAAGATATTTCCTATACAATAAACCACGATTTTTGAAAAATATTAAAAATTAACAAAATGGCGTAGTTCTGAAAAAAGTGTCGGTTTTTGGGGTAAAAAAAGGTCGTTTTTTTAATGCCAAGTTGACAATTTTCAACCAATTAAAAAGATCGTACGTCATTGTATAGTAAATATATTCAAAAATACTCTGTTTCAATTTAAAGTCGATCGGTCAATTTCTCTTTGAGTTATGATGCCAGTAATTTTGAAAAATGTCGTTTCGAGAAAAACGCGTTTAAAGTTTCAACTATCGATTTATACCTGCGAGCAGTCGCCCATTCAAAAACTATTCAAGATTCACAAGATATTTTTGAAAGTATAAACTATCGGATAAGCACAAAAAAAATCGGTTTTTTGAAAGTGTCACACTGGTATAGCCCCTTAATGCCTGCTCAAGCTAAAGATTAAAAAACCCATTTATTTTTTTATCAATGTTTTTTGTCTTAAAGTTTTGTTTTTTAAGCTTTTTATGATACGGAGTCAGTTGCGGCACTAACAATCATATTTTGGGGGGATCAAGTTGCTCAAAAATCACTTAGCTCATGTTGCAAGTGCAAAAATAAAATTTAAATTTCAGACCATTTTATAACTTCTGTGAAATGGACGATATAAAAAGCACCATCCGAACGAAAAGTGGCAAAGTTAACTGAATTGAATTCACATCGCAAGCGACTGAAAAGAGGACCACAAGTACCTATTGAACAAATGTTATTAAATAGAAAAATATACTCAACTTGACTGTTGGTTGCGACACTCTTAGACCACCAAGAACAATATCGGAGCAAACTTTACTTTTATTATAAGTCTTAGTTCGCTCAATCTATGTACATATGTTGTCGCTCTGACCCTAACATTTTAGGTTTTTTTTTTAAGCCAAGAAGAAAAAGTTGCCATTTAGGCTCTTTTTGGAATGAGTTCCTTCTACCATGCCATTAATATATCTCCAGCATTGCGAAAATACTCGAAAAATAAGCTGAAATCTGCTATTATTAGAACTAAAATATCTTTGGGGCAAATGACCCTCATGAACAATCTCAATACGCCCTTGTATAGGGTTGCCTTGTACAAAAAAAATTTGATTTAAACATATTTACTTAAACAACACCCTTTTTCTCATCAATTAGAAGTTTAGTTCAATGTTATTTTGGGATTCGTGACTTTACCGGATTTACCGAACTTTTTTTAAGATAAAGGACAACAGAATATTTTAATAAGATCTATGGCATCGTTGGAGTGTGGTCTACGAAAAAAACATCTTTACATTTTTTATAGGGTGCTAGCCACTGCATATTATGCACACAATATTTTTTTCTCCCTCAAAATCAAATATATTTTATTTTGAGCTTCATATGCTTGTTATTGTTATTGTTATAAAAAACAGTTTCCTGAGATTTCGATTCGGATTTTTTAAGCAGTGGGCGCTTCAATTAAAGAAGTTACCAAACGCCAAGTATGAATAATTGTCTTGTTTTCTCAAGCTCAAAGGTCACACACTGTAATGTGCAGCAAGCTCAGTAAAAAATTTTATAATATTAACTTCAATAGCAACATGGGAGGTAGCATATATATTTGACCAAGTTAGTCTCTATTTTGTCAGCGCTCGTTTAGCTCACCAAACTCTCACATATTGAATTTTACATTTACCTGAATAGCACTTTAAGCATAGCGTTTTTGGAGCGTAAGTTTTTATGCCAGATGGCATAGTGCTTGGCTAAGAACCATTTCCAAAATTTTCATACTATTTTTGAGAAATTAAATGGCATTACACTCTATTGTCAAAATCTTTCCACTTTCTGTTAAGTTTTTATTTAGTGCCGAGATTGGTTTTGTCGCTTTAAAGACCATGATTTCGACAACGACGATCGATGATTTTTTTTACCCCACTTTTAATTACCCCACTTAATTTTCTCGGAATCGTGATACATGGCTATATCAAGAGTACGAGTACATATCTATATTTTTTTATACCTGTCATGTCCTTTTATACGTTTTACAAACGGAAACAGAATGTGTTTATATCCTGTGTGAAGGGTATAAAAAAACGATATCATCGCTAAATCCCCCTGCGTATAAATTGTATTGTTCGTACGAGTATATTACGAGTATGTTGCCCGTTCCATGCTGTCACTCGGCACACTTGTCTCCATTATTTTCTCTGCAATGCATGTAAATTTCTTGAGTTTTGATAAAAAATATACACAGCATTTTCTTACATGAGTGCCTATCTTAAATGTCATTAGGGATTTAGTGACTTATCTGAATGAGTATTTCTCCTACATGAAATTTTTAAGAAGCATTATATTGAGTAAGTGAATTTGAAGTGTTTGTTATAGGGTAATCTAATGAGAACATGAATACAAAATTTGGGTATTCTTTAACGTACAAAAATAAAAACTTTAAAAAAATATTGTGATAGTGAAAACAGCTTGAGCTAAAATATATTAAAAACAAAAAAATGAATTTCCATAAATCGTGTTCTTTCTTAAAATGGATTGTCTCAGAGCAATTCTAATTTCCATGCTGTAACATAATAAAAAATAAAAAATCCAACTTAATACACATTGTTTTCTGCAGCATTAAAGTGTGGACTGATGCTGAGCAATGCTAAAATTTCTAAGAAATTTGATTGCAGACACCGTAAGGACATTAAGAGCACTACGTTATGGCAACAGCACTTTTGGGAATGAGCGAGCAGTGAATAAGTAAATAAAAAAAGGCATAAAAACCGAATTATTTCCTGAACATTTCAAGCATTTTTATGGAATACTAATGGCGAACGCGTTTGTTTATTGTGCGACAGTTGACAACTTTTGTATTGCAATGATTGCGATGATTCAATGAATTTGTGGCCTGTCGCTGAGTTCATTCAGACATTAAGGGTGCAATGACTGAAAGGTCAAGTATAACTTAAAACTTTACTTAGGAAAATAAAGGTTTATTTTCAACAAAAAAAAAAAAAATCGACCATGAATAAATTCTTGATTGAAGTCAAGTTTGAGGAATTCATTTTAATTGTATTTTTCGTATTTGTTTCTCAGAGCGCATAAGTTAAATTCTATTAGTTCTTCAAAAGGTCAAAAGCGTAAAAACTTTAGCGTATTCCTATTGTATATGAGTCTTTCCATGCAAACGACACCATCCAATATATATATTCAGATACCATATAAAATGGGTATAAGCTGCATCGTCTGTTCCAATTCACTACATGAATGACCAATTCTTCAGTAACCTGACAGATTTATGTTGCGTAAGTAACTCTACACTATATCTTGGCTATCTCGTTATCCTTGCAATATTTCATACACCTGTGGGACATGTCCATCTCATTGGCGTTCAATCAGTCTCCAAAAAAGTTGAAGCAAACTTTTGCCTTGTTAACCATCGAAAGCGCAACGAATTGCTTATCATTCCCTAATAGTCCAAGATCCCAAAGTCCTCAGACCTACGTCATTTTAGGCAAAGCTGAAGTTTTGAGGATTTCTAGTATAATATGTTGTCTTAACTAATCAGTATGCGTACTTACTAGCTGGAAAGCTCATGGCATCCCCGTCATGCGAGGAAACTTTAAAGCGTCTGGCAGAATAATTGACCCATCGAATTGGTCTGGCTGCTTACAAAGGGTCTTGAAATAGTGCTATGAGCTTTCGAGCTAGTAAGTACGCATACTGTCTTAACTACATAGTAGACTTGAAATCCTCAAAATTTCAGCTTTGCTAAAATGACGTAGGTCTGGAGGCTCTGGGATCTTACTCTATAATATGATGTTCAGAAATTCGCTCTACATGATCTAATGGCGACGACCATCACTGAAAAGTGAAAACAATGTGTCCAACTTTTTTGTGAAATTAAGTTGTTGCCTTAGATATTTCCAAAGCATTCGATAAAGTGTGACATATAGTGGGCACGTAAGGAAATTCTTAGCATATCAAGCTTCCTTGGCAAAAGACCAGACTACATTATACTGTATGAGGTCGTTTCATAGAATATTTTATCAATACTCGGGTATCACTCTTCTCTGGTTTTTTAATGATCCTCTAGCATTGACTGCGAAACAAATCCATTCCGTTGTGGATGTCTCCAATATCTGTCATTAAATTTCATTTCAAAATTAGCTTAGCTCTATGAAGATTGAGAAAAAATGCCACATGCTTGAACGCCATCATGACTTAATGCTGTTTGTTTTTCCTTAGGCGAGTGTATAGTTCTACTTAGCATGGATCACTTTGTCAACCACTTTTGAAATTTTGCTGCTATCGATTCAATCACACCTGACATGGTCTGATCATATCTTTGTATACCGAAAAAGCGGCCACATGTTTGAGCTGTTACATTAGACTTAAGCTGGAACTTCAAAAAGAGCTTTTGGATAGTACCCCAAAGCCCAACAAAGTGCAATAAAGCTTAGAGATGATTTTTTTTTTAAATTCAGTTTAATGCCTAACTTTATTTTATAAAGAGGTTGAAACTAAAAAAAAAATTAAAAATTTAGGTAGTATAAATATTGTATTCAGTATTTTCCATAACACGGTGGGCTTAACCCCCAAAGCGCACACATCGTATGCATATCCTTACACATGCACACCATGACCAAGGTTATGTAATTCTTCTTGTGGAAAGACTACAACAGAGCACCACAGCAGTAACTATTTGAGGACACCCTATCCATGACGTTATCAGCAGATATGTCAATCAAGCACCATATGCATAATGTCATATTGTTTTTGAGCTTATGGCTATACATAAAGGTAAAATACCACCAATATTGTGGTTTGAAGCAAATAAAATAAACTATTGACTTATTGCGCACTGCTAAAGTTTATTGAAATGTGCATATGTTTTTCATGAAACATAATATTTATCATTGCTTAAGTCCTTGGGCTCAAAATATGCAGATATTACACACTCCTACTTCATACAAAAATTCTAGAAAATGAAATCGTCTTTGAAATGTTAGAATTACTTTATATGATTTTGCATTTGCGTCACTTACGGCGGCGCGAAATCGAGTTTATCAGTGAATGTCTTGATGCTTTCTAGCTGAACCTTGTTAAGCACTTTCAACTGAATTATACTCAAAAACAGAAAAAATAATTGTCTCGAGCGCCACTAGCTACGTGAACATATAAACTAAACTTTTTAGTACAACTTTTACACAGAGACCGATGCAGCTTTATGCAAGTTAGAGGTCGAAACATGTCATTATATCAGTAAAAGTTGTTGTAATAAAAATTTAATTCGAATTGAGCTATGTAAAGTTACATGAGAGCATAATCTGAGCGTGTGACATTTTCACGCCTTAATCGAAATCAACTCTAAGGCACACTCACCGCCCACACAGCAATAAGACCTTCAAAACGCAATACGGCGATGTTTATTTAACGTAATGCAACCAAATTTAAGACAAATACTAGAAATGGTTCGAATTAGTTATTAGTAGTAGTGGGCGTATTTTAAGCATATATGCCAGCAAAAACTTCAAAACGCTAAACCAAAATAGATATTTAGAAGTAATGCATGAAATTTCACACGCATACTTTATATAGTTCGAAATAACACTTGAGAAAGTGAAAAATATTGGCAAGAGGGTGTGGCACTGCTTACAAAACAAATATATAAGGTATGCTGAAAGAGTGTTTTAAAGTAACGAAAGCAAATCTCACGCAAATACTAGAAATGGTTGGGTAAAACACTAAAGCTAAAGTCTGCAGACTAAGTAGCATACCTAAAAGGGAGCCAAGGGGCGGCCTTGGAGGTACGGCAAAATATATCTCATTTCGCTGAGGTTTTTGAAAGTCAAAAGTAAGGGCTTTTTTTTTGGAAATGAGTTTGCTTAAAACATAGTTTTTTTTTAACTTAGCAAAACGGTAAGTGACAACATATAACTTGGTTCAGCACCGCCGTGGATTACTCAAGTGTAACTTGCAAAAAATTATCTTTATTTCTTTGACATTTTTTTTTTTTTTTTTTTTTTGATTTTCAAGGAGTTAAGCTGAAGGGATTAGTGGAAAATTTTCTGTTTTCAACATTTAACACAAGTTACTTTAAGACTAATTCTCACGCTTTGCTTGTTAATTTTGCAATTAAAAATTCTGAAAACGTGCGCGCGAATGATTTTCATAATGAGAAAACGAACCGGAACGTTAGCGTTCAAAGAGCAATGCGTTGGTGAAGCAGTGGAAGGTACCATCGTTCGGTCCTTTACTTTTTCGCGCTCTAATTGCGCGCGCAAAAAAAAATTAAAAATGCAAATATCTTGAAAATTATGCGAGCGTATGTCCTTAAATAGACTATAAAGCAAGGGGGCACAATAGCACAAAAGAGGAGCAAAATAGAAAATATACAAAAGATCAGATTAAATATAATAAAAATTAAGTTATTGAAATAATGAAATTTTCAATGACATTGTACCGAAAAGTAATTAATATTTTGCCGAAATAATTGCGGTCTTAAAAAAATATCATCATCATAGAACATTATTCGACTGCAGTTAGTTCGTAAGTGACTTTTATTGTATTGTATTTCCCAGAATCAAGGAGCACTTAATGGACAACAGAAAGATTAAAACGTAATAACAATTAGAAATCAAAGCAAAATTTAATAATTACAACAATTTTTCAAAAGTCGACTACACACAGCGGATATGACAAATTATTGTATACAAATTTAAACATAAATGAAAATGTTTGATGATTTAATTTTGAAACAGTAGGCAGATGTTGAAATAACAAACGCCCTCACGACCGCACAATTCATACCCTGTAGAAAAAGTATTACATGAACAACACACAGGGTTGGCAAGGGCCAAGTCTGGAATTCCATGTCAAAGCCAGGCACGTTTGAAATTGAAGAATTTCTGTAAAAGCCGTTTAAAAAAATCAAAAAGTTTTTCCGACATAAAAATTATTAAATTTTTTAATTTTTGCGACTAAAAAAACAAGGTTCAAGGTTCGATTTTTTTCCAGACAAAAACACTTAATTATTGTTTAATATTACTAATCAAAAAAACAATGAAAAAGTCAACATCTTTTTCCCACATATTTATTTTGGGAAAGCCGGAAGTTCTTTCATTTCAACTTGGCAACTATGACTGAACAGTTAATTCTTTGTTTAAAGCCGCGGTGGGCAAGTATGTTTAGCAAAAGGGCTCACCAACAAATTCAAGCAACAAAAAAGGAAGATTTAAAGTATTTTTTTGCTTTCATTTCCGAACTCGCCAACAACACAAAACAAATCAAATCGCACTACAAACAAAAACAATTGCTACATACTACGAGATACAATGCGGCACCGTCGCTAATGCCTTTGTGTGTTGTTTTTGTTTTCACTTGAACTCAATTCAAGGATGTGCGTCGATAGCTTTTAAGCTCTGCGTATCATTTCTTGGTTGTTTGTGTATCAAATAACGGTTCGGGCCAAGTGCCCATCGCTGATCTAAAGAAATAAAAAACTATTAAGAACTTACGCTTTTGACTGGTTACATAATTTTCGCGTAACGTTACTGATGAGCTGGATCCCTACAGGCCTCTGTTGTACTTGGACTAGTTTACAGGAGTAAGTGATGGTAGCTCACTCTAACTCACTGCTAGAATTCTACTTTAGCTATTTTTGTAGTAGGAAAATGGTATCATAAAATATTCCTTGTCTTAAAAACTCAAATCAACCTCAAAACTTGCCTACAATCTCACTTGACCGTTTCATTCTCTTCTAATTCTCTACGCTTCTTTCTATAGGGCCCGGAATCATCCATTAGTTATTTTAGCAAACTGTTACTGTGAAAATTGGAAAAGGTAACACTGTAAAAAGTTTCCAAAATTTTACTCAACTGGCGACATAAAGCCTGAGAGGCCGCTTAGAAAGCTTATGTCGCTCTTACTATTCAGGTTTGGTGCAGCTGACGGAACTATATTAAACACGAGACAACGGGCTAAAAATACGTTTCGCTTTTCTCTATGTTGAACAGGGTTGCCAAGTTGAAGACAAGAAACTAGCATACTTTCAAAAAAGAAAATAATTTTTGAATTTTTTAAATTTTGTCGGTAAAAAATGTTGATGATTTTTTTGTTGGTTTAGCAACCTTAATGTTGAAAAAAAAAAATATTTTAAGCAATATATGTATGGCATGTTGGTAACCCACAAGTTATTTACTTTTATGGGAACATATTTTAACATAAGTATATATAAGCCCTCTCATATAATCCTAAGAAAAAAGGCTTTGAACCCTTTATACTTTCATATAAACATTTGTGGCATAATTTTCATCCACTTATGTTTTCAGTTTTTAAATTAATAATTTTTAAAAACATTTAGCTACTTGTTCACCAATCGCGCTACTTCTCACTGAGCATTTTAAAGTGTACATTTAATTCGTTTTCGAATACATAATGAAAACTTGTTCGACCACAGCAATTTACCACAATATGTTTGTCAAGAAAAAAAACTCCTTTGACTGCTGTGGTGCATAAAGGTTAAAACTACGCGCGTAGGCACCATCATCATTACTCGCTCCTCTCTCTTCGTTAAACTAATACATCATATGAAGCAATAGCAATAGAGTGAACCAAAAATTTAAAAAATATTTGAAATTGACTACTGTGGCATATATTCGGCATAAAAAATAATTTAACGTTCACCTTACTGAGTAAACAAAATTGAATGGCTATTGGTTGGCACTGATCTGAATCGTTTTGCGTACACAGATAATGTGAACAAGCAACCACAACAAAAGCCTTTGGCTTACTGTTGCCAATCAGGCGAAATATGTTGAAATTTGGTCAAATTGAGACCAAAGTCTGTTGTTTAATTGAAATTGTTAACATATGCCCCAGAGTGTATGGAAAACATAAAAACAAAATCATGTGTTACATTTAAAACCCTATTTTGATAAATGTGGCAGAGAATTGAAGTCTCCTGCTAATGACCGTACACGTGAAGGCCATATCTTGAAAATGTAAAGAAAATTGAGAGGCAGGAAAATGAAAAGAATAATTTTTCTTTACACTCTATGTGTTGGGTGGATATAGGAAAGCACAAAATTTGAAATTGAAATTGATAAATGATGTTTACGCAACTAGCAAGAGAACAATTGAATAAAGATAAAAGAATGAATGAATGAATGAATGACAGTCGTGACAAGAATTAAATAAAAGATTTGAATTTTCCATGCCTTGGACAAACCATAGTGTTGAAAGTTGTAGGCAAATATTTTGTTTGTACGCTAAGGCAGATTAGAATAGAAATTTTGCTAATACTAAGGGTATTGTAATTTCCCTATATGGCATGGCGTAAGCCCTTTCACAAAAAAAAAACAAAAAAATGTAATTTTAATTAAAATTTAACACTTTCAGGTGTAAGTCCACTGTTAATGCAGTATACTGAATTTCGCTTTTGTCCAGGCCAAGTTTTCATCTCTAATGCTTTGACCTAAGCTGAAAAATATATTTAAGGCATTGGTCTACATAATTGGACCCTCCATCTCAAAATATTCAGCACTACACATTTTTATTATTTTCATTTGCTGCTTTTCATCGTTCTATTTTGTCTAGACAAAAACTTTATGTTTCTTGCAAGACTTTTTCTCCTTTTCTTTATGACAATTGAACTTAAGTAAATGATGATTATTCTGTAGAAAAAGAGACAAAAGAAGATTACAACTAATTTACACATTTGCTGAAAACAAACATAAAAAGTTAATTACAAAATTCTTATTTGTTTTGCAGAACAACAGGGAAGTCTTAACCTTTCGGAAGCTGACGGAGAAGAACAACTTCATCTCGAAGCGTTTGCAGGTAGTAAATTTGTAAGCAGATTAAGAATGAAATATATTTCCAGTTTAATTAAGAAACCTTTAGTTTTGCATAATGAAGCCATTAATAACACCATGAATTCGAAGATGCGCAAGGAACGAATCCAGTAATTGCAGAGTGCTGTTTTGTGGAACGCGTTTCATTAACTTTGGATAGAATATCGTGAAGTTTCTAGGACCTTGCTATTTTGTGCGATCGTTCTCTTCTGAATAAGTGTTCATTCTTTGAATATATATTTATTTATCGCTCTGAGTTTTTAAATGACAAATTGAACTAATATTTCAAGTAGAACATTTCAAATAAAACATTTAAAATTAACGGCTACTTTTAGTAGCTAACATAAATATAATGGTCAAGTGTTGCCAGATAAACAAGAAAGCGCAAAAATCATCACCCCATCGGAAGTGTCTCTCATTTTTGTAAATTACGTCTAATGTCATCGCGAGTTTGACAGTTGTAAAGTATGTTAACAGAAGCAGAATACAGCCTCGGTATAAACCTCAAGACTATGGAATAATTGTATCAATATTTTTGATGAATGAATGACTCAACACTTGAAAATTGTAGACATGACCGGCTAAGAATGTAATTTCTATGCCTCCAAGAGGAACATCAAACATCAACTAAACGGCAAGCCGTTCATTAAGGCTTTAGTAGAGGTCTTTATACCGAAATTCGGTAAAAGACCGGAAGAAGCCTTCACATTGGAATTACATTCAAGTCTAAGTCTTGACCGTGAATATGAAACTAACAGAAGTTATCGTTTCTGTGGCACTGTAAATTGCATCTCTCAAAGTTTTGTGCAGTGTATAGGGATAAAATGTGATTGGTCCATGTTTTATGAAGTTTACGAATATCCATCGTAAACACTATTGCTGCGACCGGGGAGAGCAACAAAACTATGATCAACGAACATTGCAACCGCGAATTAACGAACTGGGCTTAGAGAATACACGGTTTGAGCTGGATGGTACAACTGCACACACACAGCACCAAAGACAGTGGGCATCAAGAAGTAAGCGTTTTCTGGCCGCTTAGTCTCTCGTTTTGGCTCTTCTCACTGATCTCCAAGATCGCCTTTTTTGAAGCTTCAATAATTCTTTCTCTAGAGAAAGAAGGTATATACGAACAAGTTCTGGATCTTGGCGGCTCTAAAGAAGAACATCCGGCTATAAAACACAAATTTATCGCCAGAAGTTTTAAAAAATCATGGAAACTGCTGTGATAGGACCCCGAATATGCAGCAAATCTGGTGCTGGATACTCCACCACTACGAAATTTAATGGAAAAGTCTAAGCAAGCCAAACCAATTGATATAATTTAGGTAGGTACTGCCTAAGTAATACAAGTGAGGTTCTTTGTGCCACCTTACCATGCATATTGTATGCATATACTCGTGCATGAGTATGACGTAAAAATGATGCAATGCTTTAAAGTTTTTATTTTCAACATGAACGCGTAAGTTTATTTTTCCCAAATGCCACTAAAACACTGATAGTTTCGAAGTTTACGAATATCCATCCAGACATGCGATGCATCAAACGTGACGTCAGCATAAGTGTTATAATTCATGGTGGGTGGATCAGCGAGAGCATTGATGATTTACCAACAAGTAAAAAGCAATAGTATTGAATATGGCAGCTTGTGTTGCTGTTTGAGCATGCCATATAATCGAGGAAGGCATGGTGTACACTGTTACTTGCCTTAAATAAACGAGAAGTGAGCAGCTGATATATTGCCAGAATAAAAATCGTTCGATAACACAGGCCCACAAAAAAAAATGTTATTGCTCTGTAGTTTGGATGCCAACATGCTATTTCCATGTATTTTTTTACGCTGAAACCGAATCTATCAGAATTGCACGCATCAGGATTTTGAGATGTTCCAACTTTTCTCAAAACACTATGTGTGTGATCTTAAAGTACAAATGCCGTTGAGTTTGCTGAGATATTTTGTTTTAATAAAAAAAAAACAATCTTTTGATATTCGCGTGTCCACAATGAGTTTTCAGGTATAGGGACAAACATCAAAATTTCAAAATGCGATATCTCGACAAAAGAAAAAATATTTGAGCAAACTCAACGCCATTTTTTTTGGAGGAAAAGAAAAAATTCGCGGTGGAAAGTGAATCTTCGCCGGCGATTTTTTCGTCGTTCGTCGCAATTCTGAGTAGAGTCGCGTACCTAGGGGGGAACGAGGGGGGGATGGCCCCGGGTGAAATTCTTGAGAAGCGGCAAAATGGTCGAGAAATATATCTAATTTTTCTAGGATTTTCGAAAGTGATACAAAAACTTCTTCGCTCCACGTGTACTGCGAGTGTTGAAAAGTAAGTTAGCAGAATGTTAAGTTATTTGCCAATAGTTGGAAAAATAATCAAATTTGCATTAAAGAAAAGAGAAGAAGCCAAATTCGTCAAATTCGTCATTGATTAATTTAATTTATTTGGCAAAGTGTTTGCATTCTATGCCAATAATGCAACTACACAGATTCAAAAAGTGCAAATTTATTATACACACAGTCAGTGTGGGTGGTGCATGCACACGCACACATATTCCTAATCCGCTGGATATCGAAGTCAATAGAATCGCAGTGGAGTCTCCACTCTCCATTTTTGAAAAAACTTATGAATTATATGACCAACTTCTCGGGTATAGTAAGGCTCATTCCTTAGCATTTCGTGAGACGAACGAAAGAAGCATCAATAATATTCAATATGTTTGAGCATTGTAATGCATCTGCATTGTCGAAGCTGTGGTTGGTTTGTATATGTTACCATATGTTTAAGTTATAAATATAGCGAATATAGAAAACAAAAAGTCTTAATTGGATGTTCCAGACAAAAAAAAAAGTACATTTGGCCTCTAAAAAGCACATTTCAATCCTATAGTCAGTGCAATTTCAAAAAACCCAAATGCCATCACTGATGCAGTAATCTTTGCTCTGACGAAAATACATAATGAAACAGTGGAGTGCAAAGAAATTTGTACTTAAAAAAAGTTTTTAATATTAAAAAAATTACCGGCATCACAATTAAAACGTTTGACCTAATTTACATACAAATCAACCTACACGATAATTGAAATAAAACCACAACTTTCAACCAAACGAATGGAGATAATCTGAATGTGGAACTTTAATGTAAACGAATTTCCAAAAGGAATTTTGTTTGTAGCAAATTCAATAAAAAATTTTATATTCGACCGCAGGGAGCCACGCTACCTCTTTTCCGTTCGCGCAACACAGAACGGGAAAGAGAACGGATCCTAAGGAAAACTTCGCAGTGACTGTTTTTTATCCTTTAGTGGACACAATTTGTTTTCAACCAAAGTACCGATTCGAAGGTATGAAATCTGTTCTGGACGTCTACAAATTTGTCCAACGAAAATTTATAACCAATGCCACTGACGAAGAAATTTCATTAGAAGCCGAAAAATTTCAATTTTGCATGATCACATTTCTTCCACATTTCCATCGCAGTTACTCTCTTTGCGATCAGCGTTCAGGGAAAAAATGAGTCAGATTGACAATGTAAAACAACTTGCCGAAATGATCATAATTGAAAACAGTTCCGTGACGTCAAGATATTCTGATGTATGCACTGCTAGTATGTATTATGTTTCTGACACTTCCTGTCACAGTTGCAACGGCAGAAAGATTTTTTTCGAAATTGAAATTGATAAAAAATTATTTGAGAAGCTCTATGGGGCAAGAGCGACTATGTGGATTGGCATTACTATCAATTGAGAATGAGCGAGCAAGAGAGATCGATTTCAGCGAAACGATCAAAGAATTTGCGACATGCAAATCGAGAAAGCGGCGTTTTTAATACTATTTAGATACTAAGATTTGTTAAAATTAATCAAAAGTATAATATTTTGTACATTATCTAATAAAACTACAAAAAAATGTAGAATTGTTTTATTCTGGGAGACCACCGTGTTCAATTTCTCGTGTTCACTTTCTGGAGACCCCAAAGACTTTACCGAGGTAAGTTTCTTTCAGGACGAAAAAAGTGGTCGACAAGAAGGGGCCCCTTCGGGGTCTCTTTCCGTCGGGGGCTCTGGGGCGCCGCCTCGCCTTCCCCATGCTCGCTACGGCCCTGCTCATGATAAGGAAAACTATATGTGAATAAAAACAATTCTAAAGAAACAAACTGTTCAGAAAAAAAATTTTAAAATTTGAAAAAAAATAATTAGGGTGCTGCATCGTTATGTGAGCCAGAGAATGAAAAAAACTCTATCGTATGGTTCGATTTCGTTCTGTCCTATGAGCGTTAACACTTTCCCTCTGCATTCCGTACTTCACTCATTGATTGAAACACTAACACAAACAATAGCAAGCGACATGAGAGAGCGCAACAGAATGGTAACATTCTGCTCTACGTACAAAAAACGTAATTCAATTTGTTGTGGTTTTACTTGCGATTGCTATCCGAACCCGTACCAAATGTAGTGACCGTTTTTGTCATTGGATTCGTATGAGGAAAAATTTTTTTTTTTTAAAATAAAGATAGCTCAAAAAAATTTTTGGACCGCACTAAGAGAGGCTCGGGAAAAGAAGCGTTTTTGACCCGAAAATGAGTCCCCGGGCTATGGTACTCGTTTTTAACCCATTTTCGTTTAAAAATTTTGTTTTTTCAAACAAGAGATATCTCGAAAAATAGTTTTGAACATCACTAAGGGAGGTTCGGGACCCTGGAAAGAACTTTTTTTGACCCGAAAATGGGTCCCATTACCATGGTACCCGTTTTTGACTTCTAAAACATGGCATCACTAACACAAATCTAATGACAAAAAAGATCACTACATTTGGTACGAGTTCGGGGAGCAATCGCGAATCAAAACCACAACAAAGCGAATAAAGTTTTTTGTACGTAGAGCAGAACGTTACCATTCTGTTCTTCTCTTTTATATCTGCTTGCTTTAGTACGGGTTGGTGTTTGAATCAAAGAGCAAAACAAAGAGTGTGAGAAGAAAAAGTTTGCGTATTGCGATTTAAACGTTACGATAAGGTGCTGTTTTTTTTCATTCCCTGATGTGAGCAGACTTTAGTGGCTGCATTTAAGAAACACAACTAATTTTGAAATTTTTAGCGTGCAGACAGTGCAAAGACAACGGTTTTTTTGTACGACTAGGACTCGGACCACAACCTGTAGGAGCCCATGATGTCAACAGGAACAACGTTTTCCATTTTTTTTGCTCATCAACATGAAAGACAAAAAATTATTTATCATTTAGAAATATTTAGCTCCGAGCTCCACAAATCTTAATCCGACGCTGTAAAGAACGTCTCAATTAGGGATGCAACGATAAAACTTATCACCGATGCCGATATTTATAAAAAGTAGTCGCAGAGACTGACATTGTCTATTGCTGGATATACCAGCTGGTTTTCTTTGTCTTTGATGTCCTCCAAAACTAGTTGAATAACTAAAGTGTCGAATAATAGTCCTTGCTTTAGTGATCATGTCATTCCCCTTTTCCTGGCTAAAAATGCCAGCATTGATCACCAGTTGCCAAATATCTGAGAGGCACTACATTGTAAATTTGTTGCATATCTCTTGCAGCGACTCCCATTCTTGCAGCGTTGTCGGTAACTACGGCTCGAATACGGTCCTGTATTTTTCACTCTAGGAAAGCCGTTTTTACCTGAATTCTGAGTGCCCTCGAATGGCAAAACTTCAAGGCAGTTACTCATGTTCTCAAAGTTAGCATCGATCCCATGAGCTGTTGGGCTAATAAAATCATTAGATTGAGAAGAGACGTCGCTTGTCCATACATATATCAGTAGTTATCACAATTTTTCTTTGCTGAATTCGACAGGTATAACAGAATTTAAAATAAAGTGGAAGAAATGTCACTGAGATTTTTTTGTATGTATCGGTGTATCGGCAAATAAATATCGCCGATATCGATATATCGGCAATCGTTTCAGTATCGGTTGCATTCCTAGTCTCAATAATTACAGACAGAGAAAGCAGAGGACTTCAAGAGTTATCGGAATCATCCTGGATATGTTACGCGATTTTCGATAGTTTAGAAATGCTTCCTTTTTTGTGACATACACAACCATATGAACTTTTTATTCTTTTAAATTCGAATCTATTTAGCCAGCGATTCAACCCACTTTATTTAATTAGGAGTTAACAGCATTTATTTATATGAATTCTCTTGCTTATCAAGAGTGTCGCAAAAACTGATAAATATATCATATTTTAACATATTCCACCTCGTTTAAAATTTGGGTGCGACTAAAAATTGTTTTACTTGTGCCTGTGGTATTTAAGCTTGAAATTTAAATAGAACATTTTTCTCACCAACAATTTTTGCACAAGCTCAACACCATCTACTGAAATGTTGATTTTAACAACATAATTTCCACCTCAATAAAAAGTATAATCACATGCAGGTAAATACCTTTTTATTAAAATAATAAATGCTGTACATGCCACGTCAGTGTAAATAATGGTACTTTGTTTTGATGTGGGATTACATTTCAGCAAACTTAACGAACCATTTTTCCTTTCTTCTTTTCCTCTTTTTTTTCCACTTAGACTTTTGATGATATGCTTGTTGAAAAAAGGAAAAGTTCAGACAGAATATGCATAAATAATTTTTAATTAAACATGAAATACGACACAAAAGATTTGCCGTGTGTCAAGCGGAGTTTTAACATTGGAAAAAGTTGCTGTCCAGTTGTTTATAGTGATGCTGCCTTTTCTGATAACATGACAGCCGACATTCGAGATTAGGTAAAAAGGATAACTGAAAAGGTTTCAGCCAGATTTATGTCATTAAATTTTCCAATTTGAACTTTATTTTTCGAACGAGAAATTTTTTAACGTGACTTTTATGCGGACGTTAAAGTGTTAAAATAAAACCAAATAAATGTAGAAAACAGCAAAATGTTATAGAGACAACCGAAAATATTTATTTGAGTATTACAGGTTAAAGCCATACAATTAATTTATTTGAGTGCCGCCAATTATAGTCACACAATAACTACATATATATTAGTCCAAGATCCCAGAGCCCCCAGACCTACGTTATTTTAGCAAAGCTAAAATTTTGATTATTTCTAGTCTACTATGTAGCTAAGACAGTATACGTACTTACTAGCTCATGCGCATGACGAATAATGCCCTCACGCTCGCACTCACAGGGGAAACTTTAAGGCGTCTGGGAGAATCATTGGCCCATAGGATTGGACTGGCTGCTTACAAAGGGTCTTGGAATAGTACCAAGAGTAATATTTATAAAATGTAGGCTTGCTAGTTAACTTGCTAACGTAGTTTACTTTTAAATAATCTTTATAACGTCTGGCGGAAGTAATGGTCCACGGAAATGGTCTGGCAATAAGAATTATCAATTTTTGATAATATTCTTAAAAACATATTTATATATGAGCGTTTCTACTTTAACGTGGGTTAGTTCGCGCTACCTGTGAAAGACCCCGCTTTCGAGCTAGTAAGTACGCATACTGTCTTAACTACATAGAAGACTAGAAATCCTCAAAACTTAAGCTTTGCTAAAATGGCGTAGGTCTGGGGGCTCTGGGATCTTACTCTATACATATATGTACATGTATACGAGCTATCCCGGCAGACGTTGTTCTGCCCATTCCGGTAGGTGGCGCGATTTTGTTTGAACTCATGCGATACTATTTTAGATGCGTATAGTAGGCCTGGCAGACGTTGCTATACCCTAACTGGTAGGTTTCTTTGTCTTTTATACATACCAAGTTTCATTCATCAGTATCAAATACTTGCTGATATATACAAAATGACATTTTATTCGTATAGTGTAGGCGTAGCACCGCACATTTGATCCTTATGCCTGTATCTTTTTGTATATATACCAAGTCCCATTCATCTGCGTCCAGTAGTTGATGAGATATGATGAATTTGATTTTGTAGGGCGTGTCATCACCCATCTTTATAAGCCAAACTTAGCAAAAACCTTCCATAAGTCACAAGAAGCATTTAAAAAATAATTTTGAAATCTTCGTGAACATTATATATAAAAATAATGTTTTGTGAAGGCCACCCTAAATAAAAGTCTTTTATGGACGCGGAAACTATCTAGCCGATTTTGATGAAAATTTTACAGTATGTTAGTATCGACTAGGCGGATGTCATAGGCTACATTTATCTAGAGTGCTTATTTAAGGTATCCCTCATACAAAAATATTTTTAAAAAAGCATTTTCCCCAATATCATTTAATGGATTTACATTGAATTTATAACACATGTCTTTTATAATAAGAAGCATAGCTTAGGTTATAAATCGTATATATAAATAGATAAAGGGTGTTCCAAGATACACGCATGTAGAAATTTTAAAACGTTTGGTTTTGCCGAATGACGGATAGACTACATCAGAAAAATTTAAGCGAAGCCAAAAGTGATAATTTCAAAAACAGTTTGTATTTAGGCAAATTATTCCCCATATATAACGCCTAGAGCTTCATTTTAAGTTCCAACAAATTGTTTTTTGTGTAAATGACAATTTTCATAAGCATTCTGCTACACATAGTATATAGCTTTTAGTACCTTCATCAAACTCTTTATGTTCACCAGCCCATGGTTAGCTCCAAAGCGGCAATTTGAGTTTAGGAAATAAAAAAATTCTGAACTGATGATTTTTATTTAGTGTTTGGCTAAAAGTTCACAAGCAAGAAAGGAAAATTTTAAATAAAATGAGGTTCTTTCACCATAATCTGCTGCCTCGATGTACATTTAAGATATGCCAAGAGTAAAGAAGAAAAATATAATAAAGGGTGCTCAAATTTCAGATATCATTCTAAACTTGCCGTCAGTTTTTTATAGGTACTAAATTGCAGCGATATTTTTTTTATATACAAAGTAAATACATTACGACTTCTTAAAATGGATCGCTTTACGAGTTCATTATTAAATCTAATTTTAAATATGGTATAAGCTATTCAGTAGTTGGAAGAAAATTTTGACCAGAATACGGTCCGTCAAACCGTGCTATTAAACATATTATTGAAAAATTTGTAGAAACTGATTTCTGGTCTGAAAACTGGAAACTTATAGAGTTTCTTAAGAAGAGTTAAGTTTATGTGATTTAAAATTTCTGCGTGTTTTAATTAATACAAAAAAACAAAATTTTACCAAACGCTTTAAAATTTTCTTCATAATTTCTTGACTTTAGAAAACTTTTCGTTTGGTGAACGTTCGTTTATTTTGGAGAATATTTCTTGATATTGAACATTATTTGATCGAATTGTACGAATATTTCTTGTGTCAATTTTTATTTTTATTTCATTTAATTTTTTTGCAAGCAGTCAACATCTCATAGTCCCACACTCACTTTCGCTTCCATCGCTGATTATCTTTCAACTGACTTTCAATTCATTTATTATGGTCCACAGCAGCTTATCGTAATTGATTGAAACTTTTTTAATCCGATAAAGATACGATTTTACTTTAGGTTCTTATATTGATTTTAAAATCAAATTTATTGCAAAAGTATCAGTTCTTTAAAGTTCGCAAGAGCATTGCAAAGAAACTTTTAAATCAAAGCAAATAATCACCATTATGATTCCTCTAATGACCATTTTTCTACTTTTGTTTTTGCTCGTTATAAACAAA
Source organism: Meiosimyza decipiens (assembly GCA_963680825.1). Lineage (NCBI taxonomy): Eukaryota > Metazoa > Arthropoda > Insecta > Diptera > Lauxaniidae > Meiosimyza > Meiosimyza decipiens. Next base: position 89,511,096 of record OY804259.1, on the reverse strand, counting down.
AAATTGACTTATTATTAATGTAAATTGATTCAGAAGTTCTTGGAATCATTTAATAACATGATAATGCAAATTGTTTTTCTTGCATTACCATGGTACTGCACATGTACTGCGAAAATAAAATTATTTTTTATTTTTTTATCTGACCTTTTACACTTAAGCGCTCAGTTTCAGTATACATTAGCGGTAAGCACACCCTAAGGATACGTTTGCCTAGCCTCAAATTGAACATAAAATAGTAAGTAGGTAAGGAAAGACATCTGCACTGAACACTTTTGTTACATATAATTGGCCGTAATGTTTAAAGTCCGACATATTTGTTTAGTTGAGATTATTATTATGTGCAAGTATATCCACTAGCCTGCCCCGAAGCAACAGTTCTTTTTTATTTTTGTGTAAATTTCATTCCATTTATTTTTATTTCTACAGAACTAAAATGAACGTCTCTCCGTATCAGTTTAACAAAATGATTTTTAGAGGTCACTTGTATGAACTAAAAAGTTATAAGATTTTCAGTATTCCTTTAATTTAAAAATGTATAGATTCCGCAGGCTAAGTTCTATGAAAATTTTCCATATTTTTTGCTAGTAACCAAATTGATTCTTCGCCCCAGGTACGCTACTCGCTAGACGGGTGCCACCCCGGGCGCAATAGCTTGAGTGTGACAAAATGGTCCTCATTAAATATTTGATGACATGCGTAAAGAAAATCTGATAACCTTTTTCTCCATGTAAGGGAGCGGCAAATGGCACGCTTAGCCCTAGGCGCCAATAACCCTAGCTCCGCCACTGCTGCAATGTGAATGACGTATGCGCAAAGCTGCACAATATCACCACCATACATAAGTAAGTTCCTTGAAGTCCAGCAGCAATTAAAAACTTTAACAATATAATCATTTAGCGCTTCCTTACACCGTGGCTACAAACAGCTGTTACTAAAGTTTTGTTGAAAATAAAAAAAACATTATCGGCTTTGAGGGAAAAAACATATTATTTTTATTTAAGAACATATTTTATTTACTTTTTATTCATTCATTTCAAATCTTTCGCCTTTCATTTTTATTGCGAGCCGTAAACGCTTTGGGAAGGCAGCACACACGACTTCGTCGGGTATTTCGTTCCATATCTTCTATAAGCGCCGTTTGAATTGTTCCAGCTGAAGGTGTTTTATGTGCTTCATTTTGTTCATCATGAAGCTCTGCACACAATCCAACTGATTCAGATCTGGGGAAGAGGACGGCCATTCATCTGACGAGATAAAACACGGAAGTTCCGTTTTTCACCAGCTCTGAACAATTTTAGCCTTGTGCGTTCGAGCTGAGTCTTGCTGGAAGCAATATCGCCCATTACCAATCAACTGCATGGTGTGTGGCAATAATTTGTCAAAACCTCTTCGAACCTTTCAAATGTAATTTCACTCAACTCTCGTTTAGCGTCCTTGCTTCTAAAAATTTTTACATTGAAGATTTTTTTGTCCAACTGGTGTTATATTTACACTCTTGAAACAACAAGCAACGCGAAAAAAAACGGCAACCCTAGAGTTGCTGTGATTTGCAAAGTGCTGTTTTGCAAAAAGAAGTAACAGTTAATCGTCGCCATGGTGTACAAAAGAAGCGATTGTCGTCAAACAAAGCGAGTTACAAAAAACGCAATAATGACGGTGTGAAAGTCAATTTAACAAACGCGTTTTGATGCCATTGAGGGTGGTGTGTTATTAGACAAATTTTAGTGTCAAAGTGTTAAGGATTTTTTTTAGTGTAATTTTAAGTATTCATAAAGCTTGCAGAAAGTTGCATCACAATTTACATTTCACTATGAAGTGATGATATTAAGTGAAGGAGTTCCATCTCAAGAAAATTTCCGAATTTAAATATTAAGAGGTTGATCTAGGTGAATGCTGCTTTTTGTTAAGTCACTTAAATCATTTCTTATGTTTGACAACAAAAAAGCGACTTTCAAGGCCTGCAATTTTGAAATATTTAAGTTTGAGCAATTTAATTAGTAAAACATTCAAAAAAACAATGAAATTTCAAAAATAACAATAATTGTAGCCCTATATCAAAAGATGGCGCTACTTTTACCATTTTAATATTCTGAATATACGAATTCGGAAATTTTCTTAGAAGTTCATTTCTTTCTATATGGGATGTTTCTCGTAAGCCGTCTGTATGGGATATTTCACGTCAAGTCTCTGTTCAAAACTCAGCACAATAATAAACAACGTAAATATCTATATTTTTGAAAGAATTATGGCTTCTGAAAAAAAAGAAACACCTTAAAAAATAATTTTTCTTTCGAAGCCACTTTTTAACTTAATATGGAAATCTAATGATCTTATCACTGTTTTTGAAAGATCTTGCACATGATATATGTTAGTCATCAAAAAATCTGCCAAGAATATCTCTTCCCTTAAGTCTATTTAAATGAAAATGTAAAAATATTTGTAAAAATGCTAGCACTTATTTTGCTACACTCAACGAAATCAAATTCAATTGCGGCTCTTGAAAACTAAGTCTACTCATTGTACGTAATTTCTCTTAATTGCAGAGGAAAAAATATCAACTAAAGCTGTCAGAGTGATAACAATTTTTTGATGACTCATAATAATAAGGGATTTCGTTACGTATGAAATTGTAATTTCGTTTATACTTCTCATTAAAATGTTTATTACCTACTTAAAACTTAATAAAAAATGCCATTCAACATTTCACATGCACACAACATTCTCCACATGCATACAGACACGAGTACTCATACAATATGTATGTGTGTGTGTGTATGAATGCTGTATGCATGCTCCAGCACGCACTCAAGCAACTATCCTCTTAAAAAAAAAAATTAAAGATGTAATTTCGAAAGCTTTATAGCAACGTTCTTGGTGCTTGAATACCATAAAAATTGTAAATACATTGCCAGCTAAAGTGCGTCGTCTACAAACCATCTCATTGGCGGCGGGGGGGGGGGGGGGGGTGAAACTGTATGGAAAATGAAAATTCCACTTCATGTCTCTGATTCTTTTTCTGTAAAAACAGCCGAGTGAGTATCTACTTACAAACGAATACTAGCAAATACCTTACATACATATGTACAAAAACAATCCGTTTACATATCCTTGTCAAGCTACTTGGGCTTCTTTGTGTAGATATATGCAAAGAAAAAGGTGTATTTAAGGGCTTTCTTTTATGAAAACACATAAAAAATTCAATTGGATCTGTTTGTAAGTAGCAAACTATTGGACTACGGATGGTTTAATAGAAACAAAAATTAGCTAAAATGCAAAATTGGTTAAAATAATAATCGTTTTATGGAGCTTCGTTACAGTTTCTTAGTTTTTCTCATTTGAGAAAATTAACAATCAGTAAAAATAATTTTTCGACATTTTCACTTAATTTTTCTTCGCACAACAATTTTGCTAAGGAAATTGTTATAAAAATGTATTTGTAGTAGGGATGCAACGATACGCGTTTTGGCCGATACGATACCGATATTCATTAAAATTTATTGCCATTACCGATACCGATATTTATAAAAAGCTGTCACAGAGACTGACATTGCATTAAGAAGAAGGATTAACTATGACGCAAAGTTGTAAAATCATTATAGATAAATCAACAGCCATAAGTAAAAGAAAAATTCAATTTTTTAATTATTTTTTAATTTTATATATTTTTTAAGTACAAATGATAACAACTAAAATTGACACTAACAAGGTTTTTATTTAGGATGCACAAAATTCTCAAGTTATACGAGAAAATGCGTTTTCGCAACTCTGTTAGGATTAGACCTGCCGTTGAAAACAGTCGTTCGGATGCAACAGAACTCATTTGAAAACTGAAATACATTTGTGGCAATTTTTTTAAATTTGGGTGCAGAACCTCATTACGCCAAAAACTGAAAGGACCTGCAGCTGTTGTAATATTGGGAAATCAAAAATATCTCTCAATTTCTTCTTTGAAAGTATCGGAGCACAATGAGGACAATGGTTCTTCTTCTTCAGGTTCCTTAATAATATTTTCACATACATTCCATATTCCCCGTCTTGTAATTGGCTCAGAACTCGTACTAGGTTGGAACGTAACTGTTTCTGAAGAGGTTTCGGAATATAGTGGTAAATTTGCAAGCCACTTTTTTTCCGTTGGAATAGTAAACCACAATTGGAATGTTCGTAGTTTATATCGAGGATCAAGCGCCGTTGCTAAATAATAAGATTCTTCAGTTTCCAAATTACATCTTTTTTCAAGAGCCAACGACGCGCGTTTTTCGCTATGAGTATGTAATTTGAAAATTTCGGTGCCTTTCTTTTCTGAATTTAACAGCTAAGGCAGAATTTAAAATAAAATAGAAGAAATGTCACTTAGAATCGCTCTTACCATGATAATAGTTTGGCTTGAAGGCCTCTTTTCTTAACAGTTCCTTTATCCACTTGATATGGCACCTATTGTTTACCTATATGTTTTTGATTGATTTGGACTCTTTGGGGCACAGGAGCATTTTTTTTTGTACATATCGGTGCATCGGTGTATCGGCAAATAAATACCGCCAATATCGATATATCGGAATATATCGATATATCGGTAATCGTATCGGTATCGGTTGCATGCCTAATTTGCTCTTGACTAAGTGCAAACACCCTAAATATAGAACATAAGTAAAAAATTTGCTACCTATACTTTTTTAAAAGTCTGTGCAATATAAAATAATTAATTTTGAAAACATTTTAGGAAAATATTAATTCCACGCAAAATGGTCTTTTGGAAAACTTTTTTTAATGTTTTATCTTCCAGAGAGAAAATTTTCACATTTTGAGATAAGCTTTATTTTTAAAACAACAAAGGGTATACAAAAGAAAGGATATCGACTTATCGATATAGGCCACGCATCTCACATATTTTCACAAGAAAGAATTCAAACTTCACGTGATTAGAGGTCAATTGTATTCATCATTTCAAGAGATCATTCAAAGTTGAAATTTTTAACAAAGTAAATTTTCACAGAATTTGCAAGCTTTATTGCATTGTAAGTCTTTCCATAATGAAATGGCATATCTTACTGAGCATAAGTGACATCAGCGTCATCAGATATGTATGGCACTAATAAAAAACACCCTTTACCTTCCATAAAATTAAATATATATATATATATAGAAGTTTTGATTTGCCTCGATCCTATTTACGTTGTTTCAAGTTGTGTCGCTACATACGTTTGGATTTTTTCATTTATAATCACAAGTGAAGAATTTTTTAATTTCAAATAAATAGAATTCATATGACTTTTTTTTATCAAAAATATAATCTTTATCCACTAAATATTTCAATTTTTGAACCAATCAATAAAAATCTACATTTATACAGAAAAAAAAAGTTATTCGATTTGAGTCGTTTCGGTTTGCATCGCATTTCCACTGTCCTTATTAACGACGCAAATCGGGGCAATATCAACAACTCAAAATGTCACATTTTTGCAAAATGGTCATGTGCTTGAGAACAGAATTTTGAATAAAAGGCTAGAGCTCTAGCTCCAGCTCCCAAAACAGATATTCTCATAAATTTTGTTTGTTTTATTATACAAAATATATCAAAAATAGGAACTGGAGCCATTGGTTGCTAAAATAAATTGTCTATGTGAGCTTTAAATATGATTGATAAACTTTCATTGCGTCAAAACCGTTCAAGTAATCGATCTATATAGGCTTTCAGAATTATTAGCTGCTTTACTTAGCTGCCTATCTGAAATGAAAATAAAAATGTTAAAAATTTTTCCTGAGTCGAAATAAAACCAGTGGTGGCAAAAAGTCACCTTAATTTAAATTTTCAATAATTCTTTTTTTCCTTAATTTTTTATTTTAATCCAAGCTAATGTCTCAAAGTGCATGACATATTTTTACAATATGACACCAGACGATGACATGAGCACACAACCACATGAAATGTCACTTAAGATTCCATCGGTGCAAATGACAGAGTTGTGCTGTTAGGTTTAACTTGCACCATATGACGACGTTAGAAAATAATTCTCATGTTGCCAAGGTACATAAGATGCCACGTGATAAGCTTATGAATTCATAAGCCGCAAAGTTGTTAAAAATATTTCTTTCAGCAAGCACTGCCCTAAAGTTTATGTAGGTACTGGTAACATGTACTTTGTGTGCCATGCACATCTACCACATAGCACAGTGCAAAAAGGTCAAAGAAAATTCTATGTTTAATGTTACAAAATTTAAAACTATACGAAAATATTATGCCAAATTAATCTTCCATCAAGTCAAGATTGTCCAATAGCAAAGGAGCATTTACTGGCGCCAGTGGCGTCAATTCAGTAGGGCTGGAGAGGGTATTGGCCTCCCCAAGGATCTGATACTAGTTATTATTTAATACATTAATTCGATAAACCTATCTAATAGTGGTGGAATTATAATTTTTGCCCCCCCCCCCCAAAGATTTGGTGAAGTAATGTAAATATTCGCCTAGTTAAAGTTTCGAATTTTATTTATGTTGCTGCATCACTGTGCAAGTTGTGGCGCCTTAAAATATGCAACATGTTAAAGTGTTCACCTGAAAGCAAAATATTTTTGTTAGATTTATGAGTGAGCATGATTAAAAACTCTTTCAATTTGCGTTTGCGTTCACTTTAAGAAATCTTAAATGAATCGAAAATACCTTATAATAATACCACCTTATGACTTTTTTAATTTCCTGAAGTTCGGAGATGATTTACAAAAAAACAGAAAATCAAATATGCTTGGGTAGCTTCGCATTCAGCTAGTAAAAGCTTTAATATTTTCAAAAGTTAAATTAGCACTTAATAAGCACTTAATTATGGAATAGCTTATGTAGCCACTTAGCGTTGATGAGTTAAAGGCTCTTAGTTTTTGTACGATAAGACAACCCAAAAAAGTTTTAAAAATTAGATATCTGTTCCAGACAAAGTGCAAAATGATTTCAAGTGAACAAACCACTATTGAACAAATGATGATCTGCCACTATTTAACACCGGCACTATTGAGAAAACAAATTATCATTCCATCTTCTGTGTTGCATACATCGACATGATATTTTGGTCAGGGATAAAGTAGGGTCTCTAGTATATATAGAGTCGCTTAAAGGTTTCAAATTGAAATCGACAATGCAACGTTAAGCGGATACAACAGTGCAGTGTCTAGGCAACGCGCGCGCACGCGCACTTTCAACATTCAAAACCATTTTTAAGATGCAAAATTTTTCTGAAAAAAAATTTTTTTAAACAAAAAAGTATTTTTTTCGTAAAAATCTCGAAAAAATCTTTAGCAATCACTCATTATAATTCCTAACTTACAAATGATATCCGAGCACGTACTGAATTTTCAAAATATGATGTTCGTAGCAAAAATGCCAAAAATTACCTGTATTTTGGTTACCAATGTCGTTCCGGAACTTAAACGATCTCTACTAGAACTAAAAATAACCAATATTTGAACAAGACTGAAGCATAAAAACCGTTAACCTGTTGCACTTGCAGAATTTTACCTCATATGTTACTGATTTTAAAAATAAAAAATAAAATACAAATTCATATTTTCAAAAGGATGCTTGAATTATTAATTTATAATAATTATATTGAAATAACACGTTAACGCATTTTAAAAATTACTCCATATGGTTGTGAATGGGTCTTTCGTTGACGTTGTTTTCGTGTGTTTTCGTTCGCGCGAATCTTAGCGTCTGACCCGTTCCATATGCTTTTTTTCAGAGCAGTGAAACGTATAGGTTAACTACGATTTCATCCCAGTGGGATATCATTTTTAGCCTTTAAAAAGGCGATCGTGTAATTTAGTGATTCACACTCACAACGATAGTAAGGACTCAATAAAAACCTCGTGTTTCTGAGTCCTTTCCTAGGTTATTATATATGCCTTTCGGAATGACTGGCATATTGTAAGGGAGGGAGAGAGGGATGGTTGTTAATGAACATTTGTGCAACGGGGCGTATGAGTGACATTTAATTTTGTTTCATACAGAAATATTAGTGCCAGATTCTTATCTGGATCTTTTTTTTTCAAATATTCTTTTGCCTTAAAGTATTGCAATATTTTTCTGTTCTCATCTCACTACCTATAACAAAGTAAAACAAAAAACTTAATTGGATTTTTTCAAAAAGGTCAATTTTTTATTTTGCATTGAAGCCTTTTTTCCCAAATTTTGTCTTAAAAAAAAGGCTAATTTAATATAAATAAAGCAGCTGGCATCAGCTCATGCAACTCAAGTTGTAGATAAAAATGTAATACAAGCTTATTTTTTGTTTGTAAAACTTTGTGCTTAAGTAAATAATAAAAAACTCCTATATTCTTGAAATGAAAAATTGAAAAAAAGAACTTTTCACTCAAACAAATATAAAAATTTGTTTAATGACAAAAGAAAAAGTATAACGCTCGGGGCCGCTGGCATTAGCAGAGATTGCTGAAATAATCCAAACTGAGATTAGATAAAAAGTAACAGCAAACTTTCGTTTTTTTATGATCTTTATTTATTCAGCAACATAAACGTCACCTTCATTACTATGATTTTATTAGTTTTGAAAAAAATTAAAATTCTTGTTCCAGTCTTCTTTGTAAAGGCCGAACAATTGAATGAATGAAAATCCACAAATGAAACAACACGTAAATTTAACTGAAAACGACGGTCCAACCTTTCAAAAGAGTTATTTAATTATTTATTAGGTGCGCAACTAAGCTCTCGCTGTTTTTTTGTTAGTAATTGCAACTTTATTGTCAAAAAAATAGTTACAGATGAATCAGTCAAAGTATTGCCCATTGCTAGATACCTCTTTTTCCCATCTTTCTGGTAGAGCTCGAATGCCATCACGAATCAAGCCATTTTTTGAGGTCTGCGTAGGAGTTGAACTGCTGATCAGCCAGACCATGTGCCATTGAACGGAACAAGTAGTAGTCTGACGGGGCAATATCTATGGAATACGGTGGATGGGGTAGAACTTCCCATTTGAGAGTTTCCAAGTATGTTTTCACTGGTTTAGCAACATGAGGCCTAGCGTTGTCATGCAATAGGATTACTTTATCGTGCCTCTGTTCGTAATGGGGCCGTTTTTCACGCATGCAAATGCTTGGAAATGGCATGTCGAGTAACTCCCAATACTGAAGCAAGTTCTTCTTGCGTTTGGGCCGAATCCTCATCGAGCAATGTTTCCGATTCCGTATCATTGAAGGTTTTTGGCCTTCCTTCACGTGGTCGATCGTCGATGTCGAAGTCATGGTCTTTAGAGCGACGGAACCAATTTCGGCACTTTGTTTCGCTCAGAACATTGAGAGCTTTTTGGAGCTCTCAATGCTCGTCAGCCGCCGTTTTCTTCGATTGAAAGAAGAAAATCAACACCTCCCGAAAATGACGATTATTTGGCACAAAATCAGTCAATTTTGAGCAACCACAAACAGACTATCAAAACATAAAATCTTAAAAGTGTCAAATCGGTGTGTTTACAATATGCTTAGGTTAAATTCATAACGTTTCGATATGAACCAAATCGACCAGCTCTTACCGCTAGCGCCATCTATTGACAAACAGCGAGAACATAGCTGCGCAAATAATACAATTAGAGATACTAAATTTATTTTAAAAAAATTTATGAAAAAGTTGTTAGTGTAATATTTTGTGGGTAAATCTGCCGAAAAAATATTTAAATTTAATCGACAAGATAGGTAAATCATATAATTTATTTTAAATATAATTTTTTTCTTAAATACTCTTAATTTCTGGGCGTGTTGGATGTGCCTCGTACTATATGCATTAGGTTCTTCACAAAGGGTGCTTAACAGGTTTAAACAAAATTTTGAGATTTCTTCATTATATCTATAAGCTTAGACTCCAAGATAATGCTTAAAAACTTAACCTCCTTCGGAAGTCTAATGGCCACACAATTTAATAAAGGAATGTCGAAACTCGTGACTTTATAACTTGGCGAGGACAGCACGTGTTTTCGTATTTTTGCTAAAACATTACAACCTTTGAAGTACGAAAGCTGGGTATATCTCAAAGTCGATTTTGTCAAACTTTGCTACAGTACATTCTCGCAATATTCTCCAAAAGTTAAAGTACTGATATTAAATTTATTCCAAGGACTCTAAGTGCTGGCACCAGTGTGTTACGTAGCTGACATTGATGAATTTGATGATACCAATAAATTCAAAAGCGGATTACAATAAATCAACAATATTTAATATACTCAAAGTGCAAGTTCGATTTGCTATTATGTATTCAGCACAATATAATAAAACCAGAAGAAAAAAATGGAAAAATCACTACTTTCAGAAAAAAAAACAAAACAAAAAAACAAAACAAAAGAATATTAACAGCGGCAATATACATTTTACCGACACAACTTTTTCATTGTTAGGTTGTTTTTTGGCAGAAAACCCATTTTTGTTTGATGTTTGCATGTACAATATTTTTATAAATTTATGAAGCCTTATTAAATATTTAACAGCTTACATAGCTTGAAAAACACAAACAGAGTGGCTATGAGTGCTGTGAAAGCAACAGCAAAAATATAAAGTTTTTCTTTTCCTTTGAGCCCGTTGAAGAACAACAAGAAAAAAGGGTTAAATATGGCAAAAAAAATATCATTCATAGCACTGTACATGAAATAAGTTATAGCATGCAAGATATAAAAATCAAAATGCCGCTTCAGTTCGGGGTAGGAGTAGTGCCCTCCTTCCATTGAACCCTCTTAATAATAATTTTGAAACCACCACACACACCGACGTGTGAAAGATTGACTGCTGGCTTTGTGCAGTTAGCATTTTCCAATCAGAAGTCATTACAAGTCTAGAAGCCTGCAGTTAAGTAAGTAATTCTAATATGGGAAAGCTAGCAATTTCCTCCTACAGCCGGGCTGTTTATCAAAGCTCTGAATTCTGAGAAGATAAAATCTAAATTTGTAGAGCAAGGTAGGAAGGAACAAGCTGGGTTAGGGCGTCGGCTCGCCATAACACTCATATGGGTTCCAGCCCACAGGAACACTGAGTGTAATGAATAAGGCTGATGAATTATCAGGGTACGTCCCTCATTTAATGAAACCGGCGATTCGGAGCGTGTGCACATTCCGCTCGGTATAGCTAAGAAAAAATTATCTCGCATTTAATTTCCAAGGCAGCAAAGGCATGTAAGACTAAAAACCTGCAAAACATCTAGCGCAATATGGTCATTCTATAAAAATTCAAAACTACTGACTTACTGTCCAAGAGCCGTAGTGACATCGCGAGAATCACTGCAACTTGTACAATCGGCTGAAAAGCCTGGCAATCCATTCAATACTTTCTGCCGTAGTTGTCTGTCTGAAATCGAAAAAGAATCTGTTGAGCACGTCCTCTGCAATTGTCCAGTGCTTGGCAAAACCAGGCTCAAATATTTAGGACAACTTTTAAATAGCAACCTTAACGAATTAACCGAAAATGACATCGGATCGCTGATAAGCGATATAGGACTAACTGGATACATGAAGCTTTTATTGTAGGTTTTTCTTTTTAAGTTATTAGTTTTGTCCAAACTAACAGAGCCTCACGTAACGTACGTAACCTAACCTTACCTTACTTAATCTAACCTTACCTTACCTTACCTTACCTTACCTTACCTTACATAACCTAACCTAACCTAACCTTAAGACATTTAAGCTTTTAGAAAACTTGGCAAAGTTGTTGAAAAATCAAGAGAATTTAGCAACTACAAAATTTCAAAATGAAATTACTTACGAAACAATGAAATTGTTTGAAACCTTAAATTCTGTCAAGTAGCATCTACATGCTATTCCTTAGATATATTAAAGAAAGTTTACTTTTTCTATCTAGAAAGTTGGTTTCTATTTCCACACAAAAAATCATGAAATTATAGTGAATCCTGAGCCATGCGCCAAGAAGCGTTTTGGCGGATTGTACTTAGAAGAAGCCTTTGTTGTGATTGGCGGGTATAGAAGCGATGTTACAGAGCAAATTGTCCTCGATTTTAATAATAAGTCATCGAATGTCCTATACTTAGTTTTTTTTCTCTTCCCGGTTTTTTATTAAATTTTCCAATTTCAGAACCTTAATAAAGAATCGCAATGTATTTTTCAATAATTTTATTTTCTGTGGCGCTGTCAAAAAAAAAATTAAAGAGTTTTAAAAAAAAAATCAGGTCAAAATAAGATTAATAAAAAATAATCAGAAACAAGTGATCAATTGGAGAGATATAAATTAGTCTTTTTAATATGATAACGAAGCAATATACAAATTTCAAATAATAGACAAAAAATATGGCCTTTAAAAAAAAAAAATTTGGTCAAAAATCTAGAAAACTTGGCATATCTCGGAGGCTATGGCACAGACTTCAAACTTTCACACATATTTATATATTTTTAATAAATTACGAGCTAGGAACTCCATCTAGCAAATTCTCCAAATTTAACCCCCTGCTATTTCCTGTTTCCAAAGCTGATGGAATGGCAGGGCTGTAAGAGATTTAGGTCGAATGAAAAGGTCATTACTGAAACAAACGCCTATTTTGTGTTTTAGAAAACCTATTATTTGGAAAGAATAAAAATATTGAAAAATCGCTGAACTCAGTGTATCGAGCTTAAAAGAAATTATGTTGAGAAATAAAACTCTTATTTGCCGAAAAAATATCATATCTTCAAAAAGGCACTGACTACTGACGAACTACCCTACTATCTTCCATAGTATTGATGTTATATTTTGATCACCGATTCATCAATTCGACTGACTTTAAGAAAAGATATATCTACCACTTCCGATCGCTATTTCTCCGAAATTGAGCCACTCCACTAAAATTTTATTGGACTTGAATTATTTTCTCCATGAAGTCTACTCGCTCTAAGTAGGTGTTCAAACGTAGGCGTTCAAACATATGCGTTCAATTAGACATTAATTCTCAATAACTTTTGTTGAAGGTGATGACATTTTTTTAAGCATTCTCAATTTTTGTCATTCTCACCTGGCAACCTTAATCTTACTTTAAGTCGCGAACAACAAGCCAAAGACTCTCTTAAATAAACGCTCACGCTTTTGTTTCACAGACTGTATGAATATTTGAGCAATATCCAATCATCTTGTTTTGTTTTGCATAAAAATAACAATTTTTTAATTTATGAAATATTTTTGCAAGCTTTTGACTGAAGCACACTTCTACGGCGTTAGTTGATCAAAAAGTTTTTGTTGTCATAACTTTCTTTTACAACTTTGTCTTCATTGTAAAGTTCACAAACTTTGGCTTACTTGCTAATCAACATGCACATACATTAGAGTGAACGTTATTTCCAAAATTTCATAAGTTCAGGAGCTAAAGTTCACTAACAACTAGTTCCTGTTTCATATTTTGTTTATTTTTTTTACTGGAAATCAAGTAGACTTACAGAAAAAAACTTATGAAATTTTAAGAAAAGTTCAAATACACTGAAAATAAATCCCTCTGAAAAAGCGCAACAGCAATTTCTTTTTCAGCGTATTTTATTTTATCTTTCAAGCTCAAGAATTACTATAAAGCCAAAGAGCATATAATATTTTTTCTGTAGACTTACAAGTTTTAGGGAACTTGGGAAATAACGGACTGTCTATCGTCTACGTACTTATTTAACCTTTTCACATAGTTCTAGCCACCATTTCTTCATACAACGGGCTAATTTTGAAACTTTTTTCCTCTTGAAACCAATTACTTATTTGCATAAGCTACCGTTTAACGTTTTCATATAACCGGCGTTGTTTTGTGTCACTAACTACAATAGGGGAAGAAAAAAATCCTTAATGTATGCATAACTTTATATATGCAAAACATGTCGGTAGGTGCAAACTGGAGTGGAATGACCTCTGTTCTGTCAACTGGCATTGCTTATATAGATAAGGTTTTATTGCCTCTATGGGTATACAGACAGCAACAGAACAAGAAACAACATTTAGTAAATGTTGGCAGAATTTACGAAATTACTTTAGCAACACCAATAACACGAATGTTATGTCTGACATCTGGCTCAGAGTTTCATATGCACTATAATGACTATGAATCAGAAAATCATATAAAACTACCCCCATATTAATGCCATATGAAGTTATGAAACTATGTAATGTGCAAATTTAATCTTGAAACTTTGCGAGCTATATCGTGAATAAACATTAATTCATAGCAAACAACAAAATAGTAAGTAATCATAAATAACATATCTTTGACTCTTTAGTGAATGTTTATGAATTATATCTTATTTACCAAAATAATTTTTATCCAACACTTTAAAAATATTGCAGTCAAAAGAACATATAATGCCAAATGACGAAACCAATACAAAATCCATGCTAAAATAAATAATTTATAAAACAAAATGCACTTTCGCTCAGCTTCTTATCAACGACACTGCTTAAGGTTCTCGTGTCGAATATGAAACCATTTTATTAACCAACACTGTTTTGCTTCACAATCTACAAGTGGTTACTGATAACTTTCTTTGACAAATTCTAAAAATTTAGCGGCACAGTCATATCATCCATGTCAAATTACTTATCAGATGCCGACAAGATACAATTTCCGTTCAAATCAAACATCATTGCCTTGGAGTAGCAACAGACGTGGCCTTCTTAAAACATCGTAGAAACGAACGTTGGAGCAAGAAGTACGTCAATTGAGGGAATATTTGAAAAATTTGAAGGTACTCGCGTATAAACGTGCACCGTGAATGAGATTTTGTAGCGGTCCTATGCTGCGTGAATATATGAAGGACATAAGAGAAAGTTAGTGCACTTTTTTTTTTAATTCTTAAAGACAAAAACAATTTTGACTGCTGCTTACACATATCCTTCTAATTTTCCTTCTAACTTGATGTAATGAGAGCACTCCCTTTCTTAATATTCATATTTTTCAGTTCATACACATAAGTACACTCAAACATACACACATACATCCATATATCTGTGGTTGTGCGCTTATAGTTGCAAAGCGATACCGGAAACCGTTGTTGATGGTGTTGTTGGTTTTTGGCCGTCTTTGTTGTGTGCTTGTTTGTACTATTAAGTTGTTATCGTTTCGGTGCGACTCTTCGGCGTCGTTCGTTTTTATGTTCATATTATTGCCATGTCTGCGTGTGTATGAATGTTTGTATTATGACCAGAGTAACCAGATATCTTATAGTAGTGCAATAGTAAATTTGAAGGAATGAACAAGAAAACATCCCTCGGCGTCATAAGGTGATTACGAAGAATTTCAGAAATGTTGTGTGGAATGGAATTTTAAGGATATATCTTGCTGAATATCGTCACATTAAACTTTTTAGATTTTTAGTTTTTACTAAATGATGAAATGACTAAAATAAAGTGAGCTCACGGCTAAAAGTTAAGTTTTTAAAACTAAGAGTTATTTTACCAGTTTATAAAACCGAACGATGCAAATATTTTGCCAAACGATTGAAATTATTTTGCTTCTTTTGTACTCAAATCTGCATAACCACAATTATTTTCTGAGTATCTATCTGTATTTTGTGGAAAGAGTCCAAATTAAACGCCGAAAAACAATCAAAATCATTATGACCCACATATATTTTTTGCTAGCATTCAGATGTAAACCTTTGTTCAAATCTTAATTCGTGTGGATTATAAATATTGTGTAGAAAAATAAGAAGCGTTAGCTTAGAAATATTGTGAGGCTACAGTAAAAATCTTAAACCATATAAAAATTGAGATTTACGTTCAAGCTTGTAAAATTGAATTCGACTCTTAGGTTATTTTTACTCGCGATTGGTTAGTTTTTTTAGAATTTTAATGTGGCGAACTGTATAAGCTACAATTTTTAAGAAATTCGTTTTAGTAAAAACTTAGAGCTTCCCAAAAAAATTTTTAAATAATTAAAAGGACAATTTTTAAGTGGAAGTATAAACAATTTTTATTTCCTTTTTTATTATTTTTGACAATGGTTCCTTAGACAATTCCACATACATCATAGCTACTCGTATAAAACTATATAACTTGAAACTAAGAAGTATCATCATCATCATGTTGCAAATCTAAGACAAAAATTACTAATTGTAACATTGCAAAACATTATGGTGGTAACTCTTTTTGCGTCAGTTACAGTAGGGCTGCCCATGTCGCAAGGTTGGGATTTCATTTTAGATTCTTAATTTTATCGCTCTATTGCCTTTTTGTGTGTAAACTTCATGCTTACAGCGGCGATATTTTTACGGTGGTATTGGATACGGTCATCGTTCGCTGTGGAAGATGCTGTTACTTTTTTAAATGAACTCTGTTTTGTTTAATGACCATTGGGGACTTATGCCTGTCTGTATGGTGGTTCACATCACACTTTATGGTACACGTCACTCATAACGTTGTCGTATCTGAAAGCCGCTGGACCAACAGGCGTATGAGAAACATTAATTAGCGTGATAGCTACAATAACAGCTACATATGTTTGCACATCGCCTATGGGGTTATATGAATATACGAGTATTTTGCTGAATTAAATTTTATTTGTTAATGCAGTTAAAACAAGAGATCAATAAAAATTATGTTTTCAGTTTGTGAACACATTTGGGACGACAATGAATTTTAAATCCAATTCATTAAACATATTGTAAGGGCTTACGAATTGGTTTGGCTACCTTTTAAAAACAAAAGTTTCCTAAGAAATTTTAGTTTAGTAAATGGCACTTCAAAATTTAAATGCCCAATGCCACATTTACAATAAAATTCTAGATCTAGGTGTTTCGAAAACCAAAAAAAGTTTGCTGCATGGAATGGAATATGGTGTGGTGGCGTAATTGGTCCATATTTTTTCGAAAATCAAAATGGCAATGAAATTATTATGATGAAGCTCGATATCGAGTTATGATTAGAGCTCTTTGTGGAGTCAATTGTTAGATATTGACGTGAAAAATATGTGGTTACAACAAAACAGTGCAACAAACCAAACAGCAAGGGAATTAATCGATCTGTTGAAAGAGAAGTTTAATGATGGAATAATTTCTCGACGAACAGACGTCAATTGGCCCCAAGATCATGCAACTTAACACAAAGCGATTTTTTCTAATGGAGCTTCTTCAAAGTTAATTTTATGCGAAAATCCTCAAACTGTTCAACACCTCAAAGACAACATCATCGAGCTAATATTATATATTCAAAATTTTGGTAAAAGATTGACAGCCTGCCGAGCTAGCAGAGGAGGTAACTTGAACAGCATCCTTTTTTGTTACTAACCGGAACTAATATAATTTAATTTTCAATAAAAATAAATAAAGATTTCATACGATTTATGTCTTTTGTTTAAAGTTTAAAAAGTTACCTAAAATTTAAACACACTTTATTTGCATATTTTTTCAAACCTCAAAAAAAATCCCGCAATCCTTAGATTCAAATATTCGCCAACATACTGCAGCTAAAAAAACTGCCCGGGATTGAACTCTTTAGTAGAAACGCATAAAATCAGATGTATCCTTTGTTTGGTACACGTAAAATGAGATACTTAAAAACAAAATATATAATAATACGACTAACACGAACCAATTAAAGCATCAACATTTTTTTACAATATTTAATGCATGTTAATCTTTGCCATTAGAGATGTCAACAGAAACATCTGGATGGCAGTGTAACTGTGAAGTTTACCGGTAAGGGTGGTTTTTGTTTGGCCCTATAAACGTTACATAATTGACCAAATAACATACAAAAATAACAATGAATACTAAGGCATAAAAAAGTCTCATAAAAACACCTAGAGTGGTGATAGCACATATGTACACACTTCTGCTCACTTGCGTGCGTACATATCGATAAATTGTCACGTTGAAATTCCAGTAAGTATTTACAAAATAGAGTAAATAGCCCGATGGCTGACACTTCAATAGCATGCACGAGTATATTCAAGTTATTAAAAAGTAACAAGCAAAATGTTTCGTACACTCAAATATCCGATTTCAGTTCAACGTCCTAGCATGCAGGGTAAATTTTTTCTAACATTTACGCCTTGGACCATGTAAAATTACACATATAATTATTTTAATATCTATATCACATGGTCTGAGTGCGTATGTTGAGATAGTGTGATAAAGCTAAGAAAAAATTATAAAAAAAATAACAAATTAATTTTTGCCATCTTCATTATTTATTTAAAAGCTGTTTACTTGATTTAAAGCTTCAAGCTAAATAGCTAAGAAAGCTAATAGCTGTAGTAGCTAAACTCTATTATTATTATTATTATAATTTAGGATTTCTTTACTTAATAAATATCAATAATTTTTTGATTTTCTTACTTTATATATGACAGGTACTGGATAGTATATATATTCCTTATCAAAGTCACCTCTTTAGTACATTTAGTCATGTCCTGATCATATATATGTTTTCGAAAACCACAATTACGGAAAAACTAATAAGAAGTTGTACACTGATTACTTCTTCAATCACAGTTCATGGGACGAAAAGTGAATGGCATTAAGCACGTGAGCGCGGCATGCCTCTTACCAGCAAAAACTTTGAAAGGCTTTGAAACGTGGTATGGGAACATTTGGTTACACAAGTCATTGTTAGACAAGAAGTGGGTTTGGATTTGATACCTCACATTTAGTGACACAAACTAGCATTATAATAAAGGCGGTGGTTTCAGAACTTTTAAATGTGGCACTTTTTATCCAAGCAAAATTTTAAGTCTAACCATTTTTATACAAATTTAAACTTTTTAAGCGCTCTTTTACTATCGATGTCCATATATGATGAGTCCATAGACACTTGTGGCTATTCCTCGTTTCCGTCACTTAACGTTATTCTGTTAATAACTACACAAATTGATTGATTTTTGTTGAAGATATTAGATGTTATTAGATTTCAAGTACACGTAACGTGGCCAACTGTTTTGGAGCAAAAAGAAGGACTGAAAAGCAGCACAAAATATCGGACACCGTAACAAAAAATATTGATGGCCAAAAAAAAAATGCATTCATTCACAATTCCGAACTGAAAAGCAGTACAAAAGGTAAAAACATCCCAATTTACTTAGAAAAACTAATTGAAGTTAAAAAAATAAGTTTTAAATCGAAGTATAAATCATTAGAAAAACGTACATTTGGCTGTACTTTGAAGTACGCAGCACAATGGGAATAAAAGTAGTACTGTACTCCCAAATTAAACACGTTGACGTATATGTAACGTGACCAACAAGACGTGGAAGAAAAAGTAGCACAAAATTAACTGAAAAGAAGTACAAAAGAATTATACAAAATGTCATATATTTTACCAATTGAAATAATATCGACTAAAAAAGGTCATTCAACAGCTCCAAATCCTGCTTAGTAACAAAATATCATTGATCACAATTAAAAATGTTTTTCTTTTTTGAGTACGAGTAGTAAAAAGAATTACAAAAGAGTACATTTGACCGGACCAAAGAGAAGTACTTGTACTCTCAAAAGAAGTGAAGTACGTTTGCTTCGTTAGTATACATAAGGGGCTCTTCATGTATTACGTAACGCTTTGGGAAATGTGACAGTCTGTAAAAGTTTCAGTTCGGGCTCATGTGACAGGTTGTGACACAAGTGGTAGTTAAAAATGTCGAAAAACAGCGCATTGTACATACAAACGTACATGAACAGCCCCTAATGCCATCAACTCTGTTTAAGCAAAATCTAGTTCATACACTAAGATTAGTCCAGTAAACTTGTAGTAGTAAACTGGAGTAGTTTTTTGCGAAATATCCAAATTCTTTATCATATAACACTTGTATGTATTTGCATATATCATGCCTTATATGTAATCTCCATAACACGCATCGCTCGTCAATCTTTCTAAGCTACTTTTCACCGACTATTTCGACTTCTTTATAATTTTTTCAATAAATCAGAATTTGAAGCAGATTGTCAAGTCAATCATTTTATAATGGGCCTATTGCAAGAAGTGAACTAAGTCTAAGGTAAAGGAACACCACCTTTATCTATTGACTCTACGCAGTTGAAATTTGTAAACAAGGTAGGTAGTCTTGGTATTGTTTTAAATTCGAAGCTAACTTGTTCAGATCATATAATAGCATAATAGGAAAGATATACAGAATCTGAAGATATTTTAGAGCTTCCAATTACTTTACTTCCTTAGAAGCTCAGCGCAGGCATGTTTTGCAGTTGATTGTACCCTATGTTTCCTAATTCAATTACTTTACAAACTAATTCTAGTTGCTTTTAGCATTATGGGTAGAAATGTTTGTTGTATCGGTCGGATACGTCCATATTTCTGAGCACCAAAAGTTTCAAAATGGGACTAAGATTAGTTTTTGAGAATTGAAGTACAGACGTACTAGTTTACACTAAAACTATTCCATTAATAAGAGGTTACTTTTCTTATGTACTTTTTCCAGCTGAGTTCGAAAATTAAAGATTTTTGAATGGCATAATTTTCGAGATATTGAGGTTTTTCCGCCTCTGGCTCTTTAGCTAGAAATATTTAATTTCATCGTCCTTGGTACCAAATTAAAGATATTAAAATAAAAACAAACCTAAATTCTGTAAGCTCAGTAAAATACATATTGAAACAAACATATTCTATTGGATCTTTCATCGGACATGCGGTTCAAAAAAATAGAAATAACTTGTGTCGGAAATTTCGATTTGATAGCACATATATTCTCAGGATTTATTCAAGAGTATCATGAACAAAAAGAAGATATTTTGGAAAACTAGTTTCTTTCAAAATACTTTCTTTCGTTTCGGAAATAACAGGCGTTAGGTATAAGCAAAGATAGTTACAGGTCCCATAAGCTTTTTGCTTAACAATCTTGACAAAAATTTCTTGTGACCTGTATTACAAAAACCATTACTTCCACCTTTAACTTATCTTTGTGTCAATTATCGGTCAATTTGGCCTATATTTGCTGTCATTATTTTGATTTAAATTTTAATTCGAGTCAAATTCGCAACAAAAACAAGTCATTTTATATACTCACACTGAAGTTGCCTTAGAGCTGCCTTTATATCCCTCGATTGTTCAGTCATGTGATACACAAGGATACACGTAGATACTGGCATGTGTTTGTACATATGTATGTATGTACGTGAGTTAGCTTGTGTGTGCTTTTTTGCTTGACGGTAAGTATCGTCTTAATGTACGATATTTTTTTGCCCGTAGTTTTTGTTTCAGTGAGGGTTGCTATATATGGGCGGTAGATGTGCCCTGAATGATGAAAGGTTGATTGACAAAGTATTGCCTGCTTTCGGAAAAACGCATACAAAATTACGCGTCAATCGAGCGCCAAATATGAATGAGGGCGAATGCACTAAGAATTACTCTTAAGATGTTACTGTTTGAACTTTAATACAAAACTTTCATTATTATCATTATATTGCTGCTAAAAAAGTCTTTTTCTAACACTTTGCTATTCACTGGCGAATTCATAAAAAGTGGAACAATAACAAAGAACTCCGTTTTGAGTTTCCGTTCCTGGCGTTTTGTAGTGAATTTTACGTATCCTTTGACACTTGACTGTATGTTGGGGTAGGAATCAGTTAAATGAAAATAACAACAAATGAAAAACAACGATGGCGAGAAATTCAAAAGGCATCACTTTCCGTTTTGTTTATTTTGACTGACGCACAAACACGCACACATTGGCTGACACCGACTAACACATGCTCGTAAAAAAGGATCATCAATTTAATACGATTTTACGTGGTTTACTCCCAATGGTACGAAACACTTGCGTGCACTTTTTTCCACAAATTTTTTCCTTTTTTATTTTGTTTTTTTTACAAAACGCGTTATTAGTTAGTAAAAAACCACTATTGTCAGAGCAAAACGCGAAACGCACGGTTTAAGCATTCAACGTTGAATGATTCTCTCATGCAAAAGGATGTGCTTAATATCCTCTCAGTTGTGAAGCCGAAAGACGTATAAGAGATTGCAAAGTGCTGCCACAGTGTGTAAATGTGTATATCCGAAATTAACAAAAAAAAAAATTTTTCAACACAATGCCCATAGATATTCGATATTAACGCATCAAATTAGAGATGTTTTCGGTTTAAATTGGAACGGCGAAAAAAAGTGCATCGAAATCACCCAAAAATATTTTATGAACATTTGAGGTGTACGAAAAGTTGCTCAAATGTTGTCTCAAAAAAGAGTTCAAATTTTTGGTATTTTTAAAAAATCGGTCCCAATGGTCCCAAAATATGTTTTGAACGCATTTCCCTTATTTTTACGTTAAAAAAAAGAGAACCAAAAATATTAATTGCATTTTACACAATTTTGATGTTTCTTTTAGTTTAAATGTTCTAAATTTGAATAATACTGAACTGATATTCGGCACATCTCCTTAATTGATAGGATAAAAATGTTTTCATTTAATGAACTTTTCTCCATCACAGGCAAACTGGGAAATCTACATTCGGTTGTTCTCGAGACTACAAAAGCCGAACAGACATCGCTCGCCCCAGCTTAGAATCCCACGAACGATATTGTAGAAAATTTTAAGCATGAATTTGATTTATTTCATACACAGGGTGGTCCGGTTTGTAATCACCTTACAGTAAATGACGTCGTCTTGAATTTTTGTCTGAATACTTACTGTCTGGATAAACGAATCTTGCAGAGCATTCAGAACGATGTAAAGAAAATTTTGGCTTTGTTCGCAGAGGCATCGCGTTTGGTACATTTTCGCTTCTGAAGCAATGGAGTCGAGGACATTTTACAAAACACGCATTTTCAGACTGTTTTGATTTCTTGCAGGAAGGTGCATAAGCAAACTATATCTAAAATCCAGAGAATCGGCAAATGCAAGTCTGCAGGTTTGCAGTTGTGTGGAAAATCGTATCGCTCCAATTTGCTTGAGGATGTTGCCGAGCTAAATGTGATACGTGATACGTTGTTGCTGCGTTGGCGCAGGTGATGATGGTGAAGCCATTTGCTGCGCTTTTTGTTTTTGCGGCTGTTGTTTCTGTTGTTGTTTCTGCTGTTGTTGCTGCTGCTGCTGTTGATTTGTTTTTTATTGCCGCGAAGCGACAATTTTGACAATTCTGTAATAAAAAAATTAATTATTTGATAATCAGACCTTGATTGATTATCTATTTACGTACTCTACGCTGCTGCTGTTGTTGCTTTTGCTGCTGTTGTTGTTGCTGCTGCTGCTGCTGTTGTTGCTGTTGCTTCTGTTGTTGTTGTTGCTGCTGCAGCTGTTCTTGTTGCTGCTGTTGTTGTTGTTGCTGCTGCTGTTGTTGTTGTTGTTGCTTCTGTTGTTGTTGTTGCTGCTGCTGTTCTTGCTGCTGCTGTTGTTGTTGTCGTTGTTGTTGCTACTGTTCTTGGTACTGTTGTGGTTGCTGCTGCTGCTGTTCTTGCTGCTGCTGCACTTGTAGAATACGCTGAACACCACCATTATCGGAAGATGTAGCATTTGGTTGCATTTGTGTTGTTCGCTGATAAGCAACAGATGATGAAGATGATGGTGCTATGTGTATGATATTACTTTGGGTATTTTGTGGCACCTTTGTATAAGACATTGAATGATTGCGTTGCAAGGCACTCGTTTTTAAATCAGCTACTAACTGCGTTATTTTAATTTTTCCATCAGCGGCTAAGTCTGATGGCAGGGTTTTTACACTTTCGCAGACACTATCAAAAAAGAGTTCTATATTGTTCCGCGTATACAGTGGAGGTGATGGGGGCGGTGGTATTCCTTGAGCTGAAGACATTATCGCTAGCGAACAATTTTATTTTAAGACAAAAATTTAAATGGTGGTTTGCACACGTTAAGTTTTAACTTTTGAATGTACAAAAGAACACAACCAACTTCAGTACATGTACAACACGTTGTACAGTACGCAAAGTTAGTACGAAGGGCTTGGCTCGACAGTCAGTGTTCACACAGGTTGTATCTATTCTATTTTGTAAAAATTGTTGGTGTTGTTGTGGGAAGCGTTTCTTAAATGTAAAAGATGCAAACAATAAGCATATAAAAAAACTACGGAAATGAACTCCAGAAAAGTCGTATGTGAAATTGACCATTAGTTTTGAAATTTAAATTTCGTATCTGAAGAGTCTTAAGCCCCAATTACAATGATGACGAGCCGACAGGACGAGAGCGAGACGAGTATCGTTAAAAATATCAAAATTATTTGTCGTCATGTAGTTAAACACAATAGCAACGCGACGAGACTGAAATTTTTATATGAATTTCATTTTGCTAGACAAAATTTTTTAGAAAATTAAATTTATTCTTTGCGCTAAATAAAATAAATTAAATTTAAATGCAAACACGAGAAACAGATTTCATTAGAATTTAAATAAACAAAAACTTGAAACAGCCATATATGTCAAAACTCTCAAATTTCAACAAATTTGAATTTTTTTTAAGCGTTTCATTGTGCGAAGATACATTAGCCAGCATGTGTTTGATATATTTTTGACAGCTCGGCTCGCTCTCGTCCCGTCGCCTCGTTCTCAATGTGAGCGTTAAATTCGTTGAACGGTAAAACCGTCGTAAAACCCGTTCTTATAAACAGAATTGCGACGTATGACGGTAAATTCAGCGGCATTTAATTTTTTTGCAATTGATAGTTTAAGTATAGCTGAAAATCAAAACAAGCGTCAGTCGCTAGAAACATATGAATAATTTTATTATAAGGAATTCTAATGGAATCAAAACGTAAGACTTGGTAAGATATAGAATTACTTGAATTTTGCTCAATTTAAGACAAATATGATTTATGTACATTTATTATTTCAATTAAGTTTATTAAATTTTTAGTAATTTCACTCATTTTTCGCTTTGGGCACAAAGTTTTTGGTTTGCTAAAATATTTTGTATCTATGGGATTACAAAACAGCTGATCTGTTTCAATTCGTTGGGTAACGTAACATTTTGAACTAAATGTCAAAACAGACATAACGACTACAAACGTTCGTTCAGCTCCTATCGTCTTGTAACGTCTATTTTGCTTGTGGCTTAAATCGCAGAGAAAAACTGCGATTGAAGTCACAGCGACAGCCCTGGTTCCCATCAATATCGAATACCGCCATTTATAAAGTGGAAATTAATTTGTTAAGTTGAAAGTGGAAATTAATTTGTGAATTTTATCTATGGACACCATGGAAAATGCTGGGAAAATAAATTATAAAGAAATTTTCGGGAGCAAGAAGCCAAAGTCAAGTAAGTTATAACTCTAGTTCAAAATATTTATATTTCCTCGTTTGTAGAAATTTACCCAATGAGAGCTGTCTGCAAAGCATTTAGTAAATGCGCCATTTCTTTGAATGAAAAAGATTTATTTTGCTGAAAACATGCATTTGCTTGTAGTTCTGTATGAGATCTCAACAGGGCTTTCTTATTTGTTTAAAAAAAAATATAGAGTTACACCACTTTTACATTGCACGACACAATTGTTAATTCTTTATTCAGTTGATAACATTGAAGTAACTATATAAATTTTTCGATTTTCTCTTCAGTGCGTTTAAAAGAAAAAAAGTTATCATTTAAATAAAATTAATTAAAAAATTAAAGCCTAAATCGGCTTTAATCATATTAAATGAGATGAAAAACGTATATTATAATTTAAGAACCGAAAAAACGGTAAACGGGTTCAAAGCGTTAATAAAAATAAACGAAATAGACTACGATGGGAAAGGGCGAAGTAAAGCCCAAGCCAAGGAGCTGGCGGCTGAAAATGCCTTAAAGGAAATTTTTTAAAATGATGTGGACAACGGTAAGTTTACGTTAAAAAAATCATATGTGCTGCTAGTTTTAGCACACACTGCTCCATGAGTACTTTAATTTGATCTATAATTTATTACTGTAGCGTTTCTGTATCATACATATAATTTTTAAAATGACGCTTAACTAAAGCAGTTTTACTTCAATATTTCAGATAATTTAATAAATATATCGTCATACGCACTGTTTAAATTGAAGAAACAATGGGAAAATGAAAATCCAGGTAAAATGCAACATTTCATTAAAATTATGTTTTCCAACTATTTTTATTTTCAAATTCGCCCATCGATACCAGCACCAGCCGAATCAAGGTTAAATTAAATTAAATTTTTCCGCTATCGTGATTTCCACAGGAAGACAGGCAAAGGGCAGACATATTTATTTAAATAAAATATCTTCAAGTGCATGCAACAAAATCGTAACATTTACTAATTAGTAAAATTAAAATATACATTTAATAAATAACAGAAATTAACTTCGTAAATATAAAGAAAATGAGATTCTTGTAAAGTAAAAGGAGATTGCACGATGAGATAACAAAAAAATGTAAAAAATATATGTAATGTACTTTGAATAGAAGCTACAATGTATTTGCTTCAAATAACATATTTTGTTTTAGTAAGCATAAACAAAATTAAATATAAATAAGGAATTAAAAACAAAATTGTTGTACCATTTTGTTCCTATGGAAATAACTTAAAATGCATTTGTTTAAATTGAATAATATATTGACTAGAAAGTAATGGCAAATACTAACGATAACGCCGGCACACAATACAAAAAAAATGTAAATGCCAAGGGACAACTTATATCCTTACAACTATTTAATTCTTGGATGCTCAGTACGAATCTGCAATTAGTTCTTCAAAACAAGTTTTTGTTTTCGATTGAATTTAGAGAAAAAGGCTTTAAAAGAAACTCAATGAAAATATTAAAACCTTATGGAATTTAGAAAAAAATTATTTTTAAAACTAATAGATATATATTAAAGACCGGTATTTCGTTTAGGAACGTATCTTGAGTCGTGTGGCAGAATCTACGAACAAATGAATCAGTTTTGAATATCTGCAAAATATTAAAAATTTTTTAATTTTTCTTAAGTTCAATTAAAATTTTACTACAGAAATAATAAATATTTCTTTGGTTTCAACTACACGACTTATGCTACAATAAGTACCAAAAGCGGAATACTCTTCTTAAGTATATATTTTCTTTCTTTGATAAAGGTACTCGAACTCTATTTTCCAACCGTATTTAAAGTTGCCAAATGCGACGCGAGGGTTATTTTTTAAACTTTTAAATTTCTACTTTTAGACATTTTTCTAATTTTAATAGAAGCGCATGAGTTTTCTGCACTTCTAGAACATAACATAAAAGACGTCTGTACCTTCGCACTTACAAACTTTTTCAGTGTGACGGTGTAAATAAAGGAATACTAATTTTTTATATGTATATTGTTTTTCAAAATAACGCACAAATAGTTTGGTTTAATACATTTAAACTTGTATGCCTAAACTTTTCGCCGATTTTTCTTTTTTAGCGACCGGTCTGAAACATATTGGTTTAAAGTTGAAATGTATAAGTCTGATATAATAGAATTTAGTTGGAAAACTTTAAGAAATTAATTTATAAATTTTGAGCGCATGACAATTTTTATGCAGTTCGTGTTGTTAATACTTCAGACTCTTACATCTCAAGTACGACTGTTTGTTTCATTTGTGGCTGCTTAACGTTTGTTTTATTTTTTTTTTTAATTTTTAAATATCCACTCTTTTTAAAACACTTGCTAAAACAAGCAGAAGGAAAACAAATCAAGGTATCCTCGAAATTACGTTTTTAATGGATTATTAATTTATGTCCATTAAACTATTTATTTTTAATTACAAATAGTCAGTGTTTTAATAAACTAGAGTCAAAAATAAGTTTTACGAGCAATTTTGACAAACGAAACTCAATATTTTCAAAAACTATTTTGGAAAGATTGTTTACATTAAGTTATTTAGTCCTATAATAGCAGCGTTGAAATTTAACATTTTTGTAAATGAATTCCTACGATTATCGCAATTAAAAACAGAAATAAAAACAAACCAGGCAATATTAGAGAGAAGCACACTTTATTCAATGTATGGTATGTGGTAAAACTTAATGTTCCTGATTACAACAAAAAATAAAAACACTTGTTTAAAAAAGTACAAAATATTAAATAATTACAACTAATATCAAGGGTTCATATCATCAGTTTAATTTGTAATTGAATTTGTTTATTAAATTATTATTATTTTCCTTTACTTTTTGCTACATTTCATAACATTTTAGACTGCATATTTGTTTGTTTTTTATTTTATGAATTTATAAATTGTATATACTATATAAAAACTAAACAAATTACAAAAAATGCGAAGTAAATATTTGTAACTTTAGTTTTTTTTTTCTTTCTTAAGTCCTTAAACTTTATATTTTTCATTTAGGATTTAATAAAAAAAATATGTAGAATTTGTTTTCTATTTGTTGCTGCTACTTAGCTTAGCTTTACATTTTTATGTCTACGATTTTACAGTTTACTTGGCGAACTCGTAGGCACTATTTTATAGGAATTAAATATGTAGTTAAATTAGTTGGGACATTTTTTTAAATTCTTTATGTCAAGCTATTTCAAATTTGTTTCTATATTAACATAAATAAAAAACAGTTCTTTTAATTGTTCTTATTTGCAAGTTACATGCAATAAATGACTGTGTTTTATCACATTTTTATAAAATTGTCAACTAATGAATAAAGTTAAACATTAATTTTTTTTTGCAAAATAAGACGCAAGCCATATAAAATGATTTAGCAAAGTTTTAACTAATTTTTAATCAGAATTTATTAAAGGACAAGGCGTAAATTGAACAAAACAGAATTTTAGTTGCCGATTCTATAAGATTTTTCTTTTGTTTTCTAACAAAAATGACAAGTTTGATTTGTTTAAATATTCTACTTTTCTTGAATATTGGTTTATGATTTTTTTTGTGATTATATCTATGGTGGGTTTCCGAGCAGATGTTTTTAAACAAAACAAAATATATAAATTATCAAATTGAACTAAAATTTATTAAAGCCAAAAATAAAATTGGTTATTAAATTCCTATTAGTCATTTACACATTGTTGAGAAAAAACTAAACATGGGCCTATGTTCTGTAAGCATTTGTGAATTTGTTTGCAATATCGTCATATGTTATTCGACGTTTCATTTGTGTCTGTTGATGTTGTAGCTTTATTAGCAGTCATTTTTGCTTTTACTTTAAGCAATAATGCTTCAAATGAATCTTCCTCTTTTGGTTCCGAAGCGACTTTTGGAAAAACATATGAATGATAAGTATTAATACCTGCATTATCTGTTAGGAAGAAAGAATATAAAATATTATAAATATCATTATACAAAAGTGTACGCAGCAATGATGATAATGGAAATGTTTATGGGGCGAAAAATTGTACCCAAATTAAGGAAATCGAATCGTACTTTTTTCATTTCAGATAAATAAAGTTTTTAAACTTAATTCTTATCATACAGATACATATTTATAAAATGAACGTGATTCAATTCAAACGCATTTGTATATACCGGATAGTCTCATATTTGGTATTACATATTTGAAAAATCATTCAGTGAAGTTTAGTATCTAAAAAATAGTATCGGCCGACCTTCAATATTGATTAGCTGTACTTTATACTCGTCGATTAATTTCCCTAGTTTCCCAATAGTTCTTTTGTCACCGGTTTACACAAACATACCAAACCCAGAATTTCCTCATCAAACCCAAACAATTCAACATTTTTCGAAACTCATCATTTAAAGAACTCCCCTTCCGCATCTACACACTGTTGACAGCGACTTAAAAGTGATTCAAACGAGTGGCACATGTCCTCTACCGGTACTACCTTCAGTTATCGCGTCACATGGTGCTAAATCAAGCGAATACGATGGGTGACTAGAAATTTGCGTATCAAAATGGCATTGTCAGCAAGTGCGTTGTGGTGCAACAAGCGCCAACTTTCCAATAATCCTAAACACTTGCATTGATTTCATTTTTGATGGTATTTGGCGTGTTCATTCGTTTTTCGATTTCGGGTTTTCAACTGCCGTAAACATTTTGCAACGATTCGTACGTTTTTGTGGCATCTCAGCATGATTTATCTTGGAATTTTATAACAGTGCGTTGTTTCATTTAGATTGTAGAATGTCATAACTCAGATAGCTTTTTTATAGACGTTCCAAAACGATTGCTGTGTATTCCTTATAAAGGGTTTTGTTTTATGTGAATCGCTTGTTTTAAAAGGCGTCTGCAATCTTTGTTATAGTATTAGCTTTGACTACGATTTGAAGTAGCTACCTTGAATCGTGTTAAAGAAGGACCTTCACATCCCTGCTGTAGTAGAGCAGCAAAGTTTCCATATGATGTGCGAAGAGAACTTTTGCGGAGACACAATCATTTCGCTGTTCACCGCGAGAGTGCGTTACTGTTTCACACTGTCACTTATCATATATCCTATTTACACACCTTATTTACACCGTTGTGGTAGTTCGACCTTTCTACGTCGTTTTAGTGATTCGATACGTGGTTTTGTTTCGTGTGAATAGGAATTAATACGTCGGCTTTCAAATTTAAAAGTTGTTCAGTTTTAAATTAAAATTAAACTAAAAAATAAAGCATAATGTAATTTAAGACTGTGTGTTGTAACAAATAATTTTGTTTCCATCCACCGTATTATGTAAGGAAAAATAAGTGAGTGACGGATTTTCGTCTTAATATATCTAAAAGGGTAAAAATGAATGAAATTTTTTTTTCTAAATTATGTTAGGCAAGTCTCTAATTAAAAATTTCAAGCTGGTGTTGTGAACGCGTCTTTCTCTTAGACACTCACTTGCTTCGTCTAACATTTTTTTTTGTTTATTCCTTTTTACTCCACTTGGGAGCAACTTTATTTGACGCTGTGGCCTAAGGGGTACAAGATATCGTATTCCTTTTTGGTTGACATTTTTGTTGCATTTAAGGCGTCCCGACGTGTGGAAGTACAACCACGGTTAAAAAACTACCTTTAAGAAAGACATTTAAATTAAAATACGTAAAATTATGATACTTTTATTGTTTATGGACAGTCTACACATGCGTGTGTTTTCGGATTTTCGCAAAACTATTTTCGCAGGATTGTTAATTTAGAAAAAAAAAGCTGAATGATTATGACTGTTTTTGTCTAGACATTTCATTGTGAGCATTAATGAAATAGTTCGTTATTATCCAAATACGATTATATTTTGCAATCGAGTCCCTACAAGAGAAAAACAACATAGCACTGACTGTTCCACGAAATTTTAACTCCATTTTACAAAATTATTTTCACAAATTGCACCTTTTCAAAATGTACAGTGCGTTCTAAAATTTAATAACTTCGCTGTGGAAATAGGACGCTATATTGTCACTAGTACGTAGTATATTTATATTTACCCAGGTCAGCGTAGGATGCACGGCAAAATGCACGTCTGCCTCCAAAACTTATATCATACATATTTATGTGAGCATCGCGCGAACTGTTATCTATAACTGCGAAGGCATCTTGCGATCGTTCAAATGTAACAAAGCCATACTTCATGCTACAGTTAAAAAATTTTTAAAAACAGAAGTTGACTCATCACACACATGATAAATATACTAATTTTCAATGTACTTACCCTGTATCCTTGTAGTGTATCGTTATTTGTTTTATTGGACCATATGGTATAAATTTTCGTCTTAGCATTTCTTTATTAGTTTCCTGCTCAATGCGACCAACATAGACAATGCGTCGTTCTTCAACGGCTAAAATTAAAAGAAATTCAAAAATAAATGTTGGGAAAAAGAGCACATTATATAGAAAAAAAGACGGATGATGAGAAGCCTATTTGCTTAATATGTGTACGTAATGTTATTTTTTTACCCTGCAAATTTTAGTCACGTCCATATTTTGCTCGTGTATCGAAAGGTGTTAAGATTCAATGAAGTTCGAAAAATATTAAATAGTACCTACATCAAAGTCGAAAAGTTAAAAAGTATCAAAATCTATCAGAAAGTCAAAAAATGTATTGAACATTACAGAAAATTGTAGGAAAACCGATAACTAGACAAAAATGTGTCTGTGCTATGTTAAAACAGAGAAATGTTTAAACGAAAACATTTAAGTGTCATAAATAGTGCCCTAGAGCAGAGATGCACACAAAAATTTTTTCGAGAGCTGGTTACAACATCAATTCTGGTAAAAAAAACTCAAAAATATTTTGGGAAAAAATTCGTAGTATTGAAAAATATTTTGCGAAAAAGTATCGATGAAAGTTTTGAAATAGCTGCGGCAAGCTAATTGCATGGAAACAAAGGAAATCAAAAACCTCAAGCTCATGGAGCAAATGAATTGAAAACAAAATCACACAAACAATAAAGTGCGTTGAAGACAAAACTACAAAAACAAAATCCATGCAACGATAGCGAACCGAAATTATTTAACTTGAGTAACGGCAAGAGTTCAACGAGTCGATGCGTTGAAGAAAAAATCACAGGAACAAAATACATGCGATGATTGCGGTCCAAAATGATTTAGCTCGAATAACGGAAAGAGCTCCAAGTAAGCTCAATATTTTTTGTTATTGTTGTAAGAGCTGGAAGAGCTAAACGAGCTAATGGCTGCGCATCCTTGCTCTAGAGCATACAATGAACAGACCAACATATATCTAAAAGTCGTAAAGCCTGTCTCGATTGACATAAAAAAATCGAACAGTGTCAAAAGTCAGCAAATCTAATTATTTGTAAAAAATAGAAATGCAAGGCAAGTATAATTCGAATTGCATTTTCACTTACCTGGTTGCGATATATTTCGATCAATGTAACTGTTGCTGTTATGAACATTGCGACGGTTTATAGGACTACGACTGCGCGTACGACGACTACGACTGCGACTACGGTCTGAATAATTTGATGATGAGTTTGAAGATGAACGCTTAAATCTTTTCACACGTTGTCTGTAATTAGATTTTCTATTACGGCGAGTTAAATTTCTTTCAGATTCTGAATAAGAGGAACTTAATGAACTGCGATGACGGCGACTACTACTCGTAAGTGATGAATAGCCACCGGTGGTGCCTGAACGACGCAAACGCTCAGTTGACGATGAACAACTACGGCTACGTGAACGATATGAACGTGAACGATCATCTGAGCTACAACTAGAATCATCAAAAGACATTGAATTTGCAGAAGAGTTTATATGACGTTTCGCTCGTGTATGTTGTTGGCGCCTACGTCCGCGTGATTTACGTTGAAATTTTGGCATCGGCATTGGCAACGGAGGAAATTCCGGCAATATTTCAGTTTGAACTGAAGCTGATATCGTGCGTTCACGTGTTCTATCCTTGCGAAGATGCATAATGATTTTATCTTCTCCATGTTGCTCTGAATTAATCGCATTCTTATCAAAAATTACAGTAGCGGCCTTCTTATTGTTCGAATTGCGATTGGTTTTCACTTGTTCTACGATAGGTATGCTCTGTTTGACAACAACGTTTTGAATGCTAACAATAAGTGAATTTGTTGAAAGTTTTACATTATCAGTGGCTTGTACCTTTTGAAATGTATTAGAAATATTATATAACAGGGCAGATGACTTAAGTAGTGATCTTGATGCATTGTTTGTAACATTTTTAAGAGCAGCCGTATCATATTTTGCAGTCGGTAGAATATTGAAAGGTGGTATTGATATATCAGTATTACAACTGGCAGATACAATAACAATTTCTTCATAATCGGTGTTAGATTTAGAAACCGTCTTCTTTGCTTGCATATCAGCATCAGCGTTATAAGTATATTTTACCATATCTTTTAATGGCAAAACCTTCGTTACACGTGGAACTTTTGCAGATACAGTGGAGTCAATTATTTTTAATAACTGAGCTTTTTTCAGTTCCCGCAAGCGCAAAACTTTATTTTTGGCTTCAGTAATTGGATCTAGATTTGGTTTTGCTATTGTCTCACCTTTGATGATTTTTACAATAGAAGTTACAGCGTCGCTATGCTTTACTGGTGTTGTATTGTAAGACACATTTGAATTGGTTTTGGGACAATGGCTTTGTTTTGGTAAAACAGTGCCATCAGCAATGTTTCGATCGTTTTCTATTTTTGGTATTTTAGTTTTTTCTACATTTTTTGAACATATGCCATTTTCTACACGTCTTTGTTTATATTCTTCTAAATTTAATTTTCTTTTTACTGTGGCCTTTTTAACTAATGGCACAATTGAATCATCTTCCTTTTTATCAACTGATAACTGATTTCTGGGCTCTTTATTTGGTGAAGCGGTATATTCTTCTGAGCTTTGTTCTGATATGCTATGGCGTTCATGTTTAATAAGTGCTAAGTTTTTACCTCCTTGGCCAACGCCTACTTTTCGCTTATTACAGGTTTGGTCAATATGATTTCCCAATGAATTATGTCCATTAATTTCCATTTTTGAAGTCTTAGTATTGTCCAATTTGGAATCAATTACTTTTGTGTTAATAGGCTTTGAGCAACGTTTCATTGCTAAATTTTTGCCATATCCTGAACCGAATTTACCCTTCAAAAAATCACATTGTCGCTTACTAGGTACCAAAGAGAAGTTACGATTAAGGTTGAGTTGTGACTGTGAAGTTGGTGCTACAACTACAGATTGCACGTTCTTCTTGACCTGAAAATGTTTATGTATTTAATGCGACATTTTAAACTTTGCTGGAATTATATAGGTATATTCAGAAAAAAGAAGTTTACATTTTCGGGATTACTTATATAAAATATAATATTTAAAAATTGTTTGAACAAAGTGGCCTTTAGAATATTTACTTTTAAATACATGGTAATGTTCAATATTTTGTTTTAGCTTCAAAGAAGTCCACTTTATTTTATCAATGATTCAATTTTCGAATTTAGACCATTGAAAAGCAGGCTCAACGACAAAATTGAGTTATTTTTGTAAGGAGAAAAAGTGCATAACAATATGACGTAAGCAATTTTTCAATTATCGAAATCCGGACCTCTGACCGGAATGAGTTGACAGAAAATTTAGCACCACTCCGGTCTAACGGACTAGAGTTATATTACATGCTTCATTTACACAATTAAGCAAACGATGAATGCTTTTTATAAGAATATCGTAATATATCAGACATTGATGATGAGTATAAATTCTTGTGATCTAGAACAGAAGTGCTAAATCGAGTAAGTCACTGTAAATATATTTACTTTGTGCCCTAGTAACTGAACTTATACATTTAACATTTCCGATGTTATAAACACTTTAATTAACAACATACATTATGAGGATTTTATTTACCTCTTTAGATACAGTTTCTTTCTTTACATGGACAGCTGGACTCCAAGATGGATCATATCTTATATCATCTACAAAACAAACTTCTCCATGGTGATATTCTGGCTCCAAATGGATTTGTTTGGATTGTTCTAACCATAAACGCTTTTCTGCTTCAGAATCAATTTCAACTGTTTCAACGTCAACAATGACATCAGAATCTGTATCTGAATCAACGTTTTCCGACGAAATAATTTGAGCAGGTGCATTTTCTCTAGCATTTTGCATTGCTCTGTTTGTTGGTTTATCTACTATTCTATTACATGACGTTGAAGCGGTCAATGCAAAATCATCTTGTGTAATAAATTCTGCCAAATCAAATGTGTTAGAATCAAACTGTAATCCCAAGCCATCGACATCAGATCCAATAGTATTAATGCTAATAGTACGATTTTTATTGTTACTAATAGAATCTTCAGGCAGCTTAAAACTAGAGTCAGTTACAAAATGTATACTCTTGGAAGTGTCAGTTATGTCTTTAGGTAGCACATCTAATGATTCATTATCATTGACATTAAGAAATTTCTCATCACATTCATCACCATCTTCATCGTCATCGTAATCACTTGTATGTGATTCATAATCTCCAATCGATGAGCTATCAGTTCGACTTCTAAAAGTCGCGTTACTATATTGACTGTGGTTATCAATATCTTCTAAAAGATCATCATCTCCATCAGTATCTTCAGCATCTGGATCAATTGTTACGATTTCAACTGCACCACCAGTGCCATTTAAATGTTCAGAGAAATCATCGTCTAATATAAACTGAAACATGAAATAATTTGATTAAAATTCACAAAATAAATGATTTTACCATGTAACATATGGTATTAAACATTTACGGAAACCTACCGAATTTTTTGCTTGCAATGCCGCAACAACGTCTTCTTTACTATTGAGTACGTAGTCATCCTTGAGAATCCCGTTATCGTACATAACAGGATCTTCTGTAGGTGCAATTGGTAAAATTCCATGCAGTGTTTCGGTAAGTTGCAAGCCCATTGTACTAAGAGGGTAAAAACACTCAATTACATAGAATAATTTCTTACATTGTAGCAAATTATAACTTACTCGCTACCGCTTGTCCAAAAGTCAGTATCGTTTTCATATTTAACATAGTTACCGTCAAACGGATCATCGTGAAAAACACTCAAAAGTTGTGAATCCATTATAAGCAAATTATAAACTAAAATCAAAATATATCAGGTAAATAGTGGTATATTTTCCAATTTCATGATTGTAAAAATAACTGAAACGACAAGCAAATTATTACCAGATAAAATAAATGGCTAAAACTAACTCTAAACCAGCTTTCTTAACCACCATAAATGATCATAAGAAATATTTCCAGAACTTTCTTAAATAGTTACTTAGTAACTTTTTATGCAATTTGATTTTATATTTGTAACATAGAGCAAGGGAAGAATAAGTCGACTATATTACGTAAGGTATTTCAGCAATTTTTGTATAGCTTCATGGTGAATGATGGTGCAACTAAACGAAATCTCTAAAACGCCAATTTTTTCCTCTCTTGAAAATTTAGTTCTATTAATATATGTATATCGCATCATTTACACTATTGTTCTCTTAAATTCAGACTTTTTGAAGACAACATACTATATTTTCGAACACGAAATAAAACACTTTTTATGCAATGTTTTAAAAGAAATATTTTTTTTGTCTAAAAAAGGTTTTTTTGACACATCTATACACATTTATCTCAAAAAACCGACGTGCCAAAAAAAATTAACATCAAATGCGGTGAATGTCGAAAATTATAAAAAAAAAAAAATTTCAAGCAAACGTGTAAATTCCGTCAAAACAGTGTGGCTCAGGCGTAACTATATTATATCTTGCGCCTATGGGGCTCTTGTTCCAAAATTTCACCCGGATCGGACCATGATGATGATTTTCGCAAATTTTGCAGACGATTTTCTAGTATTACTGCTTTTACTATACTTAAAAAAATATCAACATCAGGGTATATTCGTGGATATCATTTCTTACGGACTGAGTATATTGTGAAATATGTGTGAAAAATGTTAATCAGAATGTCGCCATAAATTTGAGTATTGATTCATTGATACGAATGTGAAAAATGCCAAAAAATCTGACAAATAAATAAATAATACAAGTTTTTCGGCCGCGGTACTGTGCGCAATTGATTGGGCATGGAAAACGACATGTCAAACGTTTTGTGTACCAATGATGCGATCTGGAGAAATTAAGATTTTTAATTCAGTTTTGTCCAATTTCTCCTTTTTCGCGATTTTTTTTCCGTCTTCGGCGACCACTTTAAATGGTTTTTTTAAATTGATTTTCATTCTTCGTTATCTGTTTGTTGATATTTTCCATAAGAGCGATCGGTCTTTCTGCATTGTCGTTCACAACACGTAATTTTTGGATCACAATCTTCGAATACAATATGTCTACTAAAAAAATTTAAATTGTTTGCATTCGTAGAAAAAACTTGAAAACAGGTTATGCGTACAAAGTTTTGGGCTGTTATATACCATACATTCAAAAAGTATATGTTCGGCAGAACAACAGCCGAAGATAGCTGTGATGGATATACTGACTTTAATATAGAAGGCGGCGTGGTGGGTATAGGAAAAAGTACATATATTATTGATAATATCATTACCTAAATTGATTTAGCCATGTCCGTCTTTCTAAAGAGCATGGCCCCTCCCATATTACACCATAATTGCATGAGAAAGTAAAAACAAAATCAGACACTCAGGATAAAATAATACAGCTTAAACATCAGTCGGTGACATTTATTTTATAATTTTTTGAGGATATCTTTTTTCCACAATTTTTTTAAGTTACCAAAAAGTATAAAAACTGTTGAGTTCCTTCAAAAGCGGATATGTATAGCACTATACCACGTGGATTTTATACTCGTACCTACTTATAACGTCAAAATAAAAATGATTAAACATTTAGGTAAAAATAATTATTTCTTGAAGCCTAAATATTTTGGCATGGTGTAAGTTCATAGCATAACAAAACATATTGAAAGCGAATTTAAAATTTTATACGAAAAAATATTTCGAAACACGTGTTTTAATGCAACAATCATTTGGCGCACATTTTGAATTACTAACGTTGATGACATAAACTGAATCATCTAAAACGATAAAAACACTATTAACTATATTTTTTTTTTGAAATGAAGCTATAAATTAATGGTTTTTTATTAACTTATTAAAGTCATGAATTCATAAAAAAAATTCCAACCAAAAAATATGTTTCACTAACCACTTTAGGCATTAGAACGATAAACAACAACTGACCCGATTTCAACACAAACAACAACAACTGCGAATCATAACAAACTGAGTCATTTGATATGTATGCCTGTGAATTTAGAAACATGTGCTTACTTGCAGCAACAAATTGCCAACAATATTTAAAACAAAAATCTTTTCGGGAATTTAAGAATTTATCATTATATCAAAAAGATATTTAGTTTAGAAATCGCGACTGTATTAAATTTTATATAGTGTTAGTATGCATTTTTTTAGAATTTTTTATTAAGTTTCAGAAATGTATTCTGGAAGAGGAACGTTGATATTTAATGTTATTATATTACAAGTTTTTTATTTGTAAAATGAATCAATTTCAAAGCAAAGTTCAACTCTTACGATTATTTAAAAAAGTGACAGCAATAGTATTTGCGTACAACCATTACTTCTTCAAAATAAAAAGGTAAAAATATATAACATGATTTGTTTCACCCAAAATAAAGGGTGATGCATTAAGGTTAGTACAACTTTAAATTTAAATATCATGTATTGTTATGTTTTTTATTAAAAAATTGGCTGTCGACAATTATTGGTTACACAAATTTTATTAATTGCGTTGCTTCATAAATTTTATTCATAAGAACTTTTTCCATAGTAATTAACTAGTATTTTCAATATTT
The DNA here is from genome assembly GCA_963680825.1 of Meiosimyza decipiens. Lineage (NCBI taxonomy): Eukaryota > Metazoa > Arthropoda > Insecta > Diptera > Lauxaniidae > Meiosimyza > Meiosimyza decipiens. The sequence goes on along the minus strand of OY804259.1, from coordinate 89,472,072 downwards.
TTTTACGTTGCCTCACGACTTTTGTTCATATTTTTATATTACTGATTACCTGTTAATTTAATTTTAATTTTATTGATAAATAAATTGAATTGAATTGAAACTATAACTATTATTTTTGTATTTTGAAATATTTTTTACATTGTTTTGAAAAAAATTTTAAAGTTCAAAAGTGTCACAACTTGAGCAGTTTTTATTTTTTCCACCAATCGTTGGGGAATAGGATTTTTCTAATAATCAATGAAGTAATCGGTAATGGATTTTGGACATCACCAGTACATATAATTATTTTTTTAGCACTGGTGATCACACCAGGAGGTAATGCATTCATTACTAATGGAAATTTTCCATTTTCACTAAACTCGGGAGAGTATCCGGTGCAACATATGTTAATTTGGAACAGGTTTACTTTAGCTGACGTTCTCTATTTTTTTTTTAGGGGTAAAAGGGGGTCAAAAATAAATAAAAATTATGAAAAAAAAAACGGGCCGCTCGGATCTAGTTTCGAAGATATAGCCATCGGTAGTTCCGGATATAGCTTTTGTAAAAATGATCATAAGTTGGGAACCCCTTCATGGATATATACATACTTTCCATAAGAATTCATTGAATGATATTTTTTGTTTTCCGGTAAAAAAAGGGGGTAAATAATACAAAATTTACAACGAACTATATGCCATTTTAAAGGGAACGAACCAGGCTCTCTTAATATGCTAAAAAACTCATAGGTCAATATGACATTTTTAGGGAAAAAGCTTTTTTTAAAAAAAAGTTGGTCCAAATTTCAGAAAAGTCGTCATATCTCCAAAATTATAAGTTAAATTTCAAAACTTTATTCACCATTATTAAAGGCCATTAAATTATCTTTCTTATGACACCAATTTTTTATATACATACATGCAGGGGTTCCCAACGTATGATCATTTTTACAAAAACTATATCCGGAACTTCCGATGGCTATATCTTCGAAACTAGATCCGAGCGGCCGGTTTTTTTTTCATATTTTTTATTTATTTTTGATCCCCTTTTACCCCTAAAAAAAAAAATTGTAGAATGTCAGCTAAAGTAAACTTAAACCTATGATCCTTACGAACTTGACTGACTGCGATTTTTCTTGAGAAAACGAATTTTACCACGTGTTTAATAGCAAACTAAATGCAAAATATATATGTTAATTCAATACTTTTTATTAATACTTTTCCCTTTGATATGTACTTATACATATTTATTTAAAAAAAAAACAACAATTGCAAAACGCCTGGTTGGCATTTTAATACATACGATGTGCCTTGTATCATCATTCATTCTCTCCAACCATTCTTCCCACCCAAATTCGAAACCATACAAGATGCAACATTCACGCTGGGCTTCCGTAGAGCCGCCCCATGGATCATTCGATTAAAGCAGGTACTCACCTATATTTGGGAAAATATACACTTTAATTTTTCACTTAGTTTACTTAAATTTGTTATGCTTTATCCTCCTACTGTTAAATAAAACACAAATTAAAAAACTAAAAACGTGTTTACTGCCTTTCGCCTTCACTTATGTGAGTTTTTAACCTCACATGTTGAGCGCGTCTGTATTATTTGATTTTTAAATTTAACAAAGTTTACAGTATTAAGATAATTATTTGTTTGTTTTTCAGTTTATTGCTTAACACTCTTTAATGTTATGTTTTGTTTTTTTCATAATTTGCATGGATTTTTTCACAAAACTATTGAAATTAAATTCTTTCACGTGGACACCGCACGACGGTTTCACAACTTTTCTTTTTAATTCTGTCACTTGACAGTTTGCCTTTCCTGGGTTTTTCTGTTTGTGACCACGCGAAATCAAGCGGTATTTTGTATACATACATTTGATTATTGTTGTGTACGTATTGCTAGCAACTGTCAAAAAATGTAGCACGTGGAGTTCTCGAGTTGAATTATTGGCAGTCAAACAAAGACTATAAATTATTGAAGATGACCTAAAGTACAATTTAAAGACTTACATTTAGGTCTATCCTTTGCAGTCTCTCATAGAGTTGTAACGGAGGTCACCTACGCCGAAGCGGATGCTGATTCGGAGTTTTAGAAATTGATCTCCGCGTATGAGGAGATATAACGGAAGCGGATGCGAGGGTGGAAAAATAGTTTGAAAATATTTAGCATTCAAGATTTTATTATAATTTTAGCTTTAAATAAACATAAGAATTCTTTATGAAACTAAATAAACAAAAAAATATCAAAGTCATCTTAGTTTCTAGCTATGATCGTTCTAATCTGATTTTATCCACCTTCCAACATAAGCTAAACAATAAAATTAAATTTAGCCTAAACAAGCAACTCTGTGGCTTTACTGCAACATTAAAAATAAATATTATTTACATTTTATAGATCATTTATTTATTTATAAATAAGAAATAAACAATTCATTGGGCTTTTTCTTATTGCTTCGATTGAAAACAAGGTTTCCTGGTTAGTCTTTATTAGTTGAAATTATTAAGTGGCAAATTATAATAAATAAAAAATAGTTTGTCTGTTTTATCTAATTCTAATCGATTCTTTAGTGGGTAGCAAAAGTTCAACTTACATATGAATTTACAAGCATGTATATAACCAGCCTGCTTCACTTTTCCACATGTAAAAACATGCTGAGTCAAAACAGTGCTTGCACCGACTTTTCCACTTTGTAAGCTCTAAAGTGGATCTCATAACTTCCGTTATACCTCCATTTCACCGAATTAAAATATGCGCAAGAACGATTTCAAGCAGAAGTTCTGCACTTGCGGGTGGGAAGCTCCGTTACAACTCTAGTCCCTTACCTGAGTTACACAATTTTTTGTGGTGTCTCTTTTATTAGAATTAGATAACTATTTTTACTTTATTTGTGTTTTTAGAACATGTAAATGTTTGTATGTACTATGCAGAGCTTAATGTTCAGCAGTTTAGTGCAAAAAAACAACAAAACAATTACAAGCGCAAAATGCATTAATTGTTAGAGAATAACTCTAACAATCGTAAAAGAACAAAAAATGGGCAACCATCTGCTTATACTACGTCACATCTTCAGTAAGCTTTGTTAGGCGATTTTAAAGAGTCTGCAAACACACTTTATTTACTTTTTCGCTTTGACCAGTTAAGAATCATAGCGAAAAACCCAAACACTGTGCGACAAGACTCTAACATTCTTTCTCCTTTTACATGCAATTGCTCCTGCAACTGTTTTGATATTAAACATTTCTTGATAACTATTTTTAGTTGCAATGTGGAGTATTAGTCCGAAAGCATTTTGCAATTTGGTTAATAATTCATGACTTGTGAGGTTCATATTATGGCAGCTATTTTAGTTTGTGAAAGGATGACTTCTATACATTACTATACTAACCATTTCTCACATAAAAGGAAGTGAGCAGAAGTTTCGAGTAATTTGCTGACTTTCAAAATGATCCTATTACTGATCTTATCATGAGAAAGGTTTGAAAAGTCAATCCAATTTAAGCGAGTGAGAGCATAACAAATAAACTTTTTTTAATTCTCTCAATTCTACTAATATGCCTATTATAAAATGTTCACCATACTTGTCTGGCGTATTCTAATGAGGACGCACTATTGTTTTGTATAAAGTTACCGTTACTAAAGGGCTATTAATGAACCCACCTCTTAATGAACCCAAGCAGAGATGAGGATTCTTTTTACAAATTTGATTAATACGCTCATTAAACGTCAATTTAACATAAAAATTTATAATTAGGTCATTGACTAAATCGACACAACAAATTTTCTTATCTTATAATTTGTAGTCAATCTCCACAGTATTTTTCTTCCTGGTAAAAATCTTAGTTTCGCATTTACCAGGATTAAGATTGTCGTATGGTGTAATCATAAAGGTGGAGTAATTAGATCACTTCTCTCATAATTTTCTGGATATTGGCGTTTAATAATTTCACATTGACATATATTGCGAATTCTATTTAATTGTGTTTCATTATATTTATGATTATTTGGTACGTTCAGCAACTCAAACATTTTTGAAGCGCTTTAAGCAACTTTTTACGGAGATGTATTTGTGATTTGCGTTTTAAAACTCTGATGCGAACAAAAAATTACGCGTAATAGTACAACGGGTTTCAATCCGACAATGATTAGTCTTTTTGTTATTAAATAATAACAACAGCGACTAAGTTTCTCAGAAACAAAGTAGTTTGCAACATCTGCAGCACATCGTTCAAAGCGCTTAACTTTGCTGAACGGTCAATTCAAATGCTACGAATGTGAAAGTTAAAGCAAATAGGTGATTTATTATCACGCTATAATAATGGCTTCCACTTCAGTACGCATTGCTCTTTTTAGTTAAACAGCGTTTACACGAGAAAACTCTTCAAAGAAAGTTTTCCTGTCTGTAGGCAAGAAGGGAAAAACGAAAGAGTGGTGTACAGAATTTGTCGTACACGCGAAATCCCTTTCGTTCTATTCTTTAGCTGATATTATGCTTTGAATTTACGTTTGTTGTGGCGGGTTGACGCAGAAATTTTCTTTTACAAACAAATTCTAGTTTCCGTGTGTAAACGCAAAAGAAATTCACAAAAGAGAATAGACAAGAACTTCTTAGACCGAATTTGCTTGTATAAACGTTGACTTTGAAATTTTCTTGCACAAACAAATTCTAGTTTCCGTGTGTAAACGCAAAAGAAATTCACAAAAGAGAATAGACAAGAATTTCTCAGACCGAATTTGCTCGTGGAATCGTTGACTTACTACACCTTTATTATTACACCATGGATTACCCCATGGTGCAATAACCAAGGAGTAGTAATTAGGGAGAGCCAATGCGTACTGAAGTGGAAGCCATTTGAGAGCGTGAGAGTAGATTGCCTATTTGCTTTAACGTTGACATTCTTGACATATCAATTGCCCGTTCAGCAAAGTTAAGCGCTTTGATGAATTGCTGCACTTAAGCTTAATGGTTTTGAAAATTCTCTGAACGATATGCTGCAAGTATTGAGCAAACAGCTTTAATTCAGATAAATTTAGTCGCTGTTCTTGTTTTTTAATAACAAAAAAGATTTATCGCTGTCAGATTGTAACCCGCTGCACTAATTAGCGTAATTTTTTGTTCGCATCGGAGCTTTGAAAAACTTAATACAAAAACCTCTCAGAAAAAATTTGTTTAAAGCGATTCAAAAATGTTGAAGTTGCTGAACGGGCCCAACAATCAAAAAACGATATGTCAAAAAGAAAACGAAATACAATAAAATCGAATCTAAGATAAATGACAATGTGAATCTATTAATGGCCGATACCCAGAAAATTATGAGAGAAGTGTCATAATTACTACACCTTGGTTATTGCACCATGGATTACCCTAAATTTGCGCGTGTGCGTGATTTATCATGCACATACATACACTGTGTATGGAGTCCACTTTTGACATGCGTTGCGATGTGAAGTTGGTTACAGAACATTGCCCAATTGTCAACTGTCGTTTGTCTAATGTATTGTACCCAGTGTGCAACGCATTTATGTAGAGTTAGCTAACAACAAACTTTTCGATGTCAGGCTCGGCCCCTGACTACATATGTGTTCCGATTCAATGGTTTTTTTAAGAATCTGCATTTTTTTAAGTTACCGTGATCAATTTGATGGCGTTCTTAAATAACATGGAATCAGTCGATATAGCTTTGCATGAAGCTTTCAAAATTTCTCTACGGATGATGCTTGACAGCATGCCATACCATATGAAGCCTTAGCGATATACACAACTATGTTTTGTTAAGCAAGACTATTCGAAAGTCTGATCGTGTGAACTGACCTTTTGAATTAGTTCTTGCATTCTTCTATTTCTATTCATTCTATTGGGTTTGACAATTGTCTCGTTTATCGTTCGTCTTTTTACTCTTTCGTTATTTCTGGTTAGTTCAGTTTTGCAACTTGTGTGTGTTTTTTTTATAAAATTGAAAAACTTGCAAAAGTAGGTAATTTCGTGTAACTTAAATAAAAAAAAAACAAAACAAATGGCGAATGTTTTTATTAACATTGGGTGATAGAATTGCATGTAACTTTCGTCCCAGTTTCCAGCGACTCAGTGTACCGCTTTGTATTATTTCGCTTTCTTCATTCGTCTAATCACCGGGAGAAATTCTTTTAATGGTCGTCACGTACGCAGAATTGGCGGCAGTTGCCAACGATCTGGTGATTTGCCCTTGCTGTTGTCTAGAAAAGTAATGTGGAGTGCGAATACGCGGGATTTGTTAACTTTTGTACTTGTATGCATATTTTGTTTTGTTTTTTTTTTGTCGCTTTCAATGCAGCGAAAATATCGACGCAATTATTAAAAAAAAAATGAATGCCCTTGAGGAAATCCTTTGTTTTTGGCTTTGTTATGAAATTGTGAATAATGTATAAATCTGGACAACAAATGCTACACGTTTAAGTTTACTTTAGCTTCCATTCGCCAATTATTATTAAACCAAATGTGCCTTTTAATTCCAAGCATAAATATGTAATCAAAGGGTGACGTTCGGCTCTAGTTTCGGAGATATATCCATCGGAAGTTGCGGATAAAGCTTTTGTTTAAATCATTGTAAGTTGGGAATTCCTGAATGTATGTACACATATCAAAAATATCGTTGTCATAAGAAAGATAATTAAATGGCCTACAACAATGGTAAAGAAATTTACCTTATAGCTTTGGAGATATGCCGAATTTTCACCATTTCCAAAAATGTGTTAACCTATAACTTTTTTAGGATGCTAAGAAAGCCTAATTTTTTTCCTTGAAAATGATATATCTAAAATTTTGTTTGTTCTAACACCTTATAACCTTATTTCCCGAAAAGGAAAAAAAATATTCAATCAATTCTTATGAATAACTTATGTTTTTATGGACAACAGTTTTTGAAGAATTTGGTTTCCAAGTGAATGATTTCTACTCAGTCCTACAAAACTTATTTCACAACTCAAAATAACATGAAGGTACGAAGTAAAAACTTGGTATTTAAAGTTTTGCTGCACAAAAATTCAGTGCATACTTAGCGATTTTTGGTCAAAAAAACCTTACGATAAGATTTTATTGAGTTGCGGAAGCAAAAAAAATTAAAAAAAGGATGGGGTGAATTCAATTATGCACTTATATCTTATTTTGAATTTTGGAAATTAATTTTTCCAAGTAAACTCAATTTGCCTCAAAGTGGCGTTTTATCTGGGATACCATATATACAGTATTGATCGTAATGGAAATTAAGAAGATATAAAGTAAAATTTTTTCGTAAGTTTTTTATTAATTTCAATAATACCTTAGGTTGGAAATCTATTTCAATAGTTTTTATGGGAAATAAATCGAATTTGAATAAAATTAGGTGCAGTACTTATGGAAAATTGGCTCCGGTCGATTTGACTGCAGTTGGAATCGATGTTCTTTATGTCTTTCTTTCAAAAGTCCTCACGGACATGAGGCCAAGGATTTTTAGCGTATCAGATGTATAATGGGCACTACTTTTAATCGATTATCTCCTTACTCTAGATATGTACAATTTTTATTTTATTTTTTGACCATAAGGATTATCGTGGGTCTTTTGAACTTTCAAACGAGTTATGAGGAACAAGTTTTTTGTTGGAATTTCGTTTTATAATTTTAAATCGAGAACATTGAAAAATGCCTGAATAGTCAATTCACGTAACTTGCATTTCGCACTGTATGCTTTTAGTTTTTGATCAGTCGTATCCACCACAAATTTTGTGATATAATAAAACTATGGTTTCAAAATTATGTTTAGTCTATTTAAACTGATCTAATACTAAGCAGATCAGTCCAATAATTTATCGATAAGTAACTTACTTGTATTGTGCGATTTATCAATTCGAACTTTTTTTTTTTATTATCTTTTAAATTTTGTCTTGATGTGAATCAACATACTATGGCGGAGCTAACTAGAGAACGAACCAAGTATGTGTTTTTAAAAATTTCTATAAATAAAAAATTATAAATATATTTAAATTAAACACAGTGAAAGGTTCTCAACCCGTGCACGCTTCCCGGGCAAAAGTTCATATAATCGACATAAATATAAATTTTTTCACTATTTTTCCCATATTGACTTGAAACATAATTACCAGTCGTTTAAGGTTTTTGTTCGTTCATGAATGTTTTCATTAAAAAATTTATTTATGTTATTTTTTATTGTAACGAGATTTTTTTTTGTTTCCGCAGTTTCACTATGGACTTTTCTAGCGTCCTTAATAAAAATGAACCTCATTCACGTACCATCATTCATTTGGATATGGACTATTTTTATGCTCAAGTTGAAGAAATAAGAGATCCAACACTCCGCTCGAAACCACTTGGAATTCAACAGAAGAATATAATTGTCACATGCAATTATATTGCGCGTGATCAGGGTGTATCCAAGCTAATGTTACTATCTGAGGCAAAGAAAAGATGCCCCTCATTAGTGCTTGTAAACGGCGAAGATTTGACGCCATATCGACAAATGTCACAGCGAATATTTGAAGTTTTAAACAATTACACACCTTTTGTAGAGAAACTTGGCTTCGACGAAAATTTTATGGATGTCAGCGCATTGGTCGAATCACGCGAACAGACTCTTAACAATGATATAAGTAGTGATATGACAACATCACAAGTGGAAGGATACATTTACCCAGATGATGGTGCAACATTGAATGCATGCGAATGCAGTTGTGCACAACGTTTGGCGATTGGTACTCATATTGCTAAGGAAATCCGTGAGGAATTACACGCCAAACTTGGTCTAACTTGCTGTGCAGGCGTTTCATATAATAAACTGTTGGCAAAACTTGTTGGCTCTCAGCATAAACCAAATAAACAGACCGTTTTAGTTTCTACACATGCTGAACAATTTATGCGTGAATTAAAGGACTTACATCGTGTTACTGGAATTGGACAAAAAACCGAATCGCTGCTTTTGGAAAGCGGTATTGCAAATGTTGAGGAGCTGCAACGTTGCGATATGGATTTCTTGCGCAAGAAATTTGGTTTTGAAACAGCAACAAAACTAAAGGATCTTTCCTTTGGTCGTGACAGCAGTGTTGTCCGACCAACTGGTAAACCTAAAAGTATTGGCCTAGAAGACTCTTGCCGACCCATTTCCGTTCGAACTGATGTCGAAGATCGCTTTCGTCTGTTGCTGATGCGTTTAATGGAGCAGGTAAATTTTAAAACCTACATGTACACAATATATTAAACAGTGCAGAGTGTTGATATACATATGTATGTATTTTATAATTTCACCATAGAGTGTAAAAATAAAGCTAGATTTTTAAAATCTGCTAATTTCACTACTTAAGCATATGTGAAGGGTATGCCAATAAGAGCTAAGACTTGTTTTTCTCCCCATGTTTTTATATGAGATGACGTCTTTTGTTTGTTACGCATTGTATGCGGAAATGTAGGTAAACTGCCCGTAAGTTATAGATGTGACTAGATTTCTGAGTATTACTGCTTATAAAGGGTGTCGCTATTTATAACATATTTGCCTGGGATGTATTCAATAGATAAAGTTCTCAGGTTGCTGAGCTGGGTAACTTCCTTTCAAATATACAATTGTATAGAGGCAAAAAAATAAACAGAATATATGTACGATTTTCGAACTGATTAAATAAATTGAATTGAAATCAAATGTTAACTACCTTGATTTATGGTATGAAAAAAAAATAAACCCGTAATGTTTCATTTAAATTTCAGGTTGCTGAAGATGGACGAACTCCAATAGCTCTGAAAGTTGTACTACGCAAATTCGACAATCTCAAAAAGACTAGTCATCGCGAAACTAAACAAGTCAACATATTACCTTCGCTTTTTAAATCAACCCCTTGTACGGATACTGGCGGTGCTAAGGTCATGCTAGCCGAAGGAGCACAAGAAAAATTGCTTAAAATAATAATGCGTCTTTTTGAGCGAGTAGTAGATATGAGCAAGCCCTTTAACATTACATTAATTGGCTTAGCCTTTTCCAAATTTCAACAACGTAAAATTGGCTCGTCATCGATTGCAAGCTTTCTTATTAAAAAAACTGATTTAGAAGTTCAGTCAATTACATCACTAACAAACACCGGTATCACTACATTATCTGACAGTCCAACACCTTCGGTATCGTCGACACATAGTGACGAGGGTTTCCGTTCATCGCCTACAACATTTCAACCGAGTGATCAGTTTTATCGCCGACGCACAACGACAGCATCTCCAATTCCCATGTTAGTCGATAATGGCTCTGAGTCAGCGGCAACAAATTCAGACTTTTCAGATTTTTCTGAGACTGAAGTTGAACCGTCGCCTAAAAAAAGTCGTATCGGTCGCTTGCTAATGGCTAAAAGACGTTGTATGGGGAGTTCTGCTTTTTGTAGTACAGAAGCTGCGGATGTTGCATCTCCGAGTAAACTCCGCGTTTGTGATTTGCGCCTTAACTCTCGAGACAGTGAGAAAGATTTTCCGATAACATGCAATCTCACGTCCACACCGTTACCATTATCTGCAACTAACACTTGTACATCTACATCGGGCAACACATTACTGTTACGAAGTATTCAACCCCCAAATACATTGCTAAGTCGCATGGATCGTTTGGATTGCACGAGAAGAACGTTTACACAACGCCAATTATCCACTCCATCTTCAGTTTCATCCTCACCACTGCCATCCCCAATGGATGAAATCTGCACTACTGCCACAAATGAATCATTGATAACTCAACCAATAAAAATACATTCGGGTCGGCCGCAAACCCCGAATTCTACTGAACCTATAACAGTTAGTGCTATAACTACAGCAACAATTACTGGAAATCTTTCAAATATTCCTTGTCCGGCCGGTGTTGATCCTCAAATTTTTAACGAGCTGCCAGTTGATGTACAAAACGAACTCATTTCGTCATGGCGAAATTCTTTAGCAGCTGCGGCAGCGGCAGTTGCAAATGGTAACGTGCCACCATTGGATTCTAGTGGACCAAGCGCAACATCCATACAAACCACGACGACAAACACAATTGCCAAAGCTGGTGGAGCAACCGCTAATGGAACCCAAAAGAACACACTTTATCGTTATTTTCTCAGAAACAAGTGATACAACGAAGAGCTTTTTTGGTGCAAAAAGAAAAACGTGGCTTTCCCCTTAATACATTTTTCATTCTTTTGAATTATTTATGTTGAACCACAAAATATTTCATTTAAATTTAAGGTGCACATATTTTTTAAGAAAGACAAAAATAACAATATCTTGTAAATCGATCCTTTTATGTTTTAAAATTTTTGGTACATCTAAACATTTGTTATTCGAGTTGTTTGTCAATTTAACTTTACAAACATTAAAAGTAAAAATTTTATGTTGATTGGATAAATTTTATATAAGCTAACAGTATGCTCAATTACTTTTTATAATTTGTCCACTAAACAACATCAAATAAGCTTCTTGCTTAGTCATAGATATCATTACGTTCCAATGTTTAGAGGCTATGTGCTACCAATCGCATAGAATTTAGATCATTTTGAACATACCAAATAAGTCTTGTCCAAATGAGTACCTCAGTTATTTTAACTTATTTTTGAGAATGCATTTGAGAGAAACAATATACGAACATTTTTACATGCATCTGACAAAAATCACGAATCTCATCTCATGAAGGCATATCTGTAAGATATCAAATTAAAAGTTGATAATACCAGAAACTGTTGAACTAATAAGGTCGATATCTATTACCCTTAAATATATATTTAAATAAAGTAAGCATTTAATGCTGTTTCAAAATATTTGTGCATTTAGTATCTTCAAGGTTTTTATTTCATTCTCTTCTTAATTTAATCACATTTTTTTATATCATCATAATTTTTGGCAAATAATAAATAAGTTTTATTAAATGTTTAAAAACAAAAGTAAAATAATACATATTTCTGTTACAACTGAATGAATTTCTACGTTCTATTCGAATATGGTATTATTTAATTAATATTTTTTTCTTATACAACTTGATGCAAGTGCATTTTTTAAAATAATTTATTATAATTTTGCTACACAGTTTTAATTATATTTTAGGTGAAATACAATATAAATCGAATTGTTTTTATGAATGTATTTTTTTTTTTAGAAAACACATAGTTTAATATCAGAGGTAGAATTTCTTTTATAACGCCGCAGCCACTACATTGTGTTTTAATATGAACAATCCAGTTACGAGTACAAGAGAACCAAAATATTTTCTTTCCTTTGGAGCTATAAACGAATGTTTGAACTTATTTTTTAAAAATTTTATTTACATCAATTTTATATTCATCAATGACTCATAATATTAAAAGGAACACAAAGTGTTCACATACATTGTAAACAGTGTGGACGCAGCGTTATTTTTCCTTAGTTTATCTACTGGCCGTCAATGGTAAAAATAGCGCTTCGCTTCGGGTCTCCTTTGACTTCGATAAGTCCGCCATCAACATTGATTATTAACAAGTCACCCGAACATCAACCAAATCACACAAAGAGAACAACAAGGAATCACAAATTCTACATAAATTAAACAAAGTCACAAATCACACAAAGAGAACAACAAAGAATCACAAATTCAACACAAGGAAAACAGAGATCTTGATCAACAAAAACATCCACCAGCAGCACATCGTTGGATCCATAAAACAACACACGACTTCAACGTTGGAAAATCAGACGGCAGCGGTGGATTCAACATCTTAACAATTTCTTACTCCAACCTTTCATCTTAACACAAAGTAAAAACAGACTAATCCAATGCTACTATTGAAACTGGGGAATTACTTTAACATTTTAACATCGTCTACCATAGCTATAACAGCGATTACTTCCAGTAAAATTCGTTTCTCTTAACAAAAATTTTTCATTTTCTCAGACAAATAATTGAACTAAGAAGTTTTCCACTGATATTTTTAGGAAAATGACGGAATACCTGTAAATCTTTCATTTACTCAATTAAACATATGTATGAAACATTGTATCAGAGAAGCATTAAAGAAATATATTATTCAGAGATATTTCCTTATTCTGTTTAATGCTTAAAATAAGGTCAATTCTCGCCACATAATTCAGTATTTTATCCTTTTTTAAAGCACAGCGTATAACCTTATCAAATTCAGGATTAACTATTTATGATTACAATGGTTTTATATATAGTTGCCTTTTCGTAGGTTAAGAGTAACACAGCAAAAATACAGTACTTGCCCTAAAAAGGCCAATGTTTTTTGAGACAGCATTAAATATATCCATACTCAAAAAAAAATTAAATTTAGAATAAAAAATGCTTACGGGAGCAACTTGAACAATAAAAAAATGTTGACCAATAATTCCGTAAAACGGGAATTAGTGCAAGTTTGTCATAAACATCAAAGTCAGAAAATGGATAAAACATACCAAAATCGAAGAATCTGATTAAACAACTAGTACAATATATTTGTGAAATTATTCTGAATTAATAATAACCATGTCTAATGCTAATAGTAATGGTTTTTACCATTAAACTATTTCTTTTAAGTGAGAAATATTCAAGTTGCACATTATGCGTGCGCATTAGTGCAACTTAAATTTATCATCCAATTGGGCAATATATGTGATAGAAAAAAAGAATATATTAATAAAATAACTGAATTTATATATAAATTTATGTATGAGAATACAACCTTTATAATACTGTCGCAACAAAAACTCAGTGACGTCGTCATAAATCTATGTCTGAATACTTGCTGTCTGGATAAACGAATCTTGCAGAGCATTCAGAACGATGTAAAGGAAATTTTGGCTTTATTTGCAGAGGCATCGCGTTTGATACATTTTCGCTATTGAAGCAATGGAGTGGAGGACATTTTACAAAACACGCATTTCAAGACTGTTTTGATTTCTTACTGAAAGGTGCTAAAGCGAACTATGTGCAAATTCCAGAGTATCGGCAAATGCAAGTCTGCAGGTTTGCGGTTGTTTGAAAAATCATATCGCTCCAATTCGCTTGGGAATGTTGCCGAGCTAAATGTGATATGTGATGTTTACCAATAATATTTGGATGCTACTTGAACACAATCGTATGCAATGCTGTTCTATTTATTAAAAGAAGAAGTACCAACGAACTTTCTAATGAGGTGTTGTTAAATGTTTTACGTGAAGATGTTAAATGAAAAGATGAATTATTTTACAAAATCAACCAAAAACTCTGTACTCTTATTTTATAAATACTGAAAACTGCATGACACGCAGCATTGCTACAATTTCGCTTTAATACAACTATGGTGCAACACCATATTTTACACGATTCGTTGCATTTTTTCAATTTGGTTAAAACTAAATGGGCAGATTTTGACGGCAAAAGAACGGCATAAAAATTTTCAAACTCCCACAGACATATTCAATACTAATGTGATGAAACTGATGGCTTGGCTGCTTCATTTTAAATGGTCAAGACGAAAACAAAAAGTAAGTATCCCAACAAAAACATTTGCTATTCAAGTTGTTTGCCAATTTAACTTTACAAACATTAAAAGTAAAAATTTTATGAGCAACTGATTGGATAAATTTTATATAAGCTAACAGTATGCTTAATTACTTTTTTTAATTTGTCCACTAAACAACATCAAATAAGCTTCTTGCTTAGTCATAGATATCATTATATTCCAATGTTTAGAGACTATGTGCTACCAAACACATAGAATTTAATTCATTTTTAACATACCAAATAAGTCTTGTCCAAATGAGTACCTCAGTTATTTTAACTTATTTTTGAGAATGCATTTGAGAGAAACATAAAATATACGAACATTTTTACATGCATCTGACAAAAATCACATCTCACGAAGGCATATCTGTAAGATATCAAATTAAAAGTTGAAAATACCAGAAACTGTTGAACTAATAAGGCAATAATTTACGGCAAATAATAAATAAGTTTTATTAAATGTTTAAAAACAAAAGTAAAATAGTACATATTTCTGTTACAACTGAATGAATTTCTACGTTCTATTCGAATATGGTATTAATTAATATTTTTTTCTTATACAACTTGATGCAAGTGCATTTTTTAAAATAATTTATTATAATTTTGCTACACAGTTTTAATTTTATTTTAGGTTAAATACAGTATAAATCGAATTGTTTTTTATGAATGTATTTTTAATTTTACATTATAGTTTAATATCAGAGGCATTCAGCCTAACCCCTAACTTTATTTAAATAACTATTGGTAAATAACTTATGTATTTACATTAAGTTAAAAAGATTTTTCCGGCGGAAATTCGCCTCATATTTGACACGTCAAAATTTCTATCATACTTTGTTTAATTTGGAAATTTCGGGAAATATTAATTTTAAAGAAATTTTCGGAGTCAGGAAGCCGCCGTCAAGTAAGTTTTTAATTTTTCTTTCAAGTCTGTTACATTTGTGCAACTATCAGTTGCTGCCTGGGATAGTGGTGGTAGCGTCAGTGAGGGAGGCTGATGAGTCTTTCGTTTTGTCCGTTAACGAGTTCAGACGTGTTTTCGTTTGCGCGGGTCTTAGTGTCTGATCCGTTCCACATGCTTTTTTCAAAGCGGTGAAACGTATAG
Source organism: Meiosimyza decipiens (assembly GCA_963680825.1). Lineage (NCBI taxonomy): Eukaryota > Metazoa > Arthropoda > Insecta > Diptera > Lauxaniidae > Meiosimyza > Meiosimyza decipiens. The sequence continues at coordinate 89,456,509 of OY804259.1, read as the reverse complement.
GTTAAGTACGATTTCAATCCCAGTAGGATATAATTATAGCCTTTAATAAGCCGATCGTTTAATTAAGTGATTCACAATCACGACGATAGTAAGGACTCAATTAAAACATCGTGTTTCGGAGTCCTTTCCATAGGTTAAAATATATGCCTTTCGGAAGTTGTAGTAGTGTCTCACATGTTTTACTATGTTTTTGTTGTTCCTCTGTTGTCATGTTTGTTGAATAAAAAGCATTGATTCGATTTGTAAAAGTACATTATAGAAATCGAAAAAAAAATACAGTGAACGCTACACCGCCCGATCAACGATTCTTTTTTAAAGTTTGTAATTACATACGTACCAATTCTCAGTAATACCAGTTAAAATGAATTTTTTTGTCTATTTTTTTTTTAAAATATGATATGATCCTTAATTTAGTTGATTAAATCCATATTGATTTTTAATTAAAAACTTATTTTATTTCAAATATTCATTTAAGGTTTAAGTAACCATGTAAAAACAATTTTTATTCTAATATTTTTTACTTATATAACCAAGTGAACCGCCTGAACCCATTTTCAAAATAGGGATGAAATATGAAAGTTTTCTGTTAAAAAGTAGCTTGATAATGATAATAATTTTTATCATTAAACTATTTCTTTTAAGTAAGAAATAGTCAAGTTGCACATTACGCGTGCGCGTTAGTGCAACTTAAACTAATGTTTTTCCCGCATGTGAATGCGATGTACTTGTGAGTATACGGCATTCCCAATGTGCATAACCCAACGAAGATTCTGCATGATATTCAAATTGTTGGCAATGACGAAATAGATATCTGGAAATTAGCTTGCTTAAAGTAAGAAAATATACGTATAATAAAACCAAGTTTTTAAAAGAACTACTTAAAAATTTTTTATATCCAAATTAAGCTTAAATTTGGTTTTCATTCATTTTAATTACTCTGGTTCAACGTAGTGCGTATTTGAAAAGTTATCAATTTAAACAAATTTTAGATAAATACATCTCATTTTACTTTCTTTAGAGTTTGGGGAGCTAATTTAGGAAAACTTGGTCTTCCCATGATTTCCTCTACCTGTACTAATATAACTCCAGTTGACAGTCCCCCATCAGCATTGATAAATTTTTTTATATTTGTTTAGAAATTTTGTTTTTGAAAATCTAATATTTTCTCCGTACATATTCAACACCGGCTTCAATGAAATACTTCTGTATAAAAAAAAAGAGATGAATCGACGGCCTTTGGTAGTTAATTCACCCCTGCTTACGTCTACTTTCTTCCCATAATGGTCACTGTTTGTTATTTTTCAAATATGTATGTATAACATGCATTTTGCACCACATAGCATTAATTTAAAATATGAATTACATGCTTTGATGATATCAAATGCTTTTCTATTAAGATGTTCAAGCTATGTCACTTAAAAAATTTTTTAAAGACAGATGATTAAAAATTCATATTCCAAAATTTGCATGACATTGGTCATCAATGGCTCAACCAACCAGCCTTGATAAAATATTTGCGCACAGAATTTTCAACTGGTGACATATTAGACGACACTGGTGCTCCACTTAGCATAACAGTTTTTAATGATAGATACGTTGTTGGTGACAAATTAAAAACTCTACACAAATGTTGTTCATTTGATGATAGTAAGTTACTTCCTAGCGGCTGTTGCAAATGCTTAAGTTCATCCAATTGAGCACGTAGTATACTACTCATGGGTGGTGCGTACGATTGCTGATGTGAAATTTTAGTTCCGATTTGTTCTAAATTATTTTGTATTGCATTATTATTATTTTCCTGAAGCTGCTGTTTTTCGACGGTCAGGTTTGCGATGTCGCTGTATTGCTGTTGATTTTTGACAATTTCCGCGACTGGTTGCAACAGCTGCTGCTGCTGAAGTTGATGGCCGTTCGATTTCATTGTTATAGTCGTTCCCGCAATCACCGCCACCGTCGATGTCGTCGTCGTATGACCCGACGATCCCCGACAGCTATCCAAGGAGTTTTTGTTGTGCAATAATCCGACGGAGCAGATCGGGTCGGCGATGTGGTGCATGTTTTTTTGCACGATGGAACTTGAGTTTCCCTCGTCTACGTTTGGCAGCTCGCTATGGTAGAAACTACAAATTACATTTCAAGAAAAAATTATTTAAAAAAAAATAGCTTACGCTTTTTTGTTGCTGTGATGTGGAGAGTGTGAGGAAAAGCCGGGCTGCCGATGATTTCCAATATTGAGAAGTGTGTTGTCCTGTTGTTAAACATTGTCTTATACATCCATTCAAACGTTCGTCATTTGGAGTTCCGATAATACACGGAAGCTGAATATCGTAGAAGTAAAAAAACCTTTAGCAAGTTATGCACTAAAGCACAAAAATACTACATTACTCATAACATGTATATTCATTGAAACACGATATTCAACCTTCGTGTACTATCTGATTTATAATATAAGAGTCGTTTATTTTGAAAATAGTGCAACTCCATGTTTCGTTCTTTGGTCGGAAGAAAAATTCCATCAAAAGTATTGCAAAAAAGCGGAAAGCATGTTATAAAAGCGAGAAGTTTGGAATGTTTTGAAACAGAAAAATGGAGTTGTCTCTCAATTTTACCAATATTATACAATTATTGAAACGTTAACATTGAATACAATTAAAGAATCGATAAGAAATAAAAATCAAGTTAAACAATTAAAGAATCGATAAGAAATAAAAATCAAGTTAAACAATGAATTAAATTGTCAGAGTACACAATGAGTAACAAAGTGTTATTTTAAATCAATATGGAAAATACGGTGTTGTGTAAGGTCTGCTGGCTTTAATTCTTGTGACAACTCGACCTTACGAGCATGTAGGCCAAGATCTTTACACAAACTATGGTGCAAAATGGTTGCGGGTAAGCCCAATTTCTGTGATATTCTCGAAATGGACACACTTGGGTTCTCAGCCATACTGAACAAAAATGGAGCGAACTTTAAAATTACATATCTTGTTGCATGACCCTATACATTGTGGCTTAGCTGCTCTATACCCTCCCATACCATATAAATTATTTTGTTAAGTACATATACTTCAATTCGGAAACTGAAAGTTGACGCAAGGATTGATTATTCACAGGATGTATTTGACTATTTATTTCTTTGTACTTAAGTCGAAACTTCTGTCCCGATAAAAAAATAGCAAGTGACTTATCAGCAAAAATCTGATTTATGAACTTTGATATGAGGTTTAGGGTTTGTATTTCCTACACTTCAGCAGAGTTTTTTCTGACCCTCTCTCTCTTAAATAGCTACATATATGTACCATATGCATTAGGGCGTTTTACCCTCCTCTATTTTTTTTTTGTTAAAATAGATGTTCTCTATTTAATTTTTTTTTAATAAAATTAATGAAATGTTCAGAGATGGTACTCCTGTATGTTCTAAAAATTTTGTGCCTAAAAAAGCTGAAATCAATACAAAATTTATTCTCTCGCTCTCATTCTCAATGTTTCAAATTACATTGCAAATCATAAGTCTTAAATTTAAATGCTTGTCAAATCAAATAGGGTGAAAAAACATGAATAAAATTTTCAGAGATGGTACTCCTGTATGTTCTGAAAATGTTGAGCCTAAAAAGGCTGAAATCGCTGATGGAGTATTTGGGAAATCGATGTTTTCTTGAGTTAGTCATTTTTTTATGTTTTAGCACATAGAAAACGTTTAGGCAATCATTTATTCAGATTTGCAGCTTTTTTGCCATCTACTAGTACACAACTACCTAAAAATATTATAAAAGCTAATTTGAATTGTGTTGGTTTGTTTATATTCATCAATGAATATTGTTGTATAAATTTTTTTTTCAACAATAATATTGGTCAACAAAATTTTATCGAATTTTTTTATATCTTCTACATGATAGACCAATCACTGAAAAAAGTTTCAGCCTATTTCGAAAAATTTTAACTATTCCAAGTCCAATCAATTCTTACATAAAAACCCCAATAAATGCACATACTTTTGTCATTCGACTGCTATATACTTACAGTCTTTCCATGTCCATAGGGTCCAGTTGAGGCATTTTGCGCCATAGCTGCGTGTTGCTCGAAATGACGACACTCATCGATTTTCGTTAATCCATTTGAACGATATCTACAAAGTTCTGATAGACGTATACGCAACTCTTTTTCTCGCTCAAGCGAAGCCAGGAGTCGATCATACTCATTCGCTGTGTAGAACTGTGAGAAAACACGAAAACGATCGCGAAAATCTTTTTGTTCACGTGTCAATTCAGGATGTTGAGCATAATTTTTGTTGCGAAAAAAGTTTGCAACTAGTTGATAGTCTCGGACTAAACGCTTCCGGCGTACACGTTCGCGAAGACGTCTTGTATACATATCGACATGTGCCAGCTTAAGCAGGTAATCGGCTTCAGTGTCATCCGCATTTAGAGAAAGTGAAGAAATTAGTTGCTCCGCGGTTGGATCATATTCTCGCTCAAAACCATCGCGATTAGGCATGTAACCCAACTGAGCTGCTTCCTCTATTGTTATATCAAGTGGTGGTAATTTTTGCAATGCAGCTACACCCAGTGGACCAGTATCATCTGAGGTGTGATCCACCAAAGTAGGACGTTGTGATTGCGCAGGTATCCATGTATGGCGACCAATTGTGCCATTTACAAATTTATTTACATACTCTTCTTTGGCATCTTCGGCAGATTTTGTTTCAATGTGTTTGCTGATGTCTTCCCAATTGCCAAAGCCATATTGCTCAATCGCATCTAATAAACGAATTTCTTCACGAGCTGTCCATGCACCTTTGCCCCTGAAGACCGAGAGTATGGCAGTGCCAGTGTCCATAAACTGATAAGGATGATTGTTCTGATGACTTCCAATTTCAGCACCAGCTGCAAAGCACTTTAACAAAATTACATGATATAGTGATACACCTTTTATTTTCTTGAAAGCCCTTCCTAACGCCCTGAAGTTTCACGATTTTGCACAGATATTTAGGATTAAGATATGAAGATTGCTGGTTTGTATGCAAAATTGAAAAAAAAAAAAAATATGTCAGGTTTTGCAACTGACTGTGTTTTTAAAGCTCATTTAAAAAAATTCATAATAAGTTTTTGGACCAAACTCTTATTCACTCCAGTAGTCTGAGAAGAAAAATAACCACAAACTCTATAGAAAATTGAAGTTTCGCAGCTGACTGACTGGGAGTTCAAAGCTTAATTTTAATGGTTTATAATTACATTTTTAAACGAATTTTAATTCACTCTTGCAGCCAGAGATGAGAAGAATTCAGAGGTAACAAAAAGTTTTACTTAAATTTTTACATATTTTGCATCTAACTCAATAAGTGCAATTTGACTGTTTCTCATATTAGATAGATAGAAGTTATCAAAATATCTTTGCTTCTCTTAAGTTAAGCCCAATGTTTACAAAATTTGTTAAAAAGTGGGAGATGCGACGTTTCCACCAAGCAGAGTAATATGTTGATGTATGCTGTAGGTTCAGAGGTGAAAAACAGCTCATATAGAAGCATCTATTTTCTAACGCATAGAAATTATCAGGAAGGGAAGCAATAGGAACTGGAAATCTTTCCCTCCTTTATTGTTTTATCGCTTAGACAAGTTTTACCGTTTTTAATTAACTAGAATACTGTCATATGAAAATGTATATTAGTACATAGGTGGTGGACTAATTAAGAACGCTCAAGCCTTATTCTGTACTAATGCCTTGGAAGTCAAAAAATAAATCTATATTGCTTGAAAATTGTTGATTTTTTCCTCTCAAAATATTTTATGAAATTGTTCTTAAATCTTTGAGAATCTTTGGCGCCTGCTAAAAATAGACATTTTATAGGCAAAATTTCATATCTGGAGGAGTAAGACCGGGTGGCAAAGGAGACCCGGAAAAAGATAATCAGAGAATATCCAAAAATTATTTGCTTCTATGAGAAAGCGGTGCAAAGCTGCAATAGCAAATTAAGGTTTTCCAACAAAATTTTAAGTATTCTTAAAAAAAAATTTATCATCGCCAATCCTTGTACAGAAGTTATGAATTACTTTTGATTTAAGAAATATTTCTATTGATGACATTGAATTTTCTTTTTTATGCAGTTTCCAACTGTCAATACATTGATAAAGCACGAAAAAATTACACAATATGGTTACATGATATCCAATAGAAGAAAATAAACTGAGCTTTCTCGATATGTTGGTAAGACTAGGTTTTATGTAAAGTTTTTTAATCATATTACACTTTGTAATTAATCAGTGAAAATTTTTGTAATATATCTCGGAAACTATTCGATACGTTTGAATATTATATCTAGCAATATTCTATCTCGTTCAGCCATACTTTCGAAATCATCCTTTGATTCCCAATTTATATTTTTAGAAAAGCAACTCACCTACCGATAGGTATATCTCCGACCCAATATACCTATGTACATATATATTTTTCTACAAGATAGTGAGATTGAGACTAAACCAAACTTTAGCTAACATATTCGATGTCGCAACATTTAAACTGAACAAATGTTAAAATTAGTATTATTTAAAAACAAACATTCAACTCAGAATGGGCATCTAGTGTTGACCAAAACCCAAACGTCAATTTATCAGCTGCTTTGAGCCGACGTCATATTCTAACCAGCTTCCTTGCAAGTTATTTCACAATCTTCGGTAAATAATGCCTCATGCTTCGGTTTCGCGAACGACACCCGAACCATCAGCATCTATAAAATACATTAGCCACTCATTTACCTGGAGGCATAGATCAAAATGTTCACATTCGGCACAATGCACCCTTATGCCACTTATATCATCCTGACAATTTGTACAGTTATATTTGGTGAAAAGATCTGCAATAGAACACATTAAAACAATTTTTCTTCAAATTTTTACAAGCAGAAAATATGGATTTATTGAGAAAAAATTATACACACCCGCCATATTGGATGAACTCAACAGGGCTCCTGCTGGCTGCTTTTCACAATATCACATCCAAATCACCTATACACTCAAACACGTTGCCAGTTATTCTCAAATTTGTAGCCATCAGTGGTGGTATCCGCTAAGGTGATAGTCGACTTTTGCTATATATTGATTTGATTGTCGTTTTTGAAAACGACATTTCGCAAAAGTGCGAAAGTTGAAAGTCAACTATCAACGCATTGTGCCTTACCAGATTTGAGGAAGGGAGACAGAAACACATCATTGGCGTTCAATAAAATGCTCAAGTGTCAATTACGCTACTCACTCATACCGATTTTGAGCAGCGTTGTAGTCTTTAATTGTGTGGATGCAAAATACGTAGCTGTAGTAAATAGTTCAGTATTTCTACGGCCTTGTACTGTGTCCAAGCACAAGTTAGCTGTTGTGTGAATAGGGACTTGTACGTTTGCGTTCAAATGTCAAAAATCCATATATTAAGACTTAAGTAAAATAAAACATCTATTGTTATTAAGGATCTGGACGCACATCCGCAGTCACCGGACCTGAACGTTTCTAAATAAAATCACTGAAATTAAGAAAGTGTCTATGCATGTGGGTTAACTCCACGCGTGTACAATATATAACTGGTTAGAATCGTAAAATCAGACAAAAAAAATGATTTAGCTGACGTTATGCAAAAACGGACTTGTGAACCGAGCCAAGGAAGCTAGACACTACTGGGACGAGCAATTCAGATTCTGTGTCAAATAGCACAAAATAGTAGAATTTGTTAAATTTTTCTGCGATATATTTTGTTGCGTCAATTTTGTACTCACTATTAACGTATAGGAAAGTAAATGTGTTGAACAGAGTACGAACGGGGTTGGGAAATCGTCAACGATTATTCGCTGTCAAAAATTATAGCACACTTGATGCTTTGAGCAAATTGGCAAGCGTTGAAAAAACGAACGTGCGCTCTAATTTCGACATGTGGGTAACAGTTGGCGGACTTTCGGTGGTCCGTCAAAATTGTGTTTAAGCTATCAATTCAGAACACCTCCACCAGTTTGACCTGACAACTGTCAACATATTGTGAAACAAAGAAAAATCTAAATTTTTGTTTTTAAAAAAGAAATTAAAAATAATGTCGCGTTCAAATTGGCAGGGTGGTAGTAACAACCAAGAACAGCTTGTTTCCAATTCATATAGCGTGCTGGAACGCAGTGGTGCTAGTCTTCAGCGGTCAAATCAAGTAGCCATAGAAACAGAGCAGATTGGAACCGAGGTAAAATTGTTGTTGTTGTGGGATTTTATAAAAACTTTGCAAATTGAAGGTTCTGTCTGAATTGAGCGAACAAAGGGAATCACTATTGCGTTCACAGCGAAGACTGGATGATGCGGATACTGATTTGTCTAAATCACACGTCATCATCAAAAAACTTCGCCGTGAGGTCATCTACAATAAATTAATCTTAATTTTGGTTATCATTTTTGAAATTGGAATTCTTGTCGGGTTGTTAGTGATAAAATTTGGTCGGTTGTAGAGATAAAAAATTTATTGTGTTTTTTTGTTCAAAATCACTTTAACAATAAAGTATTCAATAGATATATTTGGATATGTAATACAGCCCAGCCAAGACGATGATTTTGGTTAAAATTATATCTTCAGATTGTTCAGTCAGGATAAACTTTACCCACGCCAAAACGAATAACCGAGCAAATGAAATTATGTATAGTGTTTTAGTTGTATAATTGTTTATATGTGGTGGTATTAAGTCACCACACGCGTGTAAATAAAGAGTTTCAAAAGTTTGTTAAGAAGATTCTTCAATTGTTTGCTGCGTAAATATTTTACAGTCGAAAAAAGGATAAATGGATACATTTTTTTTAAGTGTTATCTTCAATTTGGTATGTATGTAAATATAAGCTATCGTAAGTGTTGTTTACCAATTAACCTTCGTCTGAATAGCCAGTACTTATACAACACAATTGGACACCGATAAGATACAAAAGGTCTGAACTGATAAGACGCACAAAAATAACGATAGATGACTGTTGGAAACTCCACTTCGACTCTATCACTTTTACTAAAAAGAGTTACACGAACCCATAAAAAAAAAACAGTACTTAACAGTATCAATAGTTTAGAAGATATCCACATTACCTATTAGTCCGAACTATCTATCTGAAAGTTTGATAGAGTGCTGATTTGATGTGAATCCGTCACACAGATAAAGCGCCAATTGCAGTTGCTCACTATCCAACGTTACCCCAGGTCTCTGTTTACCAGTTTTAAATTTAATTGACGATTTTATTAATCGTTTCGTTCGTCACAATACCCTGTCCCGTCCATCACAGTTCATAGCAAAAATTGGTTCGGTTTCACATATTAATATTTTCGGATAATAAATCGGTATTTAATAAAACAATACCAGATTTTAAGCGTCATTAGGTTGATTGAATTTCTAAGTAGTCTGTACCAGTGATGGCATTTGCGTTTTGTGGAAGTCTACCGAATCGAGACTTGGAATGTACTTTTTAGAGGCCGAATGTACTTTATTTTTTGTCATGGACACCAAAATTTACAAAAGTTTTCTAAAATTTATTACAAAAAAGTCATTATTTTTTACACAAGCACATGTACATATTTCACGAAAATTTTCTAAAATTTTTTTAAAGAAAAAATGCAATTTTTAGAAAGTATAAAAATACCGAAAATAAACTGAAAAATCGCCCACTGTAACGTATGTACTGACAAATGTACTAAGTATGCCATCACTGGTCTGTACTAACCCGAAAATCTTCATTCCAGTTCCACGTGCGTCACAATTTAGTGCGAATTTTGGGTCATTAATTGCAGAATTTTATATAATTTAGTCAACAACCTTTCATGCATGTAGTAAAGTTTATGCATATTTACTTTTTTATAAATATGTACTTTATAAGTAGTAACAGAGATTAATTAAAAGTTTGTCAAAACATGTGTTGAAATGCCCCATCCTTCACTTTTTATAAATTAAGGTGTATTTTTCAAAACAACGCGATTCTACCTTTTGAGCACTGAGCCAATTATACTTAGAGATAATGGAAAGTGTTTTTAAACGACTTTTTATCCTTTTCAGGAGATTGCACCAATTTTGGTAATGTTGATAGTCTAGTTAGTATTAATGTCCTCTAAAACACTGTTCATTGAAAAAATTAATGGTTTCGAGGTTTTTTTTTAAAAGCTCATTACTTTGTGAAAAATGCACCAATCGGGCGCTTTTTTTTCTAAATTCATGTTTTAAATCCTCTTTAAGGAAAAAATTATGACTTTGTGAAACATTTTAGCCTTCTTATTTAGTTTAATTAAAAAAAATTTGATGAGCTTCTGAAGTTAAACTCTTTTATTAAGAATTATTACATTGAACTTGCAGTCATTTTGCAAAGACCAATATGATCGTAAAATTTTACTTAATTGATCAATGCTTTTTATTCAACAAACATGACAAAGATAACAAATGGAACAATTTAACCTGGTAATTGGTGACATATGTTTCGGCTATTACCACATATATACACATTCTCATATGTATATACATAGCCTCATCAGACCAGTTTTTGGTTAATGTTGTACATGGGATCGAACCCCTGACCGTTCTTGAATTGCAATGTTATTTTTGACGGTCGCTCTTAACACTTGAGCTGTTGGGGGCATGACCTTGAGGTGTACAATGTATGTATGGCTGGCAATGCCACAATTTCGAAAAATAAATCATAGCACGACTTTAAGCCAATGGCTTAACGGCTATGCAAACAAGCGAGAAAGTGACATTGTGTTGTGTGTAGATTGAAATAGATAAGCGCACATTGTACACCTCAAGGTCATGCCCCCAACAGCTCAAGTGTTAAGAGCGACCGTCAAAAATAACATTGCAATTCAAGAACGGTCAGGGGTTCGATCCTATGTACAACATTAACCAAAAACTGGTCTGATGAGGCTATGTATATACATATGAGAATGTGTATATATGTGGTAATAGCCGAAACATATGTCACCAATTACCAGGTTAAATTGTTCCATTTGTTATCTTTGTCATGTTTGTTGAATAAAAAGCATTGATCAATTAAGTAAAATTTTACGATCATATTGGTCTTTGCAAAATGACTGCAAGTTCAATGTAATAATTCTTAATATAATAAATTATCAGTCGCTAAAAACTAATATTGTTAAACTCTTTTAATTTTCCATTGACAAAGCTTAATGTTTGGTTACAATAATTCTTGCGTCAAATATATTCCTAGATGCACATTTTTACGTATAACATAGTTAACATAAAACAATACTAATTTTTAGAACTATGATCTAAATAAACAGAGTGGCCCAGTTCTGAGTGCCATGCTCTAACATTTGATTCCCTGGTCCATTCCAAGTAAAAAGTCTGGTATTAATCAGGATAAATTAATGCCTGCAAAAGTATGCGACCCAGGTCAAAACTTTCTATAGTGAACTGGTAGGTAGTATTATGAATAAGAAAATCATATATTACTACGGTATTTTTAGAAAAGACTGAACAACTAAAAGTTATGCCAGTTAGAACCTAATGAAACCCACTATTTTCAATGCTCTAGATCTATTTTGTACTTAGAAAGATATATGATAATCTTTTTTATTAAGTGGTACTTAAAAAAAAAAAAAACGTTAAAGACCCTGTAACTCAGAGGGTGCTTAAGATAAACCCCATCGTATAAATTTTTAAGTCAAAATGGACCAGGGAGTCAAATGTACAATACCGGATCAACCTGTAAATATTTTACACATACATATTTTTTCAATTCAACCTTCCTCCATTTTTGTATGAGCAAGATGTACTATATATGTAAATAAGTTATTCGACTTTTTTATTAAAAGAAATATTTATGATTTTAATCTGGCTTTTATATGTACATACATGTATGCACGTCAGTTTTTATTTTAATTTAAAAAAAATTCTTCCCAATATTTCGAAGAATCTCCTTTTTCATCATCAGGAGTCACAAGACAAGACTCCTCAGAACACCGATCTGACCAAAGAAATGGAGCAGGACAAGTTCCGAAGATAGCACTCAGCCCACTGTGCAAAATTTATACACTACCCAAACTTTCACGTGGTGAAGATTTTACAAGGGATCCAATATGAAAAACGAATAACTTATAAGAGTGACACCGAAAAAAACTTATGTAAATGTGAGTCAGTGCTATTGTCTCGTTATTTTTGTTTATGTTATATTAGTTTTTGTTTGTGAATTTAAATTTATTGTGACTATTTACATATTATTTTTTAGTGATCCCAGATGATGAAGAAGGAGCTCCTTCGGAATATTGAGATAAATATTTTATAAATTAAAAAAGAAACTAACCTATAACAAAATAATAAAAATTTACATATACATATATTCAAAATTTATATGTTTAAATGATAAATGCTATGATAAAAACGTATTAATTAAAATTTTAGTAAATATTTATATCCACAAATATTAGTTTTCCATTTAAAAATCATTCTCAAAACAATATTGATTGTTATATATTAATTTGCTGCAAATATTCATATATAAGTCGTAAGTGACTTAACATTATTAGAGAATATTTAAATTCTTAATGCCTGATTTAGTGCCTTTCACTAAACATTTATATTCATTTTCAATTTTCCTTTGGTAGCAAAATAGACCAACCGAAAACACGCCGATCAAATCCACAAGAGAATAAGTCACAGTTGAGCAAAGGTTCTTCAGCCCATGCCACTGAAGACACCATACGACGGTGACCCTAAAATTCCACAATTTTCGTTTCATTATTTAGAAAATATCAATAGGTAGATTTATTGCATATTTTTTTACCTGTCGACTAGTGCGTGGTAAGCGTGCAACACGTTGTCCATTCAGATCGAAAAGACGTATTTGACGATTATCATGTGGTATTGCAATAATGCCACCGGTTGAAATGGCCAAACGATTTACAGATGAGTCGGTACGTATTGTTGCTAAGGCAGAACGCATGTTACGTAGCTCCCAAACTTTAACAGTTCGATCATCTGATCCCGAAACAACTTTGTCATCACGTGAAAAGACTGTAGACGTGACGCTTCTAAGCAAAGGAACAAAACATAATGTAAAAGTGAAGGTTAAATTGATTACACCGGTCAACACGCATATTGTGCCTGGGTTTTAGAAGTCAAATTTCTATTTCTTTCACAAAAAAATTTTATTAGCTGAAGTCTGCTTTTGTAGGAACCAGAACGACCTAAAAGTGCGAAAATCACGGATTACATTGAAAGGTCATTTTTTATGGAACCATTAATAGGATTCTAAAGAACTACTTTATTTTTCCAAAACACTTTTTGAATTATATCGATATATTTTTTGTTCTCCGAAATATTGCAAATTGAAATTGGAAAAAGTGTAATAAATTTCAATTTACACTATTTCGGAGAAAAAAACAAGATCGGTAAAATTTAAAGTGAGTTTTGAAAAGAAAGAGTAGTTTTTTTGGACCCCATTACTGGTTTTATAAAAAAAATACTTTACGATGTAATATAAGCTCAAAGATTCTGAAAAACCCTCATTTAGATTACATTAGATTAGAATATCTCAAAAACCGAAGCCATCAGAGAAATTCTGACCTCGCATTTGAATTCAGCGAGTCAAAAACCTTCGGAAAAGTATATTCGTGTTTCAGAATCACAAGTTTGACTATATTATGTTGACCTGTGTTACACACAACCCGGAACTCACTCTGTGTGCCCTTGAAATACAGAAACAGCCGGTATAGAGTCCCTAAAGTCCCATAAACGAAAAGTTGAATCACGTGAGGCTGTAACAACCAGACGTTGTGTAGGGTGTGCAGACACATGAGTTAATTCATGGTCATGTCCAGTGAGTGGTTGCAATGGTTCACGCGTCTCCACATCCCATAGTATGGCAGATCGATCCCAACTACCTGTTATAATCTGATCCATATTTGGCAACCAGTCGGCAGCCACTACAACAGACGTATGTCCACCGGGACCAGAAAATTCACAAATTGGTGTTCGCAGCGTATCAACCCGATCTCTGTCTTCAACTTGCTCTTCACTATCATCTAATTCCTCTTCCGATGAATGGCCTTTTCTAAATAAGAATTAGTATGTATAAATCCCGCAACAAGTTTACAATACTCAACATACTTTGTTATTTCCCAATTAACAGCTGCTTGCCAAATATGTGCTGTACCGTCTCCGCTACCTGTTAGTACCAAGTCACGATTCTGATGAAATTTGATTGAATTTACAGATCCAGCATGACCTTGATATTGCAGCAAACAACGACCACTTTCTATACCCCAAATACATGCAGTGTGGTCTGCTGATGCAGTTCCTATGATAGGTTGTCCAACTTTAGCAGCAACCTGCCAAACGCCATCCTTGTGACCGCAGAATTCACGGACTACTGTACTTACAACCGATTGAGCTTTAAAGCTCGATACTATACGACTTGTCTGTGCTTTTATTTTATGACTAGCTTTTACTTTTCCACCGCTGGCTGTTAGTTTTGCTTTGAGCCCTTTGTTACTAACTGCTATGGAATCGCCATCATCATGACATGTAGCGATTATGGTAGCAGAAGCAGCATTCGTTCCCCCGCCAATTGCGACGCCAAAAGAACGTTCATACGAAGTTATAGAATCCTTATTAGTGTAACTTTCAAGCTTCTCTTGCACTAGATTTTGGTTAAAATAAAGAACATATATGAAGGTGGAAGACAAACAAAATGCGGTTAGCTTACAATTTAAATTTTCTAAATAGAGAAGCTCAAATTCTTTTTCGATCTGAGAAAACAGATTGTGTAGTCTTGCCCGAAACGGTGCATCTTCTGGTATAATGTTAATATCCTCCACCAAGCTTGTTAATCTTGTTGATCTATTCTTGGATGGTTTCATTGCATTTGTTTCTACCTTTCGTATGATGAACTGCGAATTTAGAGGATCGATTTTACGTTTTTCTTTATGTATATTTTTTTAAGTTCTGTGCATCCGAAAAAAAGGTAAATTAACAAGGTACATCAGTAAGCAAGATTTCATACTCATTAACTGTTATTTATTTATTTAAAATGTGCACTGACTTCGGACACTTCTTAATTAACTATTTTGCTATTTTTATGTCGAGAAAATTTTATTGTTAATTTGTCAAAGTTGAAATAATTCACAATTGTTTGCAATTTTTTGTCATTGGTTGCATACATCAAGTTCGAAGTTGCTCAACGGTTGGACATCAGTTTTGCTTCTTAGTTTTTAAGTACTTGAGTCCTGACTATTTCGATCATACGCAACACAAAACTTACGTTTGGTTTCAGTTTCTATTGCAGCCCATTACCCACTGTAGTCCTATATTGGAGCGTCATCGTCGTTTATCTGTCAAAACTCTCTCAAGCACACACATTTTATGTGAAGCAACGTACTAACGCCAGTCCATTCGATTTTCCAATTTTGACAAAGCGTGGACAGCTATTTCTTAACTTAATGTGCTGATTTTGTTTCTCTGTCACAAATAGTCAACTTATAAAATTTGACGCTACGCTCTTACATAAGGTTGACGCTTGATAAAACTGCGTAGCGCTAGCATAAGCAACGGGCTACACCAGCATTTTTTCAACACATGTTTCCGCGTTCAACAAAATTATATACAATTAGACACCTTGGAAACACATAAAAAGATTTCCTACCGAATTTCCAGTCTTAGATGTGTTGTTGATTTTGTTTATTTTATTTTTTATGCAAATTGTAGAATTTTATTACATATAATTTTATATTATTATCTAATTTAAAATGGGCTGCTGGTCATTGACTTAATCTATTTTGATCGTCGGCGGGCGACGATCAGTGTTTCATTTCGAACCAGCTTGTATCAATTTTTTATTTACGTTTGAAATGTCAGTGAAAACAATTTGGTAGCTGAACTTTCCGTTGATCGTCGTCCAACGCAATTGTGTTAGTGACTTTAGTCGAACGATTTTCAGACGAGTACTATTTTGACAGCGGATGATCGGAAGAATTTCTGTCAATCGTCCGTGTTATGTTTTGCGGATAATGTGGCTAATGTGGATAGCCCCTTTGAAATTGATTTTCCGAAAATTTGACATTTCATTTCTCTCAAATAATTTTATATTGTGACTTGAATTTTTGGGTTTGAAATCAAGCATAAAATTTCACGAAATTAATATATAAAACATTTCAATATGGCTGTACAGGAGCGCCTACAAATAAATCGGGTACCCTTGGATAAATGGTCAACACGGGAACAACTTTGCTTGGCATCAGCTGTGTCTTGTAGTGGGGATCAGAATTGGATGTCTGTTAGCCGTACATTAAAGCTGGTATGCAGCTCGAATCGTCCAGTAGATTGGTTTTCGCAAAAAAGTTGTGCAGTTCAATACGGACACATGTTGGAAAATGTTGAGACGCCAAAAAGACAAAAACGAGCTAGTGAAGGTGCCGATGCAGTTGGTATCAGTAGTAGTGTTGCTTCACCTGGGACGTCTACGGGTGGAGGAGAAACTTCAACAGATTCGATGTTACGCCGATTAACCGAAGACCGCATACAAGAACTGAAAGCAGAAATTCAAAAGGAACAAGAAGAGTATGCCAAAGTATTTACAGACTTGAAGAATATACAAACTGGGCAATTGGATGAAGTACAAATTTCAGAATTATGGAAAGAAATTGAAAAAGAACAAGAAATGCAGCGCATTGAAGAGATGAAAATGGAAAATCAACTGCGTGATCGCGAACAACAAAAGCAAGAAATGCATCGCAATTGGAGATCTACAGTTCCAATTGTTGGTGGGGCCGATAAGCGATTGGTGGAGATGAATTTAGAGGAAATTATTGGTAGCAGTAAAATGTCATCTGGAATCCCGCAACAAGCAACATCTCCTTTACTATCATCTCTGTTAAAATCTCCTACACCAGGGGGTGCTGCTACTTCAATCGGAACTCCAGCACATGCATCAGCACCCACTATTACTACTTTATTGACAGGTGGAGCTTTAAATCCAAATCAACCTGCTTTAACTATAAAAAGTACTATAGCCCCTAACGAGGCAGTACAGTTGCTAACGCGACCTATCAGTGGACCGCCTAGTGAATCATTAAACTCTGCAGCCACAACTTCACAAAGTCTACTGAGTCCATCGCAATCGGCACCAACATTATCGATGTTATTAGAAAAGAACAAAAGCAGTAATAATACAACAGGTAATGCTACTAATTCTCTTTCCGTAGGTAGTTTAGAAGTTAAATCAGATAGTCTGATTCCGGATTCAAATAATGAAGAGGTACCTATGGACATTGAAGAAGACGTTGTGGCCGCAATAAATTCAAATGACATTGATCCAAATGATTCTGATGCGGATGCAAATGAGGAACAACAGCTTTTAGAAGTTTTTAAAAATATTGGCAATATGGATGAACTCGGAGATATAGATGTATCTGCAGTCATAGATGAGGAAGTTGATTTTCTAAAATCTGTCGGAGATGATAAATCAGATGTGGAAGATGATATGGACTTTGAAGCAAAAATAGCTGCAGTTGTAGGTATGAATAATGATTTGGAGCAAGTGTCAAAAAACGAATATTCTGAAATAAAGGACTTGGAAGTATCAACACAAATAAATAAAATTATCGATGACACTAAGGTTGAGACTATTTCTAGTGATGACTCCAATGATAACATACCTTTAGCAACACTTGGCAGTAACAGCTCCCATGAGTTTAAAGATACCTTTAATAAAAGTCAAGAAAATATATCCGACATGAATAAACAAGAAAAAAACGAAACAATAAAATCAGAAGCTTTATCACATGCCAACGTAAATGTGTCGCCCAAAAATTTACCTACTCACCTACAGCTTAATTCCATCGAAGATGATGCAGATACCACCACTGTCTCTAAAACTGGAAATGAAGTCTTGGATGAAAATTCTGCGCTGCTTAAATCACCTGAAAGCATTAGTTCTGATGTTATCCTTATACCAACAGACGAAGAATCGAATGGTGGTAAAC
The DNA here is from genome assembly GCA_963680825.1 of Meiosimyza decipiens. Taxonomy (NCBI): domain Eukaryota; kingdom Metazoa; phylum Arthropoda; class Insecta; order Diptera; family Lauxaniidae; genus Meiosimyza; species Meiosimyza decipiens. The sequence goes on along the minus strand of OY804259.1, from coordinate 89,438,533 downwards.
TACAAATGGAAAAACTAGATGAAAGCAAAGATAAACCAGACCTCTTGGATGGCAACCCTGCTTTTGAATTAGGTAGCAAATTGGCAAACAAGTTGGATCAAAGCAAAGGTATATTTTTTTATATAATATTCATTATCTCCAACGTGTGCATACAAATCATAACATTTTCACCTGTAGTATCATTTCGTTATATTCAGTTATGATTTTAAATAAGACGTAGATTAGGGCGTTGACAAGATCAAAAATCGAAAGAAATTAATGTTTAAGTCGTCCACTTGGCACATCGCTAAAGTAACCAAATTTTTTTCAGCTCAAAGCGAAATTTTCGTTTGACATGAACTTATCGCAGGAAGTAGCAGTTCTCGATTGGTTTTTGTATAGCATTTATTTGTGAAACAGTTAAGAGAAATGTCTATGATCATTAAGAAATCTTACAAGTGGCTGGCGTTGCGCGTTAACTTGTCCACTCCTCTCATTATATACAAAATTATATCCGCGTAAAATTGATTTAAGGATTCATATGCCAATCATCATGGGGCTTGGTCGTTCGACTTGAAATCCACAAAAATACACATGCGATTTACAAACGGATGTTGTCTGCAGTAAATTATATGTTACGCTAGTTTATGCTCAGAATCGAGACGAACTTCGGGCATTTGAGCAATGGTAATCATCATTACAAAAAGTTATAATTCAATTATGGACCTATTCAGAGTAAAATGGGTTAAAATTACAGCCTAAACTACTAGATTTTTATATGAGAGTGAACAACTTTTTTTACTTCCTTAATTTCTTATTTTTCACATATTTAATTGGTTTGACTTGCAACGCCTTTATCTTAAAACACAATGTTCAACAACTAAAAAAAAAATAATTAAAATTCATTTACTTTTGTTGTAACCTTGTAATATTTTTTTGATTCAATTTTACGACAAAATGTTCAAATGGCGATAACTTTGAAAAATCTAGCTTTTCAGCGAAATGAGAAATGCTTGTCTTGAATCATTCCTGTGAATCACATGCAAATTAATGAGATTGACCTGAATGGCTTGACTGATGTGAAAAACTAGTGTCTTTTAAATTTTGATAGAAACCGAATGCTTGCATGTATGATGACATCTTTTGCTTCGAAAGATTTATGAATTCAATTTTGATTAAATCAAAATAATTTTATTCTGTTTAAATCTTTAATAACCTGTTATTTTGTGGTTTTTATTCATCTTAATATATTTAGACGAAATAGAATTTTCATCGTTAGCCTGCGACACAGTTGAATCTTCGAGCTCAACTTCACCAATAAAAGAAATTAAAGATTTTGACACAATGATGCAAGCACCACCTCCAACAACAATGTCACTCCCCGACTCAGATGAAGATTCCTCCACAACAGATATAAGTGTGTCAACAAAAAAAGACGACAAATGTCCCTTTATATCAAAATTAAATATTCCGACTAAAAAAGATCATAAAGCCGAAAATAAGCTGGATGAAGATAATTCGATTATTCAAACGCCCGCTAAGCCTAATGCTGTGAGAAAATTACGTGACCGTGATCGTTCTGAAAGTCCATTGACTGCAATAGATGACGATACAACAGCCAGTGAGCATTCAGTTACACAACGTTCAAGACGTCGTTATTCATCAACACCTATCATTGATAGCATTCCAAATTCGCCAGCTTCAAGTGATCGCGATGATCGTGATGGAAAAATATCAAAAAAATCCCTATTAAGTATTTACAATGTCCTTATTACCAGTAAAAATGCAAATGGTTTCCAACGTGTATATGGCGAACAAGCACTAAAGCTTAAGCAAATATGTTACCGATATATTGACTTACATATAATAAGAAAGAATATCGAAAACAATATAATTCGAAACATTCACGAACTTCAACGTGATATTCTGTTGATGTGTCAAAACGCGATAATGATTTTTGAAACCAATTCCAATAATTACAAAATTTCATATGATTTTATGTTGGATTGTCAAAATGTTAAGGAGTTCTTAAGTAATAGATGCATTAAAGAAATGAAATCAGATAAGGATATTAAGGACATCCGAACAAACGCCTCCTCGTACTTATCGTCCGCACATTCAAGTAGTGTAAAAGTACGTGGTAGTGCAAGAAAAAGTCAAAGAATAAGTTAAATACAATTGTGTTAACATGCAAAGGACATCTCTCGCTTAAGCAAAATTATCGTAAGTGACAAAACCTTTCAAATTTAGTTTTTAATCGAAGAATAACTTTGATAATTTTTATGCTGACATATAAAAACTAGCACTTCATATTCAAAAATAAATGTATCTTATACACAAAGCATTACTTAACGACTAATTTTAATTTTGAACTTTTCTTACCTTTTATTCACTTTTAGTGCAAAAGTCTGGTATACAGTTCGTGAAGACGTTACTTAAAACGCGCTATTTTGAATATTTTTACTGTAATTTTGCTAACTGATTAACACAACTTATATGTACACATTTTTACAAAAATGTGCAAAACACAAATAAAGATTTATAAACAAAACATATACAGACTTATTTAATACAAAGCGTATTTGCAATATTAATTTTCTTGAGTTAAATTTTGACCAATATTGTTTTAAATTATTGTTATAGTTTTTAATATATATTTTTTTTGTTAAGTGATTAAAAAAAATCAACGAGTTTTCCAGACAATTAGAAACGCAGAATGTTGTACATATTATTTAAGTCTTTGAGTTATAGGGCTGCGTTTCAAAATAGTAGTAAGTTTTGTAGTTGTCTAGCTGTTGATGTTCTGCACACCGCTCTTCTTCGCGGGCAACCAAATTTTCTTAAGCAGCGTGACAACCTCATGTCACAATAACATAGTCGTGCTGCACATGATTGTGGCCCACCAAATTCACCGTGATCAAAAGCGCACAATGGTTTTCCACCATAACACTTCCATATGTATGGTACAAAATATTCTAGATATGAAATGCAATTACTTTTTTCATAGCATTTGTCATGCAATTTGCAACAGCGGTCGATTCCATCTACAGGCACACCAGCACCTAAAAATCCACAATAGCAACCATAACCTTTGTAGAATAATGGCTCACATCCTGTTGAGCATTTGATCATTGAGTATAAAGTTATTACACCTCGTTTAAGTCGATCATCACTCAAATTAATATGTTCCAGATTTGTGTAGTTTCTAAAAAAAATAACATGAAGTATTTTTAACCTTAATCTAGAAATCAAAATAGATATTTGGCATTGAGTTGAGACTTAAATGCTGAAACTTGATAAACCCCCTTGTGTAAATAGTCCACCCTATTTTCACACCATGAGGAAATGTGTAAAATGAGCTTTAAACATTAGCGGTACCGGATATCGATACGGTATGTTTCGGTTCCATTTTTGTAATTTTTTTTTTCACCAATGGATCCATTTAAGCTGGAATCTTTTTCTAAAAGAAGTTGGCTCAAAAAACAGTGGGAACTCATGTTTGGGACGGAGTTCAACAAGGTTCTATCATTTGACATACATTTCAAGCTGTAATCTTAAAAACTTTTTATCAAACAAAATATCGGCCAAAAGTCGGATTTTTTTGGACTTCAGGAGTTTTGGCAATGCAATCCTAGCTGGTTAGTTTCACCAAAATGCATTGATATCTTTCCCGTACATCTTATCGTGTAATCTTATACACTCGACTTTTCTCAGCTCGATCGCCGCCTGTAATTAATTATGTACAATTCTTTGGAAGAAAACTAAAATTTTTCAATTCAAAATTTTGATTTCTGAAATGGAAAAGAAAAAAAATCATTATTTCCTTGCGATTAATCCAAAAAATTCAATTTCAAATTCCAATTCCAGGAAATAAAATTAAAATTTTTCGATTTCATATTTTGATTCTTGGATTAGAATCGACAAGAGAAACTTTTCGCCATGAAATTGAAAAAGTAGTTCTTTAGAGAACTTAAGCTTGCACAATTTGAAAATCAAACCTCTGAACCAACTGGAAATACCCTACATTTGACTTAACCTCTGATAAACTTACTCAAATTCCCATTTTGTTGAAAATCCAAAAGGATCATTTACGCGAGCAATGTAAACATTTCCATCCTGGTCATCATTTTCATTTAAAACTGTGACTTTCTGTCCGATTCCATCAACACAAAAATCAATGCTTTTGTTCTTGTTCTTTTCATCATAGTTGCCAATATGATGTCTTATAATTTGCTGCAAATTATAGTCTCTTAGTACAGCATTTATTTGGTCAGGTCCCTGCCTCTTGAAACAAAAATAAAAAATTTATGTATAATTCTTATATATGAAACTAGAAACTAAGATCAATGTGTATGTGGTGAATAGTTATTTTTTCAATTTTTGCTATATCATTTTGATATATATATATATACATATGTATGGAATTGAAAAGTCAGTAAAGACCTAATAGAATAAAAAACTAGCAAAGGTGTTATCTTCGGCCAGGCCGAAACTCACATACCCTACACTGTATTGAAAGTACTTTTTAAACAAATGTTAAAGGTTCAAAAATAATGAAAAGTGTTGCAAAAAACTGAAAATGTTGAAAAAATATGAAAACTATTGAAGAAAGTTGAAAGAAATTGAAAAAGTCGAAAAATATGAAAAATGCTGAAAATTTGATGAAAAAGTCACAAGAATAAAGAAAATGTCGAATAAAATTGATGAAAACCACGAAATATGTCACGCCCACTTCTTAAATACCGCCTACTTTTGGAATAAAAATAATATTCGTAATTAAAATACATACGCATACAAATTTTAGCACAATAGCTTGTATAGTTTGCGCTATATGACGTAAATAGTCTTAAAATTTAAGGCCGGGGACACACCCAAAGGTACAACCCAGTCTGACTTTTATCCAGAAATAGCTTTACATAAACAAACCTCTTACACCAAATTTCAGTATGAGTGCTCATATATTTCGATATTTATGCCACTTAAGGTATTTTAATTGTATAGGAGGTGCCACACCCACTGATTCAATTTTGTCAAGCTTCATTTAATTTCAAAGCTTATAGTAACCGACACCTCTACACAAAATTTTATGAAGATTACTCTCATAGCACACTATCTATAGCATTAAACGTCTCTCGCTTATATGGGAGGTGCCACACCCACCGGCGCAATTGTGCCAAAATTTTGCAAGTGTATCCGCTTTTAGCAAGTGTATCCGCCATATTAAATTTCATAACGATTGCGTTGTTAGTTCTCTTTTTATAACGTTTGTAAATATTGTAGGCTGTGTCACGCCCTTAAAATAAAATTTTCAGTATATTGATGTGGCTTGTATTGTTGACTACTTTCAGTGGTATCATCCCTAAAATTTTAACGAAAATCGTATGTGCCAATTTGGAGTTATACGAAATCCAAATTTTTAATTGTTAAGAAATGACACTCCGACTTTTACAATTCCGCCCACTTTATGCGCAATTCAAGATTCACAAGATCTGTATTCGTGTACCAAATTTCATCACAATATCTTGCACAGTTTACGAGCAATGGCGTGATAAAAGTTAAAATTTAGGGCTGTGCCACGCCCCTTTAAGAGCCTTTGCAAACTTAAGACCTAGTCTAATCTTAATGTTGTTCTCATATTCACCAAATCACCAAGTTTCATCAAAATCGCAGCAACTTTTTTTCAAAATGGACTTGGGTATATTTACGTAGAGTATGGGCGGAAGGCGTGGCTGTGAACAGATTTCACCCATTTTTATATGCTAGCAGCTTGCAAGAAGATGTGAGCTGTGTGCCAAATTTCATTGAATTAGCTTGCTTAGTTTTCCCGTAAACTTGATTTCAACAGACAGACACACAGACAGACACACAGACAGACAGACAGACGGACACAGCTATATCGACTCAGGTGGTGACGCTGATCAAGAATATATATACTTTTCCATACCTGCCACGCCCCCTTCTATGCGTTACAAACGGAGTGACAAAGTGAATATACCCTCTGTGTAGGGTATAAAAATCGAATGGCGTCGAAGACTATCAAAAACAATAACAAAGTCAATAATCGAAACGTAAATATATTTGTATGCATACTTACATATATATATGAATAAGGGAATCGAATAACATCAAACAAGTCGAAAATTAAATAACAGTATGAAAAAACTGCTATAGTTAAAATCCAATAGTTAATTGTAGAGATATTGCGTGATTTGACTACAGCGTCACCTCGGTATGATACAATTTTTGAATTGAATGCCCTCATATTTGTGAAAATTTTTATAGTCAGTTTGAGCTATAGGTTAGCGAACTATAAGAAATGGCCATACCGCCTCCTATAAATAGATATTTGACTCTTTAATGCTTTCATAATAATCTGCTTAGTAATCCAACAAAAGCGGCGATTAATTTCTTAAAATCGATGCACTACCTTAGCAGCTATAAGTCTTTATTTGTTTCTTTGCACCTTTATCCAAGCAATTCAGCTTTAGTAAATCCAGCCATCCATGCTCTTAAAAAAGTCCACTTCAAAAATTTGGAATTATGAGGAAAAATTTGTTTCATTTCAATGCCCCAATCTTCTTGATAATACAAAAAGAGTGACACTTAATTTAAAAAAAAAGTTCAGTAGCACTTTTTCCGTAAAAATTATGAGCATATGAAAACTTTAAAAATTATAACTACCTAGATATTTCGAAAACATATTTTCGACCTACTTTCAACAAAATTGAATAAAAATCTATAGCTATTCTTCGAAATACATGTGTATGTTTTTTATTAATGGAATGAGCGATAGCTATGCTTAAGTCTTTGCTATTAATTTGTATCTTACATTTCTTCGGGTTGAAAGTATTGCAAGGGTTGTGAAACTTCACCAGTCCAGCCTTCTAATCCTAACTCAGTCCAATCATTTTGCCCTTCCGCGGTACTGTGATAAACATTCGCCTGAATTTTTACAGTAGAATCACTTAGCTTGTGAGATACTGGTTTTAAAATATGTCGACGTTCCTTCATAAGATCCATATACTTTGTTGTTAAATTAGGAAACTTGGGAGCCATAAAATCTGTACGATGCATCAAAGCCATTGTACCACCACTACCATCTAGTTTGGGTAGTTTAAAGACCATATCTGTTTTTGGAACACTTAAGTCAAACATTTCCGGCATAAGTTTCTTTAATAAGACCGTATTATTAGTTACAATATTGAAAGCATTGTTTATGTCTTTAATTATCACACCCGTTAATGTCTCGGAATTATTTACCGCGTATTCAACCGAACTTAAATTACTATTCGTTGTACAATATTGTATGCTTACAATAAAACAGATAATTAACGTTTTCATAATTTATTTTAAATTGTTCAAGTAAATCTTAATCTAACGAAATACTCGCGCACGTCGAAAATTGTGTCTAAACTTAGCCGTAGCTTGTAAAGCAATGGTGGTTAATTTGTGAATGACCAAAAGATATAACGGAATAAATCAGTCATATAACAAAAAAATTAAATAAAAAATAGAGCAAGTAAAAGCATGGCACTGGCACAGTTTGATACTTGCTTATTGTACTCTTACGTTATATGTAGTTATTTTTATTTGAAAATCTTATAGCACTTACAATTATCTCTGCACACTCGTACAAACATAAAAGGAAATAGATTGACCATAGCAACTTACAATGTTGGATCTTACATGCTTAACAAATTGCCCGAAGCATTTTAAGCTGCTTTGCAGTTAATTTATTTTATGGGGGCATATACGACAATCGAAATTAAAAATCTTCAAAATAAACCGGAAGGAAGATAAATTTTTAGGCCCCGCGGAATAAAAAAGCAGCACAGTGCTTGCTCTTTAAATCTGCTCAAATGTCTGATTATGCGCTCGTAATTTGATGTGATGTATAGTAACGGAAGGCAGGCCTTTCCAAAATAAAATTTTCCTTAAAATGGTAAAACGGAAACTGTTTTTGAAGGTAAAGGATTATAAATCTTTATTTTTTGTGTCGGTAAATAAGCTTTATGACCTTTGCTTTTTTTGGTTGGTCAGCAATATTAAAATAAAATAAATTTATATACATATATAACAAAAATCGTATAATTAACGGTTTTTTTCGAAAATTTTCAATTCCGGGAACGGGTTAACCGCGTCAAAAGCTGTACTTGGCAACCCTGAGTAGCGGATAGTGACGTATCGTAAACAACTTTATAACAATTACTCTGCATTGTTGAAATCCACGTTTTTTATCAGTTTTCATAAGTAATTTTAATTTCCATTAGTTTAAGTTCCACAAATATTCTTATTTTGTTTGATATTAAATTCTATTCAAAATTTAACGTCACGGCACGCTAAGAGAACTTCTGAGTTATTACTACGAGAGCAAAATGAGAAAAAAAAACATGAAAACACATTTTGGTAGTATACCCCTTAAGTTTTTCTTCAAGTTACGAGTACATATTACAAAATCAATCGGAATTGTAACCACGAATTCGGAATTAAAAAACATATAAATTTCTGCATGAATTGCTTACAATCGTTTTAACGTGTTGTTACAGTGTTCACTAAGACTAGGAAACTTGATATTTTACTAAATTTTAACGTCAGAATGATTTGGTCAATTTTGAATAAGTTTTATTTGTTTATTTAAAGATACTTCTTTACTTAATGTATAAACAAATTATCAAATTACAGCCAAGAATAAAATAGCAAGGGGGCAGATTGCCCCGACCTCAAAGGGGTACCTCAAATTGTTGATATTTATTAAATTCCTGTTTCTTTTGTTAAATTTATTGGGAAAGAGATTTCACATAAAGGACCCCAATTTATTACCTCAGTCATCAATGTTGATTGCATGAAACTGACGATTCAAGTTTCAATGCATTTGTGATCTATGAATGTTCTTACATGACCGAAATTCTGAAAACTTTAATATCATTTAGATAGAATAATAAGTCTTAATAAGTTTACTATAATAAAACTCAGCTTTTTGATATGATTAGATTCTCAATTTAAAAATAATCACAGCATCAACCAAAGCGTTCTGAAGAGCCTTTATAAGTCGAAACACGGTATTCGTATATTGTCATGCTTGTTAAATATTGAATCGTTTTGTAAATATACACGAATATCGTTGCTAACTGGTTGTGATATCATTTAATTGTGTAGTTTTTTTTTTATAATCTAAGGAACTTTTCATATATTACCCAACGGTTGTAACACAGAGAGCCAAGTTGAAAATTTCTAAAGCGTTTCGTGTTATATACACTATAATATGCAAATATAAGTCCTGAGTCGCGGCATAAGGCCACCCAGTTGACCAATTTTTTGGTTGAAAATTAATTTTAAAATTGGCTTCGAGAAAATACCTGCAATTCAATTTTATACTTCTCAGCATTACTGTATGCTCGCCAATTATTACAGTAACTTAGTTGTTTCTTACAACTAATTTTCAAAAATTTCGTGTCATGTGCCAAAATATTTTAGTGAACAATGACAATGGTGTTTCAACACATTGACACTAGGGTTTTAATTGGTTCCCAACGAGAAAAAAGATAATTTCAAAAATATTTATGTCATTTGCATTGTAGGAATCACAACCTGAGAAGAATCTTTGGATGTAGCAGAGAGGCAAATCCACGGAAGCATTTCACAAATGTTTTTAAAGATTTTATCGAAATTATAGTAAAATAAAAGTTGGAATTTGCTTGTAGATTGTCACATGTTTGCTTCTAACCTAGTTCTCTTGTAATTCGCTTGCATTACTTCGCGTTGGGTTATTTGCCATTTATTTTTCTGATTGATAAATTTGACACAAAGAAACCTGAGAAATAGATTAACAACAAAACGAGGAACAATTGGAAGAACGAAAAGCAACAAGCAGCAGCACGTGTCTGTCCGTAGTGTTCCAAGAAGAGTTCGGTGTAGTTCTCTGACTGTTTAGTAAATTAAATATTTACTTCAATTAATTTTAACTTACTATAAAAAGAAAAAAACATGTTTTACTTAATTGGCTTGGGCCTGGGGGATCCCAAGGACATTACAGTGAAAGGCCTTGAAATTGTAAAAAAATGTAGTCGTGTGTACCTAGAGATGTACACATCTATTTTAGGTTGTCCCAAGGAAGAGTTGGTAAGGAAAAATATGCAAACTAAGCAAATCATTTTAATTGTTAAAAATTTGTTCATTAGGAATTATTTTATGGCCGTCCATTATTACTTGCCGACCGAGATCTTGTTGAACAAGGTGCCGATGAAATACTCTCAGGTTCTGCTGCGGAAGATGTTGCTTTGCTTGTAGTTGGTGACCCGTTTGGTGCGACAACACATACTGATTTTATTTTACGTGCACAGGAGAAAAAGATACCCTATAAAGTCATACATAATGCCTCCATTATGAATGCTATCGGTTGCTGTGGGTTACAGCTGTATAAATTCGGTGAAACTGTTTCCATTCCATACTGGGATGAGACATGGAAGCCTGATAGTTTCTATGATAAAATTAAACTAAATCGTTTAAATAATATGCATACACTTTGCCTGCTTGACATTAAGGTCAAAGAACCTACGCTAGAATCCCTAATGCGCAAAACTAAAGAATATATGCCACCACGATTTATGAGTGTTCAAGAAGCTGCACAACAACTGCTGGCGATTGTAGAGAAGAAAGATGCTTTAGAGAAAAATACAATTTTGAATGAAAATTCACTGTGTGTTGGCTTAGCCCGTGTTGGTCATGATGACCAGCAGATCATTGTATGCAACTTGCGTGATATGCATCGAATGGATTTGGGTGGACCACTACATTCATTGGTGATACCAGCTAAAGAAATGCATCCGTTGGAAGTGGAATTTTTACAGCAATATTCAACAGTTAAATTAAATGACTACAATCACTAATCACCAATAGTAAAAAATTGGAAACAATCTTATATTGTTTAAAATGTAAGTTCTTGTACGTAGTAAAGTATAAAAAAAACTCTGTAAATGTTAAATTAATTATTCTAAAGTATTTTTTTTGCAATTACGATTTCAATATTTATAATTTTAAGTGATTTTAAATTTTATCAGATGTCTTAAAAGCCTCACACACGGACAACTTTGTTGGAAATATGGTTGAAAACAAAGTTGCCAACTCGCCGACACACTGCAACTCAGGTGCCAACTTGCAGTGAATATATATTATGCGAAGCGATCTATGAAAAGAGATATTATATATATCAGGAGAAATTAATCAAAATAAGCGATATTTTCGGATTTTCTTGCCACACTTTTAATTGAAAACAATTTTTCAAAGTTGCGCCATCGTCCATAGGAAACAATTTCTAAAATCGTCGAACTCGATATACTTACTCTAAATCGATTTTTTTAATCCGATCTGCTTGGGCTCATAGGTTTTTGTCGTTTTGGTTTGTTGTGTAAGATTAATTTTGAACTTCAAATTTAATTTCTGGTAACATTATTTTTGAGCTTCAAATTTAATTTCTGGTAAGATTGCTTTTTATAGATCGCATCACATATTCTGATTTCACCTGCAAGTAGTAATTGCCAACTGCCTACACACGGGCAACATTGAACATGACATGTTAGCATCCCACATATATTCTCAACAAGAATACTCGTGTGGGGGGTTTATTATGTAGAATATCTTTGTAGTCATTTAAAAAATATATAAAAAAGTATTTTATTCTAAAATATCATAACATTGAAAAATTAACCGCACTCTCAGGATGCTTTTGTACCTACACATAAATGTGAAATGAAAAGCTTTCTCAAACTTTCTGCACTTATGAGTTTTGGCTTGAGAATATAGTATACTTAGGTCCGGTTTTACAATGTTCAGTGAAACATTAACTGGGATTTTAACTGGCAGTTTGATGTGAACTTTTTTAAAAAATTTTTCTAGAGGTTAAACTTTATCTGAACATTTTGCGTCTGTCTAGGGATGCCAAAGTGGCCGAGTTTGAAATTTCATGTCAAAGCCGGGGGCCCGGAAGGAATTGAAAAATTTCTGAAAAAGACGGAAATTTGATGAGTTGCTATTGGTGAATATGTTTAATAAACTAAAAAAAGGTAAAGATTTTCCCATACAAAATTTTTGTTTGTTTTACGATATCTTAATTATTTTGAATATTGCTGATTTTATGAAGGCCGAAAATTCCTTTTTTCAACCTGGCAACTGAGAACATTTTTATATTAATCGCTTCGATTTAATGACAGAAAAACAGAACCTCATACTCTACGGGAATAACCAACGATAGGGTGGGTTGTAACAGCGCATGAAAAAATTTTGAAAAAACAATTAATGCGCTAATAAAAATCTGTACTTTTGTCTAGAAGAACAACAAGAGGTAAACTTAGCTTATAGAGAATAGCACATCCAAAAATGTTTAGCTTAAAAGATTTCTTCGGCGGTTTCAATATGGCGGCTTCATCTTGTAAGTCCAAACAATAGCAATTCTTCTTTAATCACCCTGTTAAATTTTATTAAAAGAATCACAGAATTGTAAAAAATCTATTACATGAGTGTACCATTATGGAAAACCTTGAACAATCGAGTGACATTTTTATGTAAGTGCCCTGAAATTCCTTAATGAACAGCAGGGGTGCACATCGAAATATAACATTTCTTTCGATTCAAATTCGAAAACTAAAACCTCCCACATCTTTCTGGGACAAGACGAGTGAAATATACGAAGTACTTTTTGTTTTTTCTTTTTTTTATTACAAAAGTTTAACTTAAAGATCAAGATTACACAACAAATTTGGAAAGAGCTTGTTTTATAGGAGAGCATCATGCGTTTTGCTCTCCTGAAAAATAACATTTTCTAAATTCTTTTGGTTTGGGTCAAATTGATTGTTTTATTGGTTTTTTTAAAAAATTTCTTTTTGGGGGATTATTGACCAGTATTTTTAAATTGCACTTAAGTTAAGTCAACTTTACCCGACGTTCTAACATTATGTACTTTTTCAGAAACTGTAAAAGGTAACGTAAAATTGTGTTCACTCATTGGGGTTTTTTTAACTAGCAAGAAAACATTTTTAGCGGACAATTTTCGAATTTTCACATTCAGCCTTACGTATTTTAAAACAAATGGCGTCAGTTATCATTAATTCAAACTTATTGTATATTTTTAACACAATCTTGAGATTTCTTGTAAAAAGTTGCATTGTGTACTAAAAACGTTCACTTATGCCCACTTGATAGATAACACTGCATGCATTTTGTTCTTTGGGTGATTTGGATCCACAAGCACATTATTCAGATGAATGTTTTGTGTGCTTGAACTTAGATTCCGGTACAAACAGAAAAAAATAAAGTTTATTATATACCAAAACAATAAGTTTCCACGTAGTTTGTTATATATCAAAACAAGCTGAATTGCCGTTGCAACACTCAACAAAATTACAATTACAGAAGAATATGTATACGTAACCAACATACAGAACCAAAGTAGAGTCAGCTGATTCTCCTTCAACCATCCAGTGTATATTCCAATATCAAATACATCGAAACCATTCAAAACCTACTTTTTCAGGCTAAGGATTTGAAACAAGTGAATATCTCAGCACCAGATGTTCGAAGAGTCGTGATCGTTATCAAGGTTGATTGTAATCAACCAAATGATTTTTTGATTTGATTGTTTCTATTCAATGTAATTTTGTTAGTACGATGTACCACAGATCGTCACCTAACATCCAAAAATCCGTAACCACAAGAAATTCAAAATCAAGTTTTTGATTGATTATGGTGCATTTGACTTAAGTACATGTCCTTACAAAATTTTTAAGTCATGCCCAATAATAAAGATTTTATGAGCGAAATTAAAAAGCCCGTAGCAACAAATTTTTAAGTTTCATATAGCAAATAACCGTAACACTAGTATGAATAAAAAATGTACCACAATATTTCAATTCTTTAAATAACTAAGTAAGCTCTTTTACATAAGAAATACACAACAATATGTTTTTAAGTGTCGTTACGCCTTTTTGGATGTTAGGTAATGATGTAAATATATCCAATCGAATGTAATATTTTACATACCTTATTAGAGTTTATTTTTGTAGATAAATCAATCTGATTTCACAAAAAAATGGTAATTCATCAATAAAATATTTCGAAGAAGGCCAAAATCTGACGGCAGATTCGAGCTCAGCGACCTCATATTAACCTTCGTTAACATCAGTGTAATTAACAATAGTTGATGGTAGAGTTTTTGCTACATCCTTTTTTGGTTTGGTTTAACTGTATATGTTTCAGAGTTGCACTTGTCTACAGAACAAATCAGTATAAAATTTCGCTGATCTATGAAAAGTTCTTAAACTGCACATTAAAACTACGAGATCCACTGAAGAAATCTTAAATACAAATCATTCTCATATTAATTACTAAACTTAGTCCTCGAACAAAAAAGTTTACAAGAAAAACGATGAAAAATATCACTTATATAAATCCATTTTCTCAGACGTGCTGGGGTATATGTAGATGAGTGTTTTCCTCAATGATCCTTAAGGAGATGCAATAAGTCATTGAAAGGTTGATTGTAAAAACATGATAAGCCACATTATTTCAAAAATCGATATTTTGAGATCATTCTATTACCTGATACCAAAGCAAGCAAGAACTACTGAAAAGGTTTTAGCTAATTTCAAATAAATTATGATCTGACCTAGATCAATGTATACAATTTGGTTTTATTATGGAATTATTATACTTATATTTAAAACTTTTAATGCGATTTATTGAATTTTTTGATTTTGTGGCTTATCGTGTTTTTACAATAAGCCATTCAATTCAACTTTATTCATTCTTTTATTTTTTTAAATGTGTTTTTCATATGTTATCCTATAACTTGGATTGAATTTGTATATTCTATATTTAAATTAATAGTATAATCCACGCATTCTTCTGCCAGATCCCTGACGATCATATAGAACATTAAATTTATTGACAAAATGATTCATGTCATTACAACCTTTCGTTAATGCTCCCAAATATGTTATCAGTCCAACATCATTACATTGTGTGTAGAACTCTTCTTGAAAAGCTGCACCTTGCATAACGGGAAGACGATGACTCAATGCATAGATTTCGCGTAGAATTTCCTGATTCGCTGGAAGCTTTTCAGCTTCAACATCTTTTATATATTTCAAAACTATTTTAATGCGAGTGTTCAGCATTTTAATAGCACTGTCTTGCGCAACTAAATGTTCAGCTACAACTGATTTTTCACCTGTTTCATTAGTAGACATCCGTGCAACATGATCGACTCCAATACGTTCGGCTTCTTCTGTTGCCAACGTATAAGTTAAAGGTACAAAAAGCATAGTTGCTTCACCCTGTACAATATCAATAACAGATTCGTACAATTTAAGAGGCAATTGATCAACGCTCCGTGACAGTGGATTCAGCTGTAGCATTATTGGGCATTCATTAATATCAGCTATTTGTTTTTGAATTTTTATATCACGTTCTGTTGGTGATTCACCGGTAGTGTACCATCCAATAAAGTCCAATTCGCTAAAAACCTATTTTAATATAATGTTAGTATGTATTATAAATCGATTTTGTACATTTATCCGAAAACGTAAAGAAATAATGGATTTATTTTGACATTTACTTTCGAAAAACACTTAAAAAATAGCGAAAATGGTTGAATTGAAGAATCTCTTTAAAAGCGTAATTCAAACAGTGAATTCAGAAGTTTGTAGGGGCTACACATACTGTAAAGAAATTAGCCAAACGATTTCTTCTGACTGCGATATGACTCAAAATGCATTTTTCAGTTTCCACCAAAGATATTGCAAAATTCTGATATCGTACTAAGAAATAAAAACAGATTCTTGTAAAGAAAGAAATAAACTACTCTCATTAAGAAAAGACTGACAGAAACAAAACGGACCTCGACCGTTATCAAGTACCTTAAAAGGTTGGAAACTGACCTATGGCTGATGTTTGGCTCTATAATAACTAAATATTAACAGATATAATTGTGAAAATGCTTTTTCCCAGAATTGATGCTTTCAACTCAGTTTAGTTTGCTTTACTTACATATATCTATTTATTTTACAGAATTTTAGAGGGTTCTTTTTCATGAGCATTGGTTTGGTAGAAAAACTATTTTCTGTCTTGTAGTCTCAAAATATACGGACTATGGTCCATTAAGAGCGGATCGTGCAAATTATGTCCGCTTTTTATACATCATTATAAACTGCGTTTTATTTTTTAAAACCATTCAGTTTTGCAGATTTTCTGATTGTTGTAACTTGCTTACTGAAGTGAAAAGAGTCTTACCTGCTTGTATTGGTGCTCCTTGGTATTGTAGTAGTCTAAATTGATTATTACATCTTCTCCAACTACATCTGTTTTGAGTTCAAACGAGTTCATAACTTCAATATTACGACCTTTTTGTTTACCGATTAAAGCACCATACACCTGGCATGCCTCCCCAGCCTGTGCTCGAATGCGTGTCCAATGTTCTGAAATATTCATAATAACAAGGGGATGAAGCGAAATAGTCACTGACGGGACTGTTCCTGGGCCAGCCATTATGTTGGATGTGTTGAGTTTGCTGGTATTGGCTCCAGCGATAGGAGCACTAGATGTATCACCAATTGCATCGGTAGAGCTTCCTGGCTTTGCTGATGAGTCAACATCGACATCCATTTGCTCCATTGTGCTTTTTAATGTAATGAAATAAGATTAATCTTAGCCAACTTTTTTGCAAAACCAAAAATATTTGACAATATTATCCAAACAAGGCTTGCCACATATTTTATTCTCTCGCAGGCGTTGCCATCAAAAATTAATATATTAGTCTTTCCATGATTTAACTACATAAGGTTACTGCAAAAAAAAAATGCTGCTTCCAAAAGTACGTCTAGTGTCAAGTTATGAACGCAAAACGATATTTACAGTTATTCGTGGTTCTCAAGCCGTTTTAGACAGCATGAAGGATGGTGTGTACGTCCCTTATGATGTGAACGCAAAACGATATTTAGACAGCGTTTACACGAGGAAACTCTTCAAAGAAAGTTTCCCTGTCTGTAGGCAAGAAGGGGAAAACGAAAGGGTGGTGTACAGAATTTGTCGTACACGCGAAATCCCTTTCGTTCTATTCTTTAGCTGATATTATGCTTTGAATTTACGTTTGTTGTGGCGGGTTGACGCAGTAATTGCTTTGAAATTTTCTTGCACAAACAAATTCTAGTTTCCGTGTGTAAACGCAAAAGAAATTCACAAAAGAGAATAGACAAGAATTTCTCAGACTGAATTTGCTCGTGTAAACGTTGACTTACAGTTATTCGTGTTTGTCGAGCCATGTTGGACAGTATGAAGAATGGTGTGTACTCCTCTGTTGATGTTTGTCAAGCCATGTTGGACAGCATGTAGGATGGTGTATACGCCCCTAATGGCTTTTTGTCAAAAGGAATGAAGAAACCGTCACATAGCTCTGTATCTTCTATACGTCTTCTTTGCCAACAAGTATTTGAAAGCAATCGGAAAGTTCAAAAGGGAATGTCAAAAACTTTGTTTCCTCTAGATATGTCGGTTATTGATAGCACATTACATTTAAAGGAAATTATTTTAAACACCAATAAACCACTAGTAATTCGGAACTTTAAATTCAATTGGAAATGTTTTGAACCGAGTATAGAATTGTGGTGCGGATTATTTGATAAATCTTCATTACAACCGAACACATTCGAAAGAATATTACAAAAACATTGGAATGCACCACAGTGGGAACGATATCGTTCTAAAGTGTATATGAGCTGTGAGAATTTTTTAAAAGAATGTAATACAGAACAGGAAACATGGATTGGTATGAACTACAAAAGAGTTTCTGAAATACCAACAGTTTGCAAAGATGGATTGGACTTTTCATGCTTTGGTTTTCCACATGCCACAGATGATTGCAGTTTTTGGCTCTGTTCAAAAGGCGCTAACACACCATGCCATTTTGATAGCTATGGGTGTAACATTGTAGTCCAAATATATGGAAGGTGAGTTTAATTTTATTTTAGCTCTCTCCATATGAGAAATATTGGTACATCACAGATTTTATTCTAAACTATGAATAGTTTTCGATTTTTCTTATACCGGTATTTTTGACTAAAAATGTGTTGCAAGCTATAATAATAACACCATAAAATTAAATTCTTTCCTTTAAAATGATAAATCATTTGAACCGAATTTTTTCATAGCCCTATATATGTATATACATTTTTTTTTTTAATATATGGACTAAACAATACCAACGACTTAAACTGTTTTCAAAAAATGTACATTTCGTGAAATCGAGTTTTTGATTGATTATGATGCATTTGAGTAGACTACATGTCCCTACAATATTTTTAATTCATATGACCAATAAGAGCAATTTTACTACCGAAATTCAAAACACCGTCGCGATAAGTTCTTGAGTTTTTTTTTTAGGATTCCAGATTACTCCAAAGTTACATATATCGAGCATATATATAATATGTGTTGCAGAAATGGATTCAAAATGCGAGATTATCCCTTCATAAAAAATTGTGTCTTCTTGATAAATCAAACAGCTATGTTAAGTTGTATCTTTGAATTCTTCAATCTACTTAGACACATGGTTTAATTATACTATATAAATCATTAAACCATGACTTAGACATGTCGAGATACCTTGACTGTCAAAAACAAAAAAACATTTATAAATGACATTGAAAACGCATCCAGCGTTATCAAACAAAAATAATTAAAACGATTGTGCTTTGTCACTAAAAATCAAAACCAGCTATGCTAATAAAACATAATAAAGACCTAAAAACTTTAACATATAAAGGTTTAAGGATAATTTTTAAAATTTTATATTCATTAAAAATTTTATAATGTTTACGTAAATCAGTTTTTGAGTTTCATATAGCAAATAGACGTAACATAATAGTATGGAAAAAACACACAATATTGGAATTATTTAGATATCTAAGTGCCAACTCTTTTCAATTTTTTACTTAAGAAATATAGTTTTCCAGTATACAACGTTTTTTGCTTCTGTATAAAATTAAAAATTAATTTTTTTAAGAAACTTTAATAACTTGATGTTTAGTTAAAATATCGTGATATCTTTATTGGAGATTAACACCAAACGTCTAAGGAATATAATTTTAAAAAAAAATATCAAAATGGATGCAATGGCTTTTGCGTGATGCGCGGATCTAGCTATTGTTTTATTTATGTAGCAGATATACGACACACACATACTATGTACTTATGTACATACATGCATGTATACTTTACAACTTTGAATCTATTTTGTCGGAAACCGTTAGTCTTACAAAAGAAAAGAATGAAATCTTTTTTGTAGGCAATTTTCTTAGCTTAACTTTCTTAAACTTTTGATTCGCACTACTTTTCGGTGTAACTGACCGTTAACGAGATTTTCACGAAAAACCGTTTTTGGCGACCTTTGACCCCATGTAACATTTTTAGCGGGACTCGTATCGATGGAGCCTTTTGGAACTTTACTTAGAACCACAAAAGGAAAGCTTATGCGAAAATCAAGCTTTCCCCTAACTTTTCCGAACTTCAATGCCTCTATTCCCCGGACTAGTTATTAAACAGTACATCAAATCTGAAATGAGACGAAATTCTAAGGAAGGAACTAGAAACATTACAGAATCATCAATAAAACTACGTACACATCAAAAATAAGATCAAGGGTCATTCAAGTTACTGTTTTTTTTTTTAAATTTCGCCCGGAAGTTTAACTCGTTAAATAAAAAATTAATTTAAAAATGCATATCAAATTTAAAGTTGTAGAAAGGACAGTAATTTTTGGTAAAAACTTATTTCATTTTATCTTCCTAGACTCACTAAAAGGATTTAGTCATATGTGCCGGTAAATATCGAAAGTCCCTCTTTCGAAATAAATTTAAATAAATTGAATATAGTTGAAATGCAACTTCCACTTATGGAGTTATAATTCAACTGGTCAAATGCTACCTACAAAAAAAAAAAATTCAAAATCGAATCCTTTCGTTTATACATATAACACCCCGTATATTAAAATATATATGTATAGTATTTTTTTTTTGCCATGCAGAAAATCGTGGTTAATGTTCCCGCCAAACACACCTTTGACTGAGATACGCATACCATATGAAGAATCCAGTGTCTACTGTTTGGAAAATTTTCATTCACCAGATATACATACTGTTCCTGATCTACTCAAGAACAAAGATGAAGCATATCACTGTATACTTAACCCAAATGATGTTCTTATTGTGCCACGTCAATGGTGGCATTATGTAGAAAGTTTGGAAACATCGTTAAGTGTTAACTCTTGGATACCATTAGACTGCGATTTGGATTCACAAGTTGAAGAATGTATTGTCAAATTTATTATGGAACGTGTTGCCCTTAGCGAAAAAAATGCCACGCAAAAATATTTGCTCAATCCGAATCAAGTAAGTTATTTAAGCAAATAGTCTAACGGAACCTTTTTATTTTTGTTTTTAGCTAACCCAAATAACGGATGATGATGAATTATTTGTAATTTTTGAACATTTAATTAATGCCAGAAAAGTGCAGCAGGTATCATCAAAACATTCAACCAAAAGCTATCCTTATCAATATCTGGACGAATCAACCGTTGTTAAGTTAGTTAACAAGTTTTCTACAGCATCATTCCTGGAACGGCTAACAAATAAAGAATTTAAAGAATTACTTACGAATAATTCTAATCGTTTTGATGAAAAACTTATTGATTCCGAAAAATCACCTCTAAACTTCTTAAAAGAAATTTTAGTTAATAGCATTTGTAATCCCTGTGTTATAACACTTATCAAGCAAAAGTTATATCAACGTCTTAAAGTCGAGGAGACCAATTAAGATTTCAAGCTTGTGTATTTAATACATTTATTCTGTTGTGAATATTCTCAAATGTTAGATAACATTTTACTGTATAGGATGCATAAATATATAATTGGAATAGTAAATAATAATTTGCTGTATTTTTAAATTCAGTAGTGCGTAACATGAGTTTTTTTTTAGAATGCTTATAATTAAAAACGAATTAAAATCGCAAATATAACCAAAAATATTGAAAAATTGTGTTAAACAAATTTTTAATGCCGCTCCGCCCTCATATAATTTTTACCAACCTGGTGGCTTTTGCTGATTTGGATAGCCACCTTGTTGAGGAGCGAAACTACCTGGATAAGTGCCATAGTGGCCAGGTGGTGGTCCTTGAGGAAAATTGTACTGATAAGGATCTATAAATTTATTTTAAATTAGTATTAAAAAGATTTTTTACTCTTGTGTTACATACTTCCTGGGTATGGTAAAGTTGCGTATGGATTAAAGCCTTGTGGCATTGGTGGTGGAACGTATGAAGGATATGGAGTAGCAGCCGTAGCACCATATGGCATTGGCATTCCTTGCATGTGCTGTGGATACGGCATTGACCCAGACGACACCGCTAGTGGCACTGAGGGTGTCGATGTAGCTGTAGAGGGAACTGAGGAGTCTAAAAATTACAGTATTTAAAGTTTGATTATAAAAATATTTAAAGCATTTTTTTACCGCTTCCCGATGTTGATGCATAATGCGATGGCCTAGTTGGCGTTGGTCCAGGTGCCTGTCGACTTGACTCGGTAGTTAAGTCTTTAAGAAGCTCCTCCTTTTCCGTCTTACGCGCAAAACAAAAATCAGATATTTTATTTTGGAATACAACCAATAGTTCTGTAAGATCATTGTAAAATTTAGTGCCTTCTTGTAAATTACCCAAAAGCTCAACAAAACTGTCATATGCTTTGGCCAACTCTTGATAAAGCTGATCGCGTGAACTGCTACATGTGCCTGTTTCAGCAATAAATGCAGCATGAGCCTGTTGAACGTCAGCCACCAAAGTCAGCTGTCGTTCAATACTTTCTTTAACTTGCCCCTGTAAAGGATTTACTAACTGTCCAATACGTGCTAAGGAAAGTGCCGGTTCATCAATAGCCCCGTCCTTTTGCAATGCATGCATGAACTCATCTTTCATATTAAACGTTGCTGTTTTAAGCTCTGATTCAATGGCATCGCGTTCCGCTTTGATCGTTTCTACAGCTTCCATGAGAGATTTAAGTTTTTGAACACTTGAACAGTTAGGATCGATACTTCCGCTGCCGGATGGAATCGACTGATGAATTTCTTCTGGCGATAAAGAAAGAAGACGAATTCCCTTCAGAGAAAAAAACATAAAACACATTAAATGACACTTGCTCTTAAAACTTCCATAGGGAAAGGTTTATATTCAAAAGTAACATGCGGTCTTTCTGTTGTGACCATAACACATTTTTTTAAGCTGACTTTTTGAATATAATATCACAGGTATAACTTGGCTAATGCTTATTAGACATGGACCAAGCGACATTTTAAAATAAAAAGTAATGTATGGAATCCTGTGACTTTACTTAGTCTAAAATTCGTTTTTCAAAATAGATCCAAGAGCCTGACACCATTAAAAGGCTGAATTTACAATTCTAATAAGGACTAAATGGGTCATCTCAGACTCGAGACTTGAAACCTCGTTTTCTCAAAACTGCGAATATGTTGCTAGATCCTTTTCTGATAAGCACTATCCACTTATAAACAAAGTACTGATTTTTATACCCTACACAGAGGGTATATTCACTTTGTCATTCCGTTTGTAACGCATAGAAGGGGGCGTGGCAGGTATGGAAAAGTATATATATTCTTGATCAGCGTCACCACCTAAGTTGATATAGCTATGTCCGTCTGTCTGTCTGTGTGTCTGTCTGTTGAAATCAGGTTTACGAGAAAACTAAGCAAGCTAACTCAATGAAATTTGGCACACAGGTCAAACCTTCTTGCAAGCTGCTAGCATATAAAAATTGGGCGAAATCGGTTCACCGCCACGCCTTCCGCCCATACTCTATGTAAATATACCCAAGTCCATTTTGAAAAAAAGAAGCGATTTTGATGAAACTTGGTGATTTGTTGAAGATGAGAACAAAATTAAGACTAGGCTAGATTTGAAGTTTGCAAAGGCTCTTAAAGGGGCGTGGCACATCCCTTAGTTTTAACTTTTATAACCCCATAGCTCGTAAACCGTGCAAGATATTGTGATGATATTTGGTACACGAATACAAATCTTATAAATCTTGAATTGCGCATAAAGTGGGTGGAATTGTTAAAATGGGCGTGGCACTTTTTAGCAATTGAAAATTTGGATTTCGTAGAACTCCAAATTGTCACATACAATTTTCATAAAAATTTTTGGGATGATACCACTGAAAGCAGTCGTCAATACAAGTTTATTCAATATTCTGGAAAATTTAGTTGAAGGGCGTGGCACAGCCTACAATATTTATAAACGTTATAAAAAGAGAACAAACTACGCAATCGCTATGAAATTAAATATGGCAGATATACTCGCTAAAAGGTGTCTTCTGGCAAAATTTTGGCACAATAGTGGTGGGTGTGGCACGTCCCATATGAACAAAATACGTTTAATGCTATAGATAGTGTGCTATGAGAGTAATATTCATAAAATTTTGTGTAGAGGTGTCGGTTACTATAAGCTTTGAAATTCAATGAAACTTGACAAGATTGCATCAGTGGGCGTGGCACTTCCCTCATTAACATAAAGTTGTAAGTGCTATTTTAAGTGAACTATTGGTGCAATTGATCTGAAATTTGATTTAAGTGGCTTACTGGGTATTAGGTACACATGAATCAAAAGCTTTTGAAATAGCAAAAGTGGGCGTGGTACCTTCCATACAATTAAAATACCTTAAGTGGCATAACTATCGAAATATATAAGTATGCAATCATACTCAAATTTGGTGTAAGAGGTTTGTTTATGGAAGGCTATTTTTGGATCAAAATCTGACTGTATTGTACCAGTGGGTGTGTCACCTCCCTAAATTTTAAGAATAATTACGGCACATATCGCAAACTATACAAGCTATTGTTCTAAAATTTGGTTTGTGCATGTCAGTCACGAATGTCATTTATTGAAACAAAAGTGGGCGGAATTGGAGAAGTGGGCGCTACATATTTCGTGTTTTTCATTTCTATTCTATTTTTTTCAACATTTCCCATATTCTTTTGACATTTTCAGTTTTTTCCAACACTTCAAAATTTTTGAACCTTTTTACATTATTTTCGACTTATTCAACCTCCTGAACATTTTTTTAACATTTATTTAATGCAGTGTAGGGTATGTGAGTTTCGGCCTGGCCGAAGATAACACCTTTACTAGTTTATTTTTACAATGTTTCGAGTGCAATGCGTCTATTTATGTAAAACTATAAAAGAAATACCTTTTCGTTTATTTCAAACTTTTGACGCACAACCTTATCCGCTTCAATAGCATTATTAATAACTTCTCTATACTTTTTAGCATTAGTACGGAACATTTCGGTCAATTTGTCAGATGAGATTCTTGTCCAACGCTCCTTAAATTGAGAACGCAACTGATTATCGGAGTCACGTTCTTCATCCAGCATACGCTCAGTTTCATCAAGTATTTCACGATTACGATTAAGAAGTTCTGGTAGCTCCTTCATAAAGTTATTAATACTTTCAATGCCACCTTTTTGCCGCACTTCTACTGCCTTTTCACGTAGTGATGGTGGTAGTCCTGAGCCAGCATCTGTAGTTTCCACTGCAGCTGGCAAATTTAAACTTGCCAAAACACCATTCAAAGTTTGCGTAGCCTCACGGAGTTTCATAATCTCCGAATTGACTATCTCATTTTTACGCATATCGGAAGCTGCTAAAGCTCGATGTAGTTCCACTGGTACTAGATCAGCAAATATATCCTTAAACTTGCTAGCCATGGGTGAAGATATTTGTATTGGTTTCGCCAATTGCGCTTTACCAGTTGAAGCCAATGTGGAAATATCGGGGATCATTTCATTATAAATAAATTCATTATCTTTTGTGGACTCAGCTAAATTTCGTTTGGCGCGTGTAAAATACTCATCTAGAAAAGTACTATTACCCGAACGGGTTTGGGCAGCTTTAAACAGATCAACAGCTGAACGCAGTCGGGCTATTTCCTCACCTATTCGTTTAGCAGTACGGCAAGCTAAACTTTGATACAATTGCGTAAGTGCATGAAACCCAGCCTGTTTACCAGCTATCATTGGTACCC
This sequence comes from Meiosimyza decipiens, assembly GCA_963680825.1. Taxonomy (NCBI): domain Eukaryota; kingdom Metazoa; phylum Arthropoda; class Insecta; order Diptera; family Lauxaniidae; genus Meiosimyza; species Meiosimyza decipiens. Next base: position 89,413,422 of record OY804259.1, on the reverse strand, counting down.
ATTCTTTTTCCCAGAGACTACGCACAGATTCTTTTTGCATTGCACGTAAAACATCTGCATAAAATTCTTCACACTGACAGCACAGCTTAGCGATAATTTGATCTTTCATGTTATCTGCAAAATGTTTATACATAATATTAACAAAAGAACAAAAAATTTACACGTGTATGTATAAGTGACTTACTATTTTGAAGCCAAAATAAGTACAAACCGAACAGCAAAAAAGTACAAAAAAACGAAAGAAGTACACATAATGTGACATTTTACCAAAAAAACTATTCGTAACCAAGAATAAATCCGAAGCTTTACTAAGAAAAATTTTGATAAGCAAAAAAAAAAAAAAACAAAAAAATGTCACTGACAAAACATTTTACTGAGCAAAATATTTCCATTATCACCCTTTTATACCAAACACTTAAATTTTTCCAACGTTTCCAAATGTGGGGAAATACTTATCGATAATTTGGGAATGATGGTGTCAGAGATAAAATATGAAATTTTTATTTTGAGTAAAAAAATTAAAATAAAACAAACAAGTTCATGCTTTAAACTAACAAATGAATATGAAAATAAAGAACTTAAACTAAAATAGAGCAAACCACGTAAGCGAATGATACAAAACCACATTTTATTTTTTGGCGTCTACAAAAGGGCGGCACAGATTTTGCGTATTACGTTTTTCTTGCATGTCTATCAGTATGACTGACTTCCAAATCGGACACATAATTTCGTCTGGAAAGATAGTATTGCCACACGCTACCTCTACATTTGCCTGTACTTCACAGTAAGCAATACAAGGGACCAATAAGGACTACTGTGCTTCCAAAAGAAAAGCGGTTGGTCACGTTAGTTATATATAACGATAATTGGGAGTACAGTAAAGGGTGTTTTTTTAGAGGTTTGTTTTTCGAATAGAGATAAAACTAGCATTTTATGGTCAAATCTGGCAACTCTAATACCATTTATGTTCAGTTTGGTTTGCCATTTCATCATAAACAGGTTGACGAAAGAACAACGCTTGCAAATTTGCGCAAATTTATTTCGAAAATAATGGTTCAGTTCGCGAAGTTTACCGCAAGCTCCGTCCATTTTATGGTCGACATAATCGTCCATCAGAGCAATTAATTCGGTTAACCATGGATCGTTTTCGCACTACGTTTACTCTATGTGATAATACGCATCCGCAGAGACGTCGAACAGTGCGCACCGAAGAAACAATTGCCGCTGTAGAGCAAAATGTTGAAGAGGACCCTAATGAATCGATTCGCCACCGTGCACAGCAATTGGAGCTTTGTCCATCAACTTTATGGAAGATTTTGCGCAAAGATCTTGGCTTGCGACCTTACAAGATCCAGCTTGTGCAAGAATTAAAGCCGCGAGACCATGCAATGCGTCGTGATTTTGGTGTATGGGCCGAAAATGAGATTGATCTCGATGCTGATTTTCATCGCAAAATTTTGTTCAGTGATGAGGCTCATTTTTGGTTGAATGGCTACGTCAACAAGCAAAATTGCCGCATTTGGAGTGAAGAGAATCCACATGAGACCCTTGAGACGCCATTACATCCACAAAAACTGACTGTTTGGTGTGCTCTATGGGCTGGTGGAGTCATTGGGCCATACTTCTTCCGAAATAATGCTGGAGAGTCAGTTACCGTTAATGGAGACCGGTATAGAGCCATGATAACCGACTATTTTGTTCCCGAATTGGATGGCATGAATGTGGATGAGTTGTGGTTCCAACAAGACGGCGCTACATGCCACACAGCGCACGTCACAATCGATTTATTGAAGGAAACATTCGATGAGCGCATAATTTCGCGGAATGGACCTGTCAATTGGCCACCAAGATCGTGTGATTTGACACCATTGGATTATTTTCTTTGGGGATATGTGAAGTCGCTCGTCTACGCCAACAAACCAGAAACGTTAGGGGACTTGGAAGCCAACATTCGTGGCGTTATTGCCGACATACGGCCCCATATGCTCGAAAAAGTGGTTCAAAATTGGACCTGTAGAATTGGCTTTATTCGAGCCAGCCGCGGCGGCCACATGCCCGAAATCATATTTAAACATTAATGGCATAAAATTATCCTTCCAATAAAGCCAAACTGATGGACATTAAAACGAGTTTCTTGTGTTTTATTTCAATTCGAAGCTCTATACCTCTAAAAAAAACACTCTTTACTTTTTTTACGGCCCCTGCACTGCGTACTTCGAAGTATGTACAGAGAAATGTACTCCTTTGTACTTTTTACTAATTAAAGAATAAAGTAGAAAAACATTAATAAAATGAATGAACTTATTTTCCTCATAAATTTCGGATTTTTTGGTTATGAATAGATTTTTTTGGTAAAAAGTCACCTTTTTTGTGTATTACTTTTCAGTTAGGTTTGTACATCTTTTGGCTCTACAATAGTTGGTCGCGTTAGGTATAATCATAACACAAGTATTCAAGTTTTTGATGGGTTATACGCCAAAAAGGTATTTCATTAATCCTCATTCTTTATATCAAACCTTTTATTGCTTTCCAAATAAAAACTTCCTGCGCTTGTGAAACCATTAAAGCTTGCAATACAGACAAAGTATCTTGCGTTAAATCAGGTGTTGGCTCTGACGGAATGGCGGCCGGTGTAGCAGCTTTAAGATATTGATAAATCCCAGCACTTTGTTGTAGCAACTTGATGGATAACTTTAGGCCATCATCAGAGTCCAAAGCTTGCGATGCTGCTACATTGCTTTGGAGAGCAGCAATATTAAACAGAACACACACTTTCTCGTACAGTAAGGATGTGTGTGCTGTAATGAGAGAATGAAAAGAAAATAATTACTTAATATTTTTAAGGCAGTAAAAAATGTATGTATAAGCATAGTAAAAGGACAGTTAAAAATGTGATAAGGAGCTCCCAATAATTTATACAGCTCTTGATAACAGAGTTTATGCATTTATTTACCCTAACCCTGATGGCCTTATTATCGCTTAAAATTAAAATATGAACCTACATACATCTGCATTATCATCACATAGTACAAAACTGATTCATTTTATTTAAAAACATCAAAAATTGAAACTGAATTTATGCCTACATATAAATGCGGCAGTCGTGTCGACCATTCCACAAATGAAAGCAATTAAGAAATTGACTTATTTTAATTGACTTTTGATAAATTGGACTTCATAACACCTAGATGGTAACGGCAGAGATGATAAATTTAAGAGACTCTGCATTAAATTAAGTTTTTAAAGCAAGTTAAGTTGTGGCTTCTTAGTTTCAACCTAATTGAAATAGAACTTTTGCTTCGTCCTTATATGTAGTTTTATCATTGAGCGAACTCAAAATTTTATTTGGAGTTTTAATTTCAGTTTTCTTATGCATTTGTTTCTCTATAACTTAATTTAGTTATTTTTTATAAGTTTTTTTTCTCTTTTAAATTGGTCTGTTTGCTCATATAATTATATTATTTTGTTCTTAAAGTTGTTATTTCACTTTTTCCTAATTTTTAATTATTTTTAAATCCCATTTACACAACATTAATTAGGATAAATTATTTACTAGATTTTTTAATTGAATTTTTGTTTTCCTCTACGTGGCATTAAATACTGTATTTTATACAAATAATGTCTCATACCATTTCTCTGAAATATTGTAAATTTTGTTTTATTCATTTTTTTACTGATGAATTTCTATTTTTTTTTTTAACTTTTATTTTATCAAAAGAAATGTGAATAAATATACATACATACATACATACATTCCGCAGAAATATCAGACCTACCCAAATTTTCACTCAAAAATGTATGTGTTTTGGCGAAAGGGTCTGATGTTCGTACGGAATTTGTTTTTGACAAGTTTCATAATTTTATCGTAAATGCTTGTTTCCACGGATTGAATTTTCAATTTTTTTACAGTCTCGTAACTTTATAGTCTCTTAGTTAGGGAGCTGGCGAGCACAGGTTTATGATATTATCGTCGTTGATATTGATTTGCAATGTAGTTCACATTTATGCGAATTAGAAAAATTAAAAGTTAAGCGAAAATCGCCTAACTTTTTTTCAATGAATTTTGAAGTTGGAAAAAAACTACATTAAATTATTGTATCAAATCTGCCCGTGATTTATTGTATTAAGAGCATAGTATAGATAACGAATATATAAAAATAGAAGTCCGCACTGCCGCATTTGTAATAACAGCTATGGTTAATATTTGTCTTAAAAAAACTATTAAATAATTTCATCGTTTTCTTCCAGAATTTCATTGTCTTTAGCATTGCTGCTAGAAGCTAAAAATACAAGAGACAGACTTTTTCAAAATATATGGGGTTGTATATGTCAAAATTGTCGATTGCATTTTCTTTTAACTTCAATATAATATAATATGTTATAAATTTTGAATGAATTTTTTTTAACTAGTTTAATCCGGTCCAATCGGTAAAAAATAAATTTAAAAGAATAAAAAAGAAAGAACTGCGAATACAATATCAAAATTGTGAGAATGTATAACTTCATACAAAGAGAGAACACAAATTACTCTCTGATTTCTGTTCTCACTTACAACTTTTTCGAGTACAGGAACGCTTTTTGGATCAACCAACCATCTGAATAAATCCTGTAAGTTGAACAAATACATCATTGCACAAGTACATAACTTACACAATAATATATTAGTCCAATTTGGAGGATTTAGTTCGAAAAGCGTTTCTGCACTCGAAAAAAGTATAAGAACAATTTGTTCCGACTAAATCCTGTAGTTGGATTGGCATTATCCTACGTGTACGCAGTACTGACGAAACATATATCCGAAACTGTGTTCAATACAAATATTAAATTTGGTATATATGTATTTAGAAATATGACTCCAGCCTTATTCAGCCATCTACAATTTTATAGTGTTAAAGGTAATTTAAGGTGGGGAAAGAGGATATCTATTTATATTTTTTACATAAAATTGAGTGTAAGTGGGCGGATGTTGGCCGCAGCTATTTAATGTTGCTGGTATGCTTAAAAAATTTACCTTGCCCAGAGAGAAATTTAAAAATAAAAAATTTAATAATTTTTTTTTAAATGTCTTCCCTCATCATGAACTTACAATTTTTAGGTACCAGAAGGTACCCCGATAATTAAAAATATTTTTTATATGATATTACAAAAATTAGTTGGAGTTCAGTTTAAAATTAACATTTTCCAAGTGAAATCAAAGCCTTAGTACGAGTACAATGTATATTATATATATTCTTTGTTTAAATTATAGATTTTAGTAACTCACTTAAACTGATTTTTCCACCAAAGATAGAGCCTTTGTCAAAAGCATCCTTCCATTTAAATGGAATTTGTAATTCATTTACAGGAATTTTTGTTTCCAAAGCACAAATTTGATCATAGTAGCTGCAAAACACATAAAATAAGTCCACATAAATATTTGTAAACAATTATGCAGACATGATAAAATTAAAGATTACTTAATCATGCTATGATTTCCATTGTATACTCTCCCCCACTACTTTTACAAATTCTTTTAAAAGAACCGAACTTACGCATAGACTACCTCCAATGATGCCTCGGTTTTTTCAAAGAATTTCCAAATTGCGGTATTGCGTTGCTTTGAAAACTCATTGACTGCCTCCGTGTAGGTGGTTTTGTCTGCGGAAGACGCACTGCTGTATGTGCTTTGGATCAGATTATTAAGCGGCTTAACAATTTCAACTTCAGAGGGCTTCTTTAGTGGCAGTCCAATTAATTTTGACATTTTGTTTTTATCCTTCGCTATTAATTAAAACTTTAAACACGAGAAAAATTATATTCTGGACTTTATGTGGCAATTGTCTTTCAAATCAACTGAATTTCACTACAAACCTGTATTAATTAAAAAGGAAATCTGCTTTCAGCGATGACGAACTTTATCTCCAATTTTCTGACGTTTATTTTTGTTGCTTGGTTCGCTTATTCGTTTTGTTTAATAAAAAATTGAGAGTAACTTTTGACGTTGTGGCTTTGACAGTTTGGACATCAAGAAAAAAGAGTACATGTACTTCTTTTTACTACTTAAGTAGTAGAAAAAAATGTTTGACGGCCGATATTGCAATTCATGTTTGGAACTTTCTTTTGGTCATCGAGTTTTTTGTTTGCAAAGTGTACGATATTTAGTGTACTTATTTTTGATCCAAAATAGTTGACAACGTTTTTCATTCGTGAATAAATGAATTGCAAATAACTATCTGAGATAGTTACTTGCCAAAAAGTTACATATTCAAGTAAGGTACTCTTAAGCAGTGGCGTACCTATGGGAAGTGGGGTGGGGGTCGGGGCGGTCATGAGGACGTCCGCCCAAATACAATGCTTGGAGCGACAAAATGGCCCCGATAATATCAAATTAAAATTTTGTTTTTAGCATGTTAGTAAATGGAAATAATTGGAGATATTAAAGTGCAATGGGTACTTGAAGATTTTTTAATTTAATGTGAAATATATCTCAATTCTGCTAGGTTATATAATATATAAATCTTCCATCTAGAAAAAATGCCCAAAAATTAACATTTTTCTATCAGTAGAGGACGGCAAATCACCATTTCGAACCGCCATTACTCTTAAGTTGACCCGAGAGTTGAATCAGCAGTATTTTTGATCACAGGTTCCGCAGTGAAATCGTCAATTGGTCAATGAGGGAGCTTAAGACTCAAAAAATTCCTTTAGCTGCGCGCCTGCTTTGCCCAGACTATTGTTTGAATTTTATCAGGTTTATTTCCATAGTACACTAAATGTAACGTTATACATTTTTTTCTTGCTTGGGAGGTGCCACGCTCACTTATGTAATCCCATCAAAATACATATAATTTCAAAGTTTATTGTACCTAACTAGGGTTGCCAAGTGGCCGCTTGTAACGTGGCCAGGTCATTGATTACATGTCAAAGCCGCGGGCCTTGTAGGAATTTCCTTTGTTAAAAGCCATTAATTTTGGTAGGCTTTAATTAAAAAAATGATCTGTGGTCTCTAGCCACTTTTGAACCAAAACCCATGACCACATGAAACCCGTTTATTTATTGGGCTATTTCTGAAATCTCTGTTATGATAAGGACGGTTATTTTCTTTTCCCAGAATGTTATTAAGTTTTGCTTTAGGCAAAGCGGAGCGCTAGTACAACTCATTGAGATCAGCGTAAAAAACAAAAAAAAACATATTTTTAAACAAAAACATTAGTTTATCTTCATTATTTTGAGTAAACTTGATCAATTAATTTCTTTATTTCGACTAATTCGTTTCTATATAATTTAAGTATTAGTTTCACATATTTTTTTTAAATTCATTTTAAAAGATAGTTATGTATTTCAAAACATATTAAACTGCATGTTTAGTTTTTTTTTATTTCTTAAGCATGGTTAAAAAGCAATATTTTATAGTTTAAAGTATTGAACATTTTCATTTTGAAATGTCACAGACTTTTGCGAACAAACAAAAAATTCGATTAATATTATTCTCTTTGAATTTGGAACAGTTGGAAAACATCAAATACATGTTACTGCTACTTACAAGAGGATGAAATTTCTACCTGTTAGACAATTGAAATATCTTAATAATTCCAAATGTGGATATAAAAAAAAATAGTTCAAATTGTTTCTTTAACACTTGCTGTTGCTGCACTGTTATCGGTAGAGGACTCGATATTGCTAGGTTTTTCAGTTGATTGCTCTTCACATTGCGATATATTCACACTTGTCTGAGAAGGAGTACCATCGCTGCCACCAGTAACGTTTCCATCGGTTGGGGGAGATGAGCTTTTTCTTGCTTGAGTGGGTGGCGGTTGATACACCGGTCGTTGCACAAACATATTGTCTATTATATGATCTATATTTTCAGCGCTACCAATAGGAGGTGCCGCACTTATTAGTCCAAGATTTTTTGCAATGTACTCCTCCTTTGAAGATAAGGACGTGGATTCCAGTAGGTTGCTACGTTGTTTGCTTTTTTCCGATGGTGGGAGTATTGGAATAGCATTAGTAGGACGTCTTTGTGGCAATACTACAGGACGTGAAGTAGTTTGAGCTGGAGGTACAAAATATGTGGTGCCCCCTACTGTATTATAGTTTTGATAATTGGCATAGTTTTGATAGCCCGGCTGTCCTGGTGCAGGTGGCGCGGCATTTGGGACTGTTTGTGGCCCAGCAGCTACCGGATTGGGACCAACATATGGTAGTGGTCCAGTAGTAGGAACTACTGCATTTGCGCCTACTGCTTGCGGTGGTGGCGGTGGTGAAGTGTATGCCATAGGTGCTGCAGCTGCAGCTGCAGCTGTTGGCGTGCTTTGCAAGTAATTAGTTGGTTGCTGAGCATATTGCGCCGTTTGAGGCGCCTGTGCATTAGCAGCACCCGTGGTATATGCATCAGACGCAGTTACGTAATAGGCAGTTGTTGCACCTGTAGCACCCGCTGCAGCATATTGTTGTGTCTGTGCTTGTTGTTGCTGTTGCTGTTGCTGTGTCGATGGAGGTTGTGGTACCGCTGCATAAGTTGATGGTGGTGGTGGTTTTTGCTGACCAGATTGTTGTGATGCCGAAACCTGCAGGGCCTGCATCTGTGCCTGTAGATTTTCTTGATGATACAGATGCATAATATTTGCCTGCAATAGCTGCTGATCTTGTAACATCAGTGGCTGCGGCGACTGCTGAATGTGTAGCTGCTGTAGCTGCTGTTGGTGTTGGTCCAAATTTTGAGTATCGTGTTGTGAACGACGTATACTGGAATATCTCTTGGGACGTCCTTGGTCTTGATGATTTACAGCTGCTGCTGCAGCAGCAGAAGCTGATATAGACAATTGTTGCTGTTGTTGTTGAGCAAGTAATAGGCTGGCAGCCTGTTGCTGCTGTTGTCCTACCAACTGATTTTGATTTGCCAGTGCATGCATTTGAATACTACCAACATGGCTAGGATCATTGCGATTTTGCACCTGCTGCAAACGTGCTGACAAATTTGAAGTAGGTGTGGACTTTGTTATATGAGGGCGTGAGTTCTGATTTGGTGACTGTGCAGCCAAGTGTTGATGTTGCTGCAATTGAGCAAACTGCGCATCAAGATTTGCATTATAGGCGTCGCCCTGCGACTGAGATGATCTATTAGACTGTGCATGCGTTTTAACTGTGTTTGGCCGTATATGTTCATTTGATATTTTAGAAGAGTTTTGCAAGTGCTGCGTTCGCAACTGTGTCTGCTGTTGCTGCTCCAAACGAGTACCCAAAGACGAGTGATTTTGCTCTAAACGATTTCCAACCGATGATGGCAATTGCGACTGATTGACACGTTGCTTATTTTTAAATTCCATAGCGGCCTGCCGACCCACTGGTTGAGACCGGCCGAAATTCTTATTTTTGTTGTTGCCCAAAGTTTTACGTTGCTTATCACCACCGCCACCACCACCACTACTACCATTACCACCATCTCGTTCGGGACGCTCACTCGAACGCGAAGTTCTATTTTGCCTTTCCGGCGCAGCCGCTGCTGTACCACCTTGCCGATTTCGTTCAAGACGATTCTCTTTTTCCTCACGTACGTTGTTATGCTGTGTCTTTCGTGGTTTTATGCGTTCGTTTAGTGCCGGAAAATCGGCTGGACGAGGTGGTTTCCTTTGAGTGTTACTTGCCTTAAGGTATGCCGTTTCGTCTTCCCAGTTACGAGAATACTTACTGGGTCCTCTGCCATAACGACGACGTCTTCGCGCTCTAGGCGGTGCATCTTCATTGCGTATATCGTAGCCGTAAGCATTCACGAGATCTGCACGAGACTTGGGCGCTTGCTCAGCTGCATCAAAGCGATCATGTGACCACCGATCTATGCCCGAAGCTGGTTGCCACTTTTTCATAGTCTTTGATGCTTGCGCTATAGCAGTGGGTGACTGCTGCGAATTTGTTCCGCTCCCGGCGACTATTTCACATACATCTCCAGAATCACTGCTTTGGTGAGAAACGCCTTCCGCGCCCTCAACTGTACGGTCGTCGTGTTCATAAAATGTACCACGCTTAGGTATATACTGTGGATTACTACGATCTTCATCTACTTTTTTTTGAGAATCGTCAGTCTTTTCCATTCCAGCAGCGTCTAAGGCGCGTTGGTGTTGCGCGTTTTCGCCGTCTTCTTCTTCGTCATCATCATCCGAAATGCTTTCACCGTCATCGTCTTCATTATCATCTTCGTCCTCGTCATCATCATCATAGTCATCATGCTCCCCACCCTCCAAATCGCTTGCAGTATCATACTCTGAATCGTGCGGATGCGAGTTGCTTGAACGTTCCTGTGCTGGTGATGTGCCCAATTCTGTCGCACCTGCGACATCACTGCCACTACCAGATACTTTTGGAATGTCAGCCGCTGTTGCTGCCGCAGTTATGGCGGACAAATTTTCCACTTCGGCCATTTAAAAAAAATCTCTGCAAGTATCTTTATCTTCACTTTTTCTTTTTGCTTTTAATATATTTTATTGGAGTTATACTTTTTCTGCATTTAACTTTTTCCAATAATGCAATTATAGTTCTTTTAAATTTTTTTCTTTATTAATTTTTTATGAAAAAGGTGTTTTCCCCGTAACGCAATCAGAAATCACAAAATAGAAAGTAGAATTTGAAAAAAAAGAACAGAAGAGAGTGGACTTAACACTAGTGTCCGTCTAGTTTTATAAACCAATAAGGGAATACATGCGAATTAGTTCTTCATCCATATGTTGGTAAGACAGTTTGACAGCTCAAATGTTCACATGATGAAATTGTTCGTGCTCCATTTTAATGTCCCCAGACCAATGTCTCTGGAGCGCTATGAGAGATAGTGATATGTGTTCTGAGGTTTCTATGGGGTTAAATAAGAGTAATTTCTTATTTTATTTTTTATATATTTATTTTTCGGTTAGAAGGGTATCAAAAAAATTTTTTTTTCTATATATTTACAAAACTGGAACAAAGTTTATCTCTTCAGTGGATGGCTGGTGCTGGGATATCAATGAGCATATATTGCATTTAAACAACTATTTAACAAATTGTGCATACTAAGTACTAAATATAATGTTAACTAACGCGCGTTGAAAATACGCTCGTGAGAACCGATTTTCATCGGACGAAGTGTTTTGTGACGAATCTGGCATCGAACGTTGAAGAAAAATTATCAATCGTACGATGATTTTTCAAATCGCACGATAATCGCATTCGGTTCCAAGTCGTACCGTCGGAATTATATGTAAATCGATTGACTAAAAATCAAACGAGATCTTTCGAGAACGTTGATTTGAGAACGAACTTCTGGCATTTGAGCAATTTATGCTCAAATCCTCGGTCCTATAAAACACGTGACTTCTTACAAAGAGAGAACATAAATTACTCTCTCATTTCCGTTACCACTCGCAAATTGTAGTAATGCATTATTGTACTGGAACGCATCTTATATAAGTCACTTATTTCAAAATGAAACCTGACCGTTTATGGTATTTGTCAGCAAACTCGAAAATTGAACAATGAACAACAAAAAACGAGTGCCTTTTGGAAGAAGTACATTTTTCAAGCCAATTTTTTAAGCTTATATTTGGAGTTTTGAACAAAATAATGATTCCTGGGGTGATTTACATAAAGAAAGCGGCTAGCGAAGCTGGTGTTGGATATAAGCAACTTGCGCTTAAGCTCTCACAGCATTTCATTTGGAGATTGTTGTTTAACCCTTTCGCGGACACACGAAATTTAGAAAATGTTAGCAGAATGACACATGCAATTTATTTGGCTTATAAACCAGATAATTGAATTCAGTTTGTGGTTTATTGAATATTAAATTTTTACTATTAACAAAAAATTGCGGCACTTACTTAAATCTGATTGCTTCTGCAGTGGCACACAATATGCTACTACATATAAAACCAATGCAGTTGACGTCGCCTATGTCCGACGTGTTTATATACGATTTTTTTTCTATGTCGGCATAAACCGACGTGCCCAATTTAAGCCATTCGTAGTGTCGGCTTATGCCGCCGTGTCCGCGAAAGGGCTAAGTTTATTGTATCATTAATTCAAGTATGCCATTTGAAATTGAGCCAGTTCACATGTTCAAAATTGGTGGAGTGTTTGCTGTAAAAACCGTTTGCGATCACATGGTACATGATGTTGCCGAACTTCATTTACAGATAACTTTTTAAACACTCACATCCCTCAAAAGTCCAGAATATTAAAATATCAAAAACTCGGGGGTAGATGTCAGCGCCCGTAGTTGGTGCTTTGTACCAAAGAGGACTGATCCTCTTGACTTTGTACACCGTGCTCATTTGCATTTGTGATAATTTGATTTGGACGTAAATCATAACTTGGAAATGATTTTGAGGCACTATATTTGAACATTTGTAAAATGGTAACAAAAAGTCTCACATCTTTTCTATTTATATGGGAAATTTCTCTACGTACAAGAACTACTGGACAACTTGCCATAGAAGAAAAAAGTGATTTGTTTTTGTGTAGAAATCATAATCATTTTGGTAACTTGATAATATTGGAAGTGACGTGGCCGATAAAGTATTTATCTCCAAAAATAAACTTAAAAACCATTACACAATAGCTTAATATATAAATACATCAAAAGGGCTAAAACTAAATTACCTTATTACATACATTACTATTGGCGATTGAAACGCAAACTGTTTGATATCCCAAATGGGAAAAAATGGAGCTATACCACTTTCAACATAAGTAACCCTAGTAGCATCAGGGGAAGTTATGAAGACAAAAATCGAACTTACAAAACAGTGATGTCTTTAAAGTAGCTTTGCATCTTAAATAATAAAATACTTTGACTTTGTAGTGAAATTTGATGTTATAAATTCATGATATAGCGCCCGCATGCAAAGAAGTATATATAAAGAACTTTACTTCGACATTTGTCGGTAATTGGAACGTACTGCAAAGAAGTATATATATACTTCTTTGCCGCATTTCTCTAATGTCATAAAACTGTAGCAGTATACAGAGCCGTAGCGAGCATGGGGCAGGCGGAGCTGTGCCCCAGGGCCCCCGACGGGAAGGGGCCCCGTAGGGGCCTCTTCTCGTCGACTACTTTTTTGGTCCTGAAAGAAACTTACCTCAGTAAAGTGTTTGCGACCCCTATACGTGCGGGAAATTCAGACGTTCTACATATGATAAATCCCACACTGGGAAAAACGGTTCCATTAACCGGAAATTTCCTATGTATCATCAAGTGTTGCGCGAACGGGAAAGAGGTAGCGTGGCTCCCTGCTCCCTCCCGCTGATGAACTGAGTTTTATCCCAGTGTAGGTCAGTGTTCGTAGATTGTAGTAGAATTCTGTATATAATTCTATAGAAATTCTACTACAATCTACGAACAATGGTGTAGGGGTACTTTAAAATTTGAAAAAAGATTTCCGCATGGGGGACCCTAATTTACTTGTTGCCCCAGGGCCCCCGAGGCTCTAGCTACGGCCCTGGCAGTATAAGTCTCTTGAAACCAAAGAGGATCCTAAACTAAATTATTTATTATTTTATTTTAATAATTTTCAGAATTTGTCTAAATTATGTTGATTTTTTCGACTATATAATAAAATAAATTTCTAAAATTCCCTAATTTGGACAAAAATGCCCTAAGTGGTAAAGTCTAGATTTTTATTAGTCACCATAGGTGGGTTAGTTTTTAAAAACAGCGACGCGACTGAATTTTTTTGCGTTAGTACTAGAATTCTGCCGAGAGCTTCATCTCTTTTGATCCTCTTTGCTTAGTAGGTAATGCGCAGGACTATGAATTGATGGCACCACGGGTCCAAGAACGACTTTGCTTACAATTTTGCTTACAATGAAATAATATGTTATTTTTTGATCAATTCTAAGGAAACTTTTATATCAAAATTTTCGCCATAGCTTTGAAAAATATGCATTTTTTATGAAAACGCGCACCAGTCTAACTGTATGAGTTGTTTGATATTTCCCAAGGATATGTCGAGAATTTCGATTTGAAAGCAGATACATTAATCCTTTGGATTAATTGAAGAATAACATTAAGTATATATAAAAATAAATTTATGTCGAAGATATTTTGAGAAACAAGGTGCGTGTTATCAGTAAAAAATGCATAACTCCAAAATGATGGCGGGAATTTCGATATGAAAACAGATACATTCGATTCGATTGAAGAACATCTTATATAAAAAACATAAAAAAAGAAAATGTTACATATGTACATTATCGAATATATTTTGAATTTATACAACATCTACAACGCATAGGAATTTTTTGAATTGCTGATATTTTAGCGTTCGATGTCTCGTGAAATAGTAAAGGGTGTTTTTAGCCATAGTAGTATTTCCAATACAATATAACTTGATTCAGTTGACAGATTTTCTTCAAAGTTGACTTTTATAATCTTTAAAGTTTTCGTTTAGCGCACTGAAAAAATTAAAAGTTACTGAATGCAGAAAAATGTATAAATTCTTGATATCACTCCTCCAGAATATTTCTTGCGGATTTATGTGAAGCCTATATTCAATGCAGATATAACAGCAACAATAGCTGATTTGTAAGAACACATAAATCGAATCATTATATGTATAAGGCCACCTTTGCTTGAAAAAGTTACTGAAAATTTAATGTCTAGAATGCGCTTCGAACGAAGTCGTCGCGATGATCGAATTCTTAAATAATAAATTTATTTTATTGATCTTTCAAAATATACCAAAAATCATTATACATGTGTTTAACTTAATTCAATTTTATTACGACTAAAAATAGCCTTTATGTCTATGTCTAAGGAAAGTAGTAAAAAAAATGTCAACACTTTTTCTTAAAACTAACAGCACAATATAAAATTTTAGTACTTATTTACATACATACATACAGTACGAACGTTTTTGAATAAATTTCATACCCTTCAATGAAATATTATGATAAACAAAAAATATTTAGAAAAATTTTTGGTGGTGATGGTCTGATATTCTCATTTGTATTTAAATTAAAAATGGAAATAAAAAATGAAGTAACACCACATAATAATCGCAATTTTAGTTTGGTTTAATAGGGCTCGATAAAAATATTTATCTAATTCCATTAATGTTTTTACAACTTTGCTCCTTGCACATCATCTATCAATGATTTAATTAAGCGGAATGTATTCTTGAATACTTCATTATATTTATGAGCGCTAGTTTGATTGCTGCCACGATATGCAGTTGTTTGAATGAAGAGTCTGAAATATTTTTTTTTAAATAATTTTGTGAAAGGTAAGGTAAGGTGTTGATAAAAACTTACGCGTTCGATGTTATCGTGTAGAAGACACCATAGCCATCTAGAACCATTGGCGCTACAAAACCAACATTAACCGAATATCCCAAAGTGCTGGTGGATAATACAAAGTTTCCACCGCCTCCACTTTTTGCATATAGTGGGTCTGAATAAAATTCAGGAATTTCTAAATTATTCTCATGGGCAATGCACCATAATCCAAATAAATGACGATCAACACCATGTCCCTTGCGTGCTTCATTCATCATAAAATTGTGATGTTCAACAGCTGCTCTAAAAGCGTCGACAATTTCTTTTTTGTTTGAATTTGCATTAGTTGCAATTTCAATAAACTTGTGTACTTCTGTGGTGCAAGAACGTAAGGTTTCAGTACGCCCATCATAGTAATGACGCATTAGTGCTGTTTCATATGTTGGCGCAATGCTGCAAAATCATATTAGTAAGAAAAATATATTTAAATTAGATATCTGAAATTGAGTTTCACTTACACCTTGTGCATTTTTGTGTAGGCCAATTGCAAAATGACTTGCACAAATGAATCGGGATGAAGTTTACATGTTTTAATAAATTCTTTACCATAATCATCAAATATAGTGTGTGTTGCAATGACGTCAGTTCGCTGGTAAAAAATAAAAATAATATAAGCTGAAATTTAGTATTAATTTTTTTATGGTGTCAAATGTGTGAAAAATACCGGTTTGCTTCTAAATATACATTTAAAAAAGTTTTGTTCTTCAAATGTTATGTGTTGTTATCAAGATCATAGATATTTATTCGTCATTTGATCCTTTACAAAATTTAGATTGCTCAGATAAGTACATATATATATCATAGATAACTAACATATTTTTTATGATTACCGGTCAAAAGGAAAAATTGAAATTTTAGACTCGGAACAAAAATTGTCTAAGAAAAGTTTCATAGCAATGCAAGATATCTAAACCATTTTTTTTTGCAAAAAATAAAAAAACTATATACGCACGCGTATATAATACATACCCTACATACGTAGCAATTGAAAATTTAATTTAAAGTTATTTTCAATTCATCGTAAAAATCATGTTTCGGAAAAGTTTGTATTATGATTTTTTGATTTTAAGGCCTTCATATTTGAGTGAAGAATTTGATTTTCTTCAGTCTTTAGCCAGCACTTTGGCCATAGCAATAAAATAAAAATTTTTTTTTGCGTAAAATTTAAATTTTTCGGTTAGAATTTTCAGCCATCATCAGGGAGTCAGCATGAAATTGAAGTTTGTATCCCGCCAATGAACACTATCTTCTCACTAATCTTAAATAAATTATGTTACGTAATTCAATTTCATTATATTATTACCCTGCTATCACAATCGCCATATAAACGCTGAATTTCCTCTTTTATTCTGTTGTCCAAATCGAATTTTAACTCAGTTAGTCCTACGACAGTACTCCTTTCTGCGCTTTTCCAATCAGGCTCCGGTTCTTCAAACAAAGACAATTGTATGAATAAAACATAGCTTACACTAACAGTACCGTCATAAGCTGAGTGCTATTGTTTTCAATAAGTAGAATATATTATTACTTTTAAGAAATTAACAGTTAAATTATTTAGAAAAATATTTACTTCACCAACACAGGCAAATTTGCCATTTCTATAAGCAATAAACGTGCTACTGCGATCACCCCACTTCGAATGGTAGTCACCAGCTATAGCCATTTGAGAAATTTCCTCATAATTTGTAGGTTCGTTTTCATCAAACACAACAACAACGCTTGAGCTTTCGACCAGCTTTAAGGTTTCTTTATTACTTGTTGAAATTTCCTGGAGATGTTGACGATTCTAATCCACAAACAAAAATAAAAAAATTATGCTTACATAATATCGACGGCTTACGGCACAAATGGGGTAGAGCAACTGAATACCTAGAGTACGGAAATCTATTCTTTGACACATCTTATATAGTTAAAGAAGTACAGCATTTGAAATTTAAATAATAGGTAAATAAGGAAAGCCAGGTATTTATTACTAATGATGGTATATGATACTTTTGAACGTAAACACAGTTATTTCAAATCCAGGGTAAAACGTGATAAGGTTCAAAGAAAGAAAAAATTATTTTTCATATTAATCTTATCATGGTGCTTTTGGCACGGTTTAAAAGAAGTTATGCTCAATTTATTTGCACAAGTAAAAAAGCAATATCAGCTCCAGCTTTCAAAATAAGTCATGAGGATGTCAGACATCTAAGTTCTTATGAATTTTTGTTTTGTCAGCCGTGGCGGTACTTCTAATAGCTGTGATACTAGTCAACGGATTGCACTCCTAATATTAATTTAATTTGTACTTAGTAAACTGTCAATTTTTTCATGGAAATTTTGACGCCGGAGTAGCGCATACATGTAGTCAACTTAAAGTTTACAATTTAACCTAAATTTCACGGAGAAAAACTTGCTTGCTTGCTTTTACACATCTTACATATGCCCAACTGGTTCGTTCGTCGTGCGTTAATATTGGCACACAGTCACCCATGGGTTCATAATCCAAAATGCTGCGCACTCGTTGTAGTAAAATAAGCACTTCTTGGGGAGTTATTATTGAGCCATCATGATGGAGACAATCAAACATAAATAAGCGCCCTTTACCTGAGAAGAGGCCATGGCTAGGAGTTTTCCCTTCTGATACTGTAGTGTGAAACAAAAAAAGAAAAAAAAAGTGTAATAATTTGTGTTTGCGGGCAAATCTTTTATATTTGCTATACCAGTTCGAAAATGTTTTTCAATGTGATCAAATTTAACACCAGGAACTCTGCACGTAGAAAAGAAACGTTTATATAATGCTGAAGAGTATTTGATTTTGCCACCATTTGAGGAGAGTGGCTTGATTTTAGCATTGTGCAGTAGATCCCAAAATTCAATTGTATGATATGTCAATCGTGATAAGTTCTAAATGGCAAGTTATTTGCATTAATTATACATAATAATCAGCTACATATATAGAAATGTGTGTAGAACATTGTTTTGTACCTTTAAAAGCAGTTCCGGTGTCTCATGAATATTCAATACTTCTAGCTTTAGCGGCAGTGCCATTACTACATATGGATTAAGGGGAAACCTAAGCATATGGTATGCGTACTTGTTCCACCATTCATCCAACCAGTTCTTTAATTTAGATGCTCTATTTTTAAGTTGTACCTGCAGTTCCGCACCAATTCCACTTTCAAATTTATCAATTATTTTGCATGTATTCGACATTTCGTTGGCAGTAGCGAATGGTTTTATAGAATCGTAATAACGTTGCATTGTATCTTTTAACTCAGGCAATGGTAATGGTGGTAGCATTTCATCGAACTCGTAGGTATTTTGATCATTTTTATCTAAGAAATAAATACTAGCGCGATCCATTTTATCTGTTTTATATTACGCTATAATGAAGAGGTAAAAGAAGAAATTTTTAAAACATTTGTTCTTATGTATGAACACTTCTTACTTAGTTTGAATATTAAAACACAATAAGATGAAGAGACATTCCAACATTTTTTTAACAAACGGATATGAACTTTTCCGATTTGGTGGAAGTTTTGCATGAGTATACCTTCCGATAAGCTTTGAAGCTGTTTTATTACAACGGCCGGTTTTGAAACTGACTGCCACTCCTACCTACCTTCCCATAAGGCTTAGGGATAAAGTATTACAGTATGCGATATATCGAGGCCAGATTTACTACTTTTCGAAATTTCAATAAAATTCACACACTTCCCAGAACAACCATTTTTAACGTCATTAAAAGCAAAAACTTCAAATTCATATAGATTTATCCTAAACATTAATACAGATATGCAAGAACATCAAGGATAGCCAAAATTAGGGAAGGTCGTGTCCCCAAAATTTCCAATTTCACTAAAAACATTTTAGAATGTTTCAATATAAATTTTGAATTTGGACGCTAACTTAAGTAGAAAACCTAATAAATCTAACATAAATAAAAAATGTTTTTGATGTCTCGCTAGTTTTAGGACAGATTTGCTGTTGAACGTTTTAGTCTCTTAGTCAAAAGTGAAATTATTCCATAATGCAAGTTTGGTGCTTTTTTTTAGTTTGCGGGACGCCCAGTTTTGACTTTTGATTTTCCAAGAAATGTTCACACTGTTGAAGTTTTACGAAAAAACCGATTGGCTAAAATGTAGAAATAATCTGCCTTAGGTACCAAGATATAGCGTTTTGGGTAATTTAATTGTAGGAGAGGTTCCACTCACTGTTGTCAAACCACGTCTACATTTTTCATGTGGCTGAAAATGCGGACAAAATACACTCCAAGGGTTTTTTTTTTAATTTGCGGCCCTATATGCCAACAATATAGAATCGGATTTGAAAAAAATTCTGCCGAAATTTCAGCTTCCTAGATCAAACTTGCAAA
The DNA here is from genome assembly GCA_963680825.1 of Meiosimyza decipiens. Lineage (NCBI taxonomy): Eukaryota > Metazoa > Arthropoda > Insecta > Diptera > Lauxaniidae > Meiosimyza > Meiosimyza decipiens. The sequence continues at coordinate 89,393,783 of OY804259.1, read as the reverse complement.
CGGCGCAAACAGTTTGTTTCCTAAATATTACAATTCATATGGAAAAAACGAAGAAGAATGACACACTTTTTTTCGTTGTAGTAAAAAATTCTTTTTTTTCTATAGGAATTGTAATAGGACTGTTTGCGTATTTAGATAATGTCGTTTGATTTTTTCTATTTTTTTGTTAATTTTGTTGACCACAACAATTAAAATTTTTAAAATACCGTACGGACTTTTCTATAGAAATTATAGCTCGGGAGAAGGCTTCGCCCATTTCGTAATATTTATATATTTTGTAATAATATAGTTACACAACTCATTATTCCTCATTATTTGAATTTCCTTATATTTTTTTATGCCTGAAATAAGTTCACAAAAACAAATTTACTTTTTACGGTTACAGTGGTTTAACTCGCTAGCTTGGTTCTAGCTTAAGTTATATCAATTTCAATAAAAGCTAGAATTTGTGCTTAGCATCCAAAGTTTGTGAGATCACGTGTTTTGAAATGTTTGGAAGTATGAACACGAATTTTGAAGCTTACATAAAAATTAAGCTATGATATTTGGAAATGATATGATGAAAAAACCCGGTTTTCTTGACCACTGACCTTCAGTAATGTAAAAGGACCGGATGCACTTTGTTTTCTTTTTCAGATATAGTAGTTATAGATATAGCTAAAAGGAAAGTCGCTGAAAAGATGTCTTATATATTATAAAAAAAGTGTATCAAAAAATAGTTTAAGTTTTTATTTTAATTTTAGTTTTCGTTCCTTTTTTAATTGTAAGTTAATTTTTTGTCACACATAGAATAGAATGTAATATATGCACATGTAACAAATTTACCGAAGAATCTAAATAAAACTTTTAGATATGTAGATAATGTGTACGTATGTATGTAGGCACGCATGTACATATACATACAGCACCTATGTATATCAAAAAAACAAAGTTCAATTAGACTCATATCAAACTTATTATGGTCAATATTTCTTATAAGTAGATCGGCACACAATCAAAGGGGGGTTGATGTTTATACTAATGCAAGAAAATCTCTAAATATGGGTTTACTATTTTCAATAGTTACTCCCCACCAAAAGCAAATCTTGAGCCACTGTAAGTGAGTGCTCATTAGACTGCAACAAAAAGCCAACCTATTTCGATTTCTCCGACCAAGGGACAGAAATTTTGAGTTAGAAAGTTGGCAATTAGTGCTCGCTGCCTGCATTTTTATCTGAAAATCCAAAAGTATCGATTAGCCACCGATTAACTGATTGTCGCTAATAAGAGCTTCAGAGAAACAATTTTTTTATATAGCTTTGATAAAGGAATTAGATAGCGTAGTCGTCGTGTCACTGCCTAAAAAATCTTTTAACATATTCGAAGAACGCTTTAAAAAGTTTGAGTCAAAAATTTTATAAAAATAAATCAAATGGTTCGGTCTGGCACCAAAAACTTTACTTATAGCGTTATACAAGGTAATGGAACAAATGTACGCATTTTAAAAATAAGGCGTGGCACCTCTCGTGTAATCAAAGAATTTTAAACGCTTTACTGAAAGAGCTATTCAAGGTAGTACAACCAAACTCCACACAAATACTAAGAATGGTCGGTTAAGTAATAGACAAAAAGTTGGTAAATTTTTCCAAGAGGGTGTTGTATCTCTCATACAATGAAAAACTTAAATTCGCTTTACTGAGAGCTATTTAAGTAGCAGTTGCCAAATTCAATATTGAAACGTTTTTTAAATTCAGCCAGCATGCGGCGTGGCCACATTCATTTCTTCATTACGACTTCTATGAAAATATGTATGTATATTTGAAAAATTTTATTAGCCTGCATTTTTTTGACTTATTGTGTTCATTTGGTCTTTGAGTTTCTTTTGACAGTGAAAAGAAAATTTTGAATCGAATTAAACATATGTGAAAATCTGCAAACTTTGATTGTATAAATGGCCCTTTTTAGTTAAGCGTATGAAATGAAAATTAAAATTTCGGAACTGTTAGGCTATACTTTGGTTACGAAAATCCTTCCCTAAAATGTTATGTCAAAAGTCGAAAGTCAAAATTTTAAATCATTTTTTATAAAACTTCGGAAAGTATGAGCCAAAAAACTGAGCTTAAGCTGAGTTGTATTTAGTCGATCAACTGAACTTTTTTTTTGTGATAATGTATTTGATTGCTGTTAACATTGTAAACTGAAATTATCACAAGCAGAGGATTTCCGTGCATATTTTGTGATTTGCAATAGTTTTTATTCATAAGTTGTAATCGATTTCGGTCCCACAACACACACCCGCAGCTCTGAAAGACATTCAAACTTGTAATCGACTGTACCGAAATATTAAATAGGTTACAAATATGAATTCATACGTAATATACATACATATGGGATGAAATTGACTTGAAAACACAAATCCATTGCACTTTAGTTTGACTGACCTTTGAGCAGTACTTCAAACAGTTTTTTTTTATGAAATAACAAATTGATAAATTAGGAATCACAACAAATAAACAAATAGAAATGCTTCTAGTTTTCACTGTAGTTGCGGCTCGACTAATGAGCTTGGAATTTTCGTAAAGAATAAAACTGTAAACCAAGAACGTTCGTAGACAGGTGAAAAAAGTAAACTGATAACAAAGTGTTTTTGCTAAAAAGTAAAGGCAAATAAAAAAAAATTATATGCAAAAAAGCTTTAGTTGAGTACCTTTGAACGTCTAGATTTAAAAAACGGATAAATATAATATAGAAACAAGCAAATTACTTTCATTTATTTTTATTGAATAAAGCTTTGAGGTTACTGGCCATTCTCACTAAAGTATGGATGTATTACTAATTTAAAAAAAGTGCAAGTGATTATAACCATGTATTTGTTTCCAAGTTGTCATCGAAATTCGATTTTTTTCGTGTAAAGTTGTGTTTCAGTCGGCGATATAATAGTGATATGCAATTACTGCAAGTACACAATTCAATGTGGGGACAATTCATTGTTGGGAAATTACCTGTGAATAACCCACTGCGATGTTAATTAACCCAATTTAAATTCGGTCATGAGGCTTATGAGAAATCTTCTACAAAAAACAATATATTCAATGGATTTTTGAATCATGAGCAGTGTGGACAATTGTCTGCTGGCAAGCATTGGAGTGGGATATTTAGGGTACCAGGAATTGCGGGCATAGTAAATCATCGCAGAAAAGGTTGATAAAATAGGAAATACGAAATCGGGAAACTATCGGAGAATATTGAAGGCACTACCTACTGATCGTGCACGTTGGAAGAGTTTAGTGGTGACCCTAAGCTCCATGAGGAGATAAATGCCACATGAGAAGAGTGTGGATAATTCACTGTGTTCTCAATTTGCTAGTGAAAATTTTACTCAATCGATTTTATACAGCATGTGGGCAATTCTGTGTATGATCAAAGCAATCATTGGGAATGAAGCTATGTATAGGACCAGAGTCGTGCTATGAGTTTTCATGGGTAACATTTTTTCCAGGGATTTCTGTGTAATAATATAAGTAAGGAAATATTTTTTTTATTTAATTTTAAAATATACTCAATAAAAAGCTAAATTTCTTACTTTTGCTGAGGTAAAATTATTGATAGGGCTTTTTACATTTGCTCCCGTGTAACCAAGTTTAAGCCATTCGAAGGATCTTGCTTCATCGTAGCCTGAAGGGTTCAAAGAGTTGTAGTAGGTGTTCGATTCAAAATGATACTTTAAAAAATAATAAATAGATATTCAACATTTCTAAGTATTAATTCAAATTCAAGTGGCATCAGAAGTAGCATTATTAAGAAAATAATGTTATACCAGAAGATCTGAAAACCGTAATGGATTTTCTCCTTGAGAGCTATTCGACACGTATGTCGTTAACCAAACCATCTTTATTCAGAATACAAATTTAGAAGTGCCAAATTTAATGCATGTGGTAGATATTGCTGAAGTATGTTAAAGAAAGCTGGACCAAATTGAACAGATTCAACAATTACACATTTAAAGCAGTTGATAGAAAAATTTTCCCGCGAATATTGATGGATTCAAATGGAAAGACACTTGCTGTAGACAATTCGCAAGTTATACTTGACAGAGATTGAATTTGTACGTCTTAGGAAATTCTGATAAAATTTGTGTCACAAAATGGATTTCTCTATTCTTTTCATCAAACCAAATTATTCTAATAAGTTCTGTATCGCCAACAGTTGCGCCTTTATCGCATTTTTACTTTGACTGTGGACTTTGAACTTTTGCTTCAACAATGTATTTAATAGCTTTTTTTTATTTTTTGTAACATTCAACTTACCTTTAACAATTTCACAAGTATAGAAAAAAACAATATGCCATTTAAATAGGCACTATTAATATAAAATATAATATTTGTGTACTCGATACGAATTTCTAAAAAATTAAACAAACAAACAGCCACTATTCTATTCAAAACAATACAATTTTTTTTATCTGGCTTAAACAGCTGATAGAAAATGTCAACTTGGCAGCATTATAGTTCTCTTTCAGAAACCCGACTGTTTGCTAAAAGTTTTGGTTGATTAACGTTATGTTTTTGAAAACGGACTCACATGCGTTTTTTTATCGCGCATTAGCTGACGCGTTCCAGCATTCAATAAAATTATATACAACTTCGCAACGTGCGTTGGGCGAACGCGACTCATTTAAAATGCAATACACCAAATCGAATTACAAAAACGTACATATCATTAAAATTTTCAATGTTACCAAAACCTAATTAAATTTGTACAAAAAGTTCAAAATATAGAGGTAGTCTTAGATTTTAATGGGAAGTAGGCGTGTTTGATAACCGGTTTTATTCATTTGATTGCCAACGATTTTCTTAGGGTAACTAAGACGTGGCCAAAATTTCACTCAATTATCTCGCCTGTGTCTTGATCCGAACTTTCGGAATGTATTTTTTTTTAAAAGTCACTATGTAAAAACAAAACAAAATCCCAGTCGATAATGCTGATTTCAGAACAAGCAATAATAGCAGACTTCGCTCATTTTTTTAAATTAAAACACTTCAGCACAATGTCTAAAATACAATTTATTTTTATTAAACGAGAAGGACGGATTTTTTAAGCTATGTATACGTACTTTTTCTTAAAATGCTAGTAAGACACGTGTTTGATATTGTGACGAAAGTAACAAACCTTCTAATGTACCTGAATTAATTTCGATAAGTTAGTACAAATAAAACAATTGGAATGCTTACAATATATGTTCTAATCAAAAAAGTGGTAGTTAACCTATAAAACAAATCGAAAACTACTTGTTAATGATAAAATGAGAGTTACGCTGAGATAAACATTTGTATTTAGAAATGAAACCATACTATTGGCACCTGCTCTGGAAAAGTCCCAGTCGAAAATTATATTCCATGCATCTGAAAGCTTCCATGGGTCTGTGCCATCATCAAAATACATCGGACATTGATCACGTTCTCTTTCATATTCAACTGCATCAATCGCTACGGCAGCGCCTTCAGTATGATTCCAAGATGTTACATCTTGATTAAGTTTGCAAAAAGCACCAACAGCTACCGTAACGGTAATTACTGTCATTTAAGTTTTTAACAAATTTATTAATAATCTTACCTTGTGACATAAGCACACGATTTAAATCAGCGCGCTGATAAACCCAACAACGATATTTCGACAAAGGATCCAAATCATCATAAGTTATAAGATATGATTTAAGGTTTTCTTTCCAGAAACCAATGCACTTCATTTTGTAATCAGGGTCACCTAAGTAAATACAATAAATTGTCAAAAAAGTACGTTGAGATATGTCGGAACTTATTTCGATTAATTTAAGGCCTTACTGTATATATCAACAGGTCTCCCTAAATGGTCGACTGACAAACAATAGTTTTCATCCACTGCCATTTCTTTTTGATCTGTATCACAAACAGACAAGTCAGATATATTTTGCTTACAATGAATATCAGGACGTGGACTCAACGTAACACCACCAAGAATTCTGTTTGTATTTAAATAATTATTGAGTGAGTGCTTTAATTAAAAATATTTGTTTTCACCTTGTTCTAAAGGGATGTTCTCCGCGTTGAGTAAAATTGAATTTGCCAGCAACTGGACAGCGAACTGCCAAAGGATTTTTTGCTAAAAACAAATCATATTTCCAAGCTTCAGCATTTTTGAACTGCACCCACGAACATACTGTGCTAAAATCATCTTTAATAACTGCTAGACCTTTACGATAACGAATTATATTATGATGTCTTGGCATAAAATCAAAGCAAACGTAATCTTTTTGGCAACCATCAACCGTAAGGCGTGCCATCATTATTCGATTACCACGTTGCTCACGACAAACGTAAATTGTTCGACGATAACGTGCCTTATCCGGGAAATAGGTTTCGTTAATATGTGTTTCACTTATGACGACATCAGCATCTATATTCGCTGTATTCACCCATTCACCGGTGAAATTTTGCGGCAAAGTGCAACCAGGTTCGACATACTCTGCTTTTACTGGAGTAAGTTTTAAACGTTCTGGGGAATTTTCTGGAGTTTTCAAAGTATTACACTCTGCAGTTATAGATACACCAATGTACAAGTCGTCATCACGATTTTTCAGTAAACAACGATACTTTTCATCCTTTCGTGATTCCTTTGTATTTGCAACAGCGAAATAATGATTTTTTCCAACAAACCAATCACCAAGACAACTGTACTCAACAATTCCACTAAATGTTCCTTCCATACCTTCACATTGTTGATAAGTTATATTAAATTTCTGATTTTGTATTAAAAACTGAGTGCCAGCAGTTTGACATGATTGAATACGAGCATCCGGTTTGTTGCAAACGCCAGTAAATCGAAAACGGTTCTAAAACAAATTGCATAAATTAAGAAGTTATTTCAAAATAATTCGATATATTTTTGTATCAGTTATTTTGAAAAGGAGCGGTTACAGTATCTCAAGTTCTCAGTCGAACATTCTACGTAAAAATATATCCTCATTGATTTGATAAGTTGGAGGTGGTCATGAAAAAAGGAGATATCACCTATTGATTTTTCGTATTTTCAATTAAAAAATTTAAAAACACAACCAAAAATCAACGGTTTATTTGATCAAAAATAATTACGCTTAATCATAATTTTGAACTGCTTCACCAGTTTACAGAAAATTGTTTTTTTAAAAAAATCAATTTCGAAAATCAGGGATCAGTGGAGTTTGTTAAATATTTGCTATTTTGTGGATAATACTTTGACCTGAATATTTTGAAAACAATAAAAAGCGAACACAAATTTACTTGTGTTTGATCACTTGTTATACCGTTTCAGGTTTTTTTTTTTTTTTTTGTAGACAATAAGGGTACTCGTATAAGCCATTTTAACGTAATTATACTTTTCTATTGTACTCAAGTTATGTATGATGTAGGGTGTGATCACTAAGTCAATTAATCTTAAAGTATTGAGATCCATTTTGCATTTATTCGAAGTATTGTACGTACATGGGGAACAGTGGAACCAATTCTAAATTTCAATTGGTTTAATACGCCGCAAATATTTATTAGTAAATTACCGAATCAAAGATAATAATCGTTTTAATACTAAATAATTTGGAAAAAGGCTAGTTGTAGCGACCGAATAAAAACAAAATTAAGAAATAAACATTTTAGAAAAACAGAGACAGAGCTATTTTTTATTTTAAAGAAATTATTTTCCGACGTTTCCAAGTTTTTTGACTTCTTCAGGGTTGCAATTACAAAATGTTTTGTAATTGTAACAGTTCTCAACTGTTATTGGGAAATACCGAAATCTTTAAAATAAAAATTAAGTATTTTCTTAAAAAACTTGGGTTCTTAAGTTTTTAATTTTGTTTTCATTCGTTCGCCTCGATTACATTTTTGAAAAAAATGCAATCATATAAATCGCTTTAATAATTTTGAATATTTCGGAACTAACTTGGTATGTGAAATGCCAAACTCCTTCCAAAGATGAACGGCAGTTAATTGGCACAAAATTTTCATTGAATAAGGTAACTAATTGTTGATCGTCCTTAATATTCCTGCAGACATTTTGTACAGTGGCTTCTACTTCTGTAGGCAGTGAAACGCACGAACCTAGGTAAATACAAAAATCCTTGTTTTTAAACATTTCCACAATACCAGAGGCGAAAAGTTTACGACTGCGATCTCGAAAATTCATTATGCGAAATCATTAGATGCCCCTCTCCTGCATCAAATCTCATTTATTTTTGAATGAAATTTCGAGTATGGTCTAATATTTCGTGAAATTAACATTTATATTGAGATTGCAGTGTGCTAATTTTATCGACTCCGTTGATAATTACTATTTACCTTCGAATTTTTCAAAAACATTCAATGTACGGACTAACACTCGAACGCAATGATAACAATTTGCAGCTCGTTCTTTAAATACAAATGAATACTCATCTCCATGGTGTTTAGTCATATCAACGCAGTAACCACGCCGCGTCATACTTTGGGCATCAATCACGGTCTGTGTTGGTAAACCAACTTCCCATGAAAACCATGATCCCTGAAGAATTTTCGGAATAATACAAGTTTTCGTTTCCAACTGGTTAAATAATTGGGCCACAACTTTTAAATTAAATATGGTTAAATTATTGCATTAAATGAAAATATGTAATTTTTGACACTTTGACTTAATTGTAAATCTCAAGCCTGGGGTGTGGCTTTCACATCACGACTTGCAATTACCTGAATTTAAAATGCCTAAAAGACATATTACAATAAAAAACTTCATTACAATGACTTTAATCTAGCTAATAAACTAAGTGTGCATATTTTTAAAGACTGAATCTCCTTATTAGATTTTATTTACAATTTTTATCAAAACTATTTTATCACAAAATCACAATTTGTTGCAAACAAAACCAAAAATGACAACTCGAATCAAGTGCTGTCGGTTAAAGTTTTTTATTCTGTTCAGTGCTGCCATCGTAAAAATGCAAAAGTTATGCTCGCCAGAGTAGTGCAGAAAAGTCAACATGCATATATTTGAGAAAAAAATCTTTTATTGAATGTAATTTAAAAAATTTCAGCTGTCAGCTGTATGGAGAACAACGCACTAACTAATGCGGTTAACTGTGTTGATTTTTTCAGTGTCATAATGTTTTTTGAGGTCTTGTACTGAAAAAAATTTTTGTATACAGAATACTGATTTTTTGCTTACAAATTTTCAACCAACAAAATCGTTCAAATTATCATGTTTTTGCACAAATGTGATCGGTCTAACAAATTTTGGTTCATGTAATCGAGATGGAAAAAACAACGTGTTCTAACGCCTGAAGCAATGAAAGAAATCATTAATCGGAATCGATTGCGCATCGCATATTGTTCATGGTAATTGAAGTAGAGTACAACAATATTCGTGTTGAAGCTTTGAAATCATCAAAAAAGTCAAGTACACAAAACCATTGGGTTACGCAAAAACTCGATTTTTGACCATGGCCCCAGAAAGTCACGACTGAAACTTTTCAAGCCTTTGAAAAATTACATTTTGCCTTTGAACATACCGGTACTACAGCTAAAATTGTTCTTGGAATCACCATACAATGAGCGAATTTGCGCAAACATAGAAAAGTAGGAAGTGACTAGAAAACTTCCGACTTTAAAAACATTCTCTTCGTGATATGTACATTCTCTACGTGATATGTAATCATGTTTGGAATTTTTCGGATTTCTAAAATCATGACCATATCTACTGTGGAAAATTTCTTGTGTTGAAAAATATGATTTTAAACAGCCACGCTTTAGCGCAATGTCATTTGAAGAAGAAGTTGAAAATTAATTCCATTGTTATATTTCTGTTATTTTCAATAAAAAAATATAAAACAAAACATTGATAACGATCGAAACCCACGATTATTAAAATAAATAATATTCTGTTTTTCTTTGCAAAGTACCTTGTTTATTGCTTTCATTATTCACATGAAAGATGTACTGATCTTCCAAGTGGAAAAATTCAGTATATCAAAAATATATACTGAATTTTAACGATCAAAATCAGTATTTGTACTGATTTTTTCCCCAAATGAGTTGACTTCTTTAGTCAACGTTTACACGAGCAAATTCAGTCTGAGAATTTCTTGTCTATTCTCTTTTGTGAATTTCTTTTGCGTTTACACACGGAAACTAGAATTTGTTTGTGCAAGAAAATTTCAAAGCGATTACTGCGTCAACCCGCCACAACAAACGTAAATTCAAAGCATAATATCAGCTGAAGAATAGAACGAAAGGGATTTCGCGTGTACGACAAATTCTGTACACCACCCTTTCGTTTTTCCCTTCTTGCCTACAGACAGGGAAACTTTCTTTGAAGAGTTTCCTCGTGTAAACGCTGTCTTAGCACTAACCTATACATATAACTATATGTATATATAGAAACTTTTGGTGATACAACATTGGTTAAAACGTTGCACAGTGGAATAATGTGGCCATAAATAGGAAAAAAATGAAAGTGCAATAGATTGAACATTTTTTTCAGACAATCGTCCGAAAATACTTAGGGAATGAACTATAAAAAATTTAAAGAAAGAAGTTCCCTTAAGTAGAGGGAAACAGGTATGGGATATTTTTTCTCTGTGTCCGAGTTTTTCAATTTCACAAATTTTTGTTGTTTCAACCTAGGAAATGTCTGTGCCAAATTTCACGACTCTAGCACTATTACAACTGTTTATGGTCACCGTTTTTGGTTTTTCTGTAATAACTTAAAAACTATAATAGATATGGCAAAATTTGTAACATTGTTGAAACCAGCATTGCTAGGTTATGAAAATTGATACCCGTTTTGAAGAAAAGGTCTCAACTACATCCCACCTTTGTTTGGAGGTAGGCGTGTCCGTGAACCTACTTTTTTATATTCATAAATTTTTGTTGTTGTCACCTTAAGAACATCTGTACCAAATTTTAAAAGTTTAGCTTACTATATATGGCCGCCGTTCCATACAAACCCATCCACTATGCGTTGGCGTGATATCTCCCATGTAAAAATTTTTAAGCATGTTTTAGTAGTAGTGAAATATATTTTTGAAAAAAACAGACAGACGGAGCGCAGACAGTTTAATTTCTTTTTGATAAGATTATTGAATCATTTTATAAACAAAGTGGACTTTATAATTACGTCTGGTAGATTAAAAACTCTCGTATGGTAACAGCTTAAGCAAACTTTTGAACTAGCAGGCATGGCAATTACCTTATAAGGAAAATACTTAAGATGCTGTGAGTAGCTAACCAAATTAGTAGGCAAATTGGTGCCATAAAAAACGTTTTACATTTTAGTTGCTGCCGGAGCGCTAAAACAAGGGGTAGACTTCGCCGTAATGCTCGCAAATATACCAGGTTCTATTTTTAATGTCCAATCGGTGTAATACTGTACCATCATTAAAGATGTAGTTAGCAGCATTGGGCTAAAAGCCAGCAAAAAAATCAATGGTATAATGAAAATTGTGCACAACTTAAGATCTTATCCTTTACACGTATGTAGATATATTCCGGTAACGTGCTGGTATTCAAATTCTGGTTTTCGAGGTCAATGAATCCTTAGGTCTTGATCAGTGCTCTTCGCTACCTAGATTTTACATGTTTTTATTGGTCTCATCATCGGATATTATGACGCTGCTCTAAGGTATTCACCTCACAATGAAGGATTAGCCTATAAAGAAACTACTGCTGGCGTTGATAAGGCCATTGGACATGCTTTTTGTTTTATTAATGTTGATTTGCAAACCTAACATTTAAAAAATATATATATCTGGCGTCGCTGAGTTCCGCTGAGTGCTGGCTAGGACGCATATGTGAGTTGCATAAGCAAGGCCTTCCAGAAGCTCGCAAATGATCCGTGCCACGATTAATAGAGTCTAGAGATCTACTGAGGAAACTATCTAATTCTATCAAAAATTAGATTTTGGTGCCAGTAGATATCCTTAGTAAACTCCTGAGATGAACTCAAAAGGATCAGAAATTTTCCCTTTACGTAAGACGCTACGCTTGAAGTCTTCGTGTGAAGCCTTGTAAGGTTAATGATCTTGGTTGCTTTACTTCGTCATCATAGATGTAATTGCGGTGAATGCTATTAAAGTTGTAGTTGATGAAAGCTAAATGTATGGAGGCCTATCACTCATTTATCTTAACCACGATAATGTGAAGCATATTTATTTAATCAATACAGGATCTCTTTGCGCCTGTTGTTTTCACTTAAATATCTCCATATTCTTTCTGACTCTGGTGAGGAGGATTTTCTATAGAACTTTGGATGTGAATAACTCTACGTCCACTTTTTTGGAACGTGACCAAGGTTTCTATGAACCAGTCTTCAGGTAAGCGCTCCTCTTGCAAAACATAAGTGGTGTATGCTACCAAAGCAGGTGAACTTACCGGTACGGCATTGCCACTTGGAGAGCTATTTAATTTGCGCTATTTCATATAGCAGGTCATAAGCCTAAGGATGAATCTGATAGGTAGCGAAACTTTTAGCGACCAGATGCACTTTTAGGCAAATCGCCCCTAACCTGTCATACAGATATCTCAACATACTGTTGTGGAAATAATTTTACATCCGCCCAATGTGAAACAAACGCTGCAAACGTACTTACATAGGTAAGTACCAATCCACTCTGGTTCAGACGCTCACTGTACTGACTTACCTAAGTGGGGTCCTCAATTTCATCATCTTTTTTCACAAAGTTGCCCTTGCGGATGTACTAGATGAAAATGTTCTTGCGCACTTGTAAATAACTTTATGAATTTTCAAGGTGTCATAATCGAACGAGATATCATGAACGGGTTGACGGCAGCGGTATTGTGTAGTTAATAGTGCAATTGTAGGATAATAAATTTGGAAATGAAACGATAGAACTATAAAATTACACATTTTTAAAATTCGAAAACAGTTAGTATGCCTAAAAAACGCACGACTCATAAAAATAAGTGTTAAGGCAAATTTTAACAATTCTAAAATGCCTGATTCCAACGTAACAATTTTGTTTTTGATTGCACAACCCAATAGATATGATGTACATTGATATACGTTGACTCAAATATAGAAAACTACTATACCATAAATTAAAGTCCAATGGTTGAAAATATAATGCTTAATAATTTCTAAAGCAAGGCTAATAAGTGATAACAATTCACTGCCATACCATAGCCGGCGGTTCCTTATCAGTGGTGTATGACTTAAAGGTCAAGCTATTTTTTTCTGAAACCATTATTATGTATTGCACGTATAGAACTTAATAAGATTGTTCGTCGACTGATCGTCGTCAGTGTACTTTTCCAGATCAAGAGTGTTGAAATATAAGAATACTTGTATCACGAAGTGCAAATTCAAAAATTGCAGGCATTTAACAATTTGCAATATTAAAGCAATTAATGTTTTGCGAAAGGATCAGTTATAATTTAAACGCTGATTAAGACGGACGGGTCACGTGAAAGTGAGAAAATTTACACAATATTAAGTAGAAACAAAGCTCGGAGTGAAAGTCAGGCCCCATTGCTATACATATACGTACATACGATTTATATAGCAGAAAATAATAATATAAAAAGCTATACCATAAAAACATATCAACTGCTTTTGAATTTTTTAAAAAAAAATCTGTGCAGCATCAACAAAAATGGGTCAGTATGGAAAGACAAATATTTGAAGTAGCTTTTAAAATATTTTTTTGGTAATTTTTATACGAAGCGAACTTATCTGCTGGTAGTACAATGCGTTTAGAAGCAATTGATCGCATTGGAAGTATTCCTATTGTCGAATCCAGTTTCAAGCGTGCTGAGCAGCTTTATGTCAAAGTTAAAGAAAATAACCGCCTGTTTAGTTGGTATTTGGAAACAGCAGAGGCAACTATTTTTGCGGCCTTTGAATCAGTACAGCCTGCAGTGAAGCTCATCGAAGTACCACTTAAACGTCTAGACAATGTTATGTGCAAGAGTCTTGATATACTGGAGCAACGTATTCCTTTGGTTTATTTGCCGCCTGAAATGGTAAAGAAATTAATAACTTCGAATTATCACAATTACATTGAATTAAAAATAGAAAATAAACTTTGAATTAAATGCTTAATTCAGACAATTATTTTATGTTTAAAGATGTATTGGAACACAAAGGAATATATGTCTGATCACCTGGTGAAGCCAGTTATAAAACGAGCAGACTCAGTTAAACAAATTGGAAATGCCGTCTTGGAAAGTACACTAACTACATACGCAGCTGACAGAATTGATGGAGTTTTTACCGTTGCCGATAAATACGTGGATAAATATTTGGTTCCAGTTGAAGGCGATCAATTGGATCACACGGCTGAAGGTAGGCTTTGACGCGTATGATCAAATATGTTTGTATGTATGTATATTGGCATCCAACTGACGTACTTTATCCCTTTATATTAATTTTTATCGCACAGTCCAAGCGAAATTTACAAACGCATTTGAGGAGTGGGTGAACAGAATTGCACATGTCCAGTGGCTAAAAATGTTCAGAAATTGCAAAAATCTATTTGTGTCTCTGAACTGATTAGATTTTGCTATCAAAATAGTATGACATATGCCTTTTTGAAGTGTCTGAGATTGAAATCACTTGAAGCTCGAATCGACCGACCATGGACATACGCAATTTAAAGCATGCATTCCGCGGAAACATAATTTTTCCTTTCCCCTTCGTCAAATCATACACATTTTATGATTGAAATTTGTGTAGGATCTGATGATATTGAAAGCTGCATAATCTGAATTTGAAAAAAAGTGTTAGTATTACATTTGGTTAGTTTCATGTTCTAACCTTTTGAATTTCTAAGTAATGCAACCAAATCTCACGGCATGACCAATATTGCAACTCGTATGAATCGAAATTACGATAGTCAAATAATTTTTACTCTTTTTTCTGTAAATAGTTTTGATAGGTACAACCAAAATCAGAGAAAAAACTAATTTTAAATTTCAAACTCTTAATTATTAGATTATGATTTTGTGTACCAGTATGGCTTGTATTTATGAGTTTATTTATTTATTTTGTCAAATGCATAATTATATTTGTTTAGAACCGTGCAGTCCGGTTTATTGAATGACCTGTGCAATTCACCGTTCGCTTAAAAAAATATTTCTATATGTACATATTGTATATTGGGTAGTAAAGTAGATAAAGGAACTTATAAATGTATCAGTTGTATGCATGCAAATGGTATTAATAGTTCCATAGTTAATCTGTTCGAAAATCTACTGAAAAATAAAACCATTACTTTGAATCTCGGTAACTCGAAGGGAAATAGTTTTGTTTGCAAAGAAACCACATTGCAAGGTATCTTGGTCTAGGTACAATATAAATAATAGTTTCACACGAATACAATGCTCTCTAAAAAAAATGTTGTTTGGATAATCACTAGAGAAAAAATAGACATATGATACTAGAAAAATATTTGGAAAAAAGATCACGGCACAAAATCAAAAGTCATGTCAAAAGTTTTTTGTTTTACGTTAAATGGTTCTTGAGAAAAATGCAGCAAACGTAATAAGCTTAGTAATTGTGATTTTCATTTTTTGTTTAATTTGTAGCGACTTTCATTATAGTCATTTACTTATTTTTAATCCATTATTTTTTAAAAGTGGCATGTGACGGAGGGAACTGCTCCACAGTGGAAGGAGAAAAGGGCGCAATCAAAGCAATTCATCATGGTCAGAGATTTTCACGTAAATTAAAGCGTCGTTTAACACAAAGAACTTTGGCTGAGGCGAGAGCTCTAAAGAAACAAAGTAAAGAAGCAATACATATAATTATTTATGCTGCTGAATTGGTAATAAATTAACTTCAATTTCATTGATGGAAATAACAATTTTTATAGCACATATAAATATATATATTTATATTTTAGATTGCAACTGATCCAAAGCTAGCTTTGCAAAAAGTTAAAGAACTTTGGGAATACTTAAGTCAAGATGAGCCAGAAAATCAAGCGAGACCCACAACACTGGAGCAATTAATTGTACTCTTAACGAGAGAATCTGCAAGACGAGTTGTACATTTAGTGAATTTCAGCGCTAATGTTGCTGCAAATATTCCAAGGTAAGAAAGAAAGCAAAACAATGATATATGTACATAAGACGTATTTCATGTCAAATGTCCTAAGCCGAAAATCGAACATAACCGACTGACCTCAAACTTAATCCTATTATTGTATTTGTATCTTTTCCTATTGTTGTCTTATTGGGTGAACTGAAAAAATTTTAGTCCAAGTGATTTCAGTATGTTAATGGATTTTCGAATGGTCACAACTATTTTTCGAAATACACAATTTCATTTTGGAGTCGAGGTTAAACACATGTTGCTTTGTTTGTTCTTGCACTTTTATAACAATATTGATAGGAATAGAATTAGAATTGATAGATAAGAAATATCAGGATATTCTCCAATCCCGCCAACCTTGTTCAAGGTGCTTACTAGAAATTATTTAAATCCATATTGTCGAATTTCACAGCTAACAACTATAGATCACCTCTGAATGTGAAAATTCACTTTAAAATAATGTTTTTCTCTGAAATTCATATATGTAAGCCTAAATGATGTATTTTCACCTTCTGACGGTTACATCAATTTTTGTCCAATTGAGTCCCTAACTTTTTTCCTAAGAACCACCAAAAAGCATTTGAAGGTAGAAGGTTCAAGCTTGTAAAAAAAGTTTAAAAAATACTTCATACATCTTTAAAATTTTATTTTAATATTTAAGTCCTATCAAAAAAAGTTAAAACCTAACCTAAGAACTTCAAAATATTTTTATCGTATTCTACGGAAAACATTTTATTTAATGTAAAAAATTTATCATCATGTCATGCAATTTACCTTCAAAAAAGCAAAACTTGCAATTTTTTGACGTTTGTGACCGTCCGAGCCACCAGTGTAATTCGACTTGGGCTCTAAAATTTTAGTGATCCAAATGTCTCAACCTGAATTGCTTATGTATGTATTAGTATGTATGTATGTATTAAAGCACATGTCGATAGCAATAATGAATTTTTTAGACTTATCTAGGTATTGTTTAAATTCTGTAGAATCAAGAAATCAAATTGATTGTCTTTACCCCGACTTCAGTATAGCTTTCTATAAGCTTGCTCATAACTTAAATGTGCTAAAACATTAACTATTTAACTTTATTATGAAAATTATATATGATACAATTTATTTTTTATTTAGGATTATTTTATAACATTTATTGTTTTAAAACATTGTGTCCACCACGATTAGCAGTAATAAACCGTACACGCTTAGTCCAATTTTGGACCACTTGTGGACTTATTTCTGCAATAAAACAAAAGTTGTGCTGGTCAATTAATGCTGACTTATCACTTTTAGTATCAATACTTTCTTCTGTACTTGCAGTTACCCGTCTTATACAAAAATATTCTGACTTGAATGACTTCGTGTTGAACATATGTCAACCCCATTAAAATCTAGCAAGGTAGACGCTTATTGCAAAGTACCCAAAATTAATATCTCTAACTTATTATTTCGATGAAAAAAAAAGATATCGATATAATTCAAAGTGTGTTTTAAAGAAGAAGATTAGTTCTTTTTGACCCCATTAAAGGTATCATAAAAAAATTACCTTTCGATGCAACTTTGCCTCAAATTCAAAATTCTGACCTTGGAGTTGAGCATCAAAACCTTCGGACAAGTATATTAGAGTTTTAGTAACAGAGATTTTGTTGACCTGTGCAACAAATAATAAGTGCAAATATCAACCTTTTTCACAGAAACATTTTATGTGTACATTTTTCGTGTAATTAATAGTATTGACCGTTAAATTAATGGTAGAATGGTATTGATTCCAACCATTAAGTTATTTCTATTTATGTTTAGAAATAGTAAAGTTGCACATTACGTGTGCGCATTAGTGCAACTTAAATTTATCTTCCAATTGGGAATCTATATGATAGAAAAAATTAGTATATTAATGAAATAAATGGAGTTTATATAAATTTATGTATGAGAATACAACCTTTATAATACTGCCGCAACAAAAACTCAGTGACGTCGTCATGAATCTATGTCTGAATACTTGCTGCCTGGATAAACGAATCTTGCAGAGCATTCAGAACGATGTAAAGAAAATTTTGGCTTTGTTAGCAGAGGCATCGCGTTTGGTACATTTTCGCTTCTGAAGCAATGGAGTTGAGGACATTTTACAAAACACGCATTGAAATTGTCCATTAGTTATGAAATTTAAATTTCGTATCTGAAGGTCTTAAAGTAAAATATTGAAATTTGAAGCACGAACATTAAAGGAAAAAAGTTTTTTGTTTTGCTAACTATTTGCCGCAAAGCTTTATTTGAAACGTAAACTAACGATTTCTATTGGAGTTTCCGAAATTCGAACATTAAACAGAATTCCGGCGGTTGACATATATACAGCCAGCGTTAAATTCGTTGAACGGTAAAACTGTCGTAAAATCCGTTCGAATAAACAGAATTGCGACGTATGACGGTAAATTCAGCGGCATTTAATTTTTTTGCAATTGATAGTTTAAGTATAGCTGAAAATCAAAACAAGCGTCAGTCGCTAGAAACATATGAATAATTTTATTATAAGGAATTTAAATGGAATCAAAACATAAGACTTGGGACCGTTAAATTAAATACACCTGATAACTTTGAGCATTCACAACTTTTCGAAAGTACACTTCGACTTTTTTTAGAAAAATCTAACTTAAACTTGAAAAAATACAAGAGATCGTCTTACATAAATAAAACTTATGCTTTTTACTTATGATGCGATAACACTAAATTTTTTTCTGTTGTTAGAACTGTTGCTCATACTACAACTGAAGTTGTTCATCACATTGTACATATTAATGAACAAATAATTAAAATAACAAAATTAGATAAGGTCAAGAACAAGTCCAAAGAGGAAGCAGAGTCTTTTGTAAAACGCATGTTTATCTTTTATGGCAATTTACAAGGATTAACAAACGGATATTTGGTAAGCTAAAATAATATTAAAGTTTATTTATACAGCAACTTAATTTTTTAGGAACGTCTTGCTACTTTTTTGTCGGGTCGCATTGAAGCAGAAAAAGTAAGTGGTAGAGGTGCTATATCCACAACTTCAACAAATTTAACACGGAGGAGGGTTCAATCACAGGAGAATAATTTTCCTGTTACCCACAATAATATAAATGGCGTGTACTGAGATATAGAATTCATAGTTGCTGTCGTGTTTTTGTGTCTAATCATCGAATTTTATTTTTGCTTGCATATACGTACTAATTAGTCTTAAGGCATTTTTCTCACTTTGTTTATTAAAAAACATTTTGTTAGCTGAACTGCATATTAAATAGCATTTTAATAAATATATTTTGTACACTATGTTACTATTGTTTCTAACTAGAGGTCGCCCAGTGGTTGAAATTCAACCAACTTTTTATCAAAACATCAAACGGTCCATTGGTTTAGCCGTGAAATTTCATAGAAATCAGTGTATCGGTTCAGCCATGGCAGCGTTTTTTTCCCATTAGAGGCGGTGCCAACTTACTTATAGAATTAAGAGTTTTCAATAAGTTTTCTTATGGTTCAAACAAAAGTTTATTAAAATCAGTCCATCAGTTTAGCCGTGGAAACGTATTTTTATGTTGGGGGCGTGGCACCACCTACTATTACAAAAAATATTATACTGTGCACTGCCACTCTTTACAACCATTCCAAAAAATCTAACAGCTGTGCAACTGCTTACTTATAGAAAGAAGATACCTTTCCTCAGGATTCAATCTTTCTCTGTAGCAAATTCCATCAAAATCGTTCCAGCAAGGAAAACATTTTTTCTTATTATAAGCGTGGCACAGCCCACTCAAAACAAATATCTTTACTCAGGATTCAATCCATCTCCATACCAAAGAAGGAAGCGATTTTCCCATTAAGGGTGGTGCCACACTTCCTTAAAGAACTCAGAGTTCCTAATAACCTTTCTTAGGGTTCAATCTATCTCTAAACCAAATTTGCCAGTTTGATGTCACCCAATTTAAGGTATAGTACACCAAGATTAGTCCTGGTTGTGTTCGATTTACGTTCCAATTGCGCCTTAAATAAATCAAGCATGATTAAAAGAATGCATAATTTAAAGAAAATTACACTCACTTTCATGCATATTTATAAGTCCCAACAAATTCCAATTATGCCAACGATCATTTTGTTCCTCTATAGCGTTTTTGCTTCAGTTGGTAAATAATTTGCACGAAAATAGGAACATAGTGCCAGCTTGTACCACAAAAAGGTGTTTTGTTTTAATTTTAGCGCGCAGGTGTAAAATCTGGCATATATACAAGACATTTAATTTAGTTAAAATTCACCGCAGTTAGGTTTGCAATTACATACCTTGTGGCTAATTGGAAAAGATCTTTTCGATCTAAAATCTCAGTATCTGTCATACGTTTTGCCAGCTTACCGGAAACTTATAGGTTGGCCATGCTTTTTGGTAACTGTGTAACTTGCACAAACACATTGGCTGTGAGGCACCAAAGCCAAATCATTTTATAATTGTCTGGTGTGAGGAAAGCTCTAAGAAACATCAATTTGGTTTTGCTGAATAATTACTTAAAAAGTAAATTTGATTGATTACCTCTGTAAATGCTTTGTTGCCAGCTGTAAATGATCTTTACAACGTCCGTAGCAATGCTCTATCTGTAAATTGTAAGCCAAACCGATATGTGCTTCGGCAGCTCCTTTAAGCCCAGGCAGGTAGTCGGGATGTTCTTGAAGCAATTTGCCGAAATCTTCAATTGCATCTGGATACATGCGTATGGTCTAAAGTAGTATTTGCAATACAAAAAGCAACAATTAGGGAGGAAAAGATAGAACAAGGAAGATATTATTTGTATTATTTTAAAAACACTCTTATATTCTTAATGAAATCGATTTAGCTTTCTAACAATTTTAATAAAAATTTTAAAATACCTCACTTTTTTTAGCGTAGCCATTTGTAACTTTGGATCCCCAGATCCAATTCTAAAATTCGTATTTGCGCAATTGCTGACATGACTGTAATGCTAACGAATAGGCTTCCAATTGCATTTGCGTGCGTACATTCAGCTCAAGTGCTGGCGCATAATTTGGTTGTATCGTTAGCACACGTTGTAGTTGATCACGTGCAGCAACAAATTGGTCAAGATTACAAAATCGTATAGCATCTATTAACAGAAACCTCATTAGCATTAAGCTCTAATAATTCATTTGCATAAAAATCAGTGGGATTTGTTAGAGCTGTCCACCAAGTTTCTGCTGCTGAATTATAGTTTTCACAATAAATTTTACATATCCATTTATAAGCGTAAACGTCAATCGGATAAAATTCGATCAAGCGGCAGGCATAGCTTAGGCAGTTTTCTATATCTTTTTGTTTGAACAATAATTTCAAATAACGCTTATAACATTGCAAATGTAAATTTAGTTTTTCGTCTTTAATAACTTCTTCCAATGCTTCTTTGAACTAAAGATAAAAAACGGGTTTAAATATATCAACAGCTTTATAAGTTAATTATTTTTACCAACTGTTCATCGCCTTCACTAACGTTCAGTTCCTGACCAACCCAAATTTGTGCCACTTATTTAAGTGCTGCCTTTTGACGGGTCTCATTAGCGTGTTTTGATTCTTTTTTAAAAATGTCTACACAATTTTGTGTGACTGCGGCAGTTGATGAAACTAAAAACAGCTTTTCGTAGTAATCATTATATCTTTCTCTAGAATAAAAATAAGTATCATTAAAGATTAACAAATTAGGCTACGCAACAAGTCGACAAAATCAATGGGAAATATTCAAATTAAATATTCATTACATATGGCTTCCCAGGACCTAAGCAATAAAGTGACCCCGACAGCTTCAAGCTATTTTTACCACGCCAATCTTGAATTGGGAAGAACATTTTAATGTAGGTTACTGAGGT
Source organism: Meiosimyza decipiens (assembly GCA_963680825.1). Taxonomy (NCBI): domain Eukaryota; kingdom Metazoa; phylum Arthropoda; class Insecta; order Diptera; family Lauxaniidae; genus Meiosimyza; species Meiosimyza decipiens. The sequence goes on along the minus strand of OY804259.1, from coordinate 89,371,850 downwards.
TTGAAGAAACCAATACATAAAGAACAATTTAGTACTTTAAATTATTTATAAAAATTGAAATCGGAAAGCTTGCAATGGAAATCATCAACTTACGGCACCAGCTCCAAAAGTTGTTCATAGATCTTGGGTAACTCCTGAACAGGTGCACAATTGGCTAAACCTTGCAGTGCAACAGTTGGTGCCACCGGTGAGTATTCAACAGCTTTGCGTAAATGCTTTTCGGCCTAAAACAATCAATTTTAATACGTTGCAGTCGTTCTATAAATAAATCATTACCTCAGTCTTGTTGGAATTTTGATATGCTGCGCCAAGTAACAAATGTGCCATGCAGTAAAAAAAGAATATATTAACAAAATAAATGGAGTTTATATAAATTTATGTATGAGAATACAACCTTTATAATACTGCTGCATGAATCTATGTCTGAATACTTGCTGTCTGGATAAACAAATCTTGCAGAGCATTCAGAACGATGTAAAGAAATTTAGGCTTTGTTCGCAGAGGCATCGCGTTTGATACATTTTCGCTGTTGAAGCAATGGAGTGGAGGACATTTTACAAAAAAACGGATTTCTAGACTGTTTTGATTTCTTGCTGAAAGGTGCTAAAGCAAACTATATACAAAATCCAGAGTATCGGCAAATGCAAGTCTGCAGGTTTGCAGTTGTTTGAAATCTCGTATCGCTCCAATTTGCTTGAGGATATTGCCGAGCTAAATGTGATACGTGATGTTTACCAACAACATTTGGATGCTACTTCAACACAATCATATGCAATGCTGGTCTATTTATTAAAAGAAGAAGTACCAACGAACTACCTAATGAGGTGTTAAATGTTTTACGTGATGGTAAATGAAAAGATGAATTATTTTACAAAATCAACCAGAAACTCAGAACTCTTATTCTATAAATACTCAAAACTGCATGAGACGCATCATTGCTAGAATTTCGCTTTAATTCACATATACAACTATGGTGCACATCATGTTTGACACGATTCGTTGCATTCTTTCAATTTGCTTAAAACTTCGAATGTGGGCGTAACTAAATGGGCAGATCTTGACGGTAAAAGAACGGCATAACAAATTTCAAATTCCCATAAGCGATCACAAACAAATTCAATACTAATGTGATGATAATGATGGCTTAGCTGCTTCATTTTAAATGGTCAAGACGAAAAAAAAAGTAAGTATACCAGCAAAAAGATGAAAAATCAAACTACAAAATTTAGAAGAAAATTTGGCATAGTTTTCATCATTACCTTCGGGTACTGCCACCACATTTAGCTTGAAAAGACTAATTCATTTTTCGTATTGTATTTATAAATTACATATTTATTTAAAAAACTTATATTTACGTATAGACATTTCTTTTTGTTTTTGTATTTATTAAAATGAGTTTAATTTAGATACTATTTATTAAATAGGTATGTGTGCGACTATCGTGATTATTCATCAAAAATTGTATGCTGTTCTTTTAAAGAAGAATAGCAAAATATCGAAATTATTATGTATTTATTACTAAAACATAGATTCAAACAGAATAAGCTTGCTCCTGTTTTTAAAGATGAGGCTTTGTATTGAATTTTCTGAAGTTGTCAATATCCGATTAACCAGAATATGCGAATGCGTTAGGAACTTTGAACTATGAAATATAAATTGAAACATCAATTTGGTTGTTTTAAGTAAAAATATTTATATAATTTTTTTTTTCAAATTATTAACATGCAAAGTTTCAGCGTAGAAGAAACTTTTGAACTGCCTTTTAGACAATGATTCTATTAACTTACCGATGCGATTGCAAAAGTTTTCAAGCCAAAATTTGCATGCTTATTATTTATTAGATAAATTATTTGAAACTTAACTTAAATTTAAGTGTAACGACACGTCCAGAAATGTTAGATTCGCAAAATCTCTTCCATACCATTGTTCATCAACGAAAAATGTACAATCGTGCTGCCTCTACAAAATATGCCGACATATTCGTCACAACCATCTATTTTCCGCAAGATTTTTTTGTCCAGACAGCAATTATTCAGACATTTTTTCACAACAAAAAAATCCTACATCTGCTGGAGAAGTTTTTTTTATTTTGGTTACACTAAGCGAACGCAGAATGTGTAAACTAGACCATCTCATTTCTTTGATTTATAAGATGGTTTAAAGGCTTATTAAACCTTTATATTAATCTATAATTTCTGAAACATTCAAAAAGTTGTAACGATAATATCTTAATTCTTCTATGCTTTCTTTGATGTCATCTAAGCTTCTATGCGTTAATTTTTTCTTCGGTGCTTTATTGTACACAGAGAGATTCCAACGTCTTGCCAATTCTTTTATTGTTGAGACATCTATGATTCTATAGTGCATATAGCCTTCCACTGATGGCATTTGGTCCCGTAGAAAAAGTCTATCCATATACACAGAATTTCCTGCAAGAGGACAATGACCTTTTGGGACGTGTTTCTTTAAAAACTCCAATATTGCTTTCTCGCCAATTTCCAAAGTAACTTGAGACTGTAGGCATTTTTCTACCAATCCAGATTCATTGTGATTTTTGATACACCACTCATTCATATTATCCAATATTTCTTTTGGATGCTTTATTGCAAAGCAGGGTCCTTCGAATATTATGTTGAGATTTTTGTCTGTTATCAAACACGAAACCTCAAGAATTTTGTCTTTTTTTATGTCAAGACCAGTCATTTCCAAATCCATCCAAACAATGTTAGCACACGCAACCTCTTTTCCCATTTTGATTGATTTCGATTGACTACAAATTTTTCTATAACTTCTTAAACAATTTTTGAATAACATTAAAACAATTTTTTAACTTTCGATAAAAATTCACGAACACATGGCAGTTGTCCAAGAATGATAGAATACAAAATTACGCATTCCGAGATTTAAAATGAAATTCTTGTGCGCATGTCCGTCATCTGATAGATAATTACGGTTGCATTTTCTATTATTGCATAGACAGCGTTTACACGTGCAAACTCTTCAAAGAAAGTTTTCCTGTCTGTAGGCAAGAAGGGAAAAACGAAAGGGTGGTGTACAGAATTTGTCGTACACGCGAAATCCCTTTCGTTCTATTCTTTAGCTGATATTATGCTTTGAATTTACGTTTGTTGTGGCGGGTTGACGCAGTAATTGCTTTGAAATTTTCTTGCACAAACAAATTCTAGTTTCCGTGTGTAAACGCAAAAGAAATTCACAAAAGAGAATAGACAAGAATTTCTCAGACCGAATTTGCTCGTGTAAACGTTGACATAACAAATATATATCAGGGCTGTCGAGTACTTTTTTCTCAGCTACATTCTAGCTCATATGAAACTATGTATTATTTTTTTTGATGTTTTCAATTTTAATATATGGTTCATTATTTTTATTATAATTTACTATTTCATAATAATTTTTCTACAAAAATTGTGAGAATACGTAGATCTTGTGTTACGCAATGAAAAACAAGTTCAAACTCAAGTGATTGTGTTATGAAGTTTTCGGTTTCTTCTATAAAAATTTTGATCTAACTCCTTATAAAAAGTCTTATTCTAAAATACATTCCAGCTCTCAAAATCAATTTTTAACCTAAATACTGCTGCTTAGATCATCATCACACAAATTGTTAATATTTCAAAAGTGCTTGAGTGCACACACTTCTGATATAAAATTAGCTTAATCTATGAAATATTTAGGAACGGGCTTATATGACGTCGCAATATAGAGAAGATGCGTAATCTTGTATTCCATCATTCTTGCCATGAATCTCGCAAGCTGTCAAACTCGTATAAACTCATCTCTGAAAGTGTTAGACGTCATGAACATCCGAATGTCAAAATAGATAGCCAGGACTTAACAATATAAAAAACTAATACACTTTGACAATTCGTTGTAGAAAAAGGGGTTTTGGTCGATAAGCTGATTCATTTTGACTTTAAATCTACTTTGGAAGAATCAGCATTTTTTCGCAGAAACTTATACTATTCAATCATGATTCCTGCCAGTTGTCCACCTTCTTAATGACGTACAGACCATCAAATTTTTAACAAATTATTCGTTAAGCACTTTGACCAACAAAAAACTATGTGGAATTTGATGAGAATATGACCATGTGAACGTTCATCAAATTGGTGGTTGAATTATTTGATGGAAAACAGAAAATTTTGATTTTCAGCTTGACAAACAATTTCACCAACAATTTGATAGTGTGTACGCTCATACATTGTTGGCCAATGTCAAAGAATATTCTTTGGCCAATGTGTTCTAGCTTTTCCTTAATAGTTGAATATATACATATGAACTTACAACCAGTAAGTATTGCTTTATTTTAACAAACGTTTGTAGCAAAGAATCAACATCTCTGAAAAAACGAAACGAAATAATGTCTGATACAATTTAACATTATATGTGCGTTCAGAAGCATATTATAGTATATTCAATCTTGGATTTAACCGCATATAATTTATAGAGAGCTGGCAGCACTTTCAATTTGACATTTAGTTATTAGATTTTGGTTTCCTCGAAAAATATCAATTCTTAGCTTGTTTACAATATTTTAGAATTGAGCTGTGTTTTAAATATTTGTTATATTTTTCTTGAAATTAAACGATAAGGTGCAGTACAGATATGGCTTTGAACTCTAATCAGCCAAGTACATCGAAGGAATCATTTGAAGATTTTTACACAGAAGTAAGTTGAATAACCTCATGGTCGCACTCGAAGGACTTTATTCCACATAGTACGTACGATGCATGAAAAAATTTATTCGAAAATGATGAATTATTACTATTGAATTTATTACTATTTAATATATGGTGAATATTTTCGCAGGTTAAAGAAATTGAAAAACGCGATTCTGTATTAACTTCTTCTCAACAAATTGATCGTTTACTTCGTCCAGGTTCTACATACTTCAATCTCAATCCATTCGAAGTGCTCCAAATTGAACCGGAGTCTACGGTTGATGTCATAAAGAAGCGATATCGCACACTTTCAATTTTAGTGCATCCGGACAAAAATCAGGACAGCAAAGAGCGAGCCCAAATAGCGTTTGATATTATAAATCGCGCGTGGAAAATCTTGGAGAACGAAGTTACACGAAAAAAATGTTTGGGTGTATATGAAGAAGCTAAAGAGCGTACTGACCATATGGTAAGAAACAGAATCACTTGAGTTTTTTATGCATCACAGTAAACTTAAAATTTTATAACACATGCACTTGATTTTTTCCCTCAATTTAAAGGCTACTTTAATTTTCCCACTGAGTAGTACATGTGAAAATTGACTTACTGCACACCATGTGATAGGGAAAACAATTAAAGAAATAAAAAATTTAAAAGTACTTTGGTTTTTTGACGGTCGTGGCACGTTTGAATTATTGGAAACGTTTCAATGTAAAGTTGTTTTTTTAGTGGCCAAAATTTAAACTCTAAGGATAACGAGAAATCTTACACCTCTATTATGCTAACAACTCAACTTAAGTTGAATTATATAAAGTCATCTCAACTGATCTTTTTTGTCGTTACATATGTATGCATTAGTTTGGGACGTAGCGTTGCATATCTCATGGTCATTACCTTCCGCAAAATTTTTTTTATCTAATAATACGGCCGGTTGTGAGATGCCGACAAAAAAAAATTAAATTCCACCTATAAAAAGAGTACTTATTGTTAGGTAATGCTTAAAATAATTTGGTATTTCACCATGTCAGTGTAGATAAGATCTAAATGTAAAAAGAAATTGCTTCATATCGACATATTTCATCTAAATTCATTAAGAATTTTATTGAGAAGTTCCCGGGACGCATTTCACGAAACAGCGATGTCAGTTGGCTACCGAGATAGTGCAATTTGACTTCTCTGAGCTTAACTCAAAAGTAAGGTATATGCCAATAAGCCAGCAACAATTCAAGACCAAGGAAGTCATCTTAAATTTGAACAAACAGATTGATATATATTCTGTCCAAGCGTATTGAACATTTGGGCGATATTATCTTTTATACATAATTGCTATTGATCAATAAAACATTATTCAATAAAAAAAATCAAATTATTATTATTTTGTATTTACCATTCTCATGGTAAAACCTTTATTGGTCCACCCTTTACATTCGAAAAATTTTCGGCAACAGATGTCATGAAGTTTCTTTTTTTTCCTTAGTACAATCAATCCAACGTTAATAAAGATATGTATATATTAACTATTCAAAATTTTCAAATTTTCGTGGTCTTTCTGCAGAGTGATTAGCTATAAGTTTATTTAGGTCGCCAGTAACAGTTGGCACAGCAAAAATACTAAGACTCTTTTTTGTGAAGTATATTATTCGCTCACATTCCACCTTCAACGTTTTTGTTAATTCTCATGTATGTATATGAGTAGTACTCGTATGATAGTTTTTGCACCTCAGTTTTCACTCAACTATCAGAAGAATTAAAACATTAGATTGCACAATTTTATATTATCTAAACTAAACTTATTTCATTCACAATGCAGATAGCCGAAAAAAAGAGGAAACTCAAAAAAGAATGCAAAGGGTTTGAAACCATACCCGAAGACGATCCCGAAAAGTATAAACATGCTATTTATGTTATGGTTATGAAGCTTTTTGCTGACATGGAACGCAGACGACAACAACTTGACCAACGGGATCAAGAAGAGCGAAAGCGAAAACGTGAAGCCGAAATAGATGAAGAAGATAAAAGAAAAGCCGATAAAGAGTGGCAACAAAATTTTGAAGAATCACGTCAAAGTAGAGTTAATAGTTGGCATGATTTTCAAACAGGAGCAAGCAAATCAAAGAAAAGTAAAAAACAAAAGAAAATGCATGGCATGTTTGTGCCACCTAAGTTTAAACCAGAATCACGATGAACATGAATTCTTTATGTTAAAACTTTTGAAAAGTATCGTTTAATTTTTATAGCTTTTACTTTCGTTTTAGTTCAACAAATATTGCAACACACATGTCTCAAATTTCTGATTTAAATAGAAGTACATATACACTAATATCATTTTACACAAAAAATGTTCGTATAAATACATGCAATAAAATGAAATGTAAACATTTGTAAACTAGCAATTCATATTCAGTGTAAAAAATTTCGTAATATTTTTTTTTAATATAACTTTATTAAGCAAAAATATAAAATCAGACAATTGAAATAAATTTAACATTTTACATTCCTGTATATAAACTCGCTGTGAATACAATATCACGTTTGATAGCATTAGAAGCTTCTTCCATCTTGCTTTGTAAAGCTGGATTACCTATACGAATAGCAGCAGTTTTAACGTCTCGCAAAGTTTCGTCCAACTGCTGTATACAACGCACAATTATGCCTTCTTGTACATCAGTGAGTTTCATGATTTCAGCAAAAGGCTAGATTTTTTCATTAAAAACAATTTTAAAAATTATGTATTAAAAATTACCTTATTGCAAGCCCATTCGTAAACAACTTCAAGCAATCCAAAGTTGAGACGATCTTCAAACTCTACAACTGCTTGGTTACGCAGTTCTTCCGCAAAAATGATACTATTAATTTGTTCAAATTCTTTTACGCACTAAATTGAGTAAAGTAAAATACAATTACATACATCGCAATAGTAAGTAAATATAAAAAGTTTACTTTATTCAACTTCTCTGGTATTACTGGTTCTCCTTGTATTTTAGCTTGAAAAACTAAACCAGATAGTAAAGCAGCAATTTCAGCAGGTTCTAAATCGTTCAGCATATTACAAAGTATAAGCTCTGTAATTAATAACTCATTTTGGCCCATTTCACAGGCAACTTTTCCCTTTAAAGTAACTGGTTTAAATTTATGTCAGTTTGGGTAAACAAATATTATATTTTTTATTTTACCTTCGTCAAATTCATCGATGTATTTTAAAGCGCGCAACACTTTTAATTTGCTACAATAGTCCGGATATAAAGAAAGATTTTTTGAAGAGTTTTTAAATTTTAATTCCTCTATTCTACGTTGCAGTATTTTTCGGTCATAAACAATAGCAAATTCCTGTTCAAATCCTGCAATGTTAGTGTGAGGCAAAACAATATTTAATTGCCTCCACAAATGTTCAATGTACCGAATTTGTGCCATTTCATTTTCGTCACTGACATTTACTATTTCTTTTGACATATTAATGAATTTTAAAGTATCTGACTTTGCAATATAATTCTCATTTAATAATTGTAATTCAGAAACTGCTTTGACAACTGTTGCACCTGGTGTTGAATCTTTAAATCGTTCGATTTGTCTTTGTTCCCAATTGCGAATGATAACATCAGAATCAATCTTAAAAGTTGTTTTGGATATTTCATTTATATCAGCTGCTTTGATGTCAAGTATTGTATGCCCACTAATACCTTCCGGTTGAAAGTATTTATGTTGTGCAGTTAGAGAAATCATTTTAGAAAACATCTCACCACGATTCATGTTGTCCTAAAATGAACATAATCTTGTTAATATTATTTTATTTTGATATGATATATCTCATTTTAATAGTTATCATATCCAAGAAAATTCTATCACCTTTGCTTGTTCTTTAAATGGAAACTGATGATCTAGTACAAGAACTCTATATATGGTATCCTTCCCAGCAACCGATTTTATTGACAACAAAATACCTAATTTGTTGTAATGATGACCTTGTGTAACTATTACAATTCTTCCAGTTTTCAATTCTTTAGCAACTTTTGGCTGAGCAATTAGAAATTTCTATAAAATAGCACAAATGCATACGTAAAGAAAATGTGGTACATTAAAAAAAAAATATACCATTAAACGTTGTTTTTCACTAAGGTATTCATTAGCTAAATCGTAGAAGTGACATATCGGCTGTAAATGTTCACCAAGTTCAGGCATTTGAGAAAACTTATCCTGCGCTACTTTTAATTGCTTTTCTTGCATTGGAATTTTCTGCTTTTGATAAAATTCTTTAAAACTGTGTTGCATAATGTGTTCAACTTTAATACTCTCAATACGCAAACATGTAAGAATTACAGCATAACGAAGAATAAACTGAGATTGAAGTTTTTCAGGTTGACCCAAAATCATTGGCATCAAATCTGTTTCTGGAGGCATATTCGTTTTACACATGAGAATAACTGTACCATTTTCGTCATGCCCTCGTCTTCCCGCCCGACCGGCCATTTGAATGTATTCGCCTGGTTTTAAATTTCGAACTTCTGAACCATCAAATTTTCGATGCGAGTCAAACACAACAGTCCTAGCTGGCATATTAACGCCCATAGCAAATGTTTCAGTTGCAAAAAGTACCTTCACTAAGCCTAATTGAAAAAGTAGCTCAACAATTTCTTTGAGTATTGGTAAAATTCCACTATGATGCACGCCAATGCCCCTTTCTAAAGAACATTTCATAGTAAGAACTTGTGGCAGCATACGATCTGGTGGTTTTAACTTTTGCAAGCACTGTTGAAAGAATTTCTGTACAGCTCCTTTTTCACGATTTGTATTAAGGTCAACAGACTGCATAGCCTATACAAAAAGGAAATAATTGATAAATTTTGAACATAAAAAGAAATTATCATTACATTATTCAATAATATAAATGGAAATATTTTACGTATCGCTACCTGTGCATTGAGATCGCAGCGATTGCGAGACAAAGTAAACGCCACTACGGGCATCTTTTGGTTGCGCCTTAAATGATCTATGAAGCCACTCCAAATATTTTGATCCTGTTTTTTTGAAGCTACTGAACTTGGATTATTTTTAGATTTACTACCTTGCATTTCTTTCTTTCTTTCAACAGCCTTTTCATAGTTTTGATGTATAAATTTTCCATTCGCATCAACTAGTAAAAATATGTCATCTTTACTCTTACCTCCAGCCCCCGTATAGAGATAATGAAGTAGAGGAACAGGACGCTTTAAAGTGCTTATAACATAAACCTTTCGCTTTTTAGTACTACCAACCCAATCAGCTAGTTCCATGGTATTTGGAACAGTGGCGCTTAACATTATGATATTTACATGGTCAGGTAATAAAATTATAACTTCTTCCCAAACGTGTCCACGCTCTGGATTATTTATATAGTGTACCTCATCGAAGATAACATACTCAAGATCACGTGTTATATCACTACCACAATAAAGCATGGATCGCAATATTTCAGTGGTCATAATAAGGCATGTAGCAGTAGGATCAATTTGCAGATCTCCTGTAATAAGTCCAACATCTCTGAAAGTACTTTTAAAGTCACGATATTTTTGATTGGATAACGCTTTTATGGGCGAAGTGTAAATAGTACGGGTTAGATCACGTTGTGATAAAGCTATTGCGTATTCAGCCACCACAGTTTTACCTAAAATTCAAACAACAAAGAAAGTAATATATTTATCTACGTTGTAATCACGTGAATTAAATATACGGATATTGTAATAAAGAATGGATAACTTTTAGATATAGATATAATATAAAACTTGAATTTATTTTTATAAAGGCGTGGGACCCTATCCTATTATAGAGGTTGTCGATTAACAATTGGTCGAATAAATTTAATTTTTGGTATTGCCAAGCTCAGTCGACGTGTATGCTTTAATGTGAGTTTAGGGAATACTCTTGTGGACATTGTAGCGGGATGAAGTTAGCGTTAGTGAAGGAAAAATCGTTTAGATAGTGGATTGTTAAAATCTTTACTGGATTGACGTTAGGCAACAGTAGATTATCGACAAAGTTCGATTATCTATTATGAAATGATAATTATTTAAACAAGTGGCTATTTCTATTTGAATACTATTTCCATTGTTAACTAAAATATAAATTTGCAAAACTCATGCTTGAAAGTTATAAATTCTAAGCTAAAGTATACAATACCAGCAGATGTATGTGCTGCCACGAAAACGTACTGCCGCTCTTCAAGCTTTAAAATTGCCTGCTTTTGGAAAACATCCAACTCGAAAGGATATGACATTGCCGGACACGGTATTTTCTCGTTAAAATCAGTTATTGGTTGTGATATATCAACCATTTCTGCCCATTCGGTAGATTGAAATTTAGATCTTTCAGGAGCAGAAATATTCAAAACTGGTTTAAGATCAACTTTCATTATTTGCTCATCAACATCATTGAATTCAGTTGGGCAACTTAGTCGAGATTCTCCACCAGTTTTCATATCCGAAATACTTTTCTCCTCTTCATTTTGTGACATTTTAATCCATTCTTGTACATCTAAATTGTCCTCCAAATTCTTAAGCAAATTGACATTGTCTTCTCTAGATACAGAATCTTTTGAGCTTACACATTCGTCATTAAAATCAAAGCCACGCTGAAAACCTGGCGGTACTTTAAGTATTTTGGAGTGGATATCAAAGTGTAGATTCTTTATTTCTTTGGGTTGTTCGTCTAGACCGCCCGGCCAGAAAGGAAAATTCATAGCTGAACCGCGAGTGACTTCCTCTAAGAGACCAGGCTCACGACGCATCGAAGTGGAATTGTTAGCATTAGCACCAACATCATCCAGTGAAACTTCAATGAAATCTTTAATTTTTCCAGTAACAAAGTCACGTCGTGGCACAAGTTTTGTGCTGGCTGGACATCTTGGCAAGTGGAGAAGGCGGATTTCGTCGTATTTACGAGGTATTATTTCTGGCGCAGGATCATGAATTGAAATATCAGGAAAAAGTATATAATCTTTTAACTTCTTATTATTTTCATCAATTGAATTCATTTTTTTAAAATTAGCAACAAATAATTAAACAGCTGTTTTTGTATTAATTCCAGTGGTTTGACATTTTTTTGGGCAGAGATGGTTTCTAGTAGCGTTTTTCCAACCTAAATTATAATGCAGTGATGCCAATTACCCTTTTTCTCCATATTTTTTGAGCTACCACAATTGTCAAGATCAGTTGTTCGAAAGTATCAAGCCCCGATAATTTATATGCAAGTATTTTCTTTTACGATGTGAAAAAAAACATAAATAAATGGTTTGGTTCGCACAAAACAAATGCATTATTTTAAATACAGATTTTGCCAGATGTGAATTGGAGGATAACGGCAATGAAAATAAATTAAAAGGTAAATATTCAAAGTGAACGAATGGCAGTGTCTATTCACACTTCCCACAGTATAAATGTTATATCTTTTTTCGGACCAAAACCAGTATATTTACCCAAACATTTACAAAATAACTAAATTCTTTAGGAAAAACAGTATTTTTTTGCATAAAAGCAAATTAGTTACGGGGCGCTTCATTTCTATCACCTGAATCGTTTTCTTTTTCAATTTCAATGGTTAATTTGTACAAGGATTTGAATCCCGACCATTCCATGAATTATATTGGGACTGCCGCTCTTAACACTTGAGTCATGAGGGGTTCTCCCCATGAGGTGTACAAAGTTTAGTTTTTCTTATGCATTAAATTTCGCACACAATAGCTACGTTCAAAGACTGCCTATGATGGTTTTTGTCGTATTTTCTGGCTTTTCACCATTATTTCAAAATGGACGTTTCCTCCGGTTGTAGTAATTTGATTTGTTTTTTTTATCTACTGATTATTATTAAGTAAGACAACATAGTTTGATCGAGTCTTACAGTCATTAGCAGAAACCGATATTCATTCGAACTTACGACCATTACGATGATAAATTCTGCTTCTCTGATCTTGAACTGAAACAGTTTCTTTTAATTTATCCAACTATAAATTTAATAGCACTTTACCCATAGTTAAATAAATTTTAATAATAAAAACACGTTGTTTACCGGAATATATTAACTGCATGCTTGAAAAACATCGCTGTAATCTTGTAACAAAAATGGCGGCAAATTTAAAAAAAAACACCTTCATATACTCTGTTGACTTCGTTCAATCCACTATTACTTGAAAACTCATTTTTATTCTGCCGAATTCGATTCCGGTGCTTGCTCTCTGTAGGCAATTTTTTGAAAATTTTGTTTGTTAGAAGTGTTAGAAGTTAGAAGAAGTGATTTTTTGAATCGACCTAATAATGTACATAAAAACTGTTGACAACTTTTAAAATTTTATTGCATAAAATAACATCATTTATAAAATACTTAAAGACAATCGTTTGTTTACCCAAGGAGTCTCTTTATATGCAAGAAAAACAAAAACAAAGAAACAATCATAAAAAGTAGCCTATTTAACTTGTGACAACATATGGTGAAATAAACATTTGGAAAAACAGTGTCTATGATATAAAGACTGTGTGCCTATGATATAAAGACCGTTTACTTATTAAACATTTTTGTTCTGCTACTACGAGCAGAGGAAAAATCAAAGAAAGCGGCACTTAATCTGCGGAATCGCGGACAGTTGCATTTTGTGCGGAGTCATAAAAAAGTCGGAACACTGGCTAGTTATGCATGTAATTGAATTGTTCCTCAATCGAAAATAAGATAATAATCACCATGCAAATTTTTGCCTTCTTTTAATAGAAACTGAGCTATCCTTTTATAAACGAGTGTGATACTAGTGGAAGTTTTATTATTAGTTAAAATAAATTTTATTCACAACAATATATAAATTAAGTCAGTAGGAGCTGCGATCATGAATCGCAAAAACAGAGCTAGAGATTTTAAATTTTGTATAGCGCTTGCTCCAGAATCCCTGCGCCTGTTCGAAATAGCGATCCAATAGAAAAAACCACATTCTCTATTATTTTCTGACCGTGTTAAATCATCTTATGGAAGGTGCGCTTAGCATGCTCTACCAGCCGTAGATTTTTTCTGCAGAACTGCTCTTTCGTGGGTATATAAAAAAACCAAGGGGCGGATTTACCTAATAGGCAACATAGGCAGCTGCCTAGGGCGGCAAATTCTGACCGTTTACACTAGACAAAATGCTACTTTTAAGTGCGAAACTACTATACTTTTTACCCAAAAGTGTTCAAGTCTAACATATTGTTGAATATTCTTTTTTTTCTTTCCGTATGATGAAATCTAGCATATTTACAAGTATTTTTACGAAAATGAATACTGTGAAGTTTCATTTACCGGAACCTCGCGGTTTTGCAAAAAAACCCAAAAAAATCATATAAGTACACGGAGAGAAAAATGAAGCTCGAGTAGCATGAAAGTTCCCAATTAGCGGGCATGGCGGAAACTGACGCTTCACTATCGTAAATTTCATGCGTAAGTTCCCCCAATTCTTGCTTTTAAAGCGTAACCGTCTCCCCATGATTTTTCCGAACAAAGTGTCTATTAATAGGAAGCTCTGTTTACTACACAGCGTAAACGCGTGTCCTAAAAATATGAAGAAGTTTACGAAAAATTTGCTGTTTTGATTGATTTGAGAAACTTGAATAATGCTGACATCCGGGAAAAAGCAAAAATTTTACAAGAAGCATTCAATGAAGATTTGGAGACTTCATTGGATGATGAATTGATTCATTTCAAAGCATATCTTGCATGTGATCTGGATTCAAAAACAGTCACACCCATTGAAACTTTCAAATTTTTCAGAAGTAAAGATCTTGACGCAGTTTTTCCAAATGTCGACATTGCTTTCAGAATTTTTCTTTCCTTAGCTGTCACAAACTGCAGCGGTGAGAGATCGTTTTCTTGTTTGAAACGAGCTAAAAATTATTTTAGATCAACTATTGGACAAAATCGCTTGAATTCTTTGGCCTTGTTGACTATAGAAGCAGAAATTTTGCGTCACATAGAGTGCGATGAAATAATAAATGACTTCGCGCTTCGTAAAGCGCGACGTAAGAACATGTGACGCGAGCTACAAAAACATGTATAAACAACTGTAAATAAACATTGAAAACATTAGAATTAATTTCTCCTAATTAATCACTCTCACCTTTTTGAATTGTACATATTTTCCAAATGTACAAGTTCATGCATTTTCAAGGTCAATTCATTAATCAATAACAGAAATTAGGCTGCTGTCTGAGGCGGCAAAATCGCAACTGCCTAGGGCGGCAGATGACCTTAATCCGCCCCTGACACAACCATATTATTTGTCGTGATCGTCTTCAGAATAACACAAAGTATCTGTATTAAAAAATCGTTAATATCAATTGTAGCTCCTGTGCCATGCAAAAACACGTCTCGATATGAAATTTCTGAACTAGTATCACGATGATTTGTGTCGCTAAATGCCTGTTGGTATTGCAATTGACCTGAAAACACATTACATGTCCAATTCAACTCTCTTGTTTCGATTTCAAAATTTTTACAGCCGTGTGACCGAGCATATTTTGTATACTCACAATTGCGTACGTTTCGCCAACATCAAGACCTCCAGAGGCGTAGCATTTGGTCGTGAACTCAATAATTAATATGAAAGCGTTCTTATTTTTACCTGGCTCAGTATTTGGTTAGGTGCGCTTGTGCCAGGTTATTCCCTTTGTTGACTTCCAATATATTTTAGTAATATAAATAGTTAAATAATTTCAAATAATTTTGAAAGAAAACAAAGAGGGTTATGGTGATTTCAACGGCTTGTCCCCGGAACTTTTTTATAAAAAATATGAAGTATATAAGACTTTGAAACTCCAGCAAGATCAGGGTTGCCAAGTTAAAAATGATTAATTAACAACCTTCCAAAAAGACAAAAAATTGTTAAAATGCCAACATTTTTCTTTAAAAAGTTGATCTTTTTTTGGTCAGCAATATTAAATAATATACAATGTACTTACATAGTATCTTACGTTTGATGAGAAATGTGTGACTTCTTTTGCTAGTATAATAATATTTTTTGTCTCCAATCAACAGCCATTAACGGCTTTTACCTCTAACTAGGGCTTTAACATCCAAATACCGGCCTGCAGCTTCAATAATGACCACTTGGCTACTCTGAGCTAGATACAAAAATGTTTTCAGCACATTGAATTCCATAAATTTAATTGGACAAATGTTGAAATTTTCGATCTTATCTTGAAAAAAATATTCGAATTGAAAGATTAAAAAAAAATTACATTTTATTGCGGAGAATCCTAAGTTAAATACATATCTTCTAACTAATGAATTTCTGGAATAGTAGAAAAATCAATAACAATCAAACAAAAATCCGTTGTGAGCACTTGGACACCTCATATATTTAAACTAGGAACTTTTCTGGTTCCTTATATTTACGCACAATTTCAAGTGGTGATGAGAAATAATATTTTGAAGTTTCTTTGCTGCAAAGGTAATTCCTTGGGACTTAATCCAATATTTTCTCCTTTCGCTTACTTTAATTTTGTAAGTCAACGCTTACACGAGCAAATTCGGTCTGAGAAATTCTTGTCTATTCTCTATTGTGAATATCTTTTGCGTTTACACACGGAAACTAGAATTTGTTTGTGCAAGAAAATTTCAAAGCAATTACTGCGTCAACCCGACACAACAAACGTAAATTCAAAGCATAATATCAGCTAAAGAATAGAACGAAAGGGATTTCGCGTGTACGACAAATTCTGTAAACCACCCTTTCGTTTTTCCCTCCTTGCCTACAAACAGGAAAACTTTCTTTCAAGAGTTTCCTCGTGTAAACGCTGTCTAAGATAATGAATGAATATATTAAAAATCATTTCAAATTTTAATGACTTTTTTATTTTTGGAAGTTCATGAAGACTTGGTTATTTTGTTCTGTAAGAAATGTGTTTTTGGTTGGTTTCTGTCTTTTGTATTCTTTTTTTGTTTTAAAAAATTATTATCTCCTTGTTCTTCGATATTGAAAATATGCACAATTAAATTTAAATCGGAGAAACCCCGAAATCATTAGAGTTTGTTAAAAAATTTTTGGAATGTCTTCATTAAGTCTCAAAGATATTCAACTCTAAAAAAACATACGCTTCCTTTACGAAGGAAAGGAAGCAAACAAACAGACAGTACACTGCACACTTGTCATAACAGCTCATAAATTCTGATAATAGTGACACGCGACGACCACACGAAACATTGGGTTCTTATATTAAAGGCCTACATACATATGTACATATATCAAGTGAAAAACCATATGGACCAATCAGAATTAAGCAAAAAATAAACAATTAAAAAAGAGAGACAAAATATCATTGGTGAATATTAGCAAACAAGCTGAAGATTTTTGTTTTTACAAATGCTAAGTTTGAATTGGTTCTTTTTGAGAAAAACTCGAAAGATTTGTTTGCTTGATATTCGAATGAAGTTTATTTAGATTTAGTTTTAATTCATATGTTGATATTAATAGTAGTGCCAAACGAAATGCAATCTCTGAACAAAAGTTCCATAATTTCTTTAAATAATGGAAACATTCGCAAAGAATCGATACAATGTCCATATAATAATGAGATTAAATCATTCAGTGCAAACACAAATTATATTTGTTATGATTCAACTGAAGATGTATCGTCGTCAATAGAAAATTCAACTATGCAATCATATTTAAATTATCTTCAACAAGGTTTTCAACGCTTTAATCCAGACAATCATTATATTGGCACAAGCAACAACATAATAAATGATAATGATCACAATTTGTTTTTTTCCGAGGATTATAACAGTGCAAAATTGTTTAAAGAAATAAATTCGTTTACTAAGAATACACAGTATAATGAATTAGTTTTATGTAGCAATTTCGATCTAAAGGATACATCGAAACCCAGGGAGAAAAATAAATTAATTGACACATGTTGTTTCAGTTTAAGTGAAAATGGTAAGATATATAAGGCATTAGAAACAAAAACTCCTAGTTTGCAAAATGTAAAAAATAAGAAGAGCTTGCAATTTTGTCAGGAAAAAATAAACTAAAACATTATCACTGCCATTTTTAAACCCAGGTTCAAAATTAATAATAGCTTTTGAACATACATACACCATAGCTTTTGTTTATGTAAATATACTATATGTAAACAGGAAAAATTATTATTATTAATTATTAGCTTGGAGACAAAATGTACATTTTACGTGAAAAAAATATTTTTATGTTGTAAGTCCTTGCAATATAACGTTGGTTGACAACTAACAAAATATACACATTTTGAAAAACAAAATCGTCACCGAATTTTAACACATGATTCCTCGCCGAAATGCGTTTTGCTTTCAGTACTCATTTACATTTTCGACTCGAATCAACCGACTGATCCGCTATAGTCGGAACGGATTCGTCATTAAACAATGTAGGAAGTAGGCATATTCAGATCCGAACGCGATTTTTGAATTAATGATGTAGAAATTTCCGCCATTTCATGTTTTACTTTGTGTGAATCGAAAAGGTATCTAGTGAACTTGCCTTGTGAGAATAGCCCATGAAAACATAGTTTTTTGAATTTTCATATAATAAATAATTTATTGAAAACTTTAAATGCGTTTTCTGCAAATTCGCGTTTTTTGAGTTATGTCAATCTTGAAGTGTTTTTTTCAAAAACGGAGTTATCTTTGACCTCACCTCTGGTCAAAAAGCACCCAATTTTCGCTTAAAGCTTGTCCAAACCACTCCTTGAGTTTGTTTGAGTTAGGTTGCATTACCATAAATAACTCTCTCACTATAACACTTTGAAGTTTTTGCTTTGTTGGAGGTATCTATCATGCTCTCCCATACAAACGTATCCACTATTTTCTGATGCTAGACCGAACTATGTTTAGTATATATCTTAACTCTCTTAGTATTTGTCAATTTGTAGTATCCGTTTAAAATTTGGTTGTATTATCTCAAATCAGTACAGCGTTTTAAATGCTTTATTTATGTTGTCCGTGAACCTCGTGAATTTCTCCCATTTTAAATGCCAGGAGCAAAAACTAAAAATGTCAGTGTACCAAATTTAATCAAGTTAACTCGAATGGTCAAAACGTGGTATATCACATTTTGATTAAAAACTTTTTTTAATGTATTTATTTTGTTGCTATAAGTTTTCGCAGGAGTTAATTGGGTGGAATTTCATAATTGGACGTGGTGCCTTCCATAGAAGCAAAAAACCTTAAACGTTATAATATGTCCGTTCCTGTTGTAGTCAAAATTATTCAGACTTACAGAATTTAGTCCGTTCCTGTACTCAAAAATGTATACAAAAAAATATTTTCGACTTAATCCTGTAAATTGGTCCAATGCATAATTGGACGAGAACGTAGCTAATATCAGTCATAATGAATTCGGTAACATTTCTGTTGCTATTATCTTTCTATGAAGCAAAACTGGGGCGGTTTGCGCTAGTGAGCGTTGCACTTCCTACCCAACACAAAATTATTTCCTGTCCTATTAGAGAAATGACACGCGCAATTGTACCGTTTGACTAATATCCAAGGTTAAAATAACGTTTTATAAGACCAATAGTTAGTGTAATGGTAAAGGGTGTTTTTTTTAGAGGTTTGTTTTTCGAATAGAGATAAAACTGGCATTTTATGGTCAAATCTGGCAACTCTAATGTCATTTATGTTCAGTTTGGTTT
This sequence comes from Meiosimyza decipiens, assembly GCA_963680825.1. Classification (NCBI taxonomy): domain Eukaryota; kingdom Metazoa; phylum Arthropoda; class Insecta; order Diptera; family Lauxaniidae; genus Meiosimyza; species Meiosimyza decipiens. The sequence continues at coordinate 89,352,520 of OY804259.1, read as the reverse complement.
GCCATTTCATCATGAACAGGTTGACAAAAGAACAACGCTTGCAAATCGTGTAAATTTATTTCGAAAATAATGGTTCAGTTCGCGAAGTTTACCGCAAGCTCCGTCCATTTTATGGTCGACATAATCGTCCATCAGAGCAATTAATTCGGTTAACCATGGATCGTTTTCGCACTACGTTTACTCTATGTGATAATACGCATCCGCAGAGACGTCGAACAGTGCGCACCGAAGAAACAATTGCCGCTGTAGAGCAAAATGTTGAAGAGGACCCGAATGAATCGATTCGCCACCGTGCACAGCAATTGGAGCTTTGTCCATCAACTTTATGGAAGATTTTGCGCAAAAATCTTGGCTTGCGACCTTACAAGATCCAGCTTGTGCAAGAATTAAAGCCGCGAGACCATGCAATGCGTCGTGATTTTGGTGTATGGGCCGAAAATGAGATTGATCTCGATGCTGATTTTCATCGCAAAATTTTGTTCAGTGATGAGGCTCATTTTTGGTTGAATGGCTACGTCAACAAGCAAAATTGCCGCATTTGGAGTGAAGAGAATCCACATGAGACCCTTGAGACGCCATTACATCCACAAAAACTGACTGTTTGGTGTGCTCTATGGGCTGGTGGAGTCATTGGGCCATACTTCTTCCGAAATAATGCTGGAGAGTCAGTTACCGTTAATGGAGACCGGTATAGAGCCATGATAACCGACTATTTTGTTCCCGAATTGGATGGCATGAATGTGGATGAGTTGTGGTTCCAACAAGACGGCGCTACATGCCACACAGCGCACGTCACAATCGATTTATTGAAGGAAACATTCGATGAGCGCATAATTTCGCGGAATGGACCTGTCAATTGGCCACCAAGATCGTGTGATTTGACACCATTGGATTATTTTCTTTGGGGATATGTGAAGTCGCTCGTCTACGCCAACAAACCAGAAACGTTAGGGGACTTGGAAGCCAACATTCGTGGCGTTATTGCCGACATACGGCCCCATATGCTCGAAAAAGTGGTTCAAAATTGGACCTGTAGAATTGGCTTTATTCGAGCCAGCCGCGGCGGCCACATGCCCGAAATCATATTTAAACATTAATGGCATAAAATTATCCTTCCAATAAAGCCAAATTGATGGACATTAAAACGATTTTCTTGTGTTTTATTTCAATTCAAAGCTCTATACCTCTAAAAAAAACACCCAAGGGTGTTTTTTTTAGAGGTTTGTTTTTCGAATAGAGATAAAACTGGCATTTTATGGTGAAATCTGGCAACTCTAATGTCATTTATGTTCAGTTTGGTTTGCCATTTCATCATGAACAGGTTGACAAAAGAACAACGCTTGCAAATCGTGTAAATTTATTTCGAAAATAATGGTTCAGTTCGCGAAGTTTACCGCAAGCTCCGTCCATTTTATGGTCGACATAATCGTCCATCAGAGCAATTAATTCGGTTAACCATGGATCGTTTTCGCACTACGTTTACTCTATGTGATAATACGCATCCGCAGAGACGTCGAACAGTGCGCACCGAAGAAACAATTGCCGCTGTAGAGCAAAATGTTGAAGAGGACCCGAATGAATCGATTCGCCACCGTGCACAGCAATTGGAGCTTTGTCCATCAACTTTATGGAAGATTTTGCGCAAAAATCTTGGCTTGCGACCTTACAAGATCCAGCTTGTGCAAGAATTAAAGCCGCGAGACCATGCAATGCGTCGTGATTTTGGTGTATGGGCCGAAAATGAGATTGATCTCGATGCTGATTTTCATCGCAAAATTTTGTTCAGTGATGAGGCTCATTTTTGGTTGAATGGCTACGTCAACAAGCAAAATTGCCGCATTTGGAGTGAAGAGAATCCACATGAGACCCTTGAGACGCCATTACATCCACAAAAACTGACTGTTTGGTGTGCTCTATGGGCTGGTGGAGTCATTGGGCCATACTTCTTCCGAAATAATGCTGGAGAGTCAGTTACCGTTAATGGAGACCGGTATAGAGCCATGATAACCGACTATTTTGTTCCCGAATTGGATGGCATGAATGTGGATGAGTTGTGGTTCCAACAAGACGGCGCTACATGCCACACAGCGCACGTCACAATCGATTTATTGAAGGAAACATTCGATGAGCGCATAATTTCGCGGAATGGACCTGTCAATTGGCCACCAAGATCGTGTGATTTGACACCATTGGATTATTTTCTTTGGGGATATGTGAAGTCGCTCGTCTACGCCAACAAACCAGAAACGTTAGGGGACTTGGAAGCCAACATTCGTGGCGTTATTGCCGACATACGGCCCCATATGCTCGAAAAAGTGGTTCAAAATTGGACCTGTAGAATTGGCTTTATTCGAGCCAGCCGCGGCGGCCACATGCCCGAAATCATATTTAAACATTAATGGCATAAAATTATCCTTCCAATAAAGCCAAATTGATGGACATTAAAACGATTTTCTTGTGTTTTATTTCAATTCGAAGCTCTATACCTCTAAAAAAAACACCCTTTACAAGTAATTAAATGCAATAGAAATAAGTTTAAATTTTAATTATGGAAAAAAAATTACGTACGGTGGTCACCAAAGTCGCGACATATCACTTACCCGCAATCAGGATTCTAAACATCAGGTCCAATTTTCGAACATAAGCTGTAATCCCAGAAAATGAACGCGAACCGCTAAAATTCACATCAATAGGCTGGTAAATGAGCAAGATGAGTTAGATGAAATGGGCTGAACAATGTGAAAATAGTTCAAAGAATCTTGGTCAAACATTCAGTTGATCTCAAGGCGCAAAGATTTCACAGCGAATTCATTTGAGGAAGTTTTTTTTGACGCAGCCGAAAAAGATGTGATATCAGTAAAATCTATGGTTATAAGTTAACGAATATCAAATCCCGTTTACCTTAAATCAGCAAGAAGTGGCAGATTTAATAAAAAAGCCCTAAGTTCAGTTTAATAATAATGCTCAGGAACTTTGATTACCCGGGGCTGAGAAACTTGACTGTAAATGTGAAGCATGGCGGATATCTAGAAATTTTGCCGTATGGTTCCACTTCTGAAAGCAAAAGAACAACCTGACCAAAGAAAATCCTACCGGTCTATTTCTCTATCTCCTGAAGCCAATATTTTTGAGTCGCTACGCTTACAAGTCACCTCAAGTAAGTTCGATATCAACGCGGCTTCCAAAAATATCATAACACATTCCATTGATTTGAATGTCACCCATTTCCATAGAAGTGGTGGCATAAACAAAACAGGTCATGTGATCAAACAGTCCTTGTTGCTTGGGATCTATCAGCACTACTGAAAATAGTCGAGAAGTGGCACGTAATTTATGTGTGCGGCAGGCAATCACACATTGAATTAAGAATATTGAAGTCTAACTATAGATGTTTTACAGAAAGTGCCGTACGTTGTCACCCCCGATAACTTAGAAATATAACGCTAGGCAATTTACCACAAAACTCGTAATCGGAATCTCCTTCTAAATTCACAAGCGCTGACATAAAGTTACATAGCGTTAACCCAGTGGTACAGACACAAATTTATCACTTTTGAATAAGCAAAATCTTTTGATCACTCTCTTGCAGTGGCCGAAGATAAACTTCGAGTGATGGATGTACTTTAAGACCCAAACTGCCAAACTAAACCTTTCGCAGTTAAACGATTCAATAATCAAACCACTAAAATATTTTGACTGATTTTTTTTAATGGTAATGCCCTCGACCTTAGGCCTGGAGTTGACATCAACCGTATATGGGCAAATTTAAAGAGCTTGATCGACGATACCTGCAGTCCTGTTGTTAGATTCCGGCGCAAAAGAAATCTGACAACGCCTGAACTAGATGGGTATAAATATTTAACCAGCACGCTGAATCTTGACAGCGTTTTTGATTTGTAAACTGACATGACTATTGATTCCTGCTTACTTTATAAGTAGGTACAAAATAGGATCTTTTACACGAAGCAGATTAGTTAAAGTCTAAAAATAGCCATTTACAAAATTTTGTGGCTAAGCAAAAACAAAATTATTTATGGTCTTTTGTAATTTAAGTTACCTTACGTTATCGACTTTGATTAAATATCAACGAAGTACCTTCGCGTCCTCAAAAACCTATAAATGCCCTCGATTTGAAGTTAATTGCCTGTAAATGTAGACATTGAAAAGTAAGGACCCGTTCTTAATCAATTTTGAAAAAGTAACACGTTACAGGTTGAACCTTTTTAGTCAATCAGGGTAAGAACTTAAAGTTTTTCTGAACGTACTCGATATCGTCTGATGATCTGTAAAGCTTTTGTTTTATTTTTATCTGCTTTAAGAAAAATTCGTCTCCAAATCAACCAACAATTTGGAAGTTAACTGCAACTATGCTAGTTGTAGTAAGAATAAACTGGAGTCAGTAAATCGCAAAGAACGAACAGCTTTTACAAAGGAACAAATAAAAGAACTAGAGGCCGAATTCTTGCACTCAAATTATTTGACACGATTAAGAAGATACGAAATTGCCATAGCCTTAGATTTAACAGAAAGACAGGTAAATAAAAAATCTTAAGTTGGAGGTGCGCGGCATCTGTTCCTGCATGCCTTACATGCTAAGCGAATGCTCTGTACCATCAAGCTGCTTCGCAGATGACAAAGAATCAGTATACACATAGTTAATTTATTTTCAGGTAAAAGTTTGGTTTCAAAACAGACGCATGAAGTGGAAACGAACAAAGCTAGAAGAGCAATTGTGACCATATCGAAATAAATGTTGTTTTGAATATTATAATTTTATGTTTTAAAATTTTTATTGGAAATAATTACATTAAAAAAAAAATTATTTTACAATGATTAAATTATAGTTATACTTATGCTTCTATTTTTTTACACCTCTTTTAGGTTTTAGCTCCTTAAAAGCAGTAACTTGCAAGGATTTTTTTGCCTTAGAAGCAACAGTTTTTTTTGCAACTTTTTTGTTGGGTTTTTGGATTCCTCCTAAATGTGGTTTACGCTTAGTTAGCTTATCGAAACGATCGACTTTTGATGCCTGTGTGGGTTTTTTTAAAGCAGATTTTGATATCTTTATTGATTCAACTGAAGTAACATTAAAGTCGTCATTATCATCATCCGCTTCTTCGTTATCAGAATCTTTTTGAAAACCGTAATTTTCTTCGTCTGATGTCACATCATCATCTTCGCCATCATCGTCGTTTACCCGCCAATCTTCATCTTCCGAATCCTCATTGATAGTATTTCCAAGTAAGTCTTTTAATCCAACATCGCGTTTGGGTTTTTTCATAGCTTGTGGTGGAGTAATTTTTGTTTCTGTTAAATTTTGAAGCTTCTTTTTATTTTTTAGCTGTTCGCTTTTATTGGATTTCGTTGAATTTGACTTAAGCTCCACTGTTTTCTTATCGGGATTAATCTGCTTTGGCATTACCACAACATTTGAAAAGTCAATTCCCAAATGAGCATATTTCTTTTTAAGTTTTTCTATTTTTTTTAACTTTAATTCAGTTCGTTTTTGATAAGAATCTTCAGACCAATCATTGTGTTGCTTGACTTTACGTTGTATTGCTGCACTTTTGCTAGATATATAAATATCCTTACCAGCCTAAAAGAAAACATGTCATACGCATACAATAAAACATTTTATTTAACTACATATTTCCAAAAAATAGACCAAAAGTGTAACTAAAAAGGAAATGTATTGGCCCTAAGGGTACCATTGCCTATTGTTTTTACCCAGCAATATACGTTCAACACATTTCAGCGTTGCCAACTGGCCGAAACTATCAAGCAAAAAAAAAAGGTCAAGATTTTTCCTATAAGTTGGTATGAAAAATTAATACAGATTAATTTTTAAGTTTTATATATCGTTAGAATTACTGATTAAACTTTATTTTTGATCGTTGAAATTAATGTTGTTCCTATAGTTATACATACATATTTAAATCTATCGATATCACTATAGAAAATGATATTCTGACAGGAGTGCTCATATCACAGATAGAATGCTTTCGGAAGAATTCAAATTCGTATTGTACTTTATGAAAACTTCAAAGAGCTAGAACTGAATCTTATTTTCTTTAAGGATTAGAAATCAATGTATGTACCTAAATTAAATAGGAAGTTAGTTTAAAATTTTTAACTTAAATTAATTTCAAATATTTATTACGACCAGTTTCTCGTGATAATGATGATCATTTAGATCATAAATCTAAAACAGTTCTACTTAGTAAAACTTTCCTTAGGAGAAATATAGATAGTTTACAACTTTACTAAAACTGTCTAAGCTTGACAAAAAAAATGTTCCCTAATGCAACAGTCCATGTATGGACGATAACGGGATATTATATTTTTGCAGAAAAATTTTAGTCAATAGGGATCTCATGGAATTTCCTTTATTGTAACATCCTTTGGCCTTGGTACCTTACGGTAAATCTCGCAGAACTCACCTTATTTTTAACTTTGCGAAGTGTGGTCTTAAAATAGTTGAAGCGTTGTTGATCTGGCGGAATATACGAAGCTTTCACAACTCTCTTAAACATTAAATAATTATTCATGGTCTCGGCAGCCACCTGTGCAACCTCAGGATATTCAAATTCAACAAAAGCAAAACCCTTGCTTCCTCCAGTTCGTTTCGAACGCACTAAACGCAATCGTGTGACATCTCCAAACTGCTCAAAATATTTTTTAATTTGCTCCTCAAAGAATCCGTGTGGTAAATGTTTGATGAAAATAACACCACGTTTTTTATCGGCCCTCTGTACTTGTTTCTTGATCTTTTTGTCAAGCTGTAGATATAGTTGTAAGTCTTATGTATTATATGTGGGATTAGGGTTTTTCGTTGCACATACCTGTCCAGAAATAACGGCAGTTGGATTTTCATTTTTGGATTGGGCTTTAGAAGCTTTTTCTGGTTTTACTTTCTTAACAGGTGGCATTGTTAGCAATTTTTTTCAAGTGATTTAATAAAACCTTTTAATTTATATTGAATTGAAAACGTATATGAACTAGGCAAATTAAACAAACTGGGCTAGCACATGTGCAAATTGAAAGCACGGAAATTTGACAGTACAAAAACAACTACTCCACCAGTGCTGCCGCTCACTATTTTTAAAAAAAGGTACTATTGAAAACTCAATTGTGCCTCTCGTGCTATTCATCATCAGACTAATTTTTTTGGTGTCCTATGTTTGAAATAAGCTTTTATTTGCTCATCAATATTAAAATTATTATTAACTAACAATTTTTTTTATTGAAAATTCTTCCTGAACTAATGCAAATAAATATTTCACCTTCCCTAATGATTTGCTCGATGAGAATAAAGCCTACGCCAAAATAGACGTGACGAGACATAAAGACTAAAGACTTAACCAAAATAGACGTGACGAGACGATAGCAGCAGAACGAACGTTGGCACTCGTTACGTCTGTTTTGACATATAACACAAAATGTTACGCTAGGCACGAATCAATACAGCTATTATGACGAGTAGTGACGGTTTCAAGTTCGGTTCTTACGGAGCAACACGTCTCGTCAAAATGTTTCGTTCACTTTGGATCAGTTACGTTTGTTTATTTTGGTTATTAACATTGGCTTACATATACACGAACTTACTCGTTGCGTCTCGTCACGTCTATTTTGGTTTAGGAATAAGTTCGAGCACATATAAGTTGATAGCTAAAATGAGCGTGTGAAACTGATCGGAAGTGGACGATGCATTTTGACGAAACGTGTTGTTCCGTAAGAACCAAATTTCAAACCAACATGCAACAAGTGCAAGCATTCGTTCAAAAGACAGCATTTGGCATCGCGCCACTTTTGAAAGGAGTGTGCACTGATATCTACCATCATTCTTAGTTTGCCCATGATTTAACTATTAAAGCTCTCGCAAGCTGTCAAACTCACATCTGAAAGTGTTGAACGTCAGAAGACTGTAGTGTCAAAATTGATATCCAGTGCAAAACTCGAAAAAAAATTTAATACGATTTGATACTACACTCACTTTTGGAAGAAGCAGCATTTTATTTTTGTAGTAACCTTATATAGTTGAATAATGGGTTTGCCCAAATGAAAAATTATTCTCTTTTTCATAAATTTTACTACACACCAAATATCTATCAAATATGATTTCGCAAGCTGTCAAACTTATACCTGAAAGTGTTGAATGTCAGAAAGCCTGATTGTCAAAATTGTTATTGAAAGCAAAAACGATATCGACGATTTGACATTACACATACGTTGGGAAGAAGCAGCATTTTTCTTCGCAGTAGCCTATATTATTCAATCATGACTTAACAGTAGGTGGCCTTGTCTAAGAGATGAGCATGATTCAATTAATATGGGATGCGCCAATACCAAGAGTTTTATTTTCAAAATTGGAAAACGAATATCGATGCGGCCGGCGTACATAGTGGATTTCTGGTGTCATAACACATTTCATATGTATATAATGGTACGCAATGCTTAGTCCGTATTTGTTTAGGATCACAGTGAGTTAATATATTTATTTTATGAAACGTGATACTCGAAAATTTTTATTTTGTTGTAATTATGATTTTGACAACTGAGGAAGGAGTTTTGGCAACATTTTTTATTAGATCATAGCGCTGATTGCTGAGGCCATTGGTGAAGAGGAAGAAGCACTAGATCTATTTCGTCATTGCCAACAAATTGAATATCATGCAGAATCTTCGTTGGGTTATGCACATTGGGTATGCCGTATACTCACAAGTACATCGCATTCACATGCGGAAAAAACATTAGTTTAAGTTGCACTAACGCGCACGCGTAATGTGCAACTTTACTATTTCTAAACAAAAATAAAAACAGTTTAATGGTTGGAATTAATACCATTACATTTAAAAATATATTTAGTAGTTGAATGAAAAATTAAGTTTATTTAAAGTTAAACTATTATGTCAAAACGGGCCATCATATGTATTATTGTTTGTCTTTATTAACTGGTAAAGGTAGAAATTCGCGATCAGATTCACGTATAACTCCAGCAGGAAGAAATCGAAGCACTTCAATAGGTTGGTTCTTTAACAGTCGAATGCGTTCCTCTTCAATTAGTTGATCCCTGAAAATAGGTTTAAAATAAAGATGTCAAGTACTCTGAACGAATTAAATCAAATATGTACCTTTTTTGTTGTTCTTTAAGTTGCATTTCATAATCTTGAAGAACTTCTGCAGCTTCAATTGCACGTCTACGTCGATTTTCCTCGATCATTTCCTGTATTGCACGTCCATGTTCCATTACTTTGCGACGTCGTTTCTCATTAGAAAGCTGCTCTATTTTGTCACGTTCTGCCAAGACACGCATATTCTCCATTCTCATTTTATTTTCTTCGTCCCTTTCACGTTCAAGTTTATGACGCACAATTTCTTTTTGATATCGTTCAAGTTCAGTACGCATTTGAATACGTTGATCAATTTCTTTCTCTAAGGTTCGACGGAAGCGGAAATCATCATTGGCTTTTCTCTCTTCAACTAATAAATCGAGCAATAAGTTTTCGCGTTTTTTCTTTTCGCTCTGTAAGCAAACACAATTGATTTTTAGCTTGTGCTAGTAACGAAAATTGCAAGAAATACATTGAGCTTGGGATAGTTTTTAAAAAAAAATTTTTCTCTTTCAAAAACCTACACAAATGCTACGACGTTTCGAGAAAAAATTGTCTAGCCTTTGGTACCCCGGTTCGATTTCGTGCAAGTATTTTAACGCAGGTGTAAAAATAGTCAAAATATTGTTAAACTTAACTTATTTGTGTTTTTAGAACATGTAAATTTTAGTATGTACTATGCAGAGCTTAATGTTCAGCAGTTTAGTGCAAAAAAACAACCAAAAAATAATTACAAGCGCAAAATGCATTAATTGTTAGAGAATAACTCTAACAATCGTAAAAGAACAAAAAATGGGCAACCAGCTGCTTATACTAGTTTCAATGACGCTACGTCACATCTTCAGTAAGCTTTGTTAGCCGATGTTAAAGAGTCTGCAAACACACTTTATTTACTTTTTCGCTTTTACCAGTTAAGAATCATAGCGAAAAACACAAACACTGTGCGACAAGACTCTAACATTCTTTCTCCCTTTACATGAAATTGCTCTTGCAACTCTTTTGATATTAAACATTTCTTGACGATTTACATGTTCTAAAAACACAAATAAAGAAATTACTTCACGGTGAGCTCGCCGATATTTATTTATATTTGTTCTGTTATTCTCTAACAATTAATGCATTTTGCGCTTGTAATTTTTTTGTTGTTTTTTTGCACTAAACTGCTGAACATTAAGCTCTGCATAGTACATTTATATAGTTGCCACTCGATTCAAATAATAAGAGACATATTTTTTGTTCATTCAAAATTTTTCAACATCCACAACTAATTAGTCGCATGTATACACAGTCCTTAATGTTCAAAGTTAGACGTTCAACAACCTATGCAAGATCCAATAGTGGGTCCTGTTATTTTTAAAAATACTTATAGGCCCAGTTAAAAAGTTGAACGACGACTGGAATAATTTGATGTTTTCATAAGTTTTCATAGTGGGTCTTTAGTATAAGCAGTGTACTAAAAGGCGTGTGACTTTAAAAGTGATAATAGGTCCAACTAAACGGTTGAAGAGTGACTGTAATAATTTGCTTTTTATAAAATTTTGCGGCATCGTGATTTCATAAACGTTAAAATATATATGTATATAATCATTCATTATATACGGAAGGGTAAAAAATATAAATAATCTCAGCGAAGGACATAAATCTGTTTTATATCCCAGATTCATATCCACATGTGTTGATTACATTAAATAATTCAAAACAATCATACAAAATAGTAAGTTCTTACCTCAATTGCATATAATTGCTTTCCAATTTTTTCACTTTGCGCCTGTAGACGTTCAATGGCTTCACGTTTTTCATCCTCACGACGTTTATTCTCGGCGTCACGTTTTCTCATCATCTCAAGAAACCGTTCATTTTCATCTACTTTTGTGGAGCGCTCTTGTGATTTTATTAACTCTTGAGTGCGTAGAAATTCCCTCATTTCTATTTTGGCTTTTTCCTTGCGAGCGACCAATTCCTTTAGCTCTTGTTGCTGTTCAGAAGCAATTTTTTTTACAGTTTCTTCCATTGTCAGTTTATCTTTGAGTATCTCTTCATATTCCTTCATTTTATTTGTTTGTGTCTGTGCCATTTGCTCCAGCAGAACATTACGAAACTTTTCTTTCTTACGACGTTCTTCTTCCTCTTGCTTGCGAGTAAGTTCTATGCACTTAATGCGTTCAAGCTCAAAATTTTTATCATCTTGTCGTTTGTCCAATATTTGCTGATCTTTTCCTCTATCAACATCTGACTTCTGCTCGACAAGAGCTTTGGAAACATACGCAGCCCGAAGCTGAATCTCTAACTGGCGCAATTCTTGTGAGTTTTCACGTAGCTGTTGTCGTCGCTTCTTTTCAAGAAACTGCTCTTTTTTGTACCGTTTAAGCTCTGTGGAAATGTCTATCATTTCATTCTGTGCTTTAATCCGAGGATTTTCTGCTGTTGATTGGATTTCTTGAGCTCGTAACTGCTTAACACGTCGATCTTCCTCAAGGACAGTTTGAATGAATTGTGTGTTCGATGCCTGCATTTGCCGCTCAGCATCTTGGGGTATTGTGCAGCGTATATTTTTAAACATTGTGTATTTCTATAGTTAATCTAATATTGAGAATTTTTGGATATGTTTATGATATATATATATTTCCAATGGCAACTAAAAATAAGAAAAAATATCGTTGCAGCAAAGAGTTGTCAAAAAGACACTAGTAAGGTGCAGAAAATCCGAAGTTGTGTGACGGTTGGATATCAGTTTTGCGTAAATGCTTACAAAAATCAGCCCAGTGAAACATGACGGCTTAAAACATACGTGCCGCAAAATTTAATGAATTAAGGCCTGCGAGAACACATATAAATACGAAATAACATTACTGCAATCCTCCCATCGTATCTCGAGAAAACACATTTTATGAATTTAAGCAAATACACTTACGGAATAAGCATAAAGTGCCTTTTGCAATGGATCTCTATAGTTCACCTCGAGACTTCTAGAATACTGTATTCGAAGAGCGTTTGAATGTATCTTAAGAAATGTAAGACACAATTCTGCAATTCGTGGATTCAAGTTTTTTAAATACTGACTCAATTAATCTCAAAATATGAAAAAACAGAAGTTTAAAAAAACTTAACCAAAGAAAACAAATTCAATGGTATTGATAATGCATTAATGCGTGCTTTGTATCCACATTTCATTCACTTCGCCTGGTCACATGATATGACTATTAAGGTTCTGGAAAGCTGTCAAACTCATATCTGAAAGTATTGAATATCAGAAAGCCTGAGTGTCAAAATCGGTATTCAAAGCAAATACCGCAAAGAAAAATCTAACACAATTTGACATTATATGTACGTTTTTTTGGCAGTTACCTACGTTATTTAATCATGGCCTGGCTATAAACTTTCGAATGCGCCATGCTCATTATCCTTACATGTATATATTTCTTAATTTTAAGCCTTTTTTGTGAAATTGTTAATCGTTCACACAACATCGACAAATTTTGTACTCGACCCTCCCGTTTTTCCTCTTTTGCCATCAACTAAGAAGAATTGTTGAAAAGAATTTCCTATTGCAAGCACTTTTATTTATGATTATGATTTAACTATAAAGGTTCTCGCAAGCTGTCAACCACACATGTAAAATTGTTGAACGCCAGAAATTTGTTGCATCAAAATTGATATTCAAAGCAAAAACCGAAGATCAAATCTAATATAATCTTACACTAGACCCATGGTTTAATTATATGAGGTTGGATTGTATCTAAATTGTACCTCTTTCTTTATTATTTGATTCTTCTCGAATTGTCAAAATCGAGCACAACTAAACGTGATAATTTGGTTAAGAAGAAAAAAAACTTTTTTGTGTGACGTAGTTATTGACTTTATATTTCGTGTGATTTTTTCTTTAAAATTACTGTTTCATTCAATAATTATGTCGAATTTATTTGAATTATAGCGCATTGTTGCTTCGTAGAAAAAAAGGTATCATATTTTTGTTCCCACGATTGAAGGAAGACGTCGACAGTGGATCGAAAGCTGCGACAAGAACTTGAACGATCGTCCCGTATGTTTATGGAATTAGTGTTTGTTCTTTTTTTGTTTGTTTTGATTATGCTGTTGACAATCTGAGAAGAGATCTTCTATGCTCTCCCAGGGCTGCAATTACAACTTTTGACATGATGCTCCAACCTTTAATCATTAAACCATGCACTAGACCTACTTTTGGACGACGCAGAATTTTTTTTCGCAATAGCCTTTTATGGTTAAATTCATGATTTAATTATTAAGTTTCTCGGAAGCTGTCAAGCTCACATCTGAAAGTTTTGTACATCAGAAAGCTGGAGTGTCAAAATTGATATCGAAAGCAAACATCGAAAGGATATTTAATACGATTTGACACTGCACCTACTTTAGGAAGAAGCAGAATTTTTTTTTGCAGTAACCTTATATAGATGGATTTAACAATGATTTATAAATCATGGTTATATGGTTTAATCATGATCTTATTCACATTTGAGTAGATTTCATTAAGGCAGTTCACATGATCCCTCACGTTGCACGACATGGTTTCACATGAATGCCACATCACGTAATATTTGGTAACATCCGAATGACATTTTGAATGGATTTCAAAATATTTGGGTTTTATGCTGACTTGTCTACCCATACAATCAGTGTGAACGACAGTTGTCAAGCCGCATGGAAATTTTTCAGTTTTAATAAGATTTCATGCTGTGTAGGCTTTTTAATTTTTCTGCAAATTATGTTTGATGAAATGCTGTATTATGTAGACCCAAATCAATTTCGACAGTTAGGCCTTCTGCACAACACGACGGTTCATGTGAAATGCCCTATTGGCGTATACGTTTTGAACTTTCAATCAAAATGGCGTTTTTTGCTTTTGTTTTTGCTGTCAAAGTGGCAAAACCCAATGGCGTACACGAAGGCGAGTTAATTTGTTAATAGGAAAAAATTGCATACGTTTTTAGAATGATATCAAAAGAATAAAAGTCAATTTAATTAAAGTGTTGTGAAAAAAGTAAAAGTGAATTAAATTCTAAGTTATAAATACAACAGTTTTGAAAAGAAATTTGAACAAATATTGAAAATAAAAAAATTAATCGGAAAAATCCCTCAAATATGCGAAAGAAACTAGAAACACAGAAAATAAAGTAACAAACCTGCATATATATAATTAAATACACTTTAAAACCATTGAAAAAAAAGTCAAACTAAAACGGACTTTGGACACCGTGACAAAAAATATAAATAGCAAAATCGTTAATTTTTTTATAATAACAAGGAAATTGTTAAATAAAACGTTCAAAAATGTCCGCGAGTCGCTTAAATGCAGCTGAAAAAGACTTAGAAAAATTTATCAAGTTTCTGGCGTTGAAGTCCACCCAAGTTGTGGTGCAATCACGCTTGGGTGAGAAAATTCAAACAGCCTGCAATCCACTGGCCACAGGTAACGACTGGTTCAACATTGTAATTACAGACCATCCGGATGTTTATGCAGAAACAAAACGGGCACTTAACTTAGTACAGGGCGAGAGTATTTTGCAGCGACTTCCGCTCTGCGTAGAGATTTCGTTGAAAACAGTGGAGGGAGATCAGATGATCTTAGAGGTGTGGTCATTGGACTTGCAATTACCAGGGCTGGTAGCTCAGACGGGCCAGCAAAAAGACACTAGCGATAAGACGGATACCAAATCCAATGGAATGGAACAAAAACCAAGTGTTCCACATACCATCTCCGCCTCTCCCGAGCACACACTTAAAGCTGCACATGCCATTTACAATCGAATGGGCATACTCTTGAAATCTTTAATTTCTCTCACACGTGCCACGCCTGCATACAAATTGTCACGTCGCCAATCACCCGATTCGTATGGTATTTATTATAGAATTTATGTGGACACGCCACAGGTGCACACGCTTGGTGAGGGATATAAGAATGTTAAGATCGGTCAGCTCAATACCATAGTGGGACTACTTTCAATGTCGGTGGCGTATCGTACAAAAATGACAATTAGCCCGACAACACATAAGATAGCAACAGGCAAAGCTAGTGATGCTACTATTATGTTGAAGTCGGATCATTTTCGTCGTGACACTGTGCCAAATAGCAAACAGCAAACGAATCCAACACGTTATCTTCATGCAAAAAAATCCGCTGAGCGCAAAGTCATCGATATTGAGAAACCATTGCGTCCTGGCGCATTTACTGACATTTCCAAGCTCAAACAGTATACAGAAAAAGATTTTATTTTGCCAGAAACGCCGCCATTTGATTGGCTTCTAAAGCGTACACGTCACGAGAGCGGCAGTAGTAGCGTTGGGAGCGGCTCGGTGGAATCGCTTAACCGCAAGTCCTCTTCACCTACTTCACCACTGGGAAATGGTCACCAACATAACATTAACAACAACGCGCAGACATGCATTGTAGCAAACAATAACAATAACAACGTTGTTGCCTTTAAAAGTTTTGAAAATGATGAAAACTTAAAATCGATTTCAGGCTCCTCCGCCTATTCACCGCCCATCAAAAGTTTACTTATACCCGTTGTCTCACCCCCACAATCACGTCACGGTTCTGCGTCTACTTTACCACACGACGATGACAATTTGCTTAAAGAGTTAAATTTCCCATTCGCTTCGCCCACGTCACATGTGAATGATTTGGCTAAGTTTTATCGCGATTGCTATCATGCACCACCTTTATTGGGTCTCAGTGCGCCAACTGATTTGGCAACAGATGTAAATGGTGTCGCCGTTGCCACTGGTAGCTGTGCTGCTGCATGTGTTGCCTCGTCAGACACTGTTGCCGATGATTTGTCAAAGCAGTTGGAGCAATTCGAAACTTCGCTTGAGGACTACGATAAACTTGTTTCACAATTGGCATTAACGAATTCGTCTTCGACGGAAAGTCGCAGCAGTGGTCTACAAATGAGTAACTGAGTGCGACGTGTAACATGAAAGCATGAAGTCTGATCTAAGCCATTTTTGTATTGGTTTTGTTAAATAATGTAAGCATGTTAAACTTAAGTTTTTGTTATCTTGTAATTAAGTAAATGCTCTGCAGATTTTTTACAATTTAGTTTGAAGCTGTTTGGAATTCGGTTATTAATCTTAGGGATACCTATAAATGTTGTTATCGCTATCAGGATTTCAATTTGATTTTTATTGTCCTATTTTTTATTGTTTAGGGTTAGAAAATAAAAGTATCTCTAAGGAAAACTTATGCAATATTCAGTTAACCCTATAATAATCTCACAATTAATTTAAATTCCGTAATACTTCTATCGAATCTGTCAACACTGCATAAAAAGTTAAATTTTTTGAAACTTTGTAAAAAACATATTCGTTTAGATATAAAAACTATTTATGACAAAAAGAATGTATTGCCTTCAGTTCGTATATAGACGATTTTAAATCAGCTTCAAATTAATTTACTAGGTTGAATTGTTATACAAAACCCTGAAATACTTATAATTTAAGTAAAAAATATGTACATGCAAAAAATTTACTATTAAAATATTAAATATACACGAACCGATGCGTTGATTAAACTAATTAATTGATAATTTAAAAAAAAAAAACAACGCTTGAATAATTTTTTTAGCCTCTGCGAACATTTTGCATCTTACAGTATAAAGCTATATTTTTTTTAAAGATATAAATCTTCGTTGGGCTATGCACATTGGGTATGCCGTATACTCACAAGTACATCGCATTCACTTGCGGAAAAAACATTAGTTTAAGTTGCACTAACGCGCACGCGTAATGTGCAACTTTACTATTTCTAAACAAAAATAGAAATAGGTTAATGGTTGGAATTAATACCATTAAAATTGACTCGTCATAAGAAATTATTCAATAAAATTTATTTTTAAACATAACGCTTGAGTAATTTTTTTAGCCTTACAGTAAAAAGCTATATATTTTTTAAAGATATTAAACGAAAAGTAATTTTCAATAATTATGTTAAATATTCAAAAATATAAAAAAATTTTTTTACTACACAATATAAATTAAACTAAACAAATATTAAAGAAAACAAACTAAAAATACATTATTGTTCTTTTTGAATGATTTGCAAGTTTTGTAATTTATTTGTTACGAGTGATTTTCAACGTATATTCTCTATGAAGAGTGCGCGTCACATCACATCTCAAATTCATTTGATAGTTTTTAGTACACATACATGGTAAAGATTCCTCGTCCAAGGATATATAATATCAACATTTAGGATCTCTCAAAGACGCTGAAATTTTTTCCTATGAAAAATGCTTAAAATGAGTAAAACCAAGCCTAATTTACGGATATATGTAACTACGACTACGGTCAGTGTTAATTTTTTAGATAAAAGTGTCACTACATAAATTCATCTTACAAGAACATTTTCTGGCGTATTTCGCTTGTATTATAAAACAAAACAACAAATTATTCTATCTGTACATAATGATGTGTGAGTATAACGTTTTATATATGTATGTACATACATACATACAGATGCTTTCATCATGCCATAACAAAACAAAAAAAAGGTATATAATTTAAGTTTTTTTTTAATCAGCACTGTTGATTTCTTATCACAAACTTTAGTAAAAACTTATCACGTTTTATAAATCGGTGTTTGCGGTATAGAAGTGAAAAATAAGAATACCCAATGTGCACAAAAACGGAAGCGGATCCGTAACGGATCCGAAACGGACCTCAAAAACGCAAAAAAACCGGAATCCGCTTTTTCGTTTCCGTAACGGATCCGAAACGGACCTCAAAAACGAAAAAAACCGGAATCCGCTTTTTCGTATCCGTAACGGATCCGAGACGGATGTCATATACGGATCCGAAACGGATGTCATACGGATCCGTTTCGGATTCGTTTTTCCCGTCCGTAACGGATCCGAAACGGACCTCAAAAACGGAAAAAAACGGAATCCGCATTTTCGTATCCGTAACAGATCCGAAACGGGTCCGTTTGGCACATTGGGTAATCATTTTGTAACTCATAGAAGCCCCCTTGGCATGTATTAAAATGTACATTTTGGCATACATATGTATATTCTTGATCAGCTTCACCACCTGAGTCGATCTAGACATGTCCGTCTGTCTTGGTTCATAGTCACGCCTACCGCCTATGCAAATAAATCTTTTGAAACGCTATACTGAGAGAGTTACTTAACGTAATGGTGCCTCCCATACAAGAAAAAAAGCTATTTAAGGTGGTACAGCCAACTTTCCAAAAAATATTGGGTAAACTTCGACAAGAGGACGTGACACCTTCAATACAAGCAAAATCTTCAAAGCAGTACAATGCAAGAACTACATAAGTTAATGGAACCAAATTTCATATAAACACAAGAAATGTTTTGTCCTGGTTTTGAACACTTTTGACAAGAGTTCGTGGGACCTTCAATGCAAGCAAATATTTTAAACAATGTAATGTGGGAGTTATATAAGGTAATGTGACCGAATTGACCGAACTGATGTTGAGAATGGTCTGGAAAAGCTCTGAACAAAAAATTGTATGAACTTTGACAAGGGCATGGAATCTCCCATACAGGTAAAAACTTCCAAAACGCTATACTGACAGAAGCATTTAATTTTAGCAGCCAAATTTCATAAAAACACAAAGTCTTGTTTTGGATAAGCTTTAGACAGAAAGTGAGCACATTTTGACTAAAGGGTGGTGCACTTCCCAAACAAGCAAAAACCTAAAGTCGCTTAGCGCATTTTATCAAATGCTGTCAAATTCAATATGTGAACTTTTGGTCACAGGCGTGGTGAAAGATATACTTTTTAACATAAATTTAATTGAACAGGTTTACTTAAGTTGACATCCTCCCGGGCTAAAAGTAAAAAAAAAAAAAAATATGCAAAAAAAGTGTCGCTCGGAATCTAGTTTCGAAGATATAGCCATCGGAAATTGCGGATATACCTTTTGTAAAAATGAATATAAGTTGGGAACGCCTTAATGGATATCAAAAATATGTGCTCAAGATTTATATCCTCCATTATGTTGTTATTGATTTTGTCCATATATATATATGTACTTTCCATAAAAATTCATTGAATATATTTTATTGTATGCAAAAACTAAGAACAAACTGCATACCATTTTAAAGGGAATAAATTAAGCTTTCTTAACATGCTAAAAAAATTACAGGTTATAATCACATTTTTGGAAAAAATAACGTTTTTTCAAAAAATCGTCATATGTGTCTCCAAAACTATAGATTAAATTTCAAAACTTTCAGGGGTCCCCAACTTATACTCACTTTTTTTCATAACTTTTTTTTCATATCTTTTATTTAATTTGAACCCCCTATTACCTCTAAAAAAAATAAAACTGGAGAACATCAGTTAAAATCAACTTAAGCCAATGTAAGACCTGCACGCAGTTTTACCAATCGGATCCGGCGCCCATTATATTCTATCACAACAGCTTTTTTAAATTTTTTTTTTCATTTAGTTTTATTTTTCACATTTACAAGACTGGCACTTCGCTATGCAACATTCCAGAAACACCGACTCCTCTGCCACGATTAGCTTTTCATTCCGTCAGAAAATACACAGAGGCAGGTAAAACTAATAGGTAAAGATATGCAAAATCGGAAACGAAGTTCACCCCCAACATTTTTTATCATGCTCTCAGCAACTATTATCATAAAGGTACCTAGTTTGTAGGTATTGTCATGGTCATCGCTTTACTGGGCATTTTATACAAAGTTTTTTAAAGTTTTATTCAAGGTTTTAGCTAATTATAATGAACAAATCTAAGCAAACTAATAGCACACATGGCACGCGTTAACTTACGCCCATTCAGGAAGTTTTGCAATTATAACGTTTCAACGCGATAGATGGCGCTTCATAACAGCTTGGCAGCACTGAATTTGTACCTGACAAAACTCTCGTTTTGACGTTTCATTTCAGATCAGTTTCTCAACTCTTGCTATTTTTGTGAGGTGTAAGTTTTTTTTGTAATTTTATTATATTAAATAAAATACAGCATAAGAATAAATAAGGTTTTCAAAAGGTAAACAACAGTATTACTTTATAGAGTTACAAATAAAACGTATGTGAGTTCAATTTATTTCTTCAAAACACCTACGCGAATAAGCAATTGAAAAAAATTTTCCTAAGATGTTCTTGTTTTTGCTAAATTAGGGAGGAGATCAGTGAAACATCGTCGTCATCCGTGTCTCGTCGTCACAGAGCTTAAAGAGCAACGCAAAAATTTTAAAACGATAAAAAATATTTTGTACAAAAAAAAGGTGAAACTTTTGCTCAACATGCCACCAGTCGAGTAAGATTTTTAAAATTAAAGAAACTTCAATTCGTTAGTTATCATTCGCTATTTCTTGCTTATTTCATTTAATATTATTGCAAATTTATGTCATTTTCATGTAAAATGCTTTCAAAGGCAGATGGTCAAGTAACGCTTTAATTCATCACACTTTCGATTTTTAAACTATGAACTTAAAATATTTTTTTATGAAAAATGTCTTCACTCTGTTGAATCAGAACAATTTGCAGTAGCTAAGAACCTTGTGCTCTAAATCAGTAGTACAATGAAATAGTTCCATTATATATGTAGCTTTTGTTGCAGTGTTAAAATAAGAAAACCCATTCTGGTATTTGAATACAACACATGCCATTGTTACAAAGTTTGATCATCAACACTAAAGTATTTTTTATGCTCCAGATGTTTATTTTATCAATGACGTCATCTTCATTTGGTGTTATTTATAACTCAGAATGCGCGTCGCACAGTGGGCTATAAATACATATGTATATGAAAAAAATTTTTGTTTTCCAAATAGAAAATTTCGGTTTTTCTAATCGATCCCAAATCTTATTGATTTTGATTTTCGGCTTTCCTGAAAAATTATTTTCCGCAAAGACAAGTTTAATTTTCCCATAGAACATATATTACGTATTAAATGATCAGCTTTCTGTTATGCACAGGAAAAAAAGTAACTTGCATCAAAATTATTAAAATGCTTAATTGTATGAATATATTTTGGTCGTGTTATTTCGATTTTTAGCACATACAAAATATACTTTTGAAAAACAAATCCTTATGCGAAAGTTTATACAGAAATTGTCTTTAGTTCCACAGAATATGCACACGCAATTTAATTTTTAAAAAAAATTTTTTTTTTTTTTAATTTAATTTTTATTTATTTGTGGGGGCATTCTGGTTTGATTTTTTCATTGAAAGCATAACCGCCTGAAGTAAATGTAAATATGTTGTAGAACAAATTTTGATATTTTTATCTTCATGACTGTATTTGTTGATCATTTCTTATTAAAGATTTTTGTTATTTATAACCATTTTTTTTTTTGCTTGTAACCAATTTATGGCGGTTTCTATATTTTTGATCAGGTCAAATTTTCTGTCTGTACATTATCATAATCATATAATTTTATCAATTGACAACAATTGTGCTTGTTAACTTATGTATATTTTTAATAGTGATTGCCGGAGCTCCGTTTTAAAGTAAGCAGCATATATATATATATATGATATTTTTATAAATTTGAAATTTGATGCTAGTTCATGTAAGGAGTTGAGGAAGTAACCAAAAGCCTAAAACGTAACGAAGGGCACTCGCAGAGAGAATGGAAAACGGTTTCTTCAACATATGGATCTCTACAGCTCCTGTAAAGGTATCCGATGTTGGGCAGACCGAGCTTTGCGGAGTGTTTGACAGTAAAGTAGTGTCCAGTAACATAGTGTCTATGTTAATCGCAATATACGTTCGTTTGACATCATAAGATGACCAAATTGATCTTGATGTAATACACGTCGCCAATTGAGATTATCTAGAATTAGATTCGCGTAGACACTAAACTTATGTTCATTTGAACTGTGTTTATTGGCCATTCTACAGACAGATCTAAAGTTTCACTGCTCATAATTGAGCTTTTCCCTGTCAGTTTGTCAGCACGATCTTTGCCGGGAAAATTACTGTAACCTCGGACCCAACATATAACGACGTCGCAGCGATTAGTTAAATCGCGTATAGCTGTTTTGAATTGTAATATTGACTGTTAAAAATATATTTTCTTCTTTCGAAACTATTTGTGATTACGCACTGTAATTAAGCAGCATAAAGATTTTTTTTCTGAGCTAATATTCTGATTGTCAAGCTATCTGCAGTTGTACCGAAAGCAGTAATACAATTAACTCCGATTTTTGCATTAAAGAAATTACTAAAATCAGCATTAGGGCTTCTAGTTTTTTGGCCTGACATATGTATTCATATACATAAAAATAATAATATGCTTGTGGTGTCACGATATGCAAATCCACCAAATTGTCCAGAGCTCAGACCAATTGAAAGATAATTGAATTTATTGAAAAGGAAAATGAGTGCACAAATAAAAAAAGGATAATCATGTTAAAAAAGTCGGCTATGTAACAATGGTTTTTTTAATTTTATGTCCCAGTATGAAGCAAAAAAAAATCGCAAACTCTAAGTTAGATTTTCAAGCAAAACACTAAAATCTTAAACCATTACACGGAATAATACTTATTTCGGTATCTCAGTGTGTACATAGACAAAACTATGCACTATGAAACACACTTTAAGTTTATTTTATTGATTATGTAAAGTTTTTATTAAATGTGACTTCATTTAAAGCATAACATAAGAATCTAAAGATTGATTTTTTTTCTTTTTGCTTGCGATGCTTTTAGTTCTACTATTGTTTGTTATCAAAAAAAACTTTCGGAAGCGAAAATATGATTAATTTCCGTGAAATTTTAGCTAAACAAGAGGATGTAAAGTATTTAATACAATAAGATTGGTTAGTCGTTTGTGAGAACTGCTTCTGAGCAACATAATACATAATTTATACACTTTGGTATCCTCAAGATGATGCATTCTAAAGCAGAAATGTATTATTACTTACTAACTAATACATATCTAAATTCATAATTTGAAAGCAGTTACACTTAAAAACAATGTTATAATTCATTTGGATCATTTCTTGTTGCACATAACCCATTTGCAAAATGAATTTGTGTTTATTTGAATTTAATTTTTATTTGCAGATTACAATTAGCCAACATGTCGTTGGGGGCAATGCATTGCACCCGATGCTCTGATGGTTTCGAACCGAATGAAAAAATTGTGAATTCTAATGGTGAACTTTGGCACACGCAATGCTTTGTGTAAGTACTTTTTTCATTTTCCTGTAAACTTAATCTCCTACCACAGGAAAGGGCCTCTACAAAACTCTTCCACCGCGCACAATCATTGGCGAATGACTTAAGTTTTCTTCAACATTTTTCCGATTCACATATTTCGGGTTCCATCTATCGTTTTCAAGATACTTATCAGCAGACTTCAGCATCGGATGATCATCATTGGAGATGTTTCTGGACTACCAAATTCAGGATGCAGCGAAGACAACTGTTAACTTTGACTTGTAAATTGAATAGCAAAGTGCTGTTAGTTAACCAAAATTCACAGCTATACTGAAGAGCTGGCTTCACATATTCAAATTTTGAGAAATAAAAAGAAGCTGATCAAAGGTCATTTCGCACTTTTAATTCTAGCATGGTCCGCCATCAGGTATTATGACTCTGCTCAAATAAGTAAAGATATTCAACACTTTTGTGCTGGATTTATCTATTATGAAACTACTGCTACTGAACTTCTACTGCTACTGATGGATATACTTTGCGATTTACTAACAGTAATATTTATACATTTTTTTTTCTCGATTTACAGTTGCGCTCAATGCTTTCGATCCTTTCAAGATGGCATTTTTTATGAATTCGAGGGACGTAAATATTGTGAACGAGATTTTAATGTTCTTTTCGCTCCATGTTGTAATAAGTGTGGTGAATTCGTAATTGGCCGCGTTATTAAGGCTATGGCAGCCAGCTGGCATCCACAGTGTTTCCGTTGTAAACTATGCGCCAAGGAATTGGCCGATAGTGGATTTATACGTAACCAGAATCGCGCACTTTGCCATGAATGTAACGCGAAGGTGAAAGCTGAAATAACAGGCAGATATATGTGCCAAAAGTGCCAGTAAGTGATAGACTTTTAACTCTCATTTTAAGTTTGTTGGCCATAAAAAAAGTTCATCCCTGTGTCCAAAATGTTTCGACACTTGTGTTAGTTTGCATCTACGTTGCCAAATAATTGACTCAGTAAGAGAACTCATTTAAGTAGCAAGTTAAGTGCACTACACCTAAATGAGGCTTTCAGAACCTTAGTGGATCAAATCCATAATATATAATTCTGAGAAATTTTAAGATAAAGTTAACGGGCTTTTCAGTACATTTTACATGCCTCAGCAAATCAATTCTCATCTAAAACAGTCTAACTTAAATATCTGAGAAAGAATAACTGCATTATCTTAGATACAGTGCAAGTCAATGGAGATTAAGTAAATTAATTTAAATAATAATTTTTTTACTAACTCATTTGGTATTTTTTGCAAGACAAGCGTAATTCATTGTTGACCCTGTATTGAAAAAAGTTTCCAAAGTCCTATTCCTGACAAAAATTTTAAATTACCTGTGAAAATCTGTACTTTCTTAAAAAACATGAGCTTCTAACTATGTATATAGTTTCCTTGAGTTTTGCTCAAAAGATGTATCCGCTTTAAAGACAAGTTTTATCGGTAAGTACCGTTTTAGCAAAAGGGGTAATTGGAAAGTTTATAATAAAGGCGCCTCCAATGGAGTATAGATCTGTATATTACTAATATTGCAGCATATAATGGGCATAACGGGTTAGGATCTATCATTTTCGCATTTCCAACTGTGCGACAAACAATTTATTGGCATATCCAACATCTTTTTTTATAAAGTCTAAAAACTCCTTAAAGCCATTAGTGGAATTTTGAGAAAATCGTAGGTTTTACGCAAATAATGTAATTAATTTAAATCTAAATAATGTACTCATTTTCAGTGGTCTTATTGATGAGGAACCGTTACGTTTTCGGGGTGAAGTCTATCATGGTTATCATTTTAATTGCACTGCGTGTGGTGTAGAATTGGATTCGACTGCAAGAGAAGTTAAGAGCCGCCCTGGCTTAGCAGCAAACGATATGGTTATTTTAGATAAATTAACTAATTATTATTTTATTGATTTTTTTTTGTTTGTTTTTAGAATGAACTTTACTGTTTACGCTGCCACGACAAAATGGGTATTCCAATTTGTGGCGCTTGTCGTCGTCCAATAGAGGAACGTGTTGTAACTGCATTGGGAAAACATTGGCATGTGGAGGTATGTTGGTATGAATTTTCCTTCTAAAAAATCCAAGGCAGGTGGAAAGTTTGCATGGAAATATTGGTAGAGAAAATTGTATTTATTTAAATGCAAAATTGAAACTAGTTTTTTATTTATTTTAAGTTATTTAAATTTTTGAGGGTGAATCAAAATTCATTTAGTGAAACTTCTATGGATTCAGGGCGATATATTACAACAAGTGTATTTTATTGCAGTTCCTTAGATTCCAGACAATTAAGATTATTAAAAACTTAATCACTCTTTTTAGCACTTTGTTTGCGCAAAATGTGAGAAACCATTTTTGGGACATCGCCATTATGAAAAACGTGGCTTAGCATACTGCGAAACACATTATCATCAGCTGTTTGGTAATTTATGTTTCGTTTGTAATCAAGTCATTGGTGGAGATGGTGAGTGAAAATATTAATTTCATTTTAAATTTTCCAAAACTTATGCATGACTTTGGTTATTTTTAGTTTTTACGGCTCTCAATAAAGCATGGTGTGTCCATCATTTTGCTTGTTCTGTTTGCGATTCGAAAATGACACAAAAATCCAAATTCTATGAATATGATGAAAAGCCAGTTTGCAAGAAGTGTTACGAACGTTTTCCCAATGAGCTAAGAAGACGTCTACGTACAGCACATGAAATGACTATGAAGAAAATTTAAAATTGTTTTATTTGATTTGGTGGTTCATCTATCTCTACCAGGATTTGAAAAAGGGAAAATGCCAAAAAATAATTCAGAAAGGAAAAAAAAAAAATAAAGTTCCAAAATAATCCAAACAAAGTGCCTTTTAAAATGTCGTTTTAACGAAATAGTAATGTTTTCCACAATATTTGTTGTTCAAAATTCACACTAATTGTAAGATTGTAAATTTCCGCTGGAAACACAGGTTTTTAAGCCTTAATCGCCTAAAGTAACAAATTTATAAATAATTTGTCAAAAACTGGGCATATTTTTTGATATAAGTGAAAGTTAAAATTCTTTTTCTTATAAAATGCATATAGCTATAGTGAGTTTTCGATTTATGTTTTCATGATATACATGTATATATATATGATATACATGTATGGATATATGTGTAATAACAGTTAAAATAATTCTGTTGGCAGCTCGCAATATCGTTGTTTTTTATTAACTTTAGCAAATACTTTATAAATTTAATGAATGTTTTTTATAAAACAAATTTACACTATTGCGCATCATTCAGATGTTTCAATTTGTAAAAATACGTATTTTGTCAATTAGTTTTAATATTTCATTTTAAATTATCAAATAACGTTAATAAAGTGCTTATAAATAAAATTAAAATATCTATAGTTTATGAAACAATTTCACATACATTTCTAGTGAATGTGTTATTTTTTGGTATAGCAGATAAAAACAAAAAAAAAAAATACAGGATGTTTCAAAAATTAATCATTTGTTTCAATGAAAAAGCACCCGTTGTCAGTTTCAAGCCTTTGGCCTCCGCCATGTCTTATTTTTATTTTATCTCCACAAAATCAACAGTTTTGCTTGTTAACTGGTCAATTAAGCTCAAAAATTGCTTCGTCAGACGTTTAAAACTGTGGAGAGAAATGATTCATGATAAAATTTTTTGAGATAAGCTGAAATATTACAGAAAAATTAATTAGGGCCGAGATCCAGTAATCAATTTTGAGACATTACTCGTATATAAAAGTGAAACGTTATTGCGAACAATATTTTAGGATTTTATATAACACATATTTTTATTATCTAAATACTATCTCAAGAAATTAATTGAATAGTTTACTTCTAAAATAAGCGGTTCAAATCAGATATTTTTTTACCGAATCCGAAATAAAGCTATTAATGTGTCCATATTGTTTTCATAGGCTATAAAATATTTACCTGATGCAAGAACTGTTAGAAATAAGGTTCGATTGTTTTGCTTAGATGGCTGTATACAACTTTGTATTCATATGAATACTTTATAGATGCAAGAAGCAAAACTTTATTTTATTTTACAACACCAGAAAAGCATTAAAATCCAATGTCAATATTTTAATTATATTTAATAATGGCAATTCTGGGAAATACCATTTTTTGTTAATTAAGTCTAATAACTTTTCTATTAGAAAGCAATCATAAAACTCGATAATTCTTATTTGTCAACTATAAACTTTTGCAGTAAAGCCTCTAATAAATTCATTTCTCTAACCGCAACCAGCCCTCCCTTATTGCATTTGAAATGCTGATCATCATCATCATTTTCCAAATAGTTTAATGGAACTAGACTTTTTTCTCTAATACTTTCTTCGAAATTGAAAATATTTCCACCCAATGAACGTAGTATAGCTTGAGGTGCACAAGTGTCCCACTTGAATGTAGAACCTTTACTAAGCAGATACAAGTCTACTTCCCAGGTTATTACTTTCAATGCTTTATGTCCTGCGCCCGCAGAAAATGCAAACTCGTAACCGATCTCTAGAGTTTTTTGTAGTAGTTCTGCATTTTCTGAACTAGAAAAGATTGCTAATAGATTACATCGTGTAGGTCGTGTTGCAAAACAGTTGTTCGCTTTGAATTGAGGTAGACAAACGCCCCAGAAGACTAAACTTTGATAAAGATTCTCATCGACTTTACTGTGAAAAGGTTGTGAAACAATGCCAATTATTGGTTCACCAGTTAAACGATCATATGCGCCAATCAGTACAGTAACACAATCTAAGCCTGTAGATGTAATACCAGGAAAATTGGTAAAAATACTATCTCCTGAGATGTATTCTGCTGTGGCATCTGAAGAGGAAAAAAAGAAAATTTATTGCGTACACAGCAATTCATAAATTGAGATGAGAAACAGAATTTTCTTATTTTTCCCCTACCAATTGGATCAATCCAAATGCCAATCTTCGAGAAATCGAAATCTGCAGGTAGTTCAGGAATTTCACCTAAATCATCAGAGCAATAGTTGACATTGCTATGCACTTCAGCTGCCAACACATCGGCCGCATCTTGCTGACCATTGAGGACTGCGGCTAAGCAGCTTGCAGTTTCGGCTGCATCTGCACCTACCGTTATGGAAACGGATTCACCAAGAGTATTAGTGAAATTAGGTGATTCTTCTCCTTTAATGTGGTCATGTAAGCTGGGAAACTGAATAGTGCAAAGTTAATTTTACACTAATTTTCACATGCTAGACCAAAGCAATTGCTAAAAATGCCTAAGAATATGCAGTGCATCATGCGTCTAGTTGTTATTAACTGTGTAGGTCACATGCACATAAACATAAATTTTAAATTGCATAGCTTTAGGCAGTTTTACATTGCAGCTTTGATAAAACGTTGATGCTTCAAATATTATAGACAATCATACGCACCAACTGTCCCACATCGTGTTTGATGGTCTCTTGTATGAGTACATCTGCTAGTGTTTTGAAGTCATGCTCGAACCTCGCATTGGCTTCATCACCGGATTTTTCCTGCACCAACAAGGACAGCAACTGCTCGTGAGCACGACATCTGCGTGCAATGTTGGATGCCTTCTCGGAAGCATTTATCAGTGTGCGAATTAGATTTACAGTTGGTGTAGCGGGTGAGGACATACTTTTTTATCCAATTGCATATAATGAACGATTCTAATGCCAATGCTAGGAAAAACTTTGTTAATTTAATTAGCAGCAATTAATATTTTTGTTCATACCTTTTAGTTTTTTTAACCTTGTTAAGGCGTTGGTTTTGATTTAAACCAGAAATGCTTTAGTATTGTTAGTGTGTTGCAAAAAATTTAAGCACAATAAATAAACCAAAACTTTTAGCAATTAAAAATTGTAAGTATGGAAAGTATAAAAAGTTTACAGTGCCAGTAAAAACTAGTGTTGGTAAATGAATAATAAGTGAAATTGAAATATTTCTTAAGGGCCGCTGGAAAGTGGTAGAAAAATTATGCTCGGTATGATTTTTATTTGAAATATTGCAAACGTATTGTTACATAAATCTTTCTTATATATTTCCAATGTAATCTTTCACATGTAATAATTTAGAAACGTTTGGTTAAAGATTCCAGACTTAATGATTACTGAATTTTTCTAATGAAATCGAAATTATGTTGTTATTCGATGTTACTTTTTTGTTATTTGCATTGTATACTATGACATCAAATGTGATATCTACATGATTAGAAATAAAGAACGTTGTGAATTTTACCAGATTCACTGTCTGATGCTGTGCTAAGTATGACTGTGTGTTATCATTTCCAATTATAAATGAAATATGAGCTGATGATGATTAACTTTGAGTTAATGATGCAGAAATATTCGCTATTTCATGTTATATCTTGTGTGAAAAAATCAGAAAGGTATCTTACAAGCTTGCTTTTTGAGAAGAACTTATGTAAATATACTTTTCATCATTGTCATATAAAAAGTAACTTATTGAAGTTTTTAACTGCGTTTTCTACCACTAAGGTTTTTTGAGTCATGCCAGTCTTGAAGTAAGTCAGCAATATGGCTTAAAATTTTTGTTATATCAAGTCATGTTAGGTCATATAATATATATATTCCATACACGTTTAAGTCATAAGCAAAACAAAACAAAAATTTTGGATTAGGATATTTAAATCAATCGTGTAGTAGATTTTTTAACAGTAAAACATGTTTTATTAATGGATTTCTTAACGAATGCAAAAAAAATAAAATATGTTTTCCATCGAAACATTCACGCGGCATGATTCACAAAAAATTAGCATCGTAGTTCAGTAAAAATTATAGCTTATAAAGAAATTCATACACGAAAAACATTCATATAATCTTGACTTGCCGGGTTTTGACATATTCACTTCCAACACTGATAACTTTTTCATAACTGGAAGCGTTCAGAATAGACTCATTATTTGACACTCCTTTTTACTTTTTATTTACTTGTCATGTGCATAATCGTGGCATGATAACAAATGTCAAATTTAACAGCAACAATAATATTGAGTTTCTTCTCTCTCCAATGTAAACAAATGAATTTGTTGGTTTTTGGCACTTAATAAATTTGATTCATTCATTCATTCCTGCACTCATTCTGATTTTACTGTTTGGGAGTATAGTTTGATTGTGCTGCTGCATCCATCTCCTATCTTTGCTAATTTCGTGTAATTTTAATTTCGATTTGCATTTTTCGTGCGACTGACTGGCGAAACAAATACATATTTTTAATTAGTGTTAACATTTTAAATTAAAGTGAATTTTTTTCTTAAGAAAGTAATATATTAAGACAAAAAAAGCATATCAAAATATGTTCAGCGGAGCACCCTCATCATAATAAAGTTGTTTTTGATGAATCGAGTGAAAAAAGAAAACAGAAGAAGAAACACGGAATTGAAAAATCTACTGCAGCGCATCTATTGCGTTTCAATTTAACTTAATTTAATTCAGAACACAGCAGTTTAACCAAAAATATCAGCAGCATGGATTCCAAACTAATTAATGTTCTAATATTGGGGCTTGGTTTTATGTTCGTCTTCACTTCATTTCAGACGATGGGCAACATTGAGGTGAGTCTTGATATGACCTTAAAGAATGAAAAAGCGTCCTTGTATATGCACAGCAAAATCCTTGAGTAGGTTTTGAAGGATAATGTCAATTAAATTGGGGATGTGGTAAATAATTTGTATACACTTTGCGCAACATCAAGAAATTGGTGGGGTGACGAATTTCAGTACTTAAAAAAATGAAATTGAATAAAAGTGAAATTTTATTTTACAATAAAAAACTTCACTAAAACCTCATCATTTTTACCATTAGTTTTTAGGAAATTCGATAAAAGGAAACATGTTCTTTAAGCTTTGTGAAGTTATCATAAGTCCGCAGTAATTTATTAAGTTCATTATGATTTATGACATCAGAGCGCCTTTGGCATTTTAACCCTTTCCAATATACGTTGCTTTTTTCGGAGATAACGTACTTTAAAGTTAAAGATGTTTTCCATGTTGACAAATGTTTCAGCAAAAAGAGAGAAAAGATAATTAAGGTCACGGACAGCGCTAATACGACTTAAAATTCTAAGCCAAAACTTATTAATTGCCAAATGGATGCAGGTTGCTTATGTTGTTCTGAAATATTTAATGACAAAATATCTGCTTGACTGATAATTTAATGAATGAGGGAGACATTTTTTTTTGAAAATGTTAGGAATATCGTCTAGATTGAGGCTCAGCATTACTTAAATTCATTTTTGACAAAAAATTTGCTTGAAACGTAAATTTAAAATTTTTTTTTATATATTTCTTTGGCATTTATTTTTTCTATTACGTCTGATAAATGAAATGTGCCGAAACACCGATTTTAACCTTTTTTGATTATTTGTACCAACGGTATCAATTGCTTTGGAGCAGTTCTGAGTGCTCAAAATGTAGCATTGAACTTTATCTTTAAATCCATTTAAAAAAGAACGCCTGATGTATACAAATAAACAAATTGTACAGCAAAAAAAAAAAAATAGTACTGAAATAATAATTCTGAGAACAACAAAATCTGTAAGAGAAAAATAAAAAATTGACATATATTGTCGTTTTTATTTATAAATTACAAGTATTTTTCTAAATTTATATTTTCTTGTCATAAGAATGGACATGCATATATTGTATATGTAGAAAATTTAAGAAATTGAACCTAACACAGAAGTGCAAAATTAACTACGCATTGTGCATTTTTGCTTAAATTCAATTTGGGCACTGCAGAAATCTCGCATTCAGCAAGAAAAAAAAACAAGTAACAGCACCAATATGGATATCAAATTTAAAAATGTTATAATGTTGGGCTTTGGCTTTATGGCAGTCTTCACCGCATTCCAAACAATGGGCATGATTGAGGTGAGCTTTGTTTTAGTTTTAAACAACAAATAAAAACGTCGTTTAATGATGAGCCTAAACAAATGTGTGAATGTTTTTAGTTCAAAATTGAAAAATGCTTGGCAGATTTCCTTGAATGATCTTGGTATCATATCATCCTGCACAAATTAGCAAAGAGTTTTTAATAACATGAGTAACATCATCATTTGCTGCTAATATATGAGCGGCTCAAGATGATTTCCTTATAAAAAATGTTTTATTTGAACCCTCAGATAAATATTATTATTATTATCATCATACATAACTTAAAATTCAAAATTACAAGTTACATTACATTAGCTATAGCAACGAGGGCCTTATTCTTAGTAACATTAGTTTTGAATATGCGTGCTTATAAATTTAGTATACTGTGTACAAAAGTTTTATACACAAATTATTTATGCATATTTCAAAATATTTTAAATTAGGTGGATATATCTGCATTTAAGAAACCAGATTATTTTCTTACTACGCTCTATATTAGGAGTTCTAGGGATAGTTGATTTGTATATTGCATCTCTGTTGTTTTGAAATTTGTTGCAGCTATTTACAATATGTTCAACTGATACATATATAAATATTTAAGTTGCAAAATGGGCAGAGACTGTTGGTAGTTGAATCGAATATGTAATGATGGGTGTTAGTTCAGTATGTGCGAGTTTCAATCTAGTGAATGTTATGAAATCTGACAAGTAAGGTTCGATTCAACTGGCCAATTTGAGGGTGAATGGAAATTTATTTAATTTGCACAAAATCAAGTGCGTAAGAGTTTACCGTCCGCATAGCTATCATTGGCGAAATTAGTGGCAAATTAGCTTAGTTCCCCTAGATACGTACATCCCCTAGCTACGCCTCATACATTTTGAAAGTGTTGACGTTCTACTAACTTAAACTGTTTAAAATTTAAAATCGATTGAAAAATGGCTGAGTTAGAAGTTAAACACAAGTGGTACGTGCGATTTAGCTTCTGTGTCTAATCGCACCAAAAAATAGGATTTGTTCAATTTCTTTGCGATAAATTTTGTAGTGTCAATTTTGTACACACTATTAACGTATAGAAAAAATCTGGACGATATCGGACGTGGTTAGCTTAGAATTGTTGAGTGTGTCAAAAATCAGTTTTTTAATAATAAAATAAAAATTTGTTGGTGTTAAACATTTTTTGAACACTGTTTCGTGCAGACTTACTACTTGCGCTATCTCACTTGAATAGCTCAGAGACACTATACACGGTGAGCTTGAAATACGTTATTATCGAATTACAAATTAATCCAAATTTTTCAATTTTAACTTATTCTACAGTGCATAAGGAAACATTTCCCGTAAAAATTAAAATCGGTGACCTGCCCCTTTTGGAGAAAACCGATTTTTACCTTTTTTTCATATTTTTCAGCTTTTTATGATTTTAGCCCTTTAACTGACGTTCACTGCAAGTTTTTCCGATCTTGATTACCATTATTAGTTTATTCTGTAATGTATAAATATTGTGGTGCCGTCCAAGTACTTCAGTTTGGGCACTCCTAAAGGTCATGAAATATTCTCATCTATATACAATAAATCAAAGTCGGTTTAGTTATCCGCTTCGTAACTTAAGAACGGCTGGACTGATTTCATTGATCTCTGATTATTTGGATTTATCTTCACACAGAAAGTAACATAAGCACAAAAATATTTAAAAAAAAGCATTTTCACAACGACCATGCAATCGATTCACACCAAATTTACATCACATAGCTTTTATATCAAGAAGCATAGCTTAGGCTATAAAACTTTTAAGAGTGCATATTTAGGGCTACCTATATACATATATATACACATAATCGCTGGTGTGTCTGTTTGTGATTGCGTAAGTTCTGAACATCTTCACCGATTGAGGTCATGTTAGCCGGGTCAGCTTGTTACACTATAAATAGCAGAATAAATTAGAAAATAAAACAAGTACATTCTATTTTTCGGGGCAAAGACAAATCCGACCGACTTTGATTTATTGTATATAGATGAATACTTCATGACCTTTAGGAGTGCCCAAACTGAAATACTTGGACGGCACCACAATATTTATACATTACAGAATAAACTAATAATGGTAATCAAGGTCGGAAAAACTTGCAGTGAACGTTCGTTAAAGGGCTAAAATCATAAAAAGCTGAAAATTATGAAAAAAAAGTAAAAATCGGTTTTCTCCAAAAGGGGCAGGTCCCCGATTTTAATGTTTAAATGTTTGCTTATGCACTGTAGAATAAGTTTCAATTGAAAAATTTGTATTAATTTGTGATTCGATAATAACGTATTTCTAGCTCACCGTGTATATCAACGTGTAATAATCGCTGCTCCTTAATAGCATATTATTGCCGATGTTTAATAAAAACTACGTCACGTATTGGTACAAATACATAAAATCAATTATCAAAAACAAAATTAATGTATTGCCAATTAGGGAGAACCACATTGTACGAGTACAAATTTAAGGTACAATTATCACGTGCTGGGACCACCTGATAACATTAATGTACTACAGCCATACCTGAACACACAGATTTCATCATTAAATTCAGCAGAATGTCATCTTTTATTCGCTTAGTTTTTGGTTTTCTTTACCAAAAAATCTAAAAATATTCTAATCGTATGATTTCTACGTAAATAAGTACTGCTGTATTGGACAACTAAAATATATCGGTAGTAATTATTTCAATTAAGTGACTTCGATAAGAGCGCAATAGATCAATAAAATGGATACAATTAATTGCTACTCAACATTAATTGATTTGTATGTTGGAGGAGTCAACGTTGATTAACGGAAAAATGCTTATCATAAAGTATGACTCCTTAATAATCGAAATTAATTGCTTCGATTTTTTTTTGATAAGGCAAGTGACAATATAATCGTACGTATTGATTATAATCATATTAACAATGCCCATTAAATCTGATCCGTATTGGCTACTATTACGAGTATCTATTAAAAAACCAAGTTTTCAAGTATCGATTAAGCCTATCCAATTCAAATACATAGTAACAAAAACTTTTGAAAAATTCGTGAAGTATCGAAAAGTCGAAAATGGAATGATATAAAAAATAACAAAATCTATCAAATTCAGAAAGAATCTATGTCGGTACAATCGAAAAATGTAAACACCCTGTAGAATGACCCAAATAAGCTTTCTTATTTGGGTCATTCTAAGAATTTTCGTTTTCAATTGGTCACGGTCCGACCTATAAAAGAAATTGGTCCTTAAAAAAGCTATATTTATAATGACCAACTCGCTGACTGTTTTCTCGCCGACTCTCATTCTATAGATCTTATTGACTAGACAGTTAAATGCTTACTGTTTTAATTTATTAAAGCACGTTCTATCTCATCTTATTATTATCATTTTACGAAATGTCAGTTTATAAATGCAATAAATACATCTTACAATCAGTTGTAGAAGTTATTATTGAGAGAATACTTTTTAGCCACATATCTCTTATCTATTAAGTGCATAGAACTATAAAGTGCATTCCACAAGAAAGTTTATCTCCTGCATGTCTTTTTTTGCGTTGATAAGTATTCTTAATGCTTTTGATTTTACATTATTTTTATTAAGGTTCAGCTGTTTGGGTGTGGAAACAACTATTTTGTAAAACCAAGTAAGTATAGTCCAAAATCTTTGAACCTCAACTTGAGATTAGAAGACACTTTCTTCATTATACCCTACACAAAGGGTATATTCACTTTGTCATTCCGTTTGTAACGCATAGAAGGGAAAGTATATATTATTGATCAGCGTCACCACCTGTGTCGATATCGCTATGTCCGTCTGTCTGCCTTTGTGTCTGTCTGTGTGTCTGTCTGTTGAAACCACGTTTACGGGAAAACTAAGCAAGCTAATTGAATGAAATTTGGCACAGGTCACAGCTTCTTCAAATTGCTAGCATGTAAAAATGGGCAAAATCGGTTCACCACCACGCCCACTGCCCATACTCTAAGTAAATATACCCCTGCACATTTTGAAAAAAGTTGTTGCAATTTTGATGAGACTTGATGATTTGTTGAACATGTGAACAAAATTAAGATTGGGCTAGGTTTCAAATTTGCTGCAAGATATTGGGATGAAATTAAGTACACGGATACAGATCATCAATGCCTTCAATTGTGCTTAAAGTGGGCGGAATTGGAAAAGTGGGTGTAGCACTTTTCAACAATTTGATTTCGTATAACTTAGGTAATTAATTTTCAACATATTTTTAGCATTTACTTAGAAAGTGCCTTCAATGCAGTGTAGGGTATGTGAGTTTCGGCCTGGCCGAAGATAACACCTTTACTAGTTTTCATTTTACATGTAAAAACTAAACCGATCGTCGCACCACTTTCAAGTTTTCACTTTGATCATTAGAAATTAGATGAAATTGAATTGTTGCGAAACTATTACATAAATACAACAAAATTTGAAATATTAATTTGTAAAATTCAAATTTATTGTTATATGAAATGAATGGATTTACATTTTATGGTTAGAAATTTTAACAAAAGTCAAATTAATTTTATTAACTTTGAGTTGTGTGTCTTTTGCGCAGTTTTAAACTCGATCGTAAACTTTGATCAGCGGAGACGCTTGGCTGTGTACCCGTAAACCAGGTTTTATTCAAAACTCGTTTTTTTCTCTTGATCGTTTGCTTGTAGTGAAGTTGACTTGACATATTGCCGGTGGGTTTCTTGTGGTTTCGCTATTTCTTTTATCTCCTTACACAAACAAGTCGCCAAGTTTTTGTGGGCTCGTCCGTTGGACATATGCGCGTACATTTGTAAATACAGCAGCATGCTCACGTACATATACACAGATACGCCCACTTTTAAATGCTAAAAATACGTCGGTATCAGTTGTAAAGCAATAAATATTCTTTTGTATGCGTATGCAACTGTGGTATGAATGGCTATAGCACTAAATGGCAAGCAAGCAAGGTTTTGTTTGACCTTCAAAAGGCCTTGACTTTGTTTTTTGTTTTCCATTTGACTTTTTTCTTTATTATTAACAAGGTAGCTTACAAACTTTAACCTTTTATTCTTGAATGAGAGAGAAATCCTTTTTTACCTAAAAATTTTAAATTGACATTCCTCTGTCAAAAAGCTATGCCGTATAAATTCAATTATAATGAAAGTCACTAAAACTGCCTATATCAGCCGATACTTTGAATTAATGCAAGGTTATACGTTTCTATTTGCTAATAACGGTTTCATAAGTAACCGATAAAAACACACGCCCTGAATGGAATGTATAAAATTACGAAAACAGCAGCAGCAATAAAAGTTTCATGTCAGCTAAGCTGAATAAACTAGTTAGGACTTAAGATAAAGCATTAGTATAATAACAAAAATATATAATATACCAGAAATTAAGCCAACATAACACTTATTATTAATTGTATAAGAGTTCCAAAAAGCTA
Organism: Meiosimyza decipiens; assembly: GCA_963680825.1. Taxonomy (NCBI): domain Eukaryota; kingdom Metazoa; phylum Arthropoda; class Insecta; order Diptera; family Lauxaniidae; genus Meiosimyza; species Meiosimyza decipiens. The sequence continues at coordinate 89,314,901 of OY804259.1, read as the reverse complement.
ATTTTTGGAAATTTTTAATGTTATTCCATAATAAGAGTTGGGCAAACTTGCCAAAAGACAATTCAATAGTATACCACTTTTCACTTTTCAAAAGTGACTAAGTCAAACTTAAAACTGTCTTAAATAATCAACAAAAAATAATAAAAATTTCGAAAGACACATTTTTCTTACAAAATTAACTAAATCCACACAGTAAATATCCAACATGCCTAGTTCCACAAAAAAAAAACTAAAACAGCAAAGCCTAAATAAAGGACATTATTCAGTTATTTGTCGATCCGTAAACATGTATTTAAACTAATATCAAAAGAATGGACTATAAACCCATAATTCTTTAGCAAATGATTTATTTGAGATTTATAAAGCTTTCATGCTAGCAATAAAACATCCTTTTTCTGCAATACGTTTTTGAAAATAGCTTTCACACTGGTATTATCGCATTTTCGCTGACACGTCTTTGTTTGACCTCAGCTGTTTTGTAAAGAAGTGCAAAATTAATACAAAAGCAAAGTTTTTGGTTACTGCTGCACACCAAGGAATAATTATATGAGTTATTTTGAACTTTTTTCAAATAAAGTTTTCCTTGAAACAGACAAAATTGTTAATTACTCTGCCAGCAATCGAAAATCAAAAAAAAAAACATGCGCTCTATTTGTATCAAGACAGATCTATGTATGTCTCTGGCTCGACAACAGCGTTTTTAAAGAACTTTTTACCCATTTTCCCTTTCGAAATAAGAATAGAAATATATCTTAATAAAATGTTAAAAAAGTATACCCATAGCTTAGGTGAACGCCTTAACTTTGTATTGCATTACATATATCAAATTGAATACCACGAACGGTTTCGCTTAGCACAGAAATTTCATCCATACTAATTTATAAAACCATTTGCTTGCTTTATGCATCCGTCACGTTAAGTCGTAGTTCGACGAGTGCTGATCTTTCAAAACAAATGGGAGTAACAACCTAAAAAAAACTTTGTAGCGCGTCAAACCCAACCAATTGACTGTAGCGGTATTACATAGCGTACTTTATTAATGTTGTTGTCGATGCGGGTAAAAGTTTTATTTTATGATTAGGCTCATTTTTTTGTTGGCATTAACCAACCAGTCTGATATTACAATGAGTTTCATATTTTGTATGTTGTTCATAATTCACTTAGCAATCGCTAACAATGTAAAATATGATCAACACGCGACTTCAAAGTATTCGTCAGTGGTGAATGAACTATAATATTTCTACAGTGTAATTTACGTTACATATCGCATAACATGCAAATGACTACACTGAGAGAAAAAGTAAAACGATTTTTCTACTAGATGGTTTGTTAATAAATATTTTCCTTGTGGATTTTCTTGTATGTAAACATTTTTAAAGGCGAAATTATTAAATTTACCCGAAAACTTTGAAATTTACTTGTTGGTTAAAAATTAATTAATTTCAAAGGAAACAACTTTTTTTTTCCGTTTTAATGTTGAAGATTGATGAAAATCAGCAGATGTAGTGAGCTGCTGCTACGTAGTGTCTCTGGACTTTTTAACTAAAATATTTAAGTACTTACAGCTCGGTGTCATCAATAACTTTTAAGTTCTTTAAAGTTTGTGTAAACATCATGTTCTGCCATATTTCCAGTGAAATGCTTACAATAACAATCAATATTTTTTTAAAGTCCAAATATTTGAAATCAACTTGACACAATTTCATGCAGATTAAAGCTTAAAAACTGATATTTTATCCGAAAACATTGCGCAATTAATACATGTACCTCTTTTCAAGAAAATATTTTTAATTGATAAGAAAGAATTCACCACATAAAAACGGCATTCCATTCAACCAAATCGAAAGTAGGTCAATCAAATAATATCGATAAAGTGCAGAAACTGATTTGAAACGCTTCTACTGTTTACTTTAAAAAAATTGACGTATCTTTTATGAAGTTCTTATCAACATTTGCAGCTACCTTAGCAATATGCTTAGATTTAATTTATTGATACTTACAATGTTGTGCGTATGTTTTATAAAATTAATAGCCACAAATTTTGATATTTTATTTGGGCCTTTATCACATGAGACTTAAGGATGAGTTGTTTGTAGAGATCGTAATTGGTTCCCACTACTCTGCATTAATGTAGCAATCTAGATGACTACTCGTCTAATTCAAGTCGTTGGTAAAAGCTTTTATGCTTAAATTGCTAAGTATAAAGGCCTATTCTGATTCCGATTTATGTAGTTCGGTAGTGGAATTGAAGTTCGAAGTTGAATGTCAATAGCTAGCTCTTCTAAATCTCATGGTTGGAATTTGTTATGGATTTTTGTTTTAACTCCAAACTAGAACTGTTTTCTAAACGCATAGTATATGTTTGCAAAAATGAAATTGATTGCAAACCTATCAGCACTGTAGAAATTGCAACAAATGTTAGTTTGCTATTAAATATTTTTTGTTTTAACATGAAGCTCATGACTGAATACTTACTTACCTTACTGAATACTCGAATTCTTCTAGGTTAATAAATCAATGCAGAACACATTGTACAAGCAATCGCTACTTTGAAAAGTGAAGTTTGTTTTGAAGTAAATTGCAAAAATGTACATATATATGTGAACACATTTTGAATAGAAGGCATGGCACCTAACATAAAGTGAATACTATAAAATTTTATGCTGAAAAAGTTTTTTAAGGTAGTGCAACCAAATAATCTTCTATTACTAGGAATGTTTCTTACAAGGTCTGGACAAAAATTTTATAAATTTCGAGAAGAGAGCGTAGCACTTTCCTATACAAACAAACAACTTAAAAGGTTACAACAATTTATGCAACCAAATTGTACACAAACATTAGAAATAGTTTGGCTTGGAATCAGTCAAAAAGTGGGCATGGAGAAATATCCTTTCCATAGGAATCTAAGAAATACGCGCACTTTTACTGCGAATGCGACGGTGTGGGGTATGTAATTTTAAATGAAGCTAAACATACCCTTACTAGTTTTTTGCTTACAAGAATAAATTTTATTTTTTTTTTAAAAACAAGATTTTAAATAAAATTTAAGCCAAAAATTTAAAATTAACTGGAGAGCTTGTTTAATAAAATTAAAAAACTCGTGTTCTTTGCAGTTCACTGAAATAAAATTAAACATTTGCATATAGCGCTTACAATCTTACGATTGTGAACATGACGTATTTATTTCTTCATTTACATTTTAATTTTAATTTTTATATTTGTTTGTTACTGGAAAGCAGTTTTCTTATTTGTTTTTTAACCTAATGGCGGGCTTTAATATCCTAATTTAACTTGGCACCAAAATGTTCATGTTCCCGGTTAAGCTATGTTTTTTCTTGGTGTAAATTGTGCTAAATATTTTTTTCTGGAATAATTTTAAAACTAAAGGGCGTCGAGTAGTTTTGAAAAAAGTCTTAAAATGTTGGTGCTGCTGATCCTATTTCAAATCATTTGCTTCTGAGAATTCATTTTCCTATACCTGAAATAAATATTTAAATTTTATTGAAGTTTGGTGATAAAATACCAACTCTGACAACTTCTATTCGTTCAGCTTTATAATTAATATAATAGCGAAAAAAGCAGCAATTTTACACGACATAAAATAATAAAATGCAGTATATGCACGTGCTTTATTAGTGTACGAAAATAATGAACAAATTTAACGTTTTGTGAGACGAAAGTTTCATGCATTTGAAATGAAAAACAAAAATATTAAGTCAAGAACTTTGCACCGATGAGCGTTCTTTATAAAATAAATCATTATTGGAACTTCACTTGATCTTTCGAAAAAAATAAGTTCAATTTAAGACCGCTTGCCGTGGCATGGCTCTCAGAAGTACTTGGAAAAAATTAAATTTGAATGCGTCGTGAGTCTCTCAGTTAATTGTTTTTTTTTATCCGCGTCACCTCACGTCGTGGCCGTAGTAACTTTTTTTGAACTCTGCGTATAAAAATATACCTTCGTATCAAGTAATTTTGAAATCAGTCGAATACGAAGGAAAATATTGGGTTGTAAACTTTTTTGTTTACGAGTATATGAGCTGGTTGTGTGCGGATTTAAAAAATATTTCTTAAATTTCTGTAAAAACAACGCCCGTACCTAGAACATTTTCAAAAAAGGGTCCTTATAAATACAAAACTTAAAATACTGGCACTCCCATAAAATCTCTTTAAATGTAAAAAAAATTTTGCAACAAACAAGAAAATCGAATTGGAAGTTATATATGTAATTTTTGACGATAATGAAAAAAAATGGATATATGTGACCTGGTCTATGAAAAGGGGGCTTAGGTGTCAAAAAATCATCTGCCACTTTTTTGACGATTCGGACAGACGAAACGAGTTGTTTACTTTTAACAGCTGTTGTAACGAAAACTTGGTTTCGCACGTAAGCGCCCTTTTCATAGAACAGGTAAGATATATATACTTATGTCAGTTAATAGAACGTTTGCCACACAAATCTTTTTGGACATTGACACTTTCATCTCCTGCTATTTTAAGACTTTGTACAAAAAGTAAAGTTACTCGTAGTGTGCACAAACATTAACGATGTCTTGAATATTAGATCACTCGAGATAATTTCAGTCTCTCACTGTGGTTACATGAATTTTATTTAGCTCTAAAGAGCTCTGGCTCTGTAGACGAGAGACTTCACGTAGCACCACAATAAAAAAATCTTATCAGGTAAAATCGCATGATCTTGGCGGTCAATAGACTGCCCCAAAATGTGAGATTAATTGCTCACCAAACTCGCCTCTCAATAGGTCCATGGTATCGCGTGCCGTGTGGCAGCCTTGTTGAAACCACATGTCAATCAAGTCCAATTCTTCCAGTTTGGGTAAAAAAAATTCGGTACTCATTGCACGGTACCTTGCTCCATAGACTGTAACGTTGCGATTTTCTTTATTTTTAAAAAAAGTACGGTCCAATGATGCCATCGGCCCACAAACTGCACCAAACAGTGCATTTTTCAGGGTGCATTGGCAGCTCTTGAACTGCCTCTGGCTGCCCTTCAGAGCAAATTTGCCAATTCTGTTTGTTGACGTACCCATTGAGCCGAAAATGAGCTTCGTAGCTGAAGCAATTTTTTCGATAAAAAATTGTATCTTCAGCACGCACGGGTTCAAGTCCTGGAACAGGATAATTGTCTTTTTAATTAGATTTTACTTAGAATTTATGTTTATTTATAAACTGAGGCTTGAAATCTGAAAACCCGAAGTAACTAAAATTTTCAAGTTCAATAGCACCGTATGATTAAACAGGTTTAAAAAATCAATGATTTTAGTAAAAGTTTTCCATGACTTAGACGACATGGTGACACAGAATTAAGTGGAAAACTACATACTAAATGTATAATAAAAGCAAGTCAAGACCAGCATGTAGCCAAGAAAAATGCATAATCATTTGATGAATGTAAAACCTAAATGCTCAATAAATTACCATAGCATTTTATTGGAATCAACGTTGATACAATAAATGTGCGATTTTTATGAATTTTTGGCGAAATAATCAAATCAAATTATAATATTTTATTAATTTATAATTGCAAATTGTCACTGAAATCATTAATTAATGTTGCGAGCAGCAACAAGCAGATAACTAACAGACAGACAGAGAGTAGACTCTGGAGGCTTATCAGTCAATACTACACTTGGCATTCGTATTTACGAGTAATTAATACAATTTAGTACATGTTATGTTATTTGGAAGCAATTGCATTTGCACGAGTTGATATTGATAGCAAATCGTAATCCTTGTGCCATTTTCTCTAGAGTTTATCAATTTTGTAATATTTTGAAGATTTTTGTGCACAAGTTGAAGTTTGAGTGTTTAAACGAAGATAATAAACAATGTTGCTAGAACTTTTTTTAGCCAAAAGCTATGGTCATGAACTGAACTTATTTTTGTTAAGATATTTATTTTCTATACAGGGTGCTGGAAAAATCAATACTAGTCCTGCAAATTTCATTCTGTTAGCCTTAAAACTTAACTATGAAAAAATGCTCAATGTGAACAAAGTGCATTATCATTTGTTTGCAAGTTAGTGGAAAGGAGACGAATTAAGTTGCTTCAAAAAAACTAATAGACAAAGTATTTTTATTTAAAGTTACTTTAAAATATGTAATAAGCCACCAAAGTATCGAAAATTACTGTACATGTGAATGATTTGGTGTGCCCTTGTGGTTGCTGGGTCACCCTGTGTAGTGCTAAGGTACATATTGTTTACAACAGAAAGGAAAATTGTTCCTTAGCATAAATGATGTGGAAAAGTGAATATGCAGTCATACTTTTGTACATTAAATGTATATATAAAAGGGTGTAACCAATCAACTGGTCTTATTTATATAATTACAACGCACATGCTAAAACTACATTTAAATCTACATAGAATTTTTTCAGCAAGAAATCGCTAATTTCACAGAAGTGATAATATTTTTTTTGTTGTTTTAGAAATTCGATCCGAACCCAATAAATTAAAAATCATTTCGATTCGATTCTGAGTAAAACCTATAATTAGCCAAAAAGGGTACAATATTCATGGAATCAATTTGAATTTATTGAAACAAAACAAAATAAATTCATGTGTGAACATCTTTACTGGTTGGTATGAAAAATAGCCTATACTCAGAACGATGACGCTTAAAGTTAGTAATAAATTTTGAACTTTTATCGACTTTTTGACAATTTTTTTCTTTCTATCGATATTCTAAGAATTTTTCGATTTGCTTAACATTTGCATCTGAAAATATTTTGATCCCAGATCTACGATTACTAAGCAAGCTTACAAAAAATTTCTCTTGCAATAAAAAGTATATTGCTTAAAGATTTAGGAGGTGCGCTGAGTTCGGAAAACATAATGAAAAATTTTATTGCATCAGAATTGGACGATAACTTTGCTATTGAGTGCAAAAAACGCTGTTTTGAGGCAGGTGTGAAGTTCTCTCACACCTTCAAGAAACTTATCTACTCTTGTTTATGACATCAGCTAGAAATAAATAATCTTCCCCTTCGAATTTAAACTTTGAACTTTCTTAATTGGATCCGCTGTTCTGAGATAGCGTACATAAAAGTGAAAATGTGCTCAATTCCAACAAATCCAGTTAAGTCATTTGTATGGAGTTTGGAAATTTTTTTTTTCAATGGTTAATATATCCGAGAAAGAGCATCTGATTAAAAAATTCAATATAAAAGTTTAAAAGATAAAATAACAGGCTGCCATTTCTGCGACTTTAATAGTTGAAAATTTGATTTTCCTGACGTCAAATATTTCAAATTTACTTAGATAAAGAAAAAGCGTAAATGAGAATTACGTCAATCAATCAAATATGCGACCACGAAGAGTAACAAAATCGAGCATATGACATCATAAGCAAAAATTGAATACATAATTTCCAGTGTGAGATAACTTGCAATATGCCTTAAATCAAATTGTTTTGCGCTTTGATGCAAGGATATCTAAACAGATTGATGTGCTAGAATCAATTTAATAGTTTTCCAAAATCAGCGCACTATTTTACATAAAAAATTATGCACAAGTTTGGCTGAAGACATTTTAAAAACTTTAATATATGCAAACATATGTTATATATAAGCATTTTTTTATTTCTGCGTGCTATTTTTTATATTTATTGGGATTCAAATGTGCTTTGTTATCTGATTTATAAGTATGTTTCAAATACTTACATAGTTGTAATTTGAATCTTCAATGCGGCAATTTTATTTTGCTGAGAACGTGTGGAGGCTTTCCCTCAAAATCACACGGAATACAAATTATTTAGATGTTTATTTTTAAATTTATTGTATATGCGTTATATATATATAATTTGCTTACGCAGCTTATTTTTTGTCAACACATCTCAAAATCAATACGCTATAAACGAAAAGATAATTAACTTTTAAACGGTCATTAACTTCATTCAAGTAGAGTGTATTTTACAATAAACTCTTGCTCTTGTCAATTTTTGGTAATTTTAAATTTCTGCCTAAAAGAATGCTACAACTTTTGTTTCAAAATAATTCGGTCGGCTTTTGAATGCAGCTTTTAGCTATGAATTTCATATCGTCATTTTTTCATCGTGGCACGTTTTATTGTCTCACTCTTTTCTTTCTACTTTGTTAATGTACTATATTGATTCATTTTTGAAACAAAATTTTTAAAAATTTTTTATTTACATTTCAGAAAACAGTTCTTGATAGCATAAATGACGAAGATCCCAGCTTTACGGGCGATGGTTACACAAGTTTGGCTATCATCTATGCAGTCTTTGCACTTAGCAATTGGTTGGCGCCATCATTCATTTCTGCTACAGGCCCCAGAGTAGCCATGTTGGTTGGTGCTTGTACCTACACGTATGTTCAAGCATAAAAATTTAAATATAATTGTTTGTTTAAATTAAATACTTTTTTTTTTGCAGTGCCTTTATGGTCACATTTTTGTTTCCCTCAAATTGGCTGCTATATTTGAGCAGCGCTATACTTGGTGCTGGCGCCTCTATAACTTGGACTGGCCAAGGCGCTTTCTTATCACGCTGCAGTACTACGGAAAATATATCGCGTAATTCGGGAATTTTCTGGGCGATGCTTCAGTGCAGCATGTTCTTCGGCAATTTGTTTGTGTATATTCAATTCCAGAATAAAATTATCATTGATGTTGGAACGCGCCAATTGGTGATAGGTGTTTTAACAGGACTCGCTGTACTTGGCATTGTATTTTTAGCTTTATTACGTTATGTTCCTGATACTGCTGTGCGTACAGAATTGCAAGAACTGAGTGGTTTTGGTTCGGCTGTTTATGCTCTTAAGGCTGCTGGTCGGTTATTTATAACACGGGACATGCTGCTTTTATGTGTATGCTTTTTCTACACAGGTAAGAAAATTAAAATGATAGTTGAATAAGTTCAGGTAAAGTTTTTTCTATTTATATTTTGCTTTTAGGCTTAGAATTATCCTTCTTCAGCGGCGTGTATGGTGCCTCAATTGGATTTACAAAAATGATCCATGAAACACCTAAGCAAATTTTAGGGCTTGCCGGAATTTGTATTGGTGCCGGTGAAGTAATTGGTGGTGCACTTTTTGGTATACTCGGAGCAAAAACCAGACGCTTTGGTCGTGATCCCATTGTTATTGCTGGCTATATTGTACATATGATAGCCTTCTTTTTGGTTTTCCTCAACTTGCCAGACAATGCTCCGTTCAGGGATACCACTGACATTTCTTACTTGGATCCACCACTTCCATGGATTGCATTGTTCTGCGCCTTTCTCTTAGGCTTTGGCGATGCATGTTATAACACACAATGTTACTCCATGCTCGGTGGTGTATATAGAAATGAATCTGTTGGTGCTTTCGCTCTATTTAAGTTTACGCAGGTAAGCTTACAAAAATAATATGCCTAAATGTGTTATTAAATAAATAAAATTTCTTATTTTTTTTCAGTCGGTGGCCGCAGCTATCAGTTTTTTTTATTCTTCACATTTGGGATTACGTGCGCAGTTAGGTATTTTGGTAGTTATGGGTACGCTAGGTACCATCTGCTTTGTTATGGCAGAATGGTCTGCCAAACGACGTCACGCAGAAGATGGTTCTGAAAACTCACAGGATTCCACCTCAAGTCCTAAAAAATAAACATAAAAATATGCAAATATCGAAGGTAGATATGTAACATTTTAAGATATTTTTTATATTTTGTTTTTTAAATATGGAAACGAATAATTATCGTTTGTGTGATTTGAGTACTAATTGTAAGTTTTCAAAATTATTTATGTAAAATTCCATGAGTGGAAATAAAGTTTCAAGGTAGTAAAAAGTGAAAATTAAAGAAATTCACATATATAACTTAAAATTTTGTTTGGATTATTTTAGATTTGTATCTAAATTGTTTATTTCGTTAAAAACTTATTGTTTATGTTTAACTAGTCAAATATCTTCTTTAAAATTCTATAAACTTTTTAATATCAATATCGATAAAAGTATATTTATATTTTCGAATCCTAAAGTGCGGGCTTTGGTGTTTCAATCTTGACTTTTTTTGGAACGAATCTAACAGCACGGAAAAGTTGCCCACTCCTAACAGTAATTCACGTGTAAACGCGACAAGACTTTACGTCTGAATTTTCAATCTGAAGTTTTGATATTTTGACTCAGAAAAAAAAAATATATATGCACCCAATTCAGTTTTTACACGGTTTTGATATATAACGGTCTAGAAAAAAAGTTTATTCCGTTTTTACACGATTTCCTTCAATTAGCACGATTAAAACAAGCTATTTAATTGAAAATTTAAAGAAAAGTATTTTTACTAACCGTAATCTTTTAGAAATTTAGTCAGGGAATTTCCTTTTCTATGGGTACATCCATACTTCATGTCTTTTTACACGGCTTTGTCTGGAACGTATCTACCGTTTAAAAACAGAATTGGGTGTACATACATACGTATGTGTACCCGTTCTGTATAAAAACATATGTTCTGAATAGAATTCCGGTCGATGATTTTAGCTCGGAGTCGATTTTTACCTATTAAGTCAGATTTTTGTTAGTACAAGAAATTCCTGTATTTTTTTAATTTTATATAAAATCTCTGATTATTTTTTTTAAAACTAACTCAAAATTGCTCAATGAATGAAATCCCATTTGGAACAAGTGTTTTTTTTTTGTTTTTGTATGAAACAAAAATATATATCAATATAACGAAATTTCAGATTAAGAAAAAGTTCAGGTGGAAGATATTGTCTTAGTATGGGTGGACAACTCTTACCCGCTATTAGAATTCGCTCCGAACAATCAATAACGCGCTAAATATACTTGAAAAATATAAAAACATAGTTGTACATGCTGCGAAAAATCGCTGAAGAAATGCGACAGGGTTAATTGCTTGAAGACACACTGTTATATTTTATCAGAAGCAGTTGGCAAAAACTATACATATCTCATGTTAGAAATAGAAATAACTTTTTTCAAAGTTTCTGGTGTCAAGGAATTGCAGATAATTGTGAAACTCTGATAACTTTTTTATATTTCGGCAGTAGCGCCGTCTTGTTGAAACCATGTACGCGCACAAGATAGGTGGTCAAGCTGCAGATGTAAAAAGTGTCCGATAATTGCTTTCTATTCGTCATCATTTACCTTTACTGGACCTCCATTTGTGTTTTCAAAGAAATAGGACGCTATGACCTTCTTAGCCGAGATATTCCACCGAAATGATACTTGAAGTGAATACATTCCTGAACTATGCGAGAGCTTAGTGTACCCCAGGATCTGAATTTTATTTATTGTCAAAGCCATTGAGGTGGAAATGAACAAAAAAACGTTAAAGTTCAAAAAGTTTTAACGTTACGACGAATTCTACTAAAAGAGTTCTGAAAATCGTGCTTAGCAGATTCTTTTCTATAAGAATTCACCTACACTCAATTATGCGAAAATTGAAGACACGACTCCTTTCCAATAGCCTGCCACATATTTGTTTTTAAATCTATTTAATAAATAAAAATAGTTGTAATTAATTATAAAAAAATAGATCATCAATTATGGGGCTCAAACTCATGCGTCTAACGTTTCAGGCAAAAGTTCTAACACCTAAGTAAAAGAGATATGCAAATGCCAGCGATCTGGAATAATGCTAGCCAAAAGCAAATGTTATTGAAATTTTAGCCAAAGTTTTGCAAAATATCCCAGTAACTGATTATATATGTATCTTTTATTTAACGCCTCCAACCTTACATGAATGTATTTTTTGAACATTGCTTGCTGATTTCGTAGACAAATTCTCGTTAATTTTTCTGTTAGTTATTCTTTGAGGAATCTTTGAACATTTCCATAAAAGTTTTTGACTTGTTCAATAGGTCTCGACATATATCCTACATTAAATAAAAAATTTGCTTACTATGCATTGATGATTCCTTTAAAAATGTATGGTTTAGTTATTTACTGTAATTTACATTCAACAAATAGTTTTTGCATTTTTATTTTTATTGCTGAAACATTCCATTTTTAAATCTTACAAAAATGAAATTTATGTCCATTAAAAGTGTCTATGCATATAACTTCTTTTTTCGTATTTTTAAGGACAATAAATAATATTAAACGAATGTTTGTTAATTAGTTAGCAAATTCTTTTAAATAGTTAAAAAGCATTGAAAAAAAAAGAAAAAACTATGTATTACGTAGAAATCATTTTTTAATAAATAATAATGAACTTTTTTATATGTAATGTGTGTATTTGCCAAATTAAAAAATAACATTTTCAAAAGTAATCCATACATACATGTTACCTTAATGTACTATATAAACTTATATATAAGCAAATTGCTATAAAAATGTACGTATATATGTTGTGTAATAATAATGTAAGTATTGTTAAGACTTGACAATTTTTTTGTATTTGAATTGTGCAATTTTTTTAATATAATTTTAAAGTATGAAACATTAAATTTTTTTTAAATTCTAAAAACAGCCTTTTTACTGTACATTGCGGACTCTACTGTAAGATTAGCAATTTTTCTTTTATTTGCATCAATTGATGTTAACCAAAAAAATAAACCCAATTTTTTCCTATATCTTGATTTAGACTTTTTAGAACTAGGCCCCTATTGTGGTTGCCGATTTACAATAGATAAACGCTTTTTTTCGATTAGCGATCGATAATTGCAATAGGGGCTTTCGTATCGTTGTTTGAATTGAATTTTACCAGGAGTATGAGAAGTAATCATTGAAATTGAAAAATTATTCTAATAAGTGACGACTGTCCTTCAATAGAAAGATTCAAATAGCTTTTTACGATACCTGCTGTGTGTTGCAGATCTAGATGAACTAAAAGCAGTGGCATATATGTACGAAATATGTCAACATCACTCTTAAAACCTCATCCTTAGGGCAAAAAGAGTGGGCGGTGTTTGTATACAATAATTCATAACTCTCCCATAGTTTACTTGGACAGTAAATAGGCAAATAACATAAAGTTAATTAGCAAAATATCAAATTTGTTAGGATAGTCAAGACAATCAAACTTTGAAATTCGAACAGTTATAGTTAATATTTAGTAGTTTTTGATATTATAAAATGGTATGTTATAACCAATAAAATTATTTACAATCGATTGTATTTTTTTGTATAACGAGTCAACCGCGGCTTCTTTTAAGCGACCATGAATAATACGAAAGCATGTTGATTGTGCTTTTCCCTAGGAAAAGTTTTTCAATGCTTCCATTTCCTGGTGAAATATTACACAACTTTTGTCACTGAGCTGACCAAGGTTGTTAGGAAAGAAATCTAAATCGGAGTGCAAAAAGTACATTTTAATAGACATAATAGATCATAATCCGAAGAGTACTTTTGTTTAGCGAGTCCACATTCATTGATGGATAAAATTTTTCGGAAAGTGTAGGTACTGAAAACAGTAAGGTCAGTAAAAAATTTTAAATATCACAGAAAAGTATGAGTACTTCTCCTAGCACAAACATAATCAGCTACAGTACCGGTATTGGTATATTAAATATCTTTGCCTGCATTTTTCCCGAATAGAAACTGAAATTTTGTTCTCTATATGCTGAAACTAGTACTTAGTGACAAAAACCAGATTACGATAAGTGATAACTCTTATTTACGCTATGATGCTGACTTTGGTTCAATAGAATCCTTTAGTAGAGGCAAATTATGGTATGTACCGAGTGACTGATACTTAGCCATTGTACAATCAAGGGAAAAAAGCATTTCACTTTAAAATGATGAAAAAAAACAGAATTCTTGAGTTCAACCAACCTCAGTAATGCTATAAAAAAAAAGGGAAAGGAATGGAGCCGGTCTACCATTGCCTTTGTTAAGGATCCAGTGGATCCGATGCAAGTCAGGAGAATCTTTTACTTTATATTACAAAGAAACCTCAAATGAGGACATGTCTTTCTCAGCTATAAGCATTGTGCCGAGTAACAGGAAAGAAAGACCGTGATTGCTTAAAAATATTGAAAAAGGTTGACTCTTTAATGGACCAAGACCTGTGATAACAGCGAAGCAACAGGACATGACCGACCTATTGCCTTTTACAAATCTAATTACACCTTCTGATGAAACCGTTGATGGCTCAGAACCACTGACACACTACGAACAAGACGTTGCTGTATTTGATAATATGTTATGTGAAAAAAATTATAATAAGAGATATGATGTTTTGTATTTTTTCAAGAAAAGATCATAGGAACACAGAACTATTGTACTTTCGGCTTCCTAATGACATTAAACCAGCACATTCAGTTCAATCCAAAAAATTTCTTTGATGAAAAATTGTTTTCAGTCATACCTATACGACACATCTAGTACAATTAAAAAATCTTTGAGGTAAAAGTAGTGTAAGTATGAAACCACTTTTCCCTACAGAACATATTGTTCAAATCGAAAAACCTTGGAGGGAAAAGTGGTATATCTTATTTAAGCCCCTGCAAATAACCATTGAAATATTTTTTTAGTCAACGCAATTCAACACGAGTTAAATGTACTAAGTACAATGCAGTTTCTATTAAATATATTGAGAATATTATATCAAGGATTATTTTACAGTACATCTAATAAAAAGTGTTGTTTCTCAAATTGACTAAAAATTGACTTACACCACTTTTACTTTCAGCGCCTCAAATTATAGCTACTTTGCTTGCAGGGATTTCTTCTTCAGTGATATTTTTGCGGATTCGCAATAATATCAATCATCCGCAAACTCTACTTGTTAAAATCATACAAATAATACGCCGCTAATAAATTTCCTATTTATTAATTGATTGATGTGAATTAAAAAAAAAAAAAAACAATTTTAAAATTAATAATATCGAAGACATAAAAAACAATGAAAGCAAAATATTAATTTAACGACGCCCATCTTTAGAGTGGTGAAAATATGCGTGGTTACGCTTTACGCTCAATTAAATTAATGTCCAATGTTGGCTCATCGATAAATCGCTCCTCATTTATGTTTTGGCTTACCAAACTAAAATAGGTTTTCGTCTTACATATCATTTTGATATCAAGTTAAATGTTTACAATTTTTTTTCATTTAATTCATTAAAAATAAAATTTTACTTTATATTCAAACAAATTTTATATAAATGCATTATTTAACACATTAATATTAAATACAATAAAGTGTAGACAAAAGCTACAACTGAAATTATCTTTTTAATTTAAATTTCAACATTTTTATAATATTAGTAATTTTTCCATATAATGAGGAATTTTTCGTTGTACTGATAACATGAAAGGAATGACCCCTAAATTCTACTCCATGTACACGCGCATGTGTCATTGGAATTTTCCTTCAATTGAAGGACGCTTTGTAGAATTTTTGTTTTAATTTCCTCACAGTGATGTCTTGAACATAATAATCTCTAAAGCATGAGTTTAAAACGTGTGCAGGCAAAAAAGCCTAAAACATTATCGGCATTAAAACTTTGTGCAAATATCTCAAAAATGAAAAGAAAACTATGGATGTAGGCTGAGTTACTATTCGTCCTTGACTTACAAACAATTTTGTGAGGAACACAGATTGCCAGCATTCCTGTTAATGTTGCTCGTGTTTTAGGCAAATTGTCAACTTGACGTTGCGACTTCAATAAGGTTGCTCCTGTGTGGAGCCTTTGAGAATGCTGTGAAATAAGAAAGAAAAATTAATAGTTCTCTTATGCGTTTCCAAGTCAAACAAAGCACTAAAACTCTAATATTCACATTCAAAGTAGGTGATTGCTTTTATGCAGAGCAAAAGCTTGGCAGTGAAATAATTTTAATATGCTGCTTTAAAAAATAACTCTAAAGCGCTAACGATGAGCTTTGAATTTAAATATTAAATGCTGTTGATTTTTGCAAATTTTTTGCTTTGATTTGATTAAGCGTTATGGTTAAGAAGCTACATCAACAACAACAGCGGGAATATAAAAAACAAAACCATCAATATCTTAAGCTCAACGTATCGTGATGTTAGACGTCGCAACATGGCTAAAGGCGATTTAGTGTCTCTCATACCGTTCCGAAACATTTACAAATTGAGGCACTTCTTCTCGTGCCGACCAATTTTATAGCCAGCAGATAAAGAGCAGAAGAAACGCACTATTGCGGTGGCGAATGATAACAATAACAATGAACGTAACGTAACATAACAATAACAATAAAATCAATAATAACAATAACAATGGTCCTAAAGTAAAAGTGTTAAGATGTTGGTTTAACATCATCATTACGAACACCCACAACTGCTTGATGGTTCTTTTATGGTCTGCGCATTGATGGAAAATTGAAATGATTTTGATTAACTGTGGGAAAGAGGTTATAGGTTACAAGTACCAAGTGATTGTTGAAACTGGGAAGGTGAAAATCTTCGGCGCGAAAAGGTCAATATTTTATTTGAAATATGACAATTTGATTTTGTTGACTCAATAATTTGATGAACTTTAAGTTCAGTAAAAGTTTCTTTGCATGTACAAGACTTTAGTGAGGTACAAACGAACCATTTGGTGAAAACAGTTTTTATTTTGAGTTATTCTTTCTAAATAATACGTGTCACCTTTATGAAGTCTCAAAGAAAATAACACATTTAAGTAAAAAAAAGAACAATAAGGGTGATATTTTTGGGCTTTTCAAAAACTCAACACTACACTCACAGAAAAACGTTGCGTAAATTTTAAAATGTAGCAATTTGTTATCGTCCGAATTATTCCGTCGTATAGTCCGAATTATTCCTACACTGAAACAAAATTTTGATTGTATATAACAATTGTATGTTTGACTCAAATAAATATTTAATTGTTCTACATCCAATATAATTTATATTTAATCGTATTGTGTTGTATATTGTTGTATTTGAAAAATTGTTTGTGGAGTTTTCTTTATCACTTATATCACTTTGCAATATTTATTGTATGGGAGAGCCCACGCCCACTTGTATAAATGCGTCTACTTTTCGGTAAGTGCTAGATCGCACTATTTCTAGTATTGTGTAAAATTTAGTTGTATTACCTTAGAGACCTTCAGTACAGCGTTTTATAGATCATACTTGTATGGGAGATAACACGCCCTTTAGTGGAAATTTATGCATTTATTTATTTATTTCACAAATTATTTATTGTAAATGATTGCATTATCTTAAAAAACGCTCCTGACTATTTGAGTATTTGGGCAAAATTTGGTTGCATTACCTTAGCGTTTTAAATATTTTATTTGTGACAAGCGTGCCCATTTTAAATCTCACATTCTATAATTAAAAATGTTACATTAAACTATTTTGGACGAACAGACAGACGAACAGATATATAGACGCACGTCTGCCTGTAAGAGGTCAGCATGAGTGTACTCGAAACGACCATCAAGCCACTCGTCACGTTGTGAGTCCATCGAGCTTTTGTGCACAAAAACCACAAATCAAAACAACACAAATTGAAACACCAAGCAGGAGAGGTGAGTGAGGCACTTGCAAATAAATCGCAAAAAAAATGTTCTACAAGTTCAAGCACTCGAAATTCATTACAATTGGAAGCTTGTATGATGATCGTTTCGAATACACTCATGCAGGCCTCTAAGATATATGACTAATTTTACTCAGAAATAATTAAATGCATATTCTCTGTCTGTATGGTATAAAAATATTCATTATATTTTTCCTCAAATTAACCAATGATTAACTTTCCCTACTTGTTATCTATGCAAATCTTTTCATCTGCTTTTAATTAATTAATTTTGTGTGATACTAACAATAATTTTACACACATTTAACATGAGCGCATTTAATTTGCATTGCTAAACAGTTTTTGAAGTTGAAGAAAAAAAGTTTACATCATTGGTCAACCTGGAAATTATGTACAAAGCAAAAATACTTCGAAAACAAATAAAAATATCTTTCAATTACAGCACCGATCCGCGTGTACGAGTACTTTAGGAACCGTCACTTTGATGTGCAAACAATTCAACTTTCACTTAACTGCCGGCTGTTGTCCAAAGAGACAGAAGTCAGCAAAAACACACCAAGTTAAAGCCCTCACGCTGCTGCAATGAGTCACGGCACGCCCTCTGTCAATCATAAATTGAACAAAAATTTTACACGTTAAATTGAAAAATTCCAACCAATTGTGATTAATTGTTTTGTAGGGCTTATTGTTTTCTACTTCAGATCAAGAAACATTCAAAGCATTCAATTAACACCTTTTTTTTTCATTTGTTATTGTGCAATATAGGAAAATGTGTAGGCTTTGTAGCTACAATTAGTACCACGTGTATTTAGTTAAATTGGAGGTCAAAAACTACTGCAGGCCTTAAAAACTGTAATCGCATTAGCACGGTTGTTGTGATTTTCATGATGTAAAGCTTTCATTGGACAATAAATGCATTAAAATACCAGTACCTATGTTACAGAAAGTGAAAAAATATTTCTACGATAAAATCATTTGAGTCTGGATTTGATTGACTATATCGACTCCTAACAATATTGAGGAAATAAACTTTTCTATTTCCATTAAGTTAAGTAATGATATGATGATTTGGATCACAAAAACATTTTAAGAATTTGTAAGCTTTGTTTTTATTATAACAGTTTTGGTCAAAATTTCACTTTCATCACTTTTTTCTCATTGAGTAAAAAGTTCTTAAAATTGATCAAAATATTTTTTATTTTAAAACTAAATAAAACTAATTTTCTTCGATCTAAGTACTTTCATAAAACGACTTAAGTACCACCTATGGGCAGCGCTTGACTAAGATTTTGGTCAGTCATAAAATAAAGACATTTTGCCAATGCAAATCCCAGTAGCACTTTGTGATGCATATAAAAAGAGGTTCTTATTTTGCATTTCCCACAAATCGTGATAGGCGCCCCTTGAGCCCGGGACCTGAGGCCCTCAAGCCCTTATAGCTTACATGCTTGCGTTACATTTCCGCCAGTTCATCCTAGTATAGATTACCTTTCATAGCCGCCACAAAAGATGTTCATACAACAAAAACAAAAGACTAAAGAAACAAACTTTGCATTTTTTTTACTAAGACTTTTGTCAAACGTCTCTGTGCAGTTATGCATTTTTTGAGTAAAAGTTTGAAAGTTATTAAATGTGTAAAGAAAAACACTTAAAAATAAATTAAAATTGCGTTTCGTTAAATTTTAGTGCAGCTTCAGGCAAAGTTCATCAAATGACAAACCCTATTTTTCTGCGCGTAAATCAAGTGATGATTATTGGTCACAAAAATAAATTTTTCAAATATTTATTTTTTCCATTGTAAAGGAAAAAATATGAAATTCAAGAAAACATAATAAAAATTAGTTTTTATTTGCATTTTAAATTGTTGCTATTGTTACGATAGTTGTGGCTGCAGCAGTACTGAATTTTTTTTTTCTGCACAAAGTCATTGTCACAGCAGTAACAGAAGCAGCAGCAGGGCAAAAAAAAAAACTAACTAAAATAACAACAATAAACTTTACTATACATAAGAAGGTGAGCGAAGAAAATAAAAATAAAACCATGAAATGTTTTCAAACTAAAATGAGTGGGCTTGTAATTTATCATCTGTCACGGCATAACTTCGCATCGCGGATTTGGTAGAAGTGTGAAATGCGAACGGTCATTATTGATCCTCTTCGCCCAATTTCGAAATTATAAAATTGAAATTTGATTTATTGACTTATTAAGATTAAGTTTTCGGCTATTTTTAATTTTTGCAATATATCACTATGCTACTGTTTATTTTAGAAGTCAGCACGAAATGTGATGCGACACTAAAATATTTATATTTTTTTTTTGAGGTTTTATTTTAAATCGTAAATGATGACCTTATTTATTTATATATTTTTGACAAGATGTTGCTTTGAGATTTCGTTACATGTTAAAGTAATTGC
This sequence comes from Meiosimyza decipiens, assembly GCA_963680825.1. NCBI lineage: Eukaryota > Metazoa > Arthropoda > Insecta > Diptera > Lauxaniidae > Meiosimyza > Meiosimyza decipiens. Next base: position 89,295,058 of record OY804259.1, on the reverse strand, counting down.
ATAATACAACGGTTTTCGATCACTAAAATTATGAAAGATTACATTTATTTTAATTATAATGTATAATTTATATAGGAATTATTGGTAAAAATATGAAGAAGCCGATGATGACAAGGATTATAAAGTTAAGAAGATGAATCGGACAAAAGAAGATCACGTCAATTATCTGCATTTGCAAATAAGTTCCAAGCTATTTTCTTCGGTCAATGTTTCTGGCTTGAAAGTGGAGTATTTTTCATCCTTTCAAACTGTTTTTCGATTATGGCACTGCCTATTTTTGACTCTGGAAGGATATGCCTACAAAATAGAATTGTCAGACTTCGCTTTCAAACTATTCAATAATGACTTGGAAATAACTTTGACTTACTGCTTCATTATGGGTCAGTGTTGATGTATTCAGCATAAAAAAATTGATACCCTCAATTTTATTGAAATGTTAAGAAAAAGATCTTTAATAAGATTTTTAAAAATCTCATTCATAGTATTTAGTAGAGACTCTATAATGGCATTGTTCAAACACAAGGATGTACTGGAACTGGAATGTAGGACTTGATTGACTAACTTTCAAACAAACAAAATGAAGGTAATCTGCGTCACTAGACATGTAAATATTGCTGAGAACGTAGTAGCTATTGATCTAATTATTACAGGGTCAGCTGTTACCCCCTTAGACCAGATTTTGCCTTAGCTTTATCATCGAACAGTGTCATTGATGCAGCTGATTGATTTTGCCTAAAGGGACTATTGAACTGCCATTTGGAGATCATTATGGTCCACACAGACGAACTTTGCGAAGAGAAAACTGCTGCACATTTAATTGCCATATGTTCCAGCTCCTCCCAACAGCTTCTTGGGAATTAGATAGGCCCCATTTGGAAGACTTTTTGGGTAGTAAGATGCTCCGAATGCAAAATTTTTGTTCAAAAAATTTCCAATATAATTTATTCAAAGTATTATTGTGAAAATAGGTTCCGATTTTAGACGTCATTTACCTGCTCTGAAGTTTGGATACCAAAAACTAAGGACAGTCCCTGAAAAAACTTACGTTTTGCTTTTTAGTTATAAAAAAATACCCAGTAATTTTTTTGGTCTTTATTCGTTTTTTATCAATAATGGATAGTGTTCAGAATATAAATAACTAAAAACTAAGTAACAATTTTTTTTTTTATAAAATTTCTTACGTTTTTCGTAAGGCCCTTCATTATATTTTGTCCACTCGTTTCATCGACAGTATGGTACGATTTTTTCCTCTTAAGTCTGAAGTCTTGTGAATTTTTTGCATTCTTAACACTCCTTCGAAAATCTCTTTTCATTAGAGCCCGATATCTTTCGATTGGGCGAAGCTCTGGGCAGTTGGCCGGATTAGCTATTTTTGGTACGAAATTGATCTTTTTACTTGCATACCATTCCATCGTAGCTTTAGAGTAATGAGAGGTTGCTAAATCTGGCCAGAACATCACTGTACCCTCATGTGCACGAATAAATGGTAGAAGACGTTTTCTGAGGCACTCGTCGATATAAACTTTGGAATTGATTGTGCCTTGCGTAACAAAAAATCTGCTTCTGATACCACAACTGCATATGGCCTGCCAAACCATATATTGCTTCGGAAATTTCGAAATTTTTTTTTTCTTTGCATTTACTAGACACATTCCCATTCTTCGGTGATGTATAATGCTCGTGCACAGGTAGCTGCTTAAAATCTGCTTTGACGTATGTTTCGTCGTCCATAACACAGCAATCAAATTTAGTCAGGTACCTTTCATACAATTTTCGGGCTCGCATTTGAGCCATCAACTGCTTTTCATCAGAACGGTCTGGTACTTTTGAACTCTTTATGTCTTTAGCTTACTTTTCTTCTTGATCTTTTGTACAGTAGATTTTGATGTACCTGCTCTAGCCGCCATATCTCGCACTGAGGTGTTGGGATTTTGCTTAAAAAGGCGCTTCACCTTCGTCGCTACCTTTAGGTTAAAAAATTCTGGTTTTCTGCCTGAACCTTTTTCGTGAAAAAGGTAGACGCTTCTTATAATTAAAAATAACCGCAAAGACAGATTTTTCTGATGCTTCAGCTAGTTTTGCTATGGCTGAATATTTTAATTTTGGATTTTGCATTTATGTTGACAAAATCAGTTTGCGGACTTTTTGTTGCTTGCTAGACATCTTTGTCGTCAAAAGTGCTATCTTCAAATGGTATATATCATATTAAACGTCACTTTATACAGAAAAAATATTATGTCTTTTTAGACCTATAAGATTATCAGGTAGAGCATAATACAAAAAATAAAAAACGTAAGTTTTTTCTGGGACAGTCCTTATGATCAAAGCTGCATACCTTCTAGTAAGACTCCGCACTGTCCCAAAGACTAGTCAACGTTTTTGCGACACATTTTTTTACATTGAGCAAATATCAGCAATAGCAAAATCGAATGCTCCCGAACTTATTGTGTTTTCAGTTAAAAGCTGCGTTTATTATTTAATGGAAACATATAAGACGATCTCTTAAAAGCCTTAAACACCATTCTGCATGTCTTGTAAGAGTGGCCGAACATGAAGTCACATTGAATTTGCTAAATGAAATTGAAATACTTAAGACCAGAGCAGAACTAATAAAATGACCACAGCTAGCAAAAAAAATTAAATAAAAATAAAAGTTTTATTGAATTCCATAGAAACACCATTGGCATTTAAAGTTATATTCCCAGATTTGTTTCACAACACCACTAATTTTCATGGTATTTGCGTTGCACACATCCAATAGGTGCTAAATTGGAGGTTTCATTTGAAAACCACAACATTGGCGTTAGATTTCCTATTTATTAATGTCGACGATGACAACGATGATACCGACGATGCCAACGCAGACACTGTGCATCAATTGCCAACTTCAACAGATGCTCAGAGTTCAACTTTAAATACCAAAGAGTCACGATGAAAGCAGGTTACGCAGGCATGAGTTTCGATATGGATACGGATTTAAATTCGGCTGTGAACTGGGAGCAAATCGAATTTGTGGCTCATAGTATGTAGAGTGCTTTGGAACGGTGGATAATTTGTTGGTTGAATGGTTAAAACGTGTTTTATACTTAAGGTAACATTGCCGACCAACAACAGCAGCAAGGCAATGAGACGCCCGTTTCAAATGAAATGAAACGAAACACCAGAAAAAAAATGCCAAAAAGGTCGTCGGCGTATGTGCGGAACAGATAATGCAGCAATTGGTGATGTATGAGAAATATTGTAAATATTTGGAAGGAGCACCATCAGCAGCAGTAGTAACTACAACATAACAACAACGATAGCATAAATATGCTGATTAGAGTGGATCAAAAGTAAATATTGCTGAATTTCTTTTAGTATTAAAAAACTTCAAGAAATCAAAACCATCAATGATATTGTAATAGGTTTCAGAAACAGTGGCACCGGAAATGTTACTTTAGTCCTAAGAAATCATACTATGTTAACCAACTGAAGACACATGAGGTCTTGGAATAATGATAGACAGTTACATTATTTTGTAAGCTCTAGAGGTAAATATTGTGAGTTTGTTGGCTCCATACGGTCTCTAACGACGAGCTATTGATCCATGATCTTCCGATGATAATTCCACAGCTTATGGCGTCAAAAGTTTGTAAAGAATATTTTGTTAAGGTCCTGCAACATTTGCGAATCTGACAGTTTATCCTAGGGATAATAGAATGTAGCTTAACGGCAGTTAAAAATAGATTTATTTAGGAAGCTAAGATTTTCTCATTCCGTTCAGATAAGTTGACCTTCCTTGCAGTTCCACTGCTAAAGTAACCCTGTGCTTGCTTTGCTTTGTGTAGAGATTATCCTTATTAGAAAAGGAAACGATCACTAGCACAAGCAATGCCTGTATCGTGAAAATGTTGGAAAATAATGACGGTGATCGATGAAAGAATTTTGTAGACAAAGGATACAAGAATAAGAAGAAGAGAATAATGTAAAAAAATTTTTTTTTCTTTTAGTAATCCGAAAATTAGATCAGATTACTAATGGTTAGATTATCAAAACTCAATATCGATTGTTGGATTATTCAAAAATTTAGCACAACGAATGGTCAATTGTTGAAAAATACAAAAATTCGCCACAGCGGTGGACTCAGGTAAAAAGAACTAGTGATAAAACGGCACCAATGCTCTGTTGAATATTTTTCCAACTGAGTTCTAGTAGCGTTGAAAAGTTTTGTTTTCGGTTTATCTTACCAACATCTGGATTCGGAATCAAATGACCGATTGACTATTAGGAAAAAATGGTTTTGTTCGAAACAGTTTTTTTTTTGAATCAAAACATCGAAAGTTTTTTCTTCAATTCTACTCGTCAAGGATTTAATTCATGCTGGTTTCTTGAGTACAATACGATCACATAAATTTTACATGTTAAGACTTTTTTAACATTCACCCTAATTAAAGTGTTGCCTATTGTTACTAATGTTTGGCCAAGTACTTAAGTTGCCGAAAGCAAATTCAAACGTACTTCATGGAAAAACCATTTTGTTGGTTTTTCATGTTGGATGGCATCAGTTGGGGTTCATCTGCATGAATCTCTGTGTTTTTTTTTGTTTATTTTGATTTTCTCTAGTTTTCTACAATTTTGTAACTGCTGAGGTCGTCTTCAGTTACCTTTGGATGCAACGATGTTAGAAAACACCAATTGCTTTTAAAGTTGTCTGCGCCAACGTCCAGGTGTAGTCTTCGATTACCTCATGTTATGTACCAAGTTTTTTTTTTCATAAGTTGGTATTGTTGTTGTTTATTATTTGCGCGCATGAAAAGTGAAATTGTAAATGCGCGAATTGTAATAAACTTAAAATAATAAGCTAAATAGAGAAAAAGATTTTGTTTGTTAAATAAAAATACAGAAAAAATAAAACTTATTATCCATGATTGAAAGCGTGTCTGATGATGATGCCCCACCACTATGGATTTGGTCGCAAAATTAGCATTTGGTCAAGATGCGCATTCATTGCAAATCAATGCTTCAGTTATGCGTTTGAAAGTGCGGGAAATCGGAAGTAAAAAATAAAAACTACCGCCACAGTGTTTTTTATGGTCCACTAGCAAGCTGTATCCGGTAATTCGCAATACTGTTGGATAGTAAAATAGCGATTGAACTTATGTGTTTTCAAAAATGCGCTTAATTATCCATTCAGACATTGTTAACTGCGGAAGAACATAAATGTGTCATATCATTAGCCTTAAGTGGAGAAAGAAATTAAGTTGCCACATGAGAAAAATTCTGACAAAAAAATAACCTACGCGTGTTATGCAGAAGCTGCTCATTAAAATCATTTATTTTTTGCATAAAATTCTTTTAAAATACATCGGCTTAAGGTACAGTACTCGTAGTTAATCCAAATAACTTTTTCCACTACAAATTGGCTCTTAATTTAAAACAAAACGCCGCATTAACAACAATAAAACCGCATAGATAATCTGTAATTTTAGCAGATGCTTCAACCTTAAGACATGCAAACATAAGTGGGAGCGGCATACCATTCAGCTGCTCATTATGGCTTGTTTAAGCTTTTTGTTTTTTTCTTTGGAAAAAGTAAAGAAATTTCATATTATCGAACAATGTTTTCGTACATGAACTCCACCAATACTGGTAATTGCAGTTTTGTCTGGGAAACCAAAAACGCTAATACCTAATGGTAAGAAAAAACTTGTTTACGCAGTCATGCATCTTTAAGAAAGAAGAAAGATGCATCATCAATTTTTGGGCAAATAATGTTGGAAATGAGCGATAATGATTTCCGGCAGTGAAAAAAAAAATAAAGATGGAAACTAAAATTTTGCTCAAGGCAGTGAGTGCAGATTGTATTAATATTGATTTCGTTTCAAATTTTATATACTATTTAAAAAACAAAAAAAGAATTTTTGAGACAGGCAGTTTTTTCTTGCATACCTTCGGATTTTAGAATAAGCAATACTCAGACGATTATTCTTTAGTAGAGACGAAAGTTCTCTACAAATTTCGCTCTAATAATTTTTCCTCAGATTTGATAGTTAAGCGCCTAAAACAGCGGAGTAAAGTGCTTGAGCTATACTATTTTCTCAGTACCCCCCAGGAAGTATCGCTCTCAGCGCGTTTTTGACGTGTTAAATTCTTTATTGGAAGTTTGAAAAAAAAATCTGCCGTGGAGTGAATTCGCGGAAATATAATGCTGTAAAAGGTAATGCTCAAAAGACAACGCTGTAAAAGGTAGTATTTTTTGGTATTTTTGATGATTTTCTTATATTCGATATAAGTACTTTGTGGGTCTAATTTAGAGATAGATTTACGTACCACATATTTATTTGAGCTGAAATTTCGCCTACCGTTTTGATTCTGATGGCAATACAATGTGTATAGTGTATTTAATATTGTTTTAAGAGCAATATGACGGACTCCTCTGAGTGGCGTTTTGCCTTCTTCTTCAAGTTTTCGGTATTTTTGACTCTTCGAGTCTTTCAATATTTTTGGACTCCTTCAACATTTCTTAACCCTTTCAACATTTTTCGACTCAAACAACATTTTTCGACACTTCAATATTTTTCGGCTGGCATCATTAAGTTCACATATAAAGTGGCCAGTATTTGCATCCAAGCAAGAGATTTAAGATTTTAAGAGATAGATTTCTGGCTATGCCAGGATGCTATCATAAATTTTCAGTAGGTTGTATCTTCGGTTGCAGCATTCTAATAGGTAACTTTGCAGCGTTATTAAAGCTTTTACTTGTCTCTGACGTTTATTGCTGTTGCAGTAGGAGGTAAATTTCTACTAAGAGCTTGTGCGGCAACTTGTCTAGAAGCAGCTATTGTTGATTTTGCAGCAGTTTTGCATTGTTGACAAATAAGTAAAGAAATAAATAAATTTTAATATATCAATGTTCAACATTCTCGGGCACAAATTTCTGCCCTGACGGTAAATGAGAATTCACTCATGGAAGAGCTTTTTCTTATCCATTCTTGACCAAATTATTCCTTTACATAAAAATGCAATCAAAACTCCTGTAAACTTGCAAAAAAAGAGATAGTAAATCAGATTAGAAAAATGATGTTTGACTGCTGAAAAACATCATCAACGTGAGCTACTCGTGCGCTACTCACTACCTGCAAGGATTCAAATTTACTTTATACCTCTAAGGTTTTCATTTTTAATTTATGCTGACAATATTTGCGATAAACGTGCACAAAACAGAGCAGCAGGTAAGTCTCATATAAATTAAAAAAAAAATGAAATGTAAAAGAAGCGCACGAATTTTATTTTATTTTTCATTGAGCCACTAGACATACGCCTGCGCAGAAGTTGCAACTACATCGATGTAAACAAAGCTGCAATAATTTCTCTTCTGCACGAAAGCTGTGATTGCTAACAGAAGAAAAATGAAAAAAAAAAAAAATTAGTAAAAAACGCCGGTGAGAGCTAAACTTTTAACAGCAGAATTAAAATGATTATAAACATCTTTTAACAGTATTATGAAGCAAAGCTTCTACTATATGGAATGTGTACAAGTGCGGTGTTTATTTTTTTTTATATAACGAATTTATTTCATTAAGTATTCAGTGATTTGGTAATAAATGGTCACTTTAGAATATATAGCATTACACAAGGCTTAAAGGGATCATGTCGGATCGCCGCTTGTGAAAGTTTTATATCGCTAGATGTGAAGTAATAGATGTTTAAACTTATCAAAATGTTATAAGTTATAAATTTTAGCTCATTAAAAATAGAAAAAATTAGTTTTGTGGCGCAATTACATACAATTTGCCACATACATACATCTTACGACATAGTAGGAAGAACTTGAATTTTATCAATAAGTTATTAATGTTAACCATAAATGTCAGTCTAATATAAATGCAACCCTGTAAATTTGAAGAACAATAAATAGTAGATACATAAAAATAACGACGCCATAGTTTCTTTTAAATATTTATGAGTGGGAGAAGTAAAATAAATCTAGTCTCACCCCAATCCAAGATACAAAAAAAACCAAGCAAAGTTAAATAATATCCTGAAATTCGTTACTTTCGCAAAAAAATAGTTTCGGCGATAACTTTTGCCTAGCTTACTTTTTTTATTAAAATAAATTCACTCAATAATGGAAAGAAAATCAGATATTTCGACTAAAAAGGAACCCGCACTATTTATTTATGCGTGAAGAAATGTTCGTCAAATTTACTGGAATTCATGATGTACCTTGTGTCACCCTGATTAAAAGTCTATATGAGTGTTAGACAATGGCATGACCAGCTTGAAGTAAAAGACTATCAAAAATCTATGAAATCCATGTACATAATTTCAGTGTATATTAGATTTTAATCAGGAAAATATAAGCTAACGTATGCCTAATCTCTAGTCAATTTATTTGCTAAATCATTTTGCATAAGAAACCACTATGTTCAAAAGCATGTATGTTCATAAGCCGCAGATATGGAGAGTTTAAGAGGTATAGACGATCAGCAATTTCATATATGACTAATTAACGTGAGTCTCAATAAATTTTCTACCTACTATAACTACTAAACTGAAAGTAGAACTGCCTTCTACTGGTACAAATATTTAATAAGCATATAAAAAGTTGAACCTTACTAAGATTTTAGCAAACTTTTTCCCATACAAATAGTTAAGGGGTTCTTTGCCTTAATTTTAAGCTTCAGCAGAATTTTTAAAAACTAAGGTCAACGAATTTCATAATCATTAATTGTCTTATATTGCTCAAAATACCGACATAACTTGCTGCAATAAACTCGTATTCCATGTCGTATGCGTAACATTAATTTGTTAGTAACACAACATGTTGCTGTAGAAAAATCACTGAGTTCCTTGTGTTGCTATGGTTTTTACGGAAATGTTGCAGACCTACTGCAGACTTTTGAGTTTCGTTTTATTGCTGTTGCTGCTGCTGCTGTTGTTGTTTTAACTTTGATTTTGTTCATTGGCGTTGCTGCTTATGTTGCTTCTGCTGTTATTGCTACGGGAATTTGAGGAAAGTTTTGCGGCGCTCACGTTTAGTCTGTAGCGAGCATTCAGACGGTTCAGGCGTTTCTGACGGCAAATCACGCATGCAATTTCGGTTAAAGTTTCCTTGTGTTTTGTTTTTCGAGTGAAGTGAAGACTTTGGTGCTAATTGAAAAATAACGCGCGCTAGCATAATAAAAATTAAGTACTTAAAATTTCATATGCTGAAAGTTTAACTGCAATCAAAACTCAAATAACTTAATTAACAGTTTTTAAATTGTTGTCGTGTCATTAGTTTTTTTCGAAATTGCTTAGCTTACCTGCGTGTGTTAATGTTGCAATTTTGTTTTTATTTTTAAATGAAAGTTAGGAAAAATTAACAACTTTTTAATTAAACATAGTTTGAAGTTACAAAACGCATAACATTGTAATTATTCAATACAATATAGTTTATCGAGAAAGGATTTAGAAAAGGATAAATAACTAAGAGCAAAATAGTGCGGTAGCTGTTTGAGTTTGCGATTTGGATAAATTTTATAAAAATGCATTTGGTAAGTTATTTAAAAAAAAAGAAATTATATTGTTTTAATTTGTAAAAAGTTTTTATAAAGCATAAATTACAAATAAAAATAAGAATATTTAATTACTGAAGAATGCTTACAGTTTGATAGTTTGTCATCATAACTTCGGCTACAGTTGGGCCCATTGTTTATAACTTCGTTTTCAACTTACACAAACCATTTCGAAATTTTTATAAACTTCAAAATGACTTTTGGACACTTTTGAGCCATGTCTTCAAGAGAGTCGAAGAAGTGGAATCCGCATATTTTATAACGCTGATTTGTCAACGCTGGGCATTCACAAAACTAATGAAAGACAGACTTTTCGACATTAAGATCTTTACAGCTTCTACAAAGGTCCCATATGTCAGAAAGCCCTAGTCTCGAGGCATGCTTGCCTATAAAATAGTGTCTTGCAATAACACCGATAAAGATTCTCAGGGTTCGTTGGTCTAATGAGATCACTTTTCGCGTTCTATTAGCATCATAATAAAGACTGATTGCCCTCGAAGTACAACATGTTGTCATGTTAAATCATGTCATATTAGCCCAATTTATACATTTTGAATCAATTTTGGCCCTAATAAAGTATAGTGGTTTCATAATATTGGGTTCAGAAATTATGTAAATTTTAGAGCCCTTCCTAGCAAGCTCATCTGCTTTTCGTTGTCAATGAATTTGCTATGTCCATTGCATTTACGTTTGAAGTGAAGTAAAAATTTACTTACTTTGGTCTTAAATACGCTAAGGCCGTTGAAATCAAGGAGAGTAGCCGATTTTTTTTTCCTAGCTATCTTACTTTTCGACAATCATCGAATTTTATCGACTATTACCGACTTTTTTTTGTCTAAATACTTGACTAACTTTATCGATTTTTTCGATATAACTGAAGCAAAGGAAGAAATATTAAACAATTTTTGTCAAAATCAGTGCTTCATTTCAAATACGAAACGATTAACAATGAAATAAACATTTTTTTAACATTTTTAGCTCTTAATTCTGATTTCAGCAAAATTAAACCGAAGTTTTTCGTTTAAGTCTTTTGTTTTACAAAAATAGTTTTCTTGATTAATTTTCATTTATTTTTTGTTTGCATATTATCTAAATTTTTTTTATTTAAACTCTAACGTTAAGCTGAATGAAATGAAATGTTATTCAAAAAATGTTTGCTATGTTGTTGACATTCATCAGGGTAATTGTTAGCAATATATTATACAAATTTTAACGTCGACCACAAACTTTAGCTCAAATTTCAATCAAATTTAATGCTAAACAGTTCATTAAGATTTAAATATTGATATATAACATCATTGAGATATCATATTGGTTTTGATTAGATTACATGCAAAATATGTTAACCGAAGCTTTATCTGAGATATGACCTTCGAGGTGATTACAAATAGCGCGCTTTGTTATAGAAATGAATGAAATTAATAAAACGCGTATTATTTAACTGAAAAATGTGTTATATCTTTGTTTTCTACTCTTGCTGAGCAACATAAAATTCACAGAAATTATAGTCGTTTGTTATTCGCTGACCTAAGATAGCAGATGCGCATTTAATGCTTAAATTTAGTTCAACTCTGAGTTTCAGTTCATCGCTTCAAAATTGAAATTGTTAAGATTTCATTTGGAAGCTCTTACGTTTCAGTTTAATTGAAGTTTGTACTGTTGATGTTATGGCTAATGATGATGCCAATGCTGCTGCTTATGTTGATGGATATGTTGATGGCAAGTAGCTGGCAGCAGTATTAACAAGAGATTAATGATGTATCAGAAAAAGCTGCCCACACGATGCGTGGTAGCCACTTATGTAGGCCAAATTTAAAAAGAAGATCGGAAGTTTAACAAAAGCTTAATAGAAAAAGTAGTAAATGTTAACAATGGCTTTGTATGCTTTATATAAATTACATCAAGGATATTTACTTAAGATAAAAGTGTACCTTAAGAAAAATTGCATAAGTAACAACAGTTGGCAATTAATCAAAAATCTCTGTAAAATTTCATTTAATTCGCGTATATAATTCGTCAATTGAAATGTATGGCCTTTTTAACTTGTCTTCCTTTGCGCTGGCTTTAAAGTGTCAAGTGCATTGCATCCAAACTGGCTTGACTTGTTAAGCAAGTTAAAAGTTAAACGAAGGATTCACTTGCTTATGTAACATTGCCAATGAAATCTGTGGTCTTTCGAAGAAATCATCTTCAGTTTCATGCGTTTCACTTTATGCAGTTTTATGCAATCGCCAGTACGTTGTTTTGTTATGTAAAGGAATACACTTTCTTTTTTGTTGAGTGTATAAGACTTTACTTTTTATTACAAATTAATTTAGCTTATAAATGCAACACGAGATGTGATGATGATGTGTAGAGTTGAAAGCAATTAGTTGATTGGGTCAAAAATTTGCCTGCAGCAGCAAGCTGAACGAAAGACTTAAGTCACAAACTTTGAATGTGACATTTGTTGGTCTTGATTGAACTTTAATTGCTGCAAAAATTATGTGTAATTTTTTCATAAAAATATTTTTGTTTGCTTTAATTTATTGTTATGATTATTGAACTTATTTATTTATTTATTTATTTAAATATTAATTTGTACAGTTTGTGCAGGTTCATAAAGTAAATTATTTGCTTTTCAAATGTTAAGGCTAAACAAATTAAAAATACACCTAAGTCTGTTTTTACACGGTCTTTTTTTACACGGTTTTGATATAACACGGTTTGAAAATTGAATATTTTTAATTTTTTTACACGATTTTATTCCATTTAGCACGATGATAGTGAATGTATACGCGTTCGAAGCAAGCGAATGCGAATAACTGATGACGACAGCAATTAAATTTATGTTGCTGTATTTATGATTATCACTTATTTTATTTTATTTTTTACCTTAAAAATTGAATAACCTATTCTTTTCGTTCACAACATAGTTGTTTAGTTCCTGAACTTGCCATACATTTAATTTATATTACTTTTAAGATTAGAGTGCATATCTTTTTTATCATTAATTACTATGCTTGTGAAAATAAGCATTATATATTTGATTTAATAAAATAAACATGAATTCTTGTTCTTAAAAATTCTTGTTTTTCACTAATTTTAATAGGTTTTAGAGATTAGGAACAAATCACCCATTTTTGTATACGATCAATGTCTTTTTTTACACGGTTTTTTTTACACGGCTTCTTCTGGAACCAATCTACCGTGTAAAAACAGACTTAGGTGTACCTAAATTAAAAAATTATATCATGCCTAATAAATGTTGCGTGCAATTTAATAGAAAATTCGATTTTTTAAAATTTACATATATTCTTGTTTGCTTGTAATCAAAGAAAACGATCAAAGGCCACAAAGAAGTTCAGCAAAATGAACTCCAATGGCAGTATAAGGTTTTTTAGTTAATTTTTATAAGTTTTAGATTTCAATAGTTTAGAAGTATAATTGGTATGCTTATTTTATATCAGAAATAGACATAAATTTCTGCGAAATCGTGTAGCGCCAATTGTTTTGTCATTATAATATCATAGTTCTTCTGTATTGAAAGTAATCTAGCACTTGAATTATTTGTTTGAACACTGATATTTATGTAATATCAATTAAAGATCTATTAATTACTGTTTGTAAAATTTCTGAATTTTTACCTAATAAAGCAAGCAATTCGTTCACAACTATTCTGCTTTACAAGACATTCAAAATAAACGCTCCGCCTACAGACTTATAATGTGCAAAACAAAAGACATAAGCAGCAAACTTGCGCTACTGTAACAAAATCTTGACCTAAACAAAGAAAAAAATAAAAAACTTGTAGCAAAACTAAAATTTAATGTCTAAATTATTAAAGAAAAACATCATAATTAAACAATTAAAAAGCGCTTTGCAAATAAAACCAAAAATGTAACCATACAATGCGTTGGTTCTCAACGCAAAGCCATTGACTGCAGTTCGTGCAGAAACGCAACCAGAAAAAGACTCCAAACTCATTTCCATTAAAAAAAAACGTTGATGCTCCACTGCAGCTTGTTGTTGTTGTTATTGTTTAATTTGTTTTTGTTGTTACTGTCACTATCACAACTTCATTGTTGCTGCTGCTGCTGCTGTTGTTGTTGTTTTAACTTTGCTCTGCGTGTGCGCAACCTTTTGAAGTTTAAATCAAATTTATAAGCCTTCGTTAAAAGCCAATGAAAAGCAACTAAAAAGTAGCAAATCTTTTGTTATGACAATTCAACAATTTGAAGCAATTTTTTGAGAAAAATCCCAACTCACGCTTTGGCACAAGTAAACGACAAAAAGACAGGCGAGCAGACAAATGGCGCGAGAAAACAGTTGGAAATCATAGACAACTCAATTTAAAGACACAGAAGATGACAAAAATTATTTATTACAGCACCAGTTACTGAACTCGACTTTTAACTTCAAATAAAAAAAAAACAACAAGAAAAAAAAATTGTACGTAAAATGTCAACTTTTTCTAAGTTTTTATTGCTTGTTTTTTTTTCCTGTTGCAATTATTTGTGTTACTCAAACTTAATTTGTTTGCAGTAGCAAGCAAATTATGCGTACATATTAATGAACTTTATTTAATTTTTTTTATTTGAATATAAATTTTTATTTGAATTTCTATAAACAATGACTCAATGAGAAAATAGCTAAGCTGTTTCCCAGCGTATTTACTTTATGCAACTGTATCATCGTTTGCTTTATCTGCAATTGACCCAAAAATATTGCATGTCTATGTTGCGCATGCGCAACATGCTGCGGTTTATCTTTTGTCATTTTGTGGGTAAATCTCTTGCTTGATAGCAACCACAGAGTGACGCCCTCCAAATCTACAACAGCAGCATTTGCGTTAATATTTATTTACTTTTATTGCATATTCAATTAAAAATAAAATCTCACATACATAAATAACATATGAGAGTAATGCCTACGACTGATGTTATCAAATAATTTTGTGCATTTAATTTGTAAGAATGGTGTAGCACAGATGTTTAAGCATCAACGAATTTGCTTCAACCATTACGCCACGCAATGTTTCTTTAGTTTTGCATTTGGGGTTTTAAAGTTGAGAATTATGTGAACTATATTGGTGTAGAAAATGTTTTTTTCCTGATGTTGTATTGGTATTGAAATTAAATTTTTTGATATGGCATTAAGGCTTATCCACAACTTTTTGCATATTCAATCGACTCCAATTTGAAATTTCTTCTACATTTTGTGGTCGTAAAGTGAAAAGTCGGCTTTTGAGTATAAAGTTTTTAGCCTGCAATCTTTTTGACGCATTTATAAAAAATTGAAAATATAACCTCGGATGAAGTAATCTCCAACAAAAGCGAAATAAGGTACTTTCGTTGGATATTTTTGGTAAAAGCGGAAAAACTTCAGCAGCGCGTTTTTGTAAGTTTTATTTAAAGACCCAAACGATTTTATTGCAACATTAATCCTATCAACTCAAAGCAAAATAAAAGCTAGAACTCTAAAAAGCACTGAATACTTAAAATGATCACAATATCACTGAAAAGAGCTGCTCATCACTTAGCCACAATATCGTGCGCTTGTGACTATTAACATTTAGCTTAAGTAGCAGTGAGATGCTTTACATGTAGCATCATAGTTGCAACATCAGTTAAGACTTTACTTAAACTTTACCACATTAAGCTGTGAGAAGCAGCTACTCATGTGTTTGTGTAAGCGTTTAATGTTTTAATTTTTGCCACTTTTCCAGTGTTGGCTTTTAGTTCATTACCACCGCACGAAATCGTGTGCGACGCGTGTGAAATTAAATGATTAACCATTGTGGTGATGACAGTGCTGACATTCAGTACCAATGACTTCAATGACAGGATTGCAGGTTGTATCTTATTGAAAAATGATTTTCATTTCGAGTGCATTTGTCTGTCGGTAGCTTTAAACGCCGCTAAAGCCACGATAAAGAGCCATAAGTAATTTGAGCGCATGTGTATGGTTAGGGGTATTCACTGTGTGTGTTTTCTTTTCACTTTCAAGGTTGTATGTAATTATGAGTTTTCAATGATTTTACCCACGCGTAGCATAATGCCTTGGAAAACAAATTGCTGGAGCTTATTAAACATCGACTCATATGCGCTTGAAGTTAACAATTAAGTATAAATTAAATCAGTTATAGTACTCAAGTACTGTAGCAATGCAGTAAAGATTGTACCTCTATTCAAGTTTGACCCTTTGAATTGCACCCACTTAAATAAATGAGTGCCAGTGGCTGAAAACAAAAAGTTGTTTGCTTTTATTTTGAAAATCTTTACATGTAAACCTTTGTGTTGACTGTAATAAGGTAACAAATTAACATGGCGAGAAAAATTGAAATGAATTTTGAAATAATTCAAGATAATAACCCTTTAATTTAACAACATTAATGGTGTCAAGGTTAGAGATTTTGTTTGTACGAACAGTCTTGAGATAACGATTGCTATAAGAACTTTATTGTAACTACGTTAGAGTTCGTGGGACTTGTCACTAAAATTTTGTGAAACTGCGAAAAAATTGAGCAAAATAGCTCTGCACAAAACTGGCTAAAATATTTATGATTTTTGGTATGGCGCATGTTCATTAAAGTTTGAATAGCTATGTCTAAAGTTAGCAACAGATTTTGTGTGTACTTAGCATATAATATAGGACAGCAAAAACTGTTGCTAACTTAGACATCAGAGCTTGATAGGAATCGTTCTTTTCGAAATCAAATTCCTTGAAAATTACAGTTCAAGGTAATCGGAATTTGGAATCGACTTCTCTTCGAAGCCTTTGTTGGGATTGAAGATGAGAAAAAATGATTTGACTATAAAAATTAATTCAATATTGCAATCAATGGCTATAATTTCGAAATAGTAAAAGAGAATCATTGATATTCGGTTAGAATCGAAGATCTTATCTCAAAGGAAAAAAAAAACCATTAGTAATTATTGTGTATAAAGCTGAGTTTTGCACAATGAACTGAAATATAAAATCGGGTCGAAGATATTTCAAGAGAAAAATTGTTCTTATTATTTAATTATGGTGTATGGAGAAGATGATTTAAGCGTGGTTCAAAACTTGAAAATTCGACAAACACCTTAGCTATTTCACTAAAAGTTTTTGTAAATTTTTTCGAAAATTATGCAAAAAGAAACTTACTCTGGTAGTTTTGTATAAGTTGAAAAATTTGTAAAGAGCTAAAACTTGAAAAGCTCCAAAATTGATCAGTCCAAATAATGAAAAGTCGACGTGAAACAAAACAGCACTTCACTGAACAATTTAGTGCATTGGAAATTCGCTGAGTGGTTATTGAAATGGGGCCCAGGTCACTCGATGTACAAGATTGTTAGAACACGCTTATGAAAATATTTAAGATTCTTTAGTTTGGCACTTTATATCAATTAATGAAATTAATATAACAGATTAAGTTATACCATTCAAAAATATATGTCTGAGAGAACTAATTGTGCCAATATGATCGAAAAATATGAAAAATTCCTTTCAGTCGAATCATTAAATCCGATAAGGCTACAAATAAAATGCAAGAAATGACATGAAAAAATCATTTCATCTTAATCCATAGTCTGTGTAACGTGTTGCAGCATAAAATTATTAAGTGGCACGTAACGAATAAAGCATTACGCAGCAAAACAACAGCAACAACCAGACAAATAAAAATATAAATAATCGTAAATATAAACAGCGAACAGCGATATATTTTTACATAATAAAAATATTGGATTTCCTGCGCAAAAAATGTCCAAACGATAAAAATACAAAAAAATTATAGAAAGAAGAGAAAAATATAAAAAGAAAATGAAGATGCTGCAAAAAAAAAAAAAATTAAGATAACAAAAATATTAAAAAAAGATATAAACAATATATAGTATAAACACTAAGCAAAAGTTAGAGATGAATGAAGTTGTGCGCAGTTGATGAAGCCCATGATGACGTTGTGAAAAGTGAAATTAAAATTGAAATACAAAGGAAGAAGTTGAATTGAAAGATGCCATTGACATTGCAGTGCTCGATACAATGTTGAAAACAACAGCAAAGAAAATTAGTAAAAATATTATGTTTTGTTATACAATAAATGCAACAACAATAAAAACAATTACTCATGCAACAAAAGATAAAATTACAAAAAAAAAAATTATTTATAATTTATTTACATTTTTTGTTGCGATTAACACGATTACCTACAACAATATAAAGACTCAACTTAAGTTTGCCTTCGAAAAAGTGTCAAACAGACTTTTGTTTCCTCAAAGATGACTTTTTGTTAAAGTTTTTCGACTAAAAAATCTCTAAGACTTTCAGACTTAATTGTTGACCCGAAGCTATAAAAATCTACAAAGACGACTAAAGTCAAAGGCCATGCTTTAGAAATCGTTGTTGTAAGTTAGGGCTACTCATGATTGTCACTTTGGTACAATTTTACTAAGACTGGTAGTTTTTTTTTCAGTTGGTACATTGTTATATAATTTTGCAATTTGGTACATTTTTAAAGCAACAATTGAATCATTTTGATACTGTGCAAGATTGGTGCTTGGTAAAAAAAAAATATACAAAATAAGTCAACGTTAGAATAAATTAAGCTAAGTATAAGTTGTCTTTTAACATAAAATTTTATTAAGCCGTGGAATAATGTGCTGGTTCAATTTCGACATTAAGCTTCAATCCGATGAACAAAGTCCAATAATGTGACTTATAAGCTGAACTCTCACGGTTCATACCTTACAACAAGTTCGTTACGTTATTTTATATGATCGAACCTTAGGATGAGTATCTTGCAAATAAGAATCACTTACGCGCTTTTACTTTAGTAGCTAAGGAGAGTGGTGAAAGGAAGAAGTCGCCCCGCACATTAACCTGGAAGGGCGCATGCACAAAGCAGAAACATTTTTTGAGTCTGAATTATTTTATACTTAGTAGTAGTAGCCTCACATCAGCAGCTGTGAGTTTGCAGGTTTTGCTGCTCCTCATTTCTCAAATCGCAACACATTTTCAATGATGGCCTACTTTCTTGCCATCCACCTTTTTTTATACAGCCTTTGAGACGTCACGTGTTGCAACGAAAAGGAAGACAGAATAGTGGGAATGAGGTCGAGCTTGTGTGCTCTTTATGATATATCAAACTTTATTATGATTGTGATATTTTAACATAGTTCTGATAGTTGCTTAACGCCATGCATTTTAACTTCAAAATACGCAAATGTGGTGTTAGTTTGGGTTTGGTAAAAAATACCTCCAGAAGAAAACGAAATGCAAAGAAATACGAGCGTTGTGTGCTAAAAATCTGGCCTCAATAAGAAAAATATTAGTTTAATTGGCATGATTTAATATATGTTCTGGAAAATGTTCCTGTTTATGCTCAAGTCTTTTAATCAAACGCTGTTCGAACTTCTTTAAAACTTCCAAACACTAAAATTTCATAAGCTATACAAAGGTATTTCGAAAATTTTTCCAAAGAGTCTGATGAAGATTTTTTTTTCCACTGAGCCACTGCCTTACGATCGAAAAAAAGTCTTACTTAATAGCCAAATTTGTGAAAAACGATGGATAAGGAATTCATTTCTGTCACCAGTTGCTTACGCTGAGATTGAATCGGCTCAACTTATTAATTCTAAACAATGGCTTTGAGTATGAAAAATGCCCTGCCTACTTTCAATCTTCTATCATTCATTACCATATGGTGAAATTTTTCAGATATTTTTAGTATGTTCATCACACTTGGATGATGTTGCTTCCGCCCATGTTTAACTGATGGCCAAAATAAAGGAATCTCTATTTATTTTATAATCGAATTTGGCCGTTCTAAGTACTTCCAAAACAATTTGTTTTGTACCTGCTCAAACGCCCCGCTAAAAGTTATTTTTACCACATTCCAACAACCTTAAAGAGCATAAGAAACAATTAAAGGTTTCATTTAAAAAGTGAGTCAGCAAATTTTACTTTTGCCCTAATTGCCAAAGTGATTACCTCAGATTTTGGTACACTGAAGAAAAATGTGTTGAATTTTTTTTTTATTTGGCATTACAAATATCCAAAGACTAATTGGCCGAAACCATTGATTATATCGAAACATTTTTGTCAATAACGCTTACAAACAATAGCTTAAAGTGTCTGCAAGATGAATTTCGGCAACACCCGAAATTGGCAATTAAATTTGGTTGGCACATCGTGTAGGAGTTTTAAGAACTTGTACGGTTCCATTTATTGCGTTGAAATTTTCAATTTCGAAATCCATAAAAAATTTCCATATTGCACCGCATGCCTGTGTGAACAGCGGTCTAAAAATAGAGTCGCACAATTATATGAAGTACGGCTTTTGCTCCAACTCTTGCCAATTTTATGCTGCATGACTTTTATTAAAGTGAGTGAGGTTGGTGTGAGGAACATATGCTGCAAGTTGCTGTATTTTCTTTGTTATTTTTTCTTTCTATGCCGGACATTGCATTGCATAGAATTGCACCAGAGACCAATTTAAAACTTGATAAAATGATTGTAATTTCAAAATGCAAAACTTGAATAGAAAGAATAAATACCGAAAAATGTATCCCAGTTGGAAAATAATTGGCTTGGATCGATTTGGCTGGAATGCCGCTATTAGTCATTGAATCGCAACTTAATTCTAGAGAACAGTACAGCAATTGATTATATCTATGTACCCCATTAATATTGTCTAATTTGCTGTAGAAATATTTTAATTCAAAAGATGAACCTCCTACCAGCCATTTTACAAGAAGTTAACAATTTCGCTTTACCGAAAAGCTGCTCAGGATTATAAAAGCCTTCGGTATGGGTTCCTTGAGGTCACATGATGTTAAATTTAAAATAAAAAATAGCAAAATAGGTGTCCAAAAAGGTTGATTAATTTCAATTCAAGGATCACCTTGCACTTTCAATATTTTGGGCACTTTTTCTTTGAAATTCCAAACAGTACCGCGTATGAAAATTGTTATAAGAAAAGTGCGATTTTTGTTGAAAAACTTCTCCACAACGAGCCAAAAACTTAGCTTAAGTGCAAAATAAGGACAGAGTAGCCACGATTAGCCTGATTATTTATTTTTTGAAAAAAAGCTCTAAAACTTAAAGAGTACTAAGTCCTCCAGTTTGTCCACGATTGAGCTAAGTTCCTTCTTGAAAACGGCCAACACATCGCACAATGGTATTGCTGGATGGAGCATTTCTTGCAATACAGAAGTTGTGCCGAATTTAAGATTCGAAAGCGAAAATTTCTTATTATTCAGTATTGAAATATTTAATCTAAAAGAAAAAAAAAAATAAGTATTCTAAATTATTACTTCGTTCCAAAGTAATGAATTTCTAAAATCATAAAACATATTTGGCCCACCATGAACAATAAACTGTAACCAGGTACAATCGTTTTCAAATGAACACCTAAATCATCACTTTAAATTTGTTTGACATTGGCAATGTGATGAAAAGTCAGTCTAAATAACCCGTCATTTTGCTTAGTTGACTGTGTTTCGAACGCATCTCCGTTTATATCAGCCGATGCTGGCTTATACAAAACTTTTGAACCTTCACGTGCAATCCTGAAGTCTGCCGACTTTTATGTATGTTAATGCTTGAAACCATGTTTGGATATGATAATTAGTCTGAGATGACTAATTTTAATATGTAACTAAGTCTTTGCTTGATGGTAATGAAAGTTAGCTCTTCCCTAGATTCCTGAATGAGTGCCAATGCATTGAATGTTAGCTGTGATTTTATTTTCACTGCCACCTAATATTAACATATGTAAGGAAATTAAAGCTCTACTACAACTAAAAGGGTACTGGTAGTGGATATAAAATTCCACTACCATTACACGTTTAGTGGTATGCAAACTAGTTTGCCGCTTAGAAATTTGTGATAAAACAATTCAAATCCACAACCATCAAACATTTAAAGTGATAACACTAGAAAGTTAAGCGTGGAAGGTTTCCATCAGCACTAAATGAATTAAGTGTAAAATTTATTGTTGGGTTAAGTTCTAAGTCTTTATGACAGAAAATAGGGCCAATATCACATTGTTCCTATGGTAACACTACAGACCCCCAATAAACAAGTGCCGAACTTATTTAAAACTAAAATTTTTTTATCTTCATTCTTAAAGCACACCGTGTACAGCTAAATGTTTTGGGATAGTAAACATTTTCCCACGTTCCGCTTTAGAGTTATGGTACAAACAGCGATAACTTCTTGCATGTTATGAATTGTATTTCAAGTTGTTGGTAATTAAAATCATTCAATCAATCATTTAGGCGCAATTAATTAAATAATAAACCATTTTGTGAATTTTTTTCGGGAAATTCAAGAAAATGATAAGTTTAATTTTAAATTATAAAAAGATAATGCCACTGTTGGTTTCACAATTCAAATTTAAAATATGAAGTGATTCAATTGGAAGTTAAAATTTAAGTCTACCATCTAGATATTAAGCAACACTTTGGTCCAAAAGAATTTTTAGCATATATACACAGTACGAGCACTTGCCGCCCAGACTATCCTCATAAAACCCCTTACAATTCAATATTTTTCAAAAGTCTTAAAAGTATTTTGTTTCCGAAATTACACATTATTAACAGTGATATAAAATGAGATTCAAGCCTGTTGCAAATGTCCCCAACCGGTATTGCCTTCTGTTGACGCGTCGCTACTGCTTTGATGGTATCTACATAAATTCTCGAAAAAACAGCCTTCGAGCACCAATTTCAGTTTCGGGAATTAAAAGAAGTCACACTGTACTAAATCAGCTGAATACGGCTAAAGCAGTCCAAGTGGTGACTCCTCAGTAAGGTATTAAAATTATATACACTGCATAGAGAATGCTTTAAATTGTACCTTTGGCAACTGGGGTACAACTTAAAAGATGATTGCATATGTTTGCTTATTGTGTTTATATCACAAATTGTTTTTTTTTGAGCGGATTTTTCTCGCTCCGAGTACTTACCTTTGCGCAATTTTGCAATTTAGCTGCAGTGAGCCTCAACAAACCGCATGCAGCAAAAGTAGCAGCAACAGCACAAAAATTGCGGTAGATCATCATTAAAATGTGCAAAATGCGATGTTTTAATTGCAAATTTTGTTGAATTGCCCGGCTGCATAACTCATCTGCTTTTGCGTTTTTGATCAAAGATGCGGAAAGTGCTTGAGTTGCGTTGCATATGCAAGCAAACTGACAGCTGAAATGACAGCAGTTCGGTAAGGTGATTGAATAAAAAAACTGCTAAAAAATGTGAAAATTTAAATTTCTGTATTACGTTGGAAAATGCACCTTGAGGCAAAATTTTCTTAAAAAGGATCCACAATTTTCATATATGAAAGTAAATATCGGTCGTACAGTTTGGTGACACAGTGCATTTCATAGTTTTGTTTGTTTCACATGAAATTCGACAATTTTATGTAAGAAACACTTTAAATAACACAATTTTTTAAAGCCCTTTTTTTAACAACATTGACAATATAATAATAAAAAAGGTGATAATAAAACCCTACTGTCAAATTACTGAAATGATCATAGTTTAAGTCACGTGAACGTTGACATCAAATTAAAATGCCTGAAAAAAATGAGGCGAGGTCAGGAAGCTTCAACTTGTCATAACATTTTGTACCATTTATAGCTTTGTATACAGTAATTTATACAAGCAATTTAACAACTTTATTCATAATCATTATGTTGCTTTGATTGACTCAATTTTTTGGTGTAAATGCAACGAAAAGTTGACGATTTATGAGACGCATGCGTGAAAGCAACAACACCTGTAGCGCGCAAGCTAAAATATTTATTTTTTAAACTGTGAGATGCAAAATTAGCAGAGGGGTTTCCTAATAAAAATGTACAATATTTTTACGACTTCATTTAATAGCCGCTCTTTTGTTTGGTCCAAGTCGTAAAAATACACATAATTGCCGCATATTAGCTGATTTGATGCAGCAATCAAAATACGGCCACAAGCAACCAGCCGCCAGCAACAACATGAGACCATAAAAAATTGCTCAAAAATGCGCAGTGAATTAACATAATTTCACACTTTATTAAAATTGAACAAGATGATTTTGTTTTTGTTCCCTCGAGTTTTTCGAGCCGCTCATATCGGTTGGCTGTTAACAAGGCTTATGGTCATTGTGTATCGGAAATTATGCATTTTTTCCATCACATTTGCATTTAAATTTAATTTTTTATATTATTTTATCCGCATCAGCTTAGTGTAGCTCAGTCTTTGACTTTATTTCATGTTTTAGCATAAATTTTTATGATGATCTCTTCTTAATTTGTTTTTAAATCTTCGCTTGATTGGTATTTTGACGTGAGTTGATAAACGCAACGCATGCGCACAGGCTCCGTTCAAGATTTAAATTAAAATTGGGTTAATTTAAAAATCATTGATTGTTATTTGTAGGCTGTGCTGTGCAGCTGCTGCCCTATCTCCTATGAGTATGAGTTATAAATGGTTGATTAAAAAGCAGTAATTTCGTAAGCACATTGTAGTGATTGGCTACGCTTTGTTATCTTTAGATCCAATGGGTTTTGCGTAAATTTTAATTTTATTACTTGTAGAAATTTGAAAGGAGTGATAATGTTTTGGATCGTATTTAGCTATAATTTTGAGCAATTTATGCGTTTTTAATTGCAGATGCTTTGTGGCTTACAAGTGTGAAATATAATTGCGCCTTTAATTTTGATATAATTACTAAGGAGCACTTACGCGCGCTGATTTACATTTTTCACTGAATGATGAAATGATGTTTTACTATGTTTAGTGCCACTTTCTAGTTAGAAAGCAAATTCGTTCTGTTCATAAAACCTTATAGGTTAGGTTAGGTAGAAGTGGCAGTCAGTTACGAAGAAACGACTCACTTAGACCAAATGTTATCCATTATGATACCACAGGTTATCTGGCCCTCATTGAACCACCCAGATTTCGTAATGAAACTAAAAAGCAGTCATCCAGGTCATCAAATAAAAACGACCCAAGCGTCTTATGGCGTTTTCTAGCAGGTGCGGGGCAGGAGCAGAAAATATGTTTAGTATTTTCCTCTTCTTCCACATTTCCACAACTTCTACAGAAGTCAAAAGACCTAACACTTAATCTCTACGCATGTCTGCCGATAAGGCAGTGGCTAGTTATGACTGCAACAACTGACGAAACACTATGTTTATTGCGAGAAATCAGTACTGACGAACGCTTAGCATCCATTTCGGCCAGATTTGCCTAGTTATGTGGCAAGTTGACCCTTGACTCCATCTTTTGTTAGCATTTTTTACCAATTCTTCTTTAAGGGTAGCAAGTGGCATGCCAACACCTTCCTTGTACTGAGGAATTTGTGCGGTAGTCTCCTGCCTAGAAATTTCATCAGCTTTGCAATTACCGTCAATGTTCCTATGCCCATGTATATGTCCATAAAACATTATATATATTGCATTTTACTGCTTAGGCGTTTAGGAATATTTTACATACTTACCGGCAGTAATGCAACAAGAAAAAGATTTGACCTAAATTCATCTTCGTAATCCGTTTTTTTGGCTTGTTTAGTAATATTATATCTACCATAAGGTGCTAAACAATATGTAATCTGGCTGATCGGAACGAATTTTAACAGGAGTTCATGTATGCAATTTTACTTGTATCGTATTATTGCATCTTTAGGATAGTGGTGAACATTTCCAACAAAAATTTAGGAGTCACATTGTTAGCTTACGGTGTAACTTAGTTAAAAATATTGCAGTAAGAGATTAAGCTTTCGAAACGCATTGCTTTGTGAATCGCAACACAGAGTAAGGTCCGTTACCTAGATTAAGTAGAGTACATCAAATAATTAAGCTACACTTAGACATATTAATGTCGAATTTTGAGCACTGCATCAAAATCATGGATCTTGTTTTGATTCACATACCACATATGTACCCGAAAATTTTCACCAAATTTCAGCTCTTAAATTTTTCTCCTATATCAAGAGCTGTTTCTTATAAACTTGTGCTTTTCCACGGACTTCTAGTTTTGCTTTTCCTATTTCTTTTTCATGCAATATTGCTACTGATTGAGACAGACAATACTGAATGGGAAAATGTACCGATTTTTTACGATAGAGCTGTGTCTTTTGAGCACCATTGACGTTACATCGAAATGACGCAATTTTTATCAGGATATTGTTGTAATTAATCAACAAAATTATGCATACTAATGCTGCGTATTATAGAACACTAGATTGCGATGGATAGCTATAGATTTATGTTTTGTGAGCTTTGCTATTTGATAAGCAGAAAAAGAGCCATGTAGACAAAAATTGGCAAAAAAAAATATTTATTTCAAATCAAAGCAAAATATTAAGCTTTCGAAAGTTCTAGAAAAGTAGAGATCATTATTGATTTAGAGGCCCACTGAAGTAGTATGCTTACTCTAAGCCATAAATGGGCAACATTTTGAAAGCAGGAGCCTTTTACAACAAAATCTCGTTAGCAAAAAAAAATCTGCTTCTAATGGCTCATTTTTCATATTTGCACTGGTCATTGCTGATTAATATAAATTTATTGATTTTCTTTAAGCCCAGCGAAAAATCAAATCGTTAATTTTCTACCTTATGATGAGATAAGTTTAGGAGAAACTATCTATAAATTATGTGATATGCCGCTTTCCGAATAAATTTTTAGAAATTAATTTAATAGACGACTGTGCATTCAGCCATGTAAGGTTTGATACTTTTTTGTTGGCCAAAAACAGCTTCATCAGTAGGTTTATATATAATTACCAACGCTCAAGCTGCAAACGCTAGCGTCATAAAAAATTTACTCAATTTTTTCGAAGCCAAGTTCAGCCAACATTACCAGTATTTCCGTCATAATCCTCACGTTGTTCGATATTCGTGTTTGGAGAACTTTTTTATAATGAAAACATTTTTATATTTTTTTGCGATAATTAAACATGCAAACGCATAAGGAGGTAGGTAGTAACTAAAAAGTTTTTAGCATCACTCCGTTGATTTGAGTAAACGCTGAATGGGCAGCTAGTAAGAGTCGTGCAAAATATGAAATTTCAACGAATTATTTTTTTAAATTCATATTTATAGCTGCAAGTTTTAAAAGATGAGTGTATATTAAATAAGTTAATATTCACAAAGGCATAAAACTTTTTTACAACACTTAAACTTGCACCTACCATAAAATACGTTAAAATATAGAAAAATATTTAAAATTATGCAAAACTTAATGAAAAGATAAACAGCATGGTTGCATAAGCCAATAAAAGTCAGTAATATTTTAATATTTACCGACTAAAACGTAGACAGGCTTGTACACTTAATATCTTCAGTAAAACTTTCATATTTATGTGCATATGCCCATATCACATTGATTGAATTTTCCATTGCTGCCGCAGGTTTTTGCAATTCATGTTGCTGCTACCATGGTAGTGGCTGTGATGTAGTAATTTTTTTATTCATCAATTGCATTTCGAAAATTACTGTGCACAAAAAGCAATTGAAAAATTTAATAAAAATTGAATTGATAAATTATTTGTAGTCATGCTAATTCAATGAAGAACTTGAACTTTGATTGATTGACGTTGAAAATTGATTTTTGCAATTTCGAAATGCGTTGGTGCTGCTACCAAATTAGTTGCTGTCAGCAGTGATCTTTTTTTTTTTACTTTTTACTCAATTTTTGCAAAATAATGAAAGTTCAATTATTCAAAGAAATTTATTAATAGCTGTGTTATTAATTCTAGGTGGTCTCTGATGTTAATTTTTGAAAATATTAATAAATTGTATAATCAGATTAATAAATTGAATGAATGCATTTATTAATAATGCTTGTAATCTGAGTTTTGTTGCAGTTTTAGCTATGTTTTGTCACAGCATAGCTTTTGGCTAAAAAGTCAAAAAATACAAACCAAAAAAAAGTTTAAGCAAAACCCTACGGCTACCAAAAAATGTTGAAGAATTGCCATCAATCAAATAGTGTTGTTTTTTTTCATCTGATAAAATTTATTGTTATTATTTTCATTTTTTTTAGTGAGTCTTTGTATATTTACATAATGAAGTAATTAGAAAACAAAAACTCTTTGTTTCATCATCATCATCTATTTGATATTTGAGAAATGCCGCAAGTTATGCGGTTACTCTCTTTTGATTTGAAATGAAAAACCTTATAATCAGTAGTTAATTGCTTCATTAGTGTTTAATATTATATATGTATGTATACATATATATCTATATATATATATGAACGATATTTTCTGTTAATGAATTTATAAACTTTTTTTGCCTGTGGATGCATGGCATAAAATTTGTTATATGAGCTATTCATAGTAGAAATATTAAAAAAAATCTCTTCTGTATAAATGATTTCATAACTAATTTGAGTACACTTCCGTAAATATGTATATGGCTTGAAGATGTGTCATTAAATATAATTTGATATTGAAATTGTTTCTTCGATATGTGTTGAGAATGTCAATGCCTAATGATATCGTTATTCCTTATCTCTAAAATTACGTAAAACACTTCAAAATTATATTATTAATTAAATAGTCAATAAGGGAAAGACTATGATTTTGGTTTTGGAATATATTTTATAAGTCTTCAATACACTTTTCCCTGTGATTCTCCAATTTATGTATCTCATCCCTGAAGTGGTTTTCCGGAAAGCCTTCAAAATACCCCTGAACGGCTGCAATTGCGCCTTAATTCGATGAAAAATGCGCTTCGTGCTGAAATTTATTGAAATTTGAGAATGGATCGAAGTCAAATCTGGTGAATAGTATCAATGTTCAAATATTTGATACATCAATTCGGAGCCGGTTAAAACACATTCATGAGCTGGTGCATTGTTATGATGATATCTGTTTTTTTATTCGCTAGATCAGGTATTTCTTCACAAATTTTACATCCTGCTATTTTAAAAGCTTGCAATAATATTAGTAACGTAATTTTGTCCTACCAGCTTAGAGGCATTCGATCAACAGAATTTAATTGTCATTTCATTAAATTGACGCCATAATCTTCTTAGAAGATTTTGTTCCTTTTTCCGGCTTTGGTGCGGAACAGTTCACTCAGTTGTTTGTTGTCGTAGTTAATATAAAGTCTCATCCATAGCTACAAACTAAACAGCAAGATCAATTTTATGCCAAGTAAGACGCTTCAAATGTTCTTGAGAAAGTTTCGCTCCAATGCGTTTTTATTCCAAAGTTTACAAATAAGGTGCCCATATTGCGATTAAATTTCTTATACTGAAAACATTACTCAAGATATCAGGTGCTGAACCAGCTGAATGTATATGGCCTCAGCTGAGCTAACCACAGTTAGTCGGTGGTCTTGAATTATTATATCCTGTCCATTTCTTGATTGGAAGCACTTTCTGGATGACTCTGGCGTTATGCATCTGCAATGCTGGTACTGCTACGTTTGAGGTCAGCTACCCATCTCCTTACACTTGTGCATTAAAGAACATCCTCTTCCAATACATTCACCATGTGCTCACAAATTTTCTTCCCGCATAAGCCCATTTTATGAAAACACAAAGTATGTCTACTTTAAACAGCTGTGGAAATCAATCAATGTTCTTACAACAGTCGTACTTATTTAACAATAACTAACAATTTTGGCTAGCGATGCCTTCTATGTATCAAACGAAAAACTTATTGATTAGTCCGTTATACCATCCATATAGTCAATTAAGCTGGTCAATTAGTAACAGTATTTTGTAGCTTTGAATAACTGTCAAGCAATATCCTTTTATTTTGATAGTTATATTTTTCATGTTTGTCCGTCTAAGTCTTAAACCACCCCCATAGTGCAATACCTGGCTTAAAATTTGCTGTTTGAGTAAAACATTAATTCCAGACCATAATAACACCTACCATATTTTAACATGTAAACGAACTATAACCCACCACATAATGACTTAATATAAAAAGGATGAATTTTAGAGCAGCCATAATGCAATTGCAACGATTTCCAAATAATGCACACAGTTAAAGATCTGATCAAATTCACACAAAATCAAAATCTTTCCAGACGAGCGAAAATCAACAGCTTCAATAAATCGATTCGTTTGAGCCAAGTTTGAATATTGAAATAAGAGCAGAACAACGAACGGATACAATTTGTTTAATTTTGTAGTGGGACTCAGCAATTTTGAAATTTGGTAAAACGTTGTGTTATTTTGCTAAAAAAACTAACAATAAAAACACTTTTGCAACACAAGCGAGCGAGCAAAATACCATGCGGTGCAAAGTGGCAACAACGTGACTTGGTTGTTACCCACTTCGTTGTTGTTGTTATGTTTAGTTTTATCTGTAACAACAGGTGGCTGACTTTTCAATTAAACTAATTGGTTTTAAATGCAGCTGCGGGGGAGTTGAAGAAAGTCAATGAATGCAGCACACAACAACAATAAACACAATGTTGCATAGTTTTTTTTTTTCAAAATACTACAGAAATAGTGCAAATTTTTAAGGTGTACAATTCTTTAACCCATTTTGTACAGAAATTGACTAAATGAAAATTAAACAGCCAAATATTTTTAATTTTAAAGTTTCAGTTCTTTAGTGAAATGAAGAATTGTTTCAATAATCTGCACTCACATACGACAGCTGCTTCATATTCATCAAATATCAATCATTATCAAATTTCTAATTTTACTTAAACTTTTTTGGGTGAATTTTATGTGCGCATGCGCAACATGCTGCCAAGCGTGCGAGTGCGAAAATTTGAGATAATTTGTCTGCAACATGTCATAGAGATTTGTGCGCTCAGATTTCAGGCACTTAAGGCCATTATGTAGAAGTTTGTTAGTATGCCTGTCTGCGTGTGCGTGTGTGTCGCTTTTCATGAGTGTTGTGTTACAGCATGTGCTGCTGCTGCTGCGTAGCGTAAATGAGTTTTTGTTGCACGTACATTTTTTAAATTGGCGATATTTAGCTTAAAGTGCATTTGTTACTGTCACTGATGACAGTTCATGATGTTAATTTCTTTTTTAATTTTTATTTTTTAAGTTATATGTCTGCTGTTGCCTGTTGCTCATGCGTTTTGTTGTCATTGTTGTTGTTTCTTAGTGAAAAATTAGGTCAGCGGGCTGAGCAGCAACCCAACGTGTCAACTGTGTTGTTACCTTATGTAACAAAAAAAAAAAAACAAAAAAATTGTAGTTTTTAGTTGGTATGCTGTAGTCTGTAAACGTTTTTGCATCATTAATTTTGTTTCTTAAATATTTGTGTTTTTTCCCTATGCCTCTTTTCCACGATCCCTTAACTACTTTATTAAGTTTCTCCTCACATATAGGTTGTTGGTGACCTTTTGTGTTGTGAGTTTGGATATTTTGCGGATAGTTAATGTCTTCATTTCAAGGTATGTTTGGCTTAGAGCAAAATAAATCACGTCATCTTCTCTAAAAAAAATTGATAGCTCAAGTGAAAAATGCCATGTCTGGCTTAAGAACCATGTGTTCATATATTGCTGAAAAGAAATAGTAACGCAGCATTCTTCAGTTGAGCTAACAACTCAGTAGCTGGTGTAATACAAAGAGTTGAAGATTCATCACAATCTCATCACAAAACTGGTGAATGTTTTTGAGACTTAAATGATGTTCTTTTCGGCAGAAGCCAAGGCCGATTACAAAATTTTCCAACTATAATAAATAAACATCAATGATGACATTCTAAGACATTGTGATATCAAACTTTGGACGCTCTTGTTGTAAAGCAAAGCTTTAACAAAGTTGTCGTAATACAAAGCTCCCAATCTCTAAGATTTTATTTAATTTATTTTATTCTCTCTCTTCAGAAACACTTTACCTGCCTTCTGCTACTCATACTCACCTCGCACACACTCGCCGACGATGAGAGTTCCACAGAAACCAATGAAATCATACCGCGTGAAGCCATTCAAAAGTTGGACTACTCGGTGAGACAAGCGTTGCTGCGTGCCATAGACAAACTGGAGCAGGAAGGTGATATTCCAGATGCTGATACCGATGTTGACAGAGAAATACCACAAACATCAACCACAATACTCGCTACATCAACACCATCAATCTCTTTACAGCCACCAACCAAAGATGATGAAATACTTGAGGAGAGCACAAGCGCTGTGGATGTTGTGCCCACGGTACAATTTTTCACAGCAACCTTTGATGAGAAGAATACACCAGAACAACCGCTATACTCGTTTATAGATCGTTCGAAGCTGTGGAAGAAAGCCATTATTAAGAAACCATCCCTGAATCTCGGTTCACCTGTAATCGTGGAAGAAGATACTGCCACAGTGCAGGATAATCGTCAGACAGCACGGAGCATTGGTGGCGGTGGTACGTCTTCCGTGCGAACGAATGAAATTTCAGCTGAAAATGGTGATGAAATAAAATTCGAAATACGAAAATCTAAGCCTGCGATTGCAGAAACAACAACTTCAACGACACCGCCCACAACGACAACAACAACAACTGAACGACCACGAACAACTCGACGTCGCACTACGCCTGCAACAACGACGACGACAACTACAACAACCCCACGGCCAACACACAATGAAGATGGTGAGAACATCGAAGTGGTAGACAAGAATGACATACGCATTTTGGAGGCACCACTTGTGACAGCATTCACCGTAGATCTGGATGAGCGTGGCTCGGCAAAAAAAGTAATACCTCATGTGCATCCAACGGGGAACTCGCTGACATCTAGCACGCAGCGTACATTGCTGTTGCCGTTTCAGTCCAATGTGGGACCAACCATAACAAAGCTAAATGTTTTGCCGGCAGGACCACAATTGCCTCAATTCCAAAATAATTTATTTCAGGCTCCTTTTACAACACAGCCGACACAATTGCCAACAACAACGAATGCGTTTTTCAATTCATTGCCGGTAGACGATTTCGTTACGGTAAGTTAGTGAAGACCGTGTGATCCTTTCACTTTATATATAAAATTACTGCCATTATCATTTATTTTACTACTAAAATCAAACATTATGGCCTCTTTCTTTACAGAAGCAGCCAACAAGGGACAACGAGCCAGCGGCAAATGTCAACAACTATTTGATTGAACGCCAGCGACAGTTGGAACAACAAATTTATCAGCTTAAATTTCAAGCTCAACAACAGCAAGAACTCATTTTGCGACAATTGAAGATACTCGAAGAACAAACAGGGCTAGGAAATTTGCCACGCCCAGCACAAACAATATTACAGCCCACAACGTTGTTGCAACAGCAACAGCAGCAAAACCAACAGCCCGGTTTTACTATTAGGCCTTCAATTGAATTTACATTTAACAAGCAACAACAACAAAACGAGCAGCAACGACAACAACAACAAAATCAACAACAGCAACGAAACCAACAGCAGCAACAGAATCAACAACAACATCAAAATCAATTACAACAACAAAATCAACAGCAACATAACCAGCAGCCACTTAATGCACAACAGCAAAACCCACAACAACTGCAAAATCAACAACAGAACCAATTTTCCCTTATACAAACCTTCCCACAGCAACAACAGTTGCCACTCAAAGATGCCTCTGACAAATTCAACAATGGCCCAAGTCTACCAATACCAGCAGCGTTGCAGGCACAGCAGCTACCGTCATCAAATCCAGTGCAACAGGTTTTGCAAAATTTGCAAAAAGCACAGCAACTGCGAGATTCCTCATCAACGGTGCAGATACAATCCTCAAATCAATTCAGTTTTGCTCCCACTTTTACGACACCACAAGAGCAACAGCCATTAGAATTGTCGGGGGTGCAACAGCTGCCGCAACGCAACTTTCAACATTTTCAGCAACAGACACCATTTGTGCCAGCCTATGTGACAAATGCACTTTTGCAACAGCAACAACAGCAGCAGCAGCAACAACAACAACAACAACAGCGTGCACGTCTCTTCCGTCAAGAAAGTGGCACATCAAATTTTGGTCAAAATCAAGTACAAATACAGCCCAGCACAACGTTTATACCGTTTAGTAACAACAACAATATAAACAATAACAATGTTAACAATAACAACGTTAATAACAACAATGTTAACAATAACAATATTAACAACAATCAGCTACAACAGCAGCAACAACAAGAATTGGAAAATCAAAATTTCTATCGACAACACTTGGATCCACAGCTAAGCAATCAATTGCAACAAAATGCGCAATTGTACTATCAGCAACAGCAACAGCAACAGCAGCAACAACAGCAACAACAGAAAGGTACCTCATTTAGTAAACCGCATAGTCAATTTAATTTTAATAATCTTGAAGAACTTAATATAATTAGTAAAGTTTTAGCTCTTAACCATGGCATCAATTCGTTTGCACCGCATCATCTTCATTTTAATGGCGGCAGATTCTAAGCCATCAGAGCACTATGTCTTTATCTAACACACTATCTTTATCTCTCTCTCAATGTAGCACCGGCTGTTTTGCCACTAACTTTGCCATCGTTAAGCTTTTAGTAGTGGCCTATAAAGGAAGAATCACCACCATCCATCATCTACGGCACACCGTCTCCCGAAAACGGGCATCTAAAATTTGGTTTCAGCGCACTTTTCGAAGCACCGTCCAGTTTGCACTTGGGTCTGTTTTTATGCACAAAAATGCACATTTTTTACACTAAATCTTTTTTTATTACTTATTACTAATTAGTGAGTTGAAAGCAAAGCGTAATAGGGCAACTTATAATTTTTTTATGTGAAATTGTAAGCCATTGACCTTTTGCGTTTTGTTTTAGAGTTTTATTTATCTTTTTTATAATATTACTATATTTCCGATATGAAATGTTTCACTATAGCAATGTTTTTCGTCGGATTGTAAGTTTTGAATAATAAAGTAAAATTTTATGATTTATATTTTTTCATGATATAATATTTTACATACAACTGCAACTTAACATCAATTTTGATTCCTCGTTGATATTTGTAAGGTTTTTAGCCTACATTTGCCCACGATCATGGCCATAAGATGATATGGAACCTGGGTTACTGTTAGCTTAGATGTTTGCTGAAAATTTTAATGCTTAATTATATCTAATATCGAATCTAATGCCATTCGTTATTCTCAAGAATTTTCGATATTTTTTGTATTTGAGGCTTCTGTCGACTTTTTTTGAAGTTATGTGACGTTATTTGATACTAAATATTTGAAAGCGTCAAATGGTATTGAAAAAGTCGAAAAACGAAGATAAATATCGATTATAGTCCATATTTAACCAAAAAGGTTGATAGTATCGAATAAAATCTATAGAAGTCAACAAATGTCGATAAAAATTAAAAAATGTCGTGGAGTATTGAAAAATATCGATATCATGTTAAAAGTATCGAAAAAGCAAAATTATATCGTAAAGCTTAAAAAAGTCGATAATATTGAAAAGCTGTCGAAAATGTTGAAAAGTATCGAAAAATTCGATAAAAGCTATAATGTCGAAACGTATCGAAAGAGTCAATTGAAATCAAAAAATCTCGATGGGCATCAAAAAATATGGCTAAAGTCTTAAAAATATCGGATAAGTCAAATAGTATTACAAAAACTGAAAATCGTTTCAAAGTATCGTAAGAGATTGGTAATTTGATGATCTCAAAGACGCCGCTATCACAGAGTCCCAAATCCGTCGCAATCTATGAACAGAGTTTGCTGTTAAATTAAATTACTGAAGTGATTTCGTGGTATGGACCACTGTAAAAACATCGCAATTATTCATCTGACCAGGATTTGTTACTCAATATTGGACACGTTACCTTTCAAAATTAAAATTTTTTGGTTTTAATCCAGTGAGTTGACTTTTAGCATTTTCTGCACATATGGAAAATGTTATCATAAATTCGATAGCTGTGGTAATGTGCTTACTTACATGCGCGGAATTAAAAATCGGATGAGTCATTTCCGATGAATTTTTCAACGCAGAATCTAAATCTGGTTTCAGAATCTTCAAAACAAGTCAAGATTTTAGGATATCCTGGCCAATAATATGTGCATATGTCATATTGACTTACAAAAACAAAAAAAAATCAGTTTTATGCCAGTGACTTACCGTTTGTGAACTTTTTTGCAGCAAAATAACTCGAACCTGTCTCGAGAAAGTGGCACACGCAGCAAACGTGACACTGCATACTACAGAAATTGTAAGATATATAGAAAAATTTAGACTCGGATATTTGAAAATGTAGAGCTTGAGTTAGAACCCTTGTACACCATGGCGACACAGGTCATCGACTATCTTTCGGAATAACATTTTCTGCATCATATTTTTTTAGCGTTTCGAAAATGTTTAAAGGTGGATAGGTTAAAACTAAAAAGAAAATGACAGACTTCTCCATTAAAAAAAAATATATTTCTTATTAAGATTCGACTAATTTTTGTTCTTTTAACTGTCATTATAATTATGTTAATTCAATGGCTTTTGAAATTCGCACAATTTCATTTTCACTTTTTATTTTTTATTATTCCGAAACTTACAATTGCTGATGTAAACTACCAAACTTTTTACTAATTTTTACATACATTTCTTAAAAAACTTATTTTATACTTTTTTTCTAACAATTTTTATAAAAATGTTCAGAGTTTTTTCTTAAAAGTTTGTTATTTTATGTTAAGTTTTAGCTTAAATTATATTAAGTGACCAGCAATCCACTGTATGTTTTGTTTAATTTTATATTTTGTAAATATCGATTTCTTATTATAATTTGTAACAGTTTTTATTCGAAAGAAAAATTTGTTATCTCTTGTACATTTTAATTATTTATTGTCAATAAATAAATTTTTTTATAAATATTTATTATTCGTTTTTATTGAAAAAATAAAAAAACAAAAATTGTCTTATTTTCTAGCTGCTATAGATTTTGTAAGAAATAAGTTCGCTATTTTTACGAATTTTATGAAATTTTATTAGGTTTTCGGTAGGCTGGAAGTTGAAAATTCTGGCTTCATATTGACCATAAATTTTATGAATATCTCTCAATATGCGGAGGTTGTTTTTAGTCAACAACATTTCGGCTGTAAGCTTTATGTAACTTATCAATGAAAAAGGTTTGAATAACTGAATTTTTTTTTTGAAACATTTAATTTTACATTGAAAAGGCTTTTTCATAGCAACTTAGAAAAAACATTACATTTTGTTTGCAGAAGTTATCAGTTTATCATTCTTTTTTTGTCTGAAATTTAAATCATGATTTTATAGTACAATATGGATATATGTATGTATATGTAAAGATAAATCTACCCCTGTGGTAGTTACCAAATTTTGCAATTCTTAACGCAAATTAAATTTTTTAAAAAAGAATGAAACCCAACACGCTTGATCAATGGTTCCACAGATGTTTAAATTTAGTCATATAACTGCAGTTGTAGAAGAAATTGTCATTGCACTTCATTTTGAGTCCAAATCATGCAGTATGTTTTGATACAAGACAGCACTTTGTGTATGTTTCCATAATTTGAGAGTCATTGACACAGCACACGTTCAAATCTGAGAACTATTTTTAATAAAAATTTAATTATTTTTTAAATGTTTAGTTAAATATCACGTTGAGGACCGCGACACCTAATTTTCCTGGAGGACCATGTCACACGAAAACAGACGACGCTAGTACTATTTTGTTTTATTTTTTTTTTAATCACAAACTTATGTGCTATGTTTTTTATATTGGAGAATGAAGTAAAAAATGTTGCCTAGATTTTGGTACACTACATATCCTAGTAGCCATACTTTTTCGCGAAAAAAGTATGGTCCATGAGGAAAAATAAGCGACATTGGCTCGGTCCTCAATATAATATAGCACAGGAAAAAGTGAATTTGTATTAAAGCTGCAAAACTTCATGAAATTATTAAGCGATAGTCCCCTAGGTTGAATTTCACTCTTTGTTCATTTCTGTCTGACCTTATTTTTAAAACTCCATATTTTGTATTTTTGAGTTTAATATGTTTTACGAGCATACTGGCGTCTATTGAAGTAGGCATTGAAGCACTGGACCCTAAATGCACGAAAATTCAAATTAAAATTAAAACGCAGAAATAGAATTTTGCAAGACAAATCTTTATGTATTTATTTTGTAAATATTAATAAATAGACTTTCCTCAAGAAATTGTTTTAAATAAAAAAAATTCTGGCAACAAAAAAGCTTTCTCGCAAACAGCAGAGAAACACTTTTTCTGTTAACTTTTGCCTTAAACTATGCTACAATATTTGCTCTTAATTTTGTGTAAATGCAGTCAATTACTGTTAACTGAAAGATGTTAAAAATTAAAGCAGAACTTTTGGCGATAATTTTACTTACACGGAGAAAAAAAGAAGTCAAAACAGTTAAAAGTGATTTATTTGATATGCTGCTTAATTTTCAAAAAACTCTTGTAGGAACTTAGAGATTGAGTTCTGAGTTCTGAAATATATATGAACTCCGTTTGCATCATAATGATAGGAGAAATATTTACTCTTTTTGAATGCTATTTTTTCCTTTAAATTTTACTCTTCTTGTTAAAATCGAAAAGATTAAATAAAAAATATTTAACTGAAAATTTTTCGTTGGATTAGTAGCCAAAGCATTTTTAAAAGATATATTTTTTTTAGTCATTTTTTCTATAGAGCTTCTCTCATAATAACTGGCAGATGACCTATTTTGGGTCGATAAATAAACTTAAAAGTCCTTTTTTTTAGTTAGTCAGAAACCACTTTTTCTGAAATTTTTGAACTCCTACAAGACCGACGGCTTTGACATGCAATTAATGTTTTGACCGCGTCAAAATCGGTTTTGGCTGCCCAGTCTACTCCTGATTTCTCAAGTTTCAAAACACTTTAATTACACATAAATATTTGTACACAAAAGCTCACACCATACTCATTGAACCCTCTGAAGCCTAAACCAAAATAGACGTGACGTGACGTAACGAGTAAATTCTAGTTTATGTGAATCAATGTTGATATCCAAAATGAACGTACGCAACTGATCGAAAGTGAACGAAACTATTTGACCAGGAGAGTTGTTTCGTAAGGATCGAACTTCAAACCGTCACTACTCGTCATAAACTGTTTGGCCGGCACTTAACTAACGTAGTATATTGGGTTAAATGTCAAAGAAGACGTAACGAAAGCAAACGTTCGTTTAGCTGCTATCGTCTCGCCACGTTCTTGGGATCATCTCTTACCAAAACTAATTTAACATATAAAGATCCGTAATTGATTTCAGATGAACAAGAGACACATCGAGGACGTTCGAAAAAAAATGCTTACCACGTTTCATTAAAAAGCTTCACAACCTGTAATTGATGAGTAACAAAAGTACCAATTTATATCCAAGTCGAAGACATTTACAAGAAATAAAGAAATAACCTCATTAACAGGATCTCGATAACGCGTAGGCGACCACAGTCATTTCTTCAAAATCGAGGACGTGAGAATTCTACTTCAATAATACTTACAGTAAAATGTTGAAATAAAAAATGCCATAATTAATCAGCCGTATTCTTAATAAATATTCTAGAGAAAATCGCTTTGCAAAATTGCTCAAATACGTTAAGGAAATATTTTTCCAAAACGAATTCGCCGATAGTAATTATTTGGAACAATGCTGAAATTTTTAATTATTATTTTAATGACAAAAATACTTATAGCGTGTTAATGTAGTTCAGTTCTTTAAGAAAATATTTGGCATTTAATCGCCGCTCTTACATCTTACAAAGATCATTCTAGAAGTTTAATATTCGAACAACTTTTGAAGCACATTAAGACTTATATCATCAACGACTCGAGTTTGTTGGCTTCCAAAGTGTA
The DNA here is from genome assembly GCA_963680825.1 of Meiosimyza decipiens. Taxonomy (NCBI): domain Eukaryota; kingdom Metazoa; phylum Arthropoda; class Insecta; order Diptera; family Lauxaniidae; genus Meiosimyza; species Meiosimyza decipiens. Next base: position 89,255,791 of record OY804259.1, on the reverse strand, counting down.
TCTACAAGAAAATAATCACAGGTCTTAAGTCGCACAATGTAAATTGATTGTTTCGTGCGCTGAGTGGCACCATCCTGCTGGAACTATGACTCCTCGAGATCAAGACCTTATAAATCTGATATATTGATCGTCATTACGAAAGAAGTAACGTCCGATGCTGCTTTCTGGATGATTATAAAAAATTTCATATATTCAGTGAATTAAAAACATAAAGTCCTTTTTTTTCAAAATAAAACACAGTAGATTTTTATTTTATTTCTTTTATAATATTTTTGTTTATTGCACGGTAACAATATACATTTTTGTTTTGTTTTATGTAATAAAAAAACACTAATACTACAACTATGTAGTAAATTTCAAAGAGGGACATTATAATAGGGGTACGGATAGGGTTGGATATTGTTAAGTTAATATGTATGTATGTATGTATGTAAAAAAGGATTGCTTGAGCAAGGAACATTAAATACAATAACATTCCCAGATTACGTATAAATTATAAATGTTATGCTTTACTACCAAAAAGAAAAAATAATAAAAACTACTACTAACTACTATTGCTACTTTCTAAAGCTAAATAGGCTTTTTCAACTAATATTAGGCAACTTAATGCACACCATACTTTAGAAGCAAACGAATCGTTTTTCCATCATCTCGGCCATGATGAAAATATTAACGAATTTCAAAAACAATTTTTTTTTCAATTTTTAAACATTTTCAATCAAATTATCCATTTGTATATTTTATAAAAATAGTATTTCATGCAATTTGTAATAAAACTATAATAACAATGAATATTTTTTTCTTTTACACTGTAATTAGCATTAACGTTACACTATATGAACTTAAAATTAAATTTTGTTTTAATTTTTCTTGAAATTTCACATAAAATATTTATACATAACTTTTTCATAACAAATTTCAAAGTTTTTATGAATAAAATAATTTTTTTTTCTCATTTTTGTGGACATTTTTATAAATAACTTAAAATAACGAGCTCAACAAAAACGCAAGCCATAATTTCTTCAAAATAAATAAAAAAATATAGCAAAAAACAAAAAAAAAAACATAAGCTAAGTATGTATATATGGATTACACTCAAAGAAAAATATGCAAAAGTTTCTATGAGTGCTCATTTGTATTTTATATTTAATATTGACAATTTGTTGTAAGATATAATTACGATTCTTTTCTGCAATTTTTAATAGCAAATGTTTCTTTCGTTACATTTGCATAATAATAATTCAAGTCTTAGGAATACAGTTTGTATCTTGTATGTAATAAGCTCTGTTTTATTTTTGTAGTTTGAATGAAATTTAACTTAATGTGTTTATTTTCTCAGTGTAATATGAAGCAAAATTTGTTTGAGGAAACTTGATGAAACAAAAAGTTTTATGACCAAATTAAATGGGATTGTTTTTTATTTTTTACACGCGAATTTCTAAAAAGTTAGATTTTTCTCTAAGACACAATTTAAAAGTTTTTTTTTTACACGCTCATTCATACATTAGCTAATTACGCAATGTCAGCTTCAATTAAAATTTTCACTAAAATCTAAATATTTTTATTTTTTAAATAAATAAAATTACAATAATTTACAGTTCTACTCTCTCTCTCTCTGTGTGTGTGTTCTTTTTCCAATAGATCCCTGGTTTAACGAGTTCCGTTTGTAACCAGCGCCTGAAACTATGCAATAGAAAATAGTTCAAATTGTCTGCAACCTAATCCATGCTGACAGGCATAAGCTTCAGCTATTTGCACTGCATAGTTTTAGGCCATCGTCAGAGCTTTCACAGTTTGTAGTATTATCCATCTCAGGCTTAAACTTCGACACCATATGTACGATCGACTACATAATCAAAACGACATTCGCTGTCTGGTGCTGCATTCTCTGCGGCGCTCTCAGTTAATGTTTCTATTTCAGTTACAGTTACAGTTTCAGCTTCAGCTTCAGTTGCTGTTGCCGCTGCTATAGCAGCAGCTGCTGCTGCTTCTGCTGCCATTTTGATTGCACCACTATATGTTGGCAATTCCCTTCTTACGCCATTTTCGCTGAGATTCTTATTTCTGTTGCTACTAGCGACAAGCGCCGTATTAATGGCAATCGCTGTCTCAGCAGCATTGTCTTCTTCATCTTCATTCTCATATTCTTCTTCCTCTTCCTCAATAGGATCAGACTCAGCGAGCACAAAGTCTGTAGGCAGTTCAGGCACAGAGAGCCCTTTTCGTGTAAAGAAGGAAATTTTCTCTCTGTGAATATAAGAAAAGTTTAATTGATCATTTGCTTTAAGTGAACAGTTGAGCTTTAAATAAAGCATCCATTATCTTTACTTACTTAAAGGACACCAAGTCGGGACAGCCCTTTGGCACTTTTGTTTTACGCAGCTTATAGATTTCTTTGGCAGTTTTCATAAGAAGTTTCTGGAATTGTTTCTCTTCTGGACACTTGGCAGGATCAGCGCGTTCTACTAAGCGCTGGAATTCTTCATTTTCAATTGCCCAAGCTGCAATGAGTGGGTCCTTGTTATCACGTGCCTTTTCGAGCCTATAGACAAATACAGAAAAATGATTTTACTAAAGTTAATTTGACCGATAAATTGAGTTAAATGACTTACACATCCTTTAAGTTTTGCAGCTTTGCGATTTGATCATTAAGGAAATCTAATTTACTATGCTGCGCCTGCAGGTCAAGTTCCAGATCCAAACTGGTACGTGGTATGTGAGTATGATTAAGTTCTGAAAGAGTAAGAGGAAAGTTAGAGTGAGGGTATGAATAAATCAAATAAGAGATGCTCGGACGTTAGAGCGATTTCAATCTAAAATGTAATTGATTATGCAATCCAATGGATCTGTATATTTTCAATTTGATACGATAAGTAGGTGCAATGTTTGCCAATTTTTTTGGCTCAGTTCGTAAAAATATTTCGATTGATCATAATAATTTTTAAAATGTTTGACTTACTTGTGACAGATTTTGGTGCTTTTGTGTGGAATCTTAATGATCGACGCTCGAGCGCACCACGATGGAAAGGATGTGGTGTTACACCAAAATGCATTGCGGAATCAGAGTCACTACGGTTGAGGCGGCAAATGTATCGGCTCTTGCTAACAGCCGCACTGGGCGTAAAAGTTTGCGAACGTTTAACTGGCCTATCATCGGCCATTTGTTGTGACTGTGTAGCTCTTGATTTCTCTGGTGGGAAGGCACATTCGGTATTGGTCTCTTTGTCAGCATATTCCTGTTTCATATTTTCCATATAGACATCAAGCATTTTTTTTGTGAAATCAGCTGTTGTGAAAATAGTTTTTAGCTTAGGCTGCGTTTGAAATTAAACGTTTTTAACTTACCAGGTGAAATCCCAACTGCGACATCCAAGTCCGCATCATCCACTTCATCGTCTTCATCCTCTTCATCATCTTCGTCATCTTCATCATCGTCTTCATCCTCATCATCATCCACCTCGTTCAGGTTCAGATGTTCCTCTTGCAGCTCCTCAGTGATTTGTGTTTGCATTTCAAATGGTGGCACTTGATTGCGTGTCAACGTCGACGTTTGAGAAGATGTTATGGTTGATTCGTCTGAGGACTCCTCTTTAGTGGAGGCAGAAGATGATGGTGCAGGATTTGCAGCGGACACAGCTGCCGCATTTGCGGTTGCAGCAACTGCAGCTGCAGCTGCGGCAGCGCTTGTTGATGGCAAATCGTGTGACTCAAAGGTGGGTATGAATTTAGAGCTTAGTACATTGTACCATTTTAGTGTGGAGTCGTCCGCATTGAATTCGGCCATGCTAATTTGAACTGTGCCCTGAAAATTGTGAAAGGAAGTGTTAATGCGAAACATGATTTCGACTTTAAGGGCTATGAAATCTTACAATAATTTCCTCCTTTTGACCGGTCATGCTAACTACTGTGACATGCAAACTTTTGGTTAGTAGTTTGCCCAGTGAAATTGGAACAGCAAATGTGTCATTAAAAACTGGTTTCTGAAAATCTGGCATGGCCTTGGTGCGTATCGATGTTAATGAGTTGGGCAGCAAAGCGGCGCGTAAGTAACTGTAAGTAAAAGAAATATGCCATTAGTAAACGTTTCCAGTCTTCCGCTGTGGGTAATGTATTAAACTTACACTTGTGAGTTGTCCGACGAAGCAGTCCACAATGCTGATAGATTATTAGCGCGTTCGAGTGAAACCACTAGCACTCCCTCTTGTTTTAGATACTTCAAACCGATCTGCACTTGTGCCAGCTCTTTGCGTGGTAGATGCGCACGTGAAGCTTCGAATACTCCAGAATCACCAGCAACGGATTCATTGCTGACTGCGGCAGACACCGAACGAGTATTTGATGTAGAGGAGGAACGGCTGAGCATCTCCTGCGGTAAATCGAGCAATGATGGCTTTTCTGAGATTGGTGACAGCGGTGCTGCCAAATTCAATGGAGAAGACATGTTAAGCTTCTGTAATTTGGCTTCCAACATCATACAGTCGAGCACCGTCGAATCCAAATCGAAAGGATGTGTGCGTGTCGCGGCAGCCAATTGATTGGGCTGATACACAGGTGGTAGTGCAGATGTGCCAGCCAAAGCTGCTGCACTGTAGTCGGCTGCATTAGCGTATGTTGGCTCCTCCTTGAGGCCTTGGGACTGCGGATCACCGGAGGCATTGTATTTCATAGGTGAAGCTGGTGGAGTTTCTATCGAAAGACTGCTACGAGGTGATAGTGAAATCTCAGACGACTGTTGTTGCTGCAGTGGTAGATGACCAGAAAGCGCCTGCTGTGATTGTTGCTGCTGAGTATGTTGCTGCAGCTGCATTTGTTGTTGTTGATGCTGCTGTTGTATATGTTGTTGCTGTTGGAACAAACGTTGTGAACGTCTTTGCAGATCGACAACATCGATTTGTGGGTCAATAGCAAAAGGATCAAGATAAATATCTGTGAAACTGAGTGCACTTTTGCTGCTTGCAGTAGAAAGTGATCCCAAACTTGAGCCGCTGCTGATTGAGAAAGTGCTTTCGGAAGAGAAAGATTTCAGACGCTCTTCCAGCATCTTTGTGGATTTCAATGCCTCCTGCAGTTTATCGAGCAATAGTCGTTTCTCTTCATGACAACGTAAGCGATTTGCAATGCATATATGTGTAGCCTCGTGTGCTTCATTTAGATCTTCTTCCATTTTGCGTCGTGTTTGTTCTATAATGAGAATCGCCTCAGGTGTGCGCGACTTCATCGAAATACTGTTGACTTCGTTAAGCAATTTTTCCTTCTCCTGTATCAAGAGAATGCGATCCTTATCTGACTCCAGCTGACCCGGTTCGATACGTTCCACATGATCGGCTAATTGTTGCTGCAGCTTCTTGATTCGTTTGCGCCACTCACTGTATTGTAATTTTGTTTTGGCCATTTCCGCAAAACGTGCACCACTGTTCATGTTATCACCAGCGCCACACAGATCAGTCTGAGAGGCCACACAGATACGATCAAATGGAGAAGTAGCGTTGATTAGGTCAGCACTCTCATCGTTGTATTGTTGTCGGCTCAGTTCATTTTTAATCTGCACCAAACTTCTCATCAGCTCCTCGCGTACTTTCTCACCCGAAACTAATGACTTGTGCACCTTGAGCATTTCTTCGCGTATGGCCTGTACTTCAGTGATGTCATAGCAACCATTTTGGCGTGAATTGATCTTTTCGCCAACCGAGTAAAGCGTGTTCATACCACGTTGTGTATACGAGATGTCGGTGGTTATGTGATTCAACTCTTGTTTGAGCTGACGCACGCGTTCCTTTGCAAGGACTAGATCAGCGCGTAGTAGTTCAGGATCATGGCGGCTCATGGAGCTCGTTGATGAACACACTAAAGTGAGAGAAGAAAGATTATAGATATCGCACTATTTCATATATAGTTAAGTTAAAACTTACAACTACTGCGACTTTCTGCCAGTGTGTTTAGATGATTATACTCATCTTGTGCTATCAGCAAACGCTGTTGTTTAACATCGAACATCTCGCGTTTTTTCTCCAGCACGTCCTGTGTCGCCGAAAGATAATCGGCCAACATGGCTTCTTGTACACTCTTCCATTCCTGACGCGGATCTTCCAGTTGCGTTGACTGTGCAATGTGATTTATGTAATAACGTCCGATGTTGGGATCGTAAGCTTCTTCCCAACCGACAGGTAGCTCATCGCCAACACAGTCTTCAAACGACTGTGGCTTGGTATATCTGCAAGAGATAAGAGAAGAGTAGATGTAAGTACATGGAATATCTATAGCTATGAAGTGAAAGATGTAAAATATTTGGTACATTTCGGAAATGGCGCAAGATGTCAACATTTTTTTGTATATTAAGATTTGCCACTATGGGTCCTTTTTGTGAATAATCATTCCTTTATAGCGAGAGCATACATTTCCTTCATGTCATTTTTTTAGGTGATGGGCTAAAAAAAGTCATAACTTTCAAATAATTCATCATGCAGCATATTGGAAACTCCGCGACTGATGGGTGTGCCGTAAACAATGTTTGATTGCCTTATCTTATCTAAGTAGTTGTTAGGTACGAACTAAATTATCTAAGTCAGTAACCTAAATTTGAGAAAGCAACTGCTTCCGTTAGTTAGATCTACGCGTTATGACTATCGTCAAAGGCATTTTCACAAAACGAGTTATCGGTTTTGACGTTTGATTCGTGCTTTTGTGGCTTAGTGGCGTAATTCCCACGAAATTTTGCGTTTACGATTGATTTTATTTTTTAAGTAAAAATGTGACTATGTGATTAGATTAGAAATGCAAATTTATGTGAGACTCCTAAAGTGTTGGGTATTTCCTACATACAATGTTCAACAGAGCAAGAGCAGCTCGTGTTTCAAGATACGATCGGTCAATGAAAGAAAGACATTTATCGCACCGCAGCATTTTTCGAAAACCTGTAATCTTTGTGTGCAAAACACGCTGTATTTTTATGATATTTTTGTGCTTTCAAATGTCGTTCAATAAAACATCTATTTCTGTGCTGAATGAATGAGTTGTTCAAATTTTGCAAAGCTTATCGCTTACTCGCTAGAAACTTTATTTGGAAGATTATTTCATTTTATGTAGGTAGTTAGGGGAATGTCTAGAGGGCACTTGAAAAGTTGTAGCATTCGAATGAAAGTCTGGAATTTATTAATCAACTTTATTGTTTAGTTGAAACGCGATATGCATTAAGTACTTTGTTGTTATTTAAAGGTTGCTTGCGTAGCAGACAAATTGAAGCCAGTAACTCTGCTGTTGGGAACTTTAGTAAAAAATGTAATCAAAGAGCATAGATTTGAAGAACAATTGTTCCAAGGAGAAATTGTAAAAATTGGAGAAGGAAATTTAGGAGAAAAATGAGGTCATACAAACATTTCGGTCTAGAATTGCAATTTTTGTAGAAGATTTTCCACTAAATATTGCAGCTAAAATACTTTCATTGACGTCATTCTGTAATAAAGTAACTTTAACTAGAGAGAAATATTTAATATTGTTATTAAAAAAAAAGTATTAAAAAAACAATACGACAATTGAAGCTAATTGCCTATGATGTCAACGAACCTATTTTCACTGTACTGAGGGTGAATAATTACGTCTATTGATGCCTAATAACCCTTAAGACGAAAAAATAACGTCAATCATTTTAATGACGCTCTATGAATTGGAATAATTTAATTAAATGAAAAAATTTCAACGTTAAGTATTGCGAGAAAAAATTGGCGCAATTGCTTTCAATACAAAAAACAAAACAAAAAATTGCTAAAATTGTAAGTTTGTGAGTCATTCTTAAAAAAAAACAACTAAAACTTACGAAATGTGTCAAAAATAGTGATGTGTCAACTCGGAAATATTCCAAACCGAGTTCAGCGAGTTGAAATTTCACCCAAACCGAGTTGAAGCGAGTTGACCGAGTTGAAAATTCAGCGAAACCAAGTTGAGCCGAGTCAACTCGAGTTACCTAAACTGAGTTGACCAAACCAATTTTGTAGGAAATAGATGAATGTTCTTTTTTGTCATTTTTTGTGAAAGAATCGTATGGGAAAAGAGTGACATTTTGTAAACAATAAATTTTTGCTGAGAGAATCGTATGGAAACTAGTTAAAATACTAAATTTATGTTCCCTATACAAACGAGCAAACGAAATCAATTCTTCTACCATGAAATTGAAAAAGTGCAAACTTCAATTCACAAGAATTTCAGTTTGAATTCCTATAATGCAATCCACGAAATCTATTGCCAGGAGTTCTTAGTTGTGAGGAATTTGGCTATCTAATTAAAAGTTTGTGGTACGAGGTGCAACGCCTCCAGTGAAAGTTCAAAATTTTGATGAGTTCAAAACCACATAAAATCCTTGGTCTCCTGATACGAAGAATTAATTGTACAAAGAATTTCTCACACCATATTTATGCCATAAACTGAAATTTTGAAATTGAAATTTTCGCGAAAACATTTGAAAAACTCCCCCTTCATTTATATTTGGAATTCAACAAACGTAAAAAATATTCATGCAAATAATCAGAATTCTTAGCAAAATAACTTAAAGCAATAACTTAATGAATTTTAATATCAAAATTTCAAATTCAATTCCATGAAATGCAATATTATATATAAATAAAATGCTTCTTCTTTCATTTCTGTTCCAGAAAAATACACATTTTTCTCCATAGTCTTAATATCAAAAAATAAACAAAAATGATTTGATTGTCGGAGAACGCGCACACGAATACTTGAAAGATTTCTCGAATCTCGAAAATGTAAACAAAGCCAGAATTGTTTACATTACGTTTGAATGTTGAAATTAACTTTTCAATTAAAAAAATAGGGGGAAAAATAGAGCAAAAAACAAATTAGAAAAAAAAAATACTGAAAAGTAAGTGAAAAGTGAAATTCTGCGAATTTTGTATAAATTAAATTTTTAAATTTGCAGCTGTTTTTAAAATATCAAGGGAATATAATAATAACATCAAGAATTGTTTGCGCTGCCCCAAGTGCACAATGATGATGAAGCAAACACTGGGGAAAATTTGTGTTCAATGTGAATTTCTTCTGGAAATTATTTTCTTAGCATCGAATGTTGTCAAGGTTGTTAATACGCAGTAATTAGTCGCTGAAAATTGGGTTAAACAAAATTTTAATGTTTTGTTTTATTAAATGTAGTTGTTTGTCAACAAAAGTTTTGAAAAACAGAAATGTTAACAATTGCAAAAAGTTTCAAAGCAAAAAATTTGTTACAGACGTAAAATTTTCTTAGAAGTCAATAGGCAGCAAAAGACTTCACATAAGTACTATATATTTTAGAGAATCCAACCTCAGTCTACAAAGATCAAATATAAAACAAGTGAAAATTTCATTCTATGAAGAATATCACTAGAAATGGCTTTTGTTAGGATCAAAAAATCTATTAGAATGAATCCTGAATATCTGATCTGATCTGATCCGTCCAGTTATGATACCGCATCGGATTTACTTCGGAAATGGATTTGAAATTTGAAGTTTATTTCATGATATTACAAAAAAGGAAATCTGTCGAACTATCGGCACTATAACAGCTCAAAATCGAAGTTACGTAGTGAATTTCGACCGTTGAACTTAGAAGGACTATTGACATTCAACTTCGAACTTCAATTCCACTTCCGAGCTAAATCGGAATCATAACTGGGCTGAATATTACTTTTTTCTATAAACAAGGGCAATAGGAAAAGAGCGTATTATCAAAATTATCAATGTTGTGTTTAGCTGTGCCTGCGGCCCTGCCCGCGCACTCGTCATTGGACAACCCCGTCTACCTTTTACGCAGTTCTTACTGCAGACAATTGGGTGCATGTGCTGAGTTTCGCAACTTTGTGTGAGTAACAAGTATAGCGTCTTCATTGCTTTTGTTCTATGGGAGAAGCCACGCCCCATTGTCCAATCATTGACACAAACAATGTGCATCCAAGAATAAAGTTTCACAACTGGAGTGTCATATTTGTCTTTGTTATAAGGAAGGTGCCACGCCCTATTTTAAATCCGCATCCATGTAGCGAGTTTCAAAATTCCTGCTAACATAGCTTCTAGATAAAGCGTGTTACACTACCTTGCCAAATGGATTATGGCTCCGAAATGACTATTTTGTTTTATGAGTGTGGATTGTAAAAGTGTTGTGGAAGTGAAATTTTTAATTTCAACTTTTTGTTCACAATTTTCTGAAAGTTTCAGCAACTGAGAATGTTAGATTTTATGATGAATAAAATCCGAGATAAAGGTCAAAAAGTGCCCTCATTACTATCCTCATTGTTGGGTCCAAAGTAACGTAACCATCCATGATTTACTGCTCCACGCGGTCCGCGATTTCATTAGAATTAAGAAATTTCATTTTGCTAGGGTTTTCGGCGAAAGTGAGGACATTTTTTTATATACATAACTGAAAATAGTAAATATCTGATTTTGCTAGGGTCTTCGGAATGTGAAAGCGATAATATGATTTTAATAGATGAAGTTTTTTGCAAATCATGTGCTGTTGAAAAGAGCGTGGGATATTTTTCCACACGTGAGCTGCATTAATACAAATATTTTCAAGCTGCTGAAGGAAGAGTGCTGCGATTTCTCGCAAAAAATAGCTACAATGCAGAAAGTTTGAAATTGCTTAAGAGAAATGCAAAATTATTCAGTATCAAAATTGTTGATTTAGGCAAATAAATTAACAAATTCCTCAGTACTTAAACTTTAAGCTTATCATAAAAATTTTTATTTCCAATAAAAACTTTACTTATTTCATAATAAATTGATATCAAAAGGGGGGGAAAAAATTTATAAATAAAAAAAACAACAACCTTAACAAGTTCTATGCCTGATAAGCTAACATATATTTGCAAGAACAACAACAACAACAACAATGGTAACAATGATTGACTGAACTTTGCAATTTATTTCAGGTAGAATTGCAGTAACCGTTTTGAAACTGGCAACAAATTGCGAACGTGCTTTATATCATGACTACCAAGCAGCAAAATTTCTTAGCAACAGTTAGCGAACATTTTTTTTTGTATTTTCGTTACTTTTACTGACGTCAAAGCGAATAAAAATTCCAAACTAAATCCAATTTGAAATGAAAAATACTTCAATTAGAGTGATTCGTCAGAGTAAATTAAACGCATTCATTTATTAGTAGCAATTCATTTACCGCGTGTCATTTGTTGAAAAGTTGATGCATTGCATAATTAAGTTAAAATTAAGAAGAAATATAAATCATTAAAATATAAAGCGAACTAGTTCACTATCTAATAAAATGCAAAAGTCATCATCATCAACATCAACTGGTCAAAAGTTGCTGACGCGCATTTCCTTTGCTTTGGCTACTGTCCACTGTTGTCTTTGCCTGACATCAGCAACAATTCACAATATCGTAATTAAGTTCTATGGAATTACTTTTGCTTTTAATTCTTTCTTTTCGTTTCTTGTTTAATTTTATTGTATTTTGCTTAGTTTTTTTCATTTTTTTTTTCTCCAACTTTGTTCGTTCGCTTGCAAATGTACATTTGGTCAGTTTTTTTACTGCTATTGTTATTCGTGTTGTTTTAGTTTTTTTTTTTGCTAAAGTTTTTGCAACAATTTTTTATTTTTTTTTTCCATTTTGTTGCCATTTCGTATTAACGCTCTAAGCCAGGCAATTAGAAGTTGTATAACAATGATTCGATGTCAGTAAGCTTTTGTTGTCTAAAATGCCCGACGTCGTCTTAATGACGATGTCAGTTAGTAAGACTGACATGCTGACTGATATGACCTGGTCGTTCACAGCGATGCAGAGATCGAAGTTGCAAAAGAAAAAAAATGTCGCAAAAGAATTTATTAGGGAATGAAACATGAGACCTTTGTTATTGCTGTTGATTTGGGTTATAAAGTTTATGGGTGAATGTGGCATAGTTGGCGTATTGTTATCTGTATATATGTATATGTATAAGAGTATATCAGTTCAAGTTTACTTTGGTATAGCTGTAATAGTTATCCTCTGATGCTTATGTGAATTTTAATGAATTTTCGATATATAGCCTATTTGGTGAAATTTCAGTTCTTGAGCCTCATGATCTCGTGAACTAAGCCTCATGAGATAAAACTGTTTGATAAATTTTATCCCAAGCTACGAGTATACTCAAGCAACATTTGTGCCAAATCGGCGTAGATCCTGTGCCAGTTTTTTTTAAAAGAATATTTGGAATACCTTAGCTAAATTTTAATAACAACCATTTTTTCCTCATATCACTTTCAATACGAAAAATAGTGTATAGAATTTATATTTTTTCAAGAAAGTGTTGAACTTTGAAAAAAATAATTACAATTCATAAATAGTTTCATGAATTCGAAATTTCAATTATTAAAAATAAATCTTAAGATAATTTAAGAAAAATCTAATAAACAAACGAATGACAATTGAAGAAACCATAAAAATCCATATTTTAATGCTCTAGCAATGCTTCTGACTGGTAACAATTTAGCGATTTTACTGTGCAGGCTACAACAACAGCAACACACCAACGATTGACTCCAGCGCATTGCCAGCATTACACAATACTTGCGCGCTAACCAGTAAGTTGGCAATGATACGACATACAGTGGGCGTAATAGCAATAAACGTTCAAAATGACTGCCAGAGGTCAACGAAGCCACCACAGAGTCAGTCAATGCAACACCCAGGCCTAACGTAAAAAATATGACGATAGCAACAACGATGTCGATATTGTTGTAGAAATATTATACTTTGGAATGCATTTCATGCGCTTAAATATGCAAATGTCACAACAAAACCAAAAAAATGGGGAGTGTACCCATTGATAAAAAAATATAAATTAAAATAAAAGAAATACTTAAAATGTTGTTTTCTAGAAAATAATTTAAAAGCGATTAAAACTTATTTAAGTAGATCTTTAAGATATCGAATATTGTGTTGGGGATTTTAACTCGCTAATTTCAAGTTCAATAAAAGTTTTACAACAAAAATATATACATTTTTTGTTAGCAAAATATTTGCGTAATTTAAATACTTTAACTGAAGTCAGACAACAATTCGTTGTGTTAAGTTCTTTATCTTGAATGCGTAGCTAATTAACTGAAAAAAAAAAACATTATACTTTTGCGTAAAATAAAATAATAAAAAAAATATTTTTTTATGGTATTTTGCATATTTAGGTAAATCAAAACTTGATGTCTCTTTTGTATTTTTAAAGAATTTCCAATTATTATGCATAATAAAAAATAGTTTAATCAATATATTGTTTACGAACATATTTAAGTCATAAATAAACGAGGTAAGAAGATTTAAAATACCACAGTTTTTTTTTAAATAAACTGGATCTTATGACCGCAGTGAAGGTTAAGATTCCAATTAAAAAACAAAAACTAAATAATTCATATTTCCATTGATTCTTGAGTGTAGACACAGTATAAACCGAGCTGTAGTGTATTGTAATAACGTTTCGAAGTAAATGGTATAAAAACATAGTAAGAAATCTATAATGAAATATCTAAAAAACGTCAAGTTATTTTTCTGGCCAATCTCATTTGAGTACGTAGGGCTGGAATTCAAAAGAAATAAATGCTTGGAGCTTTATTTTAACGCTTTGTCTCTGTGAATTTCGTAACTTCTTGAATCTTCGTAGAAAAAAATTAAATGCTTTAATATTTCTAGAAAGTAGTGTCAAGCAAAAGCAGAGAAACAGTCTAAAATATCAACTGATTTGCTGTATTAACAAGCTTGCTTTTGAGCCAACCGAGGCAGTGGCTTGTAAAGCTCTAAAGAATTCTTGTGCAATTCTGAGATATATCGATTTTTCCATTTGACAATTATTGTTGGCATTTGATGGTTGTTATTTCGCTTGTCTCGTTCTCGCAGCTGTTATATTGGTTGTAATAAATCTTTTTCTTTATTCATTGATTTCTATTTTGGCACAGTTGTGTTGTAATTTATTAGTTTTGGAATCGTCGTTGTTTTGATTTTGTGCTTAATATTTTTTGCAATTGATAATTTAAGTAAGACTGATATTGAAAATAAGCGTCAGTCACCAAAATTGTGGTGGGTCTGGCTGTGAGCGGCTGATGGAAAAAGTTTCGCTTAATAACTCGGAAAGTAAGTCACAAGTAGAAAATTATGTTGACACAAATGCTGTAGAGCAGATGAAAACACATCGATTTCAAACCCAAAAAATCTCGGATTGACAGCATTTGACTCACTTTTCGTTGTCTTAAAGTTTTTAATGACCATCACCATTTTCGAAAAAATGAGAGTTTTATTGAAAGTTTTAAATTAATATTACTCGTTCAAATCTGTAAACTATATTTTTCGCCCAAAATAAATATTTTTGCTCACAACCAGACCCACCACGATTCTTGAGACTGACGCTTATTTCTATTATTAGCCTTACATAAAATATCAATTGTAAAAAAAGTTAATCGGGAGATATGGCCTTAAAAAATCGAACGCTTCCTCCCGAACTATTTGCAAGTGTAAAAATACTAGATTCTTGTGGGGTTACCATGCAATCTCGGTTTCAAGATAGTATCCATGAAAAAGAGAGTGTTCTCGAAAACCTTTTAACTATCACGATTTGAGTATTGAAAGGTGACGTTTTTGTTTTTGCTTACTAATTTTGAAACAGTTGGGAAGAAAAAAGTAGTAAGAGGTTGAAATTTTCCTGAACGTCATCTTACATCTTGATTAGCTGGTAGCTCTATATTATAACATTACCAGCCTTTATATATTTCAGAAACGCGACCTAACTGAAATGGCAAAAGCATCCTAAACAGATACTTAGAAATCAGAATCAAATCTTGTTTTTTTAAATAGCAGAATTGAATGTTCAAAAGATTTGTGAGCATATACCTGCAACGGTTGAGGTAAGACCAGAAATTTCCTTGTAAGAATTTACATAAAGTTTTTAAAATTTTGGCGCTAAGAATTTTCAGAGAAATTTTTTTAACAAAAATGTTTTATTTTGTACCTAACGTTTGGAATAGATAAATATGCGCCGCAGGTTTCGTAAAAATTTATGTCTTAAAATAAAAGTTAAAGTATTTTTCGAATAGTTTTTTTTATTTAGTTTAATGTATAAGCTGCGGTTAGTTTTCTAAATCATAAAACTCGCCATATCAAATCTTTTATTGATTTTATTTCATAAAAAAAACAAATAGCAATTTTAAATCTTCACCATATAAAGAAAGCGTTTTAAATACCATAACTGGCATAAAAGAAAACCACTAACGCCCACATAGCTAGAAAAAATGTAAGACAAGTTAAGTGCGTGCGTAGCGCTTTTTGAATAGTTTTTTTTTTGGTAATCGACACCTACTTAAAACTACCATTATACGTAAGTAGGCGTGGAGTTAAAAAAAATGTCTTATGACTATTAAATGATTAATAAAAGAAAGAAAAAACAAACCGATTGAAGAAGAAAACAAATACGTTGCTAATAATGATTTTCTTGGAAAAGTGGAAAAACTGAAAACACGTTGAAAAATGCACTTGGTACATTGACTTGTAGACTCATAATTTAAAACCTGATACAAATCCTATGGAGTGTGAATAAATTAATATAGGAAATCAGTAGTTATTTCCGTTTCCTGTGTTATCAGTGACAGACATTATAACTGTTGTACTTTTTAAGAATTTATGATTTACCTGAAAAGTTTTTGTTTTCTTACTTAATTTAAATATATGCACACATAGTTGAAAAAAACGAAAATAATTCAAACAGGAAATTCCGCACTTTAACCGCAATAATAAAATGTCAAACAAACTGGGCATACAGTAACCAGGCAGCAAAACCAAAGCTAATCTTATCTTTATATGGCTTATATGGCAAGAAATTGTTAAAATACTGTTCACATGCATTCCATATATATCACAAGTAACAAACTTTTTTGTTATTTTCATTTGAAACAAGTTATAAAATTAATGCGAAACATGAGTAAAAATATCGTAAGTTACAAGTGATTAGATTTTGTTAGTCTTAAAAATGTTTCTGCATTTTAACTGATGGCAAAGGAATTTGTCTGCAGACTTAAGCCATATTTCGACACCGACTGACGCATTGGAGGTCCTCTTTCATCTCGTTCCTCTTGACCTGCTAGGTAAACGGATGGTAGCTTGTGCCGCCATTGGACTCAGGAAAACTGTTTGCTGGTTCGAGGGCAGAACAAGACACTCAACTATCCTTCATATCTTGTGTTCTATACGCTCCAATTTGGACTATATTCTTCCAGTAACCTCATTACATAGAGATAACGTAGCTCACATTCCATCTAGGTGTGACTAGAAGGGACGACTACCGAGGAGAAGGAGCCATATTAATTTCTACACTGATGGCTCCAAGCTAAATAGCCAGGTTGGGTATGGATAAAAATTGCTGCGAGGCTACCAGACTATTGTAGCGTTTTTCAGACAGAGATTATAGCGATAAAGGAGGTAGCATCGTGGCTGAATATGAATGTTGTATCCAAAAAGGATATAAACATTTATTGAGACAGTCAGGCAGCTATCAAATCTCTAGAATCAGTCTTCCTAAGCTCACTAGTGGCGTAACAACATCGCTCGTCTTTAAATGAGATGGCTCATCATTTTAACATTCAGCTCATCTGGATGCCTGGGCATAGGAACATTGATGGCAATTGCAAAGTTGATGAACTTGCTAGGCAGGGACTACTGCCCAAATTCCTCAGGACAATGAAGGTGTTGGCACGCCACTTGCTACCTGCAAGTTACTGCTTAAAGAAGAAATGGTAAAAATGCTAGCAATAGATGGACTCAGGGGTCAATTTACAATATAACTAGGCAAATCTGGCAGAAATGGGATGCTAAGCGTTCGTCAGAACAGATTTCCCACACTAGACATAGTGTCTCGTCAGTTGCTGCAGTCATAACTGGCCACTGCCTCATCGGTAGACTGCGGAAGGATTAGGTGTTAGGTCTTTTGACTTCTGTAGAAGTTATAAGATTTGGAGGAGGAGGAAAACATTAATTATTTTCTCTGCTCCTGCCCGCACTTGCTAGAAAACGTCAAAAAACATTTGGTGAGTTTTTATTTGATGACTTGGATAATCTTAGACATGTTAGCAAAGGTTAGCTCTTTAGTTTTAATACGAAATCTGGTTGGCTCAACGAGAGGGTATGGTCAGACACCCTTTGGTATCACAATGGGTCACATTTGGTTTAAGTAAGTCAGTTCATAATTGACTGCCGTTCCTACATAACCTAACCTAACTTTCATCAACGTTTCGTTTTTGGTTGAACTGTGAATCAAATCGTTTTTGGACATGGCAATAGCATATTTACAACGAAGTTTAGTTTTATTCATATAATTCTAAACAATATTTTTGACAAAAATTACTTTTTCCCCAGTCCTAGGAAACATACTTTTATTGTTAGTAAATCAAATTTTTTGTGGAAAAAAAACATTTTTTAAAGCAAAATTTACAATACATTTTAATTCTTTACTATAATTCTAAACATATTTTTCGACACTTAAGATCTTTTTATTCAAAGGCTTAAAATGGGTTAAAACAACTAATTGGCAACAAGCAAAAAGAATGAAATAAATAATATATTTCAAGCAAATGTTCTTAGCGATAAATTCTAAAACGATAAGAAAAATACGCTATATTTAAAATTTGACAGCGAAAAAAAAAATCAAAGGAAAATTCCCCAGAAAAAAAGCTGATCATGGCCGCCAGTTTGTCTTTTAAATTCAACAATATATAAAATACGATATTTTTCAAAATTATTTATAAATACTATAAAATATATGAACATATGTATGTAAGTAAATCGGTTGCCCATATTGCTGTGTTTTTCAAAGTGTTAACAACAACAACAACAACAAGAAATCATACCGACTATGAAGGTATGTCAAGGTGAGTCTGCCTGCTGTTTCCGCCGTATGGCAATAAAAGATTTTGTGTTGACTGACTGAGTTATTGAAAACAAGTGCGTCAGAATTTAAAGCGTCGTATTTGCCCTCCCATTCTTCTACTGCTAGCAGCGTTTTTGCTGCTTTATTGGTTTATCATCATGAAAAACTTTAATGTGGTAATAAAAAACAAAACATTTATGTACATACCTACATATCCACATACATACATACATAGCTCATATATCAGAAAAATATAAAGAAAAAATGATGAAACTTTTTAAGTTTTTGTCAAAAAACAACAAAAAAAAAAAACATAGTGTCATTTACAATAGATAACCGGCCTTTAGAGAGATATTAACATACTTGTACTGGTGATACGAGTATAGCAAGTTACAAAACAAAGAAAAAGATATAGATTTTTTTTCTTTGTAGGCTAAATCTATTTATAGACGTGATTAGAATTGTTTGAAGAAGAATTAATGAGCGCGCTATTTCTTGTTTTTCGTATTGTCTTCTGATATGAGACAATGAATGCTGTGTGGTAGAGCACATGAGTGCCAGAAGCTTAACCTTCTTAAAGTTAAGTTTTTTGTTTGTTCGTAAGCTTTTTTTTTGAAAAGATTTTTAATTTTTACAGTAAGATGTAGGTAAATGAACCAGTTTTGATAACGTGGGGTTACCATGATAAAAAATATTATAAGAAATGTGGGTATGAATGTGCTATTATATTTTATTGCTAAAGTTTTCCCAGCCGGAATATTGTCTCAAAATAAAAATATTTTTATTGAATTGGCAAAATGAAAAGAACTCCTTGGTAAGTAACATTTTACTCAAATGAAAACCACTATAACATAAAATATACAACAAGCACTATAAGTTTTCCCTTAGTAATTGCAACATAGCTATTGGTACTTTTACTGGTCCAGGATAGCTCAAATTATATAGCAGGCAATTAAGTTAATATAATAAAAATCAATACTCAGGAAGAAAATTACTCAGCACGTAAAAGATTCAATTATAAATTACGTACGAATGAAAAAAATAGCGCTTAGAATGGAGCGTAGCAAAAGCAAATGCGCGAATATGAAACATGCGAAATGATTGTCATTGGCAAAAAGAAAAGTCGGTAAATTTTTGGATTCTACGAGAATATTCTATGGTTTTAGGGTGTTTTTTTTAGAGGTTTGTTTTTCCAATAGAGATAAAACTGGCATTTTATGGTCAAATCTGGCAACTCTAATGTCATTTATGTTCAGTTTGGTTTGCCATTTCATCATAAACAGGTTGACAAAAGAACAACACTTGCAAATCGTGCAAATTTATTTCGAAAATAATGGTTCAGTTTGCGAAGTTTACCGCAAGCTCCGTCCATTTTATGGTCGACATAATCGTCCATCAGAGCAATTAATTCGGTTAACCATGGATCGTTTTCGCACTACGTTTACTCTATGTGATAATACGCATCCGCAGAGACGTCGAACAGTGCGCACCGAAGAAACAATTGCCGCTGTAGAGCAAAATGTTGAAGAGGACCCGAATGAATCGATTCGCCACCGTGCACAGCAATTGGAGCTTTGTCCATCAACTTTATGGAAGATTTTGCGCAAAGATCTTGGTTTGCGACCTTACAAGATCCAGCTTGTGCAAGAATTAAAGCCACGAGACCATGCAATGCGTCGTGATTTTGGTGTATGGGCCGAAAATGAGATTGATCCCGATGCTGATTTTCATCGCAAAATTTTGTTCAGTGATGAGGCTCAGTTTTGGTTGAATGGCTACGTCAACAAGCAAAATTGCCGCATTTGGAGTGAAGAGAATCCACATGAGACCCTTGAGACGCCATTACATCCACAAAAACTGACTGTTTGGTGTGCTCTATGGGCTGGTGGAGTCATTGGGCCATACTTCTTCCGAAATAATGCTGGAGAGTCAGTTACCGTTAATTAAGACCGGTATAGAGCCATGATAACCGACTATTTTGTTCCCGAATTGGATGGCATGAATGTGGATGAGTTGTGGTTCCAACAAGACGGCGCTACATGCCACACAGCGCACGTCACAATCGATTTATTGAAGGAAACATTCGATGAGCGCATAATTTCGCGGAATGGACCTGTCAATTGGCCACCAAGATCGTGTGATTTGACACCATTGGATTATTTTCTTTGGGGATATGTGAAGTCGCTCGTCTACGCCAACAAACCAGAAACGTTAGGGGACTTGGAAGCCAACATTCGTGGCGTTATTGCCGACATACGGCCCCATATGCTCGAAAAAGTGGTTCAAAATTGGACCTGTAGAATTGGCTTTATTCGAGCCGGCCGCGGCGGCCACATGCCCGAAATCATATTTAAACATTAATGGCATAAAATTATCCTTCCAATAAAGCCAAATTGATGGACATTAAAACGATTTTCTTGTGTTTTATTTCAATTCGAAGCTCTATACCTCTAAAAAAAAACACAATTTATTAGTTAGCATTGGCTGATAGAAACTCAAGGCTGCATGCACAGGAAGTCATTTGAAGTTTCGAACTGCGTTGATTAACTAAGTACTTGTATTTTCGTTTCTAGAAATATAGCGTTTCTGTGGATTTTTGAGTTCAGTTAATTCAGTCAAATTTGCAGAATTATATGTTCCAACATCCTTTTGGAATGAAAATATTGAGAGAAAATTTTTAAATATATCATTCTCCAAAAAGGCTAAGGAAGTGAACATGGACAGTAAACAATGAGATTTCTTTTTTTTAAAAAAATAATTTTATATTTTTTTTTTGTTATCTTCAGTTTTACATAAATTATATATCAAGCTGTTGTAAATGTCTTTGAAATATGTCTGTTATAAAAGTGATAGGTTTCAAACAAAATATTTTCCAATTTAAATTTCTTTGATATTTTTTATAAATTTTTGTTGTGATCCATTGTTATCTTCATGTTTGACTACACAAAAGAACAACGATTAAAATAACATCTTCCATTGAATTTTTTTTTGATTTTTTTTTTGCTTTCAAAAATATTACGAAAATTCCAAGAAAAATAATAAACAAATTCTATGACTTTTGTTGTTATTGTCACTTTTGACTTTTGTGCAATAATATTGTAAAAACTCAAATTGAACAGCAACACCAGCCAACCGCACAAAAAATTCAAATATCATCGATCAACGATCATTGACAGCAGCGGCTGCAATGACAGCAACAGCGACAGTGACAGTAACAACATTGAACGATGGCGATGCCGACGAACGCCAATAATGTCGATGTTGCTGCCTGGGTTAATGGCTTGTACCGCATCCATATATAGAGAAATATGTACTTGCATACCCATGCGATACTAAAAATATTTCGAAATTTGCGGAATTTTGCTTTTCTATTTTATTATTTTTTGTTGCTAAAAGACGTTGTTGTTATTTTTGTCATTAACGTTAATTAAAAGTACAAACTTTTTGACAAACTGTCAAATTTATGTATTTGTGGTATTTTGCTATGCTACGCTTAAACGCTAAAAGTATTTTGGCCAAGGTATGCAATGCAAAAAATTTTTGGTTTTTATTTATAAAATTTTTCTTATAACGCAAAAGTTCATTGAAATTTTGCAATGGACCGAAACAACTTCTGGTTGACTTTTATTTTTCAGAAAAATTTATTGTGAACACAAATTATATTTGTGCCCACTGTATATTTATGTGTGTATGTGCATGCATAAAATAAAGAGAACATAGTATTTTATTTTGCACAGTAAAATTAAAATTAAAAATTTTTATATCTTAAATTTATTATTCTTTTATGGCAACGCCTCAGGGCTGCCACGTTCAACGGACTCTGGAATTTCTTTGAATTAATTTAAAATCTATTGATTTAATATGCATGCGGCGTTTTTCCTCCGTTCGCTGTTGTTGCTGATGTTAAAAATTTATTCATTTCATAGACGTTGGAATTTAAACAATAACAATAATAAAAATTTATTACAACAACAATAGCAAAGAATAAACTGTAATCATGCGTGTGTGTGTTTGTTTTCAAATGTCAATTGGACAGCAGTGCCCAGCTTAAGTCGAAAATTTAAGAAATACATTTTTGTGCTTTTAAACAAATCGTTGTTAATAACAATAATCATAAATTTAAGCAATTTAAAGTACGTGAGACGCCATTTAGAGGTTTAGTTTTTTTGTTTGGTATTTTACTTGATCTGGGTGTATTGAATGTATTAATTACTCAACCCTCTGATTAAGTTAGTCCAGTTGGAATTTAAAATTTACGACGCTCGAAAATTGTGCCATGTTCTTATAAGAAAAATGAGCTTTTTATATAAAGAAAAGGATCATCATACTAAGTACAGTGGCGTACCCTGGCAAGATGCAATTTGTCGCCCCTAACTACAATATTTTTAGTTTTTTACCGTTTTATTTACAAAAAAATAAAAGAGGTTCAACAGCTTTTGCATTTCAAAAAAACTATAAGAAAATGAGGAACCTTACACTAAATTCATTTAACAAAAATAATCAGTCTAGAAAATGTATTAAATATGATAAAAACAAAGACTCATTTTGCCGCCCTTCAAGTCATTGCGCCCGCGCCAGTTGAATCTTGAATATAAATAGCGCATTCATCAACGTTTGACCCAGTCATAACTCTGAAATTTTCTATATAACAGACTTATAACATAAACGACATCAAACTACAGCTGTTCAGCTGTTTTTGCAGAGCTTTTTTTTCTACATTTTATGTATGCATATGATGCTTAGGGCCAAAAAGTGCTAAGTGCTAACTATTAATTTAATTTGAGCAACAGATTTGCTATAAAATGCTAAGATTAACATTTTAAACTTCCCTTCTAGCTAGGGTCTTATATGGCTTCTCGGACACTGTGGTGTTACAGGGAATGATTTACTCAACGAATTGACTAACCAGGTTTCGGAGTCATTTATTGTCATCAGTTTTGCGGAAATCACTTGTTCGATCAATGTCTGATCTTGCAAAACTGCGGAGTGTTTCGTGAAAACAGCGTCGTGGACAGTAATGAAGTTTTTTCTTCTTCGTCTGAGAAGAATGCACCTACGAGTACTGATAGGGTTCACGGGACATGTATCATAAGTGCGTAGCACTTGTTTAAAATGGGTCTCATCACCGATCTAAACTGTCAATCGTATCCTGAGGAAAAGGACACCATAGAACACTACTTTTGGAGGCATTCAGCTTAAGCAAGATCAAGCAAGCAGGAAAATGTTATTGGTAATGAGTTCTGCTCATTCCCTTCCTCTTCCAATGTTTCTGAATTTTTTTAGAGGAACAAAATATTTGAGGAGGTGTAACTTCTAATCTATTTCCTTTAGCTTGCTTTTTATCTCTTTCTCTATTTCTTACACACTTTCGCTTCCTCTATTTAGGCTTAGTTCAATTGTCTTTAGATTTTCAGCCTTTCCAAAACTTTAACATTAATTTTTTTTCTTGTTTAAAAGCTAGATAGAAAAATTGCCGTCAAAAATCAGCTTTTTGCTGCTTCCATGAAGTTGTGTGTTTGCATTTAGTACGACATAGAGACCTTCGATATGAGATATCGAGCCCGTATTTGCTAGTAAAGATTGACAACAATATTTAGTAATAACAATATCAAGTTTTAGCATTATGCTCTAAGCATATACTCAAAATTTGACAGTGTGCAAAGCGTGAGTTGAAATTCATTGACCATTCATTCCCAAATCAAAATTCGTAATCCAAAGGAACATTTGTTTACTAAAAGAAGCACCATTTTTTAAAAAACTTTTACGGGACATTTTATTTTGGATAGTACAAAAACGTAACACTGATGTTTATAGACCATCTCACAAGAAAATTAATTGCTTAAAACTTAAAAGGCACTTGGGAAAACTAAAAGAATTTAAATTTAAAATTCTGAGCAATAAAAGTCGCTTGTCTTAACTTGAAATCAAATCAAGGAAACTTTTTTTTTTCAAATTAAACATATGTATGTACATATATACCTTGTCTTGCCAAGAAATGATTTATATTCATTTTGAAATAAAGAAATTTTCACATATTTTCCCATAATGTTTCAATGTAAAAACTTTAAAAATTCTTTTGGCTATTTTGATTTATGAGAAGCGCAGCGCGCTAGCGTAACGAAATGAAATGTCGAATACAAGCGAATATCACTCGTATTGCCAAAACCAAAAATAGCTAACTTACATACAACAACTCAATGTCAGTGGAATTATCATCGTCACTGACAACGGGTGGGTGTGGGGTATACGTACGTAAAGACCCAAACCGACAAGTTGGAGAGGCATCAACAGAATTTCAAAGTAAAGCCAGAAATATTATGAAACTAAAGAGAAAAAAAGAACAAATTTATCAAATGTAACATAACGCAATAGATACTATGCAATTACAAATTGAAATATCTTTCAGATATTTCTTTTTTTTCGCCAACTTTGCAAAGTCATAAAAATTCTTAATAAAAATAAAATCAAATTTTCAAAGTAACCAACACTTATGGCCCAGCGAGTGTATACAGAGCAACTAGCATCTAGCGGCTATGAAAATTCCGCAAATACTCGTTTATAATTTTCATATTTCCAGCCAATAATAAAAAATTACGAGCGTTCGTATCTACGTAAGTTGGTTTGCGTATGCATTCTAAATTATTTTAGCGAACAGAAAAATAACTAAATAAAATATATACGTAAATGTGTAATGAAACAAAATATAAAAAAAAAATTATATACGAAATTCTATCGCTTCGTTACGCTGCACGTTGTTTTTTTTTTTGCTGTATTTTTTTTTCGTATTCATTCGCATTCACTCGAATGCTCTGGTATGTGAAGGTCGCAACAGTTGTTTTTGTTGTTGCAGTTGTTGTTGTTAATAACAGAGTGGAGAATAAGCAAGTCAGTCAGAGCCAGAATCAGCCAGCCAGCCAGCTAGCTTGCGTTCGTAAGAGCAAATTAACATATGTACGTACGTACGTGCAACCGATCGAACGAATGAATGAAATAACGAACGAACCGATCGACTGTGAGTGAGCAGCAAAGTATGTACGTACGTACTTAAGCGCAGATATACAGTCACAGATACGCGCACATTATTCAGATACACTCATATACATTGGCAAGTCCCACGCCCCAAAGGCATAGCGCGATGCAAAGCGTTGCAATGCAATGCTGCGAAGTGGAGTGCAGCTGGAGCAGCGTCAAAGAAACAAAAAATGGACGATCAGTGGCGACGAACACATCAAGAGCTGAAAATACCCAGTGCGAATATTGAAGTAGATCATCTAAGTCAGAGATGCACACAAAAATCTGCTACGGAAGCTGGTTACAACAACATTAGCTTGGGCAAAATATCTCACAAGTGGTTTGAAAAAAAAAAAAACAAATTGGTGAAATTAAAGAAAAAAAAACATAAAGCGAAAGCTGAAAGAGCAGTGGCTTGAAAACAAAAGCATGCGGTGATTGCGTACCGAAAGTGTTTGCCTCGAGTAGCTCGAGAAGAGCTGAACGAGCCGGCGTGCCTTGAAGAAGAACTTACACAAACAAAAAGCATACGGTGATTATGAACCGAAATGATTTAGCTTAAATATAGGAAAGAGTTCGAGAAGCGCTGGAATTTTTTGTTATTGTTGTACGAGCTGGAAGAGCTCAAAGAGCTTCGAGCTGTGCATCCTTGATCCAAGAAATAATGCAAGCGCTCACCGAAAGCTTCAGAATTTATTTAGATGTAAGCAAAATCGTCTTCTTTAGATAATCGACCAATATGTCTCTTACTATTGCTTGAGAAAATTGCATATTTTGAGCTTTGCTTGGGTGATTATTGGAATTTCTTGGCATTATCTAATTTTATGGCGATTCCACTAATTCAAAAACTGTGCAGGAACTAAAAAAGAAAAATTATACTGTTTCAATCCAAATTTTTATGATATTAGGGTTAAAAAAGTTGGTAAACATCCTAACAGCGTCAAAGATAAATGAAAAATGCAGAAAAAATATAACTAACGACAATAGCACTTAAAGGCCCACTTGTCACGTTTCTTTCTGCCGTGATTGAATCCGATATGAGCTTCAAATAAATTAAGCAAATTCTCTAATGCTGCAGTTTTACCATGTCAGAATCTTCAAATGTCCTGACACCGACGTTCTGTTATCTGACGTTTACTTTGTGGCACATGTTACTAATTTTTTTAGCTAATGTGCCGATTACAAAGCGTCTCGTTAGATGCTCTGAAAGAATTCGGAACATCTCTTTGTTGACCGCAAAAGATTCTAATCTTTTCCGACTTCGAAGTTGGCACAACCATTTCCGAAAGATTATATGTTTATTCAAGAGGTTCAAGGGGCCCACAAGATGACAAGAAGAGGACCGTTTCTATTTTGGCACATATTCAATATACATAATACATGTGATTTTGTGGCTTGCAGTGAACAGAGAGAAGAGGGAAAATTTAGTTATGAAATATTTCACTGGGTACAATAAAGAAAGTCCTCATAAAATTGTAAGCCACCAGTATTTCATTTCGTAATGGGCAGCTATAGAAAGATCAATGTAGTATATACTACAAAAAAAAGATCCATCCATGTTCCTTTTTTATGGTGTTTGGTGTTTGCAACAACAATAACAACAACATTAAGAGATTGTAACTAAGCAGCTTGCAATTTGTGTGCTGCAGATCTTTCTAAATAAAAAATATAAAAAAAATTGAAGAAACCTTCACTACTGCTGGCTTTTTTAAAAAAAAAATTTTTTGTTTTCGATAATTTTTTGTTTTAATTCATGTCTTTCCTTTTATTTTGTTTTGTTGTTTTTTGGAATTTTTTCAAGATGTTTTTTGTTTTTATTATATACATATATAATTTTTTTGATTTTTTTTAAGGTTTTGTGGAATGCTTTGTTGCCAGACTCGCAGGTGGACATTTTTATTGAAATTCCTCAAGTGCTGCCGATGCTGTCATCTGTTGTTGTCGTTGTCGTTGTCGTTGTTGTAGTAGCTTCTGTTGCTTTTATTATTGTAATTTGGTTGTTTTTGATTTTTCATTTCTTCAGATTTTTCGAATATTTTTCGCTCTTCTATACGAATAAAAATACAATTTTTGACGTAGTTTTTCGAAAATATTGCTGTGTCGAAAATTTTAAGTGTTTTATGTTTCGCTTGAGTTCTTTTTAATTTTTTTTTGCTGTCACAATTTTTTTTTTGCAGTTGTTTACCAATTAATTAAATTTTGGCAAATGTTGCTGAATTTTACTAGGAATTTTATTTTTATGTGACTTAAGAAAAACTTCATCTTATTAATTAAACTGTAGTAAAACTTTTCCTTTTCTACTTTTCTACTTTTTTTTTAATAGAACACGCTTATGAGAAGTGACTTTTATGGGTCATCAAAAAATGAAAGAAAAAACTGAACACGAGCGAGCGGCAATAAAATTTTATAAACCCAAACGATTCCCATACAGCTGTCTGAACACTAAATGTTTCAAGTTTTTAATACACAAAAGCTTAATTATAAATTTACTGACATTCATTTTATATAAACGCATAATAATGCAAAATATTTAGCTAACAATTTTTGCCATGCCATGGAATGCTGCAGGAAAAACAAACGAACAGAGACTCGTAAATAGAAAAATATTTGAAATCAGTAAATCCAGCAGCAGCGTGTCATAAAAACCACACCGAACATACGATCAAACGCTACTTTGGCCAACACAGAGCTAGCTAAGCGGCATGTTAAGCTACTATAGCTCAACTAGGTGCCGCGCAGCGTTGCGTTGTCGTCAACTGCGTCGCCGCAGCGGAATGGAATGCGGTTTTGACAACTTCTTGTAAAAAAAAACACCACAAAAAAAAATAGTTAAAAAGCAGTTTTGCTTTGCTGCTTGCTATTCACGTTCAACAGCAACGACAGCAGCAGCAGCAAGCAGCAAGCAACAACAATGAATTTACTTTATAGTCAAGAGTGTTGCAGAGATACTAGCTAGATACATATACCTAGCTATGAGATACAAAATATGCGCTCGATGTGTAGCTGTAGATTTTTTTCTTTTAATTTTTTTGTTTTTTTAAAAAGCAGAAAAGTAGCAATAACAAGTTGAAAAACATTAAAGGAGATACGTCTTTGTTTTTGCTTAGAGGATATGGGGAGAACAATTTTTATGGGTTTGTTGTTTTTTTTGTTGTTAATTATTAAAAAAAGCAGTATATACTAGATACATTTATTGGCATGATTCCAGCATACGCACACACACAAAGTAGTTTCAAAATTAAACATTTTTACTGTGTTAATTTGCTAAAAATTTAACAAAAACTTTCCATATTTTTAGGATATTTACTGCAATTTTGAAATTTTAATGTTGATGAAACACAAGTGACAATGTTTTCTTACGCTACACGACTAATGAGAAAGTTGGGCTTGTGAGA
This sequence comes from Meiosimyza decipiens, assembly GCA_963680825.1. NCBI lineage: Eukaryota > Metazoa > Arthropoda > Insecta > Diptera > Lauxaniidae > Meiosimyza > Meiosimyza decipiens. The sequence continues at coordinate 89,227,509 of OY804259.1, read as the reverse complement.
AAGTGCCTTGAATTTGCATGAAAAGTTTGCATGCGTCACTCAAGTTTCATGCTAGTTAAGATTCACGTGTGTTTCATGCTAGTTTTTTTATCAATTCTATCTTAGTTAAACTAATTGCGTCACTACTGTTACAATCTAATAAATATTTTGGTTAGTAATTTAAAAAATACTGTATTAATGATATTAATTTTGTAAATTAATAAGTTTAATTGATTTTAAGTATGTATATACGCACATGAAACGTGAGTGACCATAAAAAATGCATTGTTTTTTAGGTGCATTTTCAAACTTTTCCCTTGCGATATTTAAGATACTATGTATGAGGCTGTTTACTTTGCTAAAAAATCAAAATTTATATAGCTAGCATGTGTCACTCAGACTTCGTAGCCATAGAAATGTCAAATTTAACACTTAATTAGCAAACAATTATATAATAATTTATTAAATTTAAATGTTTTCAGCTTTAAAAAGCATCAAAGATAAAGAAAAAAGTTACAATTAAATGATTGCGTCACTCATGTTTCATTTCTGAGAAACAATTGAAACAGTTCTTTATAAACAACGTAGCATTTATTTTGCATCTTTGACTCAAAAACAACATTTTTTTGTATCTTATAGATAATATTATAGTACTATGTAATACGAGTATCTCTAGTAAACTTGCCTGCCTGCCTGCCTTCCTGTTATTGCAATTTGTTGTACTGACTTTTTTTTTACGCTACCTTTTTGTGCATATTCTTACATTCGTTGTGTGACCTGACAATTTTCTTGTTACTGTTGGCCCCCCCTCCCTTCTATCATTTTTGTTTTTCAGCGCGATCCAACTCAACAAAATTAAGCGCAATGGTGCCGCTTATGGGGCTTGTCTCAATGTTTATCTATGAAGTGCACGTGCGTGTGTGTGTGTATGTGCATTTTTGTTGTTGTTGTTGCTGCTGCTGTTGCAATTGCATTGCATTGCAATTCAAGTGAATCCAAGTACGAGTATTCAGATACTTTAATATTTGTAGTATGCAAGCATGTAGCTTAGAGTATGTATGTGTGTACATATGTATGTATTAATACATTTGGAAATGTATGTGTATGTAGATTTTGCACGATTTATCTGCAGTTGCTGCATACTGCATTTATGATGTTGACATCCAGTAGGAAATTTGTAGTCATCGGGTTTTTTGGATTTATTCGAGTTTAGAGTTCCTGAGTGGGAATAGCGTGACAAGAACATTTTGTATTGAGCTTCAATGAGAAGCAGCAACAAAATGGCAAGATGCAGCATTTAAATTCGATTAATCGTCAAAGTAAGACCTTGTTACAAGGTGCAGAAGAAGAAGAAGAAGTGTGGTTGCAATGAAGTTACACAGCAGTTGCAGAAAATAAAGAAGTTACCAGGAAGTAGCATAGTTGTTTCAAGAAACTGTCTTGCCAACTGTTTGTGCCCAAAATATAGTGATTTATTTGTTTTAAATACACTGGAATTTCGTTTTCAATCAAAATATAATCAAATATTTAAAAAAAAGTGTTGCAGCAACAGTTTCTGTGCATGGGTAGATATGTAGAAGGGTCTAAGAAGTCTTAGATTCATTCGAAAATAGTTTACAATGTGATTTATGTGAATTATTTTATCGCTTTTGGGCGGTTAACTATTCCATAACTTTTTTCCGATGCCGCATACAGCCTAAATTTCATCATCAATCTCAGTTTGCAGAGGTTTTTTGGGAGAGTTTCCTTTGTTCTAATATGTATTTGAACTAATGATTTGATGAATGAAAAAGAAAATTGAATAATTACACAAAAGTATAAATTTTATATTTGGGTTTTTTTTCCTACAGAGTGCAATATATTTTGCTGCTACTTATTTTCTTTGATAGTTGCTCCAATCTTACTTTGACATGAATGTCAGCGTTATTAGTGATTTACAATTTTAGTTCTTACAGCTCGCTTTTTTTTTTGCTTGTAATTTGGAAGCCGGTTCCAAGCAAGCAACAAGAATTTTACAACCTTTGACTACTTTGGGGACTCACAAACTTTGATATGCCATATGCGCTATGTACCAATAAAATTTTGAAAATTAAAAACAATTTTTAGTTTTGAAACTTTAGAAAATCTCTTATATGACCCTGTAAAATGTTGTCATACATTACAAGCGAGTGTCAGCAGCAGCAGGCAACAAACAGCAACAACAACAACAGTGGCATAATAAATGTTGTCAACGTCATCAATAGCATCAACATTTTCAGGTTGTCTTTGCAAAATATAATTTATTGTATATAAAAGTATATAAAAGCAATAGCAACAACAACAACAGCAACAAGCGACAAATAGTCGTTGCACCTTTAGATAGCAACTTGAAGCACAACAGGGTAAAGATGCTGTTGCAGCAACAACTTTAGTTTTTTTTTTTTTGCACTCGCGTTTTTTCTTTTTCATACAATTTCATGCTGCAACAAAATAAGCAACTTGCTTATGTTGCGAGTTGCAACTATTGCAACAAAAAAATAAGTAGCAGCAGCAAAAAGTGTCAGTTGTTTTTTGATTTGTTTTTTTGTGTTTTAATGTAACAACAACAGTATAGCTAGCAGCATTTAAGTTAATGCCGGTGACAGCAGCGTGCTGTTGCTGCTACTGTATTTATTGCTGCTGCTGCTGTTGCTTATGTTGTGACATGGTTTTTTTCTTGTTGCTCAGTTGCAAAAAAAAGATCAACATTCTAGTTTAGTTTAGAAAAATTATAGTTATAAAGATCTACGTTTGCATTCTTGCCACACAGTGATTTTGTGAAATTGCTATAAGTACAGGGTACTTGAACTAAACAAAGTCAGCAATAATATTGGTCTACAAAAAAGTTAAACGTTAAGTTTTTGGGTGATTTATGCCCACAGTTTTCGAAAATGACCGAAAGTTTCTGATAAGATAAGACCGACAAATAAAGACAGATTTTCGAAGATTAAAAAAATTTCAAATTGAAATATGGCACAGATATACTAATTAATTAATCGAATACTATTAACAGAGTTATAGTTGTCTGTCGGTCTGAAATTTTTTGTTTGGAAACGGCTCTGACGATATGTGCGGTTTTGTATAAGTCAACAAATTTTGTCCTGAGGAAATTATTCATTGAAAGGCGTCGCACTGCCTTCAATGTTAATAAAGGGTGTTTTTTTTTTAGAGGTATAGAGCTTCGAATTAAAATAAAACACAAGAAAATCGTTTTAATGTCCATCAATTTGGCTTTATTGGAAGGATAATTTTATGCCATTAATGTTTAAATATGATTTGGGGCATGTGGTCGCCGCGGCCGGCTCGAATAAAGCCAATTCTACAGGTCCAATTTTGAACCACTTTTTCGAGCATATGGGGTCGTATGTCGGCAATAACGCCACGAATGTTGGCTTCCAAGTCCCCTAACGTTTCTGGTTTGTTGGCGTAGACGAGCGACTTCACATATCCCCAAAGAAAATAATCCTATGGTGTCAAATCACACGATCTTGGTGGCCAATTGGCAGGTCCATTCCGCGAAATTATGCGCTAATCGAATGTTTCCTTCAATAAATCGATTGTGACGTGCGCTGTGTGGCATGTAGCGCCGTCTTGTTGGAACCACAACTCATCCACATTCATGCCATCCAATTCGGAAACAAAATAGTCGGTTATCATGGCTCTATACCGGTCTCCATTAACGGTAACTGACTCTCCAGCATTATTTCGGAAGAAGTATGGCCCAATGACTCCACCAGCCCATAGAGCACACCAAACAGTCAGTTTTTGTGGATGTAATGGCGTCTCAAGGGTCTCATGTGGATTCTCTTCACTCCAAATGCGGCAATTTTGCTTGTTGACGTAGCCATTCAACCAAAAATGAGCCTCATCACTGAACAAAATTTTGCGATGAAAATCAGCATCGAGATCAATCTCATTTTCGGCCCATACACCAAAATCACGACGCATTGCATGGTCTCGCGGCTTTAATTCTTGCACAAGCTGGATCTTGTAAGGTCGCAAGCCAAGATCTTTGCGCAAAATCTTCCATAAAGTTGATGGACAAAGCTCCAATTGCTGTGCACGGTGGCGAATCGATTCATTCGGGTCCTCTTCAACATTTTGCTCTACAGCGGCAATTGTTTCTTCGGTGCGCACTGTTCGACGTCTCTGCGGATGCGTATTATCACATAGAGTAAACGTAGTGCGAAACGATCCATGGTTCAACGAATTAATTGCTCTGATGGACGATTATGTCGACCATAAAATGGACGGAGCTTGCGGTAAACTTCGCGAACTGAACCATTATTTTCGAAATAAATTTGCACAATTTGCAAGCGTTGTTCTTTTGTCAACCTGTTCATGATGAAATGGCAAACCAAACTGAACATAAATGACATTAGAGTTGCCAGATTTGACCATAAAATGCCAGTTTTATCTCTATTCGAAAAACAAACCTCTAAAAAAACACCCTGTATATGGCACAACGAGAGTACTGCTAAAGTAGTCGCAATGAAATTCAATATAGCAGTTCTAAATGCTATAAGCTATCTCCAAAACAAAAATGGGCGAAATATTAATAGCGGGCGTGGCATTTTCCATACAAACATAAAGTGATATATTTATTGTACTATGAGAGTGATTTTAATAAAATTTGGCGTGCTGATGTCTTTAAAATACCTTAACTGTTGTATGTAGTTAGCAATCATAGTGAAATTTAGTGTAACTGAGTGAACTTGATTTTAAAAAGCTCTTACCGTATCAATAATGGCATAGAATTTCAAATAACCACTTCAGCAATGCCGCTTTGAGTCCCCGATTTACATGTCAAAACTCTTGCAATAACTTAATTTGGGCTAAATATGCGCTCCGAAAACAATAACATTTATAGAAAAAATGAGCAGTCAAATAAAAACGATGTTTATCCAAAAAAAGGGTTTTTTCGAATTTCATTTTTTATTATTTTTATACCCTACACAGAGGGTATATTCACTTTGTCATTCCGTTTGTAACGCATAGAAGGGGGCGTGGCAGGTATGGAAAAGTATATATATTCTTGATCAGCGTCCCCACCTGAGTCGATATAGCTGTGTCCGTCTGTCTCTGTCTGTCTGTTGAAATCAAGTTTACAGAAAAACTAAGCAAGTTCATTGGCACACAGGTCACACCTTCTTGCAAGCTGCTAGCATATAAAAATGGGCGAAATCGGTTAACGGCCACGCCTTCCGCCCATACTCTATGTAAATATACCCAAGTCCATTTTGAAAAAAGTTGCTGCGATTTTGATGAAACTTGGTGATGTGGTGAAGATGAGAACAAAATTAAGATTAGACTAGGTTTGAAGTTTGCAAAAGCTGTGGCACAGCCCTAAATTTAAACTTTTATAACGTCATAGCTCGTAAACCGTGCAAGATATTGTGATCTGTATCTTATGAATATTCAATTGTGCATAAAGTTGGCGGAATTGTAAAAGTGAGCGTGGCACTATTTAAATATTAAAAATTTGAATTTCGTATAACTCCAAATTGGCATATACGATTTTCATTAAAATTTTAGGGATGATACCACTGAAAGTAGTCAACAATACAAGCTACGTCAATATACTGAAAAGTTTCATTTAAGCGCGTGGCACAGCCTACAGTATTTATAAACTTTATAAAAAGAGAACTAACAACGCAATCGTTATGAAATTTAATAAGGAGGGTAAACTTGCTAAAAGGTCTCTTCTTGCATTTTGGCACAATTGCGCCGGTGGGTGTGGCACCTCCCATAAAAGCGAAATACGTTTAATGCTATATATAGTGTGCTATGAGAGTAATCTTCATAAAATTTTGTGTAGAGGTGTCGGTTATTATAAGCTTTGGAATTAAATGAAATTTGGCAAGATTGCATCAGTAGGCGTGGCACCACCCTCATTAACATAAAGTTGTAAGTGCTATTTTAAGTGAACTATTGAAGCAATTGATCTGAAATTTGATGTAAGTGGTTTACTGGGTATTAGGTACATATGAATCAAAAGCTTTTTAAATAGCAACAGTGGGCGTGGCACCTCCCATACAGTTAAAATACCTTAAGTGGCATAACTATCGAAATAAATTAGCAATCATACTGAAATTTGGTGTAAGAGGTTTGTTTATAAAGAGCTATTTCTGGATCAAAATCGGACTGGATTCCACCAGTGGGTGTGGCACCGCCCTAAATTTTAGGAATAATTACGGCAGATATCGCAAACTATACAAGCTGTTGTGCCAAAATTTGGTTTGTTTATTGAACCAAAAGTGGGCTGAATTGGAAAAGTGGGCGTGTCATATTTGCTGTTTTCATTTCTATTCTAGTTTTTCAACATTTCCCATATTATTTTGACATTTTCAATCTCTTACCTTTCCCCTTCAATTTCATTCGACATTTTCTTTATTCTTTCGACTTTTTCATCAATTTTCCGGCATTTTTCATATATTTCGACTTATTCAATTTCTTTCAACTTTCTTTAATGGTTTTCATATTTATTGAATCAACATTATTGAATCTTTTTACATTATTTTCGACTTATTCAACCTATATAATATTTTTTTAACATTTATTTAAAAAAGGACTTTCAATGCAGTGTAGGGTATGTGAGTTTCGGCCTGGCCGAAGACAACACCTTTACTAGTTAATTTAATTTTTATTCCATCATTTGTTTCGTATCATTTGACTTTAAAAGCGTCGTCGTTGGATTGTTTTCCCTGTTACTACTGCTGCAAAGGTTAGTTCATGCAAGTATGAGAGCCGTACTTGGCAGGGGTCTAAACTGGCTTTCAGAAAAGACATTTCCTACTTTGTGACATTAAAGAAAATACCGATAAGTTATGTTTTTATTGCAAATCGAAATAATTTTCCATTATGACTCAGACGATAGCTTAAGGAGTCTTTGCAATTTCATTCCGCGGAAACATCAGACTCAATATGAAATTTCACTCAAAAAATGTATGTATTATGATGGAGTGAAAAAGGGTCTGATGTAATGTCTCGGACTATGGTACAATTGCAATTTAAACGTTTACATAACAATTAGAATCGACTTCCCAACGATTGGTAATAAATTTTCTCATAATCTTTAAACTTTCGTAATGAGTATGAAAAATAGTTTTCTCTACTCGAATTAAAGTTCAAGTTTTCACATAAAGCCATTCGAGGGCACAATCTACACAAGTAGGCAAAAAATAAAAAACTGAAAATTACATCCTTGATCAGAAGAAGGGCAATAACTTATGTCTGGCATTTTTCATTGTCAGTCTGTGTATCGATGCAAAAAACAAAAAAACATTTAAATAGGGAGAGTAACTCCTTGGGCACAACAACGATTTGTCATAATTCAGCTGTCAATGAGCAACAGCAATATGAATGTATGGACCCTTTTGTTGCAGCAACATGAAAATTGCTGCAACATGAAAATTACTACAATAACAATGATTGCTTTGATAAAAGCAATATACAAAAAAAAATACAAACCAAAAGTATAAGTCAAGTGTGACAATCAGCGTGATATATGCGTAGCAACAGCATTGCATTTGGCCAACAACATGCAATGCCAATATGACGCAGCTTGTAATTTATTGGCAAAACAGAAAAACCTATAAATCATAAGCATTGAAAAATTGGCAGATGTGTTGGGCAAACACAACAACAACAACAGAAACAGTGAAAATAATGCGAAAAATGTTGCCAACAAAAGCAGCAACAACACACGAGAAAAAAATGCAATATGAAAAAAAAATATTGAAACGTAAAATTGCATGGAATTCCACATCGAATATCTGCGCAACTGCAACCGATTGTATCTGTCAGTATAAAAGTAGCTGCAAGTATCTGAATTTGTATTTTATTTTTACTGCGCACTGCATTCCACAGCAACACAACAGAATACAACACAACGCAGCAATGGCAACATTGCTGGCAGCTATGAAACCGAAAGATAATCTGCACAAAGCAGCAGATACTTAATGTTTATCTGTAACTTTTATTGTTGCTGTTGTTGTTTTTTTTTTTTTGTATTTGTCGTTGCTGCTATGAGATACAAATATTGTTGTGGTTTCCTTTTCATGTTTTATTTTTCAGTAGCATTTTTATGCCTCATTTTATTTGTGCTGCTGCTGTTGCTACACTCCTTATTTAACTGCTGCTGTCTGTCTGTTGGACATTTTCGTTGCTTTCTTAATTGTATATCTTTAGGATGCACTTTCAAGTGATTAAGTATCTGCACATAACCATGAATTCGAACTTTTTTTATTTTGTTTTTGTGTTGCCCGCATATGCAAAGACAAAAATTCCAACTGAGCTGCTGCTACTCATGCGCATGTGCTGATTAAGAATAAAGTTATGTTAAACACGAGCTTTTTTATTCTTTTGTTCATCGCTCAAGAATTCTGTTTTTTTCTTTGACATTTTTATTTCATCGATTTTTTTTACTGAAAATATTTTAGAGTTCTCTTTCTTATGTAAATTTTTTTTTTTATTCATTTTATTTATTGATACTCAGGCTTTTTAAGCACTTAAGCCTGAGATTCATATTTATTTTTTAATGCCTTATGTTGAAATTTTTTTCTGGAATTTATGACCTAATGAAGTGATAAGCTTCATCGTTGGTATTTAAGAGGAAATGAAAGAAAAATCTCAATCATTCAAAATGAGCTGAACCGCATTCTTTAACAAGAATTTTGGAATTTTTACTACATGACATTCTTTTTTTAAGACATTGACTCACTCTTGTGCTGTTGCATTGTTAAGTTCAGACAAAACAGTTGGATGAGTTTTAATGCAGTTAAGCTGTCAAAATATTTCACAAAAATAAACAATTTCTTCACAATCTAAATTTTTGATAGATTATTTTTTACTACATTTGAAATACAGTGAAATTACACAGGCTTGCAAGTTCTTCGATTGCAACTGACGTAATCCTGACCCTGACCACTTACTCTCTTTTCCACTATTTTCGATGACTTATAAGTATATTTTTAAAATAAATTTCCTTACAGAGTTCAAAAATATTCATCGAATGCAAATTGGGCTCCGGCCGTGCTGTGTGCTTAGAGCATATACTTAATATCTGCTCACAAGGCGATGAAGAAAGTTCCTACATACATAGATGTATTGATTTTGGACAAGTTCAGTGGATTCTTAAGGGCCTTTTCTTGGCTTGCTTATGCCAAACTATGCGTAAGGTGCTTTGATTTGTTTATGACCATATTGCGCACTAATAAGGCTTAAAATTAAAAAGCATGTCGGACATGATCCAGTTTTTTCCAAAAATAAATAAATGAATTAAATCGTAATAATTATGAAATTCATTTTATGTTTCATTAATAATGAAATTTTTTTTTAATTGTCATTGACTTTTGGAAAACAATGAAATTTACGCTACATTACAATTAAAACGTTACTTTCAATTACATTTTTTCATTGAACTTTTCAAGTTTTTCGCAGTCATAACATTTCGCAATGATAATGAAATTAACTAATGGCGACTTTCACGTTTCATTACGAAAAAGTTACTCAGTGATAATGCAATACTGTCAATGATAATGCAAAACTCTCTATGATGTGGAAAATTCAACACAAATCTAATGTCATATTCGATAGCTAAGCCGCAGCAATGTATTTCTCGCTGCTTCCTTTTCTTTGGTTGCTGAGTTTGTGCAACATAGGATTTCATGTGCGAAAGCAATAGGCCGCAGTACTCGTAGAGTCAACGCTTTTATTTCTTTTTTGTTTGCATCATTTTTTTTATTCCAATCGCCAAACGCATCCGTCGTTAAGCCGCTGGATGCAACATGTAAGTTTAAAGAGAAAAAAACACGCGAATGTTGCTGCAACGGCAGGAATCAAATCGCCATCATTGCTGTTGCTGCTGCAAGACATCAAAGAGTGGAAATGTTCAACTGAGTATCTTGGCTGCATTGCAAAGCCATGTAATCAACAAGACAACTATTGTGTATGTAATATACGTATGTGCTAAATTGCATAGATACGTACATTCTCAAAGATACGTAGATACGTATGTACGTACAGGCGGAGAGGCGACTGCAGAAAAGTGAACGAAAGTACTATTAAGGTATTGCTCGTGCATACATCAAAAGCACAGATCTTTCCTATCCAAGGTATTTAAAGTCAAAGGTCACAAGCTCAGTGTATTGTTATTTTCTCGCTATAAATCGAACCAGATTTCAAGTTCAAAGGCTTGAATTGTCACTATATATTATTTGCTCGCTGTCTATTGGTCGAACATTGATTTATGTTGGACAAAAGTTGTGCTTGAGATAATTTTTTATTGACATAATTTTTTCATGACATAAGACCGATCTTTTCTCATAGAGTATTAAATAGACTACAACTTTTGCTCAAATTAGTGATTGTCCAGTAGGAAGCGTGATATCAAGAAGACCTTGATAAATGCACTCATCTCTTCGTTAACCCTCAATATCTAACCTGGGTACTAAGACTATGTACGGAAACTCCTCCTTCCTCTCTAAAAATGCTTTCATTATTTTTCAACAGTCGCCTCCTGGACGCAATACGCTTTTATGTCATACTCGTATACAAATGCCGTTTGGCAGATTTTTTATTTTTTTTATTTTGCTTTATTTGAATTTATTGCATTTTTATTCCATTCGTTCGCTCGTACTATGTTGCTGTTGTGATCTCAACTTCAAGTGGAAAATTGAATTTTATGTCGAGTATCTATAAAATACTTGCAAGCGTACATACTAACACATATGTGTGTATGTACGTGCAAGTACGTATCTTTTGCGTTTTTCCTGCGTTTGGTTTATTTTTGCAAAACTTTTTTTTTCTTTTTTGTTTGTTACGAGTAAAAGATTTTCGCATTTTTTCCACAACACTTGATGTTGTCCGTTGTGCTGCTATGATGTTGTTTCACATCTGTGTGAAGTGTAGGATAGGGTTGTGTGTTCGGTTTGGTTTGGAATAGGGTAATCTATTGGTAAGAGCGCGCGCTGTAATCAGCAGACTACAGCATCAGCAGCAGCGGCATTAGAAGCGGTTTACGACAACGATGGCGTACACAACAGGTTTTATCAATTAGTTCGAGCTGTGCATTTTTTAATGCATTTTTAATCCATTTAAGTGACACCAAAGCTGCTTTTCGTATGAAAAAAAAAATGGTATTATGTTGACTTGAGTTGTCAGAAGGCAAGGAAATGCAGTTGACTGGTTGAACGTGATTTGATTGCATTAAAATTTTAATACATATAAATTTTTTCGAGTTTAAAAAATAAAAAATTTAGTATTCTAGGTACTATCTGTATAAAATTGCTTACATGAAAATGATTTGTAATGCTTTGGCCCAAAATATGCTGAACCGATTTTAAAAATATATTTTTTAGAAACACATATTTATGCTAAAGAAGGTTACTACATACTTATTTTTGAATTTTTTTTTTTAAACTAAATATTTTTTAAGGTTTAAGTTTTAACAAAACCTCACACAAAAATGGTCATTTGATTATTCGTTGCTACTATTTGTACCGTTTCTATTTGGCTTCAAAATTCAAAGATCAAACTCTATTTATATCTTATTTTTTGCTACTTTTGAAGAGAGAATGTAAGTTTTCAAGGACATTTTTCTCAAAGCAGTTGGTCAAAGAAATTGTTTGAATGCATTTTTGATACGTGTAACTCAAAGATTTCGCGTTGTATGCGTTTGAAAAAAAGAGACTTTACATGCTATGTGAAACCTTTCAATAATCAAGTTTTCCAAAAAGTGTTCTCAAATAAAATGACTTATGAGATATTTTTTGATGTAGTCATAAAAAAAAATTATTTACAATTCAAGTTTTTTATTCCAATTTATGGTTTAACATTTCGCAACCTCTCATTAGTTTCACAATTATGCTGATTTGTTTCTTTTACTTATTATATTATCACTGCCGTCAACACTTAATAAGAATTTCCAAGTGTTTCAACAAAATACCTTAATAATTCAAAACAATACCTTCATAACAACAAGGCTTTATGAACATAGCAAATTAACTAGTTTTTCTATGCCATAAGAGAATTCTTATCTCTTAAGCCTTGGCTGTTTTTTTTTTCTTAAAATATTTTTATTATACTTTTAGACAAGAATTCCATAGCATAAACTGTGATTCTTTCATTTACTTCTACTTAATTCCTATTTTTCTTGCTTATTCTATCTATGAATTTTTTATTTTTTTTGTATTGTTTGCTAAGTAGTAAAAGAACGTGTGGGCGCATTTTTTCTTAGATAGAAGAGACAAAGCAAGACACAACGGTTTTACACAGAAACAACCCGTTCTTTATACACTCGTACACAGTAAGAGCAGTAACTTGATTCTGACCGGCTGTTGGCTGACTGATTTAACTACGTTCGCGCTATATACCAGAGAAGGTCTTAGCAGCAAAAGAAGTAAGAGACACGAGTATGTAAGCTTATAAAAGATGCAGCAAGCAAATGCAGGAAACTAGGAAACTGTCGAATGTTAAATCGCTATGTCCGTAGATCTGTTGTTATTGGGAGTATTGTAATAGCATACGACAGGTAGTTTTTATATATTTATATATATATATGTATATATGAATATACGTAGCAGTAGTTTTTGGATGTTCCCATTAAGAATGTAACTCAAATTTTAGGATTCCATTGACTTGTGAACAATTTACAACTAAGTGAAAGATAAATGTCAAGGTAGCTAGCTGTTGATAATTTGGTGTTATTTTACTTTTTAATGCATTTAACTTTCGAAGCTGTGAAAAAAACGTTTTCAAGTTTTACAATGGCTTTTGTTTTTTGTTGGCAATTTTAAATTTTATTTAACATACATACATTCATTCATGGCATTTTTAAGCGGCTTTAGTTTCATGCTTTCCATAAGCTACTTTATGTATCATCTTTCGCTTAGTCGGGCGAAAAATCTTTTGCGGTTTCTTCTTTATTTTTTTTTTTTTGTATTTCAACTATCGTTTTGTGTGGTTTTATTTTTGGTCAAAATAACAAAAAAAAATTTCAATGCAGACTCATAAATAAACTAAAAAATTATTGTTATAACAAATTAATTTTTTTTTACTTTTTAATGGAATCGAAAACTTAGTTTTAAATAAAAACTAATCATAATTATTGTTCTATTTATACCATGCTTGAAATGTCAATTTGTAGCAAAAGGCGATAAGTCCACTTAAGTAAAAAATTAATTTTATGATTCATTGTATAAATGTAGATGTATGGATATGATTTTAATATTTTAAAAGAAAAATATTTATAAAAAAAACCCATTTTGCCTTATTCATTTGTATCTTGTTTACAATTCTAAACAAAATGCGACTATTCCAGAGGATTCATTTGAACAAGTTATAAGACTAAGTTTTTATAATGAAATTCGAGAAGCGAAAATCTTTTTTTTAGATATATCGTTTAATATTATAAACAAACTTTAATCATTTTTTGTAATTTTCATGCATGCCAAAAAAATATTTTCTCTATGAAATTGTAACTGGACCCACAACTGGATCGTTCAAATGGACTTAAACCGTTTTGTTAAGAAACCCCTCGAATACTGACATTTTAAATGTTTTCAGACGTTACAAATCGGCCAGTGTTTATATCAGTGATTCATTAAATACTGCACACATTGTCTTTTTGGACTTTTTTGAACATTTTTTTAAAACGATATATCTCAAAAACTATGAGGAATAGAAAAAAATGTATGTGTTTAAAAATGATTAAATTTAATAAAAAAGTTTAAAAAATTTGTTTCAACATTAATTTTTTTATTTACAAAAATCTTTCTCAAAATATCTTTAATATAACATTTTTGTTCTCGAAATCACGACAACGACAAAGGATCGGATATGTTAGCCTTCAGCTTTGAAAAAAGAGATAAACGGAGTTCATACATTTATTCAAAATTGCGGACACTTTATACCTTGGCTAAGCGAAAAAAAAATTTTTTTGATGTGGTTGAAAGAAAAAACTATAAAGCTATAAAACTATAACTATGCTCCGTCCAGAGATACAGGGTGCCGAAGAAAAATATTAGATCCAGCGAGATATACGATAGTCAGAATAAACATTTGTTTTAAGAGATTCAAATTGTAAATTGTTTTAGAAGATCAAAATTAAAAAAATAGTCAGTCTTAATAAAGAAAATTCCGTGAAAAAAAGAAAATAAATATATGTATTATATATATATATCCTAATTAATTGAAACTTTCTGTTTATTCAATAATTCTTTTAATTTCTTGCCAAGATCTTAAAAATATTTGCATAATAAAACAGTAGCGCAAAAGTGCAAATATTATGGCAATTTCATAAAGGCGTGTATCGGCGGCAGTGGCGACGGCGTATTTCTGTATTTCCATTTCCATTTGTTTTTTTTTTTTCATTTTTATTTCCACAGGCAGACATTCATGCCGCGCATTCCAAAGTCAAAACTTGTGTAAACAATTTTATTATTTTTTATTATTATTACCCATATTATTTATTGCGGAATGGAATTTCGCGCTGCTGCCGCCGCTGGCACAGATAATTGAAAAATGAAAAATTAAATTACAAAAAAAAGAAAGAATTTAAAAGAAAAAAAAAACTGTGCAAATAACTTTTTTGCTTCATTGAATAACAAAATATGGTAATACTTTATGGGATTAAGATTTTTTTTTAACAGTAGAAAGGTACAATAAAAAATTTGAGCTCGGAATTATACACATAAAACGCCTCAGATTTTGAATGGAAGCGAAGTTGATGTTTGAAATTATTAATACACAGATTAGGTCCGATATTACATATATATATATTTTCAATAATAAATTAGCTAGGTTGAGTAGTAGCAATCGAATCTCTTTGAATCATAGATCTACTTATGTCTTTGTTAGTTTTTATGCTAAAAAAAATTAAGTTCCAAAAACTTAGCTCATTGGTGTAAATTAGAAAAATTTGTAAAAACCTAATGAGATATTTCGAAACGTATACCGTTTTCAAACTTCATTTTCTTTTGAAACACCTTTATTTGAAACGAAAGATTCTTTCGAAGTTGCATAAGTTTTACTACGTAAATAGTGCAAGGACGAAAGATGGCAAGCTTCGTTTCCCCCCACAGCCAGCGACAGTTCTACATTTAGACCGAGCTGTTTTAATAAATCTAAATTGACAATTAATATAGTAACATATGTGCACACTAGTTGTGAAGATAAGTCGAAATATGTCTCTGATTGAAGTTTAACTAACATTTTTGATGGACTTAAGCGCTTTTGATGTTTACAAATTAGTTAAAACAAAAACTATGTGGACTTAAGCAATTTTGAAAAATGCTTGCAGTTTTAATTTTAAATTGCTGATATTTATAGGTTAAGTAAGACTTTAATATGGAAATAGACACTTTTGATAAGATATGTACGAAGCTATATATCTGAAGGCTCATTTATTTGTTCGTCCACCCAATCTATTCTATTTGTAAATTTAATTTAAACAACAAAACATCAAAATTTTCCCATTTCATATTTCTACGATGGTGAGTGAGTGACTACATTGAACTAAACCATAGCAAATCAAATATGAACGGAACGTAAATACCAAAGTTTCGCCTTTTACAGTCGGTCAGATAAAAATGTCACCTTTGTCGTTGTTTGCGCAAGCGAATGCTAGCGCTAGCACTCGCGCGATTGCGACTATAACTATCTATCCGCTCGCCGTATGGTATCTACAAAATGTGGTGCGTTATATCTTCTGTACTCATGGCATGCATGCATGAAATGTATTGGTAATTGACACAAAAATATATTTAAACATTTTGTAATAAACAACAAGTAAGCGAGCAAGATAAAAAAAAAATAAAAATTAACTAAGGAAAATAAAAATGAAAAAAAAAAACTACAAAAATCCAATGAAAAATGTGCGCTAAGCGGCGGCACACACTTGGTGGATTTGCGCTGCTGCGGCAATGACTGTCAGTTGTTGTGTGCTGTGCTGGGTAGGCAGGCCAACAGGCAGGCAGACAGACAGTTTGGCGGGCAACAGGCGAACAGCACAGCAGCATGAAATGCCATGAAAATGAACGTGCGATTCGAAATGAGTTGTTACAAACAAACAAACAATCAAAAAATAAGCAAATGTAAATAAGAAAAAAGAATTAAATAATGAGAAAAAATAACAACAACAGCAACAACTTCGCAGCAAGTTAAACATTCCAATGTGATGATTAAGAGTCCAAGTTTAGTTGAACTCAAATTGAAACTTAAGCAATACCACAACCAGCCAGTCAACCAACAGTGGATACAACAACAACAACAGCCACAGCAACGAATAATGTTTTATTTAATACTTGCAAAAACAACAACAACAGCAACAACAAGCGGCAGCAGCAACAATTGAAAATGCGCGCACATTTAACAGCAACAACAATAAAAAGAAAATTTTTTCTGCATCGAAAAATTTGTTGAATATTGAAATCGAAATTTAGCGCACATCGCACATGAGATACACCATCCATGAATTAATAAAACAAATAAAAAATTTCCAGATATTTTTTTTAAAAAATGAAATAAAATTACTAATTAATAAGAATTCAATGTTGTACCTCGAACAGAGGTTGTTGTTATTGTTGCAATTTTTTACGTTTTAAAAGAAATTTTCCTGTGATCCAATAAACATTTAAGTTTTGAGAAAATAATTAATTTCGATCAGTTCTGAGTATGCCAAATTGGTTGAGTTAGTACAATACATATGTTCTGGGAACTGATCATTGAATGTATACGATTCAGTGCTTATTCGAAGTTCGAGATATTCTTCATCAGTTGGTTAAACTTTCTTATGCAGTAGCTACATATTCAATGTAAAATGAGGTAAAACTTTATTTATATTCAATTGTTATTCGTCAAATATATCTAAATATATAGCTTTATGTTACGAAAAAAGTTTCAACTTTGGCTGGCTGTGTATCAAACTGTTTCTCGACCATGGAAAAATTATATTAATACTGCGGCAGAAACATTTTTAACGCAACTGATTTCGTATTAAAAATCGTTAAAATTAAACCTTTGAAAAAAGAAGCCTAAAGTATTTTTTTGAAGCTCAGAAACTATTTGAAACTTACCCATTGGGGATAATCTATTATTTTAAGTGTTATGAAAAGGGTATTGATATTTTTTATTTCATTTTCATTTTTGATTTCCTATATTGATGGCCAAAGTGCTAAGTGTACAGTGTTTAAAAAATCTCTTTGAACATAGTTGAAAGAAATAAAATGTTACCATTTTTACCAAAAATCTATGAATATAAAAAAAATATTTTCTTGAATACTTTGACCAATTTTAAAAACTTTTTACTCAATGCTATTTTTACTGAAAATTGATAGTTTAGGAGAAAAAATATTAAAACTTGAATTTTTGACCAAATCTGTCTTATCACTAACGCAAAAACTAAAAACTCTGGGTAAACATTTTTCATACAAATCATTTTCATTTTTTTTCATAAAATATAAATTTGCAATAAATAATATGGATTTGAATATAAAAAATCACAGTTGACCTCGAATTAACCTGGAAAATTGTTTTCCAGGTCAGTGTTATTTGACACCTTAGATACCGAATAACTTTTGCTTAGAACATTTGTCACTATCTTACTAAGTTCTCGAAATATTAGCTTGGGGAAATTAAAATGGAACACACGGTATAAAGACCGTTTTTTTTCCAATTTTTTATTTTGCATTTTAATCATATTTAGTTTGTTGAGAAAAAAAAATATCATCACAGTTGAGTTGATTTCATTGGACTAGGCATGCTATACTTATCATCCTGCAAGAGGAGTTTGATTAGCAAAAAACTTTTTTTTTTGGAAAAGCCTGAGAACTGATATTCATATTAAGACAAGAGCGTCAGCAGCAAAGGTTACGTCATTGACCCTATATAGTATGCACTTTATAAATTTGCCTCAAAATGATACCAAAATCAATACTATCGAAAGCATATATGGTAAGATAATTCCTTGAGAAGGAAATTTTAGATTCTGCTTTTATTTGACTTCTCGATTTCTGAAGATAAAATAGTTCTTGTGCGCTATCAGCTTATTATTTGTTAGAAATAGAAAAACGTTTTTACATTAGCGGATCACAAATATATGTTCACACAAATTATATAAATTATATTTAGTTGATTATGTTTGGTCAAATAAATTGTTTGAATAGTAATAATTCTATGGCTGCTTAAACTTATAACTAACATTACAATTTCGGTGTGTGGGATGTGTCATACCCTCTTTTTTCAAATCGCTACTGTAGACAAAATCTCTTTTTGAATCCATGCGAACAGATCTATACAACGAACATTATGGGTAATTCTGATGTATAAGCCCGTCACAGACATTGGGTAATTATACGTCAATGCACGTAAATACTAGGTGTGTGTCGGCAAGTATTATAATATCATAAAGTTTACCAAAAGACCAGAAAGGTTTATTTGTAGCATGAATATAATAAATCATTTATACTAATTTTTTGGTATTCTATTCAACACAAATAAAAGTAAAAACTTTAAAAATCTGGCAACGCCACGAAAATATGGCACATTAAAATCAGTAAAATTAAATCATGAATTTAAGTCGAAATAATTCAACTTTGATTAAATCAATTTCATAAATTAAATGCGCGATAAATTTGTGTGGTGATTGATTAAATTTTTGTGATATAAGCCATAAAATTTGGTGCTTGCCAATTAGGATTCAAGAAATAAATACTACGTATACTTGATGTAGGTTGTTATATTATAGAACTTTTAAATGATATTTGTCTTCAGCATTATATTTGTAATAAAAAAGTTTGTTTAAAAATCTCAAATTCACAATATTCCCGGTTAGTAGCCGGTAGTTTGCCACAAAATTATCAATTAAACAAAACCGAATTCATATCGTGAAAATGCGCCCAAAGAGTGTTTAATATTTATAAATTAGAAAAAAAGAAAAAATATTATCAATCTGGCAACTCACCTATCGCGTGGATCCAACCATGTTGTCTTCTTTGTATTATGGTCGATGTAGTAAATTTTACCATCGAAATCTTTAGCGATATCCCAACCATCTGGCAATGGAAATTCACCATGATGCGATGCCTGATGATGTTGATGGTGTTGTTGTTGTTGTTGTTGGTGGAGGTGGTGATGGTGTTGATGTTGTTGTATTTTTGGCATAATTTCAATTTTTTGAAATTCCTTTGAAACGCGCAAGAAAAACGCAACGAAAGCGTTATTGTTGGCAGCAGCAGCAGGAGCAACAGCGGGGGTAACAACTAAAATGTTGACAACTACGACAACGGCAACGAAAATGAAAAATGCGAACACGACAAAAATCATAAACAGCGTGGTTTTATTTTTTCTTTTTTATTTACGACTTTTTTTATTTTTTATTTATTTTTTTGGTAATACAGGGAAGTTGGGTAATACGACACACGCTGTGGCGGCAGCGAAGGGAAGTGGGCACAATTTTGCTTTAACGCGAAAACGTTGTAACGGCGGTGAGAGCAGCGCGCTTTTGTTGCTTTATTTCTTTTTTGGGTATGCTCAACTTTGTATTTGTAAATGTGGAGATATGATAAAAAAGCAACTTCACAGCAACATTTTGAAAGTTGAAGTTTTTTGTTTATTTGGTTTCTTATTTTTTGTTTTGTGGAAGACCAATTAACACATTGAAAAACGTCAATAAAGCGGTTTTTGTTGTGTTATTTTTTATTAACTTTGGTTTTATGACAATCTTTTTTATGATTTTTCGGCTTTTGTTTTGTTAAATGAAAAAATCTTTTTCAATCACTTCATATTATTTTTTTTCCAAAAATTACATAATAACTCGGAGCTTAAGTCTTTTAAGTTCACAGTTTCAATATTTCATAGTTGCACGCAACTTTTGCGTATGCATAGATAGTTGGTTTCGATTTTATTTTATATCTTTGAGCGCACTGAAGATACCTCGTTATTTAAATTTTATTTATATTTTTTATCAGTTTAATTAAATAAATTACAAGCACACACAAATCTTTTATTTAACAAGTTTTTTTCTTCTGCTTTTGTTGCTTTCAAAGCCCACAAAATATTAAAAATTTATTAAAATTTAAAAAAATTGTCCCTCCATACAACCGATTACCGATAAACCAACAACACGGACGACAACAGCGACGACGATTTCTGTCATTACTCAGCTCTCAACTCAGTTCTCACTCGTCCAAGTTTTGCATTTCGTTATTACAACGGCGGCGTTCAACGCTCGCTATCTCTTTCACCGCATTCCATTCCATAAAAAATAAAAATGATTTCTGTTGATTTTTTTTATTTCTGTTACTTCGCTTAAGCCCCAACTTCACAATGGGGAGTTTATCGAATTTTTTCGGTTTTTTTTTCTGTCAAAAATACCTTTATTTTAAATTTAACGCGCGTTTGTTTTCACTTTGCAAATTTTTTTTATTAATATTTTTCTCTTTTTAAAATATTAATTGTGTTTTGCTTAAATTCTTCTTTTCATTCAAAATTTTAAATCAGCCTCGGCTAATTGTGCTGTATACAAATTTTTTCTTTCTGTAGCACGAGCGCAGTTTCCACGATCCGTTTGGATGTAGCGAGGTTTGCAAAGTGACCTGCTCATTCGAATTGTGCTGAGTTGCTATTCAAGTTGAGCACACCATACTCTTTTGCAGTGGTGTTAGTGGCTCTCTTATTTCGAGAGTACATTTTTGCACTAGTGTGTGTTACTAAATGAGAGCTCATTTAGTATTAATTAAGGTAAGTCAAGGAAGTTGTTGCCATACCGAGCAAAAACAAAAATATTTCGGAATCATTAAAACTTTTCTTGAAATTATTTTTTAAAATTGCGTTATACAAAATATATAACATTAAAATTACAAAAAACGTAAAAAATTTCAATTCTTTTTAAAAACATATGTATGTATCTATAAACATATATATTTGGACAAAAAATAAAATGACACCGGACACGTAGGACGAATTCGTTCATACACATTTTTGGCTATCTCTGTATCTTAGAAGCGGCACCCAACCCCGTAAAAACCTTTTCGTACAATACTGCCCTCAGAAGCGGAAAAGGCGTACATTGAGAAACTGCGTTTCAAAATAATTGATATTTTGTTTATGTCAATTTGTTGAAATACATGTGAAATTGATATGGTGGAAATTCTCATAGGAGATATTTTATAGGTTTGAACAAAGATATCGGCACTTGGCGTAGTTCATTAGACGCGCAATTTCTTAAGCTATACGATGCCATTGGAATTGAGAACATGCATTTTTTTGAGATACGCCTTTTCCGCTTCTGAGGGCAGAATAGGTTATCAAACTAAAGCATGTCACTTTTCATAAAGCCGTTGTTGAGTAAAAAGAGTATAGAGTCGTTAGTTTTTCGCATAATAAAAACGTTTGTAAAAATTGTGTTCTCATATTTAACACATTATTCATCTAAAAAAAATAATCATTTACATATGCATGCAAATTTTATCTTCTGAATACCTTACAAGTTTTTAAATAATTAGAATTACTGAAACCTGGGCCCAGATATCGATTTTTTCGTAAGCTCAACTCATGTGCCCATTTTTTGCATTTGCATCACCGGAACCCACGTATTTTCTTAAAAAACACTTCAAGGCTATGTTGTAGTCTACAAAGATGTATTTATTCTTAAGGTGATAATTGGATCTGAGCTTAGGAGCACTTTTGTCTCCAACTTTGATGGCACTGATTGTGATGCCTCTATAATTTCGGCATTCACTTCGCTCACCTTTTTTTGGCCAAGTCAACAATGCTTCGACAAGTCCTTGTCGTCACAGATTTGGGTGAACAGTTACAATTTGATTGGCGCCAATGAGTAAAGACATTGACGATATAAGTGGTTGGCGTCTTTATTTGAACTTTAAAGATTGTTAGATGATTACATTTCTTGTCTTTAATTAGTCGGTTATGTTGATGTTTTATTAGCCAGAAAGTTTGCGTGAGATATACATATGTATGAGCCACTGCCACATCGTCTGTTTCATTTATAAGAGATTTTTCTTTCTACATCATATATAGTTTCTTCATTGAGAGAATCAATTTTCATTTCGGTGAAGTTAAGAATGAAGTTTATTGTTGTGTTTGGGTGATCGCTTGTCCGCTTAATAGTGGCAATACTCAGATGAATTAGCGCGTCGAGCAGATGTCGATTGAAGCCGATGTCAGCGGCAAGGTCACAAAAGTTGCGGTAACGTCTATTAAAGGTTTTTACGTTACACTTCTTCCTCTACGTCACTCATGATACAGTTTTCATTCAGACTCAAATTTTTCTTGAGAGTTTTCGGTATTCCTAGCTAGCTTTAAAAAATTGTCTGGCAACACATTGAAGGGAGAGGATTTTATCAATTGATTGGTGAGAGCGAGAGAGATAGTGAATTTAATCAAACTAACTGACAGAGTTTTTGTAACTTTTTTTTAAATTACTGCTCACACAGATATATACATGCATATGTACATACATACAGCGAAACGAACAAATGGGTGCTATGGGCCCGTATAATTTTAATTCAAATTTGTTACTTTTGTTATGCGTTGGATCAAAATAAAATTGAGCTCTAGAAAAGTTTTCAAGAAACACACAAAATCAGTTAGATATTCTTCAGAAGTCATGCTATACATATTTTGGCCTTATAAAAAATCCAACGAACAACAACAACAATCAGACTTACAGCTCCTATAATTGCAAGCGATATCTACAATCTACGAGTATAGTTGTACGTACGCCTGTTTGCCTGCCTGCCTGCCTGCCTGTATCTGTTGCGGCCATAAATATACAATTTTTATGTGCTCGATCAACATTCCAACGGAGCTTCGAAGTACGGCCGCATATTTTGTTGTGGCGGCGCTGCTATCGCCGCTTTGAACGAATGAACTCAAATTGTGGTGGAAAAATGAAAAAGAAAAACTCACAAATACAAAAAATGAAAAAAAAAGTGGAAAAATATTAAAAATAAAAGAGCGAACGTAAAAACAACGCAGAGCCAGAGCGCACAAGTAGCTCGTTGTTTCATGTATTTGCTGTTGTGTATCTCAAAGATACAATTAAGCATTCAACAAGCGGCCCGTCAGATACTCGTACTAATTTATATGTATGCATCCGATTGTGTGTGTGCACGCTTATGTGTTTGTCAGTTTGTGTTTACAACGCAAGTGCGATTTGCTTTGAAATTCCATTGCACAACAACAAAATGTACAACAAGGCATTAAATGAATACAAAAAACAACAACAACAACAAAAAGTATCTCACCCATACTTTGGTATGAGGTTGTGCCACTGTATCTGAATGCCGCTGCTTGAGTTGTGTCTTTTCTTTTTGCCTATTCGGTTATTTAGTCTGGTTAATAGGAAATTTTTGTTTTGTTTTGGTTTGGTTTTTTAAACTTTTTCCTCATTTTTTTGGATTCATTTTGTTTTTTTGTTGAGAAAAATGATTTTAGCTGACAGTGTTGCCAGCTCAATTGAGTTTTTAATATGCTTTGTTTTGTATGCTGTTTAGTTTAGCAAACAAAACAATCTAAAAATTTGACGGGTAATTAATTGGCGCCGCATTCTTTAGATAAATTCCTGACTTTCTTTGATATGATCGGTTGGTATTTGCGGTAGTTGCTTGTTTACTTGAATGTATTACGTCGTTTGCGAATATTTTTATATTGAATGATTTTTGTTGTTAAAATTCCAAAAAGGAATGAAAAGTGTCTTTCATTATTTCTAAAGAAACCGTATAAAATTGTTGGTAGTTTTAATATTATGCAACACTATATATCAAAGGTAATAATAAACGTAGGTTGGGTCAAAAACACTTTTATACCCCACACGGAGACTCTATTCACTCTGTCATTCCATTTGTAACGCATAGAAAAAGGATTGGCAGATTTAGAAAAGTACATGTATTCTTGATCAGCGTCACCAAATAGAACAACAAAAACTTTTTAACGTTACACTGAGAGAATGTATACATAAATATGCGAGGGCGAGCTCCATGTAAGAGAAAGTGCCGAATATAAATTTTTTTATTAGTAGGCGATGCCACGCCTCAAATAGGAAAATACGTTTCCAAAGCTAACCTAATGAATCCATTTTGATGAAGTTTTCTAAAGAGGTATACTGAACCTAAAACTGTATTTTCTTTTGGTGGGTGCTGTACCTAATGGGTAAGACTGTGTCACGGTTGAACCTCTACATCGATTTGGATAAAATTCGGTATGGATATAAACTGATTCCTCAGTAAAAATATTTGTTCTGTTGGGAGGTGCCACGTCTCTAACAGGAAAATACGTGTTTGCTGCAAAACTGATTAACTGATTTTGATGAAATTTGGTGCAATGAAAGACTGATCCCTGGAGAAATATATCTGTTTTTAAATGGGCGGTGTCACTCCCCTAATCAGAAAATGTGTCTCACAACTATACTAATGAACCGATTTTGATGTAATTTAAAAAACCCTGAGGTTTTCGGTTTTTGAACCGATTTTGATAAAATTTGTTGTGGATTAGATTAAACCTTAAGGAAGAAATAGAGATAATAGGGCAACATTACTTTTATTATAGTCCAGATACATATATATTCTGATGACATTTTCTGATATTCAGACCAAAATCATATTATTATGAACTTAACTCTGTCATTTTTTCCCAACGAGTTTTAAATAACATCTACTTAATAAGAATAAAAGTCTTAAATTTCTTCGCCTTCTATTGCACATATTTTGTGGACCTTAAACACAAATCTTATCTTTAAGCCTAAAATGAATTTATATTGAGTCATGATTTTAATATATTTAGGTAAAAATTTGATAAACAAACTGATTAAATTCCCTAACAACTCCCAGCTTAATTTCTTAGCTTTGAAAGTGAAATTAATAAAAAATATCACTAATGAGAAATATTTTTTTTTATTATTGAAATACGCCATATCTGATGGAATGCAATGGGACACAAAACTGTCTTTGTTGCATTGCATTAATTAAAGCGAATTTTTAAGTCGAGTTGAGTGAGTAAATTGAATTAAATGAATTAATTTTTATTGCGTTGCATGCAAATGCGTTTTAGACATTAACGCTGTAAGATATGCACGTATGTGCACATACATATGAACTACACAATATACGGTGTCTGTGCAAAGATATGGATGTACATCAAAGGAAAAAAAAAAATCTTTTTTAATAGGTTCGTAAATTATAAAAAAAAACCATCAACTCATTAAAGTTTTTATTTATGAAATAAATGGGATTTGTTTATACTCGAATTGGATGTTCACAGCGCTGAATTACGGTAGGGTTTGAAGGGGTTAGAGACCCGAGCTCAAAGCTCAAGGGGGGCCCCAACTAGCGCTGGATTAAGGTATTAGCTAAGGGCTCAAAAGCCTACAAAAACATTATTTTAGGAATGATCGCCCTTATATTTTTTTGGTCATCAGTATGTAGGCAATGTCATATTTTTAAGACATTTTTAAGAAAAAGTAAATGATCATTTTCATTCTGACATAGAAATTTTTAATGCTTAGTTATGAGGGGTACCTTTTCAGTTTTTAGCTTTGGGCCGCGCAAAGTCTTAATTCGGCGCTGGTTGTTCAATTATAAAGTGAAGAATTAAGTAAAAGTTTGGGTTATTGATTTTAGTGTCAAAAAGTGGGGTCCAAAAATATGCAATGCTTTTTTAAACATTTTGGATTTTTGGAAGGTCAACTCGTGAATTCTGCAACCACAATAATGCATCATCGCATAAAGCATAGAGGTATTCATCTGAAAAAGTTCCAACTGACTTTTTCCTATTCTCAAAGCTAAAATTACCACTTCTAGGAAAACGTTTTAAGGTAGTTGAAAGCAAATGCGCTGAAGAAGCTGTAGGCTATTTATTCCTCAATCAACCTATGAAAAATGTATGGAAAACTGGATCTACTGCTGGTGTAGTTGTATTGCAGTCGCTGGAACTTACTTTGAGTGAGACTAAATAAATTTTGATGAATAAATGATTTTATATCGTTACCTATATTTAGCCCTTCTGGATACTTTTTGCAGAGAGTATTCACAGTTTGGAATGGCTGTTCCGCCCGCACGAAATTTATTTTTCAAAAATATGTACATACATATCTGAGAATTTTTTTTTGTTCTAATGTATTATTAAAGAAAATCGACCCTTTCACATAAAGCTTGGGGTATTTCGTTAGTGGCCCTATAAAATCTTAAAACTTAGTTTGAATTTAAAAATTTTTTTTTATAATTATTTTGATTTAATTAACTTATTTATTTTATCTGTAAACGATTAACAAACACTTGGCATTTCAATGCCAATAAGGTTTCTTTAATTATTGTTTTTCTTAAACTTAATTTTTAAATCCAAATTTCTGCGAGAACACACTTTTTTCACGCTTGAAATCGAATCACTTGCATTGCGTTTGAAATTTTCACTAACCTCACTATTTATTTTCTGCCAAATGCAGCAAAAATTTAATTGCAAGCAAAGCAAAACATTTGTTTGGTTTCTTTTAGATTTATTTTTGTATCTTCATTCGCATTTGTTTCGATTTGATTTAACTTTGTGTCTAAGCATTGTTGCATTAATATTGAAGCAACATACAAAGAAAATAAATTTTAAAAAGAGATTTCATGAATATAAACAAAAAATGTTGCGATTGTGCGGTGTTCTAGTGATTTGGTCTAAACTTCGCCGTGATATTAAAATCCATGGGAGAATTTCTACTCAAAAAAAAAAAAGTCAAAATACGTCACAGTGCGAGCGAAATTGAAAAAGAACTACTATGCGTTTAACAGAATACCAATGGGGTCGGGAAATCGGCAACGATTACCCGCTGTCAAGAAAAAGGCCCGTCGGAAGATCGTTAGAGTAAACACAATTGCGTCGGACGGCGATCGACAGAAAGTTCATTGACATTTCAAACGTAAACAAAAGAATTCACACAAGCGGATTCGAAATGCAACACACGACGGGTACCTACAAAAAAATATAAAACCTCTGAAAATTGGTGGCTTTTGAAAGATACAAACACAGCCGGTGCTAGAAAATTTCTCCTAAGAAAATTTCCAGCAACAATAATGGAATGCTTCATAAAAATAGCTTAAGCAAGTACAGTACAAATAAAGCACCTGAAAAAAATGTACAAAAATTATTGAAAAAAAAATTTCAAATAAATAAATATTTTATGTATGTATTATTAAAAAAAAAGTTTAAATAAAAGAAAAGCTGTTTAATTTTGACCCCGACGTGATTTGAACACTCAACTTTTTGCTTTGGAGTCAGACGCGCTAGTTTTTAGTTGTAAACGAACTTTGAATTTATTTAATTTGAAACGCCATCAATGAAGTTTATAAGCTAAAACGATTTTGAGCATAGTGGCTGTGGCTTAATGTTAACATTGAATGATTCAAAAGTCATATAATGCTGGGATGCTGCTTGTAACCGCATGTATGGTAGGTTCTCTTTCATACTTTGCCATGTAAAAAACGTTTGAATTCTACTTTTTAATTTAAATGCTGTTCTTCGTCGCTTCCATAAGCCTTCTACAAGTACACCGTAGTAATGCATAGAAAGTTTTATAAATCTTGAATGAATGGACATAGCTCATTTGTGGTAAGAACAGAGCAATAATACCATACCTTAGTTTTTAATAATAAACACAGAGTCTTGTAGTTCCATGTGATGGAAACTGAGTTAAGTTTCTTATCCTTAATTTTTCACAATTTGTCGATTGGGTTATAAATTAATTTTTGTGTTAATATTTGTTCTATTAATATGTTTGTTATTTACAATTAATTTTTAATTTTACAAATGTAAACTAAAGTTTAAAACATGGAGTGAAAAAGAAAATTTTCGGAAAAAAATGTGGAACGCTTCACGATTTTGCGTGTCATCCTTGCGCAGGGGCCATGCTAATCTTCTCTGTATCGTTCCAATTTTAGTATATGTTCTGCCGAAGCAAGAACAAAATTAACGATACGTTGCTGCTTATATGCTTTATGAAAACAAAAAAGTTATAGCGAACTATAAAGTATGCTTGTAATTAAATGGAAATGCTTTTTTGGGATATATGGTTTGTGCACATGGCTAATTAGCTTATTTTGGTTGGTGCATAAGATTTTTGAATGTTTTTATAGGATAATTTGGTGGTTTCCATGATAAGAGAAATGTAGCCTTGGAAGTAAGGACAAAAACCCGATTTATTAAAAAGGTGTTGCCAATATGCAATTTTGTAAGACTTACTAAAATCTCAATAGATGTCGACAGAAGGGTTTGTGTACAAAATTTGGAAGGCACTACAGTACTTCCAATAAAAGTGCATTTCAGTCAGCGAGCACCATGAGGTAAAATTATCAGAAATGTTTAATGAGCATGACAACCTATTAGTACGAATCTTACAATTATTAATTTAAAACGTGGTTAAAAGGAACTGCAGCTCCACGCACTGATTAAATAATTCATTATTGGTACCAATATTGATTAAATTTAAGAATTTGAATTTTTTATGGATTTTAAGATTAAATGTAGGAAGATCACGTGCAACAAGAGTCATATGCTGACTCAAATAATATTTATCAGTTATATATCAGCATTCACCAGGGCTGCCACGTGAACAAGATTGACCCGACCAAGGGGGACCCTGGTAGGAATTCAAAAATTTCTGAAACAGTCAGTAATCAGATATTTTTTTGTGACGTGGACTTCAAAAATATGTTGAACGAGCTAAAAACTAAAAAAAAAGGTTCTAAGCATTTCCCAAACAGCTGTCCAACTAAATAGTTGTACCATCTACCTGGTAATATTCATTGTGAAAAAAATGTTTGAAAACGCAAAATTTGCTTCCAGCTAAGATTTGTATATTCATACTAAAAAGAAATTCGATACGTTATGCGCCAAACTTTCTACTTAATCATTATCCAAACTTCAGAGAGCGTGTGCGACTTTATTCGTTTTAACTCATCTCTCTGTCTTAAGCTTAATCAAAGCCTATAAGGCAATTTCCGAAATTTTTCAAAACTCAATGCTTTAGTGTATGGCTGATTTGAAAGTCTTAGATATTATTTCAAAAGTGATTGATTGAAAATTTTTAATGATACTGATTTATATTTGAAATACACAAAGAAACATTTTTTGCCCTAAGACTTTGTAGTCAGATCTTGTATTGTGTGATTAAAAAAAAAAAATAATTTCGAACAACTTTGTTGTTATGTAAAAAAAAGTATCAAAAAATTAAGAAAAAAATCGAAAAACTGATTAAGTTTATTATTTAAGGGATTATAACTGGAGTATATAAAATGAATTCGGTTAATTTAACTTGTACAAAGCTGAAAAAAACAAATACGAAACAGAACCATTTGAGTCCTAATGCACGCAACGCTGTCTAACAAGTCCGTAGCTAGGCAGAATCAATGGTTACAGTACCTCACTCAATGATTTGCTTGTAAATAGAAATAATAAAAACTGGGTATTATCTCGAATTTAAGAGCAAAATAGATGGTAATTTAAATAATAAATTCTGCTGAAATAAAAGTACTGACATTTCACGCCAAGTGCAGATGATGTCAATTTGTGTACAATACGTTGCGCCCAGAGACAACATTTTTTTTGTGCGTTAGGGTTTTTTGACATTTATTCCTGTTAAAAGCACTATGGAGAAGCACTAAGCAAACACATTGCTTTCAGTATTAAAATATTTGAGTATTGGTGACAACAACCTGTCTCGACAAGGCTATAGTATGTTGGAACCTCTTCCATGAAATACAATTTTAACAAGAAGCTTTATATGTTCATTTGAGTTAATTGAATTTAGCTCCAAGTCTTTCTGATTAAATTTAACCTATTCCAAATAATATTGGCATAGTAATCCAATTCAAAACCGTCAGCATTGCTTAAAACTTATTAAAAAAAATCTTAGCTGATACTGCTTAAATGGAAAAACCTTACGGCGATGTGGATTGAATTTCAGAGCCATTGTTTTAACATTGGCAAATTTACAATACAAAGGAGTTCATATTTACCAAAGGAGGCTCGTCAGTCACACTTAATTAGGTAATAAAGTGGAGTCGTGCGTACCGGTTCGATGTTTTAGTGATGAATGGATTTTTCCACTCTTCACTATGGCCAGTCAACAAGATCACGCAGACGTTCTGCGTATATCGATTCAACCAGATCTTTGGTGTATCGAAAGAAGTCTCTAAGAAATACATCACCTCCGTTGATCTTCGAACTGCCTGTTTTGCCTACATTAGATCTGGAGTGTAATTTATGCTCATGGCACGCAGCAACAAAAACTACTTGGAGTTGCTGGATAGAGTTTATTCTCCTCTGTGGATTCTTTTAAGCATCAATAACAGACATTATAATAAGATATGCTCTAGATAAGTCCCTACGAGTTCGGTTATTCTATGGCAACACTCCAGTGTCTCATTATTTTCATTAAATTTTGACGGTGCTCGACAGAGCGTCGTAATTTCATAATATTTCATTCTTTGGCTGCACAATTAAGCTGTAGAACAGCATTGCCCATTTTTTCTAACCTAAGTGCCATCGATTAATTTAGGAATAGTCCTTATCAACACCACTCCCCTCTCCTCTAACCGAACTTCTATTCATACAAATCAATGTATTGCATTTCATTTTTGATGGATATCCACTGTGCACTGGTTTGATAAGAAAAGCTTAATTTGTTTATATTGAGGTGTCCTTAGGGTACAAGAATCAGTTTCTCAAATGAAAACAACTTCCTCAGTTTCTTTTTTCATTTGAATACATTAAGCTACTACTTAGTTAAGCCCTCATTTCCAATCATTAACTAATGGCTTAAAAATGCTACTTAAGGCCCATCGTCAGCTTAAGAGAAAACGAAATTTATGTATTTACATCCACATTGTTGAAGCTGCGATGTACTGACAAACCGAGATTACAACTTGGTAATCGCAAATTCATTTGAAGATTGCAATTTTTATTTCATTATCAGCAAATAAATGTAATAACAACAGTACCGCATATTGCAATGCTGTCATCACCATCAGCAACAACAACCGGAGATAAACCAACCGACAGACAAACGGACATTGCTAAAACAACAACAATAATAATAATTGCAGCAACAACAACTGACAAAACTACAGTCGTTAGTTAAAGATTAAAACTGAAACTTAATACCAAAATACATGCGACCGGAGACCAGGAAGCCAATTCATGTCCAAAGCTATCGTATATGCAATGCCTTACAGCTAAGTGGGTGGGTAGATGCTCAACAAAACGAGAACAGAGGCATTTGTGTGATGGTGGATGCACCGCATGAGCTTTCAACAGCAACTGAATTAAATTAAGTTTATTCCATTGTGTGTGCGTTGAACTGTAAATGCAATGTGAACCGAGACTACAGCCATTCCCTTAGCTTCGCTCACCCAAAAGCTAAATAAAGTGAAAAGTTTTCCACTGCAAGGACCACAGGATTTTTTGAATTTATCAACATTTAGAAGAGCAGTGAAAGCAAAAAGTGTAGCAAATGAAATTCTGCGAAAAGTCTACTGAATGCAACTTTCACTTGTTTCTTTTGAATTAGCACACAGTGCTGCGAGAGTTTAACAAAAATTAAAAAAAAAAAATATATTAATTTCAAAAGGCAAAATCAAAGCAAAGCTTTTTCATCGCTGCAACTCTTAATCTTAGCTTCGGGAGCATAACTTTCAAAAAAAAAAAACCTTAAAACTCGTTATTTCGGCCTGACATCAAACAATTTTATATGAGAGAGTTTTTGACCATTGCAGCGGATATTTTCCCAGAATTCATTATATTTTTGTAGCGTATCTTTGAGCAATACATGCTATAAAATTTTGAAACAATGCACCTTTGCCCCAATTTGATCTGGCAGCGATATTTTGTGCCACTGTGTAAGATTTTCTGTGGGTTTGTGTTGATAGCTTGCAAAAGTTGTTGCAGCAACAACAATGACGACAAAAAGAGCAACAAAGATCCTAGTAAATGCGACACGGAATTTGCGGATGCTGTTGGCTACCACAAGTTTCAAGCACACAGTGTGGCAGCCCTTAGAGCTAAATGCAAATGTTGTGTGGCACAAAAACACCAAGCTCTAAAAGGAGCCAAAATCAGCACAAAAGAAACAAAGTTCGCTCAACAATTCACCAATGAAACAGCAGCAGTAGCAGTAGCAGTAGCAGTAGCAGCAGCAGCAGCAGCAGCAGCAGCAGCAGCATCAGTAGCATTACCTGCAGTCCTTAGGGTCCATGCGAACGCATGTGGATTTGGTAATAAAGTTATAATGTATTAGTATGTCAAATCATCGCAGTGGGAAAGGAGCTAATGATTTGAATTAAAAGGAGAAATGTGCAAAAATGTATTGAAGCTTCCCACTTTACGATATATTTTTCATTTTAGTAGACCATAATTCTAATCCTCCTAATGCTAGCTTACATACCAGTAGCTTTCCGAAAGCATATACTCATTTTTCATATCCGTTTTCTTTTTAGTCGGCCTCTGCAACTATATATGTTTTGATTTTTCAATATATTGCAGAGCTCATCGAGATCTTCAATTAATTTTGACTTCATTTCACATTTTTCAACACATTTTGACTTATTTAATATATCTATTTTTCAAAACATTTTTTGTCTTTTTTCAACATTTCTCGTTTTCTGCAACTTTTTAAGCCTTTTTCCGACATTTTAAAGATTTTTTTTTTTATTCACTTTTTTACAAATTTTTAACATTTTTCAATATTTTTTGACATTTTTCAACATCTCTCGAATTTTTTCGACTATTAAAATTTTTAAAAAATTTTTAACATTTTTCAATATCCTTTGACTTTCTTTACATTTTTTGATACTTTCAACATTTTTCGATATAATTTTAAAATTGTACTATATGACTCTTTCAACATTTATCGGCTTTTTCAACAAATGTTTTTCATTGTTCTATTTTTAAAACTATTTCGACTTTCTCATAATTTTCAATATATTCGATATTTTCTATATATTTTAACATCTTCAAAATTTTACTAAATTTTTAACATTAATTTTTTATTTATTCAACCGATAATTATGTTTTTAACAAAAAGTTTATTATCAACACATAAACTTTTTATTGGTATCGTACACATTTGTATGAATGTGTACTTTATTTTTTTCTAAAATGTCTTAACTAATGTCCCATTTTATTTTTCTCTCTCCCACACTCTGCCTTTTACATCCAAGTACACCTGTTATATTTTATCCAAAAGGTTTGCTATCCTTTGGATGTAATAGTTCTTAAAACATTGTTTGTACATTTCAAATCCTCTGTGGCAGTAGCAGCTACACATCAACGGTTACATAGATAAAAGTTAAGTCATGTTATCCGACACACTTAAGTGCTGTTTGTGTATTAGTAGGTACCCAACAGGAAAGTGCATGAACAACACAAAATAGACGACGAATGGATTACACGATTTTTATGAAGAAAGTGAATATAAATATGAAGCTACAAGATAGATAATGAAGTTTGAGACCTGATTTATGTTGGTAGAGTTTCCTCAGATGTATTTGTATCTCTGAAAATATATAAGTGTGAACGATTTGAGATTAATTAAAAAAATACTCTTCGTTTTGCACATCAATATTCACTATTTTCGTTTAGTAAAAAAAAAGTATCACAAAATTAAAATCATAGGATAATTTTGCCGCCCCCATGCCGTTGCGCCATGGTAACCATCGTTTTCAGCCCCCTAAGAATAGTTGGATCAAAAATTTATTCGAAAAGTTTTGGTAGAGTACATCCCAGTTATTTATTTTAAGGTAAGTTGTACGATATTAAATATCTTTTTAATAAAAGAAACCATAGAACTAAATTAAAAAAATAAAAATAAAGGGTGTTTTTTTAGAGGTTTGTTTTTCGAATAGAGATAAAACTAGCATTTTATGGTCAAATCTGGCAACTCTAATGTCATTTATGTTCAATTTGGTTTGCCATTTCATCATGAACAGGTTGACAAAAGAACAACGCTTGCAAATCGTGCAAATTTATTTCGAAAATAATGGTTCAGTTCGCGAAGTTTACCGCAAGCTCCGTCCATTTTATGGTCGACATAATCGTCCATCAGAGCAATTAATTCGGTTAACCATGGATCGTTTTCGCACTACGTTTACTCTATGTGATAATACGCATCCGCAGAGACGTCGAACAGTGCGCACCGAAGAAACAATTGCCGCTGTAGAGCAAAATGTTGAAGAGGACCCGAATGAATCGATTCGCCACCGTGCACAGCAATTGGAGCTTTGTCCATCAACTTTATGGAAGATTTTGCGCAAAGATCTTGGCTTGCGACCTTACAAGATCCAACTTGTGCAAGAATTAAAGCCGCGAGACCATGCAATGCGTCGTGATTTTGGTGTATGGGCCGAAAATGAGATTGATCTCGATGCTGATTTTCATCGCAAAATTTTGTTCAGTGATGAGGCTCATTTTTGGTTGAATGGCTACGTCAACAAGCAAAATTGCCGCATTTGGAGTGAAGAGAATCCACATGAGACCCTTGAGACGCCATTACATCCACAAAAACTGACTGTTTGGTGTGCTCTATGGGCTGGTGGAGTCATTGGGCCATACTTCTTCCGAAATAATGCTGGAGAGTCAGTTACCGTTAATGGAGACCGGTATAGAGCCATGATAACCGACTATTTTGTTCCCGAATTGGATGGTATGAATGTGGATGTGTTGTGGTTCCAACAAGACGGCGCTACATGCCACACAGCGCACGTCACAATCGATTTATTGAAGGAAACATTCGATAAGCGCATAGTTTCGCGGAATGGGCCTGTCAATTGGCCACCAAGATCGTGTGATTTGACACCATTGGATTATTTTCTTTGGGGATATGTGAAGTCGCTCGTCTACGCCAACAAACCAGAAACGTTAGGGGACTTGGAAGCCAACATTCGTGGCGTTATTGCCGACATACGGCCCCATATGCTCCAAAAAGTGGTTCAAAATTGGACGTGTAGAATTGGCTTTATTCGAGCCAGCCGCGGCAGCCACATGCCCCAAATTATATTTAAACATTAATGGCATAAAATTATCCTTCCAATAAAGCCAAATTGATGGACATTAAAACGATTTTCTTGTGTTTTATTTCAATTCAAAGCTCTAAACCTCTAAAAAAACACCCTTTATTTGGTTGCAGCCAGATTCAAACCTGGGTGCCTTCTCCTCAACAGTCACTGTTTTATTCAGGATTCATTGATTTTTGCGCTGACAATATCAATGAATGGAAAAATCCTGTGATCTTTCGAATGCCAAGAATGTAAAAATAGGGGTGGATCAAAAATGAAGCTCGCGATTAATGCGAAAAAGCGACCAAGTGTTCATAATGATGCAAATTATTTTCCCGCGGGGATATTTTAGATAGTTGCACATACCAACGATTGTTGAGAACAACAGCTAAATTAAATAAAAGTTTGTGCAACTAAAAATTGTTGAGAGTCAATGCCGGAGGAATGTTGCAGGTGTAGAAAACAGTTAAAATGTTGCAGGCTAAGCTATGTTAAGTACTGTGTGAGTTACGCTAGACATACATATGTATGTGTATGCAGCTACTCATACGTTATCTATTGTTTGAAGTTCATTGTTGAGAATCACAAATAATTGACTGTTTCAGCAATTAAAAGTTTTCTTCAAAAACTTAAGTATTTAATACCACTATCAGAAGGTTTTTTATAGCTTTACGGCAATGAAACATTTAATTTTAATAACTCAAAGAGACTTAAATCGAAATTATAGCTCTTATGCAAGCGTTCATAAATTTTAAAGTTTTGTTGATGTTGCGCTTTTTGTTACTTTTTTGGTCTATTTACTATGTGCATTAGTTTACATAAAAATTGAGGGTTGAAAAAAAACAAAAAATTCATATAAATTTCCCAAAATGCAGCAAAACTTTTCATTCTCAATTTCGTTGATGCACCACCATCGCATAAACGCGCTCTCGAGTAACTCAAGCGGCTGCTACCGTTAAGTTGGTTTGGCCAAAAACTTTAGCGTTTTCACAGCCAAACTTTCTTATTTATCTAGCAACACTTGGAGTGTTTGAGAGCAGCCACAAAGCAGCAAAGTAGCAATTTGAATATTAAAAAAAGCGGAAAAATAAGATATTTTTAAAAAAAAAAATTTTTTTCTTTAATCAAACTTTACTAATTTGTGCAATTTCTTGAAAGTTTTTTTATGACTACGATTTTTATAACGCCTTAACAGGAAAAGGGAGGAAAAAAAGAATTACGTATTCATCGTAAGTTTTATAAACTTTAGTCCTTGACTTGTTTCAATTGAATGATTGTTTCCAACAGTATGACGAGTTTTACACTTGAAATGATTTTACAGAGTAGCAATAAGAAAAACTTTGATTTTTTATTGATAGTTAAGTTGGAAAAGTAACAGCATACAGCGGATAGAGTCATTTACATAACAAGTGAAGTTTTTAAGCGTTCCTAAGGCTCACAATCAGACATTTTCATTTGCTTTTATGATGACGAGTTTAGTGCTTCCCATAAAAATCGAATTTTTTTAAAATGAAAGTTATGCGAACTTGATTTAGTCGATACTCAACGTCTAGCCTCATAAAATATTTAATAGCTTAGTAAGTATCAAGTTACGCTCATAAGTCATAAGTGTTTAAAGAGGCAGGAGTAGAGTTGCAAGTTTCTCTTAGCTTTATCTGACAAAGAAACTGATAATATCTAATATAAAAATTTCTCCATGATATAGCTTCTACTATACTGAAGTCAAAATCACTGTCGAACAGTGTAATAAACAGTAGGGTATTCACCCATTTAATTAAGATAGGTACGCATAGTGTTAATTATCTTGGTTTTTGCAAAGTTCCGTTTTTTTTTTTCATAGTAAAGTATTTTTGTAAAAGACCGCCACTTCATATTATTTTTAATGCTTTTGTTAATACCAATTTGACAGCTAACTAACTTCCTTTTTAAATAAATACTTGTAATCGGACAAATTGTAGGTCAAAATGAGAAAGTCACTTATATTTGTCTAAGTACTAACAATTTGTCAGGCTTAAGACTATTTGCCAAAGTATTAGCTGTTCAAGTTAAGTTATCACTCCATCACATCCGTTTTAATACTCTGACATATGAGTGCATAATCTTACTATCATAAAATTAAGGCAATCAAATTATTTTGAATTTTAATTTTTAAATATTAGGCTGTCACTTAAGTTCTAGTCTTACTGATAATAAGTTAGTATCAGTGTTTAATTTTTCAATTACGATTGATCAAAGGTTGAAAATATGCCCTATGGACAGTAGTTCACTGTTCTGTGGTTTGTTGTAAAGATGCAAGCGTTAGTGTAGATATTGGGGTGGTACATACTGAGGAGTGTCCCAAACGTTGTGTTACTACGAAATATTTTCAATTATCAGTTCATTAAGTAGTTAATTTACTTCAGATCACTTCAGATTCCTTGTGCAAAAGATATCACATTTATCATCGTTTTGTAAGAAAAATTTGTACCATATTTGGCGTTGTCGGCCTCGGCTGCCTAAGGTCTACGCCGTTAGATATGGGGTGATTATGTACATAAAGTTTACGTTTTAAATTGTGTTACTATATAACAACATAGTAAAACATCGTATAGAAAAAGCGTTCGATTTACCCAATTAGGGGTAAAGTTCAAGCTTTATTTTAGTTTCATAGAGACCAATAAAAATTTATTTTGGGCTAGAGATGTAGAGGTTAGTGGAATCGATACATCGATATTTAAAGATCATAACATCGCTATGTACTCGTATTATAAAAAAATTTCTATTAAATAATTTGATCATGTTTTTTCAGAAGAAAAAACATTCAGCATTGTCCCTAGAAATCGAAAATACAAGAGGCAGGCGTGTAGGTCTCTGTATTTTGAAAACATATGAGGTTGTATGTGTCGAAATCAACGGTGTTGGTTAACTTCATATATTTATTTTTGTTACACCAAATTTTTCCAAAAATATTTACCTAAACATTTCCCTGCAAAACCCACTTCGATATCTCTTTTCTTACGAAATATCGTCGGTTAAACTTTTCTATTATCCTGTCGTACTAAAACTTATTTGTATCTGTATAAGAATCTACGAAATAAATTTCAATTTACAATATTTCGGAGAAAAAAAAAAACTCATAAAAATTATGAAGCCTCAAAAAAATCAGAAATGCAAAAACAAAATGGTGTACGATTCGGTATGGAACGCTTTATATACAAAGCCAGAAAAATAAAGAAAATTAATTTAGATGACAAAAAAAAGAATTGAAAATTCTGCATTATAAAATTTGTATGGTAGTAGTTTTATATATGTCATAATACTATGCACTTTAAATATTCAAAAACGTCTGCCTTCAAAAAATCACTACAGTATTCGTTTGCCTTCTCTATTTTGTGCTGTTTATAAGTAAAAAACCTAGCCAGCTGGATGCAGACGCGATAAAATGACTTTTTATATATGTGTTTGTAATACATATTGAAATTTTTAAATGCATCAATAACTAAGTGGCAGAATAATTTTGTCTCGGTTTAAGTGACATCATTATTATAATTATCGCAATCTGCCTGAAGATAAAATTACTTAAATTTGAATGTATCAAAAAAGTTAGAGAAAAAAACAACGTAGCAACAAAAAGTCTGCCTCTTATATTTATATGTTTATGTGCTTAAACATATTTTTTAAAATAAAAGGCAGACACGATGAAACTGCTTATGGTACCTTCTTTCTTCACAGTTTTAAAGGGGTCTCAATTATTATAATAACACAAAGGCAATGTAATGGCAGAGATTGTTGGTATTATATGCGATAAAGTCACATAAAAATTTTGGCCACCATTTGGCTCTAACTAAATTCTAATTGTGTTACAAGTTTGTTAAACAGAACTTGAAAATAAACATAATTAAAAGTTTTTGAGAAATTCTTAAAGGTTCGTTATGAAATTTTGCCTTCATAGAGATTTTCTCGTATGTAATATGTAATCGTTGATAACACACAAGTACAGCCTTGACTAGCAGGAAATCCTGAGCTCGGCAGTGTTAATAAGTAAATACGTTCAGCAGTATGGAGTTATGCTAAGTATTTCCAAAAGGCAGTTAGAATGCCAATTGGACGGAAATCTTCATATGTCTTTAAATATTTTGGGATTGAGCGAACCAGTGCCAATTTTAAAGATTTAGGAAAAACTAAATTTACCATCATGTGGTTTATGATGTAGGTAAAACTACTAATCGTAGAAGGAGTTATAAGTTTAAAGGATCTGAAGAAGATAAGAGTTTCTTTTCTAGCGCGCATTACTTCCAACAGCAAATTCGATCAATTTTCTTTTATCTTTGATATTTAACATCAAAGTAGTTAAGTATTTTTAAAAAATTGGTATGTAAATGTATACTTTTCTTTTATAAACTCAAACTACAAAAAAAAAATAACAAAAAGATTATCGATTTAAGGAAATAAAAATTCTGCCATGAACAGATTTCAGTGAACTCCAGTAAACCAGCAAAAGTGAGTAAATTTCTGGGGTCTTTTGCTGTTGTTGTTTATTTATTAACGCACATCAAGTGTCGAAGTATGGGTTTATTTAATCAATCACAAGTCAACTTCAACAATGTGGCAACACTGTTCATGCCACATCCTGTTCGCTACTTGCAACTCTACCAAAGTTGTTATTGTTGTTGTGCATAATAAATAATGCCAGTTAGCAGCCTGAGTGCAGAAAATTGAAAAAAAAAACTTTCGTTAACGTGGACTAAGTTGAGAAAATCCATATAAAAGTAACATAAATGACCTGTATCTTGTTGTTGTTGTTGTTGTTGACGAAAGCAATTTACAAAAAGGCTTTTTAGTGCGAAAAGAAACATAATTTTTCTACTTAAAAGTTGCACTTCGTGTG
The DNA here is from genome assembly GCA_963680825.1 of Meiosimyza decipiens. NCBI lineage: Eukaryota > Metazoa > Arthropoda > Insecta > Diptera > Lauxaniidae > Meiosimyza > Meiosimyza decipiens. The sequence continues at coordinate 89,187,600 of OY804259.1, read as the reverse complement.
CACACAACTCTGCTTGAAAGTTGCAGTAGATGTTGGCAAAAAGTAGCTGCTGCAATATTGGCAAAATCGTTATATAAAGTTGAACTTCGAATAGTTGAAAAGTGTGGAGGTCGTTATGTTGACTTAGCTGGGCTGGGTTGAGTGCCATGCTTACGAGACGAGGTCAAAGTGTGCAGCTTTCTTAAAGCCGTTACAAGGTTAGGAAGTGTGCAAAACTTTGCTCACAGCCGTGCCAGTAGTAAAGTTGTTGATGTTGTTGGTAGTTTTTTTTTCACTTTTTCTATTTTGCTTCAGTTCGCTGAATTAAAAATAGAGTGATTTTTTAACACATTTAAGACCGAGCATAAGTACTATAAGAATTTATTTAATATATATTGCGACGATTCCTTAGGGTGCATTACGAGAAGACAGCACTCTCTCAACTCCAATCGAACCAAATGTAGGGGTCAAACAGTGTTGCCCTGATATTTTAAAATACGTTAAGCGATGTACTAAATTAGTCTGAAAATGATCAGCACACTGGTGAAAACCGTAGAGAGATAGATGCAAAGAAAGACCAAGATCACCTTGATGATAAGAAACAATACTTATGTAATAAATCGAATAAGCTGGCGAAAAATTGAGTCAGGGAATGAAATAGCCACAGACATTTTGTGTTGTTTTAGATTGTATCTAAATTTGGAGGTCGAACTCTTATGTAGAAAAGGAAAAACTAAATGTTCCTTCAAAAATGCTGGTTGTCCTAAAACCGAAAGATTATCAGAATACATCGCATTGAGTCAAACGTGAGTAACATGGGCATAACCAAAAGCAATGTTAAGAAGTCTTTGTAAAGGATTAGAGGGCATGAATTTGAGGCAGACGGAATTCACATGTATGACTAATATGCAGGTGCAAAAGGACTATAAAGCTCTAAAGCAGAAGTATGATCCATGAGCTCATAAAAAACCAAATGCAGATGAAAAGTGACAACATCTAGACCAAGAGTGATCAACGAGCACATAAAGTGTACAGAGTGCAAAAAATGTTCTAGGTATAAGAGCAACCTAAGGGCGTGCGCAATGGATGTATGGAATCTAAGTATAAGTTTTGATAAAGAGGCCCCATAGGTCGAAGTATTCGGATACTATAATTTTGTAATCTACATATAATCAACGCTTTGCCAAAACAGTTCAAATCAACGCAAAAACATTCCGCTTTTCAAAACTGACAAAATGGGTTAAGTGTAGAAAAAGGACAGCAAACTTCTGTAAGCTGCGGCTCTTTAGCCTGAAAGTATTCAGTTTATAATGGGCCACTAATGCATCGTAAAGTGTTCGTATACACAGATAACTCTTTATAAAAAAGTGTAGAATGAAACAGAAGCGAAAAAATAACAAAGAAGAAATAGAAATAGTAGCCCACAATTTAGTTTTTGCAAGCATAAAAATATTCTTTGACATTAAATAAAATAAAAGCTCCAACTATTTTCAGCTCTACTCTGAAATTCAAAACATATCTTCCAATTTCACATATTGACAATTTTAATTTATTTAAAGTCAGTAGAAGGCAACACCAAGCAACCTATGGTAAAAGTCACCGTTGTATGAAAGAGATTTAATTTCAAATATAAATAGACAATATTTGTTGTTGTCACACAAATTTATTTCCTACATTTAATGGAAAGAAGTTGAGAAATTCAACGCACAGATGCTGACTGCCTGCTTGACTGGCATTCACTCTAAATGGCATTAAGACCGACAGCTGTTGTCCTTTGCACAAACTAACCCGTATACCTGATACGATCATAGACTAATCCTTATCCTTTTACCAAAAACACAACCAGTAATAAACTGTATAAAGAACACCAACAGCAACAAACAAAAAAACAAAAATAAAAAAAAACAACAAACAGTAAAAGTTAGGACAGGTGAATAATAAGCTTTTGTTACACAGAAAAAAAAGTTTATAAAATTTGTTAAAAAAGTTTTGAAATTTAAACTTTAGCATAAGCTTCGAAAAACCAGCGCGAAAATTCTCTGAATTTGCGTGAAGACTCCTTAAGTTTTAACCTTAATTGCACACTCTTTAACGCAACAAATTTCATATGTGAGTAATGCATATAACGATACTTTTGTTGTTTATCTGTTGTTCTGCTTTGAACATTACAAAGCACAATCATGACGGCATTTGGGTTTTGTGAAAATGTACTGAATGGAGATGTACTTTTTTGACATGACAATAAAATATTTTCTTGGTAATTTTTAGAAAGAGTCAAAGTTTAGGTACTGAAAATGTACCGAAAATGTACTGAAAATGCTCCAAATGTACTGAAAATGGTCCAAATGTGGCAAAAATCCGATCACTGTTATACGCTGCTGTTAACAGTAAATTTTGCTCGTGGATTAGTGTATCGAGGATTAGGTTATATCGTATGCTCTTTTGTGATTTTTTTCAAACACTGAGTGCTGCTATTAGCTGTTTTGATTTGATTTTACTTATTTTTCTAGTGTTTTTTTGCGCTGTGGCCAACCGTGATTTTGGATGAGAAAATTCAAAATGAATGTATTTAAATATAAGATAACATTACTATGTTAAAATATGTATGTTGATAGCGTCATAATAAGATAACAAGTTGTTCTTTCTATCTAAGATTCATAAGAAAGTTTCAGTTACTTAAAAGTTTTCTCAGTGTACCCTTGTTATTATTGCTAATGCCACTATCATTCCGTTTTGTCTCTTGCCAAATTAGATTCCGTTGAAGACTTTGCCAATGTACGCTCGCACTGGGCATCACCTTCCCTAAAATATCATGGCATATTTCATGTGCGCATCCAAACACTTGTCTTGCATGTGTAGGTAGCTGTTGTATTCATGCCGTTGTATTCGTTACAGTATTCATAACTATGTCCACGTTCGGAGTCCAGTATCCTGTAGCGTAACTTAGATGCTTCATTTAAATGGACGAACGAAATTATAAAAGAATCTTCATCATAATTCTAAAATGAAAAATGAATGCAGAAACCAGCACACGAACACTAACACTAACAGAGAAGGAAAGGGCAGCAACAATTACAAAAACAACAATAACAACAACATTAACAGCAACACGAATGAAATTTAGTTTTGGTGCAACCCGAAATGAAGTCTCCGGTGGCTTAAGTTGTCAAGCCACAAAAAGCTTTTGGCATTTACTTTGGTATAGGGGCATTTGTGTGTTACCCACTGCCTGTTACCTGCTGCATGACAGCCAGTTTCTCTAAGTGTTGTGGCTAAAACCGTAGCAAAACAGTAGTAAAATTGCATAGGAAAAATGAGTGTGTGGTGAAAGAATTTCTGCAAGCGACCATAACGTAGATAGTTAAAGTTCTCTATCTTTTTTGTCTCTGTCTTGAGTTTTGTTTTAATTCCCAAAAACTTCCGGATATAAAAATTTTTGCTATTCTTTTGCAGAGACAATACTATGCGCTTTATTCATAATGGAAATAATGAAATATTACTTCATGCAAAGGATGTGGGTTTTCATTGTTGTTCTGTTGTTATTAACCTTTTAAAATCCTATTTATTTCACATTATAGTATGTGGAAGTTTTTAATGTGTGGGTACTTTAAAGATTAATAAAATCAACAACAAAAGAAGTTATGAATTTGGAAATGTGTGTGTGTGTTAATCACTTAAATATTTCGAATAAATCAAAGGACTCTTATGATATATCAAACAAACCAACAGATGAGTTTTAAATCTCTATTGTTATAAAAACGTATTCGTCGAATGCGTAAAATATCAAAATGAGAAAAGGAGTCCGTATAAACCGTGGAAAAGATAGAATATTTTTTTGCCATTTTTTAGATGGGATCACAAGGGATCTATTCTATAAGTCCAAAAAATTGTTATTGTTCCACTGCTGAACTTTTTAAGAAAGAAGCTCACTGCAACCGGTCGTCCTAGGTAAACAGCAAAGTGTCACTTTTTATCATTTGATCATTCAAAATCTACCTATTCCCCATATTCACCGGCATATTGTATCCTTCCATCATCTATATGTTAATAAGATATCAGAGATGAAGTGGTAACATTATTTGCGTCAAAACTCTGTATTCGAAGAGGGTGACGTCGGATAATTGTAGCTTCCAGAGGGGTAAAGAAAGCCTTTTCTCAATCCAAAATGATTAGGTGTCATGGAAAGATTTTTGGTTCATACTTTACTGGAAACTTTAAGACTGTAACAAGTGCAAAAAGTTTTTTTGTAACCTGTCTGTTCAAATTCCATCTGACCCAACTAGATATCTACAATTTAAGCAAATGCCGACACGCTTGTGTACATAAATATTTTTAAAATTTTGTAAAAAACTCCGTTATGAATTTGACTGATTACATAAGGATCTGTTCAGTAGCAGACGTAAAACGTAATTGTTCCTTATCGTTTTCTTCAGTTGTTATATGATCTTACGCAAATTCTATTGGCAGCAGTTTCCAAATCTGAGTCTCACCGATACTCACTTGTTTCCTTACTAGGGTGCATTTTCAGCAAAAAATAATATAGTCGTTACTCCACTCATACGCTGTAGCAACTCTTCGCGTATTGGGGTCTTCAAAAATTTCTCGTGACAGGCTGAACATCGTAATTTATACATTATATACTTTCTAGCTTACTCACTACCTGCTACGGTTCATGATTGCAATAACGTTTAATCCTGGAGTTTTCTATACCTCATATGCCAATCTTTTGTGTATACTGCAGTGAACTATTTGCCTACTGTACTTTCATCTTGTTTTCTTGGACCCCGCTGATTACTGAAAACTAATTTTTGTCGCTAGTATTGTCGGTGAAGGACAAATTGGCGCAATAAGTAGACTTTTCTTGTACCGTTGGTGTGAAATTTAAAAGTAGAACGGTGCCATTTTTTTCTCGGGCTCATAAGTAAAGTTATACAACTCGAGCAACTTTCAACTTTTCTCTATACTTTCTTTGATTGTGAGAGGTGATGTAACTTCACTTTAAGAATGATTTTTAGAAAATTTAAGCTTATGTGCAACGTTGACGTAACATTAAGAAAAAATATATAAAAAGGTTGGAAAAAATACTTTCGCTCACTGAAACACTTCATTCTTGGGGTATCGTTGACTTCTATCTTCATAAAATGAAAAAGGAAAATTACTATGACCTTTTGTGTGGGAAAGCTACTAAAGCTGAATGTTATATATAAGAAAATATCTTAACTAAATAATACTCTTAATGCATAAAATACTGCAATCGCTTTCGAGCTCGAGTGGCTGCTTTATAATCTTATTGTGGGTGAAACGAGACTGGCCGATTGTTGTTTTTACAATATATATTTCGGCATTCTGAAACAAAAGAATTGAGATACCTCTACTTTTGATAGAACACACATTATACAGCCACTCAGTATGCAAATCCAATCACCAAATCAAACAGTGAAATGTTGTAGGCACAAATGTGCACCGGAAATTCAGCCATTAAGTGCTGTACTAATTAACATCCATTTAAGTCAACCACATCCGTTTGTAACAACATTTTGCTGTGGGTTTTGTTTGTTTTTGTTTCAAATCTCATAAAACTAAATAATGATGCTAATATATAAAATACAATAGAACAAAAGTCTAAAGAGACTTAAATTAAAAAAAAAAAAATTAAATAACAAGGAAGATGCTAGAAGCTAATTAATTTCACTTTAAAAACTTGTTAAAGTTCACCAATGAATTGATAATATCTACACATATAAAAGACTTAAGTTCAGTGAAGTATATAAAACTGCTCTGGAAACTTTACAAAAGTGAGCTCCAACAACGTTTTACTTAAATTCCGATTAAAGACAAAAGTACTAAGCCGAACAAAAATTATTGAAATGCTAAGTTAATTGTACGCCTCCATTGTTGCTGAAGTTCTCTTACTTTCTCTACGATTTGTTCTTTAATTAAATATAATTACAGCAAAAGGATAATAATAAAGGACATTCTGAAACCTTGTTTCCAATTGCAATATCGTATTTATTACTGGAATTTCACTTTACATCCCACTTTAAGGATTTTCAGTTTATCTGTCGGCGTGAGTTCAAATTGGCAACATAGGCAGTAGGCAATAGCAAAAACAACAATAGCAACCGCAGCAGCAGAAGCAATAACAACTGCACAATAACAGCAGCAACCAGATCTGGCTTCGTTCTAATTAACCATTTAAAGCAGACAAATATTGGTTACCTCGGCAATGAGTCCCACTCAACGGCATTGACAGCACACCATGCAAATAGCAACATGCAGTGGAATGATTATCCTTTAATTGCATGGTTAAAAAGGCAGCATGAAATCTAAATTGGGGGGAAGTTACGAAGCTATAGAAAGTGACTGCTAAATAAAATTTTTGGTTTGTTGCTAGTTTATAAATAGTACAAGTTCATTTGAGTTGTTAGAATGTATTTGGTTACAAAAAATGTTGCTAATTTAACTTTAATACTGTAAAATATTGTTAAGGAGAACCATTAAGTTTTGCATGCTTTTTTATTAACTCAATTATATGAGGGAAACTTAAACTGTTAGAAAATAAAAAACAAAAGTGATAAATCCAAAAATTGTTTCAGAATAAAAAGAAAATTATGCCAAAAATAATTCAAACGAGAAAAAAAATGTTAAGACGAACTTCTGCCGTACTATTAATAAATGTTGTATAGAAAAAGTTTTTAAAATTCTCTTTTTTTTCCCTAGATATGAGAATGGATGAAACCGGTTCTTGCACCTGCTTACCGCTCTTATATGTAACACATTTATATCGCTATATTGAAAGAGTTATATTAATACATATAACCACATTTCACAGCAATTCAAGAAAATAGCTCAGTCTAGTATCAGACAAAAATGTAGCAAATTTCGACAAGAAGGCGTGTCACCCCCAAACAAGCAAAAGCTTCAAATAGCTATACTGGTAGAATTATCTAAGGCAATGACACAGAATTCAAAACACACAGTAGAAATGATTCGGAACAGTTCTAGACAGGATCCAGGTGAATTTCGACAAGAAAGCGTGGCTTCTTGATAGAAATAATGACTTTGAAACGCTGTACTGCGAAAGTTGTTTGAGGCAATAAAACGAAACTTCACACAAATACATAAATAGTTTGAACTAGCAAAAAGCTGGCGAATTTCGAAAACAGGGCATGGCATATCACCATGATGAATGCACAAAGCTAATGCTGTACAGTCGTATTTGTGTTGGCTTGCCTGTTCTAAATGAACTGTTAATTAAATACGGTATGTTTTGTAGATGCCTTACAAATTGGTATGATCCTTAAGGAAGAATCTCAAAAGTCTTTGTTAGTGGTGAAAGGGTGTTGAAAATTGTTTCGAGGAGTGAGACTTGAACGAAAATGTTTGTATAATGTTAGGCGATATGTGTACTTGTGCGTCGTATTGCATCAGCTACTAAGACAAGGTTGCATTAATCTGTACGTAACGTTCGTTCTATTCACAATATATACACACAGACAACAACTTAACACAAGATTTTCCATTGGCGCATTTTTGTGTGTGTGGGGGTATAGAAAACGAAAGTTTATAAAAAAAGTTTCATTTTTATTTTTTTTTTTATTATTAATATTTCATTTTTCTATTTGCAATGATGTCTGGTAGAGACTTACTTCTTACCTTCAGAAGCTTTATAAATTCTCGACACGTAAAAGTGAAATTAAATGTCTGTAAAGCGCAAAGCGAAAAAGGATTTACGTAGACTGGCTAAAAGGGAATTTAATTTAATGTGCTTGGATTTTCAATTATCCCTTTTACGGATTCCTTAAGCGTGTTGTAAAAGAAAATCTGAAAATAACATTAAACAGTTCAAAATTATGTGAATTTTATATACATTCATCTCAGCGTACTCAAGGAATTTAAATTTTAAATAAGTTAAATCAAAAGTCTTAAGTTCTAATGCGAAATAAGTGCTGTATGGAAAAAAGAGCAGTGTTGTGATTTATTTGCATTCTGAAGTTAAAATTACGAGAAAAGTTTTTTCGCAAGTTTTTTGAATTTTTAAATCGTATTACATATGTTAGAAGAAATCTCAATTTTTTTATCTATCTGGAGCAAGAATTGATTTATGATCAACTATTCCGACCCCACCAAGCCTTGTAAACACTACTGTACGGAACAAGTAGTGGATTACGCGACTTACTCCAATTTTTTTTCAGCCGTATATCTCGAGAGCTATTCGTCCCATTGAAATTTAGAACTTTTTTTTTGTGTAAAATTAAGAACTACATTTTTTTTTAAATTGCCAATAGTCTACGAGATAATTCCGAAGAACCAATTTTCGTGGCCTTTGACCTTGCAGAATTTTTTTAGCATACACGATATCGATGAGGACTTTAACATGCGACCTCTAATGCCAGAATGAACGTTTATACGAAAATTTAGCTTGGCAGAACTATTCTGCAACTTATCCTTACTAATGTTCTTGCCCTTTGATGTTTTCTTTACTGAAAGGATTTAGTTTCTTAGTTGTGCTGCAAAAGTTAAAAAAAAATGTGATGTATTGCAAAGCGCACTCACCAAAGTGCGTCTTTCAAAACTTGGAAGTTTTATGTATTACAATGTTGTAACTGAAAGACAGAATAATTTAAAAAAAAAGATCAACGCCCTACTGCTCCATATGATTATACCTCCTTATTACCTTCGACCAACGAACGTGAAAAAATTTCCGTACTATTCTATACTAGACCCGTCGATTCTTTTAAGTTGCCATATTTAATTTTCAACGAAATAGGGAGGGTAACTCATTCAGCTTAATCAATCTATCCTAGTGTAAGTCCCACAACTAATTATTCAGACTATTAGTATTCGAATCATCTTATCGCTAAGAGTTACTCTGACGTTAATATATTAGCGGTTTTTGCTCGGAGTTTGAATTATTCGTCTCCGCTGAAATAGAAAAATTCAATGCGCATTACTCGTTGTTAGACTTCATGAGCAGCCATTTTAATGCTCTATAACCTTAAAAAAGCAGAAAGGAAACGAAAAATATTTAAAACGAAAAAGTTATGAATTTTTTAAACTCTTCAGCATTTCAGTGAACACGCAGTATAACACAATGTTGCGCGTCATAAAAATGTCTGTTGTTATTAATCTGAAATATGAAACGCTCTAATGTTCAGATACAGTAAAAAAACCAATTTTAATCTACTTAAAAATTTAACTCAAACTGATGATGGAACGACTTTCAAACATGTGGCCACATCATTACACTTAAGTCCTATCTCATGCACATGCTCACAAGTATTTTCCATTAAGTTTCCGTTTTCAACATTATCTTCTTGCTCTTTCATTTTTATTTCACGAAAACTTTGAAGAGTAAAATGAATTTAAACGTTAAAACTTGGCGAGTTTTTGAAAACAGCAACCATGGTTGGTCACTGGCAACTTTATTCGTGGTTTTATGACTCAGTCAGTTTATATAAGCTTACTGGGGTGCGTCCACCCAACTGGCAACAAATCTTGCAGATAATGAAGCAACAACAGCAGCAAAGCAACCATTAAAAAAACAACAACAAAAATAAGTTAGCACTTTTGAGTTGAAAATGCAGCAAGATTTGTTGATTCAGTAAAGGACTCTTTAACCAAAAAGAGCCATAAAAATAAAAATTAAACCAACATAAATTCAACTATTTCGGGTTGCATTTTTGTAGTTTGATTTTTGTTGCTATGTTATTCCACATTTCTAAATTACAGTTACTGTTCCTTCGTGTTGCACAAAAAAGGATTTTTATTGGGATTTATGGCCAACAAACGGATGTGACCATGAGCCACGCGCCATTCGCATTGCACGAGTTGCAGTCACACTTTCGTTGATTGTGTGTGTGCGCTTGGTGTGGGAGTAGAGCTCATGGTTTTAATCAAATGAACATTTGTTACAATGAATGCGTAGGGATTTGAAGTGTTTTCCGTTTATATTTCCGACACTGTAGCTGTAGCACTATGAGATTCACTAAATTTTTAAAACTAATTAAAACTTTTTTCGAACCCTCTTTTATTTTAATTTAAATTAGCCATGGTATTATTCTTTGTTTCTTTTATGTATTGCCTGTTATATACCAGCTGCATTTATTTTTCCCACATTTTGCTTTATTTTTGCTTTAAGTCTTGAGAAAAGTTTATTAAGAATAGAAAAGTTCGTAAATTGTTGTATCAACAGCATATTAAAGGTGTTATAGCTTTCTGTATTAATAATTGAGCCATTAATTTTCAGTTTGAATAATAAGAATTCTCTTTTAAAATTATGTTGGCCAAGTTAAACGCTTCTAATTCTTTGAAATATTGGCAAACATATAAATGCTATATGACACTGTTGAGAATACATGATTTACTAACTCATCATGAATAAACTCAAACCATTTTCAAAACTAAGAAAATCTACTAATTTGTAGGATTTAATAACGGAGAGTTTCAAATATTTTCATCTAAATAAAATGAACATGCCTTTCACACTGACTTCAAAAATAGACCGTTTTTCATTTATCTCGTTTTTAAGTTAAAAACGGCCAAATCTTGAGACTCGTTTTATATAAAACCCTGTGACTACATGACAAGATTGTTAAGACAAAAAGTAAACAAAAGGACAAAGTAAACAATTACAAAATGGAATCTCAAAGTTTGATTTTTCGCATTGACCAGTTAAGAATCATAGCAAGAAACACAAAGTACGTGTTGAATATCAGTACATATTAAATTTTGCTTTGTTCCAAAAACACAAATAAAGAAATTACTTCTCGGTGAGCTCGCCGATATTTACACATAGCACTTACAACTTCGTTCGTATCGCCAAAAAAGTTTTCAGCGGAGCGCTCGTCAAGAATTGTGTAATATCAAAAGAGTTACATAAGCAATTGCATGTGAAGGGAGAAAGAATGTAGAGTCTGTGCGACACAGTGTTTATGTTTTTTGCTATGATTCTTAACTGGTCAATGCGAAAAATTAAATATAGTGTGTTTGCAGACTCTTCATCATCGGCTAACAAAGCTTACTGAAGATATGACGTAGCTGTCATTGAAACTAGTATAAGCAGCTGGTTGCCCATTTTTGTCCCTTTACAATTGTTGGAGTTAATCTCTAACAATTAATGCATTTTGCGCTTGTAATTTTTTTGTTGTTTTTGCACTAAATGTACTAAACATAAAGCTCTGCAAAGTACAAATAAAATTAGATATATTTCACATTCAATTCTAATCCAAATCTATATATATTGGAATTTCTAAAAAAAGTGCCACAATATTTCCGAAATTACGTATAATGCTAAATCAAAATGTTAATGTCATATTACGAGAACCATTTTATTGCTCCCAGGAAGTTGAACCTGTGGTGGCCGCCTCTAGGTACGCTATTGATGCCATTGTCGCTGCACAAGTGACGACATTTATGTCGTATTTACTTTTACAAAATTAAGTTAATATTTAGCGAGCGAAGTAATTAGTTTTTGAACTATCCAAAGGGTCTCTCTCGGGATAGCTCCTTCAAAAGCTCTTCTTAAGTAGAATGCTTAAAAAATATTGCTGTTCCAGAGAAACTTGTAATATCCACAGAAATCTTCTTTCCATAATCACACAAAAAAGTGATTTGATGGAGGGGAAAGGGATTAAGTTTCGAAAGTTGCAAAGTCTGATTAATTTATCGTATATGTTTGTTCTTAATAAATGAAAATGTTCACTTGCAAAAATTACCATTTAAATAAAAAGTTCTACTATTCTAAGTTCAATTTAAAAGCGTTTGCTTGTAAATGTTACGTTTAGTTTAATAAAACAATGTTGAAAGGCTGGACCGAAATTTTATTTTGAAATTTTTATTAGTGATATGAGAGCTATGCTTATTTGAGAAACTACAAGCAATGAATTTATCGCCATTGAAGCAAAATTTTACTAAAAAAAAGAACCTATTGAAATGGTGCGTAACACCTTGTGATTTTTCTTGGATGTAATGAACGTTAATGTATATAGTTTGTAGATTGACAGTGCCCCAAAATATCATTCTTTTTGGCGATTCCGTCGCTTATGTGGAAAGGGGCCTCATTCTTTGGCAAGAAAGGATTAATGGAATCCATTGAATTATAGCTCGAGTAAACTAGTTCAATATTGCTTTTATAAGTTTTTTAATCTTGGCAGCTGCTCTGCTGAGTGAAACATAAGCCTCAACTATATGTTTTAGATAAACTTTAAGTCGACTTTGATAATTGAGCTTAATTGAATTTAATGTGTTTTTCGCACAATCCCAACGTAGAAGTACCCGAAACACGGTTGCAGCTGATGCATTCGTTTTTCCGCAGCTTTTGAACTTATGACCTTTTATACTGAACTTTATTTTAGTCCCTGCATGCACAAATGTGTGCATTTTAGCGTTAAACAGAAAAATTTAAGCTCTATCATATGGAAAAAAATTTTATTTTTTAGTAAAAGAAAAAATCCAAAGCTGGTGTAGTAAAAAAAATATACTATTCGTAAAAGGGCTTTATATTAAAAATATGTTGTAGGTGGAAGTACCATACATGAAAAGGTATTTTATTCTGCTCCAAGAGTACGAAGCATGCTTTTGTACGCCTTAGCTGCTGAGTATCCTTCACATTTTAGTTAGTTGCAGCATTTTAAATGGCAGCCTCTTACTATTTTTTACTGTAAAGCTGTTTTACTCAGAAAAAATACTTATTCTTAGATAACGAAGCAAGAATGAAGAAAAAAAAAAAACTTTTAAAAAAAGAAACATTTATTTCTTAAAAACGAACATCCTGTGTTTTTTTTTTCCTCATCTTCATCCTTTGGGAAAAATATTTGTGACAATGACATAGCTTTCATTTTAGCTTCTTTTTTTTTCAAGCAGAATCCTTCGTTTTAAGATTGAAAGACTTTTGCGACTTGTTGTACAGCAGTTAGCAGTTGTTGCAGATAATTGGAGTTCTATGGTTCAGGCTCTGAAGTGCCCATGGGTCGTACTAGTTTTCTTGTTTCATGCAAAGTTGTTGTTCGTGACATTAGCTTGAGGTGCTTGAAGTGCTGCTTGGAATTAAGGCAAAAGAAAAGGATAACAAGTTAAGAAAATTGTTGTTGTTGCTTATTAAGTTAAGGCTTTTTGGCTTAAGTTTCATTTTTTTCTCTCGTTGATAACGCATGATTTGGCAAGTGGTTGCTAGAAATGCTATGAATCTTTGTTTTGTGGTTTTCATATAATTTTATGGGTCAAAATCATTGGTCAGAAACTTAAGTTAAATTAGCCATCATCAGAAAATACTGTCATATACAAGAAACTTCGTTTTTGTGAAATTTAAATGAAATGTACTGACTTTCCTACTCGCAAAGAAGGAGATTTATATTTTTTTCTATGATTAAATTAATGTAAATATTGAGGCCATCACCCGAGATACTACGCAGCCACCTGAGAGACTTCATTACGGAAAGTGCGTTATTTTTATATCTAAAAAAAACTTATTTTTTAGTAGCATTAAAAAACTTTTCCCGTTTATTAAATAATATTTAATGTGAACCTTCATTTTGCTTGAAAGCGTATTTATTACCATAATTTATATTAACTTTTTTGTTGCAAAATTTAAGCCAACAAAGCAAAGCTTAACCTCCTTAATAATGTTGCACTTGGCTGCATGATGCTACAGACACAGCTCGCTGTTGCGACCATCTCAAATAAGTAGCTGTCGGTCGGTCTGTCCCCGATGGACTACCATTAGCCAACATTACACGCGCCATCAACATAAAATAAAAAAAATTAGAAAATATTTTTTTTTTCCCAGCTTGAGATTAATTTTATGCGAGTTGACTTTAAATTGCAGCTCCATTGCAAATTGTTGCTACTGCTGTTGCTGCTGCTGTGCTGGTTGTACGCAGCATGATATATCGGGTTATAAGCATGAAATTTTAATAAATATTGTTGTTGAGAACAAATAAAAGTAACATGAGAAATAAACCAAAAACTTTGCTCATTAATTTTGTTTTTAGAAACCCTTAAAAAATTTAGCACAACGAAAATGTTGCTGTTGATGGAAACTTGCATTGTTTTTGTAAACTTTTTGATATTGATAATGGCAGGTGAGCTTGGTCTAGGGCAAGGTGTTGATAGAATTATTAAGTATTTTAAAAGCTGCTGATAGCAACCAAGTATTATATATTATTTTCATATAAATTAAAATTTGAATAGTTGAAAAATCACAACATTGAAGCGATAAGGAAAGCACTCAGGTTTTAGAAACAACACGTGTAAGCAAGTTTAAGGTAGGCCCTAAACATTTCCGGGAATCGAAATTTCAATTCCATGGGAAATTGAATCTATTCAAGTGATTTAAACTTTGAATTGAACTACTTCTCTTTGAGTGTTGCTCCCGTAGATTTAATAAATTTCTGTCGACTTACCAATTGTTTTTTAATATAGTTTCAAAAATATTTTTCGCGGAGCTATAAATTTTCTTATAGTCCATTACCTTTTCAAGAAACTTTGTTTACTTCAATTGGCGTTTTTATTTGCAACAAGTATTTTAAATAAAAAACTCAAAGCTTTGAACGCATTGCTTGAAAAATCAATTAAGCGCAAATATGAATTATACACTTCAACACTACACTACTGCTGCTAGCTCCTGAGAGTATGCCTTACGAAAAAAAGTAATTATTTCTCACTTAAAAGTTTGCTGCTGTGAAGCGTCCTCTATTTAAAAGTTAGCAACTTTTTCTTATGTTATGCTGGTAACTCATGCAATATTCAAGTTATATAGAATAAAAACAAAAACAGCAGCAACAATAACAAAGGATACAAAAACAAAAGGCTGTATCGTTTTATTGTTCTGCTCGTAGTTGCACTTAAGTACCCACTGTTAGGGAAGTTTGCGTTTTTCATTGTCTACTTTTAGGGGTTTTTCCCTACTCTTTTACTTTTGTTATTTGCTTGCTTGCTTTCGTTGTGCAATGTTTTCATCTTGCTGCTGTGCAACTTTGCCATTGTAAAAGTGATGCCAAATAAAATTTTCATAATATGAAACATGCAGGATGTATGGGATAGGGGATGAAAGCAGTGCGGCAGAAACGTGAAAAAATATCTGCGCTTCAATTATTTTTTCTTGTTTTTTATATATTGTGTAAAAATATTTGTTGTTGACCCGCACCTGATGTTGTTTGTAAAATACGAGTAAACTGATAAATAGAAAGAAAGAAAAGGCGCAGAGTCAACAAAAACGTAATTGTGTTGTTGTTTTTGCTAAAAAAAACGCTGCTGGCTTTTGGTAAATGCCAAAGGAACACTGGCAGGCAACCATCTTAACCTCGATTGTGTTTTCCACTTCCTTTTCCGTATGTTTGTTCCGCGCGTTTGTACGTGTATATATGTATATGAATGTATGTATGCTCGTCATTTCAGCTGCTTCTTTTTTCATTCTTTGTTACCAAACTTTTTGGGGCTTTCTATTATTCGCTGGAAAGTTATGAAAAAAGTGAGGCGACATCGTCTTCAGTCTGGTATCCTTTGGCGTGTTTTCGTTGCTTAAAACACCTTTTTGCGTAAAGTGACATAGTTGTTGCTTTTGATTTATTTTCATTTTCGACCTTCATCACTCAAAATGCCCCAGTTAGAGTTTTGAACATATATTAAGCTGCTTAAAGCTATTTAGTTTGGCTTTAGAGAACTTGTTTTAGAAATGATTTTATGCCTCTATTAGATCAGCTTTTTTCCGAACATTCAGGAACATAATTTTTGCTTTTTAGGTGAATTTCTCAAAAACAAACAAAAATGGAGTTGAATCGTTAGCATTCACAGATGTAACGTCAGTGCTTAAGGTTTCACTAGGATCAAGCCCACATGTCACAACATACCAGATCCTTAAATGCATTTTCGTTAAGTTTCGTATATTTGCTATTTTCTGAAAATAGAGGCGTGACTGATTATGTGCTGGCAATTAACGCGATTTGTACTTGTAGCAACTCAACCTACTATATACTGTCTCACATCAAAAATGTTTCTGCATCTGTAGAAAAGACAATGACGGACCAATTATTGAGTAAGGTAGCGACGTTTGCTACAACAACAACAATAAGTAAAAATACATTAATGTGAAGATAAGAGCAACGATGGTGTATGTAAGTGCGTATGTAAATGACGACGCATGTAATGATGATGGCAACACTGAAGAGATGACGTTGTGAAGGCTATGTATGTTGTAAATGATGTCCCAACTTTTTAACAACTATGTTGCCTAGTAGAAAATTAGCGATAAGTTAAGTTTTTACTATGACGATGAATGCTTCAACTTAATGCTCTTTTAGATGTAACCCTTAAAAGATCAATGGTCTATTTTGGTAAGTTTTGCAATTTCTATCAAGACAACTTTCTTAAACTTAATAAACTTAAAAGCACGGAGTGAAAGCTCATTAAAATAAATTCGAAATATCACTTTTTGTGTGTACTAGTGAATAACACAAGGTGATAGTGGCCATCTTTCAACTACCACTTTTTTGCAAGAGTAAAGCGCTCCGTTACTTTCCTAACTCTTTCATCCACATTAATTTTCCAACTTAATTTCCTTTCCAATACCAGACCACGATACCTTGCCTTATCTTTAAAGACAAGTCTAGTATCCTTTAGCGAAGATGGTAGGAAGTTTGTGATTCCTAGTAAAGAGTTCAGTTTTGTTCGGACTTACACCTAAACCTGCCTCATCCGCCCATGAGACCAGTATGTTTAAGGCATCCTAAAGAATTTCGCACAGTGTATTTGGAAATTTGCCACATGGAATTAGTGCTACATCATCCGCATAGGCAAGAGCTCTACAGCCATGCCATTTTAGTGACATAAGCATCTTGTTAATTGCCAGATTCCATTGGACATCTATTAGAAGTATATTCTTCCAGAGTGTCTTAATATAGATATTGTCTTTTAGGTTTTCTGTTCGCTGACCAGTTGATATCAATGAATTTTAATGTTCCAAGTTTATGCTGGTGTTTGTTGTTTTGGTTACTTTTCTCAAGAAAAACGATGTGTTTGTTGTAAAGAGCTTATATTGGCTAATTTTTCCTGTAATGCCCATCGCTGATCTACATATCAGTCATTCTTGAGGAGCTGATCGTTTTTAAGTGAACAAACAATGCTACAACTATTTTACTTAACAAAACAAAATTAAAATACTTAAAGTCCTATGAATTAAAAGAATATACGTACCTAGTGCTATTTAATTATGATACCAAAAATATGAACAAAAATAGAGCAGTTGCAAAAATCTTTAATCAACAGAATAAAAATAAAAGGATTAACGCAAGAAAGGAAATAAAGCAACTTAAGAAACAACGTTGTTCTTTTATGAATAAAATATTGGCAGCCAAAAACAAAGAGCGGAAAGTTCAAGAAAACCATTCACTTAATGAGCGCTACTACATCGCATTCCCGCAAGGATACGCAAAAAATTCCTTTCAATATTCTGCGAAATATTCCACCAATATTACTGGCTGGTGCTCCTTCTGCTGCTGCTGGTGCTGGTGATGCTGCTGTTATAATGAATGCTTAATGCTTATGAATTATTAAGAAAACAAATGTTGATTACGTCTTGTGCAGGCAGTGATGGATCTTAAGCATCTTTGGCTTTCTTAGAGAATGCTGCTACCAGCTTTTCACTTCAAAAGTCAAAACAAGTGCCAACTAATGGTCTTTTGATGAAGACTTTTAACATCAAATCGTTGCCTGCAACTATTTAGAGTGCATATTGATTATTGATAATAACGATAAATTTTTGTATTGATAGTAATCTTTAATGTTCCCACAAAAAAAAAAAAAATATGAATTATAATTTTATTATAATTAACACATTTTATTATAGGGCAATTCGGATTCCACATTTAAGTTTGATTATTTAAATAATATCAGTAAGGCAGTCAATAAGTTAAAAAGAGACCACGCTCACAATTTACTTTTAAGTAAATTAAATTTTTTGATGATTTCGTAGACTTTCACGTCGCTGAATTCAAATATTCAAACCAGAATGCTTATGGTCTACAGGAGCGTAAACGCAGTTTGGTGAAAAAATTTCACCCAATTCTACAGTGCAAAAATCCGTTTACCAAGTGATTTTGATTTCATCGAATTATAGAATATAGCCCAAGATGAATTCTGAATACGTCAGAAACATATAAATGTAAATCCTACAAAGGAAAAATCAAATCTGAGAGAATTCAGGATCATAAGTCTGAGCTCCGACTAGCGATCAGAACATATCCACATGTGTAAGGTTCAATTATTATTTCTAAAATATTTTAATGTTACAGTAAGTGGGGAAAATGTGCTCATTGTGTATATTTTTCAATAAAAAAAGCTTTTTTGAGCTATTTAATGAAAACATACTCAAAATATTGCAGAACGCCAAAAACTTTGAAAGCAAAAAAATGCAACTGTAATAAATTAGATGAAAAAAAGTTTTCTGGCAAATATGTTCAAGGAAATCGACGAAAGTTGATCAACAAAGAAGGTTTGCGGACAGCCAAATGTTAGACGAGAAAATATTACAACAAGAAAGTTGAACAACAAAGAAATTAGAAGATAAAAATTTCGTTATCATACTTTTTTTATACCCTACACAGAGGGTATATTCACTTTGTCATTCCGTTTATAACGCATAGAAGGGGGCGTGGCAGGTATGGAAAAGTATATATTTTCTTGATCAGCTTCACCACCTTAGTCGATATAGCTATATCCGTTTGTCTGTCTGTCTGTCTGTCTGTGTGTCTGTCTGTTGAAATATGGTTTACAAGAAAACAAAGCAATCTAACTCAATGAAATTTGGCACACAGGTCAAACCTTCTTGCAAGCTGCTAGCATATAAAAATTGGCGAAATCGGTTCACGGCCACGCCTTCCGCCCATACTCTATATAAATATACCCAAGTCCATTTTGAAAAAAAGTTGCAGCGATTTTGATGAAACTTGATGATTTAGTGAAGATGAGAACAAAATTAAGATCAGGCTAGGTTTTAAGTTTGCAAGGGCTGTTAAAAGGGCGTGGAACAGCCCTAAATTTTAACTTTAATAACGCCATAGCTCGTAAATCGTGTAAAATATTGTGATGAGATTTGGTACACGAATACAGATCTTATAAATCTTGAATTGTGTATAAAGTGGGCGGAATTGTAAAAGTGGGCGTGTCACTTTTTAGCAATTGAAAATTTGGATTTCGTATATCTCCAAATTGGCACATACGATTTTCATAAAAATTTTAGGTATCATACCACTGAAAGTAGTCATAAATACAAGTTTATTCAATATTCTGAAAAATTTTGTTGAAGGGCGTGGCACAGCCTACAACGTTATAAAAAGAGAATAAAGAACGCAATCACTTTGCAATTTAATATGGCAGATATACTCGCTAAAAGGTGTCTTCTTGGAAAATTTTAGTACAATGGTGCGAGTGGGTGTGGCACCTCCCATATAAGCATAATACGTTTAATGCTATAGATAGTGTGTTATCAGAGTAATCTTCATAAAATTTTGTGTAGAGGTGTCGGTTACTATAAGTTCAATGAAACTTCACAAGATTGCCACAGTGGGCGTGGCACCTCCCTCTTTAAGATAAAGTTGCAAATGCTATTTGAAGTGAACTGTTGGAGCAAGTGATCTGAAATTTGATGTAAATGGTTTACTGGGTATTAGATACATATGAATCAAAAAGCTTTTGAAATAGCAACAGTGGGCGTGGCACCTCCCATACAGTTGAAATACCTTAAGTGGCATAACTATCGAAGTAAATGAGCAATCATACTGAAATTTGGTGTAAGAGGTTTGTTTATGGAAGGCTATTTTTAGATCAAAATCTGACTGGATTGCACCAATGGGTGTGTCACTGCCCTAAATTTTAAGAATAATTACGGCACATATCGCAAACTATACAAGCTATTGTGCTAAAATTTGGTTTGTGCATGTCAAACACGAATATCATTTATTGAAACAAAAGTGGGCGGAATTTTAGAAGTGGGCGCGACATATTTCGAATTTTTCATTTCTATTCTATTTTTCCAACATTTCCCATATTCTTTTGACATTTTGAGTTTTTTCCATCACTTTTCAACATTTTTAAACCTTTTTACATTATTTTGGACTTATTGAACCTCTTCAACATTTTTTTAACATTTATCAAAAAGTACTTTCAATGTAGTGTAGGGTATGTGAGTTTCGGCCTGTCCGGGCCGAAGATAACACCTTTACTAGTTTTGTATTAACTTTTTTTTTCCAATAAATTTTCTTTGCTTGCTAAATTTTTAGGACGTCCATTTATTTTGTTGTCCAACTTTTTCGTTGTCCAGCATTTTTATCGTCCAGTTTTTCATAACATTCAGCTTTGTTGTCAAATTTTTTAGGTAATTAATTTTGCCGTCCACCGATTTGTTGTCCCAAAAATTTTTGCATAACTTTTTTTCCCACTTTTTCGCTACCTATTTTTTTGTAGATCAACCTTTTTTGTGGTACAACTTTTTTGAGTGCATATATATTTGACATCCAATTTTTTTGTCATCAAACATTTCTTATTGTTCAACTTTATTTTCGACCTTTCTCTATCAACTAGCGCAGTAAATTTCAATGAACTCTGAGTTGATGTATGATAAACTTTTATAATCCAGGAAGAAATAATGATTCACCTACTTACATGAAATTATTATGTTCTCCCTTTACTTCTGCTGCACAGCCATCTTGGGCATAGTACAATTTAAGAAACGGAAATTTCATGACCCGTTATACAAATAACGCATACACAGTTATTAATTCATACAACAGACAGAAATGCCGCTGATATGGATTCACTCGTAACACATGGCTGTTTGTAGTCGGTCACCGATTCATATGTTTTTATCCTTTTAACCTTGAATGTCAAGAGAACGACTGAAGTTACGTCAGCATATTTCTTGCAGAAAAGTGTCTGCTCTTTTATACTGCATGTGTTCAGTTGCAATTTCTATTCAATTAATAGAAAGCAAAAACTAAACGTATCATTTTTCATGCTGACAAGTTCTTAGAACTTAATGTTGAAAGCTTATAAATATATTTTTAGAACTTTGACAACACTCGAAATCTTCTATTAAAATCAAGCGACATCACTTTCGGAATAACTTTATCCTTGATGTCGGTTGGCTTTATTCGTCACCTAATAAGAACCTAAATCTTTTTAAGTTCTGTTGGTTCTTGAAGTTCTATCTATTTAGCAGAGCCCTTACTTTTTGCGTGAGAAATTTCCATTTTCCCAATAATATGTTTTTGGAAAACCACGAAATCACTTCCTATTATTGACGTCTTTTTTGTGTATCGAATTTCTTTCACTTCCAATTGAAAGAAATATCCTTTTTCATCTTCGCAATGAATTGTTAACCATAAATTTGAGCCGACATGATTAATGTTCCGTAAGGAGCACATTAAGCATTAATAGCAGCGTGCAGCGTTGTCTCATAAAGCAAAATAACTTTTTCCAACATAATCCTATTGACTGAAGTTTTCTGTTTTCAATCGATTTTGTTTTTTGTCCAATAAAAAAAAGGAGCTCTAAAATATTTCCCAACTCAAGTTCATGACCTATGTATGTATGTTGTTATATTTATTGTAACAATTTCTGTTATCCTAAAACAGGGCTGGACTTAGGG
The DNA here is from genome assembly GCA_963680825.1 of Meiosimyza decipiens. Lineage (NCBI taxonomy): Eukaryota > Metazoa > Arthropoda > Insecta > Diptera > Lauxaniidae > Meiosimyza > Meiosimyza decipiens. The sequence goes on along the minus strand of OY804259.1, from coordinate 89,165,981 downwards.
TCCAGGCCTACTGCGACAGATTATAAAGGGCGTTAAATTTTGGATAGAATTGAAGTATTCTTTTAATTTACTTTTTTTAAATTGTTCTGCGTCATCAATATTTAAAATATTCGCTTTTTAATACGCTGCTATGAAAAATTGTGCGCTATCTCTCGAAAAATTCTTTAAAATTTTATTAAAATTCGAATGAATTTTAGTAGATGATTCTTACTAACAGTGCTGCTTTCACTCTTTACTAATGACCCTATTAAGCTAATTCTGAAGTTATAAGGTTTACACACTGTTACCGAAAACCACCCGTTTTCTATTTATCTCGTTTTGCATCGTGCATTTACATTTATTTATTGCATTTTTGCTGACTCGTTTTGGTTTGACGTTAGGCTGCGTACATGTTTTGTAAAAATTATTACGCAATTTTTATTTCGATATTTTCACTGCTGTTTGTGATGAATTGCTTAACATAAGCATGAAGAATTGAACAATTTCGACACTTGCTTCACAAAAGCAGCAGCCGTTGCAGAGAAAATAGTGTTTTTTTTTACAGAAAACGAGGACTGAGATGTTTTTGTTTGGCTTACATGTATTTTAAGCTGACTTTTTTTTTCCAAGACGAGATAAATGAAAAGCAGACTATGTTTAATGTTACTTATAAATTGATTTAACCGAAAATCGTGCGAGATGCTTGTAAATAAAGCGTCACAGGAACACTTACCGTATGCGTAGAAAATAGTTGTATGCCTGCACTTTGAAAAAGTGTGAATCCGGCCCTGTTACTAGATATCACTGCGTATTGGTATATATTTTATAATAACGATTCAACATCTTAAATCTATATTAGTCAGTGTACCCATGCGATTGACTGGATATATAACATGAAAAATTATGCTATTAGCGTAGAGCTTTCAAGTTAACTTAACGCGCGCTTTGCTGTCGTTTCGGTAGCTTAGTAAAGCAGGCGGCGGAAAGGCGTCGTCGAGGGCTGCAATCATATTCTAAATGTGCAAAATATTTTAACAGCCAACAGCTAGTGCTCAGTATACGGAAATTATGCCACTTGGTATGCGTCTGCGACGATTGGAAGCAGCTTTGCGTTGAAATATGCTGCTGCATTATTTTCATAGCTTCATGGCCTCTTAGATTTGAGTTTTCCCCAATTGAGTTGCTGTAAAATTTATGAGATTGTCAAGGTTAGTGGCACAGCTGGACTGGGGGATATCTAGAAGTAGCGATTTGTAGCGCGTTTTGGAATGAAAAAATGTTGAGTGTTGTTATTGCCGTAATACATAATAAATTTGCTTGTTGACATACCGAAACTTTGTATTCAATAAAATTTTGCATAAATGTGCGAAATTTAGCATTTTCATATTTTGTGTTTGCGTTATTTTGTATCGTAAGCTCGAAGAAGATTAGAAATTCTTTTTATTGATGTTGTTAGCTGTTTTACATATTAGCGGTATAAAGGATTATTTATATAGCATTTTAAGTATTTTATATAAAAACAGAAAAATGTTGTTTACAACTGTAGACACAACACATCAGAGAATGATAAATTTGATATTGTGTTAGGTTAAGCGATATTGCTAGCAATGTTCATTTAATTTTTACCACAGGAACTGCTATTAATTCAAGAAAGAGGTAAGAAAAATCATAAAAGTCGCCTGTGGGTGACTTAAGCTCATTAAGGTATTATTTACTAAGAAGATTTAAAGTTTCTTTTAAAAAGAATAACAAAAAAAAAAAAAATAAAATTTAAGAAGTATATGTTAGAATGGACCTATGGACCCTACCGACACTCCACCACAATCAATATAAATAGAAAGCAAAATATATTTTTGCTGGCTTTGACAAGAATATATACTAGAGCATCATTGCCGTTTCCAGATATATGAACCCATTGGTTCTTTTAAAAATTACCTTCACACTCTGCTATAATTTCACGATTTTCTTTTTTGCTTACTCGAACAATTTCGAATACAAAACTCAATTTTTCTGCATAATTGAGTTATGTGCCTCTTGTGCCATAAAACAGCTGAGCAACCTTTTCTCAATTATGATGATGCTGCCTGGCTGACTGCTAACAAGTCCTAATGCGTATTTCCACTTAGCTAGCAACAACAAAGTTTTTATTGCCTTCTACCTAATTGTTAATGTTTTTGGCTAATAAAACAATGATTTTCTATTTTGCCTTCAATTATGCCAATGTTTGTTGTGTTGTGTTTTATACAGAAACTGAGGATGATGATGTTGGGCCGTCAACGTCGTTATGGGCAGACGTGGAGATGAACAGAGCACAACGGTGTAATAACTTTATTTGTTTGTTTTATGAGCCATAACTCACTTACTCATGCGTTCACATTTCTCAATCTCTCCGTAGAGTCTTTGCTCTTGTTGGCAAGCTATTTTTATGGCCAAGTTCATGAAATACTGAATTCAGTATACACAGTTAACGAAGTTATTATTGCTGTGTCAGTAAATATACCAGGTACACAGAGAGAATAATATTAAACATTGAGTTGTTGACGGAAATATTCAATAGTGCAAATATAGATTTTAACTGCCAGACAACTTTCATGGAGGTCGTACTAATTTGTCCGATGACTACTTAAATCCTATTATAGATACTTTTATTAATAAAGGTTTTAAGTTGTTTTTGACTTTTATTTTTGAAAGCCGTATATAAAAGCTTTTTTGTAAAATTTTCCCCTGCTTGAATTGACCAGGAAATCCTTTAAATAATAACTCGGTTTACACAAACAAAATATTTAGATGGAGAGCACTTAGGACCACTTATAATAAAATCCAAAGGAAAGTATTAAATAATTTTCTGAAATGAAAAAATTCATGAAAGTTATGCACCAATGTTTGGAAATGTTCAAAAATAGATTTTGAAAGCCTTAAAATAAATCTCGATCCTTTTAAGGGCATATCTTAGAGCAATTTTTTGCAAAAAATTGCATTGCACCAACCGATGGGAAAAGGCCAAAAATGGAATGTGGAAATAATAAGAACGATCCTTGACGCTCAAAAAGTGGTGTTTCGGACCCATTTAAAAAAAAAATTTACTGCATCAATCGAAAAAAAAACATTTTCATTCACATTTTCAAAAAACAAAAAAAATTACAATGCTTGCATCATTTTTATATAGGAAGTTCATCGGCCATAGGCGAACTTTAGATGTACGCACTTGGAAATTTTTCTTTTTTTATAGACCATCAAATTTTTATGCAAATTTCAAATACGAAAACTTAAAAAAAAAAATGCTCTGAGCTAACGTATAAGAATTGAAAACTGAGAAAGATCAAGTTAACAATTAGGGTACACGTTAAATTGATCATAAATAGTGCAATTTTAAAAGAACTACTTAATTGAATAAATTTACTATGTAAAAATGTTTTGCTTGTATTCGTCGAAGGTGCTTTATTTGCTGTCGGCTCATTTAAAAATATAACGTTTTCCATTAACATAAATTGACACCTGAAGCCTCGATATGGCGCCACAGAAACACAAGACATCTCTTATGTCTACATTGATGGGTAGTCATCTTTAATTAGCACAGGACTTTTTCAACGGAAACGAGCAATATGTGTGTGTGTATGTGAGAGTGTGCATGTAATTATATATTCTCATATATAACACTGGCATTCTATCTACTTAAGTGTTGGCAAATAATTAATGAGAAGCGAGGGAAAAAAATAAAATAAGCAGAAAAATGTTGAACACACCAAAGTATCGGCGAGCTGTTGACTCTAAGATACAGCATCTGCTATCATGCCTGTCTGCCTGCCTGCCAATCCACCGACGATAAGCGAAGGTTGACTATATGACGAGCAGACACTTCCAACACCAACTGAACACCATAATAAATATTTTGTCCAGTCAACTGGAATGATGTTTAATAATGATGATGGCATCTCTCTTTCGCCTAGAGCTTATCGTTCCGTACCTTATTTATTCATTCTTATGTATATTCGTCGTCCCCGTCCGGTAACGAAATTCAATTAATATTTTAATATCCTTCGTCGAATGAAGCTTGTAAATGCCTACAAACGTATGCCGGTTTATTAATATGTTTCTGTGGTGTGTGTGTGTGTGTGTACGTAACATGTCAGTGAGAAAGAAAGGAAAGTATGAAATGGGTAGTCAAGTTTGAAATTAGTTCTCGATATTATAAAGCTAACTTTTGTTTGGCGATAATTGTGGGAAGGCATAAAATATTTACGAAAATGCACACAACTCTAACGCTCACATCCACAAATAAGGCTTCTTATAAAAATAGCAGAGTTATCAACGGAACACATGAATAAAATTGTGAAACTTCAACATTGATGCTTTGTCCACAATGGGCTGATGAAATCATGACGAATATGACCGCTGCTAAGAAATCTACTAACGTTCGTTTTCATTTAAAACATAAACTTTTACTGGTACAGAATTATGATTTTCATGTTTTTATTATGACTTCTTTAAAAATTTTTTTGGCTCCTTGTTATTTTCTTTATGACCACCAGGGGATAAATTTATAAGTTCTATAAAACAGGACTATTTTTCGCGACTTATGTTTTAATCTACATTTAAAAGTGTTCCATTTCGTTCTACAAGCTGTCTTCAATCCTCTTACATTTTTTTTGACTCCAAATATCTCGAAGTTGGAAGACATTGATCTTTAGCCAAATAAAAAGCAGCAGAGTTTTGGGCATTGGGTCATTCAAATTAAACACACACTTTTCGCCACAGAAAACATACCACTGTGCATACGTAATACGTGAGCTTAGGGGATGTTTGCTTTATAATTTACGAGTTAATAAATTTTGCATAGCAGTTGAACTAAGGGAAAACCTGTGCGGCGTCAGCATTGATTTTTTTTTAACTTATAGCCATTGGTTTTGGACTCATCAGTTTCGTCATCAACAGCAGTTGTTGCAGCTGTGTTCATTTTATTTATGTGCGAAACATTACATTTAAGCAACCGGAAACGGAAATGCACTTGTAGACAGCAAACTCTGCTATTTGCTGTAATGAACATAACATGTTCAGGCACCCTGTGTCATTATTAAAGAGAGATTTTATTGTTTCCGCCCACATGTTGCTTAATAGCATTAACCACAAAGTTTTAATTGAAATGCTGCTGATTTTGTGTGTCATGTGGTCGTAGAGACTTTTAAGCATTTTGCCATCAGAGTCCATATAATGCGGTCAGGTTTTTTTCCACGAAATTGCAGAAAATCTGCTTTTTAAGCAAATTTATAATAAAATTAATAAAAAAACTTCTACATTATTGTGTCACTAACCATGAAATTTTCAATATTAAATAACTTTACTTGAAGAGTTTATCTGATTTGTCATCTGTTGTTTGCCTATATTTAGCCCTTTAATTTCTGGTTGGACCTTTGTCAAAATGTCATACATCACAAGAAACTTTAACATATCATCCGTTTAGATTTGAAGAACATAAGGACGCACAAATGACATTTGCACTCAACTGCTCAAGGGCGCGGCATGTTGGGCTTAACAATCACAAAATTTGAAAGTTTTGTCGAACGCAAATGCGTAGACCTAAGGATATTTGTTTGCTACTCTCTATTTCCTTTTGTTGACATTTCGGTAAGGGCTCGTGTGAAAGTAGTAGTGACACCACCCATCTGCACTCAACATTATCCTATGAGTATGACAAATTGCGGTCGAAAAAAAGCAACATAAAATAAGAAAAAATGAGAGAAGAAGATAAGACACCTAAACACCACCATTAAGAGTTTGGGGCAGTCAACATTTGGTATTGAATTGGGCTTGCAACTCTGTCAGTCGGTATAATTTATTGCCGCAGAACAAAGGATTTGTGAGCGCGCGCACACACAAAGATTTGAATATCTTTTTTGGGGCGTTTTGAAGCGGACCATATTTAGTATTTTCGGAAGCTTAGTCAATTTCTGAAGAAATGTGTTTTTGCGAAGTATTTTGTGCAAATTATTTGGTCATAATAATAAGGTGATAAGATTTTTTGAATCTGAGCAAAGTTTCCTTTCGCTTTGTTGATTCTAGCAAGGATGTACTCGCTATGTTCAATTAAGTAAAGTTATCCATCTTTTGATATTGATCTAAATGCCTATATCTTCCCAAAAGGACCAAAATTTTGATTGCATGTCGATCTGTGGATAACGAGACGAGAACGAGAACGCTGATATTATTTTGTCGTCACATATCTTACCCTGACTGAAAAAAGAGAAAAAAAAGACACATTGATTTCAGGTCGGGTATTGTATTTACTTATAAGTCAAGCTGCCCTTAAGTAGTCTTGCTAAAATATAAGTTGCTTTTTTTAACCCAAATTTGAAACTCTATGCACGGGTTCAGTTAAAGGCCATTCTTCTCAGCCCTACTGTTAGTCATATACTCGGAAATCTGCTACACAAAAAGCACCTTAATGGACGTTTGTTGGACACACCTTTTAATGAACAAATTTGAGTAACTAAGTGAGTGATTTTTCGTCCTGCTGTGCATGAGACTGTTCTATTTTTGTGATTTTTCCAAATTTCTTTCTATTTATTTTTGTTTTTTTTTCCTTTTTCTTGTTTGTTTATGTTTTGGTTTGTCATTCCATTTTACTTTCTTTACTTTTGCATTTCCCCAAAAGGCGCAGTGGTGTTGTTTTGTTCATACTTTTTTTTCCATATCTTCCATATCTCACCAAACAAAAGGATCCTTTAGATTCTTAGATTCTTTTGTGCTGTTGTTTCGTTTTGCTACCATTAATTTATTAGCAAACCAAATGAGGATGTCGCGTTGCTTATTTTTTTCATATTATTTTTGTTGTTATTCCTTAGATTAAACATACACATATGTTGTTTTTGTTGCTGTTTGTATAATTTAGTAGTAGTGTTTTTGACAACTATTGTTATAATTGGTAGTATGTGTTAGTGTCAGACGCACACATGTTTGCAATTAAGTGAAGAGCCACCATTTCCATTGCCAGTAGAATTGCCTGTTATTATGTTTTTATTCAATTTGAGTTATTTATGGCTTTCGTTCTGTCGATTAAGTTCAATGAGACAGTCGCTAGGACGATTAACCTTCCACCTTTAACTCGCATACATTTAAATAATTCATTATTAAAGACGTCGGTTGTTTATTGTTGTTTTCAAAATAGAATAGTGGATGGTTGTTTTCTTTCTATAAATCAAGTGAAATATGGGTTGGTTGAGAAATTTGTCCTTGAAAAATAATGTAAAAAATTAGCTTCGACATGCATATTTATTTTTTTAGTTTTCTAGGCAAGTCAAAAATTTTAACCGAAGGAAATAAACAAAAACGGACTAATTTTTGTGCGTAATGACTTTGCTTTCTAAAATATCGATGCAAGTTGTACAAAATTGGTCTTATGGCAATTTCTTTAAAATAATTCACTTTGGAAAAAATGATGCAACAAATTATCATTACCAAGATGGCTCTAAGAAATTCATTAAGACTATGCAGCAATGTTTCCGTGTAAGATATCGCTCCAATTTTGCAGAATATACTTGAAAATGTAGAAACAAGCTGAATCTATGCTCAGAATGTACGTTTCAACAAATGAGCAAGGTAAAAAAATCTATTTCAAATGAAAGGCAAGCATCGAAAAGTGATTTATATTCTTGTTTTTGGCGTAAAGGTCGAATTTCATGGTCATAGCCATTTTTTTACATCCTTCGCTCTTGACTTCAAAAACTAAATAAGTGTCAATATTGGGTATGGTTAACGTGAGCGGCTGCTTTCTTATTTTGGGAGTGCAGTGTCTCATTTTGGCCCGTTATGCTGCGTAGTTTGGAGTACAGCAAATAGCAATTCTTTGTACAGATTTTAACTTCTTTGTTCTACTTAAAAGATAACAAAATGTGCTATTTATCTGTTTCAGAAAATGCGACATTTCATTACAACACAATACAAATTTTCCTTGGTTCAATTATGTGGTTCTCGTTCAACCTTCAGTTCGGAAGCTTGGCCGCGTCAAAAACGCTGACTTGGCAAGCCTGATATCTACGTACGCACTACAAGGGGTGAAAAAAAGTTTTGTAGTTCCCAAAAATTACTGTTGGTCACGTCAGATTACACAAGATTCTTAATTATTCTCTCAAATTCTTCTCGGGATTATTGATATCCAAGGCTTACCTACATTTAAACTCTATGGACTGCATAGATTTATAGGTAAACAGCAATACCGCACCTGAAATTTAGTTAATTCTTTTCGCTGTGGAGTAAAAAAAAGAGGTTGTCATATAAAAATAGTCACATTAATCAAAACAATTATTTCTCTCTTGACCACTAGAGCTCTTGTCCGAAATATTTCCTTTATATGACGCACAGAAAAAAATATTTGGAGCTGTCGATTGATTTTCAACATGTCGTATGTATGTATGTACATTAGAGTGGTTGCAATGACATGAAATGATCGATTAGTACACAAACACTATAATATTACTAAATATCGAAATATTAAAGTTTTAAAAACTCTCAAAATTAACATTTCACTCAAAAAAACGAGCGTGCTTGAATAACAAGTCGTCTGATGGGAATTTGTATGCGTTTTGCTTTTGTCTTTCTCATGGCAATGCAATGGAATGTTTATGGAAATGAAACAAGAGAATATTTAAATTTTACTCTTTCACTTTCATTATCAATTTGGCAATTTACATAAAGTTGTAGTTACAGCTTTGCTCATATCCTAAGTAAGATAATCAGGATTCAATCTTTTGGGACTATTTTTTAGATTTTCATAAAAATACATCTTTTGAAATGCTATACCATGAAAACCTTTTAGACAAAACTGTTACAGGACTTGCTACAGAAATAATTGGTGACATAAACAGCAATTATACAAAAATTGGGCGGAATTAGACCACTGTGTGTGCTAATTGCAACAAACGCAAGCATTTTGAAATTATTTGACAAGAAAGAAACAAAAAAAGTATAAGAGAAAACTGAGGGGAGTAAAAAAGTGGGCGTAGTGTAACCCATACAAGAATGTGTTGAAACGATTCGCTAAGAAAACTAAGCAAATTCTTCAAAACTTGGTATGAAAATGTCTAATGAGAAAAATCAGTATTAGACAGAAATTGGGCGTTATTGCTCAAGAAGAAGACGTGAAAACTTCCATAAAATTAAAAATTTACTAACGCCATGCCAATAAAACTTTTGTAGCATTATACAAATTGCTAATACGGCACTTCCCAAGCGAGTTTTCGGATGACGCTCTGGGAGATTACTTGTCTTTACCACTTACTGTACAAGCCATGTTGCAACAAAATGTTTAGTGTTGATATCTTAACCATGTGTAACCACCCAAAATACTTTATTGTGCAGGTGACGCAAGATAATTTACAGTGAAATGGCTCACTTTAAAAGAAAAGCACAAAATGTATAAATTATGACTAAAAAACACATTTACACGTGTCAACGTTGATTTTTTTGCTTGTTTGTTTGCTGTAAAGCAACTTAAAATCTTGGCATTACTTCCAGACAATTTCATTCAAGATCTGAACATCGAATTCTTGAATGTCATCTCACGCACACAAATCCACATATCCTGTCGCACCGAAACGCCACCAAGAATATTATAACTGTTGAATTGAATTACATGCATGACACGCACGCTACAAAAACAACACTAGTAAAAAAGAACAACACAATGTTATCGAAACTACAAAGGATGCTTAAACAAGAATCCCTAAAAATAATAAATAAACAAGAAACCATTTATACGACAGTCTGGAAGCGTTGAACATTTTCGCTTTATTTAACCATTAATGGAAAACGTGGCACACGCCCACAGATCATATGTTGCTGCCACAATAGATTAAATTAAATGTATGAAAGCAAAAAAAAAGGCAAGACTTTACGCTAAAAGGGCGCATATGATGATCATAAAAGTTAACTACAAAAAAATATGTGGGAAAAAACTGAGTAAAAACATTTCAGAGGAAAACAGTGCTGCAAATGATAAAGAAAACAATATATAATGCCATTTTTTCAGTCAATGCAAAATATTGGCAGCGCAGGCAACAGTTAGTGACTATGCTGCTCAAACATTACATTTACCACTTATTCCTGCCCAACTTGATTTCTTCTTGAGCACGTGACACCATTTGTTAAAATGTGAAACTGCGTACAATTTTTGCTGTAGGCCAATATTGTCAGCGGTTTTTGTTGTCGTTTTCGGCTATGTTACTGTGGGCACATCAGTTTCATTAGCACACAAATTTTCTTAGAAAATATGGCTTTGCAGTTTTTTCTAAATCTGTTTCATTGAAAAATGCTTCAAAAATCGAAACAAGTTGAAAATATCAAAAAAAATGTTGAAAATTCGAAAATTATTGAAGATATGGCGAAATGTTCATAAAGTCGAATTATGTCAAAAATGTCAAAAAATCTTGAAGAATTCGAAATGTTTCGAAAAGTTTTGAAAATATTTGGAAAATCAGTTCTAGAGCTTGTCGTAAGTACCAAGTACTTATAGCAACATTTTTTGCCATTAATTTTCAGGCGTCGGTGTGAAAGAATCGAAGTACTCTACGAAAAATTTTGGGAGTCGATATGTAAGACGAAAAATGCTATAAAAATCAAATATATGGAATAGTAGCAAAAAATCGATATCAGGAAGTTCATATTACCAATTGACCTTTCGTACTTGCCAGCTAATATATTTATACATTGAAAATAAGAAATCCTCAAAAGGTTAATTTAAATTTTAGACACTTTCAATCCACTGTGCAACGGAAAAGCTACTCGAAAGCTCACAAAAAAAAACACACAGCAGTTAAGAGAAGGCAAAATCATTTTAGGGAAATGTTTATGCTACAAAATACATAAATTTAAATAGACTTTGCGCTGATGGTGCACCTTTTTAGTGGTGCTATTGGCTGACTGCTGCTGCTGTTATATGACCTTGACTACAACGACAACAGCAAAAAACACTCACAACACTTGAACATTGAAGCCTGAAGCTTAAACGCGTTCAAGCAAAAGTGTAAATGTGAACAGCAGCAGTTGACAAAAATTGTGGGAGTGCATTTGTTGTAATATGATTGTTGTTGCTACTGCTATTGCTACCTATTGAATTTTCATGTGCTATCAAATGTTGCTGCTTCACTGAGCGCCAAAAATGGTGCACGAAACGGGGCCAAGGTTTGCAGCTTTTACGTAGCTTGTACTATGTGGGCACTTTCTATTGCTGGATGATTTTCATTGATTTTTGCTGCTTTCTGGCACTGTCGATGCTGGTGCTGTTTTTGTTATCTCTTAATATGCATAGTAATTAAAAATGTATAAATTATTTGACTGAAACTCTCTGATGTTTGGCAGTGATATTCGCGTGATTTTAATTAGAATTGAATTAAGTGTCACTCAAACGCGATATGTTGTTAAATGGACAACATGGTTATATTTGGAAATTCAAAAATTAAATTCAAAATAAATTGAGAAATTATGCTGGAAAATGATGTAATAATTTAGAGATTATCAAAAATGAAATTAAAAGTTACTCATACGTCATGTTGTTCACATATGGTACGGCTATAAAAATCAAATGTTTGCATATGAGATAAAATACCCCATTTAAAAATTCTATTGCATTGCATTGCCCTTTGCCATATTTTGTTCCCTTATATTAAATTACAAAGATTACTTAACTAAATTCATTCAAAAAAAGCATAGTCCGAAAAAAAATCTCAAATAATTACATACAATAAAATAAATAATAGAAGAAAAAAATCTTACTCATATTCCATAAAGTAACTCCCACGCGGTGCTAAAAGAACACATCCATATACGAAAGCAAACTTTGAGAACACACTGCTTTTGACTTCAGAAGTTTGGTGTTATTTTGGAAATTTATTGAATACGAATCTTTACACCAAAAACAGACGTAATTCAAAACTGAACGATGTCGATAAAAAAATGTCAAAACAAAAAAATAGAGCATTAGCGTTTGATACCCAACTGGAAATGCAGAAAAAATTTAGCCACTTACATATATTTACTCTGACATGATTTTTAGGAAACATCATAGCAACTGCCTGAAAGTAGGCAGTACTGAACCCTATAGCTGCAGCATGTTATCTTCCATAAAATTTAAAGTTATTTTACATTACATACTTTCAGGCGTCCACTGCTGCTTAAGGTTTTGACACACATTACTTGAAGTCTTCACAGAAATTTCCCTGATAGCGACATGGAATTCCTACAGTGTTTTCGTATAAAAATAAAGCCACTAAAACCGTGCCGCATGGAACGGACACAGCTTGCAGCGCAATTGATTTTTTATGTTATTTTTATGCCTTCTAGCAACTGGGGCTACCAAAAAATTGTGGGCATTTATCATCTCAGAAAACCAAAAATCGAAATCCAGCCGAATATCAAGTGTGAGATTCACTGAAATTTTTTACATGCGCTGTTGCTCTGCTACAATTGGGTTACTTTTTTTCTTTTCATTTGCTTACTTACAGTAACAATTTTTTTTGGCAAAACTTGTGTGTTTTGGTTTACTTCCTTTTTGTTTTTATTTTTCCATTGAGTTATTTTCGAAAATTGATGGTTATTGAATTTTAATAAAAAATCGTAAAATTTTAACAAAACCAAAATGAAGGCGGCACTGATTGCGTTTGGAATGAAGTAAGGTGAGATGAATGAGAGGGAACTTGTAGAAACTTACGACTTCGCTTTTATTTGGCTTTGTTTTTAGAACAATTACGAATATGTGTGTGTTTCATTGTCAGAACAAAAAATGTCAATGTCATTGTAGCTTTTTAAAGAAAACGAAATATATTGATTTATTTATTTTTACAAAAAAATTACATCATATGTTTGCTTTTTAGTACAAAAAAAGTTTCGTTGATAGTAGCTCAGAAAATTTCGTACTTGCCACTTTTTAAAAGTAACTTGAAAATAATAATAAAAGAGTTAAGCTACTGCAGTTGTTGGCCTTCTTAGCTACTATGCCTGAAGCTTTGAATCAAGTTAAAGCTAATTAAAAATATATGATAAAAGTCAAAAAATAGACCAAAATAGAGTCAGAAACAGGTAGCCGGTCAGAGTGAAAAAAAAAATCTTATAAACTGATTTTTTCAGCTTAACGTCCAATTGAGAATGGCGAACAATTATTTTTACACTCTTCAAATATTTGTTCTTCGACATCAAATTTCTTCTTAGTTCTCTTAACTTAATAACACACCATTTATTTAAATTAAAAGTGAGTATATAAAAATAAAATTCAAGTACTATAATGTATTCATGACTAATATAAATTTGCTTAAAATACATAACTCAAATATTCCAGAAACTGCTTATCTACATATTCAGGCTGCCAAAGAATAAAAGTTTTAACCACCAAAATGTGCATTAAAACATCCACATAGTTAGCGTAGTGCATTAAATATTTGACTATTAAAGTTTAGGTAAAAAGTTTCAGCATAAAATGAATTTCCAAATTGTAAGCGCTATCTTTACTTTACTATGTATACATATAATATTACTGTAAGATAAAAGTTTACCCTAGCACTGATATTAAGCAGGAAACTTTTATGGAAAAACAGGTCGTAAAGTAAAAAATCATACACCAATTCAAAAAAGAGCAAGACTTTATATCTTGTGAGCAGCACCAATATATGTATATGACTCTAAAGATGTCTGATTTAGTACAAAATATGCTGCTCAGACATCATGATGACAAATAAAGGTTATTATAATTTTAGTTTTAGTTTGAAACAAAAATAAAAATAAACTCTGATATTCAAAAAAATTTTACAAAATCTTCCACTGTAGTTAGGCTAAGGACATTATAAATAAATTTTAGCCTCAACAATTCAGTGAAAATATACTCAGTATGTCAACTTTAAATGACGTTTGTAACTGATTTTCTCGTGTAACTTAAGAAGATTTTAAAATTTTATTTTATTGCTTTCTATTGAAAATGACAGAGAACAGCAAAACGTTGTCTAAGATATAAAATCGTTTACAAAATGAACACAACAGCACGCACACATTATTCCGCATTTGAAACAGCAAGTGCATTGCATTAAAATTCTGTAAAAGTTTAGCAAGAAAACTGAGAGAAATATTTTCTTATGAGAAATTGAATTGAAAGTGATGGAAAAATCTAAAGCTAAAGTGAGGATAAGACTCACGCAGGAATGCGCACCAGCGCACGAACGCACAAATACATTGACATTGTAGCAGCGTACAAAGCAACTGTGAATTGACAGTGACAAAGTGATCATAGGGCGCCATATGTGCGGGGCCTTGTCGCTGCTGATTGCTAAAAATTTCATTGGTCTTGGTTATTTTCTGATGAATGGTTTTTATGTTTTTTTTTCTTTTGATTTTAAAATACTACACGAGCGCATTCAGGCGAGAAGAAATCTGATTCAAAATAATGATACATAATATGAGGACGCAATGCATTCAAGTTTTTTTTGAGTCACTGCATCTTCTTTGATTTTTGCAAGAAAAACTTGCTTTAAATTGTTGGTTGCCATCATAAATATTAAAAACAAGAAAAGTTGCTGAGTTTACATTCTTGGGTGATTCTGAGGCACTAATTTCGAAAAATTGTCTAATTAAGACCGACTACTGAACCTGTTAGAAAAATAAAAATAAGATTTTCTTGTGGAAAGTTTCATATTGATATAGAAAAATAAATCTTAATTCCTATCATTTTACCCACAAAAAGCAATTGTCGTCTGACGTATTTCTCATTTCTTTAACAAAAGTTGAAGAAAGAAACTTACCATAAGTAAAAACTCATGTCAGGCAGGCTCATATCAACTTATCAAAGCTAAAAGCAACTTAACTCAATTTCACTCAACTTTTCTTGTTAAGCCTTGCACTCCGTTTAGTCCGTCATTTTGCAAATATTTTCTTATTTTTCAACTCTTCCGAAGTGACACTGCAAAGTACACAATACAACGATTGCATTTCATACAATGGAATAAATAGCAACAGTTGATTTTAAAATTTAAATATAGAAATCAACGCAGCAATACAGAAAATATTGCGCATATTTGTACACATTCTTTTTGGACTTAGTCTTTAGTTAAATATTTGGAACAGTAAAGAAACAGCAGAATTGTCAGATTTTTGTGTGAATATTTATGGTTCTTGAAAATGAAAATTATCAACTACTACTCTGTTTTAGATTTTTGCAAAATATTTGAAGTAAAATTTATCATTTGGAGTATCAAAATTTTGCAAAAAAAAGTGTTATAGGGCCATTTATTAAACAAAACACGTAAAATATTTTGTGAAAGTTTGCCTAAAGTTTTAATAACAGCGTTGCCAAAATTATTCCACAGTGCAAGTTCAAGAAAGTAGACAGATGCAGAAAGTGCATATGCAAGTGTGGAAGTGTCAGTTAGTGTAAAGACTTGAGTTACCAGCTGTATACAAATATTAAAAAATACGTTCCTCATACAGCAGCAACGAGAGAAAAATTTAGAATTGAGCACCCTACACACTACTTATTATGACATGTGAACCTTTGACGTTTATTATTTTATGATTAAGGAAAACCTTTAAACTTAAAAGTTGACTGCTTCTGAAATACACTCAAAAAAGAAAAATTTTAATTCGCTTAACATCAATTCAAAAAACAAAAATTTGCTTTAAAAGGGATTCAAGATATTAATTTTATTTTGTATTTATTTATCATAATTCATCATTTAATACTTAATTTCATTTGACATTTAACTTGTAAATAACCGTGCTGTTTCTTATTTATAAATTAGGGTGGTCCAGATCTGAATTGTCATTTAGATAAATAAAATTCAATGGTTCATTGTGAGTAAAAATGTGTATTGAAGGAGGAGTCTATCTTAATCGCACTATGAGCTACAGGGTGCTCACCGAAGTTTCTTCGTTCCTCAAGAGCAGTTCAAATATTATCTCATAACTTTCTAAATAAGAGAGAGAATTAAATGATATTAGAGAATTAAAGTACATACATATTTTCAAATATGTATCATTATTGATAGCCGTGTTTTTAGTTTAGAATTATCGCTTGTTAAAATCGAAAATTTATTTTATTTTGGGAAAGTCGTTACTTCAGTGATTTTAACTTTGCAACCCTGTTTGTAACGCCTTGACGCAAAGCTAGTTGAGCATGCTTTTAATAATTTAGTTTTTAAAACAACAAATTTATGCTTAATAGGAGAATTGTATATTCTTTTATGTATTTTTTAATTTGAAATATCCTTTGATCTTAGGATTTAGTTTTTGCGAAACCTCACACAAAAATTGTCATTTGATTTTTCGTTGCTGCTTAAACTGCTTTTGGAGTTCTGTGTTGTTATTGTTGTTGTAGTACAACTCACTTGTACTGTAGGTATTTGGCTTCGAAGTTCTAAGTAAGTCTAAGTAAATATTCTTTTTGTAAATACAATTTCATGACTAAACCTAAAATTAGACATGTAAAAGCAAAATAATATCCGACTTAGCATGGAATTCTCCATTTATATGCGTATGTTGGGATTTCTTTATTTATTGTTTTTTTCATTGTTACATAATATTTTGTTTCTTAATTAAGTTCTTGATATACTTTATCGAGTGTTGCTTTGGTTTTATTTTAATATTTGAATATTTTTGTTTCTTCTTAGACCAACTTTTTTCAGAGATCTTAAACGATTTTAATAGAAGATTATTTTTTTGGGTGTTTTTCTAACAGCCCAATGCTTATGTTGGTGTTAAAGTATACGTACATTATTATATTCTACTTTTGCACTTCTTACTTTATATTCTTAAGTAAGGAGTGTTACAAGCTTATTGAGAAACTTAACATATCCTTGTCATAGTGCACATCTTGTGAAATGCATGCTAATATGTAGTGATCATCAGCCCATTTAGTTGGAAACTATAAAGTTAAAAGAATGCGCTAACAAATTTAAGTGGCGTAAGTAAAATATCTTAAAATTATCAATACCTGCATAGCTTTTAAAGTTCAATTGTAAAAAAATGCACTCTCAATTTAACATGCACGATGTTGGCATACAAAAAGTTATTTGGAATTTGTAACCCAACATTTCAGTTTTCTTTTTATTTTTCATTCCCCACATTCTAACATACTCACACATATAGTGAGAGAGATAATATGAAATACTCTTAAGCCAATTTTAGCTTTGATGTCGTTTTTGGTGTCAATTTTCTTTGTATATTGAATTACTCGAACAATTGACATGGCCCACTGGGTAACATCCGCAGGAAAACAGCAGTAACAGAAACTTAAGTGTTGCTTCTTGTTTGTATGTGCGCTTATTGAAGTTCCCCGTTATATGTTTTGCACTAAATGGTTTTTTTTTTTAAAGTTTTCTATTTCAATGAAAACAATAGAATGAGTCTAAAATAATAAGTAACTTGATAAAAAACAAAGCTCACTGTTGGGTTGAATATATAAATGCTGTGTTACGCTTGCAGGCAAAAGATTATCCTTTCAGAAAATAGAGAAAGAAAAAAAACTAACACCATGACATCATTACCATGGGTATATGTATATTTGGCCCTACGGTGATACAACGTGGTGCATCGATTTCAGGTTCAAACCTTTTAGTGTTTTAAATTTTTAACGTTTATGCGATAGCGATTTAGATCCGATTTTTTCTTGTTTTTGGTTATATAAAACTTTTAGGCTTCCGTTGTGATGTTAGGGATACTAAGATTTATTTCTAGATGCAAATTAAGTATTTATCTCAATTTTTTATTTTATATTTTATAGTAACAGAAAACATCGCATAAATGTGTTTTTCACTAATGAAAGAAACACATTTTCCTACTCAGAGCGTATCACAGTTCTGCTAAGCATTGAACTGCAGGCAGCTAAGGGTTAACGAATAAATATCAAAAGCCAAAGCACAGTACCTTAGAGTTTTAATTTTTTGTTGTGTTTTGCTGCTTCTTATCGATTTTCAAGTTTCATTTCCATTATTTTCTTATGTTTTTGCTCAGGAAATCTTCATCCTTTAAAATTACAAAAAAATATCATATCCAAGTATACAGTAATTCCATACAGAAGCAGTTCTTTGGCAATCAATAGCTTAGTTTTGTTGTATTTATTGAAACATTGCCTGCTGAAATTGTTTTTGCTTTTGTATTTGTCGCAATGTAATGTGCGTGCTCTTGAGTTTCGACAAAAAAAAAATCTTTCCGCATGAATTATTTTAAAAGATAAACGTTTTCTTTATATTTTGTTTTCAATTTATCATTTATTTTTTTATATTTTTTTAAATATTCAAAGAAAAAAGCACCAGAAAAAGTATAAGAAAGAGAAGGCACATAAGCAACGGAATTCCCCAAACAAATCTAAAATCCATGCTTCCAAATGGCAAACACGTGCCCTGATAGTAGCAAAATGAAATGTTTTCTTAAAATTATATAGATTAGGGTGTACTTATATCGATTACTACAACTTTTGCTGAATGCTTTTGATTAATTTAATGGCATTTATATTAAAGTAATTGAAATTACGTTGCGCCACCAAATTATGAGATTTGAGATTTTTTTGCTTAGCAAAATTTTGTGAATTTTTGTTTTATTATATAAATTTTCGTTAAAATATTTGGCTGCCACCCTTTAAATCATATGTGTGCGTCGTAGTACGTGCGCATGAATCAGAATTCGAAAGCCGCTTAAAAGTTTGTGCCAAACATCCAAGAAGCATCTTTTTCATTTATGATTTATGGTTCGATGATAAGCGCTGATAACAACACATTTTGGGGCTTATTTGCTTTATTATAAGTTTGGCATTTTGATGTTGCAAACTTTAAAGGAGACACTTTGAAAATTTGTTGTTGTGGTAGAATTTTTACATACAAATACATGAGCTAGTTGTAAACCCAAATCGAATGTTTAGATATTTGTAACATATTGGCAATTTAAGCAATCTGTTCATATCAGCGAAGCAAAATAAATATCCCCCTAACATAAAATTTTCATAGTTGCAATAACTTAGTTACAAAACTCTTAAAAAGTACAAGAAATATTATATGAGAAGTTTATATTTTCAAACGAATAAAATCTGTGCAAGTTTCTTGCAGATTGTTTGCAGGAGGAAATTAATACATTACAGCAATGAGACGTATGGCTTAATTTTTTCAAATTGGTTCATATTAAGCCTTATTGTATTTGAATTGAAAAATTTATGAACGCAAAGTTAGATTTTTCATTGCAATCTCGATATTTGATGTTTCCCTGTTTTCCCTGGCATGAAAGTGCTGCACAAGTTAACTTCTTTTGTAGTTGCTACGGCCGTACCAAAGTGTGTTAATGCAACAATTCAAGATCAAAAACCTCTAAAAATTTGTGGCTGAATAGTGTTTCTCAGATAAATTTAAATAACCTTAAAAAAATGTGATATAGTGGAAATGTTAAGAAATGTTACGACGTGAGTGGAATTATTAGTTACGCATACGACTTGTTGTTCCAATGTTTATTCAAGTATAAATTAGCGAATGCTTTTGCGACGAAGGACATTCGGAAACATAATTGCAAAATTTCATTATTTTAATATTAAAAACTAACATCGGTGGATACTGATGCATTAAAGAACACTCTGAGAAGCAAACGTTAAGTAAAGACAAAGTCAACACCGAAAAGAAGCCAAAAAATGTTAATTTCGTCGATATTCACACCTTAAATCTTTTACGATGCACAAACATTTTAATGTTCTTTTCTTGTAACAAACATTAATATCCTTAAAAACATAAACAAAAAATTTTGACTATAACTAAAAAATTGGAGCAAAACACATCATCATCATCATCGCAGGAAGTTGCAAACAAACAACTCGTGCAAAAAACACCTTGCGGTGCTGTTAATAATTTATACCAACAGCACACAAGAATTTCAAGTTTTATGAAATTATTTTTTATGCTACAATTTTTTCGTAGGTTCCCAAAAGTATGTGATTACATGGGCACTGCATGGCCAATTGTTGTTGCAAGCTTAATGCAGAAACACCAGCAACGGAAGTTTGGGAATGTTGCAAAAATAAACAAAATAACAGTTAAACAGATCGACATACATTTAAACTGATGCAAAATTCAAACCGTTGGTAACCTTATAATACCTTGCAACATACACATTGTAATGCAATGCAATTTTATTCTGCTATGATTTTGTTGCTGCTGCTGCTCCCAGCAGGAAGCGGATGTTGAACAGCAACAAAATTGTATGCTCGAATCACTAATTTTGCTCGAAGTAAAACACATACAGACACACAAACGAACTCAATTTATATATTACGCCCAAAATTTCAATGTTTTTATTTTCTGTTGCTATAGCACAGAGGCGTAGGCAAAGCTGTCAACGCGTTGTTGTTTGCATTAAAAATTGCTGCTGTGAAAAATTGCTTTTTTTCTCACAGATATCGCTTTGTTGTTACATTTTTCGAAAGGAAATTTATTAGATTTGTTTTGTTTTTTTTTTTTTTTTGTCTCTTTAGTATTGCACTTTTCTGCTGAAGTTTCATGAGGTAAAATGTGATGAATTTACATTGCCTCATGTTATATTAAACATTATGTCATTATGCATAGCTGCTAGCATGACGCTTTAGTAGCTGCCTAAGTGGAAAAACATTTTGATGACTAAATCACGGAGTCTTCCAAATTTTTGTTTCTCAAAACCATTTGACTATTGCCGCAAAAATTGCAATCATATGGCAGTATTCGGTTTTTTTTAGAAGACTATTAGGGGTTCACTATCATAACATTTATTAATAAATGAGTCGATTATTTATGAAATGAATTGAGTCACTTTTTTTCCAATGAATTTTAATCACAAAAATTGATAATAAGTTGATATGTTTATTCATCCTTTGCTTATGAAAGGACTCATGTCTGGTTTTTTCAGTTCTATGGTCAAAAAGCAACAAATAATTTAATGAGCGATAATAATTTTTTTTTTAATAAATAATCGATTTTAGCTATAAATTGTGTACTATTAAATTTTCTGCACCAAATTCTACAACTAGCATTTCCTGTCGGGATATTTTCCTGTTAGTGGTTATGATACCTATAGTAAGTCGTTACCTTCTGTAATACAAAATATGATTTATTTATGCAACATTTTATTGTCTACACATAACAAAATTTGCTTAAAAAGAAGAGAAAATTTAATGAATCGATTTGCTTGGTGTTTTCATTTAAGTGCGTTTATTTATTACAAGACCTTTTCGAATAATAAATCCAACCAACGAAAATGTTCTTCCATCAAATTTGTGCAAAATGATAAATTACAAAGTGATGTTATATGGTAATATATGTTATTGTTGTAATTTTTCGACCGCAATAAAATTTATGCTCTTGTTTTCATATCACTCCTGTTGGTAGTAGATATTTTTATGTTTTTCCCATAAATTGACAATTACTGTTAAATTTCTTTATATATATTTACGCCAAGCAATAAAACTTGCTTACATTTTCCCCAGAGAGTAACAATCACACTTTGTATTACATGCAACAAATTTAGCAAAATTTTTGTTTGGGGAACAGCAGGATCTCTCTGCAAATGAATTTGTGAGATATAGTTTTTAGTGTGCGCGGCAATATTTTATGAAGCTATGTTTGTTGTGTTCTAGGACTCGTTAGCTCCGCATGAAACTTAAGAAAGCATATTTTCTTTAGTAAATTTCCTGTTGATTTTTTAATGACCGATGGCATCATTGTGAACGCAGCGTATTCCATCATTGATTAGTATGTGGTTTTAAGCAATAGCTCAATTTATTTGCTCGATGCCGCAGATATGACAACAATGCTGCATAAAAACCAATTGAACGTGAATACAGAAAAGTAGCAAAGATGTCATAACTATGAAATATCTAGGTAGTTTATAACTTAACGAAGGAGGAAGAGATCATCCATAAATGTCTAAGATATTCTTCAGGTAACAAGAACTACTAAAAACTAAAGGACTTTTAATTTATTAATCATTCATTTTTTTTTAAATTTAAGGCATAACACCCCTTATTTTAGTTCCTTAATTTATCTTATTCTTATTTGGTCATTCTTTAGGTTACTAGAGTAAATGCACACGAAATATCTCAAAAACTTTTGCAAATATAATAAAAGACGAAATCATTTTTGTTAGAAATCCTTCGATTTTATAAAAAACCATTCTAAACAAATTTGATCGAGTCCTCCATACATTTTTCATAGGCTATTTGTGGAATATTTTCTATTTATTTCACCAAAGTCGCTTTAATGGCTTCAACGGAATCAAAGCGTCACAGAAGTTTTAGCGAAAAGTTCAACGAAAGTCTTCGACAAAACGCCGTATTAATCTCTAAGGCCACTCAAGACTTTTTCCTGTTCCTGAAGTTAAATTTATCACTTAGAATAAACAGCTTTAAGTCATTTTTTTTATGCTATCAGCCTACGAAAAGTAAATGAAATTAGTCCAAGAGCTACTTTGAAGGCGACAAAATAGTTTTTGTACTGAGTAGAAGCTTAGTATTAAGCTAATTAACCGCAAACCGTTTAGCTTATCACATTTTGATAAGCTTTCATGACTTGTCTGCATGAAGTCAGTGCAGGTTGAAATAAATTTTCCTCGTAATTATGCAGGACTACTACAGAAAAACTGAAAAGCTAGTAAAGTTTTTAGCTTGTTTCTTATAAATTTTTTCTTTTTTACTTTTTTTGTAAGTTTTACACCATACATTAAAGATTCAGTTGACTGTGTGTGTTGTTTAGCAAAGAGTAAAACTTATAGAAATTTTCTGTTCTGATAAATAATTGATTATCTAATTTGGAGAATATCGCAGCAATGTATCAGTGTCAGAATATCTCCAAAGCATTATCTGATTTGGAACATAATTGCACAGTTTCACGGAAGTTTGTTCTGCAGCTATGAAATTTCATCAGCAAGAAGTGCATTCCGAAAAATGCATTATTTGGTGCATTGTTGTATCTGAAAGAGTTATCCGGAAATGTGAACATTGGTCATGTGGAAACGAACCTTAGATCCTTTATTTAAAGAAACCATTTGCATGAAACAAAAAACAGATTTGTAAGAATTAAGCAAAATTTATTTATTCTAATCACGAAATTGATATTAAATAAATTTATTTTGCATTTTTAATGCACAAACAACAAATTTTTCGTTTTGAAAACAAAATTCAATTTGCTGTATCACTTGCTCCAATTTTCACGCCACATAGCTTAAATAAAAAATAAACAATGAGTTTTGTTCATAAAAATGATCAAAAAACAAATATGCAAAAGGAAAACAAAGGCTTCAAAACAATAGTGGCACTTTGGACACGCTTGGATATCAGTTTATCCACAGTACACGATTGGTATGTGAATGCGGCTAAAGGATGCGAATATTAAATTGACCACAACAGTTCAGTTTTTATGCACATTGCAAAGTTCTAATATTTGTTTGCTTATCACTGCATATTTGTTTTATACAATATGCACACAAAGTATATCCCAGTTGGAAAATTATTTTACGATGCTGCTTTCCAATCCTTTAAAATGTAGTTAAGCAATAATTTTTTTGATTGGAAAAAATTGATGCAATTTAAATTGTTAAAAATCCGTCGTGCTGCTGGTGTAAGTCAAAACAAAATCTCTTAACATTCAGGCCAATTACTTCTCTATTGATCTATTTTTTGTTGTGGAAGCTATTTGCATTGTTGTGTTATTTACACAAAAGTATCAGTAGAAAAAATCTTTAAATCTGAGTTCATGGGCTTTTTTAAGAACTTTCTTTCGACACATGCAATTTAATAAAAAATTTAAGATAAAGTAGCTAAGCTTTAAAATATATTCCGATTTTTAACTGATTTTTTTCTTCTATTAATATTCTTGAAATAACAACTTTTATTGACTATTTTAATCAGGAAAATTGCAGACCTGAAAATTCCAATATCAACATTTTGGCAAAGAATGCTCCATATACCATATACACATTGCATTCGCAGTATTGTGTTTGTGTGCTTTGTATCTGTTGGTGTTTGTAACGAACTGTGACTGAATTGTAACAATTCCATGGCATGAAATTCACTTGAGAACTGCCAATAGATGGGGCTACCTGAAGCTACTAAAAAAAATGTAAAATAACAAAACAAAGCAAAAGCAAACAAAGGATGTTACTGCAAGCATTGTTTTACCGTTATACTGTCTTTTGTTTGCGGTTATTGTCAGTTGAAACAAAAACAGCACTGAAAATCAGAAAATGTAAGGTTTTGTTTACATTTTATTTTAAAAAAGGTTTTACTTTTAGAAAAAAAAAAAATTTACTGCTCCCTCTTTTCAACAACAACTGTGCCCGCAGGATGTTTAATGTTAGTGCACAGTAGAGTTGAGTTACAGTTATACGCTTTGCAAATAAGTGTGGAAGGAAGTGTGTTTGTTAGCGTATGCGTGTTTTGTTTTATTTGTATTTGTTTTGCTTTATTTAGAAGCCAATATATTGTTGAGGAAGGTGAAAAAAATAATTTTACATAAAATATGAACATTTCATGTGATGTTTGGTTACAGTTGTTTCATTTTTTATTTGATTTTGAAGGAGTTTTTCAAGATTGATTGTAATATTTAAAGTTTTGTTTATTTTTGGTTTTTCAGGCTAAGCCAAATAGGCCTGAGGTAGTTTCTTTAGCATGCACAAGAATTGACAAAAATAAGACAATGTTAGTTTTCATTTTTGATATAAGTCTTTTATTTTGTAAGAGTTTCAAATATTTTTGGTATTAGGGGTTTATTTCCAATTTATCTTGTGTATGAAGACAATTAAGTTGCCTAGGTTAGTAATAGAGGCATCGGTATAAATAGAAATATTGGATGCATTGTACTTCTAGCATACCTAAAAGTTAAAAGGGATGTTATCAAGACAAAAATTCAGCTAACGAAGCAGCGTTGCTTTATGAATAGCTTGATATCGTAGTTAAGAAAGCACTTTGCCTTTGTAGCTAGAGCTAGAGCAATATATAGGCCCATAATAAAGAAAGACGTATAAGTGTTTTTTCTATGCATTTTTAAAGCTCATAATAGGTTTATTATAATGACATTAGTTGGCATGTCCCCTGTGTGTCTTATACTGTAAACACGAGAAATGCCATATCATTGCTCGTATCTGACTTTATACTTTACACAACAAAGTTCTGATAATGACATGACGTGGCATAGTTATGCAAAGCACTTGAAAGACATGCTGTCTAATGTGTCCAATTTATGTTAAATTAAATATTCTTTAATCTTTCAAGCTCTCAAAGATCTTTGAAAGACATCTTAAAGTCTCTATGTCTCTTTAAAAGCCCTCCACACATTTCACTTGTCTGGGGACTCATTATATTTGTAAGTTATCTTTTTAAGACCTCCAAAAGGACGGGAACATATCTGTATACTTCATACTCCAAATTGTTCTTATGAGCCTCTAAAAAGAACTTACATATAAGATATGTTACTTATACTTGTCTTTAAAAAGCTTTTAGGAGAAGCTATAAAACATTTGTTTTGCATCTAGGGAGATAAAAGAGATAAAATTTTGTGTCTATTTTTGGAGAGCACAAACAAATTATTTACGCAAGGTATCCCAGCATGCAAGTTATTACATAATATCTCTTGCAATTGCACCGGCAGCTCAATTCACAAGTTTGAATATCGAAATGTCTCCTAATGCAGCTACCATCATTACTGCATCATACAAAAAATGATTGTGTTAAAAGTTCAGCTAAAGTGCTTTGTCCTTAAAAATTAAAACTCATTTTATGTATGCGTTTATTTTTTCTTTAATATCTTTTATTTCTATTTAGTATTTCATTTCTTTTCTTAAAACTTTTCTTTTATGGTAATACTTAAGTGTACCTTGATTTTTTCTTTGTTTTTTTTGCATCTGTTTCAGAGGAAGAAATTATAATTGCAGTTTTTATTTCACTATTTGTATTGTTAATTTTCTAATATCCAATATTTTCTTTTATATGCAGTGGTCATAACTTGACAATATCTTAAAAAATCACAATAAATGCAGTTTTGTAGATTTCCTTAATAAAAAAAAAATATTCCTTGCCGCTGTAGATTATAAAAATTTGAAAGAATATAAAAATCAAACCAATTTTTTGAATTCCATTAGTTTTCCATAGTTTTCATGTTGCTACTTAAGTTTTTATTTTTAATGTTTTTTATTTATTTTTCTCTGTCATTGCTAAATTTGTTGTTTATAGGATAAATAAATTATTTTTATTCTTATTTTTTTTGGTTTTTTAGTCACACATACAAATTAATTCTTATGAATTTTAATTCCTCTTATGCTTGAACTTATTTATAGGTACCTAATTATTTCATAATTACTTAATTTAATTAACATTTATAGTTACAAGTTTTTATCACAGAGAGACGTGACTTTCATTTAAAGACTTAAAACAAAAACATCTTGATAAACATTTTTTTCAATATAAAAAAATTAACAAATAAATAAAACTAGTTAACTAATATTATCTGTATATAGAAAACAACTTCTTATTTATGTTTGCATTTTCAAAAAAAAAAGAAATAGAAATAAATAAATAGATTTCAATAGTTAAGTATTTAAAGTATTTAAAAAAATATCATATAAAATTTTACTATAATGTTTTTATTTATTTGGTTTTCCTAGCCAATATCTATAAATATCTAGGGTCTAGTTAATGGTTCTATTTTTTGGTTGTTGTCATTTGAAGCCTATTCTAGACGGGTTTAATGAAGCCAATTCGGTGCACAGTATATTTCATGCATGAGTTTGAAGATTTTTAAAGTAAATTCATTATTTATGTCTTTGTGGTATATCGGAACACAAAGTTATTTGTAATTATTTTACTGAGCTTACAAGTTAGTACAGTGTATGTCAACAACAAAAAAAAATTACACGAATCAAACGATTAATGCAACAAAAAATCTACGCTAAAAGCGAAATATATCAAGCATAGGAATTCTTACTAATCGCCTTAAAGCTCACTGATGAATCCATTTAGCAATAGATGAAACTACTGCGATTAGCTTTTTGTTAGTTTTTATTACATTAAGCTCTGTTTTGTGTAACTTTTTTGGTGTTTGCACACTCTGCACAGCATAGTGAGCTCAGTTAAATAATAAAATATATTATTTTTATTTTTGCATACCTCTAAAAATCTTTTTTTTTTTTTTATCGAAAGTTTTTATGAGTGTCTTACAATACAATGAACCCATTTTTTTGAATTGCTTGGACTTGAATTTTTCGTAATATATTTTTAAAATAGATGTTTATTTAGTTAGTGTGTAGCACAAAGAAAAACCGATATCCTTTTGGTATCAAACTTCTTAAAATGATATAAAATCCAAAATAACGACACTTTCCATGAAATGTAATTGTTTACTTTACAAATCTTTAAAGACAATATTTTTAAATGTGCATCACTTAATAGAATGTAGTTCCGTACGACTCTATTTAATCTAGTTGGAATAGGCCATAAGATATATGAAATTATTATGTTTTAAAATATTAATATAAAAAAAAGTTATACGAAAGAGTACGCATCCAATTGGTACGCATTCAAAAAAGTACGCAAACAAAAACTACGCACCTCAACATTATGTACCCAATGAGTACGCATCCACGTATGTAGTAAGCATTAGAAGAGTATTCATCTTACTAGTACTTATCTTATGGGTACGCATCCAAAAAAGTATGCGAACAAACAGTGCGTACCTTAAGTGCATGTACCAAAAAAGTATGCATCCATAAATACAATACGCATTCAAAGGGTACGCTTCCAAAGAATATGTACCCAAAGAAACGAATCTATGTTGGTAGCACACTTGAAGAGTACGAAAACAAATAATTTATTGTTCATACCCAAAAAATACACAAAGATAAATTATGCCCCGAAGAGTATGCAAACAAAAAATGTACGCTCGTGAGCGTACCTATGAAATGCGAACCAAATGACTACGCTAACTTAAGGTGCAACAGTTTTGACAAGAAAAGTATAGAGAAAAAGACAGGGCCTTTTAGAAAACACAGCCATTGGTTTTATTTTTAGTTTTGGAAAAAAGTTTCCATTTTACAAGAAAAAAATATCCTCCAGTGGGGCGGAATTGCTTACAGCTCATTTTCAATCGCTTTCAGAGCAAAAATTTCACTATTTATAAATTCTAAACAAAAGAAATTGCGTTTTTTATTCATCAAACTCGAACCATGTCAGAGTATGAACTGCTTCTGATATTAACAATTAATCAAACTTCACTATTTTCAACCTCTGCATTTCCTAAACCCTATTTGATTTTTGTGGTACAAATTTCTAAAAGATCTATTCAAAATATTTTATCTTAATTCAGAGACCCTTAGCTCATAACCTGAACTGACAACATAAAAATTTCATATAACTTGTAATTTGTGTAACTGTTACACTTTTGCTTGTAAAATTTTACAAAACACAACGTTGCCATGGTTGCTGTGGAAATCTGGTGATCTTCTGGTACAAAGAGAGCAAAGTTACTTAGACATGTTGGTTACCACTACACTTATACACAGATTCTAATTTTATATCTTACAAATACTATTAAATGACTACGAGATGCTCATCGGTGTGTGTGGTTGGTTGATTGATTGATTCATTGATTGCATGACTGCTTGTGAGAGAGATGATTGTGATACTAGTAATTTGCTAATAGTTCTGTCTTGTACTGGTGAATACAATTAATAGTAGTAGTTTTGGTATGGTAACTTAGTGCTAAATTTAAAATTAACAACTTTTAGTCATGTGTACTGAAGCCACAATTTGTAGCCACTTATGCCACTAGATTATATTTTATACACGAGTATATTTTCCATTTTTTGCACACTTTCCATTCATTACTTGCACGCCGACATTTAGAATATGAAGCTATGATTTCTCCGTTGGTTTCTATTCTAATCTCTGCTTGAATACATCACTTACTTCTTGACATTCTAAACTGCGATTGCCTAATTTCAAAGGAAACTCTCTCGTGCTCCATGTCGCTCATCGCCCAGCATAACACGCTGCGATGGCGGCTCTCCATACTGATCCTGGTAGTAATTTTCACGCATCATAGTGTTGAGACTGGAACAGCGGAAGTATAATATCTCTTGGAACGGTTTACGGAAGTCACGATTGAGCGTCGCATAAATAATAGGATTTAGCAAAGAATTGGCATAGCCCAGCCACAGGAACAACGAGGTCAACGTCTGTGGCACATGCACGGTCTTTGATTCGACGAAGGGACGTATCAGCGCGAGTATAAAAAAGGGCAGCCAACAGATAGTAAACGCTGACATTATGATCCCTAGCGTAGTTGAAGCTTTCTTCTCTTTCGCCAACTGAAACCTCAGCTTCTTATGATGTGGTGAACCGAGTAGACCACTTGAGCCACCGGTGCCGCGATCGCCACTAGCGCCGCCACCAACACCACCACCGCTCAGACCACCACAAGTGGAATATGTTAGGGAAGTGTTACCACAACTGCTGTGTCTCATACCGTTTCCGCTATTTATATCGGTGTTACCTGGTGGGGCCGCCGCACCGTTCAGCGCATGTTGCAGATGCGTTTGCGCACGTTTTTCCTCCAGCACTATTCGACGTGCGGCACGAAATATTTGATAGTAAACGAACAACATGACAGAGAGTGGTATGTAAAAGGAACCAAGTGTGGCATAGATTTGGTAGGCAAAGTTCTGGCAAACAACACAAACAGGTCCGCCCCTCTCATCAACATGCTCGTTGCCGAGTATTAGCAGCGGCGGTAGAGAGATACAGGCTGCTGCTAGCCAAACCAAAGCAACGCAGGCCATCATGCGGCGCGGCGTTCGCTTAACGCCGTATTCAAGTGGTTTTGTTATAGCCAAATAGCGATCTACTGATATGGCACACAAATTGAGTATGGAAGCCGTGCAGCAGAGTACATCAAACGAAACCCAAATATCGCAGAGTACCGGACCAAAGTTCCATTTCTCGAGCACTTCATATAGCAGCGCCATTGGCATGACTAGAACGGCGACACAGAGATCAGAGAGTGCCAGTGAGACGAGCAGGTAGTTGCAGGGTCGCCGTAACTTGCGTACCATGCAGACCGCAATGCAGACCAGTACGTTGCCAACAACGGTGCCGAGAATGACAAAGAGCAGCACTACGCTGACAACAATCGCGTGTATGGGTGGCAGCACCAAATCATCGCCTTCCACACCGGCAGCTGAAGAATTATTGCTGGAATTGAGTGGCGGGTCGTTGAGTGCAGTTGAGAGTGTACCCTCACGGTTGCCGTTGGACTGCAGCGAAGGACTGGCAGATGCATCAATGGTGCTACCATTAGAGTCGCTTGTTACTGAAGCGAGCAAGGCGCTCAGATTTGAAAATGGCACGGAAGAGCTTAGGTCAAAAATGCTAATATCAGTTTGCTGAGCGGTGGCGACAGATTGCAGCTTTTCTTGCGGCACTATGCCATCTACCAGTACGAGGGAATTGTATTGGAAAGCCTCGAGGATGGAATCTCGCTGATCACGTTGCTCTGTGTCTTGTGGTTGAGAAGCACTGCTGGTGGAAACTACCGCTATCCAGCTGCTGAAGACGAGTATGAAGAGCGTAAGAGCGGTTGCTTGCAGTGTAGCGAATGCAATTCGCTGCGGTGCGTTGGAGATCAGTTTAGAAGACGAGCTTGAAATTTGAGCGAGCGGAGAAAGTTGGTTGTCATGCGGAAAGAATATATGCGGTGTAGTTGTTGTTATACTGACAATACTGTAATTACTGTTGTTGTTATTATTGCTGCTGATGTTATTCGCTTCATCGAGAGTAGCCATATAAATTCTCTGTGGCTTGGAAGCTGAGATATGGCAAACTCTCTATATTAGGAACTTAGGCTTGGGTTTTTTGGATGACTGGAATACTTTGTTGCTGATTTTTGTTATTTTTGTACTACGGTTATAACTTCTAGTGCTATTCTTCTTCTGGAGATGGGGGCGTAACTTTATAGCATTACAACAGCGTTAGGCCCCCATCGGTATATGGGTTCGTATTACGTGCTAGAGAGTAAACTTTACCGATGTTCCAATTAAATGATACAACTTTGTTGACTTTTTTTTAGTGCTAATCACTTTTTCACTTTTTTGTTGTTATTTTGTGTTTAATTTCTATCTGCTCTTTATTAAGTTTCAGTTGTTATTGCCCTCTGCTTCGTTTTCTTTTACGAGCGCAATATTTTTCGTAATTTTCGCGGGAAATTTGTTTTGCTGTGCAATTTTTCTCCCCATTTACAAGTAAAATACTACTGGTATCTTTGTAAGCGTTTTTTTGTATTGTTGTTGCTTTTGTTGTTCTGCGCCCACTATTCTAATTGTCTTTAGGTTGCCGCCGTCGTTGCTGTCGTCGTCGTCATTTGATTCCGCACTATCATCATCCACGATCTGCTGTCGTTTGGCTTCACGGTACTTTTTGTTACTTTAGCACTGATTGCATTAATCTTTTTCTCATTAATCATTTTTATTGCACGCTCCGACATGTCACGACATGTTCAAATGATGATACCACTCTCATTCGGTAGTGTAGTCTAATGTTGGGGTCACCTTGTGTGTACTTTGGTTTAGGGTGAGTGACGGCTGTCCCTAGCACTTAAGCAGTCGGCTGTATTTTATTGTGGGCTCTGGTTGAATTGCTGATTCGTTCGTTAGCTTTTTGTGTCTACTTTGCTCTGTGCATTAAATTATCGTCTGCTGATTTTGAAACTTTGTGGATGAGTTTTAGGTTTTGTTGCTGTTGTTGTAGCTGTCATTTGAATTCATAGTACAATTTGAAACCATGAGTTAGTTCTTTTGTGATTGTGCTCTGAAACTACTGAATGATTGTCCAAAGTCTGTAAAGAACAATTGAAAGAGAAAGGTGTTCGGTTATAAAACAGAATTTATTTGATAGATATAACATGAATGTGATATAATATAATATGAAAATATACATTAATCTTCGAATGTTTTTGCATAACTTAGCTCTGATAAAATTTGGGCAGATAGTGCACATGATGAAAAAATTGTGATTGGGCTAGATTTCAAAGGCGTGAAGACTCTAACAGGGGCACGAGGAGGCTATTCTGAACCAGAACTAAAAGAAACAAAATTTTCAAAACTAGTCCGAGTTTTAAAAACAAAGTAGTGTTCAATTTGAGGTGAAATGCCACAAGTGTTAGAATAGATAAATGCATCATAGTTTTCATCTGAATATGCTATAAGCTTAGATTTTTGCTATTTTTCAACGTTTTGACCTCGTTTCCAAAAAAATAAATGATTTTTTTTGCGATCGGTCCCTGTGGTTTCATTTACCCGCCTGACCGCACGAGAGGTGACTTTGTCTATCGTACGAATCGGTGACTGAGACTGCACTATTTCTATAAACGAAATGATTGGTTGATCAATATTCGATCACAAATTAAATAAAATTTCTACTAAGTCCAGAGGCTGCTCAGCAGAAACAAAGGAAAGTAAACAACTCCAAGAATTAAGACAAAGAATTATTTTTTGCTTTATAACATTGTACAAGTCCATGGGTGCAATAAGACGACAAAGGGTATTATAATCATTACATATACACCAAAATGGACAAAAAAGAGCATAGTTAGAGGTATATATATCAAGTCTTAAGAAACGAAAGTGGCTCAAATCCCTTCTTGAATTATTAAAGTTAATCAGCCGGAAAACGCCGAGTTGAATCAATAGAAATTGTTTCTGCAACGACTGGAGCATATCAATGTTATGATGAATATTTTGTGGCTACGAGGTAGTTTTCTGTTGAACCTCTTTCACTTCAGTTGAACTCAATAAGATGTTAATATAAAACTAAACTGACTGATATAGCATTTATAAAGTAATAGCAGTAGTAGAAGACTTTACGTTTATTTTTCTTATTTTAAAAGAAATTAATTAACTGCAACCTTTTTAATTAAAATTACCTTTATTGTTTTTCATTTTTAATTTTTTTTCATTGCGTTCAACATTTTAAAAAATGGGCGATAAGAAAAAATCTGATTTCTTACAGCAAAGTCTAATAAAAGTTTTGTATTTTTTTTTTCTTTAAATACAAACCTATATATAATATTTATTATTGTTTTTTGATTCAAAGGAAGAAATCAGTTAACCTCTGGATCACAATATCAATCAGAATTATTGCCTAACTATGTTCTTGCAAGCCACGCAATTTGATTTATTTTTGGTAATTCACAGCAGAGGTCAATAAGCTAAAAACATATATCATATAAATGAATTACTGTATTATCGAGTAACGCAAAAAATGTGCTGATTTCTTTATTACACTCTTTTGGCCTTAAGTGTCCGTTTATGTTTATTTTTGTGTATAATTTCGCTAATACCAGCAAATGAAATCAGGAAAGAAATGTGCTGGCACCATGCAAAACTCGCCATGGATAACCATAACTTGCCACTCAATTACCTGGACCATTGCTGTTTGCACTCTTTGCATTTTCCTTTTTTCTAATTTTTTTTTATATTTTCCCTTATACATACCACATTTTCCGTAGGCCGAAATTGTGTGCAAACAGAAATTACGAGTTTCTATAACTGTGCCTGACATTCCGCACCATATGACGTGAATACAAATGAAACCGAAATGAATAAATGGGAGTCTATTTAAAAAATATTACGGTCGTTTTTCTTTTCTTTTCTCGTACTATCGTGGGTTTTTATGTTGCCCATCCAAAATGTAGTCAGTTATTTTTCTATGGAAGCACTCAGTTTTGAAGATTTTCTATTTTTTTCTATTTATATAACAATGTTTTATTTTAAGGCTTAAAATATGCAAAGCTTACGTAAATAAAAAAATTTTTTTGTAAGCACGTGTGAGCAGAAAAGGATTAGTTGGGTACAACAAGGAGTGATTCTTTTAACATAGCTACATAGTTTTATTGAGGACTATATGTAATAGATATTAAATTTAAAGTCAATTTTTAAGGCTAAGGGCAGTAACTTTCAACTATATAAATTCAATTTTGATTTTAGGTGTTGTTTTTATAAAAATAGTATGTATTATACAAACACAACGGTTGTGAAACTTGATCTGAATCTCAAAAAAAAAAACTAGAAATCCAAATTTTAAATGGAATAAGTATGGAAAATCAACGAAAAAGCCGACTGCAGCTAAAAAGTATGTGCTTGTAATTGTACCGAATATCATTGAAAAAATAAAAATATATTGAATAATTTAGAAAACATCGAATTATATAAAAAATTCAGATAGTATCAAATCGAATGATATAGGTACATATCGAAAAGTCGCAGAGTATCCAAGACAGTAAAAATCGATTAACTGCCATTCAAAAGGTCAGAAATTATCGAAATATATTAAATAATTTTTAATGATATCGTATAGTATGTAAAGAAAAGTATCGAACAAGTCGAAAAGTATCGAACATCGAATTCCATCGTTAGAAATGAAAACATTTGAACTGTATTGTAAAAGTTGAAATGTATCGAATTCGTAGTGTAAAAGTGCATCACAAGCATTGTAAAGTATCGAATAATATCGAAAAATAGCAAGGAAGTATAGAAGCACGAAGGGAGTGATATTGAAAAACATTAAGGTTATCGAACTGTATCGAAAAAATTCAAAAAAAAAATCAGCAAAAGTTCGACATTTCTGAATAATTTCAAAGAACCACGATAAAAAAAAAATGAAAAAAGTATCGATTAGTAAAAAAAAACATTTAGAAACGAATTCCAGAGATATCGATGAACGGTTCGTTTTTGCCACATTTTTGATACCCACATATAATTATAGCTCTTCTTCTTAACGAAAAATTTAAAATATCAAAATGTGCTCACTAGCTCACTAACACGTTCCCATATGAATATATTTTTGAAACCATTAAGGATGGTATCAATTTGCATAGTCAATGTTTACACGAGGGAATTCGGTCAGACAAATTCCTGTCTATTCTCTTGTGTGAATTTGTTATGGCTTTACACACGAAAACTAGAGTTTCTTTGTGTAAGAAAATTTCAAAACAATTACCACCACAACAAACGTAAATTCAAAGCATAATATCAGCTAACGAATAGAACGAAAGGGATTTTGCGGGTACGAAAAATTCTGTACACCACCCTTTCGTTTTTCCCTTCTTGCCTACAAACAGGAAAACTTTCTCTCAAGAGTTTCCTCGTGTAAACGTTGACATAGTAAACAAACATGAATGAGGCTTCAACTGTTAAAATCTGTTCTGTAATCAATAATTTTGTTGCTTTGAATCTTAACAAATGAGGCATTTCACGCCAAATCAGACACCATTTTGCCATAGCTTCTCTGATTCTTTTGAAATTTTTTTTCTCTTGGTATTGGTTCCGAATATCATTCATTTTCTAATTTTTTTTTTATCAAAACACTCAAAAGAAAAATTTTTAGAAAATTACGTTTCTATTTTCAAATGCTCTTAACTCCGCTAATAGTCACCTAATTGGTTTTTTTTTATTTAAAAATTTTTGTTTTCAAACGTATTTTTCATAATAATTATCGAAAAATGCTTAGAACGATAAAATATATCATATGGCCAGTAAAATTATTTTCCATTAAATTGTTTGCATGCGAGTCATTAATAATGATTGGTGGAAACTATGTTGTAGCTACATAAAACAAATTACAATCTGATTTAGATTATCTACGTAATTAGCTATGTGCAAATAGACACATGTTAAATATTGATAAAACGGCTTATATGGTTATCAGAAGAAACACAAATGTAAACAGTAAGAATATTACGATAAACAGTAGTGAAGTCATATTGGTAGACAAAATAAAGTGTTAGGGCAAACAGATAGACAATAAATTAAAATTTTATGATGATATGCTCATTATACAGATAACTGAACAAAATTTTCGGTATATATACATACACTATTAAATAATTCCTTTTTTGAATGAACATTTCTTAAATACAAATATTAGTATTACTGATATCTCGTAAATTTGTATATCTTTTTAAAGCACAAGCTACAGTCTCATTTTTTATGTAGAGTGCTTAGAAATATTAATGCAGTTATTTCTAAAATATGGGCTTCTTACGTAAGCAATATAATGTAAAAGTGGGCTACAACGAAGTCCGCTAAGTCGGTCGGTTGAATAAAATTTTATTCAACAAATAATCAAAAACTTGTATCTCTACAATAGAGCAACAAACTTTGAACAAAATAGAGTGGTGTTTTTGTTTTTGTAGCTATTGGTTCACATTTGCTTTTTATTTAGCATAAAAATTAAATCCTTGTACACTTAAGGGTAATAAAAGCTATAATTTTTTCTTTAAAAAACCAAATTTTCCCGAAGAAACTTAATTAGCCCATCAGCATTTGCGAAATCAAAATAAATAAAGAAGAGAAAAAGATATATCATACTTCTACAAGTACGTGCAAATATGTTTTTCTTTTAGGTCATCTGCACTTGACCCAGCAGGGTGCTTCCTTAATTATATTAGCCATTTCTGAAATTAAAATAAGCCCACTTTATTATTTTGCTTGTGTTAAAATTTTCTTTCGTTTTGTTTTATTTTTCTTTCTTTTGTTGATTTTTTTTCATTCTCTTAACTAATAGTTTTGTTGATTTAAATTCGTTTATCCCAAATTTTGCCCACATCTTACAAAAGCTGTGAAAGGAGCACCGAATTTTTGTTGTTGTTTTTCCCTCGTTTGCTATTGTTAATTAGCGGCAACAAATATTTATATAAATTTTATTCTGGACCACATGTGGGTA
Source organism: Meiosimyza decipiens (assembly GCA_963680825.1). Taxonomy (NCBI): domain Eukaryota; kingdom Metazoa; phylum Arthropoda; class Insecta; order Diptera; family Lauxaniidae; genus Meiosimyza; species Meiosimyza decipiens. The sequence goes on along the minus strand of OY804259.1, from coordinate 89,129,272 downwards.
GAATTAATTTCACCTGCTATTTTGCAATAAATAATTCAATGTTAATTATTTTATTTGCTATTAAAGAAAACAGATTTATTGGTATGGGCTTGTTTTTTATTGTCTGCGGCTGTAAATTGTTCGCAGTCTTAATGGAAATTACGATGCGTTGAAGAAACAACAGCATAGTAATTAAAAAAATTTAATGTTTTTCATTTCGCAAAGTCATATACATACCTAGGTATGGTATATATATGGTCTGATGTGGAAATTTTTAGAGAATCGTTAAAGTTTTATTTGATGTACTTGTTGCTCACATTAAATTTGAGACATTAGCAATTGGCGTTTTAAGGAATATATTACTTAAGTGCTTAGTAATCAGCGAAAAGCAAAGCATGATGCGTTTCGCATTTGCGGCACATTTGCAGTGCACAATTTTGATGTGAAGTTCACTCTGCACAAAGGTTTGCACAACGGCGCAATTAGAGGGAGAGAACAAAGGCTTTGGGGCGCTAAATTGGCGATCGCTATTGTTTTTATTAGTACATTTTTATTTTTTTAATGAAAATTTTTGAGTCGGGAGGATGCAGATTGGTTCACCGCTCTGGGCGTCACATGTGTTCAAGGTACGCCACTGCGACTGCATAACAATTGTGCATTTGTAAAAAGTTCGCACAATGATTATCCGAGCTGCAAACTGTACTCAAAAAAAAAAATTATGCGTTGTTTTGGGCAATCGTGAATTCATTTTGCTACTGTAGTGACACTGCAATTCACTAAAAAATGTCACTCCCATACGACGTCAGGCTTGCTACATTTTTTTGCAAAGCAAAGTGCTTTAGCAAATGTGCAGCAAATTGGGAATGCTTAATCGGATCTTTTGAATTGCTGGGAAGAAGTTGTTTCAATAACAAAACGACATACATATGTAAAATAGTCCAATAGGCACAATAGGTTGCAACTGCCATAAAACTTGACAGATATACGAAATATAAACCAAATTTGCAGTGACTTTGTCGTCGGAAGGATATCACCTTCGTTTGCAAGTGGGTTGTTTTTCTGTTAGCATATTCGCCGCAAGTTTGCCACTGCAAAATTTGGCAAAGATTTTGTGGTCTAATTTCCCAATAAAATTTTATATTTGCTAATCCGCAGTGACTTCGTTGTTGGAAAAATGTCACATCTCGTTTGAAAAGTGTGATGTTTTTTGTCAGCAAAGTCGCCGCACCTTTGCAACCGCAAAATTTGGTAAAAATAATTGCAGTCTAATTTGACAGAAACTTTGCGTTTGCAAATGTGCGGCAACTTTGCTGACAGCTAGTATCACACTTTTCAATGGATTTCTGCAAAATATCGCATTTAAATTTTTACAATTTTTTAGTTTATATACAGAAAAAACCCACCCGCCAAGAAACTTCCTATATAAAAGGCACAAAAAATAATGAGAGTATCATAGTGCAACTAAAAGAGGAGTTTATTTGAAAAATATCCCCTTCTTTTAATTTACACAAACGATTTTTCACTGATGCTGTTCAAATAAAACGACTTTTAATATAATCCAATTTCAAGCAAAACGAAAAAACTCAAATAAATTTCTGTCGAAATAATACATCATATACATAGTAGAAAGAAGTAAGTTAGGGGGAATGCAACCATAGTACCTATCATATCACACATATCCAAAGTCACATTTATTCGTTTTTTGATTTCGTTTGCTTTTCAATTAGTGTGATATTTTTCAGATTAAGCTGGAACATTCAAGTTGGCAATAAAAAAAAAAAAATGCGGTCAGAACACAAGCAGCATACAGCAACCCCTTTTGTACAGATACCGCCACTCACTTGCACATGCAGCAAAGACCATGCAAACAACTCCTTTTTTTTCGTTAAAGTCCTGTAACAATTTTTCATTCCGCTTATCCTGGATATTTATGGACTTTACATACACACACACTCCCTCATTCGCATACATGTGTGCGAGTGCAAGTTGACGACGTATATGGTGAAATTTAACATTAATAATGTTCCAAGCAAAACGATAGCTGTGATATCGCAAATTCGCAGCATGTAGCGCATTTTCTTAAATTGTTGCAGCTAAATGTCAGCATAAATGTGGGAATTTGTTTTGAGTGAAAAAATTGTTAAATTTTAAGAGCTACATTGTTTTTAATTTATATTAATGAAAAAGTCTTGAATTTAAAAGATTTTGTTGAAATTACAAAAATTTATTTTTAGCTCGAGTGTTTTAAGAAATTTCATTTGCTTGAGAATTATTAAGAAATAATTTGTATAAGGACCAATATTTTCGACTGATAGTTATAAATGTTTTAATAAAGTGTGAAATGGGCCAGTTGCATAAAATTTTCAGAAATCATTTTGTGTTTCTGAGCCGATAAAAGAAAATCTTTCAATTTGCTATCATAAAAGTATGACAAGTAATGCCTTTTTGCACTATCTGAGACCAAAATATCTTGAATTTTAGTAAAATTGACGCGATAACATCAAAAAACTCAAAATGACTCAACACGGATATAAGCCGTTCTGTTTGTTTACTCCTTAAACATAATTTTTGATGTTTCAGAAACGGTATGCGGTTGCGAAACTATATATTTTTTGAAAATTTGATATCCATTATTAAATACATCGAAAACACTTATAACATGCATTCGTAATAATGGCAAGCTTTTCGGTATTTGAGACTGAATTATGCATCATGTGCAAGGACATACAAAAAATAAACAATTTTATTATCCTAACAACTAAAAGCCATGTATTTGTAGTGTATTTTCTAGACAAGATATGTGTCGTGTAAGTAAAGTCGTGTCGTGTATGTGCTGTCATCCTTTTTTTTACGCTTTTGCTTGCACTTCAACAAAAAATTTGTAAAGCTGAAATCCTTCACAAAGTATTCAAGTGAAAGCAAACTCATCCGTTTTTCGTGCAGCTGCAAAATTGTTGAAAAAAGTATTGCGCCATTTATTTTACTACATTCGCAGACATGCACTGCGCTGGTGTTACCAATGTTGCCACATATTTGCACACAAAACCTCATTCACTCACTGATATCTGCCACACAATCACATGCAAAGATGTACGCAAATGTTGTGCATTCTCTAAATTGTGCGGAAATAATTGAAGTCATCTTGAAAAGTTGCTTCGGTTAAACTTTGGAGATAGTTTTCACCAGAATTTGATTCGGTGTATATGTTAAGTCTTCTTCAGTCACGTTGCAATGCGTTGTTAGTTGGGATATTCTACTTAGTTTTGTATTTATTACGAAACAGTAAAATTTACTACATTTCATTTTCATTTTCGTAAGGCAAAATGCTTTATTGTGGCATAAAATAAAATCTAAGAAGACTGTGTAATATATACAATGTAGATGTACAGAGAGCGAAACAAAATCTAATTTTCGGTGATTTATTTTAAATTTTCTTATGTAAAAGTTACAAAAAGTGTATAAAGACTCTCTTTAGTATAAATATTTGCAAAACTTAGCTTGATTTTTGGAAATATTTGTTTTCTATGCAGAGCTATGTAGTACTGTATACATCAGAAGTAGTTAAGTTAAACGTTTTGGTAATATATTGTGGCAAAAAGTGAATGGCTGCCATGAAATTTAGTTGCATTTTAAAACTGAGCTTACTTTGTATATCCTCTAAGTAAGTTGTGAATGCAACATTGTTGTTTGTTTTAAGAATCCAATTTTTTGATTTTCGAGAGTTTCTCCATTGTTAGGAGAGTTTTGTTGGTTTCACTAACTGTTAAATTGACTGACTTAGCTAGATAACACACATTTTTTAGGGTGAATACTTTTGATATGATACGTCGATGCAAAATCAAAAGAAGTGTGATTGATTCAGTCTTAAAGTTGATCCTTAAAAATGAACTTTGAATCTAAGGTTTTGAGTCTCATTTGTGCTGTGTTTCTGCGGTACGATGATAAATAACCATTGACAAGTCCCAATATTCCAAAAAAAGTAGCAACTACTCACGGGGCATTGCCTTTGGGCTATCTAGCCTTTTCTTGTGAAAGACTCAACCCTTCTGAATGATTTACTTTCTTAAGCTTATCTGGTGAACACCCTTTCTAAGGTATTAAATTATTATTTGGAAATTTTACGTCATTTTCATTTTTTCTTACTCTCCACTATTTTTCGGTTTTCAGACTGATAAAGAAAAAAAAAACTTAGCCAATTATTGTTCACTGTTTACATGCTTGATATACTAGGGACAGGGCATGTCAACATAGTAGCAGAATCAAAGAATTACAATTCCTAGCCAAATAAGATCTAAAAAGAACAGTTTTCATTTCTAAACCATTACATTACTCCCAAAAGAATTAAAAAAAATCTGCTTTCAGTAATAGCTACTAACATTGCATTAAAATTTTATTTGGTGGATAACAAAAACTTTTCATTTATAAAGTTTTACTGTCAAAAGTCAACTTTATACCTTTCTCAATATCAATTTAATAATGCAAACTGATAATAAGGACTATTCAAGGACTTATGCCTATAAGCTGCTGTGGACATCTGAAAGAAACTTAATAAACCTTAATTAACTAAGCAAATAAATACGAAATGTAAAGACTGAGGGGAGTAATAAATGGAAAAAACAAAAATTAATTAAAACGACAAGAACGAAAATTCTCTAATGCTTCTAAATGCCATTTAAGCTCCCTCAATTGTGGTTCCTTTTTTTGTGCTTCTGAAATTTTCATATTTACATTTTGTATATAAATCTAATGGCCAGTTTATGGCATCTTTGGCCAAATTGAAATACAAAATTAATTTGTGTAAAGCCTTGTTACTTAATTTGCGAAGGTTTTTTTTAAAGTTGAGTAAAAGTGTGTTTTTTATTGAAATGAATAAACAGGAAATTTTATGACGTTATAAAATTTTTCATTTTGATCGACTTATCGCCTACATAAATTAACCGAAAGTTTTTAAAGTCTACAAAAATGACTCTGCTCAGTAGTTGAAAAGTTGCCAGCTAAGTATAAATGTGTTCAAATATATCTTGAAAATGATTCACATGCAGACCGTTAACAAAATTTAAACAAAGATGAGAGCAGAAAGGATATGTCGCATATGGTACTGAACGATCATTGATCAAAATTGTGTGGAACGGTTGAGGCCATTAGCAAACCAAAAATATGGTCTGACACACTGAACATTCAGCTTTAAGTACTTAAAAATTGTGTTATGGATGTTGCGCCAGCGGTCAGTAATTGAATATTGGAGATGCTTCAAATATCATTAAACTGAAGGTACTTAAATTTCATAAAATGTATCAATTTAAAGCATTTTTCCTGTGAATTAGATATATATTTGTAAAAATTTCGAATATGCGGAATTTTAAAATTTTAGCTGAATCCATTAAAAAAATCTTCTTGCATCTATTTAAATAAAAAGTATTCTAGTAAATCTATCCTTTAAAACTAAATCTACATGCATAAATTTAAAAATTGCTTGTTTTAAAATGAATACCACACGTACTTCGTCAAGGCACTGCAGCTGTCGTTTATACTGATGAATATAAAATGACACTTAATTGACATTTGTTTGTCTGTCACGAGCACTTCAATGCCAACAACATCTCCTCAAATATGTCGTACAAGTTCAAGAGTCAACACGACATGAGCGTCAGCATAAACTCCCCGAGCATCGCTTATGATGTAAGCGTTTGTGCCAACAAGATATTTTGTGCTGCATTGGCGTTATTTTGAAATCTTAACGTCAAAAATGCTGTTTGTCAGTTACTGCGCAAACTGTCTTCACATGTCAATTTTAATTAAACATTGAAAATTCGACAAGTTCACCGAAACTTTCAAAGATTTTCATTATGCTAAAACATTTGACAGTTGACGACGTACGTGAACGAATGTGAAATTATTCCCTCGCTGGCACTTGTACTTTGCATATTTTTAGTACAATGCTGCTGTTTCAAATGAATTTGTTTACTTTTGTGTAAAATCTGGCTATTTAAAAACAGCAAAGAATTTAATATTAGCTCATGAATAAATGTATTGAGTTAAAATGTTCGTTTAATAAAAATGTAGTAAACAGTGCTGCCATTGCTGCGGAAAATTTGGCATTTAACATTTTGCCGTGAATGTTTAGATTAAATTATGCAAATAATGAAAATAGTTGGCTATTACTATATTATGAGGATATTTAAGCTCTACTATTAGGCTACGCTAATATGTAATAAAATGGAAGCTTTCATTTTGCAGCGATAAAATTAAATTGCTTGGGAAAGGAAATATCTATCTTTATTTGTAAGCAAATTTCATCATAATGCTAAATATGACAGTAAAACTTCATAAACGAAAATTTTACGATTTGCAAATTAAATGCAGTCAAAATAAGACCCAACTCTTCTGCCTTTACCGTGCAAGATAATATGTTTAGTATTTAGAATTTGCTCTTGTTAAGAAGCTTAACGAAATTGCTTTTATTTTTAAAAAAATTTTTGATTTCCTATGTGACTTACTATACACAACGGAGAAAGAACAGATATATATTATGCCCAAACACTTATATCTTGTCAAGCTGAAAACTTATCAATGCAGAAACTCCACCTCAAAACTAGCAAAGTCTCTAACTTTTAGTAAACAGCACTAGAAACTATTCGCGCACCCTTTATTTTTATTCATAATGCTAAGGGAACATCTCATCCTCTATTTTTATATTTTCTCGTCAAAAGTAACAAAAAGAAGTTCAAAGAGAGTTTGTTCTTTGATTTTTGAAGCCAAATACAAACAGTACAAATGAGAGAAAAATCAAGAACCATAACAATACAGAACTCAGAGAGCAACTTTGCCATTAGCAACGAAAAAACAAAACAATTTTTGAGTGAGGGTTTGCAAGAACTTAATCCTAAGAAAAAGACTATTTGACTTCAAAACATAAAAAAAAAATTAGTATGCAGTAATCTTTTTTAGCACAAATATGTTGTCTTAAAAAATAAATGATTAAAATTGGTGCAGTATATTTTGCGCCAAAGCGTTACAAACCATTTTCATGTAAGCAATTTTATGTAAATAAAGATTAAAAATATCTGCAAATTTATGTTGCACACCTGAGGGTCATATTTTAAGTAATTTCCTACGCTAACTCTAAATTTGGCCTCAGAATCAACCAATCAAGTCATGACTTTGAGATATTTTAGGTTATGTGCTTAAAAGATGGTGTTCTTTGTCCACTTTCGAGACTATACATAGGGCTCAAAGAAATTGGTTCGGTTTATTTCTGTAATAAAAATCATTAAGCGCTATACGTCTTCTTTAAATGAATCACCTTAAAATGGAGGTGTTTTTACGAGAAAACTTCATGACCATTCAGTAGCTCATTTTAAAGAGGAAGAATAGTACTAAGTAATGATTTTATAAAAAACAAACTGAAGAATCTTTCACATAACCTCGAATCAACTTAAAAAACTAATGCCGAGGATTTGAATGCCATCCGGCATTTACGCAATCACTATAGAGAAAGAGTCTCGTCGGAAAGTTCAGCAATACTTCCGAATATTTCGTAGCAAGCGAACACCTATTGGTCCAAGTAATGTTGAGCGTCTGTGTTTCCCTTACCTACACGCAAACACACGAATGAACGAATATTGCACGGTAATTTGCTGTTTCAGCCAGTACCACTGCTCTCTTCACTATCAAATTAAGTTTCTCAACTGCTGTTATTATGTCTAGGGCTGCTGCTGTTCGTTTCATGTCCGCATTCTATATCTGCTCGTCAAGACTGCCTCAACTGGCGCAGTACTACTACCATCATTCCATTACACATATTAGCTATGCTGATTGTCACAACTCCTGTGGCTGCAACAGCTGATCATTTCTGTAGGCAACGCTTCTAATTTTAAGTTATGGCATGGCTTTACCACCTGGATTTAATTATATTATTCGTAAGTTCGTAAGCACTATATTGCTGAAATAATTTATTTTGGATTAATTAATAAGAAAAATAAAATAAAATGCTGTGAGCTCTGTGTAGTTGCTGGCGCTGTTCTTGGTGGTGCGAAAACGAGATGCCCATGACTTCACAGTTAATAAGATAATTTTTTTTGGCTGTGAGAACTTTTTGTAATGTTCTAAGCTGATAAAAAACAATTGATATGTTGTGAGGTAGGTTCAGTCACTGCAGGTGTTCTGCTGAATAAAGTTTTTGAAAATATATATTTGTAGCGCTAATTAAATGGAAAATTTGCGGAATACATATGGAGGAATTTTTAAGTAAAATAATCCAGATAAACAAAGGAAATACATTACATAAAGAAGTTAAAAAAATTATGTTCAAAAAATATCTGCTCACATTTTAATTTGGAAGCTAAATTGTACTTCAACCAAAATGCATTCGCTATATTGTGAACCGTTGAGCAAAAGTTCCATCTGGCTTAGAAATTGATTAGAGAGTAAGAAAATGTTGGTTGAATATTTGGTAATAAAAACTTCATTGAATTTCACTAACTTTCTATTAGAAAACAAAGTGTAGATGGTAGTGGTGGTGATGATGATTGCGTTTGTGTCTGTAATAAATGCTCACTAAAATGCAGTTTAATAGAAACGTTTGCGGAAAATTGCTTGGATTGCACAAAAATGAACAAAATCAAATGAAAGTTTTGCTTCCATGTTAAGTTAAAGTTTAGAACTAAACGTTCTTTATTGCAATGTACCATACAACATGCTATGTTTTAAGCAAAAAATGCATTAGAATTTTTTTTTTTACATGAATACTAAAACGTAACTAATGAATTAAGTCGTATTTCGAATTTAAATAAGAGAATCCTGCTATTTTTGATTTTTATTTTGAATTGAAAATAGGTTCAGAAATAATATATTTGCAATTGCTTTCAGTTTTCTATATTATCTTAAAAACTTAGCATTGACCTGCATAAATAAAAGTCCCAATCACAGCATTCTCCTTAGATCAAGTCAGAATGATTAAAAATGCATTGGAGTAAATAATTGCTCATTTGGAGCGTTCTTATAACTTTTTGGTGGACAGAACTAAGAAAACCAAATGCTTAGCTCTGACAATGTTAAAAACGATCAAAGCTCTCAAGTTGCTAATTAACACTTCTAATTACCGAATCAATTTTATTGAGAAAAACTTTGTTCCTACAAAACTTTGGTCTTCGAAGTGTCAATGTCAACCCTTTTGTCAGAGATTTTTAGGGGTTTCATAAATGGGTCATCAGTACAATAAAGAAAAGGTACATTTTTTCCAATGGTTTTAATTATTTCTTACATAGCTAAGGATCACTCTCAATTATTAGCTGTCCATTATTGCTTTAGTCAAAAGAAGGTGAGAAAAAATTTTATTTCAACACAGTATAGCGTTTCACCATTTCAAACACATTCTTTTATTATGAATTTTTTACTCAAAGTCAGAAGCCTTGCCGAAAAAGTGCTGAAATAGTTTTTCAATGTACGTATTTATTTAAAAATATGTATTAATTAGTCTTAAAAAAAGATTCAGTAACACTAAGAACTTATAATGAAAACAGTTCTAAGCTTCTGTAATTTTGTCAGTACATTTAATATTTTTGAGTAAAAAAAAAACAATTTTCTTAAGTGAAAGAGAGTTCAAAGCAAAATGAATATTTTGTCAAACAAATATAATTTTTTAAAAATGGAATAAAATTCGGACGAAGAGCAGTTTAATTTATACACAACTCTTTGTGGCTTGGCAAACATTTTATGTAAACAAAAAACAATTCATCGATTCATTTGATTAAAAAACTTGTGTTACAACAGACAGCCTAGCATGCACCTTCCTTGAAACAAGCTCATTCCATTGTAGCAGCATACATATTGAAAATTAATACATTTGGACGTTGACCATCATATGCCTAAGCCCTTAATTTTATAAAAATAGACAAACTCATTATTTGTTGAAAAAATAATAAAAATCAATAAATTTATGAATAATTGAATTGGTTTATTATCTGCAAGAACAGTAAAAGAAAGGTACATTTCTTAAGATTTTTCTTGCCTGCTTAATTTACGATGATGTCATTCAACAATCAAAAGAATAAAATTGTTCTTTTTCTGACGCAGTGGAAGTAACAGCACACTAATAAAACAACATGTTTTTGCAAAATAAATTTGACAAAATCTGTTTTCATTCGATTTTTATAACAATATGACATATACGGGTATGCTACCTTTTTAATGGTCCTTGTATCCTTGGGGTGAATTGCACATAAAATTAACATTTGTTACATATAACAACGAAGATATTAAATTTGAAAGTAAAAAGTTTGAAAGAATGTCATGATATATAACAATGTTGGGCATATTCGAGTAATCCTGGCGTTAAGAGATATTTAGGATTATGTGTGGGAAAATTGAAATAGGAAGTGGTATTAATAAGAACACTGTGGACAAAGTATAATGTACACGTGAGGATTGAATTTTTAAGCTTTTACTTAGAATTTCTAATAAGGAAGAATACACTGTGAAGTAAATTTAAAAATGTCCCTTAAGTCAGCCATTACCCGTAATACCCACCTATCCTCTATTGATAATGAAAACTGTTTCTTAAAATGAGCCAAAGGAATAATAATAATTTGTAGCTTACAAGACATAAAAACAGGAAATATAAAAGTTCACATGAATGGTTGTTTTTCTTATGTTGTCTGTTTCCTTTTTATTTCCTTTTATTTTTCTTACATAAATTACGTGTATTTCATAAATTATCTACAGCATGCATGCAGAGTAAATTCATTTTTTTTTATAAATTTTCTTTTTATCTGCATGTGTATTTGAATATAAATTTCATTTCATTTCAAAGCTGCTTTAAATGAAAACATGAAAACATTTTATGCGTTGACATTAAAATTATCGTATAAGCGTGAGCGCAGAGAGTGAGAGAGAGGAGAGAAATATGAGCAGGAAAAGGAAATAAAAAAATGGAATCCTTTTATCAAACTCACACACATGATCACATACAAAAAAGAACAAACGCACACATATAGGTTTGACATTGTTTATATGAAATATTAACGCACACTACATTAAATGTGTCTGCCATACAATCATACCACACTAGAGTTTGCCAAAAAATGTCAAAAGAAAATACTTAAAGATAAGGCGTTATTCCTTTTGAGTTGCGACATAGCCCACTTTTGTGATAGATCATTTTGTTCGACACTATCCTCTACTACTCAACTGATCTCAAGTTTTTTCATATTAATTTTAATTCACTTCCGGTTGGCACCAAATTTTCTCTCAACACAGTTTTGATAGGATTTCGGACGCAGCTCGATATGACACTTTTTTCATAGAGTTTAATGAAACTCTTAAATTAACTGGCTCAGAAAGAGTTCGTGCATCACTCTTTGTAGAGCTTTAATAAGAGAAGTAAAGATTTGCGGATAGTTATTTTTTTGAGCATTCTGTTCAGTACAGTGTGTGATAACACCAAAAGTATCATAAGAGTAAAAACTAGACATACTCGTTTTATTCATTGCTAAATGGAATCATCAGCGTCCTCTGAGCCGATGATTAAGAATTTCTAATTTTTTTGTGCTCTTCTTTTTGTATTGATTTCTTGTGAACCCATGCAAAAACAGAAACAAAGCAAAGCCAATATTAATTTTTTCTACTGTTTTTTTTTTTGTAACTCATTTGATATTGATATGATATAATACACCACAAATAAACGAAAATTTGTTAGTAATTTTTTTTTTGTGTATAACAGGAAAGAAAGATATAAATAAGTTGATTTGTCATATTTTTTAGATATGAGTATATAGTGTATTCCAAGACAAATCGGACATCTCTGATTTTTTAAAATTTATTTATCTTTTATTATATTTATAGAGTTATTCAAGAGATAATAATATCGTTTCGAAATAGTTGTCTCACTCGAAAATGTTTCGAGTAATATCGTTTCGAGATAGCTTTATCAATCGAAAAATGTATTGATTTCTTTCATGAAACGTACACTTATAAACAAAAATTTAGAAATAAAAAAGAGCAATTTGACCCATTAGTGGAGTTATGATAAATTAAAAAAATAAAATATCGCAAGTTTTGAAAAATTCAAATCGCTTGAATAGTTTGATAATAAAACTGACCAAAATCATAAAGTCAATTAGTACCAAGAGGAAAATCATTTTCAAAAAGATGAATGGTGCAAAAGAAAAATGGTGTCTGATTTGGCGTGGAATGCTCCACATACACATAATATTTTGAAAGATTTCTCTAGACATGCACATTTTGGAATCTTAAGCGCTCCCAAAGAATTCCAGATCATGAGAATCTTTTTAACTGACTCTTTTACACTCCACCATATACGTTAGCAAGTACACCCCCCATTTTCGCTCAGACACACACAGTAATGTACATATATGTAGCTACAAACACAAATAAACAAAGTCATATTCATTATTCATTTGAAGCAATTTTGACGAAAAAAACAGAAGATAAGCAGATGAGTGCTGTGCAGAGACACGTGGGTGCGTAACTCTTACTATCTTTATATTTTTTTCTGTGAAATACCCAAATAAGAAATTTTATGAAGATGCTTTACTTTTCATAAAAAGTATGTTAGAAATTTGATTTATTTTTATATGACTTATACTATATATAGAGTGTGGGCGGTGTTATAGAAACTATGCCGAATGCTTGAAGTGTGTTTTTATTTTGTGTTGCATTCTTTTAAGATTCAGCGACCCCAAAACATTAAAAATTAAAACAATTTTCATGAGGAAGCAAAGCATAATATTTCCTACTGGGCAACTTAGCGATATAAATTTGTGCTTCGCATTGATATGTACGATAAATGTCCTACATTTTGCACATTTTTTTATTTTGTGTGGTTGCATGTGTGCCTCATCCAGATATTTTCAAAAAACTTCATAAATTTATCTCTGTTCCTGTTCTCTGCTCATATTTTTTCACACAATTTATTGAAAAAAATAAAATGCCACAATTGATGACTTGTTAACGTTTTGCTATGACAACAAATTGTTTGGCTTATTGAAATTCAACCAATTAATTGAAATGATGCAAAATGAACTTTTTTTTGGGCTATAATTTTTGTTGATAAATAATTTGATTGGGATGATAAATTCGAAAAGTTTAATTTTAGAATTGTAAGAAGTACAGAGTGTGGTACAAGAAACTATTGGGAAGCAAGTTCTGTTTGAGTAGTGCCAAACAATTAAAAATGTTTTCAGAAGATTTTGTTACACGACTTTGTTTTAGAGCCGTTTAAATCGCCACAAAATAGAACATTTTTATAAAAAATCTTAAATAATTGCCATAGACCATTCTGCATAATGATTGTGCCGAGTTTGAGATAAAAATTTTAGTGAAATTTAAAAAAAAATTGATTATTTTCAAAAGTAAATATGCTCGTGTTTGATGTTTAAAATTTAATCATTTCTACCGATATATAGCATTATATTTAGTAAATAAATTTGTAATTCAAATAACGAATGCAAAGCTTTATGAAAATTACCTTGCAATGTTGTCAGTTAAACGGATTAAATGCTCACCTGCAAGTAAAAAGATAAAAGTTATTTGTTAGAAACTCTTAAAGAATGTAGATGTATGCGTCGGTGTGTGCACAGTATAAATAAAATGCTAAGTTCCATAATTAAAATGCACAAATTTGACTTAAGATGCAGCACAAATGGCAGGTGCTGCTTTTGCTATTACGTTGTAAACTTTTGACTTTATGTAGGGAGTATACAGCGCTTGCTTGCAGGCAGCATTCCGGCAAGCAGGTGGTATTATTTGAATTGCATAATTTGCATTTTGTGCGCACTATTTTGCTGAAATGGCAACTACAGAAAGTTCGCTAGAGCATCAATAATTTCAAATTATAGCAGCATTACAAATATGGTAAGTAAATTGCGCAACTCCTGCGACTGATGTTTCAAAGGTGAAAGTGTGTCCTTAGAGACTTGCGCTTACGGAATGAGCGTAATTTTTATGAGGCTAAGTTGGAGCATAATTTTCAAGTTGATACATTTTATTGCAATTGCATTTGAAAATGTCAATATCTGTTAACTTTTTTAACTAAAAAATGTCATGGCATCATATTTTAGCATTAATTTTTGCCTTAACGCTTAGCAGCTTCATCAGCACTTACGAAATTGCAGAAATAAACATGAAAGCATGATAGCAACAACTGAAAAAGCATCTTAAATGCACACCAACAAAAATCATTAACACAAGCCAATATGCATACATTAACACTCAATTTCAAGTGTAAATATAAACAAACTCACACATTAAAATGTGATTATACTGCATGTCCTTGGTGCAATTAGAATTATCGCATAAGTTCACGTTGCTGTTTGCGTTTGAAAGAGCTTTTGCTTGTTTTTCAGCTTGTCTGCTGCACATATGTTTAGATGTGTGCAATGTATCTACGTGTGTAAGAGTTCAAAACCATAAGTTGGTGATTTTTTAAAATAAAAATTAAATAAACTAATGGAGAAAATATACATGAATGATGCTAGAATCGAAAAATCTTGTTCACAAATATATGTTGTAACTAAAATTCAATGGTTTCAATGCAGTAAATTTTCAAAGAATTCTTAAGTAACGTTGCAATGAAAAGTTATAGTGACTACAAACCACGAGGGACCTTTTGACACAACACAGTATACTGATCACCTAACCGCTTTGTATATCAGTTTTTAATTTTCATTAATGAGATTGTCAATATATAAATAATTATTTTTTAATTATTTCAACTAGGCGCAATAAGAGCCCACTTGTTCCTTTAATAGCAAAATTGAACGCAATAAACAGAGTTGCACCTTCAAGTGATATAAATTGCATCTCATCAATGCGCCAACGCTTTCAATATAAATTTAATGATAAAAATAACACACTCATGTTGTCATTAAGTTGATTAAAGTGTTTGCAACGTACTTAACGCAGCAACATTAAAATCTTTTGAGGAAAATAAAATGTTATATTTCCCGTAAGTAAAATTTTAGCATACTACCCTGTAGGCAATTGCGTAAGGCCTCTGCTTTAGCTTCTTAAAAGCAGTTTTATATATAAGAATACCTTCTTGAAGCCACAAAATTTCGATCAAATGTTGCTTTCATAAGTCGTTTTTTTCTTAGTTTTTTTGATAAAGTTTGATAGGTGCTCAAAAACTATACGAAATTTGTTATATTCTTCATCCAATACCCGCTTTTAGCACACATATATTGTCTTAAAAACGAAATTATTAAAATCGATTCCGTATACTTTGCGCCAAAGCGTTACATACCATTTTCATAAATGTAATTTTGTATAAATATTTCATTTTCTCTCATTGACAGAAAGCAAAAGCCTGCATTTTATATCAAAGTAAAACTTAATTTTTTCCCTTCCACTAATAACAACGTACAAAAGGCAAAAGGCTTACTTTGGAAGGGTATTTCATCTGCAAATGAAAGTAAGCATTAAGCGAAATTAGTGCTCTTGCTTTTGTCTACTGGATAAGCGCAGTCAACAGCCACAACGTGACACCACGGCATTTTCACACAACAAACGCAAAGTACTTTGTTTCGTAAAGCCACCAAGCTAACGCAAATTTTTTGCCACATTTTGCGTTAAACTGCTGGCGTTCATAGTGCGCTCATTCATAACTTTAATGAAACTTTTCACATTTGCACGCACTTCAACGCTCACGTCATCAAAAACAATTACATCAGCATTTACTTACAGTAAAACTATGTGTGTGTGTAGCAGTTAAAGCAAAAGTTAATTAGTAAGGGGGCTATCTATGGTCTCGTCAAAAATAAAATAGTCTAAATTTTATTAACAGCAGTAGTGCACTTAAATTGTGAACTTTTTTTTAAAGGGCCAATTTTGCATATGTACCATGTACTTGCTAGTTGATTATACTAATCGTTCCGAAATTTAACCTGACAACACTTATTTTAATAGCTTTCTGTATAGCATTTTACTGAATGAGAGGTGAACGTTTTTTTGTCTGAACACGGCCACTTTTTGTTTAGTGGTCCATTACTTGGTAATCTTATTATACTGTTTTAAGTTTTCTTGACTTGCATGTACTTTGTACTGATTCCACACATTTGTAAAAAATTCTGCATAAGATTTAAATATTCACCAAAGTATGACCCTTCGTGCTTGTGTTGAAGTTTCTCTACAGTTTAGACCAGAAACTAATGAAAGAGACATGTTACCTAAACACAGCTTCAATGCCCTATGATGCATCGAATGTACGTTCGGTATTACTTCGAAGCGCTTGCATTCCGTTTCTACTGCTATTGAGCTTTGATGAACAAGCGACCAATTGTTTGAACTTCCGATAAGTCTCCAATTTTCTTTCCGTTTGCAAAACATTTCACGCAATACATTTTTCCTGCACAGTGTTTTCTAACCATTGCTGCTGCATGCTTCATACAATTCACGAGAAATTCTTGCTTCTGATAATATATCCAACGCACACTTTTTTTTTAATGGAAACGGCAACACTCTTAATGTTGGTGCGGCATTGTATGCAGCATTCCTCCGTATCTCACATCATTACTGTATACAAACTCAGTTTCCTTTCAATTCCTTTCTTTCGCTATAGCTTTTATCTTGCGCTCAATAGCACTAAAAGAATTTTTCATTTCGTATAGATTTTTATATTCTAAATTATTATGCCAAATCTATTCCATTTTACCTTGGTTGCACTTAAGTGCATTTCATTCTTACTCTTTTTTCAAGTTGATGTTACCTTCGAAGATGCATAATTTAATGCAGCCACTGTTGGAAAATTCCCAAATTTTTATTTAGTTTTTTCCAACAAATTTCCATAAATTCATATTTTGTTGCCTATAAAAAACCATGCAATGTACGTGCTGTAGCGTTTTATTCCCCAGAAGACCAAAAGTTTTCGGAAATCAACATGGCCGTGCATTTTGTGAATTGTGCATTTTTCAAACAGTTACTGGTTGGCTCCAGGTTTTTGCTACGTCGTGCATGCCATACCTGACAGCTGCATAAACATAAATATTTATTAGTTTTTCAAAAATTTCTAAATGACTTTTCATTTGAATCTGCAGAATATTTGGTCTTGCTGTTAATGCATTTGCCACGTGTCGAATGTGAGTATTTTGAATTGTAAATGGGTCACGTGTTGAGTTGTTCATATGTATTTTTTTCTATATAAAATTTCACAAAATTTCTGCACTTCCATAGTTTTGCATAGTTAAGAGCTTAAATATTTTTTATATATAATTCCTACTGTTTGTGTTTTTGGTAGCAGGCAGCAGCAGCACAACTTTCGGCGAAACAAAAGAGGAGTCGTTTAGTAGTTACATTGAAATGAATTTACAGCATAAATCAGTAACCAGCAAAAAAATTAAAAAATTGTTTTTTCTCAAATATTCGTTATAGTAAAGCGCTGATACCAAAAATTATTGTTAACAAATTCTAGGAAGCAACGCTTTTGACTTGATGAGAAAGTTGGTTGCAGTTAAATAGATTTTTTTTTTAATTTTTTTAAATAATTTTGATAAAGTGAATAAAATATTTACTCAATTTTTTAAATTTTATTCTGAAATTGGATCAACAGACTAGTCGTTATTTAGAAAAAACTAGTAAAGTTGTTATCTTTGCCCTTGCCAAAATTAAAATACCCTACGTCGCGTCAAAAGTAGAAGTGCGCTTAAGTATAAGTGTAATGTTATTTGCGATGCATGCCATAATTAGCTTTAAAGTTTAGGGCGGTCACACACCCACTGGTATAATCTAATCCGATTTTGATCTTGACATAGCTTTCCATAAACATTCTTACAATAAATAACAATTGCTCACATACTTCGATAGATATGCCAATTAAGGTATTATACTTGTATGTTTCGCCCGCTTCCGCTTCAGTTATACCTTTACTACAATAATGTTAATACAATTTAATGTTAATATGGGAGGCACCAGGCCCACTAACGTAATCCCGTCGATATCCATTTAATTTCAAAGCATATAGTAACTGACATCTGTACACCGAATTTTATGAAGACTACACTCTTAGCACGATGTTGTACGATTTTTGCTTGTATGAGGAGTGCCATGCCCATAGGTACTATTGCGCCAAATTTTTGAAAAAAGACACCTCATGGCAAGTTTATCTGGCATATCGGAGCCCAGTTCGAGCTATACAGAAATAAAATTGTCAATTATTGAAAATTGTCATTCCATGTCACGGCCATGTGCTTTCAGAATATACAATCTCAGTAAGAGTTGTGAGCCCAATGTAGCCAGCCTTATACCTTCTACCCCTCTTGAGCAGTGAAATTCCAAAATCCATATGAGTCAGAGTTGTAGACACAATACGATTGCTTTAATATCGGACTATTTCTTTCTTGGTAACAGTTTTATTCGTCGCGGACTTAAGATTGGTTTCGTATAAAAAGAAAACCACAACGATAAAAATGTGCATGGGCAGTGATGGGTGCAACGTGGTTGTTGTAAAGAGCAAAAATTGCTTAATATTTCCAATTTTTCCTATAGTTGTTTTAATCCATTCAACGTAGAAGGGAAAGTCTTAAAAAAAAATATTGTTTTAAGATCCAGTCATTTGAAAGACAAATTCAAAAATAATTCAAATATTTTATGAAGTACTTAAAATTCGAAATCATTAGATAAATCGAGCATTGATTGCACGTAAAAGTGAATATACATTTCACTGCATTCAGCATAGCTGTTAAAGCTTTGATGTAGTAGAGTTGTATTGAAAAGATGTTGATTTGATCTCGAGTACTGACATTTAATTTTATTATAAATTTCGCTTTTTAACTAAGCAAAGATGAAACAAATCCTAACGTGGGCAAATCTGCAGAGTAAACGCAAATTAAATTAAAAAATCTTCTTGAGAGATCTTATCGATAAATTGTACGGGTAGTTAAATAACGTGCAGAAGCTAAACACAACACAACACAACACAACACAACACAACAGCGTAAGTGAAAAGAACCGGAAACTACATCATTAATCGTGACCATGATTTGCATAAAGTTCTTTACTTCCGACGCCATGGTTGTTGCTGACAGCGGCGGTTTCGGTTTTCATTTTGTAAATTTTTCCAACTTTTACACGTTTTACCACAGCAGCATGGTAGTAACTTTGCTGCAGTTCCGTGTGCTTTAACTACAGATCCGCGATAATTTTTTTTCTATTAAGCTTTTTTTTTGTGTATTAATTTTTCTTTGTTTGTATTGAAGCAGATTTTTCTTATCGTGATATTCTTTTTTCGTTTACTTTAGACACTTTTACCTTTATTTTGGAATTTTTTGTTTTTTAAATTTTAGTTTAGTACTTGAGGTTTTGTGTATCTTTCATTTTTCATTTTCTCTTTTGTGTAATGTTTCTTGTAAGATTCTTTTTGCTATGTGAAAGAGATGTGCGGATATCGAAGGGTTTTTTTTTTTAAATTTGAGTGAAACTGTCCACATTGATTAATCGCGCGCTTAGCGTATTGGAAAAATATTTTTGAACAAAAAATGAGGAAAATACTCTTTTCACTTCTTTTATAGTACATTGGTTGACTTTCTTACGATACTGATGATTAATTCTAAAACATTGAGTTTCTTAAAGTACTATAACAAGGATTTTTATGTAAAAATGGAACTTTTTGGACTTACTAGTACGTTTGCTGGTTGTTAAAAGCAAATTTAGCGTGAATGTATATTATGTAAAAAAAGGTATGCAATATAGGGGTTCTTAAGAAACGTCGTTTTTTTAGTCTTAAGACTCGGAGAGAAAAAGTAAAAGCAATTGCTCAGTTTCAGTTTGATATCTCAATGTTAACATGTGCCCAGTTAAGAAGTCAGGATTTCACCAATAAAAAGGAACAGATTTTATATATTTACGCTCAATTTTTAAGTTTGTTGAATAAAAAATTGGATGTTTTTGACAATTTCATTCAAGTTTCGATTATGTTGTCATATTATAAACTTTTCAGTAACATTTCGTCTCTTCTTTGGCTATATCTTCAGACATAACATAACATAATATGAAACATATTTTTAACATTTCTTACACATAAGTTTTTTAAACATTAAACATTTAAGCAACCACTCTCGCTATATGTTATAAAAAGTATATTTTACTCATACGACCTGTTAATTGCTGAAGCTTCGTTACTATATAACGTTGGGATCTTAACTTATAAAGCTCTTACATTAATTTATTTTTTAAGAGTTATTCTAGTATGATTGAAGGGTTGTATACAAACGTAGATTTTTCTTGTGTATTACTATATATTTTCAAGCGTATTCTCTCAAGTAGCACAAATATTTTGCTTTTATTTTTAAGTCACTTTTAAATAAATTTTTGGGAGAAATGTTTGTATAATCACCATAAATCTAGATATATTGCGTCACATGATATTAGTCGCAAATTTTTTAAAATTTTTATTTGTAGGTAGGCAAGCCAAAATGTGATGTTGAAAATTAATTTTAAGAAACATCGGACGTGCTGTGTAGAACAAAATTTTTTAATATAGCTATGACACATAAAAATTTTTCCGCTCTCACAAGTCCACGAAGAATCTTTAGTATTCGACTTGAAAAATTCCTTGGAGCCTTTTGTTATCATAATAAATAACCTTCTGGACCATAAGCTGCCGTACTATGCCATACCATGGTGTTCACTATTTTTATCACTTTTCTTGCTGACGCCATGCGGTTCGCCGCATGAGCAGCTGCATTGAAATTTAAAGTGCAAAAAAGTTTGCACATAGCGAGGTATTTCAATAAATGCAATTGTATGTGTTAGTATGCACAATTTACCCAGTAGAAATTGCGCCCAAATTAAAAAAGTGAATTTTATATACAAAGAAAAAGCTGCTCACAAAGTGAAATGCTATTTTTATTCCTAACAGTAGCACAGTTGGTGATCCGCAGAATGCAAAATTTATTAAAAAATAATTTTCTGCAGAACTTCACCAAAGGCATATTCTCTAATTGGTTTCAACGTTTTTCAATATGTTTTTACAATAATAATGTAAGTGTCTGGCATTTTTATTCATTGAATGTGCAATCGATTTCGACACACACACATACACAAAAGAGCTGGTGTTCGTATGCGCAACATAACAATGAAATAAATGCTGAAAAATTATGGCATTTTATGAATAAAATTTCACTTAACGAATACAAAGAAAATGCAATAACAACAACAAGTGCAATAATAAAAAGTGTCAATGTATTATCGGGATAATTTACAATAATATATATATTTATGTGCATTTCTTCGTTGGAAAACTTCTGACATTCTTAAGTGCTTTAGGGGTGCCGCATACTCAAGCCTTTAATGAGATTTTAGTTAAGCATGAAAAACAGAAAATTACCACTAATAACTATACGTTTGAAAATAATTATGCCTGTAAGCAACTAAAAATAGTTGCATAGTTTTGGGATGCCTTGTTTCGTTTACACCTTAGCTGTAGCAGCGGCTTCGCTGCTTATTGCCTTTGTGCATATCCATATCTGTTATGTGTTAGTAAAATGTTCAATACGCTTCTGAAATATTTTACTCACTCTTTCTTTTAACTTTGTTCTCGCTTTGTTACACTATATATTTGATGAGAATATGTGAGGAAATGTGCCTTCATGTTTTCAAGTGGTTAAGGAAACCACATGTATTTTTCATCAACGGCTGTTTTGTTCACAAGTAAAGACCTAAGCTAATTTCAAAGTAGGGCCAAATGCATCAGTTGTTCGACGCATGAATGGAGCATTAGTGCATAAACTCAAATGCAAAGATAATGCACTCAATTTTGTACACTTATGCAAGGGAAAATACCATTGCAATGATTTTTAAAGTAGTGGAAATGAAACTTTCAATGCATTCTATTATTGCAACTTGAAAAAAATTTTCATGTATATGCAAAAGTTTTTAAAAAACCATTTTCCCTTTACACAGCCTTGTATTGAGATGTTTTCTAATCTGCAACATCTCGGCTTAAGCCCACAAGCTGTGCATTTTTTTAATGTAAAATGACCAAAGAGTTTAATTTCTTATACGTACGGTTTCCGTATGGGAAATAACTTTCAAAACAACATTTCAACCTGATGATTACATATCTCACTGTTGAAATTTAGGTGTAATGCCCAAAGTAAATATAAATAGTAATAATTTCTTTTACTGATAAGTTTTAAAAAAAATATTTTGCTGTCCACATTAAAGAGAAAAATAACTTAAGGTGTGTGAAAAAATGTTGATAACTTTTTCTGGTAATGGGTTAAATTTCATGCAACCAACCTATGTATTACATTGCGTGGCTTCAAAGTGTAAAAAAATCAACAACCAAAAAATTAGACAAAATATTTCATTTACCAGCTCTTGGAACATTTAAAAATAAATTTATGTCGAAGAAATTTTGTTTTACTCATCAAAAAATAATAAAGTATGGATAATCATTTAATTCGTTTCCTTTGCTCTGATGGAAATAAAGGATGTATTATTATTTTAATCATTTAAATTTAGAGATAGAAAGAGATTGATTGTTAAAACTTAATGAGCCATAATGTATTACTCCGCTTAGGTAAGATATCCACACAGTTATTTGAAAAAAATCTACTCAATTAATTTTATTTGCTAGCCATAAAAGTAGCTATTCATTTTATTTCTTAAAAAAGAGTTGAAATAAATTATCTAAAGAGATTAAATGTCACAAAAATTCTAAGTAAATGTCAAATATAGCAACCGTTTAATTATCGCTTTGACATAAGACAGCTTTGTGTAAAAAAAATCCCAACTCCTAGCTTAAGGAACAGTATAAAAGAAGGAGAAAAAATATGCTTAAAAAATCCTACCAAATATATTTTGCTTATGCATATTTACATATTGACTAGGGTGTACCTCGGCACAAAATTGGTAAAAAACAAATAATGTATAAACGATATTTATATATGCATATGTATGTACATAATTGTGGAGTAGATTGATAAATATCGATTTCATGCTTAGTTTAAGAATAAACCAACAAAATCTCAAAAAATTCTGATTTCGTGGATTTGGATATGTGGATTTCAAAAACACGAAATCAATGTTGGTTTTTCTTTTCTTTAACTTTGTTTGAACGTAATCTCATGGGATTTTCATTCTTTGCAATATTCTTTATTACTTCTTTTTCATATCATAAAAATTAATTTTCTGCCGCCTGAACATGCATTCATTTCATTTTGCGAAACACACTTTTATTCACTCCAATAAGGATGGTTTTTTCATTAAGTTGCCTCGATGCGCTTAATACTATTACATCAGAAGCCTACGCACAGATACAAACGTATCAATTTAATTTCCATAATAAACATGAAATGATCAAATTTATTGTTATCGTTTGCTGTCATATCCTGTGGCTTAGGCAATGATTGACACTCGGGCTTATAATGCAGAAGACATAGCAATGACAGCAGCAACAACAAAATTGTTAGCACCAGAAGGAAAACAAACAAAAAAAAATAAAAAAATATTGGGTAGCGAAATTTTTGGTAAAAATCGGAAAAAAAAGAAATTGTAGCAGCACGTCATTGCCTAACGGATTAAGGTTACTTGCTACCGCTGACGTAATAGATGACCGAAAATATATAAAAATCAGCATCAATTCCAAGAGGCACAGAAGAAAAGGCAAAAGTAATGAAACTAAAATGAATACCATTTTTTGATCATCAAATAAAAGTGTTGAGTGCTGGTAGCAGCAATGGGAAAAATGTTGCACAGTGGGTAGCATTTGCCGTGTTAATTAAGCATTTGGAATAATTCTCAGTTTATGACAGTGTAGTAAAGATTAAAAAAATTTATCAACGGAAATTCGTATTTTTATGAAAGTTACATAGAGATCTTTATTGTATCTTCTTTGCGATTTATTTAAAAATTATTCGTTTCAATAATAAAAATTTAATAACCCGTTGAAATCATTGCAAAGGCACAATAGTTTGCAAAATTGAGAAAATTTAGTCTTAAAAATCTTAATAGCGTTTTAAGCTCAATCTTATACAAAAAAATTGTAGCTCTGAGCAAATCAGATTAAGTTTTATCCTTTTAGATTCAATTTCCATCAAATTTAAGGGAGTTACAGCACTTTGAAAGCAACAAAATTATCCAAAAGTATTGCAAGTTATTTGTATGGAAATCGACTTCGGTCATTTTAGGTTAAACTTTAATATGATGAAAAGAATGCCATTCCGATTAAAAGTCTTTATGTATATGACATAAAAATAAAAAATTGTGCTTTATTACGTAATCGTGAAATAAATAGTTTCAGTGCTATAAATTTTTTAATGAGTAAATTCTATTTTGACTGCTTCAATGTTGATTTACCCCACAGTTCCTTGGCTTGGTTAGTAAAACACACTTAATGTCAATGTCGTTGGCATTATGTTAGTGTAAGTGCGACTGACTGTCTATCCGTTCCAGCCTTCAAACGCTACTGTACTTGTGTTTGTGTATTTATATGCTTTCATCTAACGTATGCACATGCTCTTATGTGCTCTTCACAATTTACTCTCCATTAAATTGATATTATATTTCATGACAAAATAAACACTTAAGTTAGTCAGTCATTGCAAAAATGGCGCTATGATGGTAAAGTCATGTATAGTAAAAGAAGATGAAGAAAAGGCTGTAACAGCAGCACATTAAATTGGAAGGATTTAAAAATCCATTAAAATCGCTTGTTAGTGGCAGCAATGACGGCAACTGTGTGTGACCACAGCGTTGATAGACATTGAGGACGTTAAAAACCTAAAGTGGAATTCGATAAAACCTCGTAATTTACTTAACAACTAGCGTATAACTACTAACATAAATGAACCTACAAAAAGCCAGTGAAACATCCAAACGCACATAAGAGCTGATGGCATGAAGACCCAGCAAGAAATAATAATTATTTAATCCTGTGAATATCACATATTTTTCTAATAATTAAGGGATGCTCTGATAGTAATGCTGAGCCTATTTTAATAATTTTAAATTTATTTCAATCACTATAATGCTGACCAAATAATGTTGGAAGTTTACAAAGCTTTACCGTGCTTCACTTTTTTGTGGCATTTTTATTTTAAAATTCATTTTTTTAAGTTTCTGCGTGTTATCGCCGAGATTATGTAGTTAAGAAGAGTAACAGTAAATTTGAGTGCAAAAGTTTGTAAATAATTCCAACTGAGCATACAATACACACACACACAATAGCATAAATTATAGTGTATGCGTGTAAAATAGGCTGAATGACAGACTCAAGCGCATTGTATTGGTATTAGTGTTAGTGTCAGTGTAGTGTTGTTATATTTTGTTATTTTTTATGTGGTTGTTGTTGGTGTTGTTGTTGTCGTTAGAGGTGGTGATGACAGCTTGATGTTGTTGATGATGATGTTGATGCAGACGATAAAGTGTAGTGAATTAAGTGCGTAAGTGCTATAAAATTTCGACATGATGAGTGCGTACACATGTGCAGTGCATTTGTGTGCGCACATATGTATGCATATATGTGTTAACATGCTTGAAACATGAGTAAACTTTTACACACCAAAGAAAGCTTTTCCTAAGTGTTTGCTAAATAAAGGTTTCCTATTGTTGTTGATTTTTTATTTCTATCACTTGTCCTATAAACGTGCCCTATAACATTTGTAGTAAAAGGATCCAATTTTCACAAGTTCAAACAATTTAGTTGTTGATATCTGCATTTAATTTATTGCATCTAACACGTTTTTATAAAATAACACCACAATCGGTTTCTGCTTTGTGTTGAGTGTCATATTTTTGCCCATTTAATCTGCTTTTCTAAAAACTTGAAACAAAAAAGATTTCATCACATCATAAGCTGAAATTTGCATTAATAATTGAAAAACAATGCGCAACAGGGAGAAATTATTTTGTATGAGTCCTTTAGCAGTGATAAACATCAATAACTTTCAATTAACATTTCAATATAATGAAAAAGGATTCAATTAACGTGGGATAATAAGTTCAAAAAACAACAGCTTGGTAAGGGTAAAAAATCAGAATGTAGACAATAAAAGTTCAACGCGTGGACTGAGCAGATACTGACAGTTAACAAGGTAAATCAGTGGGAGCAGCATTATAAACAAAAACAATAGCTAAAAACAATAACAACGATAGCAGCGGCAGCAGCAGTAACTTTAATTCAATAAAAGTAACAATAGCTGTCAATTAACAGCACAATCATTATTCATCCTTTATAATCCTTTATTTGGTCAACAGTAAAATATCATCACTTTCATTTTGTTTCTTTCTTTTTGCAAACTTTTGGTAGATTTATTGGTGGTGTTCATAAAATATTTAAATTAAAAGGCATCATATTTGCTGGCAGAGAATTTAAATTTTTCGTAATTTCGTAACAATAAATCCCAAATTCATAATAAACAATTCAATTAAAACTGTCGCCGAAAAACAAAAGAGGCCTTAGTTGAACACGCAAAGAATTAGCCCAGAATTTGATTACACGTGTATGAAAATTATGATGGAAACATACGTTTTGTAGGTACATCATTTTGTTCCTTAAATTCCTTAAATTTCTTAGGAAATGTTTAATTGGGAAACATATCTTTTTCAAGAAAAATAAAGTGCTTATAAAATTAATGTATCACCACAAGTGTTTTTGGAGATTTGAGACGGAACTGAAGAAGACCATAGCAATGCAAAATTAATCAAATAAATTGCAGATAACAAATAGTTCTATGTTGGCGTGCATTGAAGACACTGATACAGAAAATAAATCAGTAAAATAGAACTGTGTGGGCAAAAGTGCTGCCAAAAACTTTTTATAAAAACTTGAGTTTGTTAAAATATTTATTTATTTCAAGGCGATATTTTCTTAAAAGTGACCGACAATATCATATATCTGGGGGTGATTTTTAACAGAATGCTAAAACGAGACGAAGATATCAACTGAAAAGCGGAAATTTTTCAGTGAAGATATTTTATTGATTTTCAAAAATTCTTGGGACTTGTATTTAAGAATCATGAACCTCGAAGATTCTACTCGCACATTTTCAAGTCATATAAATTGATTTTTCCAACTTATTACATGCTGAAACTAATTGAAAGAACTGCAGTAAAAATGTGTACTTTAGAATCAATTTAAAGTTTTTATAATGCGAATGGATCTGTCTTGAATACCCCTAAGAAAACATTCAACTGTATAATTTACAAGATTTTTATAAAGCTTTTGCACAGCTTATTCCCTATTTAATTCTACAGGCATTATGGCAATCCTAATAGCACTCAACAAACGCTGAGTATCACATGCAGGTTCTGGTACTAGAATGCAAGACTCAAACGGGAAAACGGCTACAAACATCGCAGAGAACGTAGTGGCTATTGAGCTAGCTATAGCAATGGATGAATTTTCCTGCGCTGAATGAAAGTGGGTGGAGAAATAATGTAGATAACAGTGGTATTCACATCATAAGGGCGTACAATCTTACAGCAATCAAAGATAATGTGAGCCATACATATTTTTAAATTTAAATGATATTTGCTAAAGCTATTTATTAAACGATTTTAAAATCCTTCATTTGTTATATATGTTTTTTAATTAATAGTAACTAAATTTCGCTAATACAAAATGTATACTTAATTAGCATGTTTAATTGAATTTAAATAATGAGGTGATAACTCATAGTTTATATTTCGCATTTAATGAATTTTGTGGTTTTCATTTTGTCATGCATTGCAAACATTGAACGTAATGCGCTTTTAATTGAAAAATAGTTTTTAATTAAAATTAGTTAGAGATATTTCAAAAACAATAATACTCTTAAGTGAATTTTACCGCAAATGCACACAGGAGACGACATTCAATTAAAAGTTTCAACTAACCGAAATAATATTTATCATATAATTCTGTGTTTTAGTTTTTATTTTCGAAATGCATTTCACGGCCATTATTGTTGTTGCTGAAAAGTTATACGTTATACATTTTAAGTTTCATTTTTCGTTCAGTTTGAACACATGAAACTTTTCATGTTGTTGACAGTTGAAAAGTTGTTTAAAAAGAAAAATATAAAATGTTTGTACTGTTTCTGTTTGTCCTGTTTTAAGAAGAATTTATAAAATCAACAAATTCAGGAGAACTTTATGTGTCCTGTCAACAAAAGTATAAGTTTAAGTGGTTTCAGAAGCTGAACAAGAACTTTATTTTCAAAGAATAAGGTGTGGGATCTTGTTTATATTTTATATTGTATATATAGTTTTATTTGGTATTCCACTTTAAACTTGAATATATTTTTTAAACGATTTAAATTGCTTCTTTTCTGAATTAATTTCTTTTGTATTAAGTAAACTATCTTGGTTAGATGATAATTTCACGGAAATTTACTGAGGTAAACCCTTCATTATCAACTTTGATTTTATCTCTGTTTGTATGAGTGAGTATTTTGATCCCTTTTTTATGTTGAGTTTCCTTTATTTCCTTTATTTCCTTTTCACAATTTGTTAGGTTCGTTAACCAATTTTGCGGTTATTAAACACTATAAAAATCCTTTTTTTGTAGCATATTCGAGTTTTTTCAAAATGCTTGCTTTGAATATATTCAGTTAAAATTAAAATTAAAAAAAAAACTAAATAAAAACTCAAAATTTTAAAACAAAACGCAAATTGGTTCAATTCAAGGAAAACCCACCAATTTGGTTGCGTATAAATTAAAACAAATGGCAAAGTTGACCAGCTATCGGCAGCCTTGAATGGCGCTGCAGTGCTAAGCATTTGAATTTACCTTTTTTTAATATGATTCTGAAATTGAAAATCTCTTTGGGGGAGTGAACGTGGGATGCCAAACTTTTTACACTCAATTGGTTGGGGAAATTCGCACAATTTCATTAACAAAAAGCAAACTTTCAAATATATAAATGCACGTTTGTGAATGTATATACGTAAAATGCTTGTCAGTGGTTATCAAAATAAAAAAGAGAAAAACTGTTTCCAAAAAATTGTTAATATGCAGCTAAAGTTTAATAAAAAAACTAACATTTGATAACACATCATTTTGAGCGTATTATTAAAGGATATTAAATGAAAACCAAGATTTTTCTGTAAACTTGGCCATTCCACTCACTTGTAAATATTTGAGTACAACAATTTTATTCGCTTTGCCAAATCTGCTAATGGCTTAGCCAATAATGAAAACAAGCTCTGCAATATATCAAAGAAGATTTATTCAAAATTTATGTACGAATTATCACATTTATAATAAAAACAAAGGCTACAACAACACAATAAACAAACCAATAAACGCTAATTTGCAATTAAAAGTTGTTTTCACCATTTGAAAATCCCATTTCCGCCACATAATCGCTTTGGTTTAGTTTCTATTAAATTTTCCAACGCATAAGCATTTTTAGGCTTTTTATCTCCATTGAATTGGAAATTAGCAGAGTTTGTGAAAATATTTTTATTAGCAACGGAAAAGCGCAATAAATTTTTATACAAACTTAAAATGTTGAACATTATTTGATCGGACTTAAAATGTTTTGAACAAAAAAGAACAAATTTTGCTGCGAAATTTGTATTTAATTTGCATCAAATTATTGTTTTTGCCACAAGTTCCATCAACGTTAGGTTATTCATGAATTTTGAGCTTAAAAATTTGGTAAGAAACATTCATTTGGCATTTCAGTTTGATTGAAAATTATGTTCAAGACTTCTGAAAGCAATTCTATATCATTGTCTGAAATTCGGTAAAGTTGCTAAATAAAATGGTCTAAAGCTTTAAAAAAGGCAAAAAACAGAAAATTTTTTATCGTTCATGCACCAATTTGAGCTTCGGCGTTTTTGGTGATTCTAAGTTCTTGTGTACGTTCTAAGAAAAGTTTGAAAGACTTTTTTTAGTGCTTTCCAAAAATCGTAAAAGTAAATACTTCGGACGCAGTTTCCTGCTGAAAAGCCAACGTTCAACAACACTTTGTCATTAAATTTCGTTGCACAAGAATCAGAAGTGATGTCAACGAGAAATAGTTTTGGCTTGCATGTTTTATTGAATGTTTGGGGAATCCTTCAAAAAACAAATAAGTCTTCGGTTTGGGCTTAGCATTGGACTATAGCAGTGGTAGCACATTGCGTTAACAGCCCTGTTTGATTCTCGGTTCAAATTATATCTGTCTGCTTCATTTAACTATTGGAGATTTTTTCGTTTCAGATTTATACAACTAAACACCACCTTAGGCTTAGCAGTTGCTTAGAAATATTTTTTTTTTGACAGAACCTGAATATTCGAAGTAGTACGATGTGCAAAATTATATCACTTGCGTCAGATCACTATTATTTCATGGTTTGAAGCAGAATATTTTAAATGACTTTAAGAACCACATTGCCTATTTGCTCAATTATTCCCACTTCTTTGCCTGTTCTTCGAAATTTACACACCTCTTGTCAAAGTTTGGCTTAAAAAAAATCATAAGTAAATCCATTCTTTTTAAGTATAACTAGTGTACATCATTTAGACTGAAGGAAAATTAAATACCCTTTTTTGAATTGAAGTCGTATATATCTTTAAAATTGATATTTTTCCCATTTTTTGAAATGAGCGGGTATACGTTACGCTGTTCTTTTAAGTGTTGGACCATGTAGCTTTTGATTGTTTCATATATATCCATTTTTAATATAACTCCTAGGTCCTCGTTCCAGACTAATTTACAGCTATAGTTAATTTATGCTTCCATAAAAGCAGTCTTGCTTATGTTTTGACATAAGTATGATAAAATTTTGAGATTTTCATAAACACTTTTCTTATCATATTGTTAGGGAAGTGCTTCCTCTACATACTTAATTTTGCCCACTTTTTGTTCAGAAGGCTCTCTTTATAAATTGAACAAAATAAGCTAACCAAATTTTATTATAATCAATTTGCAATGATATTTTCAAAGAAATTAGTTTTTGCATATTATGAACTATTTTAGAAGGCGGACAACTTCTTACAGGTCCATCACAACACATAAACTTTACTCGTTGAAATACCACAATAAAAAAAATTTAATTACCATTTAACATAATTAAAAATTCATATACATAAAGAAAATTATTAACAGGTTTCTTAAATTTAAGTTAAAAAAAAAACATATCACAACAACTCAAAAAAAAAATATAATGAAAAATAAACAAAACATAAAACGTCACTGTTTACTTTAAAAGGACATTTTTTTAATGTTTGCTCTGCTTTTCCTCATTTTTTCATTCATTCTCTTACTGCGTTTTCCTCTACGCAAACATTTTCAGCAGGAACTTCCTATCGCAAAATGTAAATTGAAAAAAAAAAAATCTGAACTGCCTGCCCGCAAGCTTTTGCTAATGAGTTAATATTTTTTGTGTTATTTAAACTTTTGCAATTTAATTACACTGCAAATATATTTAGGAATTCTTTATTTTGACAAAAATTTATAGTGAGAAGAAGTGAAGAATGAACAACCCATGCAAAATTTCCAGAGAAGATTGTTATTTTCAAGTCAACCAATTTTTGGTTGATAAGCAACATACTGCATTTTTCTGACAGTTTTTTTTTCTTTTCGATTTGTAACCTCAACGTCAAACAAAAATTGTGTGTAGTGTATGTTGTGATATAATTTGTACAATTTGCTGCAAGCTATTTGAGTTGAGAGAAAAAATAGTCCATGTTTCTTATGTTAATAACATAAAGATTTGCTTTCTTTTTCTAAATGTAGCAAAATAAAAACTTTTGCAAATTTTAATTCGAATCTTAAATTGCGTGTCATAAAATAACAAACTTTGCATACTTTTTTTAGCAAAATTAAACAGAAACAAAATTTAAACTTTAGTATCTATTCAGTATAGGAGCTTACAGAGCAAATTTAAATATTTTGGCTGAACCCAAACTTTTGATTTTCAGAAACAGAATCTGCTGTGGTTCCAAAGTATATTTAATTACACCACTTGCTAACTCCTAGTAAGCTCCTTGCTTAGCGTCTAATTATCATATATCCCTAGTTACTTCCTTCTATTGACTAAAGTTTTTTTTAAAAAGACAATATATGAAAGAGATACAAAATGTAAAGCGCAATATACTCTATAATAGTTCGACAAAAGTTATGATCATAGTGCAAACTTAATTTAGTGCTAAGGACTCTTGGAGCGTCCCGATATCTATATTCAAGAAAAACGATGCAAAAAGACACTGATTTTTTGAATCCTTTAAGACTCTGCATATTGACACCAAAACGGCTTGGAGTATAAGTTGTGTATTCTTTCTTTGTCATTCGCTAATCAAAAATTTGTTAGATTATTTTACTTTGTCTTCATCAACATATGTAACAGAGGAAGTGGGTGTGGTACCCACAGTATGTATTTATCAACATAACTCATGAGCGAAGTGGTTGCGGTAAACTTCATACTGTAGATCGAGCATTTAGAACAACAGTAGGCGTTCAATGTATCGAACTAATTAATGCACGGGTCAGTCGTACCATCGAAAAATTCGTTGTATCGAAGAGACTTTTTGTTAAAGAAACTGGCTCTTACATACACATACACTCGTAATTAAGTTAGATCTTGAAAGGAAATATTTACTTGAGATCAATTTCACTACTACTCGTTTCTACCAACTGAAATTACATATTTTAACTTTGTCACTTAAGGCTAAGCGCTTGCGTTAAAGTGTCATGATTTCAACACAAGAGTCAATTATATAATACTGACAAAGTTAGCAAAAATGACACCAAAAAAAGTGTTGAAGGACGTTAAAAGCAGATTACAATTCTTGATTTAAAGAATGTTCGTTATTCAGAATGGTAAAAATGGTTAGCGTTCATAATTTAAAGACATCATTAGTAAAAGTGCAATTTGAAAAACTGTTCATTAAAATTGAAATTCGCTAGCATTTGCTGATCGATATCTTAAATTTTTGGATTATCGGAAGAAACAAAAACTTGCCTCACTTCAAAACGACCAATTCGTTTGATAAAACCCCACAGCTTTTGATGTTTAAAGAATTTCTCTATAGCAGGCAATATAGACCCATGATAATTATGTGGTAAAAATTGATTTTTGCTTCATTTTACAACTTTGAAATTAGAATGTGGCTTATCTATTTTAAGTATTTTGCTGAGCTAAATTTACTGCTGTCAATTCCACGCGCGTATCAAAACGGAAATTTTACTTAAAATAAATATTTACATTTGAACGTTTGAAGTAACGTTGCGCGCTCATCGCGCGTATCAATGGCACGATACAACAAAGCAACAGCAACGTCATCGACAACAATGGCATTAACAATACCGAAGGTTGAACGACAATCATATCACGCCGCTCAGCTGTCAAAGTGACTGTAAAATCAATGGAAAAGTCACATAAAAACACATGATTCAACATTTGATTGACAGCATGTCGCGCCGTGGCTATTGGCAGGCTACAATAACGGCAGTGGCTTTAATTGTGAACATTTCTCCCTTAGATTTTTTATCGAGAGTGGGGATATCCAGCGACAAGAGATATAAATTTTCCAATCAACACTGCAATTGACATGTGAATATTTTGAACGTTTAATATTTTGCTTTTTTTTTAATGACATCTTACATATTATGGTCTCATATAAATAGGCGGTGATATAAAAATGAAAATTATCGCTTATGAAAGCGTGAGAGTTACGCACAGAAATAGATATCATCAAGGAAATAGCGCCATTTAATTGGCATTAAATTGTTGCAATCAGTTTATAACATTTTGTATTTTTTTTTAGTTTTAATCAAATGACAATTCTTAAAAAAAAAAACAAATTAATTGAAGTTTTATATTTTAGGCAGACACAACAACATTATGAGACTGCTCAGTTTTAGAAATTAACTAGCAGGGAGACTCAACTATTTTCTGAGCTCATATTGGGCCATTTCGCTTTATTTTCTCCGAGTGAGCAATGGTCTTCATTGCTGAAGAAAATTTTATTCGAAAAATCATCATTCAATATCTGTTGTGCTAATCGGCGAAAATTCTCTGCATTCATTTTTTCTTTTTGAAAATAATCATCTTGTTTTTATTTCTAAATTTTCGATTTACTTATTATTCACATTATATTTCAATGTAAACAAAAACACTGTTTCATTTTGCTTCTCAGTGCAAATAGATTAAAAATATTTTATCTACTTCGTAGTATTTTTTTGTTTGAAAATAGTGAAATTTTGTTGTTTCTTTAGTTTTTAAATTATCACAAGTCATTAAAGAATGCAAATCATTATGGGTGATATTCTCAAGTCAAGTCATTTGCGTTTGTAATTCACAACATTAGCCACATTTTTATATCACCAATTTGGTTATTGACATGCAGTTAACATTTGAGTTGCCAATAGAAATAATGCTGCACTTGCGGTTCCAACAGATAGAAGTTGACATAAATAGCAGTAAGTATACGTACACTTTGCAAAACTTTCTACACAGTAAAATATTAAATAAATTAACAAACAATACAAAACTTTTGCTGGAAAAGTATTAACGTTTCATGATTCCACTCACAAGCGGTATCATTGGATTGCAAAAAATGTTTGCAGTGCATTTTAATAATAATGCATTTTTGCCCCGAGGTTTTTATTGATTTTGCAACTGGGCTTCAGCTGCTGTTACAATAATCGAGATGCTGCTTTGTATACAAAGTTTTAATGATGTGAGAATATTAGTAACGCAAACACCACTTCTATTAGACCCAAACTGGAGTACAACTCACAAATTTGGGCAAGGGCTCCAAAAACCACTTTGCCGCTGCTAGATCGAGTTCAGTGATGTGTGATGAAACCAATAAGCGATGAATTTGTCATCTCATCTATCGATTCTCTTCACCATCGGCGTAACGTAGGGTGTTTAAACCTTCTCTACAGGTATTAGAGCGAAATGTGCTCTGAAGTGATACGTGAACTGATCTCATTAGTTCAGACCATCCCATTTGCGTCACGCCGATGTTCGACAGGACATCCCTTTCTCGTGATAATTCTTTCTTTGGCCGCACAATTAAGTTTTTGAACAGCCTGCCTGCGTTTGTATTCAGCGGCAATTTTGACATCGGCAAATTCAAGATGAAGATTAACCTACAGTACTCCATTTATCCCCCTTCCCTCAAACTTTTCTTTTTTTCATAAAACCAACGCAGTGCATTGCATTTATAGGGGGTATCGCCTGAGCGTTGGCTTTTGCTTAAAAAAAACAAACAAAAACTTAAAGTCTGAGAATGGCTTAAGAGTAATATTTACTGAGCATTCAAATGAGTTTGATTTACCTTTAAATATTTTCTGTTTTGAAAACCAAAATAGTTGCAGTTGCTATCCAAAATGTGCTGCTAAAAGTCTGAAAATAAACAAAAATCCTTATCAACATTTAAATAATATGAAACTGTTTATGCTGAAAGGGAAATGACACTGATTTTAAGCAAATTTGGCAATAATGAAAATTCCTTATGCCTAAAGTTGATAAAAAAAAATATAAAATTTCTTTCATTACTTTAAAAGAATTTTAATTGATTTCCTTAAAGATCATTTGTCAATATGACGGTTCAAAGCAAGCAAAAAAAAATCCCCGAAGAATACCTTTTTGAATTTTTTTTTTCTAAAAGTTTCGTTTTAAAATAAAACTTTATTATTAAAAAAAAAATGATTCTCGGATTTTCCCAAAAGCTTCGTTGTTGCTGCTGTGAATATTCTTGGAAAATTAAAATCTAAGCAATGAATGGGCAAAAAAGACAACAAAAAAAACACGTGTAAAATAAGGCAGCTAAAAAGGACCCAAAAATGTCTTTTATTAGAATTTCATTAAAAATGAGGGGATACCTCTTTTTCCTCAACAACGACAATGTTAAAAAAAGGATTTAACAACAAAAATTTATTTACTCTCTGTTAATATTTCATTTAGACATTTAATGAACCTCATTGCGAACAAAGAAAATAAAACACACAGTTCATTTAGGGTGAATAATAAAGAGGATGAAAAAAAAAATAGGGGAAAAAACCCGTCGTCGTTTTGGAAAACAAGCATACTTAGGATATTTTATCCTTGGAATTTGTTTTTTGCGAAAATAACGCAAGCGTTAAGAGACAACAAAGCGAATAGCAACGGTAACACTTTCAGGCCTTAATTGCTGCGCTAAACCAAACGAAAGAAAACAAAAAGAATGCGTAAAAGCGGAAACTCCTAATATGCTGGTGTATGAAAAATGATGAGATTAACAGCTACAAGAAAAAACAATAACAAAAACAAAGTAAAAATAATAACAAACGCAATTAACTGGTGATGACGCCTGAAATGCTGCAACGTTTTTTTTGTTTTCCGTTTTCTTTTGCTTAAGTTGCTGCTGTTGATGACTGCTATCAAGGAATTAAACGACGATGCTGCTTAATTATTAAAGGGGTTACACCTAAAGCTGTGATAAATTACAACAATGCGCAACAAATTTTTTCTTAAAACATAAATTGATGATCTTGCTGATTTTAGTGAGCAAAAGCTAAGTTCTCTAAACTTGCTCAGATAACAAAAGATGTGCCATAAGATAATCCCTTATCGTATGGAGCTTAAAAACCCCATTGTATATTGTTTACTACATTGATTATCCAATGCATTACTTCAGCAAACACATGTCATTTGCGTTAATCGATGTCTTAAATTTTTAACTTAAATCCAATTAAATTATCGCGCCAGCGATGTTACGTAGACGGACACGGATCATTAAGCCTGCGATGTTAAACCACAACCGAGTTATTTGCAAATTTTTTTCACAATTTCTTGGTTGTTAGGAATGAAATCCTTAAGAGGTTCTACAATCAAAAAAACAAAATTTTCAATTATTAAATTTTGTTTTTTGCAATTAACGCAGCTGTCATTTTACTTTTAATTTAATTTGCCTTCTACCCCTCAATTTAGATACTTTTTTGTTTAATTTATACAAAAATAACAAACATTAAAGAAAAATTTATGTTGCATTTAATTATCAAGTTTATTTTGCTTAAGAACCAAGAATTTGCGTTTAGGATTACTGAAAATGCTAAGAAAGACTAAAAAACCAAACCCACATCTCAAGAGGTGAGGAACTTAAATATGAACGCATCTATCGCTCTTGTAAATAACAACAACACGTGACGCGTAAAAGAATTCAAAACGTGTGGCAACATTTGCCATGCCACGCCGCTGGATGCCAATTTAATTTGTTTATTATTACTCGTATTTTGCATCTACTTAATATCAGAATTTTCGACAGAAAAAAAAATGTTTATAAATCAATCAACATCACCTGCTCGACGAAATGCTTTCAAGTGGAAAAATATCAATTGTGCAGGCGTTGCGGTGGGGCGAAGAGAACATTTTAACATGAACGTGGGTGAAGTCAGTTGGAAAATTGGTTTCATTTATTTATTTTATGCTGTGCAATTGTGGTTTTTTCTTTCTTTTTTACTTGACTTAGAGCGCACTCTATTTGCATAGAACTGACCACATGTCTGGGTTTTAAAAGTGCAAATATTTTGAGTATTTTTCAATTTTTTTGATTTTGAAACCACAAAAATCGATTATTATAGACTGTTGCTATGTGGCTATCTTTAAATTTCTCATAAAACTTTTTAGGGCGATTCCCTGAATGTTGAAAAAGTAATTAAGTTGTTATCTCTTATTTGAAAATTAATTTGAAAATTTTTTCCGAGTAGAGGATGAGTAAAGGCAATTACTTTTTATGGCTGTTGCTTGATTATCGAACATAAATATATATATGTTAACCTTATAAGTATACCATTGTTTTAACGATAGGCATAGTGGATGTAGTCTTTCTGGTATGAACTTTCACCCGGCATACAAATCCTAAAATATTCGTATGATAACATGAGCGCCCTAAATATTTCGTGCTTAGGTTCATTATACTCTCCTTAATTTAGGACTTACCAAGTTTTGTATGAATGGTATTATTTTTGGTGTACATTGGATTATGCGTAATCATTCTCTAAGTTTTTGATTGATCTCAAATTTATCATTAGAAATTGGGATTTTGAACAAAGTACCCAGTGATTTTCGGATTCATTAAGCGTGTGAACACGCTTCGCAGCAGTTTTATCAATGGAGAAACCACGCTTTCTTAGATCATCGGTCATTCCATTTCTCTCAATCTTTCTGAGACCTGGAAACCATATGGGAGTATTGTCAAATTGATGCTCTAGCCAATGTTCTACCAGCCTAGATTTTACATGTGCCCAGCTCAACACTTTGATTGGCTATGAGAGAAAATTGCTAGCTTTTCTGAGTAATAGTAAACTGAAAACTTTTCTCAAAGCTGAGCGTGAGACACGTGTATTCATTTGGGGAATTTGAAAGTTCGATTGGCAAGGTGTTAAGTATATAGCAATGCCCATATTGCTTCGAAAACAAAGTGCTGACTCTCCTCACCCTAATCGTTGCAGTTGTCATGAAACATGACCTCATAGACCACGTCTCTTTGATACTGGCAGTATTTTGCACTCTCTCTTATTTTGACTGAAGACCACATTTTTTCGTAAAACTTTTCTCTTAGTCAGCGAAGGGTAAAAGTGGGTATTTCATCGCCCGCATACGTGTCTAACTTTACCCTACTTTCATAATGCCAATAAAAAAACGAATAACAGCCAGACAAAATAGAGGCAAGAGTACATCACCCTGAGCTATTTCCATGCATTATTCTACACTCAAGCATGGAAACTATGCAGGTAATAAAACATTCCTCTGGCCCGAGTCCGTCAAGGGCATCGGTTCGAACGTTTTTAAAAGCAACTTCAATATCTAAAGAGGCGTGTGATTGACGAAAGCGCTCAATCGTGCGAATTACCTCATGAAGGTCAGTTTCAGTAGGTGCTGTACAATGTTTCTCTAATAAAAGCATCTTGTGTTCTTTCAAGTATTTCTAATACAAGAGATAATGAACTAAAAATTGCCTAAAATCGTTAACTGATTCATGAGCGCCTACTCAATTTGAGAAAAAAACGTCCATAGCTTTCCTTCAATCTGAAGAAATGTTGTTCAGAGTGATACTTCTTTGATGGTAGATTAAGATAGTCCACAGTAAAAAATCTCATTTTCATGTAGGATGTCCACATTCTTATGAACATACCCGTTGAAAGAATTTGTTTTGCATTCGGTAGACGTTTTTCAAAGAATTTAAATTAAATAACAATGTTTTTTACCTGAGAGTAGCAAAATTTCTGCTAAAATGAAACTCATTAGAATGGCTAAAAATATATTGCTCACATGAAGTTCGCAATTCTTTTCAGAAAAACTGCTTACAATTTTTTATTTCATTGAAATCACCATAATTGCTTGCAGAGTCATAGAGTACGTTGGACACATTCGCCAACAACAGCGTCGCACTGTCGTTGTATTTGTCAGCGCTGCTGTTATTTTGACAGCTACTCGTACTTTGTATTAAATTTAGATTTTTGAAATGCGTTCACTTTCAGCACAAATTAAAAGTTCGCTTAATTTTTAATTTTTTTATTTTCACGCTTGAGTGAGCATTAAAACAGAAACACAATAACGCGATTCTTTTCATGGGATTTGCATAATTTTTGATTTTTTAATTATGCAGTTTACGTTATTAGTGTTTTATAATAGAAAAAAACTTGATTTTTTTAAGCTTCTGCATATTAATGACCAATTTTTTTCTCTGAGGCAAATAAATATGTACAATTGGAAGAAAAACATTAAAATTCAAATAAAATAAGAAGACAAAAAAAAAACATCAGTAACAATGTCATCAAATTACAGAAATAACAAATTGCTGTTTGTAATTTTAACTATCTGGCATTTAGAATCTACAAATGGCATAGCCTGAGGATAATGTTGGCTGTTGCAATTACAGGCAAAAAGAAAAAATAGCAAATCAAAAACAAAGTAAAACAAAAAAAAATAAAAAAAAAACAAAAAATTAATGTAACATTCGTGTCTAAGTTCAAACACCCTGTTTAAAGACCATAATCAGAGGGCTGCAATTGTTTCAGCAGAAGTGTTGTTGGTTCAACACCATTTTGTGGTTTTAGCCATTGTTTTTATTGCCAATGCTGTTGGTTGATATTATTGTTTTCATATTTTGTATTGAAACTGCAATTGCAATTTGTTGAATATAATTGCGAGCAGCACGATAACTGAAACAGCAACAACATGCAGCAGTGGCAATTTTGTTTTTTTGTTGTGATTTCTACGTTGAACAACAATTGGAACTGAAATCGCATTAAATATTCGTTCTCTAATTATATTTGAATGTTTACATATATGTGTGTATGTATGTAGTTATGTTTGCTTGTTTTTGTAGTAGTAAGAAAACAATATCTTTTTATTCACTTACAAACAATTGCACTTCCTATACAGAAATTTTTTCGTAATTGCATACAAATGAGGAACTCACTTTTGCAATGATATTTTCAAATTTTGATATATGAATTTATCGATTATATTTATTTATTTTATTTATCGTTATTAAGTGTTGTTGATCGATGTTCGATGTTTTAATGTGCTGATCTTACATAATATTGAAGATTTTATAAGCATCGATATCTAAGTACATCGATGTTGAAACATATCGATAATTAAATGCTTATTTTTTTGATTAAATCTTTTATTTTAATATGAAATTTTTTTCATGTGCCGAAATTTTAGCAAATTATTATTTTAGCATGCCAATAACAACCTATATCGATATACAAACATTTCGATGTTGAAATATATCGTTAATTTTAAACATTATTTCTTTAAATTATTCATATGTTGTGTAATAATTTATATGTACCGACATTTGAGCTAATTATTAGTTTAATATGCCGAAAATAATATACATCGATTATGAATTGTGTCAGTAGTTAGAATACTCAGTATTATACAGCAGCGTGAAGAAAATAATAATACTCGCGGATACATAAACTTAAGGGTATCCTTGTAGGATGGTTTCGGGAGATCTAAGAAAGTTTAAAATTTATCGCTTATCGGCTCGTTGTTTAGCTACAGTTTTTCAGGTGAAAGTTTCTGGCATTTTTGAAGTGTCCAGGTAAATGAGAAATTAAAAAAAGCTGTCCTAGAAAATTGTCAATCTGCAATTTTTCTGATCGTTAGACTACCATAAAAGTGTTAAAGTCAGTAATTTAAATATCGGAAAGTAACAGACTGTCTAAAATGTTAGCTTGATCTTACTCTCACTTGCATTAAACGAGCAAGGCGTGGTTTCTCTCTCGAGTGAAGTCGAAAATTTTCTCGAATTTCCATCTGAGGCAAACAAAAATATGAAGTCTTAAAAATAAGGAAGAAATCCTGAGTAATCTCATATAACCATTCGGTAACCAACGACTTATTATTCAGAAGTCGTATTGGATACTTTTTCATCAGCAATCATGGTGGAGATTAGATATACCGTTTCATTCACTTTGCCGCAGTTGCATGTTCATATGTAGGTAAACCAGAAAGTATCTTCCGAAAGATTTCTTTACAACAGTTTTATCTAAATCAGGAATAAAAATACAGTGATCTTGTACGTTACCAGCAATTTCTGCTGGCACATTAAAGGACTGCTGAGCTCACATTTTTGGCAATGTCCAGGAGGAGCAGGCTGTAAGTGGATTATTGACCCATAGCTGTAATAATTCTGAATCTTCAGCTTAAAACTGTCTATTAAATTCTTAAGGATCTCATCCACACAGCAACAGTATGTTTTCTTGGAATAAGTTTAATTGATTGATGGAATTAACTACACTTTAATAACATTTAAGAAATTTTAGAGGATATTACCAGTCCGCCAAAAATTGCTGAATTTGTGGAAGGATGACTCATGGATTTTGCACCACTAGAGCTTTTAGCCGAAAGTTTAAGGAATGGACAATATGGTTATATAATAAAAGTTGTTTTTAATATGATGTTTGGGGAAATATTTTTTGACAATACCTGTGATTGTCAGTGCTT
The DNA here is from genome assembly GCA_963680825.1 of Meiosimyza decipiens. Taxonomy (NCBI): domain Eukaryota; kingdom Metazoa; phylum Arthropoda; class Insecta; order Diptera; family Lauxaniidae; genus Meiosimyza; species Meiosimyza decipiens. The sequence goes on along the minus strand of OY804259.1, from coordinate 89,087,410 downwards.
TCGATGACTATGATATTTAGGCATCACTGTTACACTCTATAAATGATGTCTTACTTTGTAAACATAAACGAAGAAAAGTATACTTCGTATTATATACCTTAAGGCTTACCTCAAATATATTCATTTGGTAAAAAGTTTCTGAAAGTGCTATTTTTATTGTGGTTAATATTACGATGTCATAAATTAAAAGCCACATTGCCGATTATTGAGCTTGAACTGACAATTATTTAACACGATCAAAAGTATTTATATGATTGGAGCACACCTTTTTAGGAATTTCGGCTTTATTTCATAAATATTTAATGCAAAACAAATCTTAGAATTTAAAATCAATTAGTGTTCTTTGTGTAGAAATAAGTAAACAATGAGAAACTTGACAAGCTTAGTAAGGTATTGGAACTTAAATGCCAAATTTTCTTGTATTATATTGCAGGACAATCATGCCAAATTTTGAAATTATCAGAGTGCACAAGCTACTAACTTAAGAAAAATGTATACATTTTCTCTTTAAATGCAACTCAAAGTATTAAATCTTTAAAACATCTTCAGAAGTACATTGCATTAAGCTTTACAACGTTAATATTAATCCTCCTTCATATCTGCTACTCCTTTGTTTTATTTTTTTCTCCTTACTTCCTTTCTTGATTTTTCATTTCCTGTGCTTTCTACACCAGTAAATTGTTGACGTATAACAACTAACGGCCTGACGGTTGCACCTTCGCACCCAGCGTTTTGATGGGCTTCACCGCAGCACACTGCACTATGAACACAAGGGGGTGTCGTTTTCTTGCACTTGACTAATGGTTGCGTGTTACTGTCAACAATAACCCACTTCCCGCGACTTCTTTTACTCTGGCAGCTGAGCTATGATTTGAAGTTTTACAAATGATTTCAATTGTGTTACAAGAAATGCAAGAATTTCATTTCGATTTCCACTCACAATCTGTTTTTATTGCACAGTTTGGTAGACAAATGAACGTTGCATGAATGACCATTGTGGATGGGGTTTCTGTTGCAACTATTTAATGGCTGCTGAAACTGAAATACACAGTAAATGATGTGAAGTATTGCTGTACTTAAATATTTGTTGTTTCTTAGTACTGAGAACAGTTTTCGTTGGATTTGTAAATTAAGTTTCCCTTAATGTTATGTCCGCTTCACTATTTAAAGTGGAATTTTCAGTTGCTTTCTATTGAAACTTTCTTTGGTAATCAAAGTAAGAATTTTTGTAGAAATAACTTTACATAAAGTGGTAATTAAATTTTAATATTGGGAAATTTTTGTTTAAACTTGTGGGACGGTGCTATTTTTGTAAACTGTCGTGAGAAGTCTATGTAATGTGTTGCAGATGTTTCGTTTTGTACTATAACTTAGGTAATTTTGGATCATTAACCATTTTGAATGCAAATTGGATAGTAATCAAGAGTTTGTTGCTTCAAAAAGTTGGAAAGTTGTGCAAAGTTTGTGTAATTTCATGAAAAAGGGTTGGATATAAATTTTAGACATCAGTGGAGAAAGTTTTACATTAATCAATACGAAGAGTTTGTGACAATCGAAGCGAAAATTTGAAATATGGATCTTGAGTTTAATATGAATTTCTTGGATCATTATTAGACAAGGTAAACTTACCTCTATTTGATCTTTACTTATCGATTGCTGCAAAAGTTAATTTTCTGATTTATAAAATTAAATTTCAACCTGTCTTTATGAAATAGTGGAGCTCGAAATCTGTTTTAATTTTTTCCCATCGTTTCGTGGCCAAAGTTTTTTTCGAATAATGAACTCATGAATTCCTTTCCCCAACTTTTTATTATACTACGTTTGAATGTAATCAAAAATGAAACAAATCAATTTGCCACTGAAGTGAAGAAGTCGATTTTGAATTTCAGTCCTTGCAATAGAAACACAATATTTCAATTCCAAAAGTTGATTACTTTAATGAAATCTACAAAGTAATCAATTGCATTTGCCAGGATGTTAAAACAGCACTAACTCTGTTCTGCTGATACATCGCTTTAATTAAACTCAACCTTATGTAGTGTTTAATAAATGCAGACAAAATTGTTACAAATCTACACCCTATTGTCAATTTACCGCTCACATTGGGCAACAAAATTTCCAACACAATTGCACAATTGCAATAATTTTTGAACTTGCACCAATTTCATTTTATTTATTTGAGTGTCATGTTGCCAACACTTGCATAACGCGCCAACATAAAATTGGGACTGATTTATATTTTATTATTTCAATCGTGTGCAGCAATTCTATTGAATGCAACCTTGCAATCAGGGTAATTGCTGCTGCAGCATATTGAAATGTATTGATTTCTCTCGTATTTTTTCAAAAATTTTAATATTAAGGACAGATGTGTGCACAGAACAGAAGAAAATTAAAATAAAGTTTGATATGACTGTGGCAGCTGTTAATAAAATGCAAATCTCTACATGTGATTTTGTATATCAAAATCTTAATATTAAATCGATTTTAATTTATGCGCAATGGGATTTTTTCTTAAATATGAAAAAAAGGAGAAAAGTCAAGATTTATTTTGAGTTTTTGAAACTTGGATATAACGTGCGAAAAAGTTAGACAGACAGAGAGAATGATAAATTAAGTTAAGTGTAGGCGGACACACAATTTTATTGAAACATCAATTTTTTTGCAAAATTTTAACATTTTACTAAATTTTTTAGCACAAATTTATCTTTATTTATTATGATGAAGTTATTTTTGAGATATGAATAAAGTTTACATTTTCTAGTATGTAAAAATATACAATTGCTTATACCTAATTTATCACCTTACTTTGGAAAGAAAGAGAAAGAAAGAAAAAAAAACACCGCCAATTATTTAAGTTCTATATGATTGATCTTTTGCTGGAAAAAATTGAACAAAAAAGAAATGAAAGAATTTTGTATTTTTTTTGCTACAAACTTTCCATAAAACCACACATTAGTATTTTTTTTTAAGTTTTCCACACCCTGTCATACCGTTTGAGCTGTCAAAGTTTCTTTCCAGTTTTGATGAATTATTGAAGGAATTCATATGTAAACACAGGCATTCACCATTAAACATACCGCCGTCAACGACAGTTGCTGTTGCTAGCGTTAAAGTTTAATCAACAACAAGGGCGATAGCGACAGCAACAACGACAACAGAGCTCTATGCATTTGTGCACATGTCTTATAGGAGAGATTCGTGTATTATGCCTAATGTGTGTTATTAATTTGCAAAGTTACATAACTCTTTTGTATTGGATTTAAAGTTCACGTAGAAGAAACACAAATTTAGGGAAAAATAAAACAATTTTGGGTTAAATGAAATCCGTGCTTGTATTAAAATAAAAATTCTGAATTATATAGCATGAAATTATCTTCCCAGAAATTTATTTTATGTAGCTAATGAAGCTTTTTACTATCATATAAAACCTTGAAAGGATACACAAACTTGAAAAATTTTATTAAAATGTTTCTTTTAGTATATTATACATATAACACAAAGTGAAGTATTGGAAGTACAATAATGCTGAAGGAGTTGATCTGCATTGATGAACTAAAATATACGTTCAGAAAATAAATTTTTTTTTCTATCGAAAAATGTTGTAGAATTTAAAATTAAGAAGTCGAAAAATTTATGATACTTCATGATTCACTGTCACATATCAGCCTATTCACGTCAGCACAGATTGTTTTACATAACCATTTAATTGTACTTACCATTAAGGATGTTTTTGTAAAAAAAGTTCAATTTCCAGTTAACGTTTCCAAAATTTTTTCTCTTAAATTATATATTTAAAAAACACCAGAACAATTTTTTACTGTCATCCTTTTTTTCTATAAAATGGTTAGATTTTTTCGTGAGAGTGAGAGTGTACTATATAGCTCGTTTTACAGAAATAGTTCAGTTATACAACAATTTTTCAAAATCTTAATTCTCAGAAAATCGAGTCTTTTGCTCAATATATGTTTTAAAATCTTTAATAAAAAATTGCCAACTAATGAAAAACTTTTTTTTAGATAAAATGCTTAAGAAAATTTTTTGTAATGAAGAATTTCATGCCCAAAAAAAGGTTATGCTTTGGCTCTCATTTTGTATGAAAAGTACACTCACAGAGCCGATCTTTTGAAATTTGAAGAAACGATGAGAATCTATTGCATTATTTTACTAGCCTCCGTGAAATTCCTGTGAAATAAATATTTTGTAATTACCTATAGTTCCTATATATATACGATTAAACATATGCCATAGTCAAATCAACGTAATTTGAATCGACTTGAACTAAGCCTCAATTCCAACTTTATAAAATCCCTTGATTTGTCACAGTTCCTTTGGACATTCAGATGCTCCTAATAAGTAGCATAATACTTAAGAATCGGAACGTAGCAATATAGAACTCAAATTAAAAAAAAATTTCTATAGCACGCAAATAATAGAAAAATTTGGAAATAAAAACTTCTTGCTGAATATTTCCGTAAAAGTTTTTAGTTAGAGTCGAAATCGTATGAGATAAAGTTTCTTGAAGGAGGAGTATAAAATATGGCACTATCTTATAGAAACTTTGATTTGGACACGAGTGTTTGCAGTTTACACAATTTTAAAGGATAGTTAGGATATATCAACTTATCAATTTGGAAGTTGATAATGACTATGGCGTCGAAAAATTATGAAATTTTTTCAATTATTTTAAAAACCCCAACCAATTTTTAATTTTGTGGTAATTTTCCCAATTCGCATACTCTTTGCGTTAGTACGCTAAGCGATTACTTCCGGAAGTTGGCGTAATGTGATATAGATATTTCAAAGGATTTTTCTTATGGAGAAAACTCAGATAAAACCCAACAAAAAAATTCTTTTTAAGAAAAATTTAATAGATGGTTGAAGTTTTTGGAAGTTTTTCATACAAAAAGAAATTAAGTACAAAATTTCTAGTCATATTCACATTATTCGAAATTTCCCTATATCTTGGCACATTGCTGAGCGATAGTGGCAGGCAACGGTAAATAAAAATGACAAACAACGCTTGCAAGCAACACACCAATGAAAGACACCACATCTTCTGAAGGTTACCGATGGCCATCTTTAAAGTAAAAAATTAAATTATGGCAAAATAAGTTCAATGATTCTGTAAACATTTTTGCAGTGCTATAAGTACACAAAAAAAAAATAAATAATAAAAAAACGGAAACTTTGCAACACAACCGCGTATGTGGAGAAAGGACAGGTTAAATTTGCTACGTATGATCTTTCGATGCTTAAATTCTGTCATATGCGTGAATTATTCAAAATTTATATAAAAAATTTATGTCGAAAAAATTAATTTGCAGCCAATTGCCATAAAAGTACTTCCATAAGTAAAGAGTAAAAAAAAGCAAATTTGCATGTCCCTTCTGGCATAAAGTTCTTGGGAGTATGATATTATTATTGTTTTCATTTTCTGGGTTTTTTTTTTGGTTAAAATCATCAATCACTCTCAGTGATTCATTGATAACTTCTGTGCTGTGTTTCTCCTACAACTTGCCGTTGCCGTTGGCAATAATGATATTGATCATGATGACAATGATGATGATGATGATATTGCTGACGAAGATGAAAAGTAAATTATATTTTAAAACTGAGGGGTAAAATTTTGAATATGATGACGTCTTTTGCGTTCAAATCGAAAAGAGTGTGGTTTGTGCGCTTTACTGGATTAAGTTGCTGCTTACTTATGTACGAGCACTTGTTAATTTAATTATGTAGCTGTCAGTAAATGTTAGCGTCATGGGATTTGTTAGTTTTATAATACTTATGATTGTTAATCATACTCTCTCGTATTCGGTAAATTATTGCATCAATATTTTATGCGATTTCATTAATCACTTAAGCTGCGTTACAATTTCCATTTTATGAATTTTAAATAAGTTTTATTAATTGCCTTGCAGCAGGAAGAAATAACTTAAAAGAGTTTCGATTTGTAGTGTTTTAAAAAAAAATTAATTGAAATTTAAAATATTAAGGCTTAGAGTGCCACTAAATGTGGTAGTTCAACAGTAATTTTTATTAAAAATGGAATAATTTTGAGGTACCAATTATGAATTCAATTTTATGTTCTATACAGATAATACGGAACAAATCTGAGAAAACCTTTTCCCAAATGTTGTAATAAAATTTTGTCAAAAATTAGTACTAAGCAGAAGATTCTATGCTGAAGGAATTCTAGAAGTCATCAGAACTTTTTTGAAAACCTATGATATTTAACATAAAATTGTCACGTTCAAGTGATCGACTGCGCTCCAAGGTTTCTTTTGTAGCTGTATGCCTGTAAAAATTTGTATGGAAGAAATGCTGGATGAGCGAGAAAACAGGTTGCCTTTTTGATAAAGGAAATGCAAAGTGATTGGGTAATAACACTTTTTCAGATGGGTGGAAAAGCAGCACAGAAAAAGTTATTAATTTCCATCTTAAATAAATAAGTCAATCGTGCATATGTATGAAAAAATCGATTTTTCAAGTGAAGTAAAAGATTCTGCAAAAGCTAAGAACCTCAGTCACTTCCACCTCTAATTAAATAAAAAAGAAGAATTTTCTAACATCCACTGGCGACAACATAAGCGATGGTGGGATAATTTTTGCAAAATCCTAAGTCCCCACATATTCGTAAGCAAATTTACCAACCGATTGAACCATACAAATTCGACACTCGAATATTTCCTTAGAAAAAGGCCACAACACTATGTCTCTGTAGCCATATAACCACATTTACTGTTTGCCACCATCTTACAGATTGAGTTCCCTGAAAATTACAAGATATTTTTTCCAAAAACTGAATTCTATTGAAATACCATCAGATTTAAATGATGACGACATAAAAACTTTACATAATTTTTTTAAAACCTTAAAAAACATAATTTAGCTTAAAGTTTAGTAAGCATACAATAGCCCTGACAGCTAATGCTTTCTAAGTTATCATTTTTAAATTACAATTAATATAATAAAAAATAAATAAGTAACATTTTGGTCATATACTAACCCTAGAGGTAAGATAGTCGTCTTATCATTCACTGCTGAAAATCTTTAATATCACCACAGAATATGCTCCATGGCGTTATGCTTCGAAATAAATATTTGTCACTGCTTTAAAACTTTTGTTGTTAACACAACTTAACACAACTAAACACAACCTTATCAACATTACTTTGATAAGAAATCTTTAGCAACTCAAATTCTCTTAAGTAAAACTTCGACACAAATTTGACATTGATTGACTTGCAGAAATCTAAGAAAAGAACTATGTTTCTTTGTTATTGTTTTTTTTTTTTGCCCCAACTTTATTTATTTTTTAAGAAATCATCAAAGAAATCAAGAAAGTTCTTATAAAAGACTGTGATTAAGCTAATTAATCTAATATACTTTGTTTATATACAGTTTGTTTACAACTATATCTTCGATGTTTGTATTTTCTTTTACTGAATTTAAAATTAAATTTTTATGTGTGGTATACAAAACACTACTGTACATAGAAAAACTTTTGTTTAAATTGAGTATTTAAATATTAAATTTTGTTTACTTAAAAATTAACTCATTAGCATTTCTCGCATGGGTTTTCGATAGGAAGGCTTTTATGCTGCATGTCTGTGGAGAAGTGATGTATGTGATATGTAGTAAGTAAATAAAAAATATATCGCATTAATAACAAAAACAACATATGAATTTTTAGCTTCTGCGTTTGTATCGCAGCCCGCTGAGTTGCGGCGAGTATTGATATAACAGAAAACTGGAGATATGCAGTAAATAATAGTTTTTTAATCGAAAAGATAAGAAATTTCAAAATTTTGGCGTTATCGAAAAAATAATTAAGTAGATATGATTAAATATATACATATATATGAACATATATATGAAGATTAACATAGAACTTGAATGAATTTAATTTTAAATAATTAAGTTACTTGAAGAAAATATAGACGAATGTGGTTTATTTTGCAGTCTCTTTAAATATTAATTTGTCTTAAATAATTGTTGATTTTTTTTGTTCATGTAACTAGTGGTTCATCGATACGATAATTCAAAAATGATTGTAACGTTCTCATAGTGGCGCTTAGCTTATCGCTCTCGTCTCGTTCTCGTCTCGTTAATGCCTATATTTCTCGGTTATACTCGTTCAAATTATTATACATATGATACTAACTGAACCAGCGGCTTTTCCGCGCACTGACCGTTGAACAATCCCATCTACATTTTACGCAGTCTTTACTCCGGACAATTGGGACCATGTACGAAATAACACAGCTTGGTATAAGTTCCAAAAATAGCAATACGAGGGTTTTTGTTGAGTGGGAGGAACTATGACCCATAATCCAACCCTGTTCACATTTAGCGAGTTGCTTGTCACCAACAATTGACATTTACATATCAGATTGCACAAATGTAACAGCGATAGATGCCAAGATAAATGTGTTTTAAGTGTTTTTGCTCTATAAAGGTGGCACGCCCCTTTGTCTAATCTCGTTCAGATTTCCTGAGGTACTAAACATAGACAATATACATTCTAGCACCGAGTTTTAATGTACCAGCTATCATAGGTGCCAAGACATTACGAGATATGGCTGAATCTTGTTCTCGGCGAATTTTTGTACGAAAAATAACTTTTTTAGATATCGTCTCGATATCGTTTACGGGTGAAATAATGAGAACGATAACGATATTAATTGGTTCTCGATGAAGGACTACCTGTAACATCTTGAAATTTAGAATTTACTTGCTGATGCCTCATTTCGAACTACATATATCTGACGAGTCGAAATGAAGTAGCAAGAGCTGAAATGTATAGGCGAGCTCACCGAATGTGTTTTCTCAGGAACAAAAAAAAATTTATTTATGTATTATTCTAATGAGCTTATCGTTTCACTAACACTGTACTGAACAGTAAGCTCATAAAAATAAATAATAAATTCATGATAGCACTAAATTAATTTTCACATTTTAAGTAAATCCACTCTAAACAAAAGTAAATAAAAAAAATTATATATATAAATAAATTCTTCTTTTTTCATACAAACTAAATACCAAAATTTTTATATATGAACTTTGGTCACGTTATCCTTAAAGTAGTTTTCATTATAATGCTGCAGCAATTTCACTGCGGATTACTTTGTATTATTTTTTGTTTTATGTCAGAAATTGTCAATCTTCTATTATGTTTGTAAGTTCTTTTTAAGTATAGGCATAAATTCGCTCACACATATATACACAAACATACACATACTTATGTTAAGACGAACATGTCCTTTACGTGAACTGATGGACTGACATGATGTCCCATCAGGTTATTAGTTACATTAAAAATTTATGTATTTTGAGAAGCCACATGTTATGTACGTACTATTTTGGGTGCCCCATTGTTTGTGTACAGTGTGTATGTTGAAAATAGGCGCTTGATGGTAATTTAAGAAATGTGGAAAAATGTACGACGTTACAATTTGTTAGGGAAACTTTAGAAAATGTGTAATATGTTCATTTATTTTTTATTAGGCATAATATAAAAGTAATAATAAAAATTAAGTAGATTTGTATGCTGAAATTTTTATGACCTTTGAAAATTATAGTAATAATAAAACTTTGTAGTTTTTAAGAGGGAGTGATTCCTTTGCGGACCAATTTTGTTTTAAAAAGTTTATTTTGTGGAAAAATTAAGTTTTCTTTATGTATGAACATACACATTAGCAAACGGGTATGAAAGACTTTTGTACTTGAATGTAATGGCTGAAAAGTAATGCGTTATGCCATAACATGCGTGAAAATCTAATAAAAACAATGGCGTACTTAAAAAAAATTTTCATATATGTCTGTCGAGCGTGGGAAAAACCCTTCATTTGTGAATAAAGCGCATAAAGAACTCCTTTTTAAATAAACGTATAACTGCTACAAAACCTCCAGGCAACAAAAAATCATCCAAAAACGAGAAATGAGTTCTGACCTAAAACTTATAAAAGAAAAAGTTTAAAACTTTGAACGAAAAATCAACTTTAAGAGAGATATCAAATGTTGGCATTACTTCTTGATGCAAAAATCTCTCCAAGTTTGATAACTCTTTGAAAAATATTTCAAGGCGATCTTACATTTTTTAAAAGAGAAATTATAACATAATTAAAATTAATGATTCATTCATAATTCAACAATTTCTTTAGTAATTTCGGTATTATAATAACGCAAATTCGGTCGCATGTGACACGTTCCTCAATCCTGCCGACTTTTTTCAAGGTGCTTATTGCACCACGCTATCAAATTTCCCAACTTTAGCAGCTATAGGTGCCAAAATGTAGCGTTTTATGTATTTTTATTGTATAGGAGGTGCCACACCTCGTTTTCCGATTCTTTATAATATTTGCAAGGTTTTTGAAGCAAATAATAAACATGCAGTTGTCAAATTCCGTATTAGGTGCATATATAATGTTTTTCAGATGTTTTAGTTGTATGGAAGATATCCAGTTGTCATATCACACCCACATTTTTGCAGTAGCTGAATGATAACATTATACGTCTATACTACTCGCATTTACATAAAAATGTTTATATGAAAACTGCTTGTAACGCTTTGACGCCAAATATACTGAATTGATTTTAATAATTTCTTTTTTGTAACAACAAATTTGTGATAAAAAAGGTCATTGCTTATTTGGTTTTTTATTTTTTAGTGTTAAATATCCTCTGATTTTAGGATTTGATTCTGCAAAGCCTTACACAAAAGTTGTCGTGTGATTTTTCATTGCTGACGCCTATGCTGCTTCTTGGACTCTGTGTTGTTATTGTAGTTTTTTTTCTTCTCATCTGTACCATTTGTGCTTGGTTTCGAAGTTGAAAGAACAAACTCGGTTTCAATTGTTTTTTATTTGTTGCTTTTGAAGAGAGAACGATAGATGATATAGAACGAGATGTTAAGGGAGTAAATTTGTTATGCGGTAAAATAGGACGAAAGCGTGCGCAGTCGCGGGTTCTACCAGCACACAAAATTTCAAGCCTGCAGCTGCTATGGGTTTCGATGTGAATCGTTTCAATGGGTTTTATTGAATGAGTGATACCACGTCTCGTTTAGCAGTTCCACCCACATTTTGCAAGGTGCTTTAGTATAAACTATGTAAATCCAAATGCCAAGTTTCAAAACTGTGAACGATGTATGTATGTGCCAACTTATAGTGTTTGAGCTTGTTTTTATTATTGTATGGGAGGTGGAAGGTTTACTTGCTTTATTCTGCTCTAACTTCAATAGCTATGAGCAAAAAATCATCGAGAAAATTTAAAACTTGAGCTCCAAAATCGACGCATGAGAGTTAGAGAGTTGAGACAAGAGGCTTACATTTCATTTAAATTCGTTTGCATAAATGGCACTGACTGATAATTTGCACAAGAAATGCGACACTGCTCGACTTGTACCACAAAAGCTAAGTTTCGTCCAAAAAAAGCATCAAAAACAGGTCACCGGTAACACGATTCAACAGCTCCACTTTCGTGAAGTGTATAAGGGCTCACACTGAGATATCAAATATCACAACTCACTTGCAAATCAGCCAACAATCTTCATAATGATGTTTGTTAAACATGCCGAAACCCAAATAACTTTTAATACCGAGTAGAAGAAATTGTTTTGCGTGACGTTAGTTAATTATTTTACGGCGTTTACTACAATTTTAATTTTGAATACAGCCAGGTTTCTCTTGAAATGGATATAAGTTGATGGACCATTTTGTTCATTGAATAAAATTAAATACATTCCAGAAACTCTTTGAACTGTCACTTCGAAATAAGCTCTAAGGACAATAGGAGAAGTGCTTTTAAATGAAAGCTGCCTATTTTTGTTCTAGTAATCCCACACAGAAGGTAAAACCAAAAACAAAACACGCAAAAACACTTTAATTTATAAATAAATCACAAGAATAAAATTTGTAAAGTTGCTTGACATTTTGACAAATTGCTGTAAAATTTATCACACAGTGACTGTCACAAATATCCAAACTGAATGTATCCGTCGCCGTTATTGCTAACAAACCATGAGACCACAGCTACAAATACAAAAGTAGAAAATAAAAAAAAAGAACAACTACTACTGTAGCTGTCTGCATTATGCCATTTTTCAACATGTCCACCACCGGACGAGCGATCAACTTTGCCTTTCTTGAGTTCGTTAAACGCCATCTGCCTGCAGTTACGTGTAGCTAAATTAATCAACAGGTTTTTACATGATACGATGCCATATGCACCTACGACACCAACGTCTTCCTCTTTTTTATTTCGTTTTATTTCGTCTACCGCTATTTTTGTTAGCAGCTCCGTTTTATTTTGTTTAAATTAACATGATGTCATTAAACAGCTTCCAGGATGCTCAACTATACGTATTTTCCTAAGGACTTTAGGTGTCATGCCGCACGAATGATATTTGCACGTACATATGGCTGCAAGTGCTGTTAGTTGTATTTACTTTTGTGCGATGTTGTGTGTAAACTTGTGTTTATGGGTTTTGCTGCTCAAGTGCTGTACGTCTGTTCGCTCATAAGCCGCTTGTCCATTTAAGCTGCAGATGTGAAAATTGCGAATACAAATAATCGTCTGATATTACATATTGAGTCATTGCTTAAGAGTATTAACATCAATAAATTGTTTCACAGAGTCCTGAGCAAAAAAAATCTCCATTTTTGGCACTCTTGAATTGATTTTGATTCCTAATTTTAATTTTGATTTTAAAATTTTATCCTCGGATTTTTTGTATCGTTCGCGGTATATTACTTTTAGGCGTTTTTGTTCCCTTTTTTGGCAATTTAAATCTGCGCAACTTAGCCTACATCCAATATAATGCGTGGATTACATTTACTATTTGAAGACCATGCCATCACCAGTGTTAAGTATTCGTTTCAATTTATGCGCCTCTAAAAAGTTTAAAATTTTTACATCGCTACTAAAAAACTTTTGATATCCTGGATGTCCTTTTGATTCATCGCTGTGGTTGCGGCAATAGCTACTGCTGTTTTTATGTGTGTGTCCGCGTATGACTCTCTTGCTTGTTTGCTGTGTTGTCGTGATGCCTAACGAAGCGCAAATAATTTGTGTTTGTTCACTCGTGTGGCCAGAAATAATTTCAAATGGAAATTTTTTTTTACTTTGTTTTATGTTACCGTTATAGTCCTGTGTAGGTGACAACATAAAAAGCAAAGAACAAAAAGCAAAAAACTAAAAACAGCACGACAAAGAAGCAACATAAAAAGAGCATTGTTGTAGTAATCGTCGTTATTGTCGTCGTTGTTGTCGTTGTCGTTGTCGTCGTCGGCGTGGTACCATGTAAACATCAAGCGAGTGACCCGAATACTCATTAGCGTGACTTTAAGTAGAAAAGGAAGCACTCATGTAGATTGTTAGACCCATTCATTCATTCATGACATTTTACGCAAGGACCTTTTTTCGTGTATGTATTCATAAGGAGCTGCTACCTAAAGCTAATGCACCCAGCTGGAAATAATTTTATTAATGTTGGGTCATCAATAATAAATTTATATGATTTCTCTGGTTTTATACATTGCAAACGTTGTCTGTGTTGTTGCTGCCAATGAGATTCATAAGTGTTATCCTTGTTGACTTATCTCGATGTGGTCAGCAGGTCTGTTACAGTGCGTATTTTATTTTCATATCACGTTTTCATACTTCCTAAGCACTTTGTGACATGTGGTTGACACTATGGATGTTACATATTTACATAATGATCATTGCAGTTTTGCAAAATACCTTCTACATCGGATATAGTTCATTTATCATACGAAAATAAGTGAAATTAGATTTGAAATCTGAAATAAACAAATGTAAGAGTAGAAAAATGTAAAATTGTGCTGTACTAAAATATATGAAATATAGTAATACTGTAGAAGCTGTGGTGAGCCTCTTATGATATTTTTATATCTCAGATAAAATTTTTAAGATTAAATTCTATTAGAGAAGAGCATCGGGTTATCGAATGCAGCTAAAATATATTAATTTTAATTTAATCAGGCAAAATTATGCATTTTTTGTGGAAAAGTTGTGTTCTATAAAAAAATCTTACAAGAATAAAATAGAATGAGAATTAAATAAATAAAATATAACTGCTGGTGCAAATCCATTTTCATGAAACTGCGACTATTTTCATTAAATTTGAACTTGAATTTACTTTTTCTATGATAGAAAAAGTTCGCAAAAATCATAATTTAATTTAATTTGTTTTAAAATTTGCTCCTATCTAAACTACCAATCAATTTATATAGTAAATTTCTATGTTCCCCACCCCCTACAGTTTTCAAACACCAATGGCAAACCTCTGCAGCTTTGCGTTCTAGAAAAATAGTCCTGAATTGAATTAACGGTCACATCTTAAATCTCGTTAAAATGAAGGAGACCAGCTTGGTTCCAATATATTTTCTATAAAACCATCTGCGCAATTTGTTTGTAGTACTGTTATCATTTTAACTATAAAGCTAACTTTAATAGTTTAAGACGATCTGAGAGGAAGCAAATGCACTTAAGTACTTGTATCTTGAGACTAGATTTAACATATTTTCAAGACAACTTCAATTTTCATATCTTACTCTAGAGATTCTGGCCAAAATAAAAAAAGAAATCCCTTACCTTAGAAGTTAACTGAAAATATTTTTAGTCGGTCCGAAAACTGCTTTTTCTGAACAGCTCAGCATAAGTTTTTGGATTAAGTTGCTTTTATCGCTCCCTAGCAAAATGGTGTACAAGAAATTCAGATCAGCAGTTTTTATTTTTATCGTCATTTAGCAAAAATATTAAAGGTTTAATTTGACATGCGACTTTTCTATGAATTTTTAATAACTTAATCATAAAACAAGACACAACGTACAAAGTTCATTTCAGCAGCCAACAGTGCGATACCGCCAACAGTTCTTAAGTCACATATATGTTGCTATTAAAGTTTTTAAAACCAGCAACACTGGAGTATATGCGCCAAATCTGACATTTTCATCGTAAATTGTACAGTTTTTAATGAAAAAGGTGCTCAGCAAGTTTTGCCGTGGGAGCGATATTTCAGATTTTTACAGAGATATTAAAAGTTAATTGCGGCTAAAAAATGGAATTGAATCCACATTTTCGTGCGATGATTTCTTAAGAGTGTCCAGGTGGATTAACTTAGTAACAGTGTGTCGATCAACTCGCTTTCGCTTTTGGCAAATAAGTACCATACCAGGAAATTGTGTTTCAATGGTTAGCTGAATTCGCTGCAAGACGATTTCGTGAAGTTCAACTAAGTTCGGTTATTGTAATAGAATACATCGATTATGTGCAAGAAATCGTTATGCTTATTTCTCCTTCCATACATTCAATAATGCATTAATATTTGGCCACCAACAAGACTATTTCGCATTGGATACGGCATAATTTGAGTAAAAATTCACTTGAACGCAAACCCATTTCTCGTGCTGTGTGGAAAAGTGTTTCGTAATTGGTTCAAACGGATGTAAAAATGTATTGATCTTGATGAAAAACATTCTGAAAAACAGTATAGCCATTTGCGACGATAAATATTTGTTTTTGTTCTTTATTCTCAATATAGAAATAGCATCTGTCGAAGTTACCAAAATCGCTACACGTCCTCCGTTAAATGCTTTCTGACTTACATAATACGAATGAACCTTCCATGTAGCGCCGGAAGTTTTTTGGAATAAAAACAATTTTGGTTTTTAACGAACTCCTTAAACCTTTTTTTACACTTAGAATACAGTTCACACCAGGTTGAGCTTCATTGTACTTTGTCTTGGTTTGCAGATTTTAACACTTCAATAGCTTATTCCTTGGAATGTTTTTTGAATTCGCATTCAGCGAATTTAGTCCTTAGAATAAACATCTCAATGTTAAGAAAATAAAATATTTTATTTCCCAAGCAGCAAAGTTTAAGTATTGATTTATTTTAAAATATTTGAAAACTAAATGTAAGATTAAATGCGTTTTTGTCATTAACAACAAGTAATTAACTCAAATCACATCACGCAGTGCAAAAAAACTTAAGCAATTTGAACTTGCAATTATTTTGATTGCTTTTATTATATTTTAATGCCATTAGTATTTCAAAACTAACTACTATAATATCTTGAGCAGCGTTTGTACGAAAAAATTTTATATCAGACAATTGAAATTCATTGTTAATGCTTTGAAAGATGATAACGAAAGTACGATTAAAATGCTATTAGTTTTAAAGTTTTCTGTTCATTGTACAGAATTTAAGACAGTTGAACTTCAATACAAAAGTCTGCTAAAATATTTAATGATAAAAATCATGAAGTCAACGCAGTGCAGACATTTACCTCAATGACTCCCAAACTGATTCTTTTAAATATTAATCGATAAACAAAATAATGCCATAATATCCTTAAAATGGAATTTTACTGCACATACAACCACAATGCGAATGCTGCCAAGTGAACGAACATTTATTCTGTGATGAACGCACTTTTTCACGGACAATTAAATAGCGCCAGACTTGAAATGAATTTTGCGGTAAAAAATTTATGCTGCGGTGGGTGGCCAACTCAACAGTGAAACCATTTACGGTTTTGTGTATTCATTAATTTTTTTGTTGCGCGCAGTCAGAAAAATTTTATTTTTGACTTGGGATTTGTGGTTTTTGTTTTTTCCAATTTAAATTTACATTAAAAAATAATTAACCTACGTCATGCTGCGAAGTCTACGTGTTCTACTGCAGCAGTAAAAGTTTTTA
This sequence comes from Meiosimyza decipiens, assembly GCA_963680825.1. Lineage (NCBI taxonomy): Eukaryota > Metazoa > Arthropoda > Insecta > Diptera > Lauxaniidae > Meiosimyza > Meiosimyza decipiens. The sequence continues at coordinate 89,070,678 of OY804259.1, read as the reverse complement.
AAATTGATTTTCCATGCCGGTCTCACAATTGCTAGGCTTTTACTTTTTGCTGACCTCAACGTGACTAAGCAAAAAATTTTCTGTAATTAATTTCCCTTTCTTTAAAAAAAAAACCAAATTTTTTTTCAATTGCTAAACTTTTTTGATAGCTTCTTTGAAGTTTCAGCAAATTTGAATTCGTGTCAGTAAGTGCGTTTTTTTGTGGCACTTACTTTTTGACAGCATTGTAGACGTATGCAAAGCTGCATTTACGATTGATAAAAATTCAATTGCAGTAGAGGAAATCATTGAGACGTAAATTCACGGTTTCACTTTGTTTCTTAAGCTGCATGAAATTCTATTCAATTTAATTCAATTCTTTTTTCTATTGTAATGGATCTGAATCGCTGAGTTATCATTTAATTTGAGTTGACTGAAAAAGTTTTGATAACTTAGTTTGTAAGGAATTTATTTAAAAATATAAAAATTATATTTACCAAAACTAACAGCTTTGCTTTCAAGTTTCAAATAATCTGAAAACAAAAGAATGTAAATTAATAAAATTTTAGTTTTGAATTTAAGTAAGAGCTTTAAAAATATTTTAATTTTAAATAAATTTTATGCAAAATATCCAGCAATAACCCCAATACCCTTGAATTGCAATTTTCAAACACACACACACGCAATCACGCACACATTTCTTTTTCAAGTTTGCTGTCACTAAAACAACCTAGCGTCAACAGCAACATCAACACCATGTATAAAAGTAAACTCTATCTCCCTTTGCCCGTCCAATATTTTTTTCGCTTTTTTCAAGGCGATGTCAACGCCTGCTGTTCTGTTGAAACTGTCTATTTTGCAGGAATCAAATAAGTTTTGCCGCTAACCTGAAAATGCGATTTTGCTGCTGCTGGTGCTGATTAAAGCCTCACGCAACACAAACACTTAGTTTGTCCCTATGGCTTGAGTTTTCAGCTCGCAATTGTGTCTCTTGACTGCTGTTGAAATGTTAGAATTGTAATTATTGTTGTCCTCAGAGGAGTAAACTTTTTTCCGGTCTTATCGCTTTGCAATCAGCGCCAAAGTGTCATGTAAACTAATGAGAGAACTGAATTGAAGCAATGTCAGTTATGTACTCGTATACCAACATGTCAGCTGGAATATAACATTGAAGGAAGTTGTACTTTTAGGCGTTAATGTGACAATGTGAAATAATTAATAGACAGCAATAACTTTTTGCGTTTTGCCTACTAATAGCGTAGGCATTTTGAACTCTTTAATTCAACAAAAATATATGCTGCAAGTCATGATATGCATCAAAAACAAAAATAGAGTTCAATTTAAACAAAGCCGACTTTATATGTAATATATATAAATACGAGCCTCTAACTTTAAAAGAAACTTTAAAAATTTTCTATGAAATTAAATCTTTAAATATATCTATTTCAGTAATATTGTAACCAAATTTTTAATTTTGTTCAACATGTCGTATGAGTAATATTTAATGCCTTTAGATTACGCATAAAATTATTTCTGTAGGTAATTTTATAAATCACTCTTTCGTCGCTCATATAAACCCAAAAACTATTACGAAATTACTGCTCAAGGGTTATCAACCCGAAGAATCTTAAGTCAAATAGGAAAATCAAATAAAGTGACTGCCCAAAAAATGAATAATTAAACTAAGTCAGATCTTTAAGTAGCTGCGACTTACACTTTACAATAAGTCAATTAATAACGTTTGTTCAACATATATGAACAAGGAAAATAGTCAATCATGATGAATAATAATGTGAAAGAAATAAAAACCAAATATATGCGCTCAAGAATCTGACCCATTAATTAATCATGCCCGTATAGTTGAATTAAACGTAATGCGCTGCGCATTATCTATCGTACAAACAATTTTCGCCTTTATTTATGTTTTTTCAATACGCAAAAAAAGATGGAAGCACAAACAACGTATGTACACGCACGTATGATTTGACAAAAAAAAACCCATATGTTAACCCTCTAGAGAAGATGGTGGTAAAAATATAAGGAAATTTACAAATTTTCTGGTTAAAAGCAAAACCGGTCAAAAAATTTGAAATTGAAGACACATTTTTGCCAATATTTTGAGCTACTATGTAAGTTTTTACTCAGCTCAGTCACTTTTAATTTTTTAAGATGCTATCGTTCTCAAAAAAAAAGAAATGACACACAGAAATTTAAATAAAAATTCATTCCAAATTCAGTGAATCAAATCAAATTGTGTCTTTTTGTTTGATATATAGCTATATTGATGTATTGGTATTATGATGTATTGATATATTATTCTTTTGGCACATCGATATGTTCATACATTGATATATTGAAATATTATTGCTCTGATATATTGATATGTTGTTATACTGCTAGATTAATATGTAGATAAATTGAAATATTGACTTATTGTTACATTGAAGTATAGAAAGCTTAGCGTATATGAAGTTGTATATTGATAGAGTGACATGTAGGGATATATGGATATATTGATAAATTGATACATTAATTTTTTAAAACTTTTTTGTTATTGATACATTGATATTTATGTGAGTGTTATTATTCATATATTGACATATTGACGTATTTATATATTGATCATACAGCAATCTGATACATGGACGTAATGATATGTTGATGTGATGATATAAAAAAATATTAATATATTGATAGAAAAACACAATGATGTAATGATTAATTGTTGCATTGATAAATAGACATTTAGTGATACATTGATTTATTTGAATTGTGATATTTAGATATACTGACGTATTTATACCAAAATGGATCGTTATATTAACGAATTGATAGATTGATGTAATGATTATGAAATAATGATGTATTTGCATACTGATACATTGTTGCACATTAAACTTTTCACGAAGCTTCAATGAAAAACCAATATACTACGAATATATAATTTTTTTTTCTTAATTTCTAGATCACTTTCTTTATATTCATGTTAAAATAAATATGTTATAAATTTCTTAGTTTCCAAATAATTCATACACTAGTGGGTTAATTCCTAATCATGGCAATTTCAAGACATCGATTTCTTTTTCTTTACACACAAATATGCGAACATAAATAAAAAACAAACAAAATCATTATGAACTTGAGTAGATCCTTTTTTATTGACATTTACCAATTCATGCATGGACAGTTGCAAAAATAATGACCAAAGTCCCAAATTAAATTTCGGCCCAAATTAATAATAAACAATAAAAAAAGTTTACATACAAAAGACAAAAACAAGCACTAAGCCTAAAAGGCGAAAACATGGTTAGGCAACAAAAAATGAACCTAACGAAAGGCCCTAAGGCCATGCAAAAACACAACAGACGATGAGAAAAAAAAGCACCATCTGACTTAGTAAGTAGGAAAAGGCAAAAAAAGAATCAGTACATTGTTGAAAAAATCGTTACATAAACTTAATAATATTTTCTTTTTGATGGACAGTTACAGCAACAAGAAATGAGCGCAACAACGTGAACAACTGAGTCAACATGAAGACGAAAAAAAACTACATAAGCTGAAAAAAAGGAAAAAAGAATGCTATCTGTCTAACTAGAAAATTCACTATTTTATATCGATTTCTGCACAACCGGCACCAGCATTGATAGCATTGTTCAAGCAACAGAATATGAGAAATTATGAACATTTACTTTCTATGCTGTCATGTTTCATCTTAAAGTCCAACATTCTTAGCCATGTCCATTTATGTAGTTAGAGACAATGTTCATTTATATACATACATACATACACACAAGATATTGCTACGGTAGCAGTATGCTTAGAAGCAGGACATTTTCCAAAGGGAAAACGAACTGAACACAGAGACTACAAGTTGAAATAAAATAAATTAAAGTTTAGGGCATAAATAAAAAAAAGGACTGCATGCACAGTGCTTTGTACATGATGGATTGATAAAATGGGGAATGATTTATTAAGGTTATATGTTTGTGGGAAGAACATAGGATAGGAATATTTTTAAACAAAGGCACAATTTTTAATTGCTGTGTAAGAACTAAATCATAATATGAACCCTTTTTTTTGTGAGAAGTTATTTCTTTCCAGATGATTAAGTGTCTGGGAAATTATTTTAAGTACTTATATAGAAGTATATGCAATAGTACATAGGCTCGTCAGTTCTATGACTGATTGCTGCTTTATTTAAAATTTTAATATTAAAATAAAATGATATTTTGTTATCAATAATGGTCCAAAGCCACTTTAAGGTTTTAATCTGAAATATTTTCAGATACTCTAAACAAAAGCTTACAGTGAAGAATTGCCTGTGTTACAAAAATATTTTATCCAGTTGGAAATCAAACCATAAGCTTAAAAATAAAGAGTTACTTAACCCTATATTATGAAACTGATAATCTAATTTCTGTTGTTAAGAAATTTTGGATCGATTGAATATTCGATTCCATTCTTTTCAGAATTTTTAGCTCTTCGTCCATATACTGTGCGTAAACCGAGAAGCAAATAGCAAACTATGTCATAGCGCTCATGCATAGGCAATGCCAAGTCTAAATGGCCATCTTGTTAATGCGACACTGAGCCACTGTTGTCACAGAATGTTGGTTATAATGGATTTAAATGGTGGTGGACATTGACTGCATCCATTTTATCGTTTCATAGTTGTAGTTTTTATGCTCACACTATTCCCTGCTATCGGTTAGAGCTCGGTATGAATATTAGTCTGACATTTGCTTCCTATTCCTTTTTTCTTTCATTGTATATACTTAAACTTTCATGTTGTTGTTTTTCTATACAATATATATGTGTTTGTGTCAAAGTACCAGTATGATCTTATATTGGTAAATGTGTGCTTGTACTTTTCAACGTGATTGTGTCTTCCCATGGCTATTTGGGAGTAAATGTTAATATAATTTTGCAATAGAGTGAACATTTTTGTTTAGAAATATTCAATAAGTTGTTTGAAGGCAACCACTGATATTTGTAACTGAAAAATTTATGCTAAAGCACTTCATCGATATCTTGAAGGATGTTTTATATTGGTATATAAGATCACCATGTGAACGTGATCAATAATACTTTCTTCAAACCCTGTTTGCTCTGTGCAAAAAGTGTATCGCTTGATCTGCATAAATTTTAAATGTTCAATGAATGCATGCACATATGCACTATGTCCATAGAAAAGTTTGGAAAATTTTTGTTTTAAACCACTTTTATATTCTACAAGATGCTTCCTGAAAGTCCACTAAATGCAACGATTTGTGGAGTCTAGCGTTCTGCTGAGAACATCATCCAGGAAAAACAGAAATTGCTGATAGCAAACAAACTGGGCGCATACCTGAAACGACGGACTCAATTTGTTCAGAAAGTTTTCTGTCATGTAATACTATACATTTGATGCCTTCAAATTGTGCATTGGTCTGTTCGATGCATTTCAGATGAAATTGCAATGGATGCTATCAAAAATGAATCTGAAGTCGATGAAAGTAAAATATAGCGACACATTTCATCTATATATTTGGTACACGATCATGCGAAAGGTATAAATTTAAAAAATAAGCAATCAGTTCGGGCAAATTGCAGTTTATCTTTTTTGGGATAATGCTTCCATTTTAACACTGACGGTGGTAAAGAGGATGGCTGTAGAGGCAATTTATCGAGCTGAGAATATCTTGGTGTCCCTGCAGTAATAGCTTATTAATAAGTTACCTTTTTTGTGGGGCTTCACTAAAATTCCTATGAACCAGATCTTTGGTTACTGCTACAATTTTTTATTTATTTTGAAATGAGAATTGAAAGATGGTACACTTTATGTAATGGATATGTCATACTGTAAATTTTGTTGTTGCTATTGTTTGTTTACTTTCTGTATTGCCTGCTCTGTTGCTGTTTTTATTTTTCCTGCTGTTGTTAGTTTTGTAAAGTCATAAGTCTGTGAAAAGCTTCTGGAGACGATGAGCTTCCACTTTAACTCGTTGTATTAATTGAATTATATTTGTATGCATATACATTCCATACATAACTACAAACACCAACAGGCAATTATCCTTACAATATTGCTTAAATATGGCCAATTGTTACAATAAGCTTTTGTAAACTACACAATGATGATTTTTGAAGATGTGTTTGAAACAAACACAGTGACTTACACATTAAAGTGAATATTGAAATACGCATACATACACATACAATGATGACGTCGATGATATGATAAATAATTAATTTTCATAAATTTTTTACAGGAATTTAATTTTCTTTTGTATTTTGTGGGTATATTGGGAAATTTTTAAGTGAATTCTATTTGTATTTTTCAATACTACGAGATATTTATTTGAAGGTTAGGGCATTTTTTTCGAGCAAACAATAGCTCGTGTTACAAGCGCCAAGGGAATTGCGTATACTTTATGTCACTTTAAATAGTTGCTCGTATGATAAAAAATATAATGAAATTAATACAGATACATCGAAAAGCTTAAATTATGCTTCTGTATGGCCGTCGACACCAAAATGTGAATGGTTGTACAAATTTTCCTTTAACTAACATTAAATAGTGAGGTGAACAAAGCAACTTTTTTGCAATTGAAATTAATTATAAATTACAAAATTTTAATCAATTTTTTGTTAAAATCATTCATTAAGTGCTACTTTGAAATATTAAATCAAAAGTTTAATAAATATTTCATGTATAAAATTTGGTATAAATTATAGCTTTAGCAGCAAAAAAAAGGAAATTCTGCATTGTGTTTCAGGAAAATCTTCGAAAAAGTCACATCTCAAATTTAATTTTCTTTTGTTAAAAAAAATATTTTGTTCCTATTTTGCTTTTTTTTCTTGTTTGTAATATAACCTTTTTTTACATCAAACTTAATCTTAATGATTATTGACACCTTTATTTTTTATTTTTATTATATTGGCCTTTTCTTTTAATTCAATTAACCACGCAATTTTGCGCCGTAAAATAACCTTTAGTTCGTGATAACTGATAATTTGTGATTTTGGAACGCTTTGATTTTCCTTTGAATTTATCAAAAATTAATTTTTTTTTTTTTTGGGTAAGCATGAAACGCCAAACCATATTTTGGTATTTTGTTGACACCACTTTGTGGTATTTCATACAATCAAAAGCTTCCTTCACACAAAATCATGTAGTTTACGATACTTTGCCATGATTTTATTATATGACATGAAAGTATAGCATTAACCTTTGGTGTGATAGCATAAATTTACCACTAATGCTGGTGTAAATTTCTTGGCATTGATTAACCTTTGAAGTAAATTTCTTTACCAAGTACATATGTATATGTATTGTTAGTACCTTGAGAATACATAAATATGGCAGGATATTCAAAAATCTAATAAAAGAAAAATATTTTCTACATTTTTCTTTTATAAACTGAGCAGCTACGTTTCAATGTAAAATATTTCAAAATAATTGAATAAAATTTCTAAATATAAACTCACAAGAAGGTCATATTTAAACAGAAATTCCTCTACGACATGATTCACATAACCTTGACAATCTTTATTAGTGCTACTAACTTGCAATGCTATATATATCCGCCAGCTGTTCGGCAGAGAAAACGTGTCATGATTTTGTTATTTATGGCTTTTTCGTTTTGCCAATATAAACTTCATTTTCGCTTTTGTAGAATATATCATTTATGTGCAAGGAAAATGCAACGTAGCACGAGTACCATGCAGCAAAAGACAGTTAGCTCAGAAGACAAATGATGAAATAACTCATGGAATAAAAATCAATAAAGACCATTAAACTTTACAACAATAGTGCCAGCGTTGGCGTTGGTAATCGCAAAACTAAAGTAAATCTACCGAAACGTTTAAAAATTATAAAATGAACAAAGTTAAGTTCATGTAGCAAGGTAAAATCCTTGAAGTTAAGTACAATGACAACAACAAGTACAGCAAAATTTGCATATGAACCACATGATATGCAGCTAACAAGCAGTCGACTTTCTTCACTCGTACATACCTAGTCAATCAAAACAAGGCCAAAGGGAGGGGAGGCAAAATAATGTTGGGAACTGCTGAGCGCGAGTCAAATATTTAAGTGACACGCGAAGGAAGAAAATGGGCTTGCGCCTGATTGACTTCATACCTTTATGACTGACTGCTTCAGTGCTGAGCTAACGCGAATATGGAATCATTTTTGCCCTTAACAACAGCTGCCACTGTCTAACTAACAAACAAAGTTTCCATGGCAGTGATGCCAGATACGAGTTTTTTCGAAGAGTCGCATGTTGAACTTTAATAATTATGTAGTGAAATGAGTATTAACTTTAAACTTTTCCAAAGCTATGCAAATGTTTAATCTTCATTTTTTTATGAGGCTCTTGAGAGCATGTTTGATTGTCCGTGGGGTCAAGTTCTCTTGACACTTGTGAAATTCAAGAGAGTACGCAATAAAAATATATAAATCATTTTGTTGAATTTCTCAAAAGCCTTTGAGGATTAGTTTTTTGAGTTATCGGGAGTTGTTGCTCATAAAAAATATGTACTTTGACTTCCTTTTCTGGCTTTTTTGCCATATATTCTCCCTTGGCTTGCCACAATCGATCTGAATGAACGTTGTAACGTCCATTTAACCAGACCCGATCATTACGTTTTTCTACGTATTGTTCAATGCAAAAGGTTTCGTTGGAAAAAGTAAAATACCAAATCGAGTAACTCGTCCTGATCAAGCAAGTGAATCTGCTCCTTTGAACAAATCAACCTTTAGTGTTGTCGAACAGAAGTCCACTTTTGACTCATGGCTTCTGATAGCTCGAACATTGAGCATCTCAATCAGTAAGCGATTAATTCAGTGATGGATTAATTTCTTTTGTGATTTTATTTGCTGAATGCTCCGAATTTCTTTCCAATCGATAACGCACTTTTTCAACACTTGCCTGTGCCATCGCATTGCGTTGCCTTTCACCAACATATCGTTTTTTGATGCTATCCGTGCCCTCATATTGTTGATGGCACGATGAACAAATTTTTAATTCAAATTTAACTTGGGCAGCACCGATACGATTCGATTCGATTTTCTTTCCAAGTGGCTTTTCATTTAAAATTCACACATTTCGATTATTCTGACATTCAGCACAAAAATATACTGAATATTGACAGACAATGTGTCAAAAGACGTCAGTAAGAGTTTTGGCTGTGTTCAGTCAAATGGTTTGAGTTGTATGGGAATTCAATGGAGATGGACAGTTCAATAACCTAACATTAGTTTCCTGCAATGTATTATAACATCTTTTGAATAATTATTTGGATTTCAAGATATCGAAGATTAACTAAATAAATCCATTAATTTTTCATTTATTTATTTAATAAATTGAATTTAAATGATATGATAAAAAATCGCATAGAATAATGTGAAGCTAAGTTGTACGGAAGTTTTTCTCCACATCAGACTTTGGGCTTTACTTTCCTTAAAAAAAATTTTGAAACATACGATTACGGATTATTAAAAACTTTGAGGAATTCATAATTTTTTTTTTTCTAATGATTGCAAATATTTAAAAAAAAAATTGGCCGCTTCCGTTTCTTATGGAATTCAGCTGCACTTTAGTTTTCCGGAAAACTCTCTCTCTCTTTCTCTCTATGCTTACTCTTAAGCTTACGATTTCATCTGGCGACTTTGTTTCCCATCTTCTGCAGCCTTAACGCAAACAAGCGAACTAAATAAAGCAATTAAGCACGTTGTGTTCTGCGACGTTAACGAAAGAAGTAGGAGCACAGCAGTTTGATATGCTGATGACTTAAGAAGTTTTATTTAATTTTCACATACCTACCATATATTTTGGAAGGAGGGTACCACAAGTACAGCGTACACAAAAATTAAAATGATTTCGGAAAATGAATGAATGAATTAAATGTAATGGAAAAGTTGGCGAAATTCAACGTTTGCATTATGCGCACGAATTAAGTGGGAGCATATTTGTATGTAAGCAGGTTTGTCATGAATTATGGAAATTTGCTACGATGAAATGTTGTATGTTTCTATTCGTGACCGACCACCACCCACTCAAGCGCTTTCCCGTACACTGTCAAATGTGTGTGTTTATTTAGTCAGCGCCTAAAGGCGCCAACAATTTTATCACAGTCATTGCAGAGTCTTGGAGTATTTCTTTTTTCTTTGTTTGTTTTCCATGTAAAAATGCTAGAAACTATAAAACAAAAAATTCGTATAATGAAACAATTTTACTTTTCATAAAGAACAACAACAACAAAAAAGAAAAAACCAAAGCGTGAAATAACAATTACGTGTGCTAAAATAAAACTTGTAAACAGCAAAAGAAATTTTATTGGACATAATTGTTACCTGCTAAAATTCATGTGTTCGAAAATCGCTCGAAGGTTTCAGCAAAGATTTTTTTTTGTTATGATGAAAAAAAATCTTTTCGCAGTGTAGCTATCAATTTTTGGCAATATAATCCTCTCATTTAAGATTAAAAAAAGCATTTAAATAATTCTTTTTTTAATTTTTCCTTAATAGTTTTGACCTTAATTGACTTTTAAAATGAAATTTTATTAAAGTTAATTAAGTTATATTTTTTAAGTAATTTCTAGAACATATATTTTTCAATAATTTTCTTAAGATATAAAGTCAAAAAAATTAATAAAAATCTTTACTAAAATTATTTCTACAGTGTGCACGCTATTTCTTATTGCTGTAATTGTTATTTTTTTGAATTCAGCTTTTTTGTTGTTAATACCGGCACATTTTCCTGCCGAAAATTTTGTTTTTCTATGTCGTTGACTGTGCGTCATCGTAGTGATATGAGGCAACAGTTTCGAGCGTAACTGCAAAAAATCGCAATTACGCAAATTAAAAATGATTTTCCTCGCACGACACAATTGTGACTTTTTTTTTTAGATTTTTCATGGTAAATTTCGCCAGTAAATTTCGCAGCAGTAGCAGCAGCTGGAGGTGGAATGAAAAATCTAGCGTGGACTAGTAAATATTTTGTTTATTTTTATTTATGATCTAACTTTTTGAACAATTTAATTAAATTAATTGCAAATAATTTTTTCTCAAATTTATATGCTCAGTGGCTGAGCATAAAAAAATAAGATGAGTAACGCACAAAGTGATATGAATTTTTTTTCCTGAATTGGTCGCAGTTTGATCTGAATTCCGTTTTCAATTTTTTTACCCAAAGCTAATTGGTTTTGATAATCAACTACCGCTGGGATAAAAAGCTGAATTTGTTTTATTACTTTGATAATTTATATCAAATTATATGTTCTTGAGTGGGTTTCAGCGTTATGAAAACATTTTTAGCTTAACAAAGTATGCAATGATTTTATAAGTAACTGGAAGTTCCCATCTCTTTTTTGCTCTAAGCTTAAGACTGAATTAGTGCTAATTGATTTTTACGCAGAAAAAAACATAATTTTCTATTGTGTAAATAGGGAAATTTATTACGAAATTGACTTACAATCACCAGGCTGGTAAAGAATCCGTCCATAGTAAAAGAGATCTTATCTTTCATAGCAATTTTTATCAGCAGAGTCAAAAATTAAAATTGACACTATCAGGTATTTGTCACTCACTTGAAGTGTTTTAATTAAATTTTGGTTTCAACAATATATTTTTCGATATAATGGGTTATCATACGATCATAGCACTCAGCATTGACGATAATCGTTGTCCTTACGTCAGTCTGAAAAAAATTCACGCTAATGACCATAATTCTCACTTTATTGAGGTTATGCTATAGAAAATATTCTTCAAAAAAATCATCGTTCAATCGCAAGTGATCCGTATCTAGCCGACTTCAATTTTTGCTTCAGTTGAACTTAATGTGAATAATTAATAATTATTTCACTAGCAAAACATGCCGCTCACTTACTTTAAGACAGGCATAACTCAAAAATCGCGATTTTTGAGATAATGATGCAGATATATACGCAATTTCATGTTTTATTTTGTAAGAAGAGTTTTTTAAGACAAACTTTTCATCGCTGTCATATAGTATAAAAAGAAACTTACTGAAAACTTTACCAGTAATGAAGTAAGTGAGCGATATATATTGACACGGTGCTCTTGAACGCAAAAAAAAGGTTTGCCTACGTAAACGATACACTTGGCTGATGGAAACCGTTTAGTGAATAAAGACACCGAAAACGTAGTCCTAGCTGATCGTCTGATTTTTTATTGTGAAACTTACCATTTTTCATGGGAAAAAAGCGAAATAAAGAAAACAATTGTTTTTCTGGCCTAAAAAAAGTATTTTTTTCGATGATTGCTGTGGCTAACACGGTTCATTTTGCAGTTCCAATTTTCGATGAAGCCTTAAAGCATTCAAAAGCTATTTAGTGAACAACGCATTTGCTGTCAATTTCTCAATCGCAGGCTACTTATCTATTTACACTTTGGACTTTACGTAGCCTCAATGAAGAAGCCTTGAGGTATAATATCACATGATCTAGGCGGCCAGTCTAATTATATAAAAAAAAAATGGTGTGAATTTTTAATGAATATGAAGATGAAATATTTGATAACTTAGTGATATCTAACAATATGCAAACGATGTGGTTGAGTAAGTAATTCAGTTTTTGATGAAATGTCAAACAATTTTGAAGGAAAACATCATGACATATGGACTCAAAACTCGCGTCGTATGTCATAAAATCATTACTGAAAATGTGCTTCTAAATGAACTACCCGTCACATAAGAAAACTGCAATCTTCGCGGTTTTCAATATCAATTAACTGTTTATCTCTGGTGTTTCTAATTCATTTGAGTGCAACACAAAAATTTTTTAGGATATTTTGAAAAGACTAAGCACAAATATATATATCAAAGCTACTGTAATATCGCCAGAAGCAGAGAAAAAATTAAAAGCCCAAAGCTGTGTTGAAAAAATTTTTTATATAAAAATATGTTTCACAACAAACCGTTGGAAAGTTTGCAAGAAGACAAATTTTGATTGCTGGCGAACTTTTTCAAAAATATTAAAAACTGCTAAGACAAGACATACTTTTACCTTCAAAAAGATTCTTTTAACTCATAAATTACTCAAATTTGAGAATGTGTCATGCCCTTGTTTTCAACAAAACTTGTATATGAGCATTCGCTAAGTAAATACTAAAAAGGTTATATTTGATCTCACCAGGAAGAGCATCATAGAAATTTTTGCAAATATTACGCAGATAGTGGAAGGCCAATGGATGCAGTCATGAGAATACTAGTGGCATTTGACAATTCATCAAATTAAAGTTCATACGTTCTTTTGTTTTTCATGCAGCAAAGTATGAAAGTAGAAAACAGTTCCTGACCTGTGAGTTATGAAATCAATGAATATAACTTTGATCAAATCTCAAAGGCAGCCAACTGCAATGTAATACGAGTAGCGCTCAACTACTGCTACTTTCTCATTTCATATGGTGAGCTATGCCTTAATGAAAAAATGAGGGGCTGTGTTTGTTTTTAATTTTCATCTAAATGTGTTCCAATAACGTAGCACAAAAAGTACACTTCACAAGGATTTTAAAAATGTTAGCTTTAAAGTTTTTGCTCGATTAATACTTCCATCATACATAAAATTAATTTCAATCAATTTCATGTTTTTGTTCTGTGTTGAGATTAAACCTTAGTATAAGAGGGCGCTACCACATCACCACAACCACATTCACGCCTAGCTTCCGTATTGAGTATTTTCCTTTCATAGGTTGTTTTTAATTTCTTATATTGCTACAAATATTACAAAAAATTATTGCACGGCCACTCGAAAACAGTACATTATGGAATATTAAATAATTTTTTCAAGCTCAAATTCCATCAAATAGTTAGAAAAATACTTTTTTATTTGAAAGCATACTTGTAAATTATTTTAATTTATGGCAGTGCAATAGCCTAAAAGTAAACAATTTATATTCAAAATAAAAGAAGAATTATTATAAGTTTAATTATATCAACAACTTCTGCTTATCATCACCCACAATAACAGAGTTTCACTTTCTATAATATATGTCATACTACACATTATATATATATGTAGGTGGATAATGTGTGCATGTATATGTTCACTTTCAGTTTTTCCTTAAAAACTCTGCGCTTTTTTCTCACTAAATTAAGAAAATAAAAAAAAAGATAAGAATTGAGCAGATAAGAAACCAAACTTCATAAGTGAAATTAAATTATGACAATCCAGCAACAAAAAACTAAAAACACTGCGACGTCCGACGCTTATGAGAACATAGTGGGCATACGACGCTTTGCGGGGTGCGTCTAAACTAATGCACTAGCACTATATCCATTATCTACTAGTCTAATCTTTATTGTAAAGAAAAGCAAAACAAAACACAAAAGACGAAACTGTTTTCATTCTTTTTCCTTCATTTCAAAATGTTTAATAACATAAATTTTTTTTTTATGTCAAAAAAAAGGAAAAAAAAAACCGTGCCAACTCAAATAAAACTCTTAAGATAATTCGTTGACGACAAAATTTATTCGGCTTACAAATTGTATTCAAAAAAAAAAAGATACGATAAAATAGCTACCAGTCGCACGTTGGGTCAATATACAGCAATAGATTTAATTAATTAAAAAAAAGGAAAATAATGTCGGAAGTGCAGAATGTATCAGGTGTGGTCAGGAATATTACTGTAATATAATGAGAATGCCTTATATGATGTTTCATTATCATAAACAGTGGCGGCAAAAAAATACCACCGCTGACAGTAGTTTAGCTATTTGAGTTGAAAAACTGTGATGTTCAGCTGGGGTGGTCTACTTGACAGAAAAATGCCATATATGCTTTTAAATAAACATAAAAATGGTATTCCTCTAAAATAGTAAAATGTGCAAAGCTCGAGAGTTTTCCGATCTTGTTTACCGGCACATCCCTATCTATGCAAACGAATGAGCAATGGAAATTTAATAGTTTGATGAGTATTGTCACAGCCATGAAAAAAAGGATATCACTACAAAATGGTAAAATGTATCATATTACGAGGGACATCTGCTATGTAAGTATTATGTTTCTGTACTTGTTCATAGGTCGGCAAAGTTCATTCAGGAATGAAAGAATATTTAGGAATTTAACTTAGTTCTTGGCACACTTTTATTAATTTTCCTGTGTTAACATTAAACTCTTATTATACGCTCACTTTTGTGTCAGACAGACAAATGTCATGTCGCTGTTGCGATCAGCTTGCCTTGGTTTGTATTTATGTGAGGTGTCACATGTTGGTGATTTGCCAGCGCTCAAACTGTTTTTTATGTTGGTCTCTGTAGAAAATTTATAAAATCTCTGAGAGTATGAGAAATTTTCTATAGGAAACAACAGAAAATTCTGTTTGAGTGCTGTCAAATCAACAACCTCTGTAACACAACACTCTGTTTTTTTACTTTTACCATGATTTTGTACTAAAGATAATTAAATAAATAACAAAACAGTAATACAAAAAAATACCTAAGAAATTGTAACGTTAAAATGTTGAATTTTCAAAAGAATTTCAAATTGGCAGAAATTTTTTTGATAAAAGGCAACAGTACTTTACTTTTCAACATTTCGAGGCTGTTAGCTTATCAAATTTACCTCGAAAGTTATCAAGGCGTGGTATTCTTTGCTCCATACAAATGTGCTCAGCTTGCTCAGTTTTTGTGGCAACTTCGCGCTTATAGGAAAACCTTTAGTATAAATATGGCATGAAAACTAAATATACCATATATACTATATTCAACGTCGGAGCAATAGTTAATCAAAATAAATAAATTATTCATTAAATTGTTTATAATATTTGAAACAACTATAATCTTGCAAAAAAAGGACATATATATTAATATATAACAAAAACAATAATCATAAAAATGTTTGATACATAAAGTGAAACACTAATCAAACTAAACCAATTTAAGTGTTTCATCAATGATATATAAACCGATAATTCTGAACTTTTCCATAAAAAAAATTACAACAAAATTTGATAACTTTTTGCGAAAACTTTGATAGTTTTTTTTAAAACTATGCATAAAAGAAGACTGCTCAGTATCAGAAAACATACATCTTCTTAAAATAAATGAACTACAGTAGCGCTAATAAAGTCATAAACTCTTTTCAACATGTTTCGACGATGCCACAATGCCAGTGTCTTTTTTTAGCCAGCCGTATGTACTAGATTTTGTTACATTGGTGATTGTACATTTTAGCCCATTAGAATATAATCTATAATATAGAAAGCTTATAATTTAAATAAGCTGACCAAATACTTTTGTTCCATTTAAGGAAAGAAAGCATTTAAAATAGCTCAAGACTACTCCTAAGACGAAACTCCGAACCATGCTTCAAACTACTCACAAAGTAACCAAGTGTGCTTTCATTTACTGTCTTAGAATATTTTGCTTGCATATCATAAGCAAACACCCCACTGTATCACGCTATTGTTGGGGAAGCTTAGTTTGTCTTGTATTCGTACATATGCGCGTAGAAAATAAAAGTGAATAAATTTATTTATTTATGATATCTACTACGAGTATACCTCTGTATGTAAATATCATAAAATAAGCGCGTAAAATGTAAGTTTTATTAGTAGTAACGTATACATATAAAACTCAAACGAATTTTTTATAGTTTTTTGGGTGCTCTTTTACGATTTAAGGTGTTAAGTTGTTAATACTTTAAGATTTTAAGCTACTACATTTATTTGGTATGCATACCATATCTTCTGTCAATAGACGTGACAATAGGGTAACACTCGTAGCGGTGACAAGTCACGAAATCGTGTTGTAACCTAAAACTTGATGAAGTCCGGAAAATACATTGTGATGTTTTTTTTTTTTTTTTTAGCGTGAATACAGCACAAATTGTCAAATGAAAATTGATGGATTTGATTGATGTGCCACCGCTCATAACATTGGTTGCTCTTAAAATAAAATATGAAAAAGCAACGTGCTTGCATTTGGGAATAAAATTTTACAATTTGATTTATAGACTTAATTTGGCAAACAAATAGTTGCGAAAATAAGAAAGATAGTAAATAAACAAAAAAAAAACTAAACTCAATATATCTTTTTGTTATAAAAAAAAAAAAATTATCAAATTTTTGCACATAAACGCAAAGATAAGGGGACTAGATAGCCTTTCTGTGTACAATTTTTTTGTTATACTTTTCAATTTGTTTTTATTATTGCCCAGGAATAATATTAAAATTAAACATATCGGTAGATGTATGAAAATAAAATATAGCTTCAGGCATAAATACATATAGGTGAGTCAAAATTTAAGTATGGATAAAGAACGAGATCTGAAAATAAACTTTTCTACATATAGGATTTTTGTTTTTTTTCATATACGGTTTTTGTAAATAAGCACAAAAGGATTTTTCACTTTCGTATTAAAAAGTACTCAAAAAGTTAAATTTTAATGATATCCAGCTCATCAAAGAAATTCAGCAACATTTAGGCAAAATGATCTGCCAGCAAAGCCGTGGAGGCCATTTATCTAATTTTACATATAAACAAATTTAAATAAAGCCTGTGTTATCTATCTATCAAGATTCAATGATTACAACTATGAAAGGTCACCGTTCTCTTGAATTCTGCATGATCCTTAAACTCGAAGCTTAGACGTGCTAAGTCTTACTTCAATTAAAATAAATACACAGCAATGATTAAATTTTTTTTGAATTATTTTAAAGCAATTTGCCACAAATAAGTTTAATTGAAGCGCATTTTTGATACATAAAATATCTGTAGAAAATGACTTGTTCATCATAGCGTTAGAGCATTTATCACTAAAACTGCATTCATTTATGGCATTGCTAATTGTAGCAAAAATAAAAAGAAAATTTACAAATGAACCATTATTCCAATAAACATGAAAAACAATAAACATAAAAAAGTGTTTGAGTATAAATTGAACAACAAAAGTGTGTTTTTTTTTCGTGCTGAAAAGAAATAAACTACACATATGTTGGGGCTAGCTGGCGTTTCGAAATGATTACTGCTGATATTCGTATTTTCCATTAAATCGCAATGGGAAGTAAATATCGTGTGATGCAGTCTATATGATGATGCAATTTATGACCGTAAATATTGTTAAAAGCTTAAACTTGTTGAACTTTATTGCTTTTATTATGGCAATCGTTGCGTTAATAATCTGCATTAGAAATTCTGTGTTTATTCAAAGTTCCAGAAGTATCAGCGATGAACACCTATTGCTGAAAATGTGAGTAAATATTGTTACACTCGTCATGTACTGAAGTGCATTTGTGATGATTTAAAGTGTGATAATAAAAATAAATCAGCCAATTTGTTCATAGTTAAAAGATTGAAAATTGAGCATTTTAATCTTTATATTACCCATTAGCAATTATTAGCTTTAGAATGCACTGTATGCGTTGGCACATACAATTTATTAACAATTTTACTTTTTAAGGCAGTCCAGTATTTTGGAGATTAAACAAATGATAAAATTAATTTTCTATAATTACGTTACTTTTGCCTAAACGGTTTTATTGTCATTTAATTGACACTTTTTATTTTTTTTTTTTTACTTAAAATTTTTTTAAAAAATTGTTAATTTTTGAATAAAACCATAAAAAAATTATAATTTTGGCAATTAAGATATACTTAATCACTTAGTGCATGTTTTTTTAAATTACAAATCCATATTCGGTTGCAAAATTATCCTTCAAGGTTAGTAGACATATGTTTTCTAGCATAAAAAAAAACAAATGCCATATGTATTGGTTTCTTAAAGAGACTATGACACCGTAAAAGTTAGGAGACAAAACATATGTTACTCATATATTAAAAAATTTTACAATTAATCAAAATATATGGTAAAAACTTAAATCAAAAATCTTGTAAAACGTAAATCCTGAAGTAATCTGTACCAAATGATACATTTATGTTGTATTTATGATAGCTTAGAGTTTTGGTTATTTAGGCTTCAATTGTTTAACATTTTACCCTGAACAAAATTACTCGTAGCATAATGTCAAAGTTTAATGAACTGAAGATTTTTAAGGTTGCTGTTCTCTCATGTTTGCTTCTTAGTTTTAAAAAAAATTCAAGTTCCTTCATATAAAATGTTTCTATCCTTATAGGCATAATTCAAAAGTTTCTCATTGTCTATACTCAATGACCGCTTATGAGAAATTCTAAGTGAATCTAAGAGAAATACCATTTGGAGGAAAGGAACATTAAAATCTGCTTTCAACGCGCACCTCATTTCAAAGTGATAAAAAATAATTTAGTACTATAAGCTTAATTTTACCTAAAGCAACACTGATCAAAATATATCAATGCCTCAAATATGCCCCTGCTTCAGAACCATGGGCAAATAAAGCCTTTCTTTCAGAGTTTCATACACAGAGTCTCCAAGTTAAAAATTAGTAATTAATGGCCTTCTAAATGCCTAAAAATATTCTCGAAAAATTTTATGTTTTGGTCAGCAATACAAAAAAATTTGTGCAATGCAAATGCATGATGTTTTTTTTTTGTAGGTTGTATGAAAATATTTATATCTACAGTTAACGGCCTTTACCTCCAATTAACGGCCTATTACGCGGACTACGGCTTTGGCATACGATTCGGTCGAGCCGCCTCATTAACGGTCACTTGGCAACCCTGACCATATATGACTTATTAAGTCCTCGAGTGGGTATAACTGAAAGTTCTATGATTAAATTAAACGACTATTGAAAAGTGCAACTGAAAGAAAGTATAAGAAAAATTTGCAAGTCATAATTTTACTTTCGAATACAATATCTGAAATAGAGTCCATACCCAGCAGTAAAAATACGTTTCCCCCAATTGTTTCGACCGATAGTGCATTAAAAAAGCTTCTAATGAGATTTCTTGCCATATGAGCGATGTTAAAATTCAAAAAAAATTTAGTATTTCCTCTCGATTAGCGCTGATGAGAATAATTTAAACTTATTTTGACTAGTACAGCGCCTTTGGATAAATGAATGATAGTAAGTTTCAAATGAAGTCATAGTACTAAATGGGATATTTCAAATTAAGTACATTAACTTCCAAGTTCTCTTCAGCATTTTAAGATGTTATGTATTTGTATAGAGCCATCTAACTATTTGCCTTGATATTTGCAATATTGTCATTAAAAATTGATGATTTCCTTTGATTTTTTTATACAGCACTAACAAAACATTTATAATTTTGTTTTTCTTTGTTTACTTCGATGGAGTATCGACATCATAGACTTATGTTAGATTTTTACAGAACATTTTAAACAACTTTATAATTTTTAATTAAATTAATTAACACGTACTATTTTGATCGCGCTTATTTGTCTTGATACCGAAAATGACTTGACAACGGCTTTGCGTTTATTTTGAGATTCACTTTAATTCATTTTTAACTTTTAATTCTCACCTTTTTAATGGACAACACTTTACACACTTATGCCAAAAGCGATATATTATATTTATAACATCTAGTGCAATCGTACAAACATACATATTCCATTTATATTATGAATATTAAGCTTCAAATGTTTGCTATGCAAAACGATCTTATTAAGTACTTATTTTTTCTTTATTTATTTCATTTTGCTAAAGCCAAATTAAGTTTTAATTTTGAAGAAAATGTAAAGTATCTCCAGGGAAGTCTACGTTGCATTAACGTGGGTATGAAACCATAACGACGATACATTGTTATATCTATAAATATTTGTATAAGGCATGGTCTAAAAATAATTATAAACATTTTGTTTACTATTAGCTGGGCTTATCTAAAGCATGAAATAGCTCTGCAGCTATTTAGTACTCACTACAATTTGGCATACAAAGATGTATGTACTTAGTTGTCTTCATGATACTAAAAACTCACGGTACGCTAGAAAATGGTGCTACCTTCATATAAAAGCACATTTTCGACTTAAGAAAGATTTTGACTCAATTTGAACTACTATCTTTTAGTACTCTACATTTAAGAACATACAAAAATTAATAAAAAAACACACATCTGGCGCACCGTGTGCTTGCTGACTGTGCACTTACCTAGTCACTTTCGACTTTGCTTAGTGAAATTAAATGTTTATATGAATATGGTTTTATAATTTTATTTCTGATAAGATTTTGCTCTTTAAATGTCAATGTTTTTGTTATTGTTCTTATTGTGTTGTATAGCGTTTTTTCTTAGTTATTATTGTTTTGATTTATTCAATTTGTTTTGTTACCAAAATTGGGAATTTCGCTAGTATTTATTCATTCAATTTTCTTCGCTGTATCCGTGCAAAGAAATTTGTATCATTCAAATACATACACAAGGAGTGTTCATGGCTTACATGTATTGTTTACGCATTGGTATGCATTGAATTTTTTTAATTAAATCAATCACCTTTTCTATCGCTTATAAAAATTAACGCTATTTTATCAGTATACGCTTACAAATCACATTTGAATATAATTTAGCGATAATTCAACACTTTAAGAATTTAAATTTGTTTTTAATTCTTAAAAATGCAGACGTCTCAGTATGAGCGGTATAAAGCGCTCTGTCAGCTAAATGCAAAGATAAGCGCTATTGAATAAATTAGATTTATTTATGGCAGCTTAAGTAGCACAAGCGTGTGACTGTAGATAATCTTTTATTACATTGTGATTTGTATTTAACGATTTTTTTAAGAGGTCATAAAACCTGAACTATTCAGGGACGTTTTTGTAGTTCAGAAAAATTTTATTAAGCAAAAATAGTTATACATGAAGATACCAGCGCTTGCAGCGTTATCAAGAATATTTTAAGTTCAAAAAGTTGGAAAAGTTGATAAATTTGGAAAATTTAAGAATATCAAAATTGTTAGAGAACACATACTGAACAAGCGACAAATGTTGGTACGTCGAAAAATGTTATAACCTCGATCGATTTATGTTGAATCATACAAAAAACTTTGATATGGCCGAAAAAGTACTCAAATTCGAAAACTGTTGAATAAACAGATGTGTGTTGAAAAAACAGGAATTTGTTGAAAATAAAAGCTAACTTTTAAAGAGGTGTAAAAGTTATGTAAGCGATAAATGTTGAAAAAGGTTAAATAAAACCAAAAAGTGTAAAATGTCGGAAAAGGCTTAAAATTCAATTCAAATACTCTCACATTTCCTAACTATACATGATGATTAGGTGATTTTTTATTATTTGCTTTTTTAGTATAAATTTTTTGACACTTTACGCGTTATTTGTGCTATATATACTACAACCGAAAATGCTGAACAAATCTTGCCATTTTCTTACAATTAGACAAAAAACCACAGCGCTTGCAAATCATTGAATTTTACTATCGAAACTCGTGCTCTGTGAGAAATGTGAAGATCCAATTTCTTATCGAAAAATTTTCTACAGCAACGAAGCTCATTTTTGGCTTAATGGTTACGTCAACAAACGCCAAATTGGGTCTGAAGAGCAGCCAGAGGCAGTTCAAGAGCTGCCAATGCACTATTTGGTGCGGTTTGTGGGCCGGTGGCATCATTGGACCGTACATTTTCAAAAATAATGAATGGGGCAAAGAACTGTGCGATGACTACCAACTTTTTTTTTGTCTAAAATTTTAATTTTCAAAAACCAAACGCTTAAAAAATCACCGGTTATAATTTTATTCTGTCGCATAGTAATAATTAAGGATGATGGAATGAAGTTTGAGAAGAGCTTGTTTTTGTTGTAATATTTTATTGAAGGTTAATATAATCTAACTGAAATGTTCTCAAGGCATGTGGTTCACATTTTGATTTCTAATAGAAGATTTCAATAAAATTTTAGCTCAATTTATGTTTAGTGTTGTTTGACTTGCACTGAAACAACTATTGCTTTGAAATTGCATTAAAGGATGTTAACTCTTACTGTGTAGACAATGGACTATGTTTAACATTTACTTCAAAATTCTAAGCACGAACACAGTTAAACAATTAACTCAACAGACGTACCACTCAAAAGGTACCACGCTATTTTCGAAAACAAACCAACTAAAGTTATATTATAAAATAAACAATAAACAACTTAGTAATAATTTTTTCTAAAAATGACACTAAAACGTAAACTTTGCCCAGTCGGCTTTCGTCGGCTATATTTTGTTTGTTATCAAATAATAAACTTCGTAGAATAGGTCTGATTAAGAATTTTGGTAAATTTATTATTTCATTTCAATCAGCTGAACTTTTTGTATAACAACAAGCACCATATCATGGTCGTTGCCGTTTAAATGAATGAGTTCTTAGCACACAGTACATAAGTATGAAGTTTATGATATGCTTAACATTTTAGTAGTGTTAAAGTGCTTACATCATAAATAATGCGGTATAGTTTTGTTTTGATTTTATTTCAAAAATTTGTTTTGATTTTTTGTCAATCATTTTTGTTATATGTATGTTAGTATATAAAAAGTCTGTACAAAAAAAGAAAAAAAAATACTTGCAGTTGAGCTTTTTTCATTTATATTTTTAAAAGTTTTACTATTCTATATAATTGAATTTGTTGCAGTTTTGCATAGCATAACATTTTTCAAGCTTTTTGCCTTTTCAATTGAAATTCAAATATAAAACCTTATCAGCAGGTGCTATTTTAAGCTAAGTATATGACTTAAGAGGCAGTAAATAATTGGAAGGTGACTGTGCTAGACGCAATAGAATAATTCACATTTATTCATAGGTTTTTGAGCTCTTCATGTATTTGTGGCTATCAGATTCATAAATAGCTTTTTTTGATGAACATCGGCTAACGAATTAATATATAAATTTGTATATGTTTATTCTCAACATGCAAGAAATGGCCGAGGTTCAAGTCCAACTTATATGTTCCATTGACCCATTTATTGTTTTCGTCATGTTTGTTTAGAAAAACATTGATTGATTTTTAAAATTTGCTTGAATATCGGTGATCGCCAATGGCCGCTACTTCAATCAAATATAGTTCAATAGTAAGTAAATAAATCATTTTTGTAGGCAACTCTACTAAAACGACAGCTGAATCAAAAAGTTCAATTATCATTGCAAATTTTATAAAATTTATCACCATACAGTAGCTCTGATGAATGATTCCATAATAAATACAATAACAAGAAATGACATAACAAAACAATAAACGGAAAATCAACATTTATGAGAATTATTTTATTGACGCCTAATTTGTACGACAACAAAACAAACTTAATAGCCCTCAATTTTGCTACATTAATGAGTGCGGTTCAATTTAGTTTGACCCAAGCGGTCAGTAGCTACACATTAAAAATCAATTAAATTTTTTATCTACGCTGAGTTTTATTTGCAGCAGCAAATGTTTCCACTCTATGTATTATAGGTTTTTTTGTAGAATAAAAAAAGTGTAGTTTATGTCATTTGAGTTGTTTCACATTTGTGTGTTTTTTATCAGTTAATGTTATCTTAACATTTTTCAAAGTCACTCATGCGCCACTCACACATGCAGTGGCATAGGAATATTTCTAAGGAATTTTAATAGGAAAACAAACATAGCAAAAGAAAAACATAATAGTGTTATGTGAATCAATTAAATAACAGCGCGAAATTCACAATAGTGGTGGTTCTTCAATTAAAAAGTGCAAACGTTAATTCAACACTTGTGTAAACACAAACAAGCAAAAGGTAAACAATAACAATTGTGATTATTGTTGTTGTTATTGCTGCGGACTTGTGTTAGTTTCCGCTGCTCTCGTTTGTAACTGTAATTTCAAGTTACTACATATGCTATTAACATTTGAACTTAACAATGCACTGAGCTTGCGTGTAATTGTGCATAATAACCTGGTAGGTAAAATTTAAAGTAAAGAGAATACACTACACATATTGTTTGCGCAAACGCGTGTTTGAGGTTGCTATTATCAGGTCTATGCAAGCGTTTGTGTAGAAATTTGAATATTTTGATTTGATTAATATTCCGTATGCGTATACGATCTCAGCATAAAAGTTATGTTATTCTCTTAAATAAACTGAGACAACAATTTATTTGAATATAACAACTAAAATTTGATATGCAGCAATTAAATATATGATTGCGTCAAACATAAACTGCTTCAAAAAACCTTAACCACTATTTGATCCAAATACGATATATTCCACTCAAATAAATATTTGATTGTTGTTTTTCATATATACCGTTGATATATTAAAACAAATCGTTTTCTCAGTGTAGATTTCTCTTAGTAAATTTTGTTGTCTATGACAAAAAGTACATTCCCTCCTCATAACTACATTCTAAGTCTCAATTCTGGTTTTGCGATCACTGATGCAGGCGTGTGCGTTATGATATGGATGCTGATAAAATTTTCTGTGTGAATTTATAAATTTTTATAAAGCTTTGCCATCATTATAAAAATTAAAAAAGCAATGGTTATGTAAATGAGATATTGAAAACACAAACTATGACATTCTCTGAAATAAATAAACCTGAAACCAGAAAAGAAATTGATAAAAAAAACTATTTCCAATAATCATGCCACCGAAAATTAAAAAAACAAAATTTTTTCAATGACAAACAATAGTTCCGCTGCAGTGTCGTTGTATGCATTCAACGCTGTCAGAAAAAGAACTAGAAAGTAGACTTTCCAATCTCCCTTCTAAGTAAAATGATAATATGTACGGGCCTCATGCGGAAGAGAGGTCCTCTAAACAAAGGATAGATGTATGCGTTCAGTGAATGAGGCAAAAGAAGGCCAACGGCTTTTAATGACAAAAGTATATGATCACACTATATTAGCGTTCAATAGACGTCACTGTTTTAAAAAACAGATATGACTTGCGAATTAGGTGAACATTTTTTCATTGACAGTACATATTACACATAGCATGGCCATGTAAAAATCACATATCGTGCTTCCGATTTGGACTGTAAACAATATTCAGTCTTTGGCACGACATAGATCAGCGTTCACAGTTATAGAGTTCCCAGCTTCATTTTTTTAAAATAAGTTGTCACTGGCTTGTAGCAGTCACTGCAGAACTTCTCTGATGTAGTCTTGCCAGATTGGCTACTAGGAAACTTTGCATAGTCGCAATATTTCAAGTGTGTGAGTTATTCGATTAAAAAAAAAGTTTGCTTTCATTGCAGCTGTCTTAAATGCATAAACAATTTATATATTACTGACAGGTATTGTTGGTATATTTATTTTCCTAACAATTGATGAAAATAAATAAAATTCTTTATAATAAATTTTCCATCTGTTTCTTCCATTTTTTTTTTCAATCGATTTTTCTGTTTTGCGTTTCACAGAAAACAAATAATTTTGTACTGCTTTCTTGTCTCTATTGATTTCGTGCGTTGTATGTAGTCAATCAAGTGCTACTACTTTTACATGTAAAGTTTGAATAGGTGTACGAGTACACGTTTCTGTTGTTTGTAATTTTTACAATTTTTTTGGTTCCGCATTTATTCGCTTCAAATTGAAATGGCTCGCTAAGGCTAATGTCAGTAATTGCTTTGATATACTATTTAAAATTTGTGTGGAATGTCTGAAATTTAATTAAAATAAATTCGGCGCACATTGAAACATACAAAGAACGAACCGATTTCTGAAATGGGAATCACAGTTTCTTGAACTCATAAATAATTTATCTCTGTTATTTCGGGGGAATGTTTTTAAAATAACTTTGAGTTTTTTATATTATGAAATTTCCAAAAATTCAATGCTACTTTTTTCCAATTGATTACAATTTTTGTTCAAATGTAATGAACATTTTTAACAGATAATGTAGCAAAATATGCATTAACTTACACAAAAAATTCTAATTAATTTTTTTTTATATTGCGATAGTCGAACAAAACGATTCTTTTTGATGTTTTCATTTTTGGAAATTGCTTCTTATTTTGCAGCGCATTGTTTTTATGGAGTAAGCAGAAACTTAATTCATAAGGAACAATGATCACTTCACTGCCAAAAAAATGCAGAATAATTGTGCAAAAATCGATACCTTTATCATATGCCTTCAATTGGGATAGATATAGGGATTACATTTGCAGGAAACATTCCAGATATGTTCGACACCGTAGCCGTCGATGGGTGGAAAATATCGCTTGTGGGGTCCTAACAGGACCCTTAAATATCAACCAAAAGATGTGACACACAACGAGGTTTAAGACGCTTCTTGCAGTGAACTTCGTAGTAGCACTTTATCATGACACCATAAAATGTGTTAACAGCCAGAAGCCAACGGACAATTTTGTGTAAATTACAGTCAAGCACTTGAGATCCTTAACTGCGTTGAGTATAATTTTCCATTAAAATTTTTGTTGCTTATTGAGCCTAATGCAGTAGCATAGCTTTCAGAGATTTGTATTCAAATTTTTTGTGGCGCTCAGTGCAATCTTAGCTCACATTTGCTAATATAATCTGTTTAAAAGGATACTTTTTTCAAGTTTAAATGGTTACTTAATTTAAAAATGTTTCGTTTGCTCTACTGAAAATTACAGCTATAATTCACTGTAGTTAGTGATATGACAAAAATTAAATTTACGTTCACACGCAGCTATTAATGTATCAATCTAATCAAAATTGCGTGTTAAAAAAAAATTGTCATATATATTACAATTTACCACTCTCTATTGTTCTTCCCTTATTAAATTCTATGAAAAGCCCAGTTTTGTTTATCAAAGCCGAACAAATTTGTTTTAATTTGCACTGAAATATATCATCATGTGATTAATGCAACACATCAGATTTCAATTCACTAACAAATTGTCGCGTTGGCGCATACGATGCGGCTTTTACAGCTTGTGGAGTAATATTGCTGTATATTAAGAAAAAATTTCAGAAACATAAATCAAAAAATAACATATTGTGTTGTCAGAGCGGTTTAAGTTTTCTTCAAGACAAGGAGTTGTGTTCTATCAATCACATAGTTTTCATCCACCATAATTTTTCTGAAGCGTTCGCTGAGGGTGTCCACAAGATACAAAGGAATTTTGTTTCGAGCTTGTTTACTCTTCCAACGATTTATGGGTAAAAATAACCAATTATTCTGAAATTCCATTTGAAGTATTGATGAATTTCTTAAATTTAAATATTTTTAATTCTTTGGGTCACAAATCTCTTCAGTTTAGTGCAAGATAACACTTCAAAAAAACTTTAATTTTGAAGGTTTCGTACATTTTATTTTTTTTTTCATGGTCTTTGTTTGCCTAGCTTTGAAAACTATGTCTTATATTGAAGTGATGAAGCGTGATTTTTACTAATGAAGTTCATTCCCAGAGAAATCAAAAAAGTGCTATTTCTCATCTACCTAAAAGTATTTAATAATCAAACGTACTGGGATTTTACACAGACATTTTTTTTATATGCGAACATACATAGAGCTAGTAGTGGCGTAGGCAAAATTGTAGAAAAAAATTAAAGAGACACCCTACTGTTGTTGCGCAACTCGGCTCGTATTATTAATAATGATAGCGCCAGCGTCTTTCTAAAATGTAGATTTTAATAAACCATAAAACAAACACTAGAGGCTGCATTAAAATGCCAAAATTGTGAATTTCATATTGTGTGTGTAGGTGGCTTGGCCCATTAAGCACCCACATGTGCAAAGTGAAAGTGTAAAGTTGTGATAGCAGAAGGAAAGGAAGGCATGCTATAAATAGATAAAATTGAATGTGTGCTGTGAGTAGGTAAAATTTCCAATAGTAATTTGAAGTCCAAAATAGTAGTATAATTTCTGGTTTTGGAGCTATTTCGTTTCGTATAGCCGAGTCCGATTTGGTTTTGGTTTCTGTAACTTTTTTGCATTATTTAATACAATTTTGTTCTAGAATTATTGCATGTGCCAAGTATTAGTCGCAACTTTTGAACATATTTTTTTGCTTTTCTAGAAAAATTTGTCACAGTTTCAAGGCATGAAAAACTTAAGAAGAAATTTTTATCACAAGATTTTATTTTTTTTATGTAAGTACTTATTTCATGATAAAAGAAATAACATTGAAAAAGTCGTTTACTTTAGCATTTTGTAAGTATTTTATTTCTAGTTGGCCATGAAGCTTTTTGGTTCACAATGCTCCAGCAGCAGTTACATAAAGTAGACAGTTAGATAAAATTTTATTAAAAAAATAACTGCTTCTTAAGTCACATTTCCTACTAACCCATTTTTACTCTCATCATAACGCGTTCACACACAAACAACTCATTGACAAACTAAGCATCAGGTGTGCTAGGTCATCAAAGTGGCTTTCTAAATGTGTGTGTTTGGTGAGTCAGCAGTTGGTTGGATTGCTTCAGTGGTTGAGCGGTTGTCAATGTGCACATTTAAGTTGCACTTTAGATGAGAGTTGGACAGATTTTGGTTTCCTTCATTATGTGAAGGAAACCACATTCTGTTGACTGTCAGTTGAGTTGTGCAAAGTTCTGTTATTTGATGTTAATGTGCATTCCAGCATAAATTTTTATGTTGGTTGCTACTTTGTCAAAGCTTCTTAATGAATGGACGCTTGTGTTTGCATATTTTGAAAATGCTAACTTTATAGCACTGCACTGCTTTAAAATATTTATTTTCAACATTACTGAAGTTTGATGGTAAGCTCAAACGCTAATGAATGCAAGTGTTGGATGGATAAAACTAAGAAAAGGGTTGCTAGCTACGGATAGTCTCAAATTATATATTTAAGAACCCTGATTTGTGTAATGAATACTCAACTTTTTTTGTTAATTTAAAACTTTATGGACATTGGCATATTTACTCTACGATGACTACTGGTAATTTCTAAGTAGTGGTTCCTCAAAACTTTTTGCCATTGCTTACCTGTCGTCATTTATTTTTGTTAAATCATTTAGCTTGAGTTTTATTTTAATCAATTTTTTAGCCAAATTTTTATTATGACAAATTGTGCTTTTGGTCCAGCAGAGTCTTTAATGCTCTTTATCTTGAAGCTGAAAATAATGACATTGTGTAATGAAAATAAATTAACTGATTTAATTGTCATCCGACTTTTAGCTTAGTTGGAACTTTTTTTTTTCATTTTTATAGATTTATCTCAAATGAAAGTCCCTTCAATTTTTCTTAAGGTATGGCAGGGATCACTATCGATTTTGGTATTATAAACTAAAATACTTCGCAGAAAATGATAAACTGTTCACATATATGTTTGATTGAACCAAATGTGTAAATGGTCGAAATATACTTATTGAAAAGTTCGAAAAATATTGAGAAAGTTAAAAGAAGTTGAAAAATATTAAACAAGTCGACAATAGTTTTGAATAACTAACCAGAAAATTTAAAAATATCTGGAAAATATAAAAACTTCTTACTAAACAAAATCGGAGAACGTTGACAATTCCGAAAACTTTGTTAAAAAAATTCGAAGAGTCAACTTTTAAAATGTGCCAACATGTTGGAAAAGCCAAAAATGTGAAGATGTTGAAAACTTGTTAAATTTTAAAAAACTTCAACGAAATAGTTCAAAAATTGTTGAAAAAAATATAAAGAAAATGTAACAAAATAGTGAAGAAGTCGAAAATGATAAGCACTGTCGAAAAATGTTGAGAGAGTCAAGAAGTACTTAAAAAATCGAAGAATGTTGGCAGTGCCGAAAATTTTAAAAATATGTAAAATAATTCGAAATGCCTTGAAATATATAATAAAAAGTAAAAAAAATGTAAAACAATATATTGAAAAAGTCTAGGAAAAGTGGAAAAATTAGCAATAAGTTCAAGAAATCAATAAAAAAATTAAGTTTAACTCTAGCGTGGTATGACCAAACGCGTAAATTTTTAGCCAATACACTGCAATAAACATTTCTGCCATACCCGCTAATAGAAGTGTTCACATATCAAAAATCATTAAGTTTTGAATTAACCCCTATAATTTTACTAAGTCGCAACTATATATGAATTTCGCGCAGTGCATAAGCGACAGTGTGCCATTGTATTTTCACACATAATTGCAAGTGACAAGTATTCACGTGTAGCTACCGATGGTATATAAATTATGATTAATGGTCAGCAATTAGCGGAGGCGCTTACTAATATTATGTACATGCACAACATTTGCCGCCAACACGTTTGTGATTAGAATTATGTGCTGCGGGCTTGAAAAGGTTTCTAATTAAATGTTATATTGTCAGATATGTAGTGTAGTTATTGAAATATCAACATTTCATAATTATTTATTGGAAACGTTCGTTAACTAGACCGAAGTGTTTGATTTCGCATGTATATTGTGTCATTATTTGGCAGCTTGCATGCCATGCTACTAATATTTGTTCTAAATTCGTTCTGCGTTCGTAAAAAATGAGGGTGATCAATATTGATAAAAATATACAAAACGAAAATCAAAACTATAAAATGTATGAATTGAGAGCTTTATTTTAGGAAAGGGAATGTTCGCTTTGGAGAAAAGTAACACATATTTGAGATTTTTTTTTTTTTTGCGTGATTTTTTAAAAAGTTTGCAAAACAAAAACTTTCGCCAAAATAATAATTTCTTGACGAGTGATATAAAAGCTCTTAAATATGACATTTAGTATATTTATTGATGAGCGTTACAATTTTATTTATGTGCAATATGTAAATGACAACATTTCTGGCAAATATTGAGACTATGTAAAATGTTATGCAGCAGATTATTGAAATAAAAATATGATTGAATAATAATAATTGTTCAAAAATGTGACAGAATTAACACTGAATAATGTTCATTGTTAACAATTTGTCATGACATTCGTATTATTTGATGTATTACAAAATGTGTTTTCCTTTTTGCCACATATTTAATACAAAAATACTTTTCTATGTAACATTTAAGCTACAAGTTATATGTATCTAGAAAATTACATTCATTTTCTGTCATTGTCAAGACACAATTCAATTAGATTCAAACAACACCACTCATGCAACAAGCGGTATGCAATTAATCTTACTTATACGCCCCCTCCAACCTCAATGTTTTTTCATTGAGCATTGTTATGTAGCAAAATATTTATATTAATTATGTATTTAATATGAACAAAATAGAACTTACTTTTAACAAATAAACACTCTACAACTTAATTATCCACGTATTGCGATGCAGCAGCTTTTATCCTTTTGTCCTCCAATATCATGCACAGCATATCAGTAAGGTAAATTAAATTTTAATGAACAAGTTAATTATGACAGCCAGCATTTTTGTAATAATTTATTTTTTATTCAATATTTTGCCTTTTTTTATAATTTAATTAAACGCTATTTATTCTCTTTCATTAAGTCACTTAATTAGTTCTGTTTTTAATTTAAAAATATTAATTAGTATTTAAAAATGTTTCATTAATTGTTATTGTGTTTTTATGCATTAAGCTTTTTGTAGCGAAAACAGCCAATCTGAAATGAATACAATACATAAAAAGAAATTAAATAATATAATTATTTTATAAGGATTTTTGTTCAGATATTAAAATTTAATTTTTAGTAAGGTGATAGTATTTTTGCTTGCAAGCCCATAAAAAGCTTTGACTAAGCTATATATCATCACAAAAATGTTTATAGAAACTGCAGCGAGTGTTAAAGCTTTTTTTATTTGGAAAACTTAATTAATTTTAAAATAGTTTTTAAGCCATTGTGATTTAATTAATGCAAATTTGGTTAAGATTACAAATGCCATTAATTTAATATAAAAATAATGATAGGAAATTTGTTACCTGAGTGAAAATGAAGCAAACTATCAAATACAATTAAATTATTTTTACATGACGTATGAGTAACATTTAATATTAACGATAACTGCAATTTTATTTCATTCCATAAGGAGGTTAGCAGCGAAGCCATTAAATGGTTTTGATTTCACTTTCATAGCTTTTTTGATGACTCAGTTACAATCTTAAGTTATTGCTTAGCCACCATTCACACAAATTCTTTAGTCAAAATTGTATATGAAATAAAAATTTTATTCAAATAGTTTTGTTTTGGTTTTATTCATCGTTGGTATTTGGTACCTCGCTATTTACAATATTTAATATTGCAATAAAAATGCAACTTCAAATTTTATTTATTTATTCACATATTTATGTATTTTTACTTTGCATTTTCTTTTCTTCTCAAGCATGAATGCCCAGATTTAATGATACTTTTCTTTGGTTGAAAGATTCTTTTCATTTTTCTTCGGCTTTTATCTTTGCATCGTAATGTATAGTGCCAGTGGGGAATGGCGTATACGATGACTCAGTATTGAGTCAAGTCTTTTCCTTTTCCTTTTCTAAGTTAATTTTATCGTTTATTTTTTTATCCTATCTTCTGTTATTTTTTATTTTTTTTGGCTTTCCATTACTTCCATTTATAATTAATCTTGGAGTCATTTTAAGCACAAGTTTTTGGTATATCAGATAAATAATGTTGCAGACAAAAATTTATCAAGAAAATTTAATGAATTGATAAGCGAATATATCAATATTTTGATTAATTTTATAATGGTATATATTGAAAAAACGAACGTATCCATATTTTGATTCATTTAATGAAATATATCGGGAAAAATCATATTATGCATTGAATCGTTTGCTCATGTTAGTATAGTATTTTTTATTGGAATATATTGTTGTTAACGTTTATAAGCCAACTTTATTCGCGGAATTTTGTAATGGAGGATGCCTCTGGAAAATCTAAGCAACCTTCAGAAAATGGCCCACAAGAGTATTACGTTCACCTTTACAACTGCAGTTGTCGTAGTGAACGAATTTCTGCACCATTAAGAAGATTTTCGCAATTCAGCATTATAAAAAAAGAAACAGCTAGAAAATTGATTCAGCTATTATCAGTTCTAAAGACTCAATCAAGCATTTAATTATAATTATTCGAATATAATATTTAACATTAAAAAAAATCGTTTTATCAGAGCGGTACTAGGTCGAACTTGAATGTTAGTTTTTAACCTCTTTATTCCACTTATCCAATCCAAGAGCTTTAAATTCCAGATTTTCTATGCAGTGTACTCAGATTGTGCCATTCAATGATGCTGTTAACATTTTGATGCGAACTCTGAACATTTTTAGGGCATGGAACTTCCATTTAATTTTATTTTGGATTTCTTTTTTGTCTAGCCCTTTATTAGGTAGAGATTTATTGACTGTAGCTATTTGTGTGGCTTCTGCTGGCTTTTCAGCGATTTGAATGTGTTTTTTTCTAGATTTTCATTTTCGACATTTGTAGTGTTTCACATATTGTTTTATGTTATTTTATATGTATGTGTTATGCAAATTAGGTATGTATTATGCAAACAGACCGTGTATATAAGTAATTGCTTGTGATTGGTACCATAATTAGGACGAATTATTAGGATGTGGGCGTGACCCACAGTTGATAGGCATCAACTAGTAAAGTTGAAAACATTGTAACGTCGATTGGCATATTTGATTCAAGTTTGACGTGCCTAAGGGTTCTTGGGTGTGGCTGATATAGTTAGACGTGTTATTATATAACTAATTGTGTGAAATGTAAAACTGAAGCCCATTTATGTAGGTTTCTGTTGACTAACCTGATGCTGTTCGAATATCTTTATTTCACTTTTCAGTACTTGTATCTTTGCTCAAATGCTTAAAAGCTAAAAACTACGAATTTTTGCAAAAATCTATTTGCTTCTTAAAATCAAAGCAATTATTTTAAAAAAGCTTTATAACAAATTTTAAACATCGATATTATGGTTAGATAATTTAATACCGCTAATGTCTTATTTGCTTTTCTTTTCATTTATAACATTCCGGAAATTATCTTACCAAAGAAAAATGATTTTTAATTTACTATGACTTGTCAGAAACATGCAATAAAGAAAAACTGCAAACAAAAAAAAGCAATGTTGATGAAAGAAATTAAGACAAGAGTTGAAAAGGTCAATCTTTTGTTGACTCATGGTCAGTCATTTTTCTTTTTCTAATCTAGTGGCTGTCGTTCAACTTTTTGAGAAAGCTTCTGGGTATAAATAAATAGAAATTTGAGATATCATTCAAACATTTTCCTTTATGTTGTAAAATATTAGTGACATCAAAGCAAAACTGATTTCTTTAAACTACTTTGCGTTTGCATTTAATAAATTAAAATTGGGATAACCGAATACGGCTCATAACAGCAGAAACATTGAAGAGCACTCTTATGTT
This sequence comes from Meiosimyza decipiens, assembly GCA_963680825.1. Taxonomy (NCBI): domain Eukaryota; kingdom Metazoa; phylum Arthropoda; class Insecta; order Diptera; family Lauxaniidae; genus Meiosimyza; species Meiosimyza decipiens. Next base: position 89,035,666 of record OY804259.1, on the reverse strand, counting down.
TAAAAGAGACATAAATAAGACAAGTCAGATTGCAGCTATGATGTTAATTTAAACTCTGCCTGAGGGCAGACACATTTTCAGAAAAACCTCAAATGAAATAAAGCTGAAAAAATAATAAAGAATAAAAGATTTCAGTTGATTTAAAGTCAGTTATTTTTCTCTTTCTTATCTAATAACCCTTTGCGGACTTTTGAAGTTGGCCTTAAGTAAAGCTATTTAAGAATAGCTGCATTGCAATGCAATGGGAGGTGGAAATGTAGCCCGAAGTTAAATGAAAATTTCTTCTATTTCTTATTTCAAACTTACAATAGTATAAAAAAGCAAAACCGATAAAAAAATAAGTTACAGATTTCGTATTTTTTTGCGGAAAAGTTTTTTTTTCGCTAAAGAGATATTTTCAATTTGTTAAATGTGTGTACAGATATTGTGTAGTTATTTGAAATTAATGCTATTGATAATCGTTAGTCATCAGTTTGATTGAGCTTAGCTACCAATATAAAAATAAACATCAAAAGATGACGATACAGATGACGATACAAACGCACAGAGTGCTTATGGGAAGAAGTTAAAGTGCTAAGAAATCAAGAACCCTCAAGTTCTACGAACTTTAAGCAGCTTCTAAGATCATTCCACTATACTCTTTCTTTTGTTTTAATACCTGCCTTAACAAGTATCCATTTTAAAAAAGATTAAACATCCATCAAACATTAATTACTTTAAGGCAGAAAGCAAATAAGTATTAAAATACCCTCACCTTACTTAAAACATACCAAAGATTTTAAAATTTTAAGTAAGTACCAATTTTAAAATTAATTATTTTAATGAACCAACTTACATTTAGTTATAAGAACTTCATCAAAGATTTAATTAGCTCAATAAAATGAAATTATCTTATGCGCAAAGGAGCACTACTTACCACTGACAACAATTTAATTTACACCATGCTGAAAAAAATAGCTACTTTAAAAAAAAATCTACGCAGTCCTTTCAACCATTATACAGAAACTAATTAACGCAAACAATTTTCCAAATGCGCACCCCTAATGGTAAAAATAAGCGAGTGAGCGCACAAGAATTAAAAAAAAAATAGAAACTGTTAATACCTAACAGTGCTATTTACAAGCATCCATGCAAGTCAACCACAATAACAAGAAGACAAAAGATGGAAAAAATCACTGAGTGCATACGAAAATAGGCAGAACGGCACAAAATGCAACAAAGCGTAAGAAAGCAAACTTTACGCAAAACATGGAACAAAATTGATCCAAAGAGGAAAAAAAAAAAGAAATCAAAACAAAAAAAATTCAATTCAATTGAAAATTTATTTTCTTGGCAGCCACCTGTCTTTGCTGAGCGCTGGAGCAGCAGGGTGCAACAGGGTGTGGATGTTGTGCGCTGCCTGTATAGTAAGTGGCTTAGACAGTTTGGCATAATAGGCTTCATTTATCATGTAAAGCGAATAAAGCAAAGCCAAAACACACAAGCACATTACCAGTAACAACAGCTACTGCATTAAATAGCATAAACCAAAAGCTCTTGGATTACATGGTAAATTTCTTAAAAGCAAATGCCACATTGTGGTTGAGATCGCAGGTTTAATCAGCGAAATAAAAAGTGGGTAGGAGCGAGTACTTTTGGAAAATAACATCTGTTTTTACTTTTTGTTTTTTGCTTTCATATGAAGGCTTCATCAAGAGCTTGACGTATGACTAGGCGATTTCATATATGAAATCTTACACAATACACTGTCACTCAGGTTATGGTTTTGAAGTGACATTCTTTAGAACTCTTCAATGAAATTAGAGAGATTATTCAAAGCGTTGAATAGCAACTTTGTTTTCCTTCTCATTTCATCCTTTTTTGCTCATATTTAAAATACTAATCTATAGAAGTGAAAACAACATTTTTTCTAAGCACATACATTTTTAAATTAAAAAACTTTTAAAATATAATTTAAAATTTATTTTAGAAAGAAGTCAAAATGAAGTCTTTACACCATTGAAAACTTGCCAAATAAAATTATAAGCCATTTAAGAAAAGCTCTTAAGAAATTTAAATAAGAGTTAATTTTTTATCAAAGTTTTTACTAAATAAAGTTCGATCTACAGATAAAAACTTTAAAAACTTAAATAAATTGCATAAGAACTGTATAAAAGTAGCCAAACAAACTTTTTAAAGACTGACAAATGAGATGAAGAGATACTTAAATTTTTTTTAGGTGTCAGTTTCCGCTTTGCCAAAGGTTTTAACGCAATACAAATAAAAGTTTTTTTTTGTAACAATGTTAAACCCTTTTTTCATTCATAGTGTATGGGCTTTCCTGTAATCTCCTTCTGCTTCTTGTCCCAGAAGAAACTTTTCACCATTTTCAACGTATTGTTTGCTACATTTTATTTCATTTCCGTCTCTATACATTTGTTTGCGTATCACTTGTATGTATGTTTACATTGTTGTTGTAAGTTTTACATTCCGTTTTGTATTTTATTTTTTACATTTAACGACAACTTTATTTCCGTTTCCGCTTGATACTGTTCATTTTGTAGCTGTTACTGTTACTGTTGGCGTTCGTGTCGTTGTGTTTATGGACGTACGCTTTGTCTTTATCGCCACCTGGCAGCGTAAAACTTTTTTTTTGAATTCTTTGCTGTTTGCATGCATCATGTTCCCAATATAGTTACGAATGTTTTGTTTGTATTTTATTTATGTGTGTGATTGTGCGCGTCCTCAGGCTGTCACAAACAACACGCATACACAAACAAACCTTTTATACATAAATTTTAGTCCTTTTGTCAGCATTATTTGTAGGTGTTATGCAAACTGGCTGTCTATAATAACAACAACAGAGAGTTGGAAAAAATGCGGCAAAAAATTCAGCTTTTCAAAACCACAAATCCTTTTTGCATTAGTCTCATTGTTAACGAATATTTGTATTTTTAACTATTGCAGGTTACGCATACGTCATGTTATACGCATTTTGAAGATAAAATGAATTTTAATGGCATACATTGTGGTTTCACCTTTTTTTTTGTGCTTTTCAGTTTGAAAAGGTAAAATAGGATTATTGCTATTTTGTTGTTTATTACGGATATTCTTTTTTTATTGCAAATTTTTTCAGATGATTTTGAGATTCGTACATTTCGATAAGACCAAAATGACCATGGGTCGCAAAAGCTTGGAATTTTTAAATAAAAAGGGTATGTGTTAGAAAGAACACTTTTTGGGTCAAAAATAAACTCCAAACATCACTAAAAGCATCTCTATTTAGATTTCAGACGATTTTTCGTAAAATCTTAATTTAAACCAATCGTTTTAGATGCGTTCCTGTAACCACTTATGGTCTTTTGACTAATATCACTGGCATCTCTGACCCTGCAAGAACTCTATTTTTAAAAATATGTTACACTCATTATTGTAGAAAGTCGAAAATTCATATTAAATTTAATATGTTATTGATAAATTCCGTATAATATTTATTCCACTAAATGCAACAGCAAAAGGATGAGCTATACATTCAACAGAAAACATCGGGCTTTAATTGAAAATGTCGCTTATGGGCTTATTTATAACAAGTCCCAGATATAATATATGCTGATGAATGAGCAACAATTGCCACAACACAACTAGTCGTAGTACAGAAAAAAGGCTCAAATGACTTGAAGTTAATACAACTCTTTACAATTCTAGCAATGCTAACACTGGTCATTTCTTAACAAAATAGTTCCTTCAAATAAAAAAATAAAATTAGCTTTAAGTTTAATTTAAATTTAGTAACTTATAATTCTCATTTAATTTAAAGTTCCATCGCTCTTAAGCAAATCACAGTTTACCAAGCAATCAATTACCTAATCAAACATTTGCAGCATCTAATTTTATAAGAAACTTTCTTTTAAATTTTATTTGGTTTTTTTTTTGCAGCTGAATCTATGCAAAAAACCATTCAACAAAATATTGTTTGCTTGCACTCAAAACATTCTAAATGCTTTTAAATTCCAAATCTCATAAATAATGTTTTAACTCATAACTCACATAAATCATTTTAAGTGTCGTTCATGTCAAAGCCATGCAATGCTTGCAGTTCTGCTTTTAGATATAAAATAACAAACAGATACGCATAAATAATCCGTAAGAGAGTGCAAAACATAAAATGCAAAATCATTTCATGGTAATTTGCGCAAACACATATTTATTCTGAAGCATTGCAAAATATATTTCCAGAAAGTTTCAAATTTTTCAAAGAATCCAAGTAAAGTTTTTTTTTTTTTGTTATAAAAAACTTAGCACGCATAATTTTCTTTAATATAACATAATATCAACAATACCAGAGATTAGAAACATCGAAAGTTAAAAATACATGCAGTTACAATATTTCTTGAAATTTGATTAATAACCCAAACAACGCGTTAAGATTTTTTGAATTTATTATCAAAATTAGGAGGCGATTTATAATATTTAATACTAATGTTTGAATTCGAATAATTTCTAATTTATTCAAAAATTTGATGATACTGGACCTGTTATGAATATTTTATAGTGCGCTCTATTGAAAATATTAGTACCGTGGTTGAAGATCCAAATTTATCAAATTAACGGCACGCTAAAAAATTTGCGCAAATTTCTCTTTTGGAACTTTATGACGTTGTTTGTATTCAGACTTCAATCTTCATCCATGCAAAACTCAACTCACATAAGCCATAAATCCTATTCCTTTAGTGTCTTTTATCTTCTCACGGAAGAGCACTTTAAATTTCTCCAACATTTTCTGGATTCACACATTTTTTATTTAACTGATCGTTACCACAATGATTTAGAATGCACGTGTTTTCTGCTATCTTGAACATTCTATTTCAGTGCTTGCTGGCTGCCGAGCTTTAATTAGTGATTTCGGTGTGTAGAGTTCATTTCAGTATGCGTCATTTAATAAGAAGTCAATCAGGCCTGTTCTGCTTCCGTTTTGGATTTGAATCGGAAACGGATTTGAAATTCGAAATTTATTTCAGTATCACATAAATAAGGGAAATCGGTCATATTATCGGAACTATAATAGTTCAACTTTATGTTCAAATATTAGGAGCAATAGACTTAGAAGAACTATTGACATTCAACTTCGGACTTCAATTCAATTGGCGAAATAAATCGGAATATTAACTGGCCTACTTTCCGCCGCAAAAAATATCTGCCCCGTGTGGATAATGTGCTAATGATGCAAGTGTCCTTTATATTTATAGAATGATTTATGAATCAACGGTTACTGTATGATAACTGACTTTTTCAATCTACAATTAAAGATATAGGTTTGAAATGTATGTCGTATGAATAAAATAGCGCCACTAGTCATACAACATAGTTCATTATGGCTTCATTACGCAAAACTTTTTCAGGCAACAGAATTTCGAGGCTTAGCGATTTCAATAGGTAAAGTTACGCATACAAAATGTGTCAACACAAACAGCCTTCTAACTTTAGCTTAATTTTAAATCAACGTTCGTAAACACCTGACTGGCATAAATATCCTTTATTTTACTATAATAACTACATCTTACTGTATGAAGGTAAAAAAATTTGTTTAAAAGGTAGGGACTGATAGGGACTGTTGTTTGCCTTTTTCGAAACTATCAACATAGGTCTGAATCTAGACAATTTCGCCGCATTCGGACCAACCGTTAACCCTATTATAGCACATTTCAAACATATCTTATTTTTCGACCTTTTTTTTATTCAATTTAATTTTTTTTTTTGCTGTCATTGAAAATAATATAGGCAGTTTTAAAATATACAGCAAAAATCGTTTTTTAGTTTGGAAAAAATACAGAATAGCAACAAAAGAGAACAACTTTAAAGTAAAGAACAGCTGGTCACCGCAATTACGTTCTATCTAAAATAAACTACAGTTCACAGCCAATTGGCTTGAGATGAAATTTTAGACCAATCATGAGTAAGCAATCCCTTTGTATATCAATCAATCTCTGAGTTTGAGCAAAAGAAATATATTTTAAGAAATTAAGTCAAATATTCCCTAACAAATTATGAAGTCACAGCTCAGTACAACATTTTACGGAACAAACGACATGTACCAGTAAGTTTAACAAGCATTCATAGTAAACTTATGAATAAATATTTGGTCAAAATGTATAAATATTTCTTATTAATTTCTTTTGAATGCAGGCACGTTTTCACATGAGTTCAAGGTTCTTGAAATAATTTAATTTGATTATAACTCGATTAATTTTCCACACAATTAAATATGATGGTAGTTCAAACTATTCACAACTACATACATACATTTACATATTATATGATATGAAGTATCTGCAGGTTTGTAAGCTTAAAATGAATTTTCTAAGCATATTTTGGTACGTTATTGTGCACACTTCAACAAGTCAACTTCATATGCTGACATATGATACTTATTGTGTATGGAATTGTGTTTCACTTGAAGCATTTGTGTATACTAAAATTTACACAAATGGGGCAGGTTAAATAAATATGATTTTTTTAGTTTAAATTAATTGAAATCACAAACTATTGCATAATAGGCTGTGTAGACGTTTTTGATTCTGATTATGGTACAAATCGGCTCATTGACCTTTTAACTTGGTAATCAGTGGCAATTTTGTTACAGACACTTTTTTACTTTCTCTTATTAAACCATTTCCTTATGACGTGTTATTTTACGAATATGAAATTTGTGAAACGAAAGGCTGCAGGAAGTAACTAACTTTGAAGCAAAGGGAACGGAAGTCAAAACTTGTCTTAAGCTCAAAAAACTGTTACAAGAGTTGAATAAATATTGTGAATTAAAAATAAAAAGCACACCAAACGTTTTTTTTTTAAATGTAACCGACAATCATTTACGAAAATCATAAATACTTTCAAAGCCTCTAAAATCAACTTTTGATTCAATTTATTGTGACCTTGCTATTTTTAACGATTTATTTTTGGGCGATAATGTGTAATCAGAATTATGAAATATTTTACATTGACATTCCTTGGCTTATCTGGCAACGTTTATTTAATATAAAAATTTCAAATTCAATAAAAGCATTTTTTTGAACCTCCCTAATACTCAACAAGACTTTGCTATTGAAATTTTCTTCACAAGTTAAATCAAACTAAGCTGGTAGATATTTTTACACGTGGAAAAAGTGACATGAATTGCAAGCATTGCAATAAACAAACATTATTTTTAACAGTCTGGCAATTCACTGCAAATATATTTTTTTCCAGTGTACTCTCATATATTTGTCTCAAGTATGCCTCGTTATTGTATGGCTTAATTAATTGTTATATTTGCAAGTAATTGAACAGATTATGCGGTTACGCAGCATGGATGCCTTATTAATTGTATTCAATTAATTAAGGACCAACTTACGGTAGCTTCTTTGATTTCAATTAGCACAACATTCGAAATGTAATTGACTTACAGATTAGTTCAAAGTATCGCGTAACTAATTAGCAATTTATGAACGCAAAAGTTCTCGAATAAAATGTTGTAGTATCTCTAAAGATTATGTAACCTTGGAATATTTTTAACAGTCAATTAATGAAAACATTTTAATTGCTACTATTTATCAGAAGGATGGATAGGCTTAGTAAAAACATGACATTTTGTCGCGCCTGATTGTGTTGTCCAACGATAGTCTGAGCGAGCGCCTATCTTGACTGTTCTGATAAAGCAAAGATTTTTCTGCCACAGTCCTTATGCTGTGGTTGCAAGCATTTACTTTTTAGCGGAAGGCATTGCTTATATTCTTGCTCATTTACCTCAATTTATACTCCAAGTTCATAGTGACGTTGGGTGTATATAAAATTGAATTGTTATTATAATAGTGGCATTAAAACGGCAACACTACTTCATGCACAAAAAATCAACTTTATTTTGTTTCTAGCAAGCAGTTCCTCGAAAGTGTTTCTTATCAATTGTGAAATATTAACGAAATGCAACAAAGTATTGTTAAGAGTTGAAGCAACAAAAACAAGTAAATGAATTCTAGATTTTTTTATTAACCCGTTGCGACCATTTATATTATGTTGAAACATTATTTTTTCTAATTAAGATTATAATGGAAAATTTTGAAAATGTTTCAAATATGCAAATTTAATTAGTTTTGTTGCTTCTGTTAAACAATGTGTCAAACAAAAACACCAGCAGCGTACAAAAATATCAACGCCTTTTTTATTTAACAGCTGTCCATAAATGTGACTGCTGTCGGCGTTGCCGCTGTTCTTTTTCTTCTTCTTTCTTTCCTTCTCATTGTTCAGCGTGCGTGGTTAAATTGCTTTGATTTAAGCTGCCACTTGAAATGGTAAATGGTGTTGCCATATTCTATTTATGTTGTGCTACTCCTCAAAAGCAGTGCAACGCCTTTCGTTGTGTATTTTTTGCCAAGTTTTTTCTTTTTTGTACTTTTTTTTTGCTATTTTTATTTTACCCTCAACTTTTTTTTTGTATATTTTGTGCTGTCATTTTCCTTAATCCATGGTGACAACTTCAGATATGCGTATTTTTTGTTATTTTCCATTCAATGATTTTCCTTGCTTCTTTGTATTATTATTGTTGTTGTAGCTGTTTTCCGAAAAATTCACTCGCCAGCTGTTTTCCAACTTTGGCATCGTTTAATTTGCCTTAAATGTTGAGGTTGAAAAAAAAATATACATATATATTTTAGTAGTCCACTCTATTTTATCGTTTCGACTTTTGTGAACATATTGAAACTGTCTGGCTGATGGTCACCAAGTCAATAGGTTTTTGACAGAGATTCAACGTTGCCATTGAAGGTTAATTTGACGTTGAACGTAAGTGACTCAGCTTATTTTCGTTGCAAATGACAATTAAATAAACTTTACAAAACTAAAATTACCACTTGAATACGTGAGACAAACTAAAACAATCTTTAAACACTTCAATATGTGATTATTATATGGAACTATGAAACTGGGAAACTTTGATATCATTTTTGTCTGTACTTCTACTATCAAATTCTTAACTCAGTTAAATCTTATCTTATATTTTACTAATAAGATTTCTATATTTAACTTGGGAATTTATTGTATTTTATTTTTTGCATATAAAAATTTGCACCTAATCAAATCCAGATTTGTTTAAAGATCTTTGATTTTGTTTGAAATAGAAAACATGTTAAAAAGTTCGATGACAATACTAACAAGTGGTACTTTAATTGCCATCCACATATTGCTAATTAAATTTTTGAAATATTTAAAAAAAAAAAAACAAAGAAATCCACTTTAGGCGTGTGAAGATAAGTTGGAAATTATACGGTGACTAAAATTTAATAACGCAAAAGATTTTAATCAGTTTGATAAAACGTAGCCAAGCAAATAAAATATTAATGAATTGTTAAAAATAAATAAAGTTTGCATTTGAAAAAAGTTGATATTATTTGTTTTTTTTTTTTTGTACTATCTGATGCCACACTTAAGATTCCATGCTTTTGTTGCTTAATAAAACATTCAAATGAGTCATTTCTTGAATGAATTAAGACCGGAAAAAAATTAGCGAAACCGTGCTAAAATGCGGCGCTTTATTATTTTATGCTAAACATGAATACTACAGAGAAAACAAAATCACTTATATATACTTTTGCAATATGAGAATTTTCGCTGGAAAGCTAAGTACACAGCCTTAAAAAGCTTTCACAGTGGCAATAATTGATCCAAAAAACAGCTAAGAACTGCTGACTGTCATAGAAATCAAATGTCGAACAGAGTTCGTTTCTATAAAACTGTTGGTTTTTCGAAGAGAAACCGTTGCCGTTGTCTGGACTGTTCGATTTTTTCCACTCATGCAACAAAATGTCATAATCATTCTAGCGAACAAAAGTAGACATATGTACACATAATAGAATTTCAAAGCAATGTATGTATTTTTGTGTTAAAGAGTAATTCTATATAATAAAATGTGCTTAGGAGATGGTGAACAACTTGGAAGAAGTGAATTTGTCTGCAATGCAGAGGACGTACATGCAAGAACGTACTATATCACCAAAACATATGAGTTAGTTCCATAATGTGCAGCAGCAACTTAAAATTTTTTTTGCTTTGCTTTTACTTTGCACTTATTTACAAAAAGACTAACGGTATATTGAAACTGGTTAGCAAAAATCGGGATATAAAAACGACATAAACAACGTGCTATTTTTGATGCAAGTGTGATATCGTGACTAATTCCTTTAAAATTCGCAGCGTTTAAGTGCGCAAGTAAGCTTTAAAACAACTAATGCACTATTTTGAATTGAAAGGCGGCGACACGACTGTCCTTTGAGTCCCAACAAAATTGAACAAGAACCTAACTTAAAACATTTCGTGTGCTTTGCATTATGGTAATTGCTCAACTGAGGTGCACCAAACCTGCACCGTATTTCGTCAATATGATGAACTATTTATAATTTTTCAAAACCTCAAACCGGAGCACGTAGTGCTTAAAGCAAGAATGTAATCGGAAAGTTTACAAACACTTCCAACTACTAACATATGCAAATAGTATTGGCATCAGTGGGACAGGTCATCAATGCTTAGGAAGCCAATTTCAGGTGATCTAGCAAGAAGTTAAGATATGTACACTATTTGGGATAAAATGTGATGTATTTGAGCCTGTATGGAACAGAGATTTGAACCGAGAATTTATGTGAATGCAGTTGTAGGGATGAAGGTACAACAATTGATTTGACTCAAACAACTCGAGTGAATGAAGGATACTATTTGAGCTACAAAAATCTTAAATTTTGAGCCACCAAATCCAATCGAAGTGGCTGGCGGTGCTTTTATTTCAGTAACCATTTGATCGGAGACAACTTTTGACTTCAGCTATACTTGTATATAAAACTGATATGAGCTAACCACAGGTTGAGGACGATGGAAGGCTCAGTAATTCAGGCCACCTAGAGCTAAGATCTAGGAAAGAAAACATTCTACTGAAAGGCATTTTCTGTGCTGCTTTATTTGATTCACCATTTCCGCTTTATACCTAGGTCCAAAAATAGGTTTTATTAGAAAAAAAATAGTTAGAACTTAAAAAAGTTAATAATTTCTACTACGCCGGTAGCTTCATATAAACATTATTATTATTATTAATTTATTAAAAAAGGTGATCAATTACAATTTTTAATCTTAAAGGTAGCACTAGCTACTGGGCCTGCGGCTAGGTCCTTTATATATATAAATTAATTATTTATGCGTTTCAAAAGTTAACATAAAATTTTATAGAATATAATGAGTTATTAGATATCATAAAATAATCTAGAGCTTTTAAGAAATTTTGAAAAAAGTTTTATGTTTAGGTCACTAGCAGTACACAGCAGATTTTGTAGGTTAACAATTTTCAGCGTATGACAAATATATTTAGCAGCAGGGCAATCTTCTATTATATGTTTGACTGAGATCGTAGTTTCTTGGCAAAGTGGGCATGTAGGAACGGTTGAGTGGTCAAAAATGTATTTGTCTGTAATTCTCGTGTGTCCGATGCGGAATCTTGTGAAAGCAACTACTTCTCTTCGAGTGACTGTAACTGGGTACTTCGGAGGGATTTTACAACGATTAAAGGATTTGTATATGCGGGAGTAGTTTGTCCAGTCAAGGGCATCAGTTTCTAAAATAATTTTGTCAATAGATTTGTTAAAATCTTTTTTGTTGTAGTAATTTTGCTCAATAAGTGGAAGTCTGGTAGCTAACTTGGCTTTTTCATATAAACATATTTGCTTTAAAAGCTTGCAACAATTTTTATGTTAATAAAATTTTCAAATTCAATGTGATTTTTTAAAACAAAATTAAAAACACTAACAATTTTAAAAAAAATTATGTTTTGAATAGTTTGATAATTATTTCATAGACACATATAATTCCGAAAAAACTACACCACAAAACGTACCCCACATTACTTCGATCCATTTTGAACTAAATTCCTTTTTTCCTCTTTTAGTCTTAATAATTTCGGCTGATATTGACAAATTCTTAATAGCATTTGGTCAATAAGTCTTTTAAAATGATTTCAACTTCAAAAAGGCCAAAGGTCCTTCAAATACAGGTTAAACGCTTTAAAAAACTTTTATTTGATTGAGCACATTTATCGTTTGAAGAAGAAAAAACCTGATTAAATAAAACCATTTCTTGATTGGGGTTTGCATTTGCTTAAAAAAGCAAATAATGTTTTGTCTAAAGAAAATGTTATTTAAGACCAGTTAGTCTACCTAACAAAATAGTGGCTTTAAAACAAAATCTTAGTATTGTTAAGAAAATACAAATTCATCTTTTTTAATGTACATATCTGCTTGTTTTGCGATATTCATATTTTTTATTGTGTGAGCAGAGAGTAATGATACGGAAAATGTTTGCAATTAAAAGGCATCGTGGTTCATTGAGCAATTTATTTTCTTTCTTTGTTTTTTATCCCTCCTTTTTTTTGCGTACTTTATGAAAAACAAGTAATGGTAGGCATTTAAATGGTTAGGAAAGGGTAAAGAATTATTAATCACAAAATATTACACAAAAAGGAAATAAAGTTCAACTAAAAATAGGGGCTAATTTAAGTCATACTAATTTTGTCCATTGCTAAATGGAATCACTTTTAAGTCGATTAAAATTTTCTTGTTGAAATTTACCATTTATTAGCATAATTTCTTGCTATCACACACCGTACTGAACAGTTAGCTCATGAATATTATTATAAATTAATTTTATTTTCGATACTCCATAACGATTATTGCGCTTATCTTCTTACCATAATTTTTAAATTTGTTTTTCAGCGATGTTTGTTTTTTTTTTCAGTGTATCAAATGAAGATCAACCATTGATCACAACAATAAACTTCACATGATTATTTGCAGTCAAACAGACTAGTTGGTTCCACAACGCACAAAATCTGCATATAATGTCCTTGTAGCAAGTTACCACATGGTCTACAGTTTCATAAATGCCGGAATAATTTTTGCCAAGCTGCGCTATTAGCGAAAATTTATTAATTCTGTGTGGCTTCTGCAACATAGTGCAACATCATATCCTCAAAGTCAGCCGATATAACCACGTGGAACTTCATTCTTTTGGAAAATTGTAAGGCAGAGGCACGCTGGACTCGCATTAAAATATTAATTAAACGACTGTATGTGGCTAATTTCTAGTGTACGTGCAGTAGCTGTTGTTTTCTTTAGATACGTGCTCAAATCAAACTATCAAAATGAATTATATTTAAATTTTGTACAGTCGCTCTTATACATATGAAAGTATCAGACTCATTGAAAAAGAATAAGATTAAATTAGCTGATGATTAAAAACAGATTTGATAAGATAAGTGTTTATTTTTTTGTTAATTTTTGGGTTTTTTATGCAGCAAAATAAACGCATTTTTATATGACAAATCGTCAAAAGTCTAGATTATTTTCGGATATAACGAAAGCTGAAAACAAAATAGAGATAACTCAAAGAGCTTCTCAGGTACTCAAAGCCATCAGATTGCGTGACGCATACATTTGATTCAAAACGTTATATCTTAGTGCAACATAATTTTAAAAAGGCTGAATTTACATAATTTTATTAATTAATTTGGGCAATTGTTGAGTTTTTTTTTGAAGGGAAGGAGGTGGAGAGCCGAAAATATTTAGAGCGATTGCCTATAGTCTCGTTTGATTAAGAATGCTCCGCTCTATTTTTTTTTTGTTAAACTTGTAATGAACCTAATAGCATGAAAGAACATAGCAATAATTAAATAAGTTAAGAACAGAAAATGTTTTCGTTAATTTTTTGCCTAATTTTTTAAAAACAACTTTCCAGTTTGAATTGTAAGAAGATTTGTTCTAAATATGTATTTTAATCGCATTACAGAATTCGGACATTTTTTTAGTGAAAAACTAACCATCATGTTTTGGTTATCCATCAGTTTGGTAAAAAGAACAACATTTAATTTTAGCAGCATCACTTTTGTTAAATTTTATCGTGATTAACTTACATTTTTATAATTTCACCTGAAGAAGAAAGAAGCTTAATGACACTCATTAGCAAAGCTTACAATTAGAAATTTATTGCTGATAGTGAATTTATATTTTCAGCCCAAAACATATTTGAGATTCTATATTTCTATATAAAATAAAAGATGTTTGAACTTTCTTGTTGGAAATGTGTTCTTGGCAAATATTTTTTTGAGTCTAAGGTGATTATTTGCTATAATTCAAATATTATAATTTTTTTTGTAAACGATTTTTATCTATAGTAGAAAGTTTTGGGCGACTTTAAATGTTTTTATTAAAAATAAATAAAAATTCTATTTGAATTTTTTTCTGTTTTGGTGTGTTTATTTTTTATTTGTAACGTATTTTTAAATCCCAAAAGCTCAAAAAAATTAATTTTTAAAGTTTTGATCTTAAGACAATATTTTTTTTAAAATTATTTTACTGAGCTTGCTGTTCAGTACAGTGTGTGCCTACAGCAAAAGGAATATAGAAGATAGAGTGCAAGCCAATAAAAAATTGGCGTTAGCTAGTCATACCAGTTTCATCCATTGCTAAATCATCATCAGTGGCCTTTTAGCCTAATATGTCTCATATATCGAAAAAGAGTTTTTGCTTTTTTATATCTATTTTTGCTTGGGTTCCCAAAAAATAGGTAGTGGATGCTGGTATGATGAACCCAATTGAAACTTAATGGACACACTTGAAAAAAAAGTTCCAAAATGGGCTCCGACAAATAAAATCACTCAAAAAAGAGTGGACAAAAAGATACCAGAAGGACATGATTGGCAACATATTGCGTTCATTCCAAGAAAGCTACAAGCCATGATTGGTGCTCGTAAAAAACAGTAAATTTAACATTAAGTATTTTCTGTTCCGATACACCACAATAAGTTTTTTATTTAACCACCATGTATTAAAGCGGTAACACTAGAAACTGCAATTGAAGTGCAAATTTTTAAATAGCGATGAATGAAATATTTTATTACACTTTACAAAAAAATAGCAACAATAAAATGAACAAAAAAATATATTTACATAAATGCGCTGCATTCACTGATATTAGCAATTGAAGTTGCTGCTGCAGTTGGCGACGCGAGTGGATGCCAAAAATTAGAAGTTGTCGTTACTTCGGTTGCATGCGTTTTTGTTTTTAATTAAAGCAACAAAGAAAACTTTGCTTAGCAAACACAAAAAAACCGCTCGACGCACACACTAACAGGGACAAAACGCACACAAATTTAACAAATTGATTTTCCTTCAACGGTGAGGCGACGATATGGCATTTCACAGTCACTGTCGTCAAACACTAAACAACAACACGGAAGCAAACCCCCCGCGCGCTTGTTCTTTTTAATGGCGTTTTCATGGAAAAATCCTCTACACTGTGATTTCGCTTTTTTTTCTTCTATGTTGTTGGGAAATGGAATTTCCTCTTTTATTACCTTTTTTTTAATTACAAAATTAAACAAATTGGTTTTTTATTATTAAATTACTGGACTATTCTTTTAATTTGCAATCCATTTTTCAATTTCATCATTAACTTTTTAATTAGATTTTTAATTAAAATGCATTAAAAATTATTTTGTTTCAATTATTTTTTATTTATATTTTCAATCAATCAAATTTATCTCTTCAATAAAATTTATTTTGTTTTAATTTTATTGCGTTTAATATTTTCTAGATTTTTACTTAACAGCACTATTTTTATTTTTCATGAATTGATAATTTCTTAAAACTTTTTTCTTTGTTAAACTTTTGAAGCAAAAATTTTTCTTAATAAACTTATTTCCTCTTTTCTAACAAATTTTTTTTATTACTTTTAATTTCCATGCATTCTTTTCAAAATAATTAACCGTTACGGCGCAACATTAAAAAACCTCAACGCGTTTCCGTTGCGTCATTTGTTTGTTCTCGCGCGCACACTAAAAATTCAACTGGAATCAGCCATCGCTGGCTGCTCGTCGAGTAGCAACAGCAGCTGTCTAATAGCGCCTTCACTGCTGCGGCTCATACTCTCAAACTGTAACGTTGCCCAGCCAGTCACTCACTAAATTGCTGTTACCATTAACTCTGTTGTTTGCTCACCGTACACTGTTTGTTGTGTCATATTTTATGCACTCACCTCTCTGCAATGACACCGGTAGGCAGTCAGTTGCTCGTGCAAATTCGTCAGTCAGTTGCTTCGTGCGCTGTTACAGCTGTCAAATTGGTTGAATTCTATGCAGCCATCCTGCGAAAATGATTCGTTCATTTTTTGCACTATGTCAGTGGGTCGTTTGTTTTATTATTCTGCATGCAAAGCTGTTTCTCTCAAAAATTCTCTGAACGCATAATTCTGCCTCTTTTGCCTTATCAGTAATGTTCTCCGGTGCTCTCAATTTTTTTTTTATTCTCTTATTCAGCAAATATTGTTTAGTGGCACAAAATTCTCATTGTGCTTTGCAGTGTTAGAAAATGTCATGCGATCTGTTCTATATATTGTGGGTGGTGGGTGTGTGAATGCTGTTGAAATGAAACAGTACACAGGCTGTTCTATTGCTGCAATAGCGCTGTTATTATCAGCTTGTCTGCTACTGTTATTGAATGTTCTTCGCAGTGATATTTCTTTTAATTGTGTTGCAAAGCTGGAGAAATTGAGTGATTTTGTTTAAAATAACATGAGTTATACATATATCTAAACTGCTAAGCTTAAGCTCTTAATCTTAACATAATGTAATGACTAAAAATGTTTTAAGCATTCATATTTGCAGCATTATATTTATGAGATAGGATCTTTGTTTATTTTCTGACAAACATTCTTTTTTCTAAAGCATATCTTTTAATATCCAAAAACTTAATTTTGAGCGTACGGCTAAACCATTTTAATAGAAGCTAAGTGTACCCAAGAAATAGAAAGGTCAGTTGTTGAAGTGGTTATCGCGATATAGAGATTAGTTCGTTTATATATAATAGGAGTAGTAAGCCAATTTAAATTTAAACTAAGTGTTGGGGCAAAGAAATATGTAGCATCAGCGTAACTAATTCAAAAAATAAATCGAAATCTGAGTACATCAAACAGTAAAAAAATTTGACTACCACAATATATACAAAATAAAAAATTTGAAAAACTCAGCAAATATTTATCTATAAGCAGGTTCAGCAACTCATTTGAGGTCTCAATATTACAATAAAAAATGAAAACAAAAAATTCCTCTATCAAGTGTATGCTAAATGAAACATACATTTTCAAAATGACAATTAAATCAAAAAATGAGATATAATAAAAGATTTTTATTTGGGTAAAATGCCACATGCCCAACATACCAACAACTGCTAATGCTGTAGTCTGGCAAAAAGCACTGGCATCACTAAATGAAAATTCAATATCACAAGTTCAATAAAAAGGAATTAAAGGTGTTATCCTTGGCATTGCCAAAAATTAAATACCCTACACTGCATATAGCGCAAAAGATTATACAAACCATTTCACCTATTTGTGTGACGAAAAATTTAGAAGGCATTGCAGTCGTTGCGAAAATATTTTTTCTATGGAAATATCGGTGTCCATTCAAAAAATCTGTGTGACTTGTGTGTATGATGTGATTTCACGTAGGTGAAGAGGGTCCAATATATTTTTGAAATTACAATACTTTTTTCGCTGCACTGAGGAACGATTTGTTTGAATATAACAAACCTATATTTCTTATAGAGCCATCAAATATTTGCTTGAGCCAAACATATTGCATTTGTATCAAATAAATAGTACTAAATGTTAGTTGAAGCATTTTATGTTTGATTCAATCAAATATGAAATTGCTCTATGTGAACTGTGTGTTTATTATATTCAAACATATTGATTTCTCAGTGTAGGCTAAAATATCTCTACACTGTTTCGCTATTGCCACGCCTTCTCTTTACTATGTGCTTTTACTTAGTTAAGTATCAGTTCGAATTACTTCTAGTCTGGTTGCATTTCTTTACAAAATTATCTTAGTACAGCGCCTTGAAGTTTCTATTATATGTGAGGTACCGCGCCCTCAATTCAAAATGTGCCCACTTTTTGTGTAGTGCTAGTTCGTGCCATTTCCAGCATGTTTAGATCACCTTAAATTACTTTCTTCATATAGTATTTTATGTGTGTGGAAGGTAGGCGATATCCTTAACCGATTTTGTCTATTTTTAATATCACAAGACATTATTGAAGATGTAGCCTGTGTACAAAATTTGCTTAATTTATTTCTCTTCGCTTTTCACTCATAGACTCAGATGGTAGCACTGATTTAGAATTAAATATCCCTTCTCCTATGAATTACGGACGGAATGATTAAATGCTGATATCGAGCGTGTAGGGTATACAGACGAAATATGGCTGCCAATACGTAAAAACTTAATAAATCGAAATTGAACTGCATGAAATTATTTCACTTGTTATTACTTTTCCATACTTTTTCGATAATACATTTTCATTTTTATTTTCATTTCATGATAACTCAAAAAACCGCGCATCTACTGGAATTCTCATTTCCGTTATGAATTTCAAAAATAGATTGTTCAATAAAAATTGTTTTTTAATGTAAATTTTATTTGTATATTTGAAAGCAGTTTTTTCAATGGGAAAAAAACTTGTAGAAAATATCAATAAAAACACAAATGTACAGCCGCAACACTTGATGCTGCACAATGGAATAAATTTCAACAAAAAAATATCAAGTGCTAGTGAAGTTTTCAAATAAATAATCAATGTATGTTTTAACATTTTACACCATGAACAGTGAAACAGAATGGACAAAATATTGACCCAGTGAAGAGTTTGATTTTATTTTAGAAGAAAAAAAATGCAGTTAAAGTAATCATTTGAAATTTTTGCACAGGAGTTTTTTATTTAGAAAGCATTTCACCAACGGCCAGTCGATGGCCTACGTAAATGGTAAATGCAAAGCACTGTGATGGCTAAAAAAAGAAAATGAAGTGAGCACAGGTTCAGGATACCTTTGTTTTATATATATAGATATAAAAATTGCATGGAAAAAAATTCACAGGTACGCTCCGTAACTTAGCCGCAATTGAATATGGACTTAACTGTTGAGTGTGAAGTTCTATTAACAAAACACTCTGGTGTTGCAGCGAAATAATCGGATAGCTAGCGCATCTTCTAGAACACATTGCATTATGTGTGGTATCTAAAGAATTAGGTGGGATAATCAATTTTGCATCGGTGCTCAAGAGAGTCAAATGGTGCCACAACATCAGCATCGTCTACACGTTTCACGTTGTTGGAAATGATCACGTGACTTCAGCCCAAATATGTGCATTATATTGCAGTCAGATTTTTATATAAGTACTGCACATGGTCAGAAGGTCAAAGGATATGAAATATTTTTAGCACTTTTTTAATCTTACAATCAAGAAGATTGCTTTCTTTGATTCTGTTATGTACCACGTTCCCTTTTTCAGGTATTACACGAAAATATTTTTAAGATTAAAATTTTAGTGTTTTTGTACCGAATTGATTGCACTGATATTCATTGTGGGACTTCTTGTATTTTACAAACTGCATTGCAAAGAAATTTGTCATAGGATTTCGTTTAAAGTATACTGAAGTTCCTTAAAATCACTATTTATACAAATCACAAAAACTTTTAAAAATTATTCATTAAGTTCATTCGTGGTCATCCAATAAGATTTGGCTACCATTTGTGGTAATCAGCTTATGGCGCAGTAGTTTTGAAACTCTATAAAGTATGATGCGATAATTTCCTCTTCTTTTCTCTTGGTGATGCTGATCGAAAAAGATCTTAACGCAACTAGAACTGGAATAGATAAGCTGCGGAGGGAGCTAAAGACTTGCCAATATCTTCCAAAAGCTTATGTTATTGGAGTAGTCACAAATTTACTGCACACGTCTGAGAAATATGGTGTTCACTTGACTTTTTATTATGAGACGCTTACCTTTTTTTACGTATGCACACCTAATGAATTTGACTATGCGTTTGATAATATACTTGCATGTCGTTGGTAACACTCAAACGAGGTCGTAGTACTGTCATCAGCTATGACAAAGTTCACTCTACAAAACCTGTTAAGCATTGGAAACGGAAGAAAGTAAATGCTGTCGGGAAATACAAAAGAAGTCGCATTCAAAAAATAACAGGTTCATCAATAACTAAAAAAAACTAAGTTGACATTGGTGTCCATAATTATATAGATAACATACCTGCACGATAAATAAAATGGTTTTGACCACACTTTATCTCTTTCTGTAGTAGATTTGGCTATGGAAATCGCTTGAAAACTACAATACTTTGAACGGAAATTTGATGAAGTAATTAACTTTACTCTGCAACCTTTTTCGCATAGCTATTCTTAACTGTAAGAAAACTCGACTTGACCAACTTTTTGATGAGACAATAATGTAACACACCGATTTTGGACGCCAGATAGCAAAACCAGTCATAGTCATTGTGGCGAGTACCAGAATAATGCTAAAAATATCTTCTGGTAGTGCTTTTCCTGAATATTTGGACTATATCATCACATAGATTTAATCAGGAGACTCAAAACATCAACGGTACTTAACTCCGTAATATCAAAAATGGTATCTACAACTGTAGGAAATCACAAAAAATATTTATAAATATATATAATTAATTTTAATTAAGGTCACAGAAAAATGACTTATTTACTTTTTTTCTAGAATATTATAAATTTATCATAGATCATAAGGATGGCTTTAGTTTGAAAAAAAAAAAATTTGCGAAAATAATAAATCATTATGTGAACTTGTATTTGACCTTGAAACCAATTTCCAATACAATTCTAAGTCAAATGTGAATTTTTAAATAGACTTCTATAGTTTTTTTTGAAAGTTTTTGTGTGAAAATTGTATGACATAAGTATACTAATGCTAATGTCTATTTAAAAAAACCCAGTTGCACTTGAATTGAGCTTGAAAATTGGGTTCAAAATCTAAATTTAAATCACTGTCATTTGATCTACAAAAAAGTTTGTTACTTTTGCTTAAAACATTGATCACTATCTTAATTAGACCTTGAGATATTCAGCTGAAAAAAATAAAGTGGAGCACCCAATATATGAACTTAACTTCCTCATAAAGACCAATAAAACCTTAAACATTATAACCCACTGTATTGAAAATAGAAAAATGTCACATTTATAAATTTGATATTTTTCTCCCTTATAGTGTTGCTTCCCTTGCTGACTGACACATTGGTTAATAGTTGTTCTTTTTGTTTCATTAAAGCTGCTACTGTTAGTGTTTCTCTGGCCTTGGGCCAATATGATAAAATAACAAAAAGAGCAAACAAAAATCTTAAAAACACAATTTACAGTTTCCATGCTGTGCGCTGCTTCTTCAAAATATCTACAACTCCATTGCATTTGGAACGACACAGCTGAGCATATCTGATATTCCTTGTCCATGTTTAAGAAGATTGCATTTGATATTTATTTACATTTTTATTTTTGTCATTTTACATGCCAATTCCATAACCAATTTCAATCAATGCTTTTTTTTTCCTATCAACCAAATCGTAATTTTATTTCAAAAGTAATTCAATTATAGTATCAACATGTGAATGACTTTAATTTCGATTTTTACAACTTTTTATGCTATCAATAAAAGTGCCTCTGACAGCAGTTGCTTTGACATTAATTTAAAACAAAGCTGACAATGATTTTTATTTTGTCGTTTCAATAAGTGTCCAGCTTAAATGGTATTTTGAAATATGTTGTATTATGTTATAGATATGCTCTTGTGTGTTAGAAAAGGTTGTGGCTTGAACTTATTGAAGTCTTATAGGAAAAGGAAAATCAAATTTTGTAGTAAATGTAATTTTGAAACATCGAAATTGCTTAAAAGCTGAGGCTTTATTCGAAGTGTACAGATAAAGTAAATTTTTGGCAAAGAAGTTGTTGGCACAATCTCTAACATTTCTGTTCCAGTACTTATCTATAATCCAAAAGTAATGCAAGGAAGAATCAGCATATTAAGGTATATATATTAAAGCGAATTATATAAGACCACAATAAATTCATGACTTGACGCTTTCAACGTTTACCTATTTGCACAGATAGATGTACAAAGAAAAGAAAAATAGAACCAAAATAAACTAAATTCATAATCAATAAACACAAACACATGCGCCTCTCAAAAAAAAAACCTTGCCTCATCAACACCCTCACAACTCCCAAGATCCCTAAATGCCGTTTATTTCCAACGATTTACATACAATTCAGTGCGAATAGTAAACCAAATATTTTTACACTCATCTAATATTCTGTATATTTATTTTGCATGTGTTTCATACACACACACATATAGCATAAGGTATATTATTTTTATTTTCGTTAGCGTTGTTGTTTACTTTTTGTAAATAAAAAATTCCGGAAGCATTCGGGAACCGCAGTCAGTCAACCAGCATAAGCATCAGCATTGATGAAAATTTTTTCGATGTGATTCGCATAAAAATACGATAACGCAAAACGTTTGCGAATTTGCATATTTTTGCTTGTACTCGCAATTGGTCGGATATAGACTTAGGTCATGTTAGCAGATGGAGGGAAAAAGTACAAAAAAACCGCAACTCCTACAACTCTTGAGCTGCCAATTCATGTGAACGAATTTATTTGAATTTTTATTTTCCCGCGATTTGTACAATTCTTCGACATCTATAACGTAGTATCTATGCATAACTTGAAGTGTGTATCTTTCACTTTTAGTGTTATTTTTATCTTTATATCGTTTAGACAAACAATTTTCCTTTCAAGCAAAATTATACAATAAATCAATGTAAATTTAATGAAGAAATTTTTCTTTATTTGTTTTTTCACTTGAACGAAAGTTGAGGGAAAAATCTGTTATTGATGAATTTTCCAGTTGATTTGTGTTTCATCTTCATTTCAATACTTTTTCATTATTGACTTTGAAATTTATATTTTTACTCCTTGACTTTGACTTTATGTAGATAGGTAGACAGTTAGATAGGTGGCATTGCTTCCACTTCGCAATATATTCAGTGTCAATGTAATTTCTTCATTTCAATCATAATCAGCTGTAGGGGTAAATGCGACGCAGCAGCGATATATATTTAGTCGCACAGTCACACTCGCATCTGTCATCTCAATTGATCGTTGCATCTGTGCCAAAGCAGCAGAAGAATTGTCTATGACATGTGTTTTCATCAATTCTTTTTCACTTTAATGTTTTGCATAGTCTATTGAAAGTCATTAGTCCAGGCATAGGGTGAGTGGACTTGGAGGTAAGGACTTATTTTCATGAATTTTAAGTAATACGTTTATAACAAATTTTCGAATATAGGTATGTATGCCACTTGATATTTATTTTATAGAAGACTATATATGTTGAAAAGTTGTTTAAAAAAAGTTTTTCTTTGCATTGCTAGTATGGGTATATATGAGGTCATTTTCTTAGTGCGCATCTTAATGTACTGATACTGACCTTTGTGTTAGCTTGAAAGTGGTCAAAACCAATCTAAGATATATTCAACTTCTATTGAACAGTTGTAGTGTCATACTTCTATCAAGTCTTGTTCTGTGTCTTTTGGACTCACACATGAAGCATAGGTTTTCTTGTAGTTACATATTAATATAGAAGAGTCTTACATTAGAGCTCGCATATAATCTTAGTAATGAAACTGAGTTCAATAAAAAAAGCATTTAACATGTACACATATCCCAAACTACAAAACGTTTTTAAGAGCTATATTTAAATTTAATATGCGTTCAAGTTCATCGTTCACTAAAGAAAAAGCACAATGACATTAAGCAAAAACCGTTAAAGTCTTCAACAATCATTCCCACATCATTTAAACCAAACGCATTTGAGCGTCGCAAATGTGGTATGCCACAGTTTCTGTAGCAAAACATGCGCATTATTAAAATGCGTTCAAATCCAAACGCAAACTAAAAATGGAAAAATCAACAGCAGAGCAGCACACAAAAATAATTACAAACCTTAAATGGTCCATAACAATTGCAATTTCCAACCTTAATCAACTGATGTGTCACCCTGTGGTAGAAGTGGTCGGGTAGTCTAGAGGCTACGCCATGGCTGCTACCTGATGTGAACTACTGCGGTTGCTCTGAATTAACAAACCATATCAGATTAAAAGTGGCACCGAAATGTGAATATTTAAATGGGAAAATGAGAATGAAAGGAATGAAAGCTGGATAGTGCCCTGGCTCGTTACATTAAAAAGAAAATACCTTGAACATACAAAACGACTATTTTTTTGTTTACCTTTTTGCTGCTAAAAAGCAATTTAGCCTCTTTAAAAGCAAATTCAATTCAGTTTTTTAGGTTAAGGCAACCAAAAGTTCATATTAATGCCAAAGTATGGTGTAGGCACGCAGAAAAAGGTAAATCTGCGGTTAAGTTTCCAAGTTCATGTGTGCGTTCCAATTTGTATAACTGGCTACAAACACTCTCACAAAAGCAGCTCATTTAAATGAAAATGTCACCACAGTCAGTGGTAATATTTTGGGAATCACGTTCACTATCCCAACGGCCCACTACTTTTGTACATCCCTAAAGTATAGTTACATATGTGTATGTCTCTTTATATAATTGTGATAGTGAAGCAATTGAAAGAGCAGAACTACAGATCCACGCTATAAAAAAAAACAGCATTTTTACATTTGTCGACAGCTGGTAAAACATTTATTGGCACTTGCAATTGCAAAGTGACCTAAGTGGAAAGTGAGTTGAATAATATGAGCTAGGACATTTAAATAATGACGCCCACTATAGCCATAAAGGATATACAATTGGACTTAATGAATAGAAGCTCATATTTATAAGGTACTTAGCTCTTTATTATCATCGTACATTTTATTGTTATTTCCAAAATAATTTCAATTCAATGAATTAAAACTGTGACAATTTGAATTAAAACTGAGTCAATTTGAATTCAGATGATGCAAAATTTTGACATGCTAGAATTCAAGCAAAAATTTCAATCTGAATTTCATTTTTAAAATGCAAAAAAAAAATATTTTAACCTGTGAATTTTTTATAACATGAACTCTTTGAATTTTAAAACATTTTTTTTTCACTTTGTTTGAATTCTGAACTGTCTGATGTGTTTTAACTATCTGATCATTGAACATTCATCGAAACCTAATAACAGATGATGCAGCGAAAAATATTCACTAACCCATGCGGTAACAAGAACAGCCAGAATTCATTTTATAGGAGGAAGAGAATGACCTCACAGTGTAACTTAGCTAGGTCAAGTTATAATGCTTCTTACAGAAAACCGCAGTGTGTCTTGAAATCTTTTAATATTTAATTATTTCGTCGTCGGTTGTACCTTGACAACTAAGTGCTAATATCCATATATGGTTGTCAAAACCAACATCGATGTAATGTTGTAAGTAGACGCTAGTTCCAAGTTCATGAATTTGACATCGGTTGCATATTGTCATTGGTGTGCAGAAAAAAAAACTAAATCAGACAGGTTTCAATGAGGTCAATACATGCGTTTGACTACACAAGTATATTTTTGATTATACCACCATGCTTTTGTGTTCAAAAACAGCGAATATTGAAATAGCATAAAAATTCTGTCTTCGGGCTTGCCGTGTACTCCGATAATCGACAATTGTGTGGATGTGGAATCAAAGATAGCGGCTGAGAATGGAAAGGTAGGTTACACTGTTGGTTGATTGCTTGATATGAATACAGTGAACATCTTCCAACCGATCATTGCCATCTTGAAAATCGTGCAGACATAACGCATTTGCTCATCATGACCGAAAGAACGTATCATAAAATAAGCGGTTAATAGATTCGTACTTAATAATTTAGTTTAGTTTAGAAGCAGCAGGCAATACGCTTATAGTGTGAAGTATAAACTGAAATTGAACAATTTCTTAATTGTACTATCCCGCTCACATAAAAACGGTTTTTTTAAACTTACCACACTATTGCAATGAAGATGCTTTGTGCAAACAATTCGACAATAACACAGCTATTCACATATGCCACTCAAATGGAATTAATGAAAGTAAACGCCATTTTTTATGTGCACTTCATTCATGAATACGAAGATTATCCTGAAATTGCTTGCTCACTGCAAGCAATTTCATAGTAAAACGAACAAAAAATTACAAAATGAGGAAAAATATTCTGCTGAAAAAAACAAAAATATATTCGCTGATTAGTATTTTTTTACCAAATAAGAATGTTAACCTGCCAGCTTAACTAGAAAATTTCGCTCATGTCATGTGTTAAAGCAACATTGGAATTTAATTGTAACACCTACAAATGTTCATTTGTCACATACCACAAATACCACTGAGTTAATGTTGCTGATATAATATCATTTGATGGGCGATTGTCTGCGGTATTTGAGTGTCGAATTGTTGAATGGAATGACCGTGTATACAGCAACGAATCAAATGCTTTTTTATTGTATTCATTCAATCAATTTCATTTAATTATTTGTAATATATTGTATTAAATTTTAAAAATTATTTAGTTTATTAACTCAATGAATTCATAGCAAAAACAGATTTTTTTTTACTAGCAGTAGGTATTGCGTTGAAGCAAGTAGCTTATCGTCACTCTCAAGAGAGGCTATGACGTAAACGTTGATGGCGAGATATTAATCAAAAGACATCATCATTTTCGAAATCGATGCAGCCGTTACAGAATTATAAACACAAATGTAAGCATGAATTTGGGCCCCATTCTTTACTGTATATACACGCCGTCCTGGGGGATTAGAGAGGAGATCTTTTTTAACTAACCATACCAATATCGCTATAATATAGCGGTGAGCTATTAACGCATCGGCAAAAAAGTAAATATAGAGGAAAATATTAGTAAGGGCCTTTCTACCCGAGAGCGACGTTATGCAGTATTGAATTACTACCGTAGATCGCAAGACGTTGTTTTGTCAAATGGCCACAGACAAGTAAGTACATGTGAATTGTTTCTTTCAGAGCATATAAACAGAATAAAATTGAAATGTTAACGCATGAAAATAATTTAAATATTCTCGATATTCAAATAGAAATTCTTATTAAGAACTTAGGCAGTATAATGCACTCTGTAGTATAAAATTCAAATTACTCACTTTGCATAGCTCTTTGATGACAGAAAATTACCATATTTTTTCGGCACTTTTATGTAAAATGAACTTCACATGAGCATGTGAAAATTCCCAACTTTATTTGGATAATATTTAGTATGACATTATCAGATGTGCATAATAATGTGACTGTTCTATTTATAAATTTTGTTTAGATTAATGTACGTGCTTGCGTTTACCCCAATTGGCTTGAAATTTCATTTATTTACTATAAAAAAAAACATAAGCAACCGAAATTTTCTTTAAGTCCAAAAGTCTCAAATTTATGCCTACAAAAGTTTAAAGAAATACTTTATCACTGCAGTTGATTAGCAAATGTAACATTAGCTCTCTATCTCTCTCTCTCTTTTCTTTTCTTTTCGCCCGAAAGCCTTCTTACACTTCATTAGATTCTGATAAAGTTACAATGATACAAGTGAAATCCAAACAGAAACAACATAGAGAAACAACAAAAATGTTGGTCTCCACTTGACTACAAATCTTAGTCAACCTTAAAAAATCTGTGCTTTGTGAGATGTCAACAGGATGTCAGTTACGAAAATTCTTAATAAATTTAAAGGTTTCTTCAAAAAGCACTGCAAGTGAGGCAAACCACAGTGCTATGGTTAACTCTCTGCTTTTGTTTGCCCTTATTATGAGCATTTGAAAAGCCTTGATAGAAAAAATAAACAAAGTAGAAGCAGAGAAGGAGAAGGAGGAGGAAAATACTCGCACAAGGAATGCCGTACTCATATGATACATAAAAGTCTTTCAGCTGACATTTATTTGAAGAAATGCTTTTATGTTGTTGAAGATGTCTAAGTGGCCAACTTTCCTTCAGTTTAATAGGCTATCATTTAATTTATTTAATTTTTTTCTTTTTTTCTTTCTAAGACGCGCTACTTAGCCTAACGAGTGCTTTTAACTTTGTAAATATTTCATTAGAAAATTAATCTTTTATGAAAAAAAAAACAAGAAAAGATTTGTGAAGCAGAGCAAATCTTAAGTCCGCTGACCCTTCACAATCTAAATTTTGTAGTCATAGAGATGTTAATATTTTATTTATTTTTTGTGGTGTAATTGCAGCAAAAAAATTGAAAGTGAATCAACATAAATAAGTGGGGTTGAGTCAGTTTTCGAATTAATTATTAATACCAACTTTATCAAAAGTAACATAGCAGGATATTTGAGATTACAGTGATGGCATTTTCAGTATAATTTAGTATATTCACTTTTTGAAGTAGGAACATTTTAATGAGCTGATTTTAAACATTTTTGTGGTTTAATTTTGACTTCCGTATGTTCCTTATGCACAAGACACTGTTTTCCAAAAAAAAAAAAAAAGCTATTGCAATTAGAGCTCCCCAATTAAATTAGTTTGTTTTTGTAAGTAGAATTTGACTAGCTCACGATTGACCTTAAAAAAATGTTTACTATGCTATAGCCAATGTTGCAATGCACAGATTCAGATAGAACATTATTTTTAATAACGTTTACCAGTTAGTTTCAACTCAGTAGATAATGTTGTTGAAATATAATTAGTATGTATACAAGGAATTGGTTAGGCTATTGAAAACAGCTAATGTATTTTGGCACATTTTTTACTTTTACTTTGAGACTTTTCAAAAAAAAAGAACAGTAAGATGTTAATCAAATAAAAACTTGAGTTATGATCAACTTTGAAAATCAATACATTTACTATCAAAAGCATAAAAGTATTTAAAAAAATTTCGAATGTTTAAAATTTTATATTTTAACAATAAAGTCCTCAAAAATATTGCAGTAACATTTAATATTTTCATATGAAAGTCATAAGTCTTTTAGTATCTTTTAGCGTTTGATAAATATTGTTGAGAATCAGTCTTGAACGTAGGAATCAGTCATGGAGATTCTGAAGTTAAAAATAGTTAAGTAGCTGGGGAATAGAAAACTCTTTTCAATATTTTTCATAATATATAGCTTACAATTACTAGCCAAAAAGAGGCTTTAACCCCTATAGCTCCCCATATCAGCGTTCACAAAAAATTTAGTATAACGTTTGATTAGGTTCCAACTACTTTAACATAAACTTAAAGGGCGTGCCAATTCCTAATAGAATTGATGTACAAAAACATCCATTACAAAAAATTAGGCGGAGAGCGCGCTGTAGAGAAGACGAGTGTATAAGAGAACAGAATATAATGAACAAGAAAGCTAGTGTGTCATTTTGGTGAAATTAACCAACCAGTGGTGCCCGTTGCTCGAAAATGCCGGAATTTTAGCCAATTTTGTTTCTTAAAATCTTATACAGTTGACTGTTGAGATTAAGTTTTCATTATAAAAGTTTCATGGCAAGTTTTGAATAACTTTTTGAAAGTTTTTATTTTATAAAAGAAAAAATTTAAATTTTAAAGGCTATAATTTGCTTAATAAAAGTGACTAGTCGAAGGTAACATTGCAAGGTCAATAAAGCTTGATTGCAGAATTAAGTGCTTGTACAATTTCACCATAGTACAACAGACCACAAAGTTATGATGGAAAATCGATTTTGGCAGCTCCTACAGAATAAAAAAAACTTAAGATTTTTTTGGGCTCTGAAACGCCTTACCTCAGGTCATAAAATAAGAGGGGATAATTGCAACTGTTTCTAACTAAAACACTCTAAACTTAATTTTACTGCAATATCTCTTCAGGTTCTAGAGATAAAGCAAATGCAGAAATGATGCCACGCTCTCATTTATTGTTCCACAAAGCTAAGAATCTCAAAGTATTTTTTTTTAATAGAAATCGCTAACTTTATGAAAAGCGGTTAAGCTGTTTGAAACTAATATTCTTTTTTTCTGCTATATTACGCATAATCACGTTTTTGATGTAAAACAAAAACTTAGAAAAACAAAAAACAACAAAAAAGGATTTGTCAAAACTTCAGCATTTTAACTTTGAAATATTATACAGAAGTTTTTGCATACACTTCAAAAGAATACCGCAGTTATAAAAACTTTACAGACAATGAACTATAAGACAATAAACTTATTAGGCAATTTTGAATTCATTCAATATTAAGCTTTTGTCGAAACAAACTTAACTATTACTGCAACAAATATTACTATGTAACGCTTATCATTCCACAGCACAAATAAATTAATGCACATATTTTCTATAAGCACATCATAATTAAATCAACATTTTCAATATTTACTTCCATGCACAAATAGAAGAACTAAGTAAGTACTTTATGATTAAAGCCACAAAATATCTGAACATTTTGTGCAAATCAAATGAATGACTGAAACATTTGCAACAAATGGATACGCAGTAATTAGGCCTTATGCGAATGCAAAAAATTTTTATTCAGCATAAATTGAGTTTCCCACAGCAAAAGTAGGAGAAAACATAAATCCAATAAAATTGCTGTTTGTATCTTTTTAGAAAAAATGTAATATCGTCTTACTTTTCCAAATTATTTCTGCTTTTATATTGTAAAATCATTTCATTTTCACGTTATGCTTCAATTGACCTATAAACAAATCGTTCAATTTTCGCACTCCAAGCTCACTCACCATTTTAAGTCATTATTTTCAAATTAGCACCTTCTTATTTTCAACATTCCATCCCTATGAACAGCTTAGTAGCAAGCTTCTTACACACATTTACCCTGCCTTGCCTACTGCTGCATGGCATTATGTTGACAGTAAAATTCCCTTCAATGTGTAGGTAGCTGAGATTTCTAGAAGCTTTTGCTGCTCTGTTTGCTTTTACTGTTTACGGTTTTTTGGCCACCGTATTTATGTTTTATGTGCGCTTGACAAAAAAGGAAAAAAAGATCACATTAAGCATTTTTCAGAAATTTGTTCTTTTTTTCTGCAATTTAAGCGAACAGGCCAATTTCAGGCTTCTGCTACGTTGAGTGTGTGTGATTTTTTTTTCATTGGCTTTTATTCTGCTCTGTCAGATATTAATTTTGGATTTTTTTTTCTAGGACTGTATTGGAATATGTATGTTGTTGTAACAAGTTTTTTTAGCGAATTAGTGCTTATCATGTTAATGTATTTAATATATTTTTATGATTTTTTTCTTGTTTGCTTTATCATTTGGTTTTTGACGAAAAAATTTTAGCAGTCATTTGTGGCGGAAAATCATATTAAATGATTGGTCTAGTCAGAGATTATTTTTAAATGGCTAGGTAAATGTTACAACAAAATTCCAGATTTTATTTCAAAAAATTATGGAAAAACTTTTATTTATTTAGATTTTTAATATTTTAGTATTTAATTGACTTGACTTGAATTAGTTCTTATATCAATATTTGATTATATTCCAATTAGCTTACCACTATGGTGTAACTTCACTTTTAGCTTTGAATTCACAAAGAATTTGTTTTATCTATATAGCATATATGAAGTAATTTCTTACCTTACTTACAGCCTATTTAGAAATAACATGCATATTAAATAGAAAAAATGAGCGTTTAAGGTAGAATAAGTTTCAGTTTCTTGGATATCCTACCAGGAAATTTGATTAAAAATCAAAAAGTTGATTCAAAAATATGTATATGAACAATGTCTCAACAATAAAAATTTAGTACTGGGTTAGACATCTCTAGCCACTCATTAATAGTTTGGTTAAACAAATCTATGATTTGGTAAAACCGCATCCCATGAGAGCCTAAAACATATACTGAATCAAAAATGCAATGTGTTTTATCTCTAATAGCAAACGATTTAGGTCAAAGCTTTGTATAATCCGCAGAGGTCTTTGTAGATGTAAAAAACACATAGAAATCTCATGAGTTTTTTGGGATCAAAAAAGAACCACTCATGTTTACCATACACAACAAAACGAAGTTTCAAAACCTTGCGTTTTTTTTACATCAATTCTTAGAAGAAGGTGAAAATTTTGTTAAAATTGTGTCAAGTAAAATTACAAGTACATTCAAGAGCAATAAACCTGCCGTGTATCCAATAGAAAAATTTCTTATAACTAATGAGCTAAGTGAAGATATGAGAATAATAAGGTTTTTGAACTTTAACCTTATAAAAAATACTCATTTGACCATAAGTACCGAAATGCCGTGAGCGTAGTGATATTAAGATATTTGGCATCATATTAATAATATGAAGTACAGTTTTTTAGCTTCACTTTTTTCGCTCCCCACTGTATCAATTTAACTTTAAAATTTTTTGTTATTTTTTCTTAGCTTTCGTATCAATTCTA
Organism: Meiosimyza decipiens; assembly: GCA_963680825.1. Classification (NCBI taxonomy): domain Eukaryota; kingdom Metazoa; phylum Arthropoda; class Insecta; order Diptera; family Lauxaniidae; genus Meiosimyza; species Meiosimyza decipiens. The sequence goes on along the minus strand of OY804259.1, from coordinate 89,003,427 downwards.
CTTAATTTCGTTAAACTTAGTGCGTATCCATTTCTCAAAATTCCCCCAGATGCTAACAGACAGCCATCAGTGTGGTTGTTTCTCCTCATGCCATATTTATCGATGCTGCATACAAATTTTGTCATTTAGTCATGTACTCTTTTGAATGGAGTTTCGCCAACGTTGACACTTAAGCCAGCTATGTTTGTTATGGCAGTTTGAGTGGGAGGTGTCAGTGTGGTAAGACAAACACGTACTTTAGTGTGTATGCTCTGCAATAATGTGAGTGTGTGTGTGCATATACCGCTAAACATACAATAGGTTTTCTGTCAAAACTTTTTTTTTAATCATAATAATGAAAAGGTCAAAATTTGAAAAAAAAACCTTTTCAAAAGTCGTGAATTTGTGAGTTATTGTTGCTAATTAGTTGAAAAATTGCCGTTGTATCTTAAAATAAATTTCAATTAGCGTTTTGAAAATCTGCATTACGAATTTCTTCTGAAATTTGCAAAAATATTTTCATAGTGTCACTATTGCAAGCATATTATATTTTCTCAGTGATAGTGATGGCTACACTACATTTTCATACATGTGTATGTAGTATAAGAAGCTCATATCATTCCTTAAGCTATCTAACTAGTGTTTCGTTTTGAACTACATTATTTGAATTTAAGCTTCCTTCAGTTAAGTAGGAAGTCGAAGAGTTAAGAGCAAGTCGTAAGAAGAATTCTGCCAACTCTATCGTTATAATGCAATCACCTATGGTCAGCGCATATATGCGCTAAATGAGTTGATTATGAGCGCAAGCACACTTGGAACTTTGAAATTGATAAAACGATGTTCATTAAGACTTACTTGCAATTTACTAGTTGTACAAGTAAGATATTGAAAAATATACTTTTATTTACATCAGCATCGGAGTGATCTCGATGAAATTAAAAAAATCTCTATAAAATTAAAACATTACGAATCAACTCACATGTAAATGAATCACTTGTTTAGTTTTTCCTCAATGTAAGCAATTTTTTTGAAGGACTTTGAATCTACGAATCGTCTTAAAGACTGAAAACAATTAATTAAATAATAAAGGGTGTTTTTTTTTAGAGGTATAGAGCTTCAAATTGAAATAAAACACAAGAAAATCGTTTTAATGTCCATCAATTTGGCTTTATTGGAAGGATAATTTTATGCCATTAATGTTTAAATATGATTTGGCTCGAATAAAGCCAATTCTACAGGTCCAATTTTGAACCACTTTTTCGAGCATATGGGGCCGTATGTCGGCAATAACGCCACGAATGTTGGCTTCCAAGTCCCCTAACGTTTCTGGTTTGTTGGCGTAGACGAGCGACTTCACATATCCCCAAAGAAAATAATCCAATGGTGTCAAATCACACGATCTTGGTGGCCAATTGACAGGTCCATTCCGCGAAATTATGCGCTTATCGAATGTTTCCTTCAATAAATCGATTGTGACGTGCGCTGTGTGGCATGTAGCGCCGTCTTGTTGGAACCACAACTCATCCACATTCATGCCATCCAATTCGGGAACAAAATAGTCGGTTATCATGGCTCTATACCGGTCTCCATTAACGGTAACTGACTCTCCAGCATTATTTCGGAAGAAGTATGGCCCAATGACTCCACCAGCCCATAGAGCACACCAAACAGTCAGTTTTTCTGGATGTAATGGCGTCTAAAGGGTCTCATGTGGATTCTCTTCACTCCAAATGCGGCAATTTTGCTTGTTGACGTAGCCATTCAACCAAAAATGAGCCTCATCACTGAACAAAATTTTGCGATGAAAATCAGCATCGAGATCAATCTCATTTTCGGCCCATACACCAAAATCACGACGCATTGCATGGTCTCGCGGCTTTAATTCTTGCACAAGCTGGATCTTGTAAGGTCGCAAGCCAAGATCTTTGCGCAAAATCTTCCATAAAGTTGATGGACAAAGCTCCAATTGCTGTGCACGGTGGCGAATCGATTCATTCGGGTCCTCTTCAACATTTTGCTCTACAGTGGCAATTGTTTCTTCGGTGCGCACTGTTCGACGTCTCTGCGGATGCGTATTATCACATAGAGTAAACGTAGTGCGAAAACGATCCATGGTTAACCGAATTAATTGCTCTGATGGACGATTATGTCGACCATAAAATGGACGGAGCTTGCGGTAAACTTCGCGAACTGAACCATTATTTTCGAAATAAATTTGCACGATTTGCAAGCGTTGTTCTTTTGTCAACCTGTTCATGATGAAATGGCAAACCAAATTAATCATAAATGACATTAGAATTGCCAGATTTGACCATAAAATGCTAGTTTTATCTCTATTCGAAAAACAAACCTCTAAAAAAACACCCTGTATATCTTATTCTAATAATATTTGCTATTATGATTTTATGGGTTCAAAGTATATTAAAAACCATATTTTTAAAGCTTTATGCCTGAATATTCAGATAATTACATTTTATTCGGCCAACTATATTGCTGCAGTAGAAGAGAATCTTTTATACTTCCTCTTAAAACCAAATTCAATTCAAATATAAATTCCAAGATTCTTAGTGTCCGGAACCATTTAAGCTAAAAGAATTAAATTTAAGTACCTGGTGCTATATATTTACGTCTTCAACACATATATGGCTTTCAAAAGAAGATGTTTGAAGTTGTTTCAAGAAAAAAGTAATAAATTGTCTTTTTGAAATGCCTTCACCTTGATAACTAAAAAAAAGAGAATTGTTTCATCAATGTAAGAGATTCTCTTTTTTAAATTAAGTTCGACGGATTATGCACCATTGCATAAGACCATCAGTGTGCTATAGCTTTCAGCCAAAAATTAAGAGACTTAGCACCGCCTTTTTTTGCTATCCCCGGAGCCTAAATTATTTGTGCTAGGAAGATGAAACCATAAAAAAAATCGCTGAAAACGCAGATGTTTATTTCACAATCAGCTTACGAAAAATCTATGTAGGACTCATTCAATAAAAATTCAATCAATCAAAAAATACTAAAATATTAAAATAGTTGATGAATAAGTAATTCCGTCTCGTTTATTTAACAATTTCGGATACGTTTTACATACCATTTATGATAAGTTCAAGCACTTGGTTAATATATTTGTTGGATTTTCCGATTTTCCGTATTTATATCAACAAGTCCATTAAAACTATATCCTCTTGTATTTAAAAAACAAAATTAAAAGTCAGTTTTACTAAGTTTGAGCTCAAGTTCTGCCAGCTCAGCATTAAATTTTCTGGCACATGCATTACTCTTTTACCTACAAACTTGCACTTTGTTCAACTGAAATTTTTGTATTTTTATTACAAAAAAACTCCTGAAATAAGCGTAATTATTTAATGTAAGAAAACACTTGATGAAATAATTAAATTTTTCAACTGAAACTAACTTTCCCTGCTTATTACATTACATAAATTTAATTAAATTTGCATTAATCAGCAATTTGAAATTTCTCAAGTGAAAAAGAAAAATAAAACTTTTAACAAAATTTAATTTTTTTTTTGTTAGGCACAAGGCAAAATAATATAATTAAACAGATCCTAGAGTTAGGGACTCATATTGCAGCGCTGAAACACATAATGTTATCTTTCATTGCATATTCAGTACGACGAACTTCCGGAAAGAAACACCCAAGTATACAGTCCCACTTGTAACTTAACACAATGAGCAGCGAATGAGCCAACAAACTGCTTTCATGCGCAGCACAAGGCTAAATTGGAAACAACGTTAGATGGGAAAATAGTTAAACTTTTATTGTCGAAAGCTATTAAACTTTTCCCATCAAATGTTGCACGTGGCAGCAGAAAGGTGAGAAGGCTAAAGTATGTACTGTAAGTACTTTTGGTACTTTCAGTACTTTTTCAGCGGTTGGCTAATGAAGCAAGCAACCAGCATGATATGCACTGTGAAAAAACTATAATAATATGTGCTGAAAAGAATAAACATGCGCAGTATTATGATGACATTTTCTGCTTTTGGCTTATTAAATACGAAAAAAAGATTCCATTGCTTAGCTTTCTAACTAATTCACATGCAATTTTATATTCTAATGTGACTTTTTATTCATATAAAATAAATGTCTCTTAGCCTTATGCGAGTTTTGGCCAGATGTAACTCAAAACTCGTGTGCGATTTGGTTCAATTTCCGTAATTTTTTAATCTCAAATGATAAATTTATCTTAAGTGACTAAGTGGTGAATTAATCTCATGCGATTTTTAGTTTTGTGTAATTTAGTTTTTTATTATACTTATCTTCTTATGCTTATCGAATTCTTATTTGCATGTAATTTTATAGTTACTTTTCATTATCATGTGAATTACTATTTTATGCTCAGCTCTGTTTCAATTTTAAGCGACTATTCAGTCATAAGCAACATTTAAGCCTGAAGCTAATTTCTTTAAGTCTTACGTGACTTTTTAGTCTCATGAAACTTTTTAACCTTTTATGATGCAAATATTGAAATATTGTGCTACTTTTAAATCGAATCTGACTTAAAATCATAAAGCGATTTTTTTAATCTTATGTCACGTTATAATAGTAACATACGACTTTTTGGTCGTATGACAAACATAAATTTTTCGAAGTGTAGGCACTCCAAAGGAAGACACAAAAAAAGTGAAATCGAAAGTTGAAAAGATATTTCAAAAGTAGGTACTCATGCATAAAATCGCGCATGCAATGAGTTTTGCTTTTTACTTCAACTGTGTGCGAGTTCATTGATTGGCAACGTGATCCACACCTACGAAATTTTCACTAAGCTTGTTTTCATTTTTTGCCTACAATTGCTGATTGTGTGATTAAACTTTTTTTGCGTACTTTAACTACTTTCAATATCAGCAATAAGTATCTGTTCTCATAAAAACAAATACACATTTATTTTTTTTTTGTTTGTATTTGTAGCACATCAATCACTTATGTTTAGATACGTCAATTCAGAAAAAAAAATTTTAATTAAAAAAGTTGCACATTGCATTGACTGCGGGGGCATGGTACTGATATTTTGGTGAATATAAGAAGACTTTATTGTTAAAAAAAATAGATATAATATAAGCGTTAATTCGCAAATTTTCTAAAGCTGAAATGAGGCTGAAGAATCTGAGTCACAAACTGTTTGTTAGCTTAAGTTTTTTTAATAACCATTCCAGGGAAGACGCTTCGGGCCTCATGAATTCAAAGGAAAATTGCGCATTTAGAGGGACCTCGCACTTGTTCCATTATTTGTTATCTATCAGTTTCATATAAAAAATCACGGCCTCTTTCTTTCTTAATGATTTGCACACGTTGGAAAAAAAAGTTTTCAACAAAATTTATGTTATTGAAAATGCATAAAAAACGTTTTTCATACGCCACAGGCTGCCGCAAACTCACGGTACGGCAATGTACACAGCTCTTGTGTCTTATTGTAAATTTATTATTGGTTCAGATAAAAAATTCACGAATGAATGTTTTTAATGATCCAATTATTTTGTAATCTGTAATAAAATTAACTGTCTGCTTGAATTTTCACCTTAATCAGCTGTGCAAAATCCACTTTTAGCCATGAAAACTTGAATTGAATAAAATTAAAAGCACATTGCTGTAACTAAATGTAGCTCATACGACCTGTTGTGCGTTCTCATGAAAAGTTTCATTAATTTAATTATTTATTTAAAACAAAAGCTGTTCTTCATTTTCAAGCCTTAATATGTACAATTTTTTTAACTTTATACCAAAAACAACCTTAAAATTTATTCTGGTAATACGATAAGTGCCAATTTGTAAAAGTAACAATAGCAGAAAGAGATTTTCACAATCACTGCTGACGCTTAATTAATAAATACATGCCCGTTTGTTTGCTTTTGTATGTTTCGAACGTTTTGCGTTTTTGATTGTTATTATTAACGTAATTACAATTATTAGCGAATGGTATTCGAATTGAATACGCTATAAGTCAATTGCAAATTATTAAGACATTTCAATAGAAATTAGAATGTAATAAACTTGCCATTGGGTGCAAAAAGACGCAAGGCACAAACAGCATTTAACTTAATTGATATTGGCGCAATAAAATCGCCAACAAAAAGGCTTTAATGAGCGCTATAATTAATTGCTTTTCAAGAGAGAAATCTGTTCGAGGGGCAAATTGATAAATTTTTTTTGATATGAAAAGGATTTCAGTTAGCCAAATTAGCACATTATAAAAAAAAACTAATCCTAGGATATTATCAATATCGTTATAGTAATAACAAAATACAAAAATAATAATAAATGCAAATCAAAAGGAAACTATAGATTGAAAAAATTTAAGAGTTAAGAGAGACTTAGGCACAAGGCTGATGATGTTATTCGACTGCAAACTATTTCACAAATTCTGCAAGATAAGGAAATTACTGGTACACTGCGTGATACATGGTACAAAATCATGAAAATAATGCCCAAAAGGGACTCTAGGTGGTCTACACTGTTTTATCGAAAAATATGTGGAATTTTTGAGAGTTTCTCTTATAAATTCTGAAAGATAACGCTAGGCAAAATAGTTAAGTTTTATTACGGCATTATAACAAGGTTTTGAAATATTTTCCTTGTTATCCTAACATATAGTATCTAAGAGAGTAGGTATATAAGCTGACTGTCACTTTTAGATTTTCCTTCTCTGTTTCAATATATATTTCAAAAATGTTATAAAAAAATGTAAGGTACTAAATACTAGTTCCAACAATTAAAAAAATTTGCTAAATTAATTCAATTGAATATGTATGAACAATACCAAGCAAATTAAATAAACACAAGGTAACACATGGCGTATGAGCAACCTTTAATTAAACAATACAAAGAATTCATTACTTATTCTCAAAAGCAAAATGCCCAGTGCTGAGAATGCCACTTTCAAATACACACATCTTATATTTGTCTACGTAAAAACAATTGTATAAATTGAGTTATGTTTTCATGTCGAATATCAAATTAATTTCATTGAATATTCAAATAAAATGCATCACATGGTAAAAATTTGATTTTCGTATTCATCAAGCAATGATGATGACGTTAAATGCACAAAAGAGTTTGTTAAATGCTAAGGCTAGAACTTTCTGAGAATCAATAATACAAAAATATAAAATTGCATTCAGAAAATATGAAAATACATTAAATGAATATTCAATTCAATTTTGTTTTTAAACTTGAAGTGATGAAGCAAAACAAGTAACTGATTCAAATTCAGTCTCTCACTTTTTTACAGGAATATTCTTATAAAGGAGTAAATTTCCGAAGTTTTTTGATAAACTCTAATCTGTATAGTGATACACGGCACTCCAGAAATATGTTCAACATTAAAGTCTAGGCATTCGGAAAATATTTCTAGCATCTGTTCCAGTTATTGATACATAAAAACTTTTGATAATCGGTCATGGTATTTTTTTACCAACAGCATGCCTCAATTTTTTTTTCGGTTAACCGCTTTCTCAATTTCTTGTTAAATATATTATACGAGAGACCCAAAAAGATATCCAACAAAAACTTTTTAAACACCAAGACTTAAGGGTTGAACATATTTTTGGTGTGCCGTGAATTTAGTTGTTACATAAGTGAAGGAAATTGAATTTGGAACATTTTGCCTTAAATCAACTGCAACTGCATAGAACTCTGTTATTAAACTGACATTTTGGGATATTGTTGGCAAGTATTGCTAAGGTTATTGCTCCCACTTGTGCAAAAGAGAAATGCAAACATATGAACTTCAATTAAGGACACAGCACAGCGGCAATAACAACAAGAAACCAAATGTTTGAAACTAACTCAAGAATAACTGAAAATTACACTTGCGAAAAATGGCACTATTTTAGTAATATTAAGAAAAATTACGTAGTCTTGGACAAAAAGTTAAAAATTTACATAAATTCATATAAATCGAATGCTGAATTCAAGAAAATCTTTTAATTTCTTACTAAATGTTACCCATACATTGAGTTGAGCTACATTTCCGTTTCTTTGTTTTTTGTTTCTTTTCTAATGTTTAATATAAAAGTGAAATTGAACATTTCACTTTTAGAAATTTTCGTAATTTTACTTCGACTTTTGCTCAAGTGCAGCATGATAGACACACGAAGCATACTTGATGCCACACTTTATATCTACCTACAGCAAGTTTTATTATTATGTTGGGAGTTGCAAATCGTAACGAGTGTGAGCAGGACTTTGTTTCAGTGCAAGAGAGTAATGCTATAGTTATTCAGTATATGTAGCAGGTGTAAATACGAGGGCATTTGGTCAATACTTGCCACCCTTAACGCCGGACTCCATTCTCAACCAACAAATAAACAAACATCTAATAAATCAACATCCTGGCTCAACACTTAACTTTGCCACTTGATGCCAGTATTGCGTCTGCACGTACGTTTGGGTTAAATCATCACACAGTTATTGCTTGCAGTAGCACTTGCTGTCGTATTGTTTATTTCAAGCATCAAGAAAACTTGAAATTTCGTAACAGCAAACGAAATTTGTGCTGAAATTGATTTTGTGGTGAAAATATTGTTCCTTGGTAAACATTGATATGAATGTAAAGAGCATTATGCATAGAATCTTCCAATTATCTGTTGAGTGAAGGACATGTTGTATTTCAGTTTATTTGTACTTCTACTAGATCCATTGAACGTTTCAAACCAGATATATTTTCATACTAAGTAACACTAATGTGCCTTCAACAAAACCAGAATTAAAATGAAAATTTAGATTGCCATTCAAAATGCAGTAGAGATATCGAAAATATGATGGCATGATGTAGCTCTTGAGTTAACAGCGTTTTTCAATAGTACTCACAAGTCTTAAAAAAATTATACTATAATCTGTAACTTTACAGACATATTTAAGTAATACATATTATTTCTGTCACTAAACATAAAATTGTTTGCTGTTTTTCATTCATTTGACCTATTTTACCGGAAAATAAAACATCGGTCTTAGATTCTTTCTTTCAGCAGAAAATATCAGCAATTTACTCGAGAACAGTCAGTCAGGACCTTTTCATCTTATTTCTCTAACAGCTTTTCTTAAAATCAAATTCCTAATCAAGTCAAGGAACATATACAAAAAGTTAAGAAACTCTACAACGAATTTCTTACTTACTTACAGAAAGAAAATGTCGAACGTCTCATATGGTCATATACACCATATTTTCTTTCTTGAAAAAACGCTTAGGAATGATAATGTGATGTTGACCCAAAAGATTGTTTTTTGACTTTTTTTCATTTATTTATTTTTTTATTTATTATATACTTTTCTTTTTTTGATGATCATACATATGTTGGGTGATTTTTACAATTAAATTAAATATTCTGGTACCAAAATTTATTTTCGTGTGGCTTTCTGAACCATAGTTTGATTTTTTGTAGCTTGACTCATAACTCTTTGCTCTTGGGCTTATGGTTATTTAACAAAATGTAACCCCAATTTAAGGTATTATTAAACTTTTCGTATACCTCTTAGTAAAAAGGTTAGTATTTTAAGTGTAAACCAGATATTGCTTGCGCAATAAAGAATCGTGCTGATTGCGTTTAAAATATGTATGCAAAAGGTAGCTAACAAAATATTATGAATTATTTAAACTGAAAGCAAATACATGAAAAAGTTAATAAATTCATTCAGTTTTTTTTTTAATTTTTTTGTTTTTTTTCAGTTTACGCTGAAAGTAATGCTATAAATGCCAACTTAAAACAACAGTCACTTGAAACATAAGCCGTCTCGGTGTAAAAAATAAGCAGTTTCATATTACAAATAACTTGAGGTTATTATTTGCATTTAACTTTTTTTCCTTTCATTCCCTTTTTTATATTCAGTTTTTGCCTTTGATTATGATGCTAAGGGCGTATTAGTACTTAAACTTTAAAATGCCTACACATGTTATAATGTACGTATGCGTAAGAAGGTGTACCTTTGAAGAACATGTTCGCTTAACTTTTAACAAAGATATTGTGTATTAAAAAGGTCTTCTCTTTTTGTCTCGGTTTACTTGTTTGTGTTGATAGGAGATACTTCTAGGACACATCATAAATCTCAAAATCAGCTAGAATGCAGCGGCGCAGAATATAAATTAATTCTATAAAGTATTATTCCTACTAAAAAATATTTAGTAATTTTTATACACTGCACTTATTATACGCTACACTCACGTCATATTGACTTTGTCATTCCGTTTGTAAGGCACAAAAGGGGACGTGACAGGTATAGAAAAGTATACATATTCTTCATCAGTGTCACTACCTGACTGGATTTAGCCATGCTCATCTCTATGTCTATCTATGAATATCACGAAGACGAGAAACAAGGTTCTTATGATTGAAAATAAGGGAAATTGGGATGAACATGCTTACAGCCCATTCAAAGCAAACATTTCAAACACTATATTGAGATACCTATTTGATGTTTTGTAACCAAATTTATCACAAATACTTTGAATGACTCAGAAAAACTCTGTAAAAAAGTTACCGAAATTCAATAAGAGAGCGTGACACCTCCCACACATCCAAAAACTTCATATCGCTATACCCGGAGAATTATTTAAGGTGCTAAGACCAAAGTTTGCACAATTACTAGTAATGACTCGAAAAAGCTCTGAACAAGAACTTGGCAAATTTTCGAAAGTAGGCGTGGCACATTTCACGAAAACAAATCCTTTCAACTAAATGAATTATTTTATAAAATGAAACCAAATTTCTCACAAATATCAAAAATAGTCAGCATCAGAAAAAAGTTCGCGTATTTCAAAAACAGGACATGGCACCTCCCATCAAAGTTTAAGCTTCAAAACGCTACATTTAAAGCTTTTTGATCAAGTGTTGTCAAATTCAATATGGGAATCAGCCAGCACGACGTGTGTGGAAAAAATTTATTTAATTGTGTGTACTTATTTTTTGTGGTGCCAAAGATGGGAATACCCTTGTTATAATTAATTAAAATCAAATTTATTACTCACTTATAATATTTATTAATTATATAGCTATTGTTGCTATTATTATTAATTAAATTTTCAATCATATTTATTATTTCCATCGTTTGATAAAATTTCTTTTAAAGAATAGAACAAGTAAACGGTAGGCAACACTAAAGAATTATCGCGGTAAAATGTTTATGAAATTTGGAAATGACTTAAAATTTAAACCGAAGTCAACATCCATTTTCTTATAGTAGACTTTTTAAGCAATTTTTATTATTTATTTTTGATTTCGAAACTGTGTTTCATTTTTGTAAGGTTTTAGATTTTTCATATTCGTTTTCAGTTGCTCTGCTTATATTCTTTAGCCTTTCTAAAATTGAAATGGTCCACCTTGTGTTTACGCGTGCTTTGTTTGTGCATGAATTTGGCATGCATTATGTGTATGTAAATACGTAAGGAATTATGTTGACACTAACACAAGCGCAAATTTGCTTACAACGAGTTAAAGAGAGAAAAAACTAAAATTGAAATACAAAAGGATTTTAAAAAACGAGAACTTATGTGGAGCACTTTAACTTCAACCCTTCACATATTTAATGCGCATGAAGTATTTAAATTAAAATTTATAAATCCAGGAAATATGAACAAAGCCTGCTTTCATAGGATAAATAAATTAATTTCATGCCAAAATCATAAGTTATAAATTAAAGATTATTTCCTAAGCTTAACTACCGAATACAAACAACGCCATAAGTTTTCAGTTATGTACATCATCTATTTACTATCACTGAAATATAAATTCCATTTTTAAAATTAAATCTTCAAAATTTAGAATTCTGTGCGTTTTCCCCCACGCCCAGCAACGACGACTTCCTGTTGCTGTTGTTAATGTTGCTTTCCAAATTATTGCGCCTTGCAGCTCATTAAGCTTTATTTAATTTGTTACTGTAAGTATATTGCTTGCCTAAAAGTTGAAGAAAAAACTTTTCTTTATCTCAACTGCTAACAGATTGAGTGTTCAGTGCTCACAATCAGTGGTAAATCATGAAGATTACGCACTTTGTAACGCTTGTGCCGCTGTTGCCGCTGTGCGTGGTGCTGGTTAACTCCGTTCAGTTGTTACAAAATTAATAATTCTCCCAACTTTTATTTAATCTCTAGAAATTTGATTTTAAAACTTTGCTTGTTTATTTTACATTTTGGTGTGTTTGGTTTTAAAGTAAACAACTTCTTAGAAATTGCAAAGAGAATTGAAGCCGTAAACAAATTAGTTTTATGCTAAAGAATTATTTGCTGCTTACTATATACATAAATATGGTTGACGTGCGCATTAATATTGCTGTAAAATATTGCTACATAAAGTTTAACTTTAAGAATTCAACTATTTTTTCTATTAAATAAGTCATTTATCTTGAAAGTCTCCTAAGCTCGGTTCATCGCTACGTCTTCATACATTCATTGACTAAGTACCATGAGCGTTGATTATTAGTTCAAGTTCTTTGTATTAAAAAGCAAAAGAAAACTTTAAAATTTTCTTCACATACTCGCATATAGCAAAAATGCGTACAGCAAAAATCTTTTAGAAGTAAAAGGTATAGGGTAAGGTAAAGGGTAAAAGTACTAACTGTTTCTTTAAAATATCACATAAAAATTTTACTGAATTTATTTTTAAATCGTAATAAAAAAATGTCATATTTTATTTAATAGCTAGGTACATACATCAAAACGAAAATGCCCAAAAAATATTAAATAATCTTTTATAATAAATTCCAGTGAACTTTCTTAATAAAAAGCGACTTTTATGTGCCCAAATAAAAATGTTCGTATTCAAGTATATACATAACACGTATAAGAATGTTTAGGGAACCTTCATATTCCGTACAATGTTGTCAGCTGCATGTGGGAAACATTTTTTTATTCAAGTTATAAATCAATTTTTAGAACACAAAAGCAATATTTTTATACCTCATATTTAAAGTGCATGAAAAGAAAAGATAAGAAAAATATTGAATGGAAAATAAACATTTCCTTTTACTTGAATTTTTTTGCTTGAAGTAAAATGCGAAAAACTTGTAACACTTTTCTTCTAACAATGCTATCAAAATCAACGTTATTTAAAGAATCGATAAAAATATTTTATTATTTATTTAAAAGTTGCTGCAAATTTAAAAGCCACACTAAATGTTACGCTTAAGAACTCGTCAAGCAGAAAAATTGCTATGAATTGAAGTAGTATGGCGGTTGTCGCCAATCAGGTGGAGTGAAATAAAATGAAAACATTAACTGTTATTGCTTGGAAGCTCATATACAATATAGCAAAGCTTCAGCTTTCATTTTTTTTTCTTTTAATTCGTTTTTCGATGTTGATAATGCAGCGGATTTTATCAAAATTTGGTTGCAACTTTTTTGAAAAATTCTTTGTGAAGATTTTATATTTTTTTTTTACATACGATTACGCTTTAATATAAACATACATATATATATGAATATCAAAATTACTTTGGCGCTATTAACATAAACAGTTGACTATGTTAATATTTTTGAAACAGTTTTTAGGCCAAAGAAATGAATCAATTCTTACACAGAATTCGCTTTTACTATTGTGATCGATCAATAAGTTAAGAACTTCAAGTTTTCACTTCTAATTTTGCCTTTACTTCTATATGAAAGATTTTGGTACAACATGGCGTATGATTAACATTTAATTACTGTTAATATAATTTAATTAAATGTTGCTCATACGCTACGTTATACTTAAAATTTAAGACAAGCTAAGTTTAGAATTGGAATGAACTTTTTGTGTATAGAGCGTAGTTTTTATTAATTCCTCCTGAATCTTCCAGCACTAAATATAAATGAAAAAAAATTACAAGCACAAAGAAATTGAAATATTACACTTCATATAATTTTGTCCAGAAGACAAATTTAAAAAAACTATGCAAAAAGAAAATAAATTATAATTTGTTCTTTATTTCATTTAGGAAATATTTCACTAGCTCCTCCCACCCTTACATTATTAGCATCAAGGAGAGTTGATGTCTTTTTATGCACTCTAGACTGTTGTTTGAGCTCGTTCTTATAGAAAAAAGTCATGAAGAATATCATAATTGCAGCCAATTCGACCGGAGCCGATTTTCCAGAAAAATTTTGCGTGATTCTAAATAGCTAGAAAAATCTATTTCTTATTATGTTAGAAGATTATGTGTAAAATTGTATATTTACTTACGTGTTGATTACTATAAAAAAAAACTTTGCAGGACATCGAACTTGTCCGCACATCATAATGGTTGATGACGTTATCACTATGTTCAATCGAATGATTATTTGTGTATGAAAGATCGATACCATTAAAGTTTTTTTTTAAACTATGTAATAAATTAAGAACTACAAATTGTAAGCAATTCCTTTTTAATTTGGTCGGTATGTTCATATGTTTTTTTTTTCTTTCATTTATTTTTTTTTTTGTTTTTTTGTCCTTTACTACATTATTATTTCACTGTGAATAAAATAACATTGGAGACATGACGGCTTACAGCTGATTGGCACAATGTTACATAAAAATACCCATTTGTGATTGCAAATTAAGTGATTATCTTCGGTGTAAGTAACATTGTACATCAGCAATACTTATAAATAGATTTTCAGAGAAGATTAAAAATCTTAGGAATTAAGAGATAGAATAAGAAAAGCAATAAAAATTTTGAAAACTCAAAAAAAACTTTACTTTTTTTGATACTAAGAGCAAAAAGTAGTTATATTGTTATAGTGGTATTAGCTCTTAATTCTCCGACTTTGATTTTGTCGCTACTAGCTGTTTTAGTAAGCATTATCAGTTGGATCACCAGAGATACCTCTTCAAGACAAATATGAAGACTAAAAAAGCCGACAAAGTTCTGGCATTGTTGGCTAGTAGTGTTGTGAAACTTTCTGTTTTATTTTCATTGTTGCTAGATCTCTGCACGATCCAGTATGTGTAGTGTGCATTCTTACCTTCAATTAACCCACAAGTAATGTTCGCATTGCCGTAGATTTCAATTTAGTTGTGGTTACTAGTCGTTAATTTTGCTTCTGTACCAAGCCTTTTTTTTGCTTCTACTGCTATGTTCAATATCTATGTGAAGTTGTCTATAAAGCTGCTATAGTGTATCTTTCGTTTGACAGGAGCGGCCTTGGTGACGCAGCTTGAACATTTTTCGTATGGGGCGAAGCACAATCTGCCGTCTTCTCTCTTGTTAAAAATTTTCTTAAAAAAATAAAAATATACGAAAAAAAAGTTCTTTCGAACTTTTCTTACGGATCAAATATTCGAAACTGCATCATCACATATTTTTAAATTTATATTACTTGGAATTGTCAAACTACCGGGCACGTCCTAGATAAAATAGATTTCGTTTTTCGCCAAATTCCAACAGCAATCACAGAACAATTACTTCAAATATATGGCTGATTTCAGCTACGGGCCTGAGATCCAGGCTTTTTCGATAGTAAGTTCCATAAGGTTATGAATCATGTTTTGTATTAGATCAAGAAAATTTCGTTTCTTGAACTAAAAACTCAGCTGGCTTACTGGGAATAGACAGAATGAAGGGTGGTATAATATGTGAACATTTGGTGTGGTACTTTTTGACCTTCAAAAAGTTATATATCATCTTAATTGTCTTTCGTGTAGTTGTGATTTTATATAGAGCACTTATTTTAACAGTACACAAACATGCAGTTTTTCTGATTGCTTTAAGAACCCAACGAAAATGAAAAGTAAGAACTTGTCTTCTGTTTTTTTTTAAAAGAACTTTAACTTTAAGTGGTTTTGTGGTTATCTAAAACCAATTGAATGTACACATTAATTATCATAATTTCGCTTTCTAAAGGGAAAATTAGCATGTAACTTGACTGATAACACCACGCATTTGAGAAAAAAAATTAAAAAAATCAACCGACGAAAAAATAATCTTTAAAAAATGAGCAACATCAACTTTTTTACCTTCAATTCTAACACAACAAGCGGAAATTAGAGGAGAAATAAAACTACGAAAAGGAAATGCAATTTCGAACTAAAATGTCGGGGTAATACAAAAAATCGTTATATAAAAAAAGCAGAAATAATTTCAAAAGAAAAAACCGTTGGTGTAATAAAAGGTGCTATGTATCTACAAGCAAGACAAATTGAAAGGGAAGCTCAGCGTTAAAAAGCATAAGCATGTGCGTGTGTATGGGTACATCAAATAGATTAGAGGACACACAAAAACCGAGTCTGCCTTTCCCTTACACACAGTCAGCTGTCTAATCGTACTGCAGGGTGAATGTAAAGTGTAAAATGAATGACAACGGCAGCAGAAAATTAAAGCTAATGTGGCAATTTCCGTTTCCTGTGAACTTTAAAATGAAATAAATTGAAAAAAATCATAACATGAAAATTGTTTTTAATTTGATGATGTGAGATGATAAAACTTTTTTTTTATAATTTTTTTGCATTACAACATAAATTTTACTCAATTCGTTTGCTTTTGTGTCACTTTATAACTGAGACTGGAAACCATAGCGGCCACAAGCGCGTCAGTTTTTATTATAAACTGATGAACGATTTAATCAATCTTCATCAGTCTTACTTAACTTGCTTTAACATGTTGTAGTATTTATATGGATCCTATTTTTTATGCTTCCTTTTCAATGCATTTTCACTGGGCTTCCGTGGTTTATAAAAGTTTCCTCATGGAAATTAATTGAGTTTTCAGCATTAGTGTCACATGGCACTAATTTTGCCAATGAAGGTGATAGAAAAATCATAATAATAGGTAACTTTGTCTTTTTTTTTTTTGGAAAAACTTTATCTAAAAAAGTGACTGGAAAACTAAAGATTTTTGGAAAAAGTACATAAAGAATGCCACGATATAAAAACACGGCGGCGTTGTTAGTTTGCGCAGAACTTTTTGCGTGGCACACAATCAATATAAAAACTTTATAAACATCACTATGCCAACATTGAGACATTGTGTTTTCATTATTGACGTTTGTATGCCACCAGGTATACCAAAATAAAAATAACAAAGAAAAAAAACGTTAGAGAAAAAACCTAAGTCAAGGAACTGTGAGTAAGTGTGGTATGCATTTTTGTCACTTTTCAGGACAGCAAAAAGAATGTCAGGTTATTGGTCAGAGTTTAAGATCCAGATCACATTCCTGTTTCATTTTTGTAGTCATCTGTGTAGATATTAATTTAACCCAAACGGTTAAAGACAGTTCAAAAGCTTTGAAATCATTGGTTTCATCAATATCTTCCTATTTCGACAACAAACTAAACTCATGTGACTCAGCAACCTGTGCAGCTACTGTTGGACTGCGTGTTAACACAGCTCAAAATATATAAATGTTTTCAAGCAGGTCTCGCAAAGTTTTAATACACACGAGAACAATATAAACACCAATATATCGCTCTGATAAACTAGAAACGTTCTCACTACTAAATTAGGCATAATCAAAGGGAAAAGGGTCTTTGCACAGCTTCACAAAATATAGTATGGAAGTCATATGTCATCCCAATGCAAACCTAAATGCGAATTTATACACACAGTGCGACAATTTTTAACAATCTGCCGATATTATGTATATATTACTGAAAAGGTGTTACATTTAACTTTTTAACGCGCTCAAGACTTTCTACGTGATAGCCCTACGAAAAATGTGTCTTCAGATTAAAATGAGGTAACGTACTTTCAAAAAAATTTGATTTAAGTCAGACCTACATAAATGCCAGAAAAACGTACGAGTTGTTTCAAAAAGTTTAAAGCGACGAGTGCTTAAAGCGAGCAACAAAATACTGCCAGGAAATCACCTGAAGTTCATTTTCAATGATAATAAGAATTTGGTGCATCACCAGTTTCTTCCAAAGGGCAAACTGCAACGGCAGTGTTCTATCTACCTATTTTGGTTGTATCGGTTGTGGTGCCATAATGCAAAGATGATACACAACGCCATTTTCATACGCCAGTTTCTATTATTAAATCATGTCCACCCGCCGTATTCGCCTGATTTAGCACCGACTGAAACTGAAATTAGTGCTCTAAGTTTGTTTTTTCAAGGAAGTAGGCAGCAGCAAAGCTGCGTCTACGCCACAGCTAAAGGTAGTACCGGTCGAAGTTATGTGCCACTCCCATGAAGAACATTTAAATTGTCAACAAAGTATGTGGGTGGAGTAGGGGATTATTTCAAATAAAAAATTAAGGGTTTTGAGAAATATGGAATTGTTTGGCTCTCATGTGGAAAGTTTGGTGTGTAAGTCAAATGTTCAATCAGTTTAACGTTGTGCTTGCAAAATATGGTGCCTCACAAGCAAATTGATGAGATGACCACAAACATATGTGAGTTCTAAAAAATTTGCAAGGAGACTGATGCAGAAGAATTCTTGATAACCAGAACGGCTTATGATAGAATAATAAGTAAAAAATCAAAATTTTTGAAGAGTTTTTTTTTTGTCTTTTTTCTTTTTCTTATAAGGTATAAAATTAAGATATTTTAAGGTGCAAGAAACCAGATTGGTAAAAAATGCAAAGCACGCATGCTTAAGTTAGTCATACTACTATGCATTTGTATTTGTGAGTATATATACATACTTTGTATATGTACATACTTTGTTTTTTTTACAAATACATTATTTTCGTATAATTTAGAAGCGTAAAATTAATTGTGCTCCATAACACCAATGAGAATTTTTTCAAAATAACACATTTATTTGTTGTTATAAACGCATTCATTCAAAGCAAAACATAAATTTCAATTTATTTAATTTTATATATACTACGATGTTGTATTGAGCCGCATAATAAAAAACAATATTTATTGCATTTTCTGGCTGTTCTCCTGTGCCATTATTTATTATTTATGCGATTTTCATTTTCAATTGCTTTTAATTAATTGAAAATATATTTAGTTTTTGTTTTCAAAATACATGGCTCGGGGAATTACTTGAAATCATATACAATTTAAATAAAATGAATCACCTTACCAATAAGTTAACTCAATATTGATGTTATTTGCAATCAAGGATTCAAGACGCAAAGAGTATTTCAGTGAACTGTTGCTAATAAAATACTTGAAATTTCAATTTTTAAAAACATTTTTAAATTGAAAGAGCACGTTTTCTGTTTGATGAAGTTGGCAACACTGTGCACTTTTGAATCTTATTGGTGTCATTGGCCATCTTCCAGTGTACTCTGCATGTTTTAATATTGACATAAATGTTCTCTATTTACTGCCATCAAAACTTCTACGGCTCTACCAGATTTAGTTAATTTAAACTTTACGCATTTAATCAAACCAAAAACTCATTGAATATTTGACACTTTCAATAACACAAGGCGCACTCAACGCGTATGTTTCACGCAACAAAAAGCAGAAGCGAAACAATGAATGAATGCCCACTAAGCGAAACACCGGATATCCGGTTTACAATTGCACCGCTTCAAATTGGCAAAACAGCAACTAAACGCCACAAAGCCTCACCACTGGCAAAAAGTTAAGCGATGGCACAGAACGTGCTGCACAAATGCGACAACGCGCCTAAAATAGCAAACGGCAAGCGAGCGTGCTAGGTGGATTAAAAAGCTTCGTGCACAGCAAAAATGGACGCCATCCGCATTTCTAAAGTTGTGTGTCTGTGTTTTGTTTTTAATATCCGTTCAAGTGACATTCAAACCACTGGCAAAGCAGAATGTACACATTTTTTCTCCCTCGTCCATTTTATTTGTGTCTCACTTTTTGCTTTTATTGTGCTGCGATGCTTTAAAGAAGCGTAAAAAAGTTTGATTGAATGACATGAATGAAATTAGAAAATAAAAAAAAAAGGAAAGGAAGAAGCCTTGTGCCAAGAACGTGTACATCGAAAACGTTGAAAGGCGGAAGTTAAAGAAAAATGCAAGAGGAAGCAGTAAGCACAGAAGGAAGTAGCGGTCGTCAACAAAAATTAAAAGTGGCAATAAAGTTGTCAGGCAGGCAGAGAGCAAGCGAATTCAATTTGACAGCAGGTCATCGGAACGTATGAATGTTTTTAATGCCAATTAAATGTTTCGCATACGCACCGTTGTGCTCACATAAAAAATTTAATTTAAGCTCTTACTTAAGTGCAGTAAAGTCTACAATTTTCATCAGCTGCGTCAAATGTATATTTTATGGTTTAACAAATTAAATTTTGTACTCCCCACTGCTAAGGCATAAGCGTGAGTGTCAACAAAATTTTCAAATATTTGCACTTGGTCTTTTCTTAAATTAATGCTACTGCAAACTACAACTGCGACGTCTGCTGATGCTTTCGCTCGAAGCTGGCGAAAAAATTAGTTGTTTGCTATTTTTAGCTTACAGCTCTAAAAATGAAATGTCTGTATTTCTGTAACTACTCGTAAAAATTACAAAAAAATTACAACACCAGTGCCGGGTCGCTCTCTGCCGTTTGTGGGGAGAATGCCACTTCTTTTCTTTAATAAATTCGCTACATAAAACAATCACTTTCTACGCCGGAAAGTTTAAGGTATGCAGTTGGGATCAGAAATATCATTAATTTTTTTTTTAGCTTTCCTTACAATATTTTGCCTGCATTCTAAATTGCAACTTCTCTTTTAAAAAAATTACAAAAAATCTAGCATCAATGTATGTATTTCAAAAATCCTTGTAACATATATTTGCTTTATGAAATCGATTCGTTCACTTCCTGCGCTACGTTAAAATCAAAATCCAAATAAGGCTCATTATAATTGGCCTTCAATCAGAGTTGTCAGCACAAGCATAAACTCTCAAGTACAACGTGACAATTATGCCAATCAGTCTACTTAATCAAGTAGCACTCAATTTGAATTATGACGTCAAAGCAGGAATAATAATCAGCAAAACCGCAATAAAATTTACATAACAAATGACTGCCACAGGCTCTTTATCCAATAAAAGGATTTCAAAGCGCGCATAATACTTTTGGTTTAAAAGTTGCAAACTCCAACTTTTCTGATGGAAGGTTCTTATCATTAAAGTTTTGCCTATAGCAAAACAGCGAAATTCAAAAGAGTGAGAAAACAGCGATTTAATAAATTTAATTTTACAAATTTTAAATTTCAGAATCAGAAGTCTGAAAACGCAATTAATATTTGCTGTATTAACGTTTTGCTTGAGATTTATATTTCTCATTTTTCTCATGTTTTTTATTCAGCTTTGCCATTATTTTTAATCACACGCAATTTGCTTGCACATTGCAATAATTTGCAAATATGTACACAGTAAAAAATTAACAAACTCTCTTTAAGGCATCTTTCCACAAAATCTCTTGCTGAATTGCATCAACTAAGGTGGTAAATTCCTTAAGTGTATTTCTCATCTACCTCATCACTGTCAACATAATGGCAAAGGTAGCAATTCTTTCATTCCTTAGCCTTGCATTCACAAATGCAATTTCATTTTAATAAAAATTGAAAACCAAAAGCATTAAGCGTTAAAGGAAACGACAACGGAAGCGGCATAGCAATCATGGACGAATTCGGAGACAGATAGTTAGCGGCAGAACTTGCTAAAGAAGCACTTCTACTGAAACTTCAACGGTAACATGGTAAGTCTGCAAACAATCAAGCAAATTCCTTCCTGTCATCTTCTTAGCAGTTTTGTCCTTGTCGTCATCATCATCATCGTCATTGTCACCTCATTGCAACAGAGCAGTGGGAACCGCACAGATGTGAAGATTTGATTAACACACGCAAATGGAAAAATGTCGTTGCTGCTGCTGCTGCTGCTGCTGCTTCTAAAGGGGAAAACATAAAAATTACAGCCGCAAGTTGAGAGGTACGTAATGAAAATAATTGCTGCAGATGTAATAACGTGCAACTTAATACAATTAGTTAAAAAGTAGTAATGCAATGACGTAAGCCCGAGAGCAAAGTTCATATTTCATATCCAAACTAATGAAATATAATAAAATAAAAATAATTTAAAATTCTTCATATTCAAATTAAAATGTACACAAGTGGAAAGCAAATTTTTTGAACTGCTACTGAATTCAATTTCCTTTTTTGAGACAAACGTATGATATAGGTTAACTGAGAATCGGCCAATGCAATTATTAATAATTTAATTGTGTTGAGTTGATCTCAATTATGTTGAGTTGAGTTGAGTTGAGTTGAGTTGAGCAGAGTTAAGTTGAGTTGAGTTGAGTTGAGTTGAGTTGAGTTGAGTTGAGTTGAGTTGAGTTGAGTTGAGTTGAGTTGAGTTGAGTTGAGTTGAGTTGAGTTGAGTTGAGTTGAGTTGAGTTGAGTTGAGTTGAGTTGAGTTGAGTTGAGTTGAGTTGAGTTGAGTTGAGTTGAGTTGAGTTGAGTTGAGTTGAGTTGAGTTGAGTTGAGTTGAGTTGAGTTGAGTTGAGTTGAGTTGAGTTGAGTTGAGTTGAGTTGAGTTGAGTTGAGTTGAGTTGAGTTGAGTTGAGTTGAGTTGAGCAGAGTTAAGTTGAGTTGAGTTGAGTTGAGTTGAGTTGAGTTGAGTTGAGTTGAGTTGAGTTGAGTTGAGTTGAGTTGAGTTGAGTTGAGTTGAGTTGAGTTGAGTTGAGTTGAGTTGAGTTGAGTTGAGTTGAGTTGAGTTGAGTTGAGTTGAGTTGAGTTGAGTTGAGTTGAGTTGAGTTGAGTTGAGTTGAGTTGAGTTGAGTTGAGTTGAGTTGAGCTGAGTTGAGTTGAATTGAGCCAAGTTAAGTTGAGACAGCTGTACACCATTATTCTATTTTTTAAGCAATTCTACTCCCTGAAGTAGACCTTCATTCCCGAGTTATGTTTGTACTCCGTTGATAAGTTGTACTCTTGCTACGCATCAGGTTCTCTGCTCAGAATTGGCATATTATTCGGTTGGTGCGACTGCTTAGTAAGAGAACTTGCCTTATCAGAGAAAAGCTATACTAAGCTTACATGTTGTATGATGAACATTTAATTCATATCATATCAATAAAACAAACAACCATACGCCATTGCTCGCTTAGGAAAAGTAACACAAAACAATGAGCCATCAATGCATTATGTATGACAGCTATTTTTACACCTTTTTTTCAACAGCTACATTACCAGCAGCAAATGCTGCAATCAGCCACAGTTGATAAAAACAAATAAATTACGTTATTTATTGAACACTTAGCTGCAGCTGTCATGTTTTTGTTACTCTGCTGCTACATTTTAATTCAGTTTTTGTTGCTCATGTTGCTACTGCAAATAATAAAAACATGAAATTTGTGCTTTTTTCCTTCAACTCTTGAACGGCAGTGCTATATTTGAACATTCAGCGAATTTAATTGTTTCTTCAGCCTGTCATCCAGCAAGCGCACAGGCAGCAGGCAACTTGTCGTTTTCACTTGTACAACAGCTACAATGTTGTTCGTTGACACGTTTTTGGCTGATTGCACTTTTAATTAACTTTTTTTTTGGCAAGAACTTATTGCTGTCAGTTTCACATTGTTGCCGTCCTTTTAACTTCGTACTCACTTTTTTCCTTGCACATCGTTTTCTTTTTTACTTCACTTCTTTGTTTGTTTGCTATTGGCTGATACTGTTGCTTGTCGGTCTGCTGCAAGTCTGCACATCATGTTGAGTCACAAAATGACATTTTATGACAATGTTGGCACATGAGCTTGTGTTGATTATAAAATGTTTGTGTTTACGTGTGTGCACTGTTAATTTGAATTTTGCACTTTCCAGTGTGTACGTTGAGTATCCCGTTTGGTACATAAAGGGCAAGCACTACAAGTCATATGAGTAGCCCTATTCAAAAAAAAATAATATTTATTTTTCATATCTATCAGGGTTCACAAATTTTCGGTGATCACATTTTCAGCAGTATTTTTAAGTAATGTCCTTTTTATTTATTCACAAATACTATAAATAGAATTTCCGCGAAAATACTGCAACACTCTGACATATATATCTTATTTTTTCAAATTGAAATCGATTTTTGATTTTATTTTGTTGACTCATTGAGAAGTTACAGTTACTTATACTTTAGGTTTACTAGAAATTGTGTTGTAATATTCCTGCTGGGTTCCTTATCATTTTCAATAGATGTTTTTCTGTATGTGCGATATTTGTTGACAAACTTTGAATTAAATTATATTGGTGCAAATACGTGTTTGTTTACAGAATTTTCAAAATTTTGTAGTAAAAAGAGAAATCTACCATGAAATTTGTACAGTACAAAACAATATAAAATTGAGTGCTCTTTATTAATGACATGATATTTAGATGAAAATGTGAAGTAGCTTTCAGCGTATAACTCAGGTGAGAAAGCGTTGTTACTTAGATAATTGTATGCCACTTATCAGAATCTGATGCGAAATTGTAGGCATAAACCAACTTTTTAGTTTTAAAGCGATGTATTTTATGCTGAAGATCAGTAAATTTGTTGAAATAAACGCAATTTCAACATAATCTAAAAGTTTTGGCAGATATCGCATAAAAGAGTAACTAGGTAATTTCAAAATTTTTTTGTCTTCAAATGTCTTTTGGCACGCATCAACCAAAAATTTTTTAGTGTAAAAAATTTGTCAGAAAATCAACCTTCTTTATCATCATAAATAACGCCATAGCTCATTTCAATTTTCAAGTATTTTCCAAATTGAAAACTCTGAAAGTGAATAAGAAGTTCTCTTAGATTCAAAAGTGAAAAATACATTATTTTATTCTGGAAATATCACTTTTTAAAAAAAATGTAGTGGTTTTTGAATTTTCGACACCTAAAATTGAAATAACCGTTCAAACCGGGGGAATGGGAGACCTCATATTTCCACTGAAAAACAACATATTTTTACAGCAACCAATTCCGCAATTTGAAGTCAGTCAGTCTGCATGATTTGAAATGGATATGGTCAAATGAGTTTTATTAGTCCAAAAAAATGAGTTTACCTAACAAGACTTCAATAGCTTAGGCTTAACATAGCTGGACCAAATACTGCTCAGTTTTTTATTTTATTTCATGCAAGATCTCCAGATGTAAGATGAAGTTCAAAGTTCAGAAAACATTTTTTAAGCACCAACTTAATATACACGTAAATAAACCATATTTATTTCAAACATATTAATATGCCAGATGTAGATATGTGCGTTCAAAGCTTTGCTTACTTCTAATTAATAAATAACAATAAAAATCTTTTGCTTTAATCATCTTTTATGTTAACTCTGTTTCTCATTCATAACGCAAATCACGCAACATTTGTTATTTTCACAAGCATACGTTGCGAATAGCTTAATATCTCACTAACACAACTTCAAAGAAAAAACAATACTTTAGCCAGTAGATTTATTATACCATTTCTGATTACAGTAAACTGATAAGTTAATGAGGAAACTAATTTTTATACTGACACATTAATTTTGTAATCAGTTCAAGTAGGTATTAAAAAGATAATCATTTGAGGATTTTCCTTACCTTTACTTTTTGCTATTGATGTTGTAAAGAAAAAAAAACAGATAAAAGTCCTTCTGTGAAACTAATTAAAATTTCAGTGGT
The DNA here is from genome assembly GCA_963680825.1 of Meiosimyza decipiens. NCBI lineage: Eukaryota > Metazoa > Arthropoda > Insecta > Diptera > Lauxaniidae > Meiosimyza > Meiosimyza decipiens. Next base: position 88,978,021 of record OY804259.1, on the reverse strand, counting down.
ATCTTCAATGTTATCTTTTAATTTTCACACAATTTCCAATGCGTTACACCTTCCTTACATGTGTATCCTAGCAATGAATATAAAAACAAAAGTTGAGTTTTTCTTTTTGCAACTTTAGCGTATCTTGATCACTTTTCATGATATCCTTTTCAATACACATTCACACTAATTGCCAATCGTACGTGCACACTGACATGGGTGAACTTAAACTTCGACTTCGGGTTTATTTCTACGAATATTTTGTTAATCCTTCAAGCTCACACCTTGCTAATGCCGATGCTGCAGTTATTATTATTCTTTCGTATTTGGCAATTTTCGGTTTTTGGAGAATGTATAGAGTTGCCAGGTGGGTTCAATTGGTAACATGTAACGAAATAAAACAGTAAATTATGAAAATAATTTTAATGTGAATTATGCGACTTCCGTTTAATGATGGCTGAAAATATATTAAAGTTGATAGCTTAAAATGAAATGCACTTATTAGAACTAAATATTTTCAAAGGTAATTTTTGAATACAAAAATGCGATCGTCTCTTGAAATGGAGAAGTTCAAAAATTTGAAACAAATTGAAATTGGAGAGACATTCGAACGACATTCTTCTATGTCAGGGCAAAGAAACAAGATCTATAATAGAGCTTTCATAAAATTGCCACTAATACCTAGACCTTGGAAGACTTTTTCCTTCACATGCATTTGAATGCTCTAACCCTTCAGAGCATAAAATGACAACAAAAAATTTCAAATCCTGCCAATCAGATAATGCTGCATCTGAACATAAGATTCATAGGAAATTCTCAAAAACTGAGGCATGATATTTTGATGCAACTTCTTTTGGCGTCGTATGCTTTAAAGTATTTCTTGTGCAGCTATCAATTCATTTCTTTTATAGAAAGTTCAACAGTTTTTTAAGCTTTGTCTTGAGAGGCAAAATGAGCACTGAACTAAGAAAAGACTAAGATAGCTATGAGGGCCATAACTACAGGCACCGTGCTGAAGTGCACTTCCATCATATTTTGCTGGAAACGGAAACTGAGTGCCTTCTCTTCGGTCATACGAAATATAAATAAGTCAATAGTCTACGGAAAGGTGGCACAAAAACCGAGCTAAAGCCTAAAAAAATCCATTGCTGACGTAGTTGAAAGATAGTCCTCAATGAGAGTATGAAAAATGTATAGAGAACTGGACCAAGCGCTCGCTTTTATTTCATTGCTAAAAGTTTCTAGCTACGATTTGGTCGTCTATTGATTTTGCGTCTTTGGTATTTTCAGTAAAATGTATGAGATTTATTTTTATCTGTTATTTTTATAAGAACGAAATGGACAATTGACTGAAAAAAAAACATAAATTTAAATAATTTTACCTGCTCTCTTACGTATATCTAGTAACTAAGCAGACCTCTACTTTGTTTTTCCAAAAGTTTCGAACTTATTCAAAATCTTCTCAGCCATATATGGCAAGCCTATTAACACCAACATTCCAGACACGTTTCACCATTATTGAAACTCACTTTAAGCGCTGCCGGATTAGCTGTGAACGATGCAATGTTGCCACCTGATTTAATAGCGTTGCACGCCGCTTTAACAAAGTATTTAATTTTCCAATCATAACATTTACTAAAAAGGATATCGATGATATGCGCTAGTGCTGCTGCTGTTCGCCAAAAAAAAAAACTTTATTGGGATGAGGTGAGCACAAGTTAAGGGAGCACGCATCACATTTATTGTTGTTTCTGCTGTTGTTGTCTTTGCAATGTTATCCTTGGGGCAGGTGTTATTTTGATCACGTAATCCAATGTATTTTTGATACTCTGCTGCTTGCGATAGTAAAAGCTAAATTGAATTTGCGTTTTGGTTACAACAAAAATTCGTACTGTCATAGATACAACAATACTGACAGCAACAAAGAACAAATTATCGAGTTCACGTTGTTGTTGTTGTTGTGGCCATTGATGAACCATGAATTATTTGAAATTATTTGGGAAAATTTACAATTTTAAAACAAAATCAATTTATCATTCATTATTTAAAACATGGAAAATATTTTCACTTAATTTGTGGATGGCAATATGCCAATGTAGGGAAGTGGAACAAAAACAAGTACTATGCATTAGCATATGTATGTAGATTAGGGTGGTTCTTTTATTTGGAAATTAAACTTTGATAGCACATAAAAGTTTTTTGATTGTTTATAAGGTGCCACGCCTACTGTTGTCATTTTATTCACTTTTGATTCAACGTTACCTTATAGCATATTCATTTTCATAATGATTCCTGCAACATATCTCTAGGAATAGCGTTTTGAAATTTTATGGGCAGTGCCACACTTTTCAACGAGTTTTACCAGTATTGCCATTTAAACTTTATAAATCGTTGCTTTTAAGGTACGAGTATCATATTCAGAAGTCTTATGAGCATCCAAGATCCCGCTCTATTGACTAAAATTTGGCGATTGCTAAAAAATGCAATGCCTGTTTCTTCAAATCCGCCCACTTTTCATATAGTAAATTATACAGTGATTTGCAGGTATTGCGAGATGAGATGTAATAAACTTTAATACTTGCGGTTGTGCCACACCTCTATGAACTTTAGCCAACTTGAAGACCAGCCCAATCTTAAATCTATTAGTAATGATTAGCAACTTTATAAAGAACCATTGGTCCCATCCGGCGATCTTTAATTTCAGAGTGATTTTTGTAGAGTTATATATCCTATCTGTATTATCTATTAAAACTTTTTCTTTCTTTCGGTAGCCCCAATTTTTTTAATTTGGCTCTGATATTCTCGTTTTAAGCAAAAAGTTTGATGCCTTCTACTCTTTTAAATGATAAAGCTTATGTCATCTTTAAATATTCGAACTCGAGAACTTTCTTGGAAGTGGATTTATCTATATTTACATATATAAAAAATTAAACTTCCAAGTACATTTCAGAAGCGTAAAGTTAACAGAAAACACCCTAATTGTGCTTACGTATATTTTGCACAGTTGAAACGAATGTTAGTTAGCAATAAAGACTATTTGCTTTGCTGTGTTACAGCGATTGTTTTATTTGCATAAATTATTCGAAAGTCAGCATTGGTCATTTATGTTGCAAAATCAATAGTTTGGTATTTTGGTTGTAGTTTCTTTTGAAAGTTTCATATTTAATTAATTGCCATTATTTATCAGAAAATTTTCTTATTTTAGAAATTGTGTTTTTAATTTTTTGCTTACAATGCAAATAATCAATGAAGTATTTGCCTTTTAGAGTCATTAGAATTTCAAATTGATAACCACAGCTCAAACTGAAGAATTCTTATGCTTGATTTGTTGCGATTTGAATCACTTAAGCTTCTTAGAAGATTTAATATTTTACAATTTTTGCGTTAGCCAAAAAATAGCTCAATACAGCAAATGTTGTCACAATTTTTACTATGGTGTATAAAATATTAGCTTTTAAAATCAATAATAAAATGAAATGCTCATTAAAAAATTTAAACCAAATGTCGAAAACTGGCTTATAGTAAGACTTGGGCATATTGCTTTCATGGTCATTGGCGTATATCTCTTTAATAAAATTTGTTGCATATTTTCTAGCGTGTCTCAGTTTCGATTTGAAATAAAACACAAAAATCAATTGTAAATTAGCTGAGTTTTGGCTTTATTTCATGAATTGTTTTCAGTTTGAATCTGATTTTCAGCATATTTCGAGTAGTATCATGGCCGTTCCGTATATCGCACAGTCTGGGGGTTCAAGTATTGACCACTCTTTAAAGCAAAAAATGCGCAAAACAATGTTAGAGTTTGGACGACAAAACACCGAGACCTGTCTCACTGAGCTAAAACAACCAGTAATTTTGTCAGATGTTGACGTTTTATTTCTATTGTACGATACAATACTTTGATAAAATACTACATAGCGTTCATAGATACTAAATAAAAGGCAGTGCTCTCAACAATATATTTTTTTTTAATTTATCTTCATGCTCTGCCACTCGAATTAAAATCTGTTGTGCAGAAAAAAGTTAATCAAACACAGAGCCTGAGACGCACAATAGTTTTTGTATTTCTGGAAATCATAAAAGTTTTTTAAGCCTATGCCAAAATACAGCCCATAAAAAAAATCAGTAAGAGACCTCAAGTTCGACTTTTTTTGTGTTTGGAAAAAAAGTCCATATACTCGTACATAATGGTTATTTGATACGAAACATAAAACTATCTCAGAGCATTACTAAGCTTCTGTTAAAACATCATTACAAAAATGTATCGACTTTGATATTGTTTTTTAGAAATGTGTAGCAATGTCAATCATTTTCTATTCAGGCATAAAAAGCTCTAATTTCGTTCAATGTTATTTAGAGATTAAGTAAGAGTTCTCTTAAATAGCTGTAAATAACATTTAAAAGCTTTCTTAGAATAACATCAAAGTTTATTCTTTTGAAAAGCTTCAGATGATTTGTGTATTTGATTAAATATGAGCAGCTTTCTCAACGCACTTTTACCTCTCCAAAATACAAATGGGCTATTCCATAACTTACAGACACTGATTCAATTGAAAAAATAGTTTTTTACCAAACTCAAAATTGGAACTTTTGATGACACCAACAAAAGTCGTAGTAAAGACAAATAGATGCATGCAAAAGTATAAGATCCAGGGAAAAACTTAGTGTCGTAAATTTATAGGTAATGTTATGTAGCACTGGAGTAATGTTAGAAAATTACATTTTATTACGATATTTTTGGGAAAAACTGCGATTTAAAAATACAAAATAAAAAAAAATTTTTTGACTTTAACAAGCGCTTTGAACTGAAAATACGACTGGCAAAAATGGTACTACTTAAATTTATGGCTCAATTACATAGTGAAGCTCAGAAATGATCGAAAGAATCCAATTTTTTGGAGGGCTAGCCGCAACCGGATTAAAGAGTCCTTAAATTAATTATTCACGTTCAACGAAGGAAGTTTATTATTTGTGCAGTTTGCAATTACGTTTAAAAGCAAACTATAAAAGTTATCTCTAAGTAATTTGCCCGAACGCTTCTTAACTTCATGTTTTACTTAGATACTTTGCCATTTACATTACTCAAACTTTTTTACACAACGGAGAAAGTTTCAAGCATTGTGAAATGATTTTGGTAATACTCCATCTCGTGCATGTGGAAAAATAGTATGGGTTTAACCTTTGAGGTTATGTCAAAAGAAAAATGTATGGCAATGACATCAAAACGATAGCAGAGCCTAAGAACGAGACTCATTACGTTATTCGTGCCGAAATAAAGCATAATTTCATTAAAAAATTGACTTCCGTGGAGACTACTTGGCTAATATTATTTTCCATGTTCAATGTCAGTGTTTTGACATTACATCTAAATGAAAATAAGGACAGTTTATTAAAATATATAGCGATTTGCTTAACATATGAATTGTGAGCTCAAATGAGATCACCCTACAGTAAAAAATTCAATCCGAAGAATTTTTAAGTGGATTGCAAATGTTTTGAGTTATTATTTTCGAATTTTGAATTCGGCTTGAATTTTGCAAATGAATTGATTTTTGCAAGAGAGTTGCTATTACGATTAGCTTGTGGCTAAAACCTTGTGAAGAAAACAGAGTTGCAAAATACAATACAATGCAAGTAGACACGGGACGATTGATGAGTAATGTCCGAGACTAAATTTTAAAAGTCACCGGTCGTTTACCCCTCAAATGCGGTGCTTAAGTCCCATTTAAAAAATAATTGATGCACCAAGTGAAGGAAATGCTCTAAATTGAATTTCTTAAAACATTTTTGCTCAAATTGATAGATAATGGTTGAAAATGGATTTTGAACGTAACGAGGAGCACCTTGCATCCAAGAAGGAACCATTTTTGGTCCATATAAAGAAAAAAAATTATTCCTACAATTGATGGGGAAAGGTTGAAAAAGTATTTTTAACATGACTTGGAGTGGCCATTTCTGGAAAAAATTATTTTTGCTTCAAGCGATGGATAAAAGTTGAAAATGGATAGTGATCCTGGTAAAATCTTATTTCGGTCCAATTGATAGGGAAAGATTAAAAATGGATATTTACATGACTTGGTGCGGCTCTTAACCTACAAAGGAAGCGTTTTGGACGCATTTCTAGACTATTCTCTTCGGAAATGGGCATTACAAAACTAGAGACCCGACGATTTCCGTTGAATGACAGCATTGTAACATTTGAATCAGTTCACGCAAAACTAAAAATCTAACGAATTCAGTGTATGTAAAATACTAGACGCTGGTTTTGCGCGGAATGTCGGCTACAACCATATTGTCGTCATAAAAGATATAGTTTTTAACTTTTCGCAGGTCACTACTGAGATTAAAATTTGCTAATAATTCACGCTAATCATCTAATCAATTAATTTTTAGTGAAAAGAAAATGCTGCGAAACAATTAAATTGCAACTTAATAAATCTGTTATTCTGCACGAATATCCCGCAAGCACGTGAATAAATCAAATTCATTAATTTTTAATCACTCCGCTGCCGCTTGCTGTCGGCTGTCCATCGTTTTCACGTTCGCAAACTACTGCTGATGTTTGTATTCGCATGTCCAGTTGCCTGTCGGTCTGTCACTGAGCATTTCGCTCACTTTCACATGGTAAACACATCGAAATCATGTTTCTTGTCAGTAACTACTTGTTTTATGTAGAGAACAATTGCGTTTTAAATTCACTTTTTTTTATTTAAATAGCACAGAAACGTTTTCGTTTTTTTTGTTTTTCGTTTGTTGCTTTTGGCTATGGAACGTCCTTGACCGAAAATGATGCCAGTCAATTTATCTTGAAATTATGGTATGGTATTCCATACAAAATGAAAAGTAAAAATAAAAAATAAACTGTTTAGACAATAAGTAAATAAATAAATGAAATTCACTTAGCGTGGAGTCACTGACATCGCTGTGTGCGCGCAATCTATTCAAAGCGGGGGATTAACTTGGCATTACTTGTGGTCTGCACACGAAGTGTTTATTCTTCAGCATAAGATTAATTTAGTTTTATTTTTATTAAAAAATTTTGAAATTTTGAAATTTAAAGATTTATAAACATTAGGCCGCAATTCTAAATTTAAACTGCTGTTTCGACTAGGTGGCTGGTTGGCTGCACTTAGGCAGGTGCTAAAGTTTATTAACTGCTTAAATTGTGTAAACAAAATGTTGGCACTAAAAGTGCTGCTGTTAAACTTAATATGTTGTTCATTGCTGCAACAAAATAGAGCATTATGACAGCAGCACTAAAATATTAATTTTCAACAGATGTTGCAGTTGTTGTTGCTGTTGCTTTTTCTTCTATCAATTTTTTATCCATTTTCGTTGGATATCTTTTTCTTGTTGAACTCATTTCTTGCACATTATCGAATAATTATCTTATTTTATAGCATCTGCGAATTCTAAACAGAATAAATAAAAAAAATAAAGATATTTAATAATAGCGTTCTCTAAATGAAAATAAAACATTTACGAAATAACAACAGCCATCAGCAGAATTGAACTCATCACTTCGTTACTTTTCGTTCGCACTTCGTTCAATATCGGAAGGCATCGTATGGCATTGTATTCTAAATTGAATGGTTTTTAAAAATAACATTCGAAAAATAAAAATAAAAAACAAGAAAAACAACTAAATGAGGCAAAACGTCGACGAAGTAGCCGAAAATCGTAGCGACCGCATAATGAGCCCAACCGTCGCTACGGTATTGACCACTCACTGTGTCCGAAATGAGTATTCCCACCATATTTCGCTACCAACACTTAAAATAAAATTTAAGAAAAAAATATTGACATTGTGGGATAAAAATGATAAAGAGAGGGGAAACGAAAGAGTCAGCGTATCAAGAGAATTATTTTAAAAGCGTTGTCAAGATTTTCCCTATGCTGTTCACAAGTTGTGTTGGTGGAAAATCTGCAAAAGGTAATCAGCCTAAACAAGAAAACGCAACTTTTTCGCACAAAATTCATTTCTCAACATCATCTCCTTTCAGCTCGATACGCTTCGTCACTACAAATATTTTTTACCGCAATTTGTTGAGGTGATCAAAGTAGCCCGCCACCGAGGCATTCTTTTTAGCTTAGAAGTGTCCAAATCCATGATGAAAAACCAATACGTGCATCAATGATATTATTTTATAAAAACGACCTTGTGCGCTGGTGCGTTGTCCTAAATGAAGATCAATTTTTATTCACTAAATGCGGTCGGCAGTGTTTCATAGTAACGTTGAATCGGTCCAACAACTCTGAATTACATTTGCCGGTGATCAATCATGCCGGAATCAATGCTCTTTTCAAAGTAATCAATGTGAATCAATGTGCATCCAAAAAAAACACCTTCGAACTCTTCGTCTTTGACTTTCCTGGAGACAAATTTATGTTGCGTAAATTGGTAAAAATATAATCATATATTGGTTTAAATTCACCTGGCAATCCCTCAAATTGCTTACAAGATGGTATTTGTTGTCGACTTAGAGAAGATACGGCACTCATCTGCCAAAGAGCTTCTCATACCTAAATATTCATGCAATTAATTTTCGACTCGTCCACCTTGCACTTGTCGTTTGCAACAATGGATTTTATCGACAACAACTTCTAAATTCAGCAGTCCAATATTTTTTTGTTTATATCGAAAGTGAAGATTTGCTATGAGCACCCTCGCATTGTGTACAATAAGTGAGGAGAATTCAGGATTCCTTTAGTGGGTAGCTGAGCTTGCGAAATCGTAGAAAATGAAAAGGCAGATTTACTAGCAGACCAAAGTGCTCAGTCAGATCTACAACTCATGAAAGTTTCAGTATTACTTCAGCAGTGCTATCTTTTAACAGACAGAGAGATACTCTCAGAAGCCGAAAAAAGTGGGCTTGCTCTTCCACTAGCAATATAACAAAACATTATCGGCCCCATTTCCATAAAAAGAACACAAAATATTTATTATCCATAACTCGGAGTGAATGCAGGTTAGTGACCAGGGTTGTGGCGGGCTTCTGCCTTATTGAGCATCATGCTTTCAGGTTGGGCATAGAATACAACGACTGGTGTAGAAATTGCCATGAAACCGACAAAGAGGAAACCGTGGAACATCGGTGTTGGCCTTGTCCCGATTTGGCAACTAATAAATTAAATTACTTCGGGCAGCCATTCTTTATATCCCTGAAGGAACTAAATAAAGTCCACTTGAGTGAGATCACAAGATTCGCTGTAACAACAGGTATCTTCATGTTGGATGTGCATCACAATTAAAGGAACAAAATTTACTAATAAGAATGTAGCTGTGACTATGTAACACTATGAACCCTTGTGAACTATGTTAGGCTACGTTAAAGGTGCCACCCAAACCTGAATAAAAAATTATATATTTTATGTTTTTTGGAGAATAAAAAAAATTTTGTCATTCTTTTAAGTAGTAAAACATTCCTGGAAAGCAAAAATATATTCTTTCAACATTTTTTCGCAATGCCTTTAAGAAATTTTAGTAATAATTTTTATTTTTTGTCTAAAAATTACAAATAATTTATATGAGAAAAAAACTTTATGAAAGTGCAAATGCTGAGCTTCAAACTATCCTAAAATTGCACTGAAAGAACTTTCTAAAAAATTAGTTTTATTCAATTGCATACTCGAAATACTCGTACTATAGTAAAAACAAATTCCCTTCCAATTATCATAGCACATTACACTCACAGTATAATTGCGAATAGTCTAAATAGACAACTTTGACAAACTTCATCAATCGACCGTCAAAAATATAATATTTAACGAAATATTTTCAATTTTTGAAATGACAGTCAGCCTGTAGTCAGTGACAATGATAGAAATTGTGTTTTCAACAAGAAAATGACGGTTCATTAAAATTTTAAATTTAAACAAAATCTGTTTATAATATAGAGATATGTACATAGCACATACTACTGGCATGGATATATTGAACAAAAATTGTGTTCATAAATGCAACGCTATCGAGAACTTAATGCGAATGAGACAAAATGATAAATTACATTTGAAGAAAAAAAACTATAACGAAAAGAAGACTTAGATATTTCAACACTACAGTACACTTGAAAAAATTTGTTTAAAAATATATAATTAAACTTATGATAATTGAATGAATGTAGCTTAAGTACAACAATTCTAGTTGGGGAAAAGTTTTTAAAAGAGCAAACACTTTTTACTAATAAAAGATTCAGAACTATTGATGACATAAATGATTGATGGTGATATGATACAAAATGAAAACGTTACGTAAATGAGCTTGAGCATTATGAGCATTATTGCTAAATTTACTATGGGGTGGACTTCAAATTTTTAGATGAAACGACGAGAGAGTTTCTACAAATCTAAATTTATTGCACCTACTCATAATTCCAATTTAGTTTGCAATGGTTCCAAGTCTCATAACATTTTCATAACTTATAAATTCCTTCAGTGTACCCATAGCAACATTGTTCTCAAAAAAAAGTTTTGCACACGATAAAAAGAAAAGAAAAAACTTAACATAAAATAAAAACGCCCACCTAAACTATGCCACAAGAGGAATATGTGATAAAAATGATATTCAACTCATAATCAGTTGATCGTAATGCAAAGTACGCGCTCACGGTCGAATAGGAGCGTGACATGCTCAGATTGATTTGTAGCGCTGGTGATACCATGCAGACCATTATGTCCATAAGATAGATTGCTGATAATAATTTTAATATATAATGAAAAAGTGGCTTAGAATAATTCAATACTAAATAAAATATCGCAGTTTTGAAATTTTATTTCACTAATAACTCAGATTCCATTTGAAGTTCGATCGCTAAGTTGAAACATTAACCTTACGAAAACATTTTACAATTTTTTCTTTCGTTCATAAGGAAATCGATAAGGAATATAATGAAAATGGAAAAAATTCATATTTGTGAGCCTTTTTTTTAAAAAAAAAAATTTGTATACAAAATGAAAAAAAAAACATCTCAAAATCAAATAACTGTCCCAATACCTTATACTTTTTCTGAATTTTCCGATTTCAGTAGAAATAGCAACTTCTAAAAATTCAGGAAGAAATAGATATATTCTGATCCCATTTTAAAATACTTTACGCATTTTTTTGTTTTTGGATCCAATTTCAAATTTTTATATAAAATATCAATTGGCTTATAAAGGCTAAAAAATTTTAAGTTTCTTTTTTTCAAAGGCAACTTGTTCTTAACACTTTATGCCTCAGCACATTTATCGTAGATTCAATATTTACAGAGCTAAAAAAACAAATTTCAATATTATTTCGAAATTTTTCAAAATTCATGAAAGCTGGAAGAATTATTTCTTAAAATATTTTGTATCTCTGTAAATGTGATCTTGACAAAATAATTTTTTTTGTACATTAAATATTTGGAATTAGTTTATCTCTTAGTAACTATAATCCAATTATTTTCTTTAATGGAATGAAACATATTCAAGTCATACTCACAGAAAATTCAGTTCAGTTCAGTTGTAATTGTATGTTATCTAAATTGAAATCTCAAAACTTGAAAATTTGGAAAATTTGATAACAAATGTTTTGGTTTGTTATAGTTTTTTGTGCAGATTTCAAAACATAAATCTATAGGATATACATACCGAAATTTTAGCTTTGATTCTCAAAATTGGACCTAAAATGTTTATTGTTTTTCAATAGTTCACTGAAACTTAGTAGGTTAGGTTAAGGTATTTCCGGTAGATGATATGTCATCATAACTTAAGCAACGGATGGGCCCATTGTATACCAGATTTGTTACTTAACCTAATTGAACCATTCTGAAATTTTTATAAATTTCACAATGGATTTAAGATTTTTAGATGCTAGTTAATCTAAAGAGTCGAAGAAGTAGCTGCCGAAAGCCTTAAAGCGTCATTGCGCTAACGAAGAGCATTAATGCATTCGCAGAAAAAATAAAAATAGTTTCTTCAACATCTAGATCTCTGCGGCCGCTGGAAAGGTCTCCAATGTTGGGCAGACCAAGCTTGGCGGAGTGTTTGCCAATAAAATAATGTCCAGTTATTACACCAGTCAGTACTCTCAGATGAATTTTGAAATTGCAATATAGGTTCTTTTAGCATCATAAAATGGCCAAATTGATCTTGATGTAATACACGTCGACAATTGACACCATATAGAATTAGCCTCGCGAAGACACATCAGTTTTATGTTTATTTCAACTGCGTTTATTGGTTGTTTTATGAACTTATCAATAGCTCAGATTTTAATGGGGCTTTCCTTGCTAGTTTGTCTGCATTATCAATATTTTGACCTGGGATCCAACACAGAATGACGTCACAACGATTGCTTAGATCGCGAAGAGCTGTTTTACATTTCAAAACTAATTCAGATTTAATTAAGTTTTTTGATCTGTAATTGCTATTTGTCTATCAATGTATATCACTGTTTTAACACCTGATTGTAGGGGTTTGATATTAAGCAAATGACAAGATTTCAAAATTGCAAGGACCCGATACTTAGTAGAAACTATTGACAACTTTTTAGGTGATTTTTTCTATGCATCCGGAAAAAAGTTACAAATATATAATAATATATATAAATAATATAATCCCCAATATTGAAAAAAAAGTGTTTTTTGCACGTTAAGGCGATAGTATCCCGAAAACCCAATGTAGCAAAGACATTCTGATATTTGATTCGGTTATAACACCCCAAAATCTTTTGAAAAAGTATGCCGCATCTCTGTTACTACAGTTTCGTTCAATTTTATCGGCTTATCTTATTAAAAAAAATTCATTTCACAAATTTTTAAATTTTTGTGTTTCATATTCCACAACTATTTGTAGATCTCACGATCAAAATATGAATAAATGTCAAAATCATGTCACTAAACACCAGCTTGCTCTCTCGCATTGTAGCGCCCCCACTCAGCAAAATGTTCAGAGAAAACAATCAGAGCAGAGAATGAAATTTTTATTTTTACTCATAGCGAATAGAAGAAATTTTCAAAAAAATTCAAGGGCAACAGAGATTTGAACTCAACATTTTCTTTCGGGTTTCTATTAGCGAACGATTTTCGTTTGCGAAAAACGCACGGTGTTGGAACACAACGAAAGTCGTCGCAATGCGTGCGTGTTGAAAGTGTCGAGAAAAATTTGCAAAATTTTCACTTGCTCGGCCAAAGAAAATATTTTAAGAAAAAAAAAACTTATTAGCAAATTTAAGCAAACAACATAACAATTTAAAAATTAATTTATTTGGAAAAAACAAGAATTGTAAAGTGTTTAAAAATAGCAAAAAAGCAACAAACATTGTGGTGTAAAATCAAGCAGAATATTTTATAAAAGTTTTTCAAAAGTTCAAGTTCAAAATAAATTTTATTTACAAATTAAATACATAAATTCTTTAAAAAAAAACCAAATTTTATGCAACTGTCAGAAAAAAGCACAATTTAAAAAATAAGAAATTTTTTTTTTCAATTAGACTGACAGTAGACTGTCAGGTGCGAGTGGCTGTCCTAAATATAACTGTAATTAACGCGGACCACGAGTGCGTGTGTCGCCGTCACAAGTGCTGTATGTGTCACAAATAAAGCAACAAATTTGTTGTAATTAAAATAAATTAATAAAAGAAAAACGAAAGCAAAAGTGAAATATATTTAAAACAAAATCATTTGATCAAAACGGTGAGACCAAGAATTTTTTGAATTTCAACAAAATTTCTTGCTCTGAATTTTTCTATTTTTTTGTGTTACCTCGCAAAACCTACGAAAATAAAACACAACAACAGCAGAGATATTTTTATTTATTGCTATAATTAAATAAAAATAAAAACAACAAAAAACACAAAATCGCAAAATATATAACAACAAAAATTAAATGAAATAAAAGAAGCAATAAAACTAAGCACACAAAGTTAATTTAAGTTTTAAATAAAACAAAATATAAATTTAAAACAAGATATAAAATAAGCAAAAGAGAAAACGTTAAGCAAAAATGTCGTCGCCTTCGCCAAAAAATTCAAAAAAAACGACAAAGTCCTCGCCTTTGTCGTCGACTGCAGCCGCTGCCGCAGTATCCACCGCTACCGCCGCCGCTGCCGCCACAGCCACCGGAAATAATAAACAGAAAAGCCAATACAAGCAGACTAGGGAACGCATTGTACCCGGTATGTGCCCACTGTTTATGCAAAGGGAGCAAAAGCAAGAGCTGAAGAGCGCGCACATGTGTGCGCGCAATTGTGCGAGTGAGAATGAGTGTGAGCGTGACTGCATGTGCGATCGTTAAGCCGGCTAACGAGATAACTTTTATTTGAGTGCACTTAATTTGATGTTTCCGTTTCCGTTTCAAACTTTGCATGAATGAATAGTAAATAGGATTGCATAGTGCAATGACTCCAAAACCACAATGTTGCGAAGTTCGGAAACTGTTATTGGCAGCGCTGTTTAGGAACATTATTTTAAAACATATTTTCTTTATAAAAGACATATTACAATATTGGAGATATTAGCGAATATTTTTAATTTGATTTATTGCATTTATTTTTACAAAAAACATTTTCAGTAGAATCAAACGGAAAATACTGTTTTTGTTGCTCTATACAAGTCGAATTAAACAACAGTGTGTTTGTTAGCCAAAATAATTATACTAATAAATCTGATTTACGATTGTCAAATAAGGAATATTTTTAGTTTTGGTTCTCGCAAATTACTGGAAATGTTTAAAATTGTAAAATTTACCATGAAAGCTTTTCCTTTATTATCGTCGATCGGAGCCAACATTATAAAATGCAAAAAGACACAACAAAATAAGAAAAAAGCTAGCCCAAAGCTGAGTCTATAAGCTAATGTTAGCAATCTTTATAAACTAATAGTTTAAAAAAAGTTGCTTAAAGTCCAAACATTGCAATTTAATAATGCTTATCTATTGATACGGGTAGCAGTGGTTGTCAAAAGCAAATAGGTGCACTTACTCACGCACATATATTTTTTAATGTTGCTAAATAAAATGATGAAAAATTCGAACATATTAAAATTGCTGAGGAATGTTAAAAAAAGTCGAAAAATATTGAAAAAATAACAAAAATATTTAAGAAAAAGTTAAACAATTGAAAAAATGTTGAAAAAGTTTTTACAAAATGGTGTCAAAACACTCCATTAGAGGACACCTCTGAACACACCCAATTTTTCTTCACTTTGATTAATGCAAATAAGACTATTTTGACTTAATAGGCTCAAAACAGCGTCTTAGGGTTGGCGCTCCTGGTTACGTCCGTTCCCTAATGATTGGATGCAATCAGTTTTTTTAATATTAATGAAACGAAGCTCGTGTTACCTCTTTATATGCGAAAAATTTTTAGACTTTTCCTCATCGATTATTGCCATTATGTTTACTTAAATGAGTTTGAAAAACTCTGGACATATAACGGATGCGCCATCTAAATCTGATCAATGAAAATATTGAGTAACTTTGACGATTCTCAATAGATATCGGAAAGCTGAGTACTTTTTAATAAAGCCTACCCCCCAACAAATTATATCAACCAGTCTAGGATCGATTATGTGGCTACCACTACTGTTAAGACAAAATCGAGCTTTTTTCTCCTTCACATTGGCCAGCATCTCGGGCAATATTGTTGCAATTTTGGCTCATAAGCATAGGCATAAGCTTAGCTCTTCAAAAACTTCACAAATAAAGGCCCGTTCGAGTTCAATTCAGAGATCTTGGTCGTCAGCCAACCACGGTGCAGAGCGACCACGATATTTTCCATGATATGAACAACTGATTACTTTCAATGTTAGCAGTCACTTTTTTTGGCGCATTGTTTCGGTCTTTATCGATAAATGATTAAAATTGTACAGAATGGATCTTCACAAAACGTGCTTGATGACGTCGATTGGTTGAGCATGGACAAAGTCATTGAATATTTTTACTGACCACATTCAGACGTCAATTTATACACAAAAATTTTTTTAACCTTTATCTGTCGATTAGTGGAAAAAATATACATAAAAGGGACCAAAATACCCAATTAACCGATTCGTGGGCATGATAAAAATATATTTCAATCTTTCTCCTTCAATTGGTGTTGTGAAAATGTTGACGTATATGGAGTCAAAACATTTCCTGTGTAGTTAGAGTGCCTCTGAACAAAAACTTTTTTTTTTTTTGACCTTTCCATCGATGGGTGCAATCAAAATGATGACAAATAAATTTTTTTTTTTTTCTAAATAATGTTTATGAAAAGTATCAAAGCATACTGTTGTTGTTTAAATCTATATACATATGCAATATATACAATATTAAAACTTGTAATTTTTGGTAAGTTTTCGATTTCGCTTTATAAAAAGCTTTTTCTATTGGACATCGCCACATATAACCATCAAACTCTCAAAAACGTGTTACGAAAAAATCTTCCTCGCTTTTGTGCTAATTTGAAACATATTGTAACAAGAAAAATTAAAAATAAATAAAATTTTGACTGCATTGAGTGAAAAGTTAAAGAATTTTTCCAACCAGGCAGTTTGTTAATTTATTTCCTTTTATATTTCCGAGAGTGCAACCGGAAATGCTTAAATTATCTGGAGATTAATAACTAAAGTAAAAATGAAAAGTATGAAAATGCTAAAAATTATAATATTATTTTGTGCTGCAGTGACTTATGCGCTTACAATCGAAAGGCTATACGACCGATCCCCAGCAACACTGAACCTATAGATTTTTCTTTCATGGATATACCTATAACCTTTTCAATTATAACAATATAATTTTTAATTAATGATGATAAGATTTTACAAACTTGATCTTTTAATTAATGAAAGTTAACACTTAAGCCACATGAAAAAGTTCTTACTCATTTTAAAGAAAAACTTTATTCTTACTACTGGTGTCAAATTTAAGCAACGTTAATGTTTATTTTTGCAAATTTTCTTTTTTGGAGTTAAGCCAAAAATTTTAGTTAGTTGTGTAAGAAAAAAAAAGCTGATAATGTTAAAAAATATGCAATAAAATTATGCAAACTTTGACTGTCAGTTTTCGCCTTATTGTAATAAAAAAAACAAAAAGTTTATTGACTTTTTGAAATTTGAAAAATTTTATAAAAATTGTGTTCCACAAATAACACACACTACTCGTATAGACAGAAATAATTCTGATAACCATTTTGGACGTAAATTTGAAGGCTATCATATAAGCGAAATATATTCTAAGTCCGGCTATAAAATTTTTTTAGTCTGTTAAATTTTTAAGACTTTCTGATATGAAAATGCAAGCATTAACAAAGTTCATTTAATGCCTTTTGAGCTGAATGGCCTATATCTTTTTTTATGCAAATAAACTTAAATTTATTTCATTATTTTCCAATAAAAGTTATGAAATTTTTGAATGATTTTCTAAATATTTTCAAAATTTTTCTTTTGTAGAATGAAAATCTTATAAACAACTTTCTGATAGTGTAATATATCTAACAAACTTCAATATTAGGGCAGGTCAATTTGTATGGAAGCAGTTTTTGCCCATCTGGCTCAGTTAAAATCGTAAATTTTGTATGATTTTAAGAAACTTTGTCAAAGATAGCATGTATTTATAGTGCAGTTTACCGCTCCAGAAATTTCAAAATAGACTTATATCTATAGATGCTTGCACTGTATTTAAATCTTTTGAGCAAATTGATATAAAATCCGAAAATCTTCTGGCAGCTTAGCTGTGTAAACATATTTTCCTGTCAGAGGTGCGGCACCACCCACTCATAAAGAAATACATTTTTTTAGGATTCAATCTATGTCCATACCAAATTTCACCAAAATTGGTCCATTAGCTTAGCTTTGAAAACATGTTTCTCGTTAGGGGCGTGGCACTGATCATTAATAAACTCTTTCACAGGCAGTGGCGTCACTTCACCAAATCATGAGGGGGGAAGGGGGAGGGGGGAAGGGGGCCGGGGAGGTGAGAGTCATAGTTCCAGCACTATTAGATAGGTTTATTGAATTAATTTATTGAATAATAACTAGTATCAAATCCTTGGGGAAGCCTATGCCCTTCCCAGCCCTACTGAATTGACGCCGCTGTTCACAGGATTGAATCTATTTCTGTACCAAATTTTACTAAAACCGGACGATTTGTGTAGAAGTGGAAGCATATTTCTCAGTAGGGGTAATGCTACACCCACTACAAGATTACAAAGTTTTTACTATTCTCTCTCAGGTCTCCATATCAAATTACATAAAAGTCTTTCCATTAGTTTGGCCGTTGAAAGTATTTTCCTGTTAGAGGCGTGGCACCATTTTAAAAAAAAAAATTATTTTGTGCACTGCTCCTCTTCACAAAAAACTCAATCGATCATCTTTTTTTATGGCACTTAAAAAGAGATGGGATATGCTCATTTGACACAAAATATCAAGTATATATAGTCCGAAAATGGCAAAGCGATTTCCTTTTTTTTAATTTTTAATTTCAATCATTTCATTCCATAACTGCAGAAAAATGTAATGACAATGAAATTACCAAATAGTTTTATAACTTAAATATTGTTCTTTATGTCTTCTAGTTGATGAAATTCATAGACTTGTACCGTACCATTTAAAATATTGAATTTTAAGTTAATATCTTACCAAAACAAAAACAGGTATGGAACGATACAGGGGAGCAATTTTGATTTATGTTGTGACGTGATTTTCAAAGAAATTTAAAAACATTTTAGCTGTATTTTATATCACATGATGTTTTTTAGGAGAATATGGCACTCTTCTCAGAACGATTTTTGGTTTTCTAAATTGGCACCAAAAATACCTCTTAGCGTAGAACTAACTGCATTATTTATTTTGACAACAATTTGAACATCAAGTGTGTGGCCTTATTTACAAAGGATATAGCTGGCGGCGTTCAAATGCGCTACTTTTTGCTATGGAGATAACTCGGCCCGCTTTTAGACACATAAAAGTTAATTTGCACTCGCTGAGCAGTGTGTAGGTATAGTTAGGCCTTAAACAAAAATAAATCCATTAAGATTTGAAAGCAACTACATACCAATAAGTACCTATGCAATTTGCTTGGTTTTCATTCATTTCTGTTACACTGTGCGACAATATTAAATAAACATATATTTATCTATATTTATGTATAGTATATATTTGTATAAATAAACATTGTGGCCAATCAATAAATCAATGAGTAAACATATGGATGGATGGATGTATGAATGAACGAATAAATGAAAAATTATTAGATATAACACTTGGTAGCATGATATCAATTAATTTTTATAAATATTTGATATTCTCAAAATTTACATATCAATGTTTTTTAACATAATTTTGTATTCTTGAACATTTCTACATTTTCTTCTCAGTGCTGCGCATGTGGTCGAATGAATCAAATATTTTTTTTTTATGTGACCCCCATAAAAAACTAAGAAAATTCATATCATTAAAATAATCTTTTGAGTCGCCGTCAGATGTTTTCATGTTTACTATATTATATTTAATGATATAATAAAAATATTTTTTTTTTCATATCATTTATTACGATTTTTCTCAAGTTTTTTGCAGCTAAAATTTTAAGCGTCAATGTAAAGAAAAATTAAATACATTTTTATAAAAAACTATTAATATCAATATCATGCAAAAACTTTTATACCACATATATTAACTATTGTCCTCCAATGTCTTTCTCCAGTACTTAACATAATATATATGCAATTTCAGATGTCCCCCTACCTCCCACACATAAACTCACAATGGCTGAAGTTTTCGATGCAAAAACTGGCAAACCAAATTATGATGCCTTACGGCAGCATTTTTTGCTCGAAGGACGCATCGAAGAAGAGCCCGCACTGCGTATAATCAGTGAAGGTGCTGCCATCTTGCGTAGCGAAAAAAATATGATCGACGTGGATGCACCGGTGACGGTATGCGGTGATATACATGGACAATTTTTCGATTTAGTAAAATTATTCGAAGTAGGTGGACCACCAGCAACAACGCGATACCTTTTCTTAGGCGATTACGTAGATAGAGGGTACTTTAGCATAGAGGTGAGTGTGGCAGCATCAGTTAGAGTTAAATTTTTAATATGACACTTTTCTTGCTTACAGTGTGTGCTGTATTTGTGGTCTCTTAAAATTTGGTATCCTTCAACATTGCTCCTGTTACGTGGCAATCATGAATGTCGCCATCTGACAGAATATTTTACATTTAAACTTGAATGTACGTTATATGACATACAGTGTTTCAGTGGCGGACTTACACATTTTTGAAGTATAGGCTCTCTTAAAATTTCTGTCGCTGTATATTGATAATATTGCTATAAACCTTGGAAGCACAAACCATATTAATGTACCGAATTTATCGAATTTTTCATGCACAGCTAATCTTCTGAAACTTTAAACTTGCCACCCTTTCACTATAGGCCCGCGCCTCTGCAGTTGTACACTGTAAATCCGCCACTGATTTGTTTATATATCCTTTTATGCGTTTGACATACACATTCCTTTTACAATTTCTTTTATTTGCTTTTTAGGTAAAATAAAATATTCCGAACGTATTTACGACGCCTGCATGGAAGCTTTCGATTGTCTACCATTGGCTGCGCTACTTAATGAACAATTCCTTTGTATACATGGTGGATTATCACCGGAGATTTTCACTTTGGATGATATAAAAAAGGTTAAATTGCAAATTTGAATCAGAAATCGTTTAGTTCAAAAACTGTTTTCGTTTTTTATCAGCTGGATAGGTTTAGAGAACCACCTGCCTATGGACCTATGTGCGATCTGTTATGGTCTGATCCCTTGGAAGACTTCGGTACGGAAAAGAATGCAGACTTTTTTACACACAATTCTGTCCGTGGTTGTTCATATTTCTTTAGGTAAGTGTCAAATATGCTCAAATTTATAATGCCTGAATCGGGTGAAGACATAACGTCCACAAAATATTTAATATAAATTATTGTTGCAGAACGTTTTGAGCGTTGCTTCATTTTCGATTTAAATTTTTGGCATTATGTAACCAAAGATTTTTCGCAACGTCAATGCAATTACGCTCAATTATGGCCATTTTGCCTTGTTGAAAAAAATTTGAAACAAACAAATAAAGAGGCACTATGTTGTGCAATAACTTCATGTACATTTTTAAATCATCTAGGCCATTGCAGCCTTATTGGGCTATAGACAATAACACAGAAATAAAAATCAAGAGTAAAAATATGAATTTCTTAATATCAGATAACGCCCAACAAAAAATTCAATGTGGACCCAAAATTTGAAAGAAGATCAATGGAAGTCTACAACCGCAAAAGTTTACGCAGTCAGTGGCGTTTATGACATTTGCACCGCTTGCGGCCATTATCGCGTTTGTGCCTCCTTGTTCACTGTACATAATTTGCCAAGCTTTGTCCAAAAAATTAAGTTACAAACTTATGCCGCCATCTTTTTCACTAAAGTCATTTTCAAAAATCATATATGAAATCAGCTTATGTCAATGTGGATTCTTAGGAATTAAAATCAGAAATGTTCTCTTCGAAATCGAAGAATCGACTTTGACCCTGAGCCGTAAGCGTTTATAGTTTAAATAATCATTAAATCATTGATTTTTTTCGCTAAGTGTACGATACATTTTTTAATTAATATAGGGGCATAGTGTTTGCGGTGTTATCGCAAATGAAACGTTAGAGAAATCTTTCTTTTACACATATTTTAAACTTAATCTTTCACATTTAATCATTCTGAAGGGTTTCTAAAAGGTTGCTGTTTCAAAATGGAAATAAAAGATTTCTAAGATTTTATGTGAAGAAATTCTAAAAGGCTTACAAAACGATACCGACCAGACAATGTAAGGTTTTCTTTAGCATTTTTAGGTGTCCATTAAACGAATTTAACAATAATAATCTATCGATATAATTATTTTCCGCTCTTTCTCTTCATCATACAATCATTCTTTTCAAAATTCTTTAATAAATACTTTTGAAAACTTTAAAAGTGCAACCAAAATTTAACCTTTAACTTATGAAATAAGCGATTTGATTTCGATGTTTAATTTTATGAATTGTTAACAAATGAAAATTTGATGATTGACAAAGGATTGTGGATGTTAATAGAGAGCTATTTTTTATCTTATACTATACATCATATAGCCCAAATCTTTTCAAAATGGCAAAACAAAATAGTTTTCTTGTGGCAACGCTGGTAGGGGGCTAACTATTCATATGTTCCATACATTGAATTCATTTGAAACATAAATATTTATGAATTGAAAATACATTTTTTCACAAATTCTTAAATTGTATGGAATTTTTTATACTTCTGTCGAATTAGAAGCATTTTCATAATATGATTTGTAACAATTTTTTTTCGATTCTCTAAGCTTTTAAACTATGATTTTCATAATAGAAAACATATCTACTTAAATGATTTACAATTAATTCTGTTTATTTTTTTTTTTTTATTTCATAGTTATAATGCCTGCTGTGAATTTCTTTCAAAAAATAATCTACTCTCTGTTGTGCGTGCACATGAGGCTCAGGATGCAGGGTACGTTTGTCAATTTTTTCTTCCCAAAAATGTTATTGATTCTTCACTTTTTTTTTCTTTCAAAATAGATATCGCATGTATCGAAAAAATCAAGTTACCGGCTTTCCAGCGCTGATTACGATATTTTCAGCACCAAATTACCTGGATGTTTACAATAACAAGGTAGCACATTTTTATTATCAGAATTGACGTATGCAACGTAATGCAGCATATGATTATTAATATATATTTGAATCAATGTTTTCCTCAAAGGCAGCTGTTCTAAAATACGAAAACAATGTGATGAATATTCGCCAATTTAATTGTTCTCCACACCCATACTGGTTGCCAAATTTTATGGATGTCTTCACGTGGTCGCTACCGTTTGTGGGCGAAAAGGTAAGATGTGGTTAGGTAAACAAATACAAGGTGGTGCAAAAGCAATCACATGATTTCCGTAGGCATTAGCTTTATTTGCAAATGCTTAAGAAGAATTACTCTTGTTTGTTGATTGAGTCTGTTTAGACACTTAAATTTTTTCCATTGTATCACGAGGATTATATACATTACGGTTAAGTGTCCGCAGTCAATGTTAATGCAAATTTTAATTCGTTTCAAAACAATTTTCATAACTATATTAAGTCTATTTGCCATTCTATTCCATACTATCTCCTTTACTATGAAACTTGGCTATTGAGATGCTTCTAAAGAGGCATATCTGCACAGTTATCTCCTATGCGAATGATGCGACATAAATTGTATATGACAAACTCTTCAGTATTCTGTGTGAAATTCATGAGGACGTCTAAAACAGGTGATTCTGGCTGGCTTAGGTTTAAGTCTAGGCGTTACTTACAGGCATATATATTGGTCTGATTTTTAACAGGAAACTAAGTTGGAGACTAAGTGTTGAATAGAAGGTTTGGAAAGTCACTAAAGTCATATGCTTTTATAAAAAAGCTGTTGGTAGCAGATGGAAGCTTTTACCTCTTATTACACAGCGTTCGTAAACAGCAATCATTCGATCAATTCTGTTACATGATACACGATCACCTACCACAAGCAAATGCTTCAAGTAAAAAGGGCCGTTATGCATCAGTTGTGCTCATAGGACTACACCTACTGGCGCTTTAGTTATCCTCTTTCACGCGTTCCCCTTGTCCCAGTATCTATGTATGTAGTTGGCATCTTGTTCTGCTATTAGACTAAGGTAAATATTTAGATTTAAGGGCTTTGAGGTGTTTTTGGGGGAAACGAAAGAGGAAGACCTTTCTATTGGTAACACCCTTAATACACACAAAAAGAGTCTATTGTGTGTACCTTTGCATAATTTGTGCATTGCATCGGAAAAACTTATTTATGTTTTCAATGACAATGAGCACACTTCTACCATTTAGCTCCGAGTCCTTCAAAGACTTAATCCACCGCTGCCTTCATATTATGAGCTAAACTAACACTGTTCTTAAGCGATACTGTTTAAGATATCTCATTCACGAAGGATTACATGACTTGAACTACAACTGAAACTTACACTAGAACTGTAGGAAAAACTCCCGAGTAGCATTCTGTCTTCATTTTTACATGTATAGCTTCAGGCTAAATAGCCATATGGGTTATGTTATTTAATCTTATGATAATCAGCAGGAGGGCTACACAATTTAAAAAGACAACAATATTGAACAAATATATGCCGATTGCTACAAACTAAGTAATTCATATCTCTTCACTCTAAACTGTAGGTAACTGAAATGCTTGTCAATATACTGAGTATATGTTCCGATGATGAATTGTTAACAGGACCAGATGACGATCTGGAAGAAGGTATGAATTGTTGCACATTTCAAAATTGTGGTACACACTAATGGTATTGAAAGAACATTTTTTAAGGGAAACTCTAAATATCAAGCTTTTGATGTTTGATGTCGTACGTTATATACTATGTAGTGTGTTATTATTGATTTTTTACACACACACTTATATATATTTTTTAGTAGCTTATTATCTTTTCTCCCATATTTCTATACAACTGTTTCTTTTTTTTTTTGAAAATCTTTAAATTGCATGTACATAAATATAAATCTTGAAAAATCGTTTAGAACTACGCAGAAATATAGTTCTCGTACCAATGACCACCAAAGATGTAACCAAACCAGGTGAGAGCTATACGCTGCGTCAAAAATGTAACGCCAAAACAATTGCTTAAACTTTCTATACATAGTGCTTAAATAAATTTGAGCCTATTGTAAATAATACGCTGTTTATATGTAAAAAATGCATATATGTATATGCATGTATGTACATGCAGTATTTGTCTGTCTGCTACAAATATTGTTTAACGCTTGGCATATTCAAGTTATAAGAAGCTTTTTGTTTTTACTTAGCTTTAGCTCATTTAGACAATTGGTTCTTGTAGTTGCTTAAGCTATTCAAGAAAATAATAAACGCATCTGTGTAGTAGTGCTTTCATAAATACTGAACTAATAAACTGCTTTTTAGAAAAAATCATTAATGTGTTCCAAAAAATAGATAAAAAGCTTTTTTGTACCAAAGAGCAAATAATCTTTATACTTGGCGTCGTAAAAAGCTAACAACTTTTATTAATAGATATCAATGCATAATCGATAGTTAATTTCAACGTTACAAATTCTACTTTTCAACTGCATTTTCAGTTGTAATGAATTGGAATGAGTGCCGATCAAATAAAGAGGTCAACGCTGAAAGAAGCGTCTCTTAATTAGCTTAACAAATATTTTTATGGGTAAGGCATAAAATATTAGAGAATTTGTCGAGCCAAAGAGAGATTATGTTAAGAGCTAAAGTGAGTTTTAGCTGATAATTTTAGCTTATTACTTTGCAGCTAGTTTTCGTATAAAGATAAATACCCTGCCTCGTTTCGACTCACCAAAAAGCTTGAAACGAAGCGCCTGCAAGAAAAATGTTACAGCAAATGAGTAACAAGAATAAAGACACAACAGAAAAAATAATTTTTGTTATGCTTTGTGTCTCTTTTTGTTATGGTTTGCAGCACATATATGCAACAAGGACAATATATCTAATTTAGAAACTCTAGCTGAATCAGCTCAAAGGACACTGATGATTCCATTAAGCAATGGATGAAACTTGTGTGACTAGCTATCATTAGCACACGCTGTACTAAATAAGAAGCTTGATAAAATATTTAAAAACTATCTACTATTCCGATACAACATATAGAACAATGTTCTTTGATTGTCAAGTACTTTGTTCCATGCCAATCAATTAACATTATTTATTTCGAAAAAAATAAATACTTTTTTAAAAAAAAAACTCAAGAATTGAATTGGTCTGCTTTTGTTTAGTGCTTTAACTTAAAGATTTCCAGTTTAGCAGTTATTCTATGATAATAGTTTTGACCTGAAGTGCGCTTACGTAGAAATAGTTGTTAATGCTTTTATCGTAATACACAGAGCAATTACATAAAAGATTATTGGATTAAAGCTAATAAAACACTAATATAGCGAATAAAAAGTTAGTTTTCTGCAAAATTACTAATCGGTTTTACTTTGAAAATGTAGCTTCAACAATGTCAGCACTACGCAAAGAAATTATCCGCAATAAGATACGAGCTATTGGCAAGATGTCACGTGTTTTCTCCGTACTGAGGTAAAATACACCATGTGTTGCAGTATAGTTTTTTACATTACATTTCAATTCACCTTTTACTACATTTTTTATAGGGAAGAATCTGAATGTGTGCTCCAGCTCAAAGGTCTCACACCGACTGGTGCGCTGCCAGTTGGCGCGTTGTCAGGTGGTCGTGAATCTCTGACGAGTGGTGAGTTTCAAAGGTTTTTCTGTCAAATACACATAAACGAGTAACATAGCCCGAAAGCTAGTGGTTGTTTTTTTAAATAAATTATTCTACTTGAGACCATATACACATTCCATTTGTAACACATAGAAGGGAGTGTAGCAGGTAATCAAAATCCTACTGTCACTCTGACAGTCTGTATTCTGTTCGATATCACGATTTCGGGAAATAACAAGAAATATTGATGAAATCACGCTTACAACGCGGACTTATAGAATATTACGCTCATAGAGATTTTTAAATTTTGAATTTTGTACCAAAATTGACCAAATTTTGAATTTAAGGTATGACACCTCTATTGCAGCCAAATATTACAAAACGTTTTGCTAAAGGCGTTATTTAAATTTCTTGCACATACCAGAAAAAGTTTGAACTGGCAACTGACCAAACGGATTACATTTTTGAAAGCAGGGCGTGGCACATCGCATACGACAAAATCGTAGGGAAAGAGTAATTTTAGAAAATGCTTTAAGCGAAAACAAACAAATTTTTCGCTTTGGGCATATAGTGGTCGAACTTCATCAAGAGGGCGTTGCTCCTGCCATGCAAGCACAAACTTCAAAATGCGCTTGATATTTCAGATACTGCAACCAACTTTTACACTTGTATTAGAAATGGTTTGCACTAGCAATAGACAAAAAATGGAGGGAATGTTTTCAAAAAGGCGTATCACCTCCAACAAAAGAAAATCCTTTAAGTGCTAGATATTTTATCTTACAAATTAATATTAGAAACTACGTCAGGTAGCAGTGAAACAAAACTTTAGTTTAGTAACCAAACATTTCCAGCGAGTTTTGACACATAATTTGTACGCATAAAAATTTTTTTATTACTGGGCTATGTAGCTATTTAAAAAAAAAAAACATAAAATCTCGCATGTAATTAACTTGAAGATGTTTGCAAATATTGCATGGGAGATTTTAAGTTTTACCACAAAGTTTATTAACAAAATGATTATTAATCTTTTTCTTCAAAAAAAAACAGCACTACAAGTTCTTGGTGCCACACCCTCAATAAAATCATTTGAAGAAGCCAAAGGCTTAGATGCTGTCAACGAACGCATGCCGCCAAGGCGACCGCTAATGAGTAACAACAACAATACAAGTACTCAAAACAACAACCATAGCACCGAAGAGCAAAGTAATGGCAAAAGCACCACCACCAGCAGCACAACGAAGAAAATCGTTAAGACCACGAGTGTCACCAGCACAACGGTGCGTTCCAGAGCAAACAAATACACGTAACTCAGAATACCACCGTATAGGCAACGAAATAGCAAAGGCAACGAAATGTGTCACGTGCAACGTAATGCGATTTTCTTAAGTTAAAATTTCATTTAAAAATATCGTACATAAAAACTCGTATCTTACGTTTATATGATTGTTTTTTAGTTTTAGCCATATCATAGTTATTGCAACAAATTTCTAGTCAGAATTGTTTTTGTTTCTAATTTTTATAAAAAAAAAATATTTGTTTTATTTTTGTTATGCAATAAATCGTTTACTATTTTCTTAGATATCTGCACACGTTTCATTATTTATTTATCTGGTCTATCAAATTTTGTTTATTGTGTTGGGATATTTTAGGCAATTTTTTTAAATTTTAAAGATAAATGAAACTTCTTAAACAAAAAATGTTTTACATGTCAAAAAGTATTTTTAAAGTCAACAAATCACGTGATGTCGACAGCAGAGTAAACTTAGAATTTCAACCGTTTGATAGTTTTATCACTAGTCAACAAGCGAGTTTTGTATTTGATTAAAACGCTTTAATGTAATCAGTTAAATTCCATAGAAACTGTACTTTTATTATTCAATTTTCGAATTTGTTTGCAGATAAGCCATGATGCAATTAGTTGATGACTCTTGGTCCATGCAAGACGAACAAGTTATTACTTTTGCGTTATGTAGAGCGTTAAATTCTGTTGACACGATCGATTGTAAACTGAATTTTGTCTCTTAGCAATTACTGCTATAAAGCTGTAATATTTCTGCAGATTTATTTTCCATTTAGCAATTTCTTCATTGAATTTATTATTTTGAATAATCGGCCTTAACACCAATGGTCCGGGAGCCAGCGTTGCATTTTTCAAGGTCATTTCCCCCCCGCTGAATTTTTTCGCAATTGATAATGAAAATAAACATCAGTCAGCAGAATCGTGGTTGGTCTGGTTTTGAGAGGCCGACGAAAAAAGTTTTGCTCAATAGCTTAGAAAGTAACCCACAAGTAAAAAGTTATGTTTAGACCAATGTTGTAGAGCAGATGAATACACATCGATTTCAATCACAAGACTTGACCAGTTTTCATAGTTTTAAAGTTAGTGAAAGCCTTAACCCAGTAAGCCATACGAGTCCGATTCGAATTCGAGATGAACTCGATTCTTTGTATATTTTATTCGAAACGGATTTTCATTTCGGATCCGAATCACATCTGTTTTCGTATGAAGTTCCCCTCTAAAACGTGAATCGCTTTTTCAATTTTCTCGGATTCGGCTCAAACTCGGAACAGACTTCATTTACAAATTCGTTTCAGACACTTTTTGTTAAATAATACCTTATATCTTGTGTTCGGCTGTCCTATAGTCACACGTAAAACCTTTACCAAAATAGACGTGACGAGATAGCTACTAAGCTTTTGAATTCGTTATATCTGTTTTGACATTTAAGCCAAAATTTTCCGCTAGCCAACGAATCGACTCGTTACGTCTCGTCACGTCTATTTTGGTTTAGGCTTAACTTGTTCACTCATTAGAATTACTTAAAAATTCTGACAAGTAGTTCCATTCGGTTTGAAAGCGAGCTTCAGCAGAGCACGTGTCTCATGATATAAGAAAGATTTTTGAATTAAAAATTGTAGATCGTATCGCAATCGTGTCCTTTATGCATTGAAAACAACATAAAAGATTTGGTGATAACTTGAAAACTGTGATTTATGTAACATTTTGACGGATTCATAACTGGTTCGCAACGGGACTTTCGGAGCATAAGAAAGCAAAATCCACGCTGACTGACTAGTAACTGGGGTGAAACGGATCCGATTCCGTTTTCGTGCACATTGAGAAGTGTTCATTTCTGTAGATTTTTTCAACAGCCTTGTCCGATAAATTCACGGGATTGAAGAAGCATTAGTAAACTCTAAATTGTCATATATATAGTACCTAATTTAGCTCTGAATAGAGGCATGAGCTAAGAAAATACCATGAGTACAAAACCAGAAAAGTATTGTCAAAATGGATGGATGCGATCTTACCAAAAAAAAATTATCTCCAACTGGAATATAACCATATATATATTGGAAATGTTTCAGTGGGTTTCTCTGTGAATGTACCAAAAATCAATTCATTGTATATTTTTAAATGTCATTTGAATAGCTTAGGCTTAGGTATGGTCTCTAGGATTAATTAGTGCATCAATAGTCATATCTATTTATCAGAATTTTTACAATAATCGAAACGACCCAAATGCATATGTTGACAAAAAAAAATTATCTTTTGCTCATATGCCAATTAAAGTTAAGATTAATAGTAAAGACTTATAGTAAAACGGGATTTCTTTTGTCTCATCAGCTGACCTTTACCTACTACTCCACAAATCCACAATAAAAGGTGACACAATTTAGCTGCTTACGTCTTACACTTAACAATGAAGAATAGCAGCACTTGATCAGCACGAGTATTTTATTATCTTCCGCCCCATATACTCGTTGCAGTAAAAGTTTCCATCATGTAATTTTCGTGACGATTTTGCGCTGCGCAGCCAAGTGTCTATTTATCATTTATAACAAAGTTGTTCAAATAGTTTTGCTAATATCAACACAATAAAAAGTACAATTATTTTATTTAAAATTCATTCAATTGTGGAAGCAACATTCGTTATTGTTGTAACTCACATACGGTAGGTTTTACAATAAAATACATTCTATTCCGTCAACAATTGAATTGTATTCACATGTGTTTATAAATCACTAGGCACTTTGAAAATTATCACATCATTAAGATATCAAATATGTCCATAAAGTAGAGTGCTAACGAGTGCTTAAAGCAAACTTAAATCAAAGCAATTATCATTTATACTTAAATTAACAATTGACAAGATAAGAAAATGATCACCATAGAAGTTGCACAGGTAATCAACATGTTGACATGCTTGAACAAGTGACTTTTATTTACTCGTATCTAGATTTGATGATTATTCACGTAATACTGAAATTCACGAACCTTTTGAAATAGATCACGTTATAAAAAATTAACACAATGTTACATAATATTTTTTAAAAAACTTGTATAAATAAAATGTATTGCTTACATATATTTTGTTAATTTCTTTTAAAAGTGACACCAGATGACTTATAAAATGCTCATTATTTCTCCAAGGCAAAGAAATATTTTGGAACTTTTTTAATTATTTTTTTTTTTTTTGGTAAAACACACACAATTTCAACAGTGTGTACTTAACTTAAAATTGTTTATTTTTTTAAACAGCAAACTAAAATTGAAGAGTTTTTAAAACAGATAAGAAATTTGATGTTTGTGCTATTTTACTCACTTGAGGCGCTCACTTTTTAAGACTATCACACCTAGGTATACTGAGCAAAGCATGGACACAAAAGACTTGAGTTTATGATAAATTATATTTAGCAACAATATTTTAACTTAGGCTGGAATGAAATGGACAGAATGTTAAAGTTCCTTGAGTCCTATATGTGCAAATGTTGGCACAGTTTGTCTAACTATAAAATTTTAATCATCTACGTTTGCATTGCAGAGACTTTTGACTTTAAAATGAACAATAGTCATGATATTTGATAAATTTTAAGTCTATGTACTGCTTGTATCAGCCGTCTCTAGTACCACATCTGCTTCCTACTACCACACCTGAGCTGAGGCATGGAATCAAACTATTGAAATAAATAGTACTGTCAGCAAAATGTTGTTGGTTTTGGTGAGATCTATAGTCGGCACATAGTATTCAAGGACCTTCAAAGTGACTTTTAATCTCTATTTGTTTTGATTTCAATTTAAAGCCTAAAGGTTAACTCGAAGTTTCTTTAGTTTTATGTACCAAGCATGGATCCCACCAAGGCCTATAACATTGCTGAAGAATGTAACCGACTATCTAACCATTCTGGAGTTTTGTGTATGTGTGGGTCCAAACTATACCAAATATGTATTAGAAGTCAAAAGCTCATTTAAATTGGTTGTAATAGCTTGGCAAGGATCCTATCCTACATATTATTTGAAAAGTATGCAAATTGATTATTCATATGTGGATACCTACTACTGTCACTTTTGTCCGATTTTATGTTGAACAGTTACAAAATTGCTCGATTTTCTGAAAGCACCTACGAAAACCTTTAAAACAAACCTTTAAACTTAACAATCGGTTAATATATGAATCTCTGATGTTTGGAAAATCAGCACCTCTTGTGCTTCATCTTCTCGAAATAAAAAAAAAATTCAATAATGTGGTTTTTTGATCCAGGAAAACTAACTTGGAATTGAAATGGGCAAAATTTAATATTTAAATGATTCCACTTGAAACAAAGCTTTAAAACTTTGTATTCGCACCTTTGTATTACTTCATTTAATAAAGCAAATATGTGGTGGATATGTTAATTTTGCGTTGGGGATTTAATTTTTTTTCTTTTTCTTGTAAGGCCATACATAGCCCTTAGTAATTCTTATTCTCTTATTAGACTGAACATGACGGAATGAAAGGGGTCCCCAAAATGATTTGGCGATATAAACAATGATTACCTTTATTTCGCTCA
Source organism: Meiosimyza decipiens (assembly GCA_963680825.1). Taxonomy (NCBI): domain Eukaryota; kingdom Metazoa; phylum Arthropoda; class Insecta; order Diptera; family Lauxaniidae; genus Meiosimyza; species Meiosimyza decipiens. The sequence goes on along the minus strand of OY804259.1, from coordinate 88,945,952 downwards.
ACAGAATGAACATGGCTAAATAAAAAGAGATCTAAGGCACATTTTTCACTTAAAAATTTAAACTTTTTTTACTATAACGCACTCTAGCTTCTGCTTAAATCCAGCGCAGTCAAAGCAAAAACTTCTGCAACCCAAAGCATCAGAAAAAATATTGTGATATGAGTGAATTGTTGAAACAAAAGATGATGTCAAAGGAAAGAATTTTTGAGTCCTTAAAATTTTTTTTCTCTCTTATATAGCACATAGCTACAGCCAATGACAAAACACATTTCTTCTTTCGTTCTTTTCTATCCCACTCTAGAGTATATGTAACTAATTAATTTTTTGAGATTTCATGATTTTCAATTCATAGCCTAAAATCTTTTTTACGAAAAATTATTGATGTTCCACAACAGACGCAAATTATAACAGACCACATAAGTACCAAAACGAAAACTTTGAATGCGGCTTAAAATATCACCATAAATATATTTCTATCACCTAAATATGACCAATACTTTGAAAATCTGAGTAACAATTCAATTAAAAAAAAATTTTTGATTTGAAAATAAAGTTATATTTTTATTGAATTCAAGTGGCATATAAAACTAACATTCATTATCTCGTGCGATATTGCGCTGATTTAGGAAGAACTGTGAACACGTTTTTCACGCTTCAAACAACACAACAATCGGTAGAGATAGTGCACAGCACGTGCTTAGCACGCTTTCTGCAAAAAATGCCAGTAAAACTATAAAAAGCTCTTCAGGGTCTATTTAATTTTTATTGGGTTTTTTTTTTCTTTTATGAGGGTATTTTTTCTTTTTAATTGCTAATGAGATTTATTCATAAATCAAACTGAATGTTTTTAATATATTTGTTTATAAAAACAGTTCTCGTTGCATATTCAAAGATAATTCAAGGTATGAACATAGTTCGCTTATTTACATATTGCTATAAATAAAACATAATGCATATAATTGACTTTAGAACTGATGCAGTTGAAGCTTAGTAAATCTTACTATTAATTGTTGTTGCATCTGCATGTTACTTACCCCACACACAATCATTAGCTCACCATACAATACGAATATTTCACCACCACCACCCCAACAAGTTCAAAGCGTAGCCCACCAACAACCATTTTATTGTGATTTACGAGACGATCGTAAAAATAACGATCGTGAGCTGTGTTAGATATTCATTAATATAACGGCGCAGGGAATATCGTCCAGTGCATAGTCGTTTCGTGGCATTCAAGTTGAATTAAGCGTTACTTTCTGAAGTATTTAAAAATAATTCAACCATTTTCGGAATATAAAGTGAAAATTATTTCTTATTTTTAAAATTGAACTTTTTTTCTTTACTCAAATGCATTCTTCCTGAATAATTATAATTAACCGTAATTTATTTGTAAACTGTGATATTATCCTGATTTTTGTGTTACATACGCGTATTCGTTAAAATGTTTTATTTTAAATTTTCGTTAATTTTTGCTCTACTATTGGGTTCATCAAAAGCGCTGGCCGCTATGTTAACTCCACCACCATTAATTCAAACTTTAAATACCACCGAATTCGGACCAGAATATATTTCTATCAATGCTGAGAAAACGAATGTTGAAAGCGGTGTTACAAAATCAATCGAAGGTAAGAATGACATTAAAAATTACGCAGTCCTATAAGTAAGCGGCTTTCGGTCACATCCACAGATCGTGCCAAATATGTAGTTTTGCAAGATTTTTGTGTGGTAAACACAATTTTTGTTGTTTCTCTACAGGTCAGAATTTTAAGATGTCTTTATACTCTAAAGTTTACAGTATACTTGATGTCAAATTAGCGATTTTTTCAAGGACAAAGTTGAAAAATTATGATATTTGTAATTATTTACCGAACTCTAAATACTTAGAATAGAATATATAATTTTGCAGAACAGAGTGGTGACAAAATATCATTCCTTATACTGCACTAAATGTGAGACACTTTTGGTTTTTCAACTAGAACTTTTGAACTATAAGGAACTACTTAGCTACCCAGTAACCTAGGTGAGGGCAATAATAAGTTGCTTAAGCCATAGCATATACTATTAAACATCGTAGTGCAACGATTTAGTGAACTTTTAATAGGTGAAGATTTTTTAGTGTTTTCAGCTAAAAAAATCCTAAGAACAACTCTTATACGAGCTTATACCCCAGATTGTCTGGGATCCGAGACAAAGGACCTAAAGAAATTCAAAGGATTGAAATCTGTTTATAGCTTTGTCCGAGAAATAAACTGGGGAATATTTATGAGGATAGTTTTTGTCCCTAAGTTTTTGAATTTATCTCGTATTTTTATGTCAATTGTTAAGAATTTTTCATGGATCGAACAAAAAAAACATAGAAAAATTAACCTTAAAAAAAGCTATAGTTGTCAAACAACTTAAACCTATATAAAATATAGTTTTCGAGATATTTAGCACATAAGTTAGATTTGATGAAAAAAAATTATTTATGTAATCTATAAATGCAAAATTTGAGATGAAGATTTATTGGTCACCCCTAAAAAAAATACCTTAAATAAATATATGATCAGCGCATCTGAACACCAAAAGACCGTAAAAGAACCAGTAGTAGCTTTCGACGTTAAGACTGAAATATATTTAGAAAATTTATTTACCTATAATATTATCATTATTCAAGTTTAATAGAAAATTTTAGAGATTTTAACCATTTTACAACGTTATTCGATTTATTAAAAGTTTTATGTTTTTTTAAAATTTTTTGATTTTTCGATATATTTCATTTTTTATCAATATTTTTCGGTTTACTTAACTCTTTTACCATTATGTGACCATTTTAGTTTTTCAGTGTTCGAATCGAATCCAATTTCTCGACATATAACGACGTTTTTGTTACCTTTTTTGATAGTTTTCGATATCATTCGAATATTTTCAACTCTTATTGACTTTTTCAGAGCTCTTCGATACTTTACAAACTCTGAGCAATTGCGAATTTCTAAAAATTTGTGGTGATCCGTTACAATCCAAACTAGGCCCTTGTATTCTGTCTAGGCAAAAACAACCACGACTTAATTTAAACCTAACGAGAGTCATTTTCTAGTCGGGCTATTTTCCACCGCTCATGCTCAGTGCTTATATTAATTTTATCACTGCTCATTTTAAGTTTATCACTGATTATTTTAATTTTATCACTGTTCCTTGTAGTGGTTGCCTTTTAAAGAGAACTGAAGATCCAAAAAAGTTTTCCACCATCTCATTTCAAATAGTAAGCACTTGAAAAAGGCTTCTGTTTTTCCTTACTGGGTTGCAATGTTAGAACGTATTTTATGCGTCATTAGATGTGATAATGTTACTTTGTAAGCAGTTCTAATTTTTGCTACCACAAAAATCAAGAAAATCTAGGTCTCTAATTATCTTGCAGCCAAGAAAAACAACTTATTTTACGTAATATTCGTATATAAAATAAGTTTAGCAATCATTAACTGGCACTCTCTGTCAAATATGTATTTTACGGATAGAATATATTAGATTTATAGTTAGTACGTGCATTGCTTGAGTATTAAAATTAAAGTCATATGACGTACATATCATTGAACTTGAAACTTTTTTGTTTTAAACGCTTGCATACCTACAGCCTAAACTGGCCTGTTGAATATAAATATTTTCTACAACCGTTACTGTAAATAAATAAATCAATGAACGTGCCACTGCACGAATATTCTGGCAATGGATTTTCTAATAGTTGCTATTGGTAGTAGCTACAAAAGTTCCTAGTGCAATAAAATGTTAGCTATATTTCGCTTTCAAATGATGTTGACAATTTTCTTTGAAGTTTCTTATTGTGCTATTTATTAGTAACCTAAAGGGATCATTCGAAAAACCCTAAGGAAATTTAAGGTTTTGTTGGACTTATTTCTTTTAAAATTATTTACATGATTTTGAGGAATATTCGATTCCGCTACAATAACGTTAGCACAATAATAATCTGCACACATTCTTCATATTAAGCGAATTCATGCTAGCAGATAAGTTTGTAATTTGATGCATTTACGAACTGTCTTCTATTAACTCACCTTGCCAATGATTTGTGTAGGCACTGTACTTCGATCAGCTGTTTTGTTAATTGTTAAAAATATTAAAATTTGCAAATAGTTTAATGTGCTTAATTTTAATAAGTACCCAGTGGTAAATTTATATTATAAGCAACACCGATGAACAGTAACACTTTTTGTAGGCAGTAGTACTCACAGTTCTAGCCACAGCTCCAGCTTCTTTGTACAAAGCGTTGACTGCTTCTTAAGCTCTTTGCTTACATCTCAGTAGTTATACAATGTCGTTACATAATCATTATCGCTTAGAAGTGACATTATAGTTTGTGCAGTTGCATATACAAAGTTAGCAGATAGAAAACAGACCTACTTTCTACATAAAAACTTTGCAAAATGTAAGACAAACAGAAAATTATGTTACAAAAAATCTCTCAACAAACAAGAAAATCGAAATGGAATGAAATATATTTCATTTTATCGGCAATGAAACAAAATTATATTTATTTCGGTTACTGGAACAATGCTTGGGACGCAGCACGTTTGGGTTCAAGGCCTGAAACAGATACTTCTCTTTTATTTACTTAAAATTTTTATTTATAAAATTGTTTGAATAAAACAAATGCTTCGTAATCGAATCAATAAAACGCATCATGACTTACATTTCATCGATGAATTTTCGGAGTACTCTGTTTACGTGCCACTGGGTAATTGCATTACACGATTTAATAATATCACAGCTGTTTGGAAAAGTGATTGTAGTTTCTTTGCATTTTTCGTTTGTGAAATGAGTGAGTTTCTGGAAACATTTGCGTTTTAGATATCCAATGAAAGAATAAGAAAGAAACTTATGAAAGCCTCATAATGACTGCCGCTAATCAAACGAGATACGAATGTGAATTTTATCATTATTCTGCGCTGATATCACAAAACTTTGCTGAAAAAAATATGTCAAATTTAGCTGGCATTCTTAAATCAGATTTTGAGTTATCATTTCTTATGCATTCGTTGAATTTCTCTGGTGCATTTAAATTTCGAAACATCTTATTCCGATAATGAGATTTTTTTCTGGTTATGAGTTGTATAACTTATAAACTTGAAGAAAGTAATATAGCAATTCCGTTGCCATTATACTGTGTAGCACATGATTCCAATAAAAGTCGTCATTGGTAGATATCTTAGAGAAACCCATACCCAGTAGGAACTAGTGGTCTTCAATTTTATTATCTCGCAAATTTATGAAATTTCCTTATAAATTATATCATACGAGTAAATAAAATTATCTGATATGAACAGTTTACGAGTTTTCATTAAGACCCTTATTGCAGAAACATACTTATTAAAAATTCGGATCAAGTAATTTTTTCTGCATAAGAAAGACACATCTACGAATCCAATTTTCAGGTTTTTCAAGTGTGAACATCTTCATTGGCTGGTATACAAGAAGTAGTATGAAAGAAAATTTATACTGAGTCATCTCGCTAAAAATTACTGTGAATGGTGTGTAATGCTACGGGTACATTTTGAACTTTTATTGACTACTTCGATACTTGAAGACATTGTCTAAGTTTTTTAAGTTTTTCAATGTTTTTCGACGTTTATTTTTCAAATAGTTTTTGAGTTTGCAAAGCTATACCAATTCTCTAACATAATTTATTACTCAAGTAGTTTGGCTTTTTCAACATTTCACAAAATGATTTTAGTTTTATCGACTCTGTCTGCATATTTGGATTTGAACGAACTTTTCCCATAGTTTTTGACATTTCTCGACTTATTTTGCAATTTTTGGCATTCTGCGACTTTTCGACACTAACTGTTGTTGTTTCTACTAAGAACGAAATATCATTAAGTTCACACATCATACCGTAAGTGCTTGCAATCACTGCATTTTTGTAATGAACTGCTTCCTTAGAAACTCGTTCTCTCAAGTGTTAGTATAAAAATTTTGGTGATAGTCGGGATATCAGAAGCAACTACCGTGGATATATGTCTTGTAGTAATTCAACAATTTGTGAACTATGTATTATTTTCTTACAAACTCAATTCTCATAGTAATCTCTTAAGAAATCTGCTCAGCAATTATTATTTTATTAAAGTTTTATCATAACGATTATTTATTCTATTGATTTCATTTATCTCCCTACAGATGCTTCATTTTGGCATGAGGTTGGCATGAAACAATTGAAAAAAGTTATCAAACTTTCACAAAAATCCAATGAAAATTCCTATAAAAACAAAGCCAAGAACATCATCATCTTTGTGGGTGATGGTATGGGCCTAACAACTATTACAGCTGGACGTATTTATAAGGGACAACAGCTAAAGCATGGCTACGGCGAGGAAGAAACTTTATCATTTGATAACTTTCCCTATACAGGACTTGCAAAGGTATTTGATAACAAAACTTAAGAAATCTGTTAAGCTGCAGTTTATTAAACTTTAACGACATTTCAGACTTACAACGTAGACAAACAGGTGCCTGATTCTGCTGGTACAGCAACTGCTATGTTTTGTGGTAGTAAAACTGATTATGGTGCAATCGGTATGGACACGACACGTTCTAAGGCTGATGGCCAACAGGGACGTTTACGTTCCATTATGGATTGGGCTCAAGCTGAAGGCAAACGTACAGGTGTTGTGACTACAACACGTATTACACATGCCACACCAGCTGCCACCTATGCAAGAGTTTATCATCGTGATTGGGAGTGTGATACAGAGGTACCACAAGAATCTATTGGGAAACATGTTGATATTGCACGTCAGCTGGTGGAAAATGCTCCCGGAAATCGTTTAAACGTCATAATGGGTGGTGGACTATCACCAATGGGTGCGCTAAATGCGAGTGAAGTGAAGAGCACAAAATTTGAAGGTGACACTGAAGTAATCTGTACACGTGGTGATGATCGCAATTTGGTAGAAGAATGGCAACAATTGGGCAGTGCTAATGAAAGTCGTGTTTTTGTGAACACCCGGGAGTTACTTCAAAATGTTGAACTCACAAAGGTAGATCACTTGATGGGCTTATTTCGCAATAATCACATAACATATTCAGTGGCCCGTGAGGTAGGTGAACCATCACTAAAGGAAATGACTGAGGCAGCTATTAAAGTTTTGGAACGTGGTACAAAGTCTAATGTAAGAAAATATATTTATATTATTTCAGTAACTAAAAATATTAATGTTACCACATTTTAATAGGGCTATGTGCTACTTGTGGAAGGTGGTCGCATCGATCAGGCGCATCATCAAAATTACGCACGTGCGGCTATGCAAGAGGTACTTGAATTTGATATGGCAATTGAAGCTGCACTTAATGCCACCAATTCAATGGAAACACTGATTATCGTAACAGCTGATCACTCACATTCTGTTACGCTAAATGGCTACCCCAAAAGAGGCTCAGATATTTTAGGCTTTGCCAACAAAGACGCCGATCCAATGGTATATGAAACTATAACATATGCTAATGGACCTGGTTATTGGGATCATTTAGCAAATGGTACACGTGGTGCTGAATCATTTAATGTTTGGTATCCACTGGAGCAGCTGACACAGGAACAACGTATGTCTCCCACTTATCGTCACATGGCTACACTACCACTTAAGTCTGAATCACATGGTGGTGAGGATGTAATCGTCTTTGCCAATGGCCCAGGTTCCAGTCTGGTGCGTGGTGTTTTCGAGCAAAACTACTTGGCCTATGTGGTCAGCTATGCTGGCTGTATGGGACCAGCGAAAGAATATGATGCCACCTGTCGCATGAGAAATAGTGGAGGTCATGGTGGGCCAACACTCAGTTCTGTAATTATTGTTATGTCTGCGGTAGTGTATTTTAAGTATTGAAGTAACTTAATAATGATTAAAATTAAAGTTAAACTAAACAGGTAAATAAATATCTTAAAAAAAGTATTATGTAGCATAAATTTGCCATTAGTAAGTTTGTCAAAATTTGATTTCCAATTATATATAAGCTTTTATCATTAAGTAGTAAAATTAACTTAATTTTGATGAAAGTAGAAGAAAATATACACCGCATCAAAACTTTATGAATTTGCATTGCCATTAACAGACACAAAAAAGAAGTTAAGTTGAAAGTAAAAGTTCATTCTTCGTCAGGGTATTAATACCATCACTCGATATTTTACACGGATCGAACAGTGGCATAGTCAAGGGGGACTTAGTATGGGTTTGAATCCCCTTTGGACAAAAGATTATTAAAATAAAATTAATATTTAACGGATTTATTTATTATTTCCTGGCAAAAACAGAATTTTCATTGCTTGTTGTATCTTGTATATAATAAAAACGCAAATCAATTGGAATAAAAATAAAACAAAAATGTACATCTAAAACCTTTTTAACGTCCTTAAAGTGCTTTTGAGCCTGAGCCAAAAGAAAACATATCATATACATATTTTTGACCTCGCATAAATTTAAATACCATTCACGACATGAACATTAAAAGAGCGCGTAAGCTTTATTATCAAAACGATTTTTTCCACCACATTACGTCCTGGCTGATTTAACTAATTGTACCCACACTGAGTTTGGTAACGTTTACATTAAAAGCTCTCTGTGTAGCTTTTTGAAGCTTATGCGTTTATGGGAGATGCTACGCCCATTTTTCGAAATTCGTTAACTTTTTGTCTGTCGCTAGACGAATCGGTCTTGTATTTGTGAGAAATTTGTTTCCACAAGCAAACAGACACACAGACGCTTATCAAGAATACATATGTTACCGGTCAAAATAGTTTTTAGGATAAACTAGTTTTTCCTAAGTCAAACTAGTTCATCCGACGCGTGTTAGGATGAATCAGCTTAGCATAAGAAAATGTTAGTGTGTCAGAGTAAGTAGGCGGACTTCGGCCGCGACTCAGAGTTAACATGCTCCAATATGTCCAACACCGGTTTCGCGGCTTCGGGTTACTGTGGTATATCCAAAGCCGTTGTATAGGCAAAGCCTGTAGTGAGCCGCGGCCCAAGACCGCCTCGAAGTCAATATTGAACATATTTGAGCACTCCCACTTACCCTTACATTCTAAAATTTCAAGAAAATCGGGAGAGAGGGCGTTAAAGTAAATAATAACCCTAGTTCATCCTAAGCTAAACTGGTTCATCCTAACACGCTTCGAATGAACTAGCTTGGCCTAGCAAAAACTATTTATCTTAAATACTACTTTGGCCGGTAACATATACACCTTTTTATACCAGCCACGCTCCCTTCTATACATTAAAGACAAAATGACAAAATGTGTATACCCTGAGTGCAGAGTATAAAAAAGTACACTAAGTCTGGTCCCTCCTTCTGGCAAAATGCTGTTAACGCCGCTGTGGTTGAATGAGAGAATGTTAAAGGTAAGATTGGACACAAAGGTGTACAGAAATGAAATGCGCATCAAACAGATCGCAGTTATGTAACACAAACCCAAATCAACCTAAATACATATATTGTTAAGCCATGCGAATACATATGTTTTCTAGCAATCTGAAAAATCAACTGATGCTTTTATTTAATATCTTATAAGTAATCTCAATCAATTTGGGACTAAAGCCTCTGGCTCCCGTTGATAGACATAGAGCTCGTCGAATAAAATCTATTTTAATATATAAAAAAAAATCCTCTGCAGCTTCTCAAGAGCACTAATAATGCAAAAAAAAATTCGCATCAATATATTTAGGGTTTCTGCAAAAAGATACCTTAAGTTAGAAATGCTACGCTTGAGAAAATCGAAAAACCAAAAATGATGAAAATCAGGCAGATAACAGAGAAGAAACAAATTTAAACTGAATCGTACTGATATTCGTATCATTATCTTTTTTTAACGCTTTCAGCTGACACAGACAGATCTGGTTTTCAATGTCGACCTTATGGGTGTTATTTTTTTGTATGTATCTTCAGCTGTTTCAACACTTGCTCAAAATAATATAGTTACACTTTTGAGTTTTTAGCTAAAGTTCTAATGCAAATTTTTTTTTCAATTCTAGCAATTCAAAATCTTAGTAGTAGCGTGAATTACAGAAATTTGTCAACACGATCTTTGGTAAAACAAATCATGTAAATTCCCTGAATTTTGAGCGTTTTTACATACTTAGTTTGAAAATTTGCCTACTCAAAATAATAGTTACACCTGGAAGTCGGTACAAATTTCGTTGAGATGGACTGAAAGTCACATTACACTGCTGGGGAAACAAGATTGGCTTTAAACATAAATAGATTCCTTTCGATGAATTGGCTACCCATTTAAGTAGTCAAATACAATTTCAGCAGAAACTCAAAACGTGGTTAGCGCTCAACCGAACCGACGACGTTTAATAAAGTGAGGTGTTGGAGTGAGGGGCGGAATGTGCAATGTACTAAATCATCACAAAAGGCTTAACTATCAGGGCGCATAGCTAGAAAGTTCCTTTGCTGCGGTAAAGAAAACTTGAGCAGAACATTGCAAGAGATCACGGAAAGTGGTCAGGACCTGATGTCAGAAGTGTTGAAACTAAGTTTAATTTATTTGAAAATGATTCAAAAAGGAATCTGCGATGCCCCAGAGACAAAGACCTTCATGTCAGCTTTTCAAAGAAATCATATGAAGACGGTGGCGGATATATTATAGTGTGGGTGCATTTATTTTAAAATACGGCAGGTATTTTATTCCGGGACACGAGCAAAATGACAACAGCCGAGTACAAAGCAATACTCGAAAACGCAATGCTATCTTATGCTGAGGAAAACATGCCCTTGCTTTGAATCTATTAGCAAGATAACGACCCAAAACACATCTTTTAGCATGTAAAAAAATAGCTTGAATGCATTAAGCTGAACCAGTCAGTCACTGGATTTAAGTCCGATAAAAAACCCTTGGAAAGACTTAAAGAAGGGAAAAATTCACGAACAAGAAGCGATTATGGTTTAGGCAAGAAATGTGGTATGAGTTACCCAAAGAAACCTGCGAAGCTTTAATCAACAGTATGCCAAGAAAAGTTGCGAAAATTATATGAAGGTGATTTAGTGAACAGATTTAGACTTAGAATAGGTAGAGCCTGATTTTGACAAGCTCTATTCCATTTTCTTTGTATGATATTGTAAATTTGTTTAAAATTAAATTCCTGTGAGTAAATCAAAATCTACGTAGACATTAACTTAAGAATAAGTAATGCGATTTTAATAAATTTAGTTCATAAGCAACTACTAAACATAGATAATGCTGCATTCAAACGGCTTTAAAGACCCAAAAACATTTGCATTAAGAAATTAATTAATTCAAAAATCAATTTTTTTCAGTTTAGGCTGTTAAACAAATTGTTAATACACATTTTTGTATATTTAGTTGGTCGTATTAGTGCTTGTATTGTTAGTACGTGTATTGTTATGTAAAAACCAGTATCTTTAAATAATAATAAAAAAAGTACATACCATATGTCAAAAGTTTGAAATTATTAAATATTTTGTAGGGTACCACACTCAGGGTATATTCACTTTGTCATTCCGTTTGTAACGCATGGAAAGGAGCGTTCAGGTATAGAAAATATGTTCTAGATAAGCCTTGATCATTCGTCAGTCTGTCTGTCTGTACTGTGAGAGTCTAACGCTAGAAATTATTCAGAAAAGCTCTGTACATAAATTGGTTGTACTTTGACAAAAAGGCGTAGCACCTCCAATACATTCAAAAACTTGAAATTGCTATTTTGTGCGAGTGATGAAAATTCCCTTTAAATAAAAATTTAAAACTCACGCGCGTTTTTACTTTTAATGCGATGGTGTAGGGTATTTAATTTTTGAATGATGCCTTGACAATTTATTCTTTCAGTTGTTGTATAACGTTATATCAAAGCTTCAAAATGGTGTTGTGAACTTTTTTAAGTTATGGTTACTTTTATATAAAACAGAATCGCTAAGTCAGATTAGTATTTAGTCACTTAAAATCTCTTGACTTGTGATTGTATTGTTACTTTGAGCGGTTGCACTAAATAGTACTTAAAATTAAAATAGTTAATTTTTTAATAAGTTCGTCACATACATACATTAAAAACTTTTAAATTTATACTGCATTTCTTTAAAATGAAATGTTCAATATAAATATGATATTATTGGTATCCCTTTGGGTGTTTACTTTTTGTACATACAAAACTTTGGCCGGAACAATTGTTTTCACGCCATTAATGGAGAATAATAAATCGCATGATGTCCAGATTGGACCAAAGTATGAAGCGATAGATAAGAAATCTGATCCAGTTATTGTAACACTAGATGCACAAAACCCCATACCAAATAAAAACATCGAAGGTGTGTATAAATATATATTTTTATATACCTAAGCAAATTGCTATCTAAAATGTTTACGATTATATCTTTGAGTATCTCGAGAGCTAGGAATTTTAAGAAATTCGGTATAACTTTATTTGAGAGAATTGAAGAATTCAGTTATTTTTATGTTTTTTTTTAAAAGCATTTTCGATATTTCACTTTTTTAATTTGCATTTTTAATATTTGAAGTATTTAGAAATAATTTTCTATTGTAAATGCTGCCCTAAAAAAGTCAGAGAAGTCAAATTCGAATTGTAAAGACGATAGCTTCAACTGATGCCAAGCAATAGTTGGTTCAGGAGAAACTGTGCAAGGGTAGTGATTCGCATATGAATTATAGGCAAGAGTTTCAAACGATTGAACTTTAGTCAAAGTAAATATATTTATTGCGTCATAAAATATTCACTACACACCCTGAACAGACAGTAACAAGAAATATTTTTCAAGATCAAGTAGTGTCTGCGAGTTACGATATTAACTCAATGAGATTATTAACCTTTAATTAAGAAGAATGTATACAGCGTATTTTTTTAAATTGCACAAGCAATTATTTAGCATAAAATGCTTGCAAACGATTCAAAAGCTCAATATAATTAATATACCTGTCCTATTGATAACTTGTTTCAAATAAAATTTGCAATTACTCGAAAGCCCAAATTGTTTATTAGAAAATAAAAAATTTGAATAAATATAAATTTTTCACGCTAAAAGTGGAGAAATGAGGTGGAAGCGTTTGAAGTAGGTAATTAATTTTTTTAGGGGCCTGAAGGGGCCCCTTTTCGTCGACCACTTTTTTGGTCCTGAAAGAAACTTACATCGGTAAAGACTTTGGGGTCTCCTGAAAGTGAACACGAGAAATTGAACACGGTGGTCTCCCAGACTAAAACAATTCTACATTTTTATGTAGTTTTATTAGATGATGTACAAAATAACATACTTTTGATTCATTTTGACAAATCCCACACTGGGAAAAACGGTTCCATTAACCAGAAATTCCCTATTTATCATATAGAGGGAGCCAGCTAACTCTTTCCCGTTCTGTGTTGCGCGAACGGGAAAGATATAGCGTGGCTCACTGCTCCCTCCCGCTGATGGGCCGAGTTTTATCCCAGTGTAGATCAGTGTTCGTAGATTGTAGTAGAATTCTGTATATAATTCTATAGAAATTCTACTGCAATCTACGAACACTGGTGTAGGGGTACTTTAAAATTTGAAAAAAAAATTCGGTATGGGGGGCCCCAAATTTACATGTTGCCCCAGGGCCCCCGAGGCTCTAGCTACGGCCCTGCTTACCACATCCATTTAATTTTGTTCAGATATCCAGTTCTGCATAAAACTCTTGTGGCGAACGTAAGTTAACATATGCCTTAGAGGCATCTCTGATCCTCTCCATGCAAGTTCAGCAGCTCGCTAAGCACCACGCAAAGCCAGAACTATTTTAACAATTGTGGATTTAAGGCTTCCTGCCGTTCAATACGCACTCTGACTTGATAAAATGGGATACTACGTAGGGCCTTCATTACCGTCAAACTATCGACATATTTGTATGTTTTAATTAAAGCATGAGAAATCCCACACAGCTATCAAGTACTTCGTCCATTCAATAGCATAAATATTCGCCAAAGTTTTATGAGTGCAATGAGCGAGGCAATCGCAAGGTAAATCGTATGGCGTGTTCGTTATCTCGTCGAATTCGGTAAATTGCTTGGTGAAATTAATATAGGTGAAGTCTTTAGATAGCGAGTCATGGAATCACTTCAATCCGTAGGGACACTGGTAGTCCGTAAATTTTATTTTACTTCGTTTTCGCTAGTGTTCACTTTCACCATATCTGAATTGCTGTCCGATTAATAGCAAATAGGTTACAGATATTCGGAATTTGCTCATTTATTGAGGTCATATTCCTGAGCAGTTTACCTATTAACTTTACCATTTTTATTGTATGTTACTTCAAAATTTTTTTTTAGATGCAAAATTTTGGCATAAAATTGGCATGAGCCAGCTAAAAAAAATAGTTGGAACTGCTCAAAAATCGGAGGAGTCAGCACACAAGCGGAAGGCAAAAAACATCATTATATTTTTGGGTGACGGTATGGGTTTAAGTACCATCACAGCAGGACGCATCTATAAAGGACAAAAGTTAAAGCGCGGCAGCGGTGAAGAAGAGAGTTTATCCTTTGACGAATTTCCTTACACAGGCTTAGCAAAGGTTAAACCAACGGGAACTAAATTTTCACATCTGATAGGATAACACCTTTTTATTTTTACAGACCTACAATGTAGACTATCAAGTGCCCGACTCTGCTGGAACAGCAACTGCCATATTTTGTGGTAGCAAAACTGATATGTGTGCCATTGGCATGGATGTGACACGCTCTAAAACCAACGGCACTCAAGGAAGTCTTAAGTCTATAATGGACTGGGCGCAGGACGAAGGGAAACGTACGGGTATCGTGACTACAACACGCATAACGCATGCTACACCAGCTGCCACCTACGCACGAATTTATCACCGTGATTGGGAATGTGATGCAAGCGTGCCACAGGAATCAGTGGGTCAACATGTTGACATCGCACGTCAATTGGTGGAAAATGCACCTGGAAATCGTTTTAACGTTATATTGGGTGGTGGACTATCAAATATGGGTGCATATAATCCCAAGGAAGCGCGTAGCACTCAATTTGAGGATGACATGAATGAAATTTATTGCGCACGTGCTGATGGACGTAATTTGGCGCAAGAGTGGCTGAACTCGGCCAAAGATAAAGAAGAACGTGCGTATGTGCAAACACGAGAACAACTCAGTAAGATAGATGTGAAAAAATTCGATAAAGTTATGGGTCTGTTCCGCAACAACCATTTGTCGTACTCTTTGGAGCGAAAAGAAGAAGAACCCTCGTTAAAGGAAATGACAGAAGCAGCCATTGGCGTACTAGAACGTGGCTCCAGTTCTAAGGTAATTTTCTTTAACTTGGAAGCGGAAATGTTGTATTTTTACGTATGGCGACTATTAATAAACAAACTAAAAATACTGCAACCTGCACCAAGGTAGAGTTTTTGTTTGTAAATCATAGAAGTGTTAGATAGAGAAAGAACGTTTGTTCTTTATAAGCCTTGGGGGTTTCAACTAAAATGGGAAGGAAAGAAAACGTGACTGTGCTGCCTTGCTAAAAAACTTATTGGCTAAAGATTACATTTAGCTTCTAATATTCTCATTATGTTGTGGTCTTAATGAAATTTTCCTTTTTTAGGGCTATGTACTACTCGTTGAAGGCGGTCGCATTGATATGGCGCATCATCAAAATTATGCACATGCCGCTTTGCAAGAAGTACTCGAACTCGATATGGCTATTGAGGCTGCTCTTAATGCCACCAATGATAAAGAAACCCTAATTCTCGTAACAGCTGATCATTCTCATTCGGTAACACTGAATGGTTACCCTAAAAGGGGTAATAATATTTTAGGATTTGCTAGTGGACTAGAAGAAACAATGGTATATGAAACGCTCAGTTATGCGAACGGACCAGCTTATTGGGACTATGTAGTAGCAAACGGCACAAGCGGCAGTGAAGCTTCTAACATTTGGCAACCACTGGAGAAGATAAGTGAAGAAAAACGCATGGCATCTACTTATCGGCACATGGCAACATTACCGCTTAAGACTGAGACACATGGTGGCGAAGATGTCATAGTATTTGCGAATGGACCTGGTTCCAGTCTAGTGCGTGGTGTTTTTGAACAAAATTACCTCGCGTATGTTATGAGCTATGCTGCTTGTATGGGACCTGCAAAAGAGTTCGACAATACGTGTAAAATTTAAAAGTTTAAAGTTCTTAATATCGCAGAAGAAGTCATAAGTACTCAGCTTATTTTGAGGGGAGATGATCCCTTGAGTGATCTTAAAGCAATCGAAGAGAAGTAATGAATTGATTCTTATGCATTTTTTACTACTTTTTAACATTGCTCACCACTGGAGCACTTTTTGTGTACTTGTATAAAAGAAACTTTTGTTTTACCGATATTCAAATTACATAAGTTTGAAATTCAAAATTTTAGAATCTCTCTGCTATGAGGCAGATAAAATAAATGTAAGTAAAATTGAAAAAGAATAATGAATGCTCGCTTATAACTCGAAATCAATGAAAATATTTTGCTCCATTTGTACTCACAACTTGATGACTCTTATGATTTCTGGATGAGCATTTGATGATGATAAGAGAAAAGTATTCCCAATCATTTAATGACCAAGTACTTAAAACTACATATTTGTTTTTTGATAGTTTGCTTACATTTATTTTATCTGCTGAAAAATTCAAAATTTTGAATATCAGAGTATGCCAATTGGAGCAATTAACTATTACTCTGCCCCAATGACACGCTATGTTTAATAGAAGTATAAAATACATGGGGGTCGGAGCAATCCATTACTCCCTTCGAAGTGTTCGAGATTACTTATAGATCAGTTTCTTTCCAACTGGGATATTCAGACCACAAAAGTAGAGGTACCTTTGCAGAAATGTTTGTTCTTAAGCTTATTTAATGTTGTTATTATAAAAACTCTTGTACAAATAAAATTTTTAAAAATGACCAGCTAGATTTAATTTGGCCTATTATTCTGCTGCCTTCATATTTTTGCTGATCATCAAAAATATCAGCTTCTAGCCATATCAGAGAAAAACTTGCATATGTATTGAAATATATGTTTTTTGATTCCTCTTTAATTTTGTCATTTTTCATTGCAAGTTTTTGACAATTTAAGAATTCTAGATTTAGATCTTCTATGAAAAACAATATTATATTAAGCAAACATAAATAAAACTGTAATTTGTTATCGTTGAAACTGAAAAATACAGACTGCAAACAAGTCTACAAATTTATTGCCAACCAAAGTCTATAGTCGGCGACTCAGGCACCTTTGACTGGCTCGTCCTTGTCCATTTTTTTAACACGATTAAGGCTTACACAATTCCTGAACATGGCAACCTCTTCATTGCATTTTAGTGTCTCACCAGGATTGGCACGATAGCAAGAAATTACTTGCGCCTTGAGATCTTGACATGGCGGCAGTTGATGTACTGGTGCGGCAGAAGCGAAGCGCTTGCGAACGTCTTCCACTGCCGAAGTATATTCTTCTTCCATTATGCTGTTTGTTTTGTTCAACGTCTGTTCCAGTTTTGCCATTCGTTGACGCCACATGGTATCATTTTGTTGCATCTCGATTTCTTTTTGGCGACGCACGTCTAACGCAGTAATGGTGATGCCAGTTGGTGACTGAACATAGACGGGATTTGGATTTTGATAAACTATTTGTGGTTGGCGTTGTGTTGGGGCTGGAGCTGGGATCGGCGCAGGTGCCGGTACCACAGCTTTTGCAGGTGTTGGTGCAGCAACTGCAGCTGGAGCTGGAGCTGTTTTTATAGGTACGGCACGACTTTCTTGCTGTAGCGATGGTTTCTCAGCCGCGGCAGCAGCAGCAGCATTTTCTTTCACTACAATAAAAATTTTAAAACATAAATTATATTTTTTCATTTTATTTTGAATGCTTTTGTAGATCATAGCTTCATATTACTAATCTTACAATGCTTTTCACTCAAAAGAAAAATATCCATAATCAATTCATGAAAAAGGATTTATTGAAACGCTCAGTTCTAAATTTTGCCTTTTGAACCAAATGAAAGCTATATTTTTTATATTGAATACTTAATCCTAGTCCGGTCGTAAAAATTAAATAAATGCCTTTTTCATCAGCCTCAGGTTCTTCTAAGTTAAACATATTATGAGTAGTAATTTTCTGACTGAGTTTAGATTAGGCATTGAAAAATCTAAAAGAATATGTTACTATAAATGGAGGCTAAAGCCTCCAACTCCACACAAATGTAACTACTATAACTTATTCGAATCTAAAGATACATCGGTTTTTTAAGTGCACTTTTTGTACATTTTACAAGTAGAATGCATCGACGGACATGAATTTGCATAAAATACGATTTACATCATAAACAATGTTCAAGCATGTCCTTGTTCAAAACTAAAATCGGACACGAATTGGGCAGTCGCCAATCTGTAATCAACCAGTGCGGAGCGTTACATGCATTTTAATGACTACGAATTACAAGATGATACCAAATTGTCTGAAAAGCTACACTGCATAGAGCGAATTTTTAGAACTATGAAATGAACAAATTTAATCTTGGAATTCATCCAATACAATTGCAGATGGGCAATAAAGTCAAAAGTTGTGTGGATTTCCTCAAACCAATTTTCATGACAAGTTTGCTGCTGAATACATAAATCAGAAACATTTTTCACAATTTTGGTTTTTTTCAGTTTCTCGCGAACAACTTTTTAAGGGGAGAATTGGTATAAAGAGAAAAGATTGAATTTTATGTGATCGGTCGGTTGACCTGGCTGGCATATTGCTTCATAAGTGACTTATTAAGAGTTAAGCTGCAGTACTTCAAGATACAAAGCACTTTAGATGTTTTATAGCGAAAAACACTTTACTAATTAATCCGCTATCTTGTTGGTTTCGTAGATTGCATATTGTTTTATAATTTTGGATCATCATGCCTGTAATCATCTTTTAACCAAATTTTCTTAAAGTTACAATCAAAAGGAAACATTCACACATTTTATGCGGGTTCCTCTCTTCAGACAATTTAATTTCTTTTTCGTTCTGCTTTAATCATTTAAATAACAAACTATTTGCATGCGATTGTCGAATGTTTTACTATCAAGTTGCATAATCAGCTTAGATTTGACAATTTAATGAAGTCATAATTTTTTACCTTCCATTTGGATAAAATTCCAAATTTCATTACAGCAGTTTTGGAAAGCGTTACTGACCTTGTTTGGTAATACCCTTCTTCAGACGCTGCACAACCTCATCAGAAAGATCAATAACACCTGGAGGATTTGGGTTGTCCATTGAGACAGACCGTGGTTCAGAAGAATGTGATGCGCCCATTTCTCAATGTCCAATATTTACAGCTATACTGTATCGAGAAGTAAATTAGTTTATATGGTTAAGTTTCGTTCGTTTTATTGTTGTCAGTTAATTATAACTGAGAAAAAAGCCGTACACCTTTTTCTAATAGGATCAGCCACAAAATTAAAAAAAAAAGATTTATTGAATTCACGCAGGCACCAACGTCAGCTGTTACTGCAATAATGTCATTTGTTGTCATTATGATTTAGTGTTGCCAGACTGCAGTAAAATTAATATAAAACTTAACGCGTAATTAAATAGTTGTGCGATTAATCAGCACTCCTAACTTTTAATGGTAGCCTCAAGGGTTAGTTCACACGAGCGTTTTTTCAACGCGAATTTCAACATAGCACAAGACAATACGCAATGAGCCACGCATGGTGGTGTCTTATTGCATATAACTTTGTGTTAGCAAACGCGCTTTGAAAAAACGCTAGTGTGAACCGAGCCTTAAGCGATAAACAGA
Organism: Meiosimyza decipiens; assembly: GCA_963680825.1. Classification (NCBI taxonomy): domain Eukaryota; kingdom Metazoa; phylum Arthropoda; class Insecta; order Diptera; family Lauxaniidae; genus Meiosimyza; species Meiosimyza decipiens. The sequence continues at coordinate 88,926,172 of OY804259.1, read as the reverse complement.
ACTAGGACGGGCGATAGGAAATCGGCAACAATTTCTCGCTGCTAAGCTAAAATCCGTCGGAAAATCGTTCCAGTAAACACAATTTCAACGGACGACGGATAAATTATCAATGAGCGTTAACTAACGCACGTTTTTCAGCAGTTAATGATATCTAACTTGTTAAAAATAAGTTGAAACAAAGAATAATAAAAATTTGTACCTATATGAATGTTTTTTAATGTAAATTTTCGTTAACAGTGTGATGTAAATATTCAATAAAGAATTTTGACATACCCCTGAGGATGCTTAAAACCCATAAGCGAAACGTCGGGTGAACAAATGAATTTAACATTGTTTTATTCATAAAATCTAAATTGACCTAACAGCCTGTTTTTCAACAAAGAAAAAACCTTTTCAATAACAATTTAAGTTTCAATATTTTAATTTAACATTCATTTGTTTTCACTTCATATAAAACTCGTTAAGTTTTTAAGTTGACGCTTTTCAATCCTTTTATTTTGAATTATATAGAATTGGAAATATCCACGACGTATATACGCAGGAGCGCACCATTGCCCTATCTAGCGGTAAGTTATGCAGCAATTTGTACATAAAATATTGACAATTTTATCTCTAATTTATATTTTTTTATTCTCAACAGTACGTTCTTTTGGTACAGAGCATCGTGGGCCGGAGTTTCAAATTGAACGCCCAAGCAAAATTTGTAACTATGTTCTTTTTCGTCGCTCAGATATTAAAGACATTCGCGTTGTTAATAACAACTTGCCACATACTAACGATCCAGCCATATTGTAAGTCCGGGAGTTTCCAATAGCTCCAATACCGTTACCTCCTCTACCTGCTATGTCATATAACTCGCGTAAGTTAGTGGGGTTCTGGCTCGCCAGGACTATTGCGCGACCTATCTTTAATTTATTTATTTTAATTTAATATTTTTTGTATTCTGAACAGCACGCTCCTTTGATGAAGATGATCGTGAGACGCAGTTTCAAATGACAGCAAAAACACCAGCAACAACAGAAAAAACAACAACATCAACAAACTAAGCAACAACAGCAAAAACAACCAGGTATGTATTAACTTGAAATTTAAGATAGCCTCCTTAAGTATGGTTTTATATGAAAATGATGATGGTTGTTTTAGAATTCTCACCAATTGATTTTTCCTATTACAGAATTATGTAATTCAGGAACAACAGCAACAGCAGCAGCAACAGCAGCAGCAACAGCAGCAGCAACAGCAGCAACTACAACAGAAACAATAACAACAGTAGCAACAACAGAAACAAGACAAGATAAGAGACTTGAAATGTACTTTTTAGAGGCCGAATGTACTTTTTTATCTTGAAAACTCAATTTTATTAAAATATTTCTAAAAATTAGCAAAAAACAAAAGGTCCTCACTTCGGCAATATTATAAAGGTTGTATTCTCATGCATAAAGTTTTAAAAAATTCCAATTATTTTATTAATATATTCTTTTTTTCTATCATATAGATTGCACAATTGGATGATAAATTTAAGTTGCACTAATGCGCACGCATAATGTGCAACTTGACTATTTCTAACTTAAAAGAAATAGTTTAATGGTAAAAATTATTTCATTTAACTGTGAGCCCTTTTCATGATAAATTGATTAATCTTAATATTTAGAAATAAAAAATGCAGCCATATTCGATCATTTATTTGTTTTTCAATTCAAGAAATCGACAATTTGTTTGATTAATTTGTTCAGTTTAATTTTGTGTTTTATGTTAAATATTCATTTAATTAATTGTTACCTTGCATATTTCATTTAAATTAAATATTTTTTTACATAAATTTCATATCACTTTGCTTAGATTTTGTTTTAAATTGGATTTTCATATAACTTATTTTTTTGCTTTACGCTAATTTTTTTTAATTATGTTGTGTGTGTGTGAAAATTATTAGGCATTATTTCATTCTTAATATAACAAGCTTTTCACGAAAATAACGTTTTGATTTTACTAAATAAAGAGCAATTTTTTAAAGTGATGAAGTATATAAATAAATAAAGCACATACATACATTAAGTTTGAGTTCAAATTTTTTTATTATCACCATGGCTAACTTATTGAAGTTATTGATAAATTTCGCACATTTGTTATATTCGAGATGCAATCGCAGAAACAAGACAATGAACTGCACGTACAGAAGAAAATGACAGTGCTTTTGGATTAATTTCTATGGCGTTATATGATTTCAATGACTCATGTTGCTAAACCAACAATTGACGCGTTATATTTCAGAAATAAGGCCTCAAGTGGTCGAAAATTTGACTAAACACTTGCGATTTAATACAGTTATTCTTGGTGAACATATGAACGTAAGTACATATGCCAGAAATTACATTTGAGCAAAATACATCATCAAAAAGAGCAATAAGTGCTGTCTTCAAAATAATTACAAATACCTTTAAATGAATATTTTTTATTCCTTTTTTGGATATAATAAAAGAATTTGAATTCAAACTTGATTTATAATTTAAAGTTTTGCCATTTTAAAAAATCGCGCTGATTATTGTTTTTGTAGAGCAATGGATTTATCTTAAGGTAATTATTAAGAAAACATACTCCTCTCTAATATAGTGGCTCCACTACTTCCTTCTGCTCAAAACTTCCCACTCTCTGCTAATAGGTTGAAATTTTGAAGAGTTATGATAAATACACATGTGTATATGTATAAGCATATATAAATATATACATATATATGTATAAACATACACATACACATATGTTAGATTTAGTTTCAAAAATACCTACATGTGTAAACTAACTGACTCATCAAAAAGAGCAATAAGTGCTTTTTTGTTCCATCAAATCATTTTAAATTTATCTTGTAACTATTTTGTATTTTGTTTTTTTTTTAATATAATACAGAAATTTATTTTTCTTAGAAATACCCTCACATAATTAACATGTAATAATTTTGTCTTTTTTTTTTCTTTATTTAAGTATCTAAGTATTATTTCTTGTCAGTTTTGTTCAAAATTGTTTTTTTTTAAGATTTTAAGAAAATTGGTTGTACATTAAGCCTATTTGGTAGTTTGGATAATTCATATATTATTTAAATAGTTTATGTATGTCAATGTTTCTGTGACATTGCTATTATTTTTGAATATGATATTTTACACACTTAAATGTAAAACCTTTGAACAGTTTTACTTTGATATTAATTAAATTATACCAAAATGTTTAGCTACATAAGATTTTCTGATACTTTAGAATATATATTGGACATTTCATATACAAATATTTTGTGTACTACATATTTACAAATTGAACCTTTGCAGCAGTTCCCAATTCAATTTTGGATGTTAACATACACAAAGAAAAAAGCGTTAAACATTTTTTATTCAAAAACTTCCAGATCTCTCCAGCTTATACGTTTATAAGATTGCTAATATTTGTAACAAGCAATATTAAACGTCCATTGAATGTATAAATTAGACAATTTTCTGACATCGTTAAAAAATATAAAACGTTTAATCTTAAAAAAAAATATATATATACATATATTATATACCAATACGTAAGTGAAGTAATTACCTAGTAACTCGTCGAACGTTCGACTTAATGTTGGAAATTGGTGCCATAAGTTTTTTTTGTTAAAAAAAATGTTAATTGAATATTTTAATTTTTCATCACTCTCCTCATATTTTATAAGTAATTTTATTAAATTTGAGCCTTGGATAAAACTTTCTCAAAAATCGCCCAAATAAAGTGCACCATTATTCAAAGCTGTAAAGAATTTTCAGCGCAACAGCTTAAGTTAAGTGGAAATCGGATGCATTTTCGATAAATAGAGAGTACTGGACATCCAGCACTGTTTTTTCAGTTGAAAACAAGTGAGCTTTTTTCAAGTGAAAGTGAAAGTGATTAGGCATGATTCTAGAGGATGCGAGAAAAAGTCGCCAATTTATCGCGCTGATGTATTCTTTTTCATATCTCTTCCAATTCTCCACAAAAAGTTTCTAAAGATTTTCTCTTACCTTCATGCGATTCCTTAAATATACGCTTCACTAGTTTTGCTTGATGTAGGGATTTTGTGAAAAGAAACCTAAGAGGGTTGCTACTAAATTGATGACCTAGCAAAGCTAACAGCAAATTTAAAATGAAAGGATTACGGTTGATAGACTATTTCCACCTATGAGACGTTTATTAATAGCGGTCTTATTTTACTGAGTTCAGGATATATTTTTAAAGATTGTATGCAGGCGCGCAATCAAAGAGTATGTTTGAGCCTAGTCCCCCATATAGCTGCAATGTATATTTACCTGCATGCTTTTTTAAATAAAGAATTGTTCTAAATGTAAGTAAAATATTTCTAAACGTTGGTTTATATTTTTTTTCAGTAACCCTTACCAAAGAAGGATCTGACAGCGCCACAGGTTGTGAGGTTAGATTTTTCTTGACTTATTAAGTTAAGCATTAATTTTTACTAATTTAAATTTAATAATTCTTTTTCCAATGTTTGACTTGCTGGGACCGAGGAAGAAAAATAAATATAATTCAAATATGTAATGGAATTTATGCAACCTGAAAGTAAACATAAATTTTTAAACGAAACACTCATCAAAGTAAAAATAAAAACAAAATTTTGCATGAAATAAAACACAACAAAAAATTTACATAAAAGAAGAATATCACTTTAATTACTTCAATAAATGAGACATATTATGACTTAATTAATTTGTAATTTTTTTGTTTTATTTTGCATTTGTATTTTGTTATGAAGTTTACTTATAATAGCAATAAAATTAATTTAAATAACTACATTAATGTTTTTATTAATTAGCTTGGTTTTTCTTTTTTTGTTATTTACTTAGTTAACTATAAATGATTTGTATTTATGAATCCATTTATGGTGTATTACGTTAAACATTAAGAGCAAAATTAAAATAGTTGAAAGTAAAAGCATAGCTTGAACAACTTAATAGAAAAGCATTTGATATCATCAAAGCATGTACGACGTGCAAAGTAGGGTATTTTTTTGTTGTAGAATTATAGCTTTGTTGAAAATTGCAAACTATGTGTACAGTATCGGTAGGCGGATCTTAAATAGGTCGTTAGGAAATGGTTAAAAAATAATTTCTCTACATTTTTTTTTTTCAAATTCAAACGCACGGTGTCCGCAAGGTCCATTTTGTTTCCCATTTTCGTTTTTTGCTTTAACAGCTGCGTTTTTGCGAAAAATTATCTGATGCGTTTTTTCTAATAAATCTAAGCAAACGTGTTTTCAAAGAAATGTTATACCATTCTAAGTATTCTTGTACTAAAATCACCTATTGACCTATTTAAGGTCTGCCCTAGTGTGCAAAAAAGTAAAACGAAACTAATCGCAATACATAAGGGTGAGGTATGATTTTGTTAGCGCATCCTCCTATACTAGTGATGGACATCGTACGTAACGCCTAAAAATTTGCATTGCTTGGGTTAACGTGCTCGCATGGGAAAAATGCGATTTCAAAATTTTTCACTATCAAAAAGGAATACAAATCAATTTCTAAAACAAAATTATAAGTGTTTGTAAATATATTTTCATAATTAAAGCTTATAACTAAAATATTCATATAATTATTTCTTTTTTATTAATTCTGTAAGGTTTTCTCATTATATTTTTGTTAAATATAAATATTTATGTTAAATAAAGAGATAATTTTTATTTATTCTCATATTATTTAGCTTTTTGTTTTAAGTTTTGTGTTTTAATGCTAATTTTTTATATACGAAAAAGAGTCTATTACTAAATGAGGGACGCATCGGTGTCCTTTGTTTTGCATAAATATTATTTTTTTTTATTATTTTTTGTTCAGTTTAAATTGGTTTTTGTTTTTAAATTTTTACAATTGTTAGAATTATAATTCATTCATGAAGTTGGAGCTAATTTTTTTTTAGTTTTTATTTCTTTATAATAGCCAAAAAGAAATTGAAATTGGTTTTAGAAAAAATTATATAAGGCAGAAGAAAATATAGGAAATTAACAATAATTATTATTAAATAAAATGCACATTCATTTTGTGTTGTTTTGCTATGTATTTTTAAAATTTTAAAGCTTTTTTGAAAAAAGAGAAATTTACAAAAACAATCGCATGCCTCAAGCTGCTTACGGCGTTTAAGATAATTGCATGCTTAATTTTGGCAGCTGTAGCTGAAAAATTGATTTCATGATTTTAACTAAAATTTTTTTTTTTTCCAAATCAAGTTTGTTAGTCAAAATGAATGCAAAGTTCCAGTTTAATTTTTGTCCAAACTGACTTTGCTGTGATACAGATATAGTATGTGAAATGAATTCATTCATGTTGTTGATACGCTACTTATTTTATTGATAACGATATCGCTCATCACCGAATGAAACAATATAGATTGGTAACTGCTTTGATATTGCATTATTTTGTTTTATGGCTAGTATGCGCTTATTTTTTATTTTTTGTTTGTAATTGTAAAAGAAATACTACTTTTCTATCATAGTTAAATTTAATTTACAAACTTCGAAATTTTGTTTAATGAACCAAGTATTATTTTGTTTCGTAAATCCAAATTATCACTTATATCCAAACTAAAAACTTACAATTTTAAATTCCAAGAGAAAAAAAACGGCTGTAAAACTTAAAAACAAAAAAGTTATTCATAAATATACATTTCTAATGCAAATTCATTAACATTTTATGAATTTTTTACAAAGAAATTGCATTATATATTCATCCGTAGCTACATTTTGAATTGTAAAAGTGTGGTGTGTTTTTAATAAACGCATTGAGTGTGCAATTTAAGAATAAACTAAAAATAATATTTATAATAATAATCGTAATATATATAATATAGTATATATTGTATTATCTGCAACAAACACCATTTAGAGGAGTTTTATATTTTTTGTTTTCATATCGATTATTTGTATCTTTTCTTTTTTTCATTTTGTTTTAGTGTTTACACACTTTGTCGACGACGTCTTTTTCGACAAAATGACGAATGAAATAAAAAATTCAATTGCTAAGACTACAAAGACCTACTACAAACTAAGCTATTATAGTTCATTTTAAACAATATAATATTATTTAGCGTTTCTCACATCGTTGACGGGTTGCACGCCACCTCCGGCACGCATGCGAATTGATGGACGCCGCTCTGGCGTATCATATGGTGGACGCGACGAGTTTGTTGCCGCTGCCATTGAGTCATCAATTGTCATACCACCACCACCGTTTCCACCGACTACCATTTGTGTACTGCTTCCTACCATTGCGCCTGACAGCGTTTGACCACCACCACCACCCATCATTTGGGCACCGCCCACAGTCGCTACTCCGCCGACCAATTGTTTTACATTCTGTTGTGCTTGCTGCGAATTAGAGGCTTCAGCCTGTGCACCATCACCACCATCTTGTTGCTGTTGTATCGCTTGCGGATTTCTTGGTCCACCGAATTTCAGCAAATTCCAATCGAAAACATAATCATATGTAAATCCAAGACGATGGAACAAATTGCGAAACAATTTTCGTAAATAGCAATAGTCTGGACGTTGCTCAAAATGCATTTGACGGCAGAAATTCAAATAGTTAACAAATTCACTGGGAAAACCTTTGCATAGCGACATAATCGTCGTTGATAGTTTCTTCTCCGAAATACGTTCGTATTTCTGTCGTTTGTTTGCGGCTTTCAATCCTTGCCATGGCAGTGCACCCAAATTGAAATACATAAGCACATAACCGAGCGATTCAAGATCGTCACGTCGAGACTGTTCAATTCCTAAATGCGTGTTAATGGATGCATAACGTGCAGTACCCGTTAGATTTTTATTTTCCCGATAGGGTATGTGTTTGAGCGAACGTGTGTCGCGGAACTTTTTCGCCAAACCAAAATCAATAATATACACCAAATTGCCTTTTTTTCCCAAGCCCATAAGGAAGTTGTCTGGTTTAATGTCTCGGTGGATGAAGTCACGGGAGTGTATATAATCAATGCGAGAAATCATTTGATCAGCGAGCAATAGTACAGTTTTTAATGAAAATCGGCGTGAGCAAAAGTTAAAAAGATCTTCGAGTGATGGACCTAACAGCTCCATCACCATTACGTTATAGTCGCCTTCTGAGCCGCACCAAATTATACGCGGTATACCAATGCCGCCTTGCATAATTTTATAAAATTTCGATTCGATGTGCAATTGTGGATGTTTGGTGCGTATGCATTCAAGTTTAATGGCTACTTCTTCGCCTGTGTTGATGGTTGTTCCCAAATAAATGTCCCCGAATGAGCCGGAGCCAATTTTACGTCCAAGACGGTATTTATTACCCACGCGCAACTCCATTTTTTAATGTATGCTAAAGAAAAAATACGAAAATTATGATTATTTTTTAGCAGAATAAAACTGATAAAACAAACCTTATTTAAGCAATAACAAGGATGACGAGTCGTACAGGCCTTACTTTACTTTTTAATTATTTACCAGTGCACGCTTGATCAATTTGCAATCTAAAAAAAAAATTAAGTTTATGTTATTAAATTTTAAGTCCTGCAAAAGCTTATTATATATAACTAGGTTTATAGCTAGCTAGCCAGCTAGCTAACGAGCATATTTTTACAAAAATTTTCTTTAATCATGATAGTGGAGCTATTCTAAATAGCATTTACTATATAAACAGTGGTCCCAACACAATAGTTTTTATGTTAAAATGATTTGGAATCGATTTTCACCATAAAATATGTAATATTTGCGGACAGGTACTGGTAAAGATTATGGCAACTTCCATTCAAGAATACATTTTCAAACGCTACAGTGTGTGAGCAATGAAGCACCTTAATAAATAAAACTCGGCGTTGGAGCGTTTGGTTAAACGTACAAGAACTGGGAAAACAGTGCAACTCTCTTTAAAGCAAGAGGCGCTATAGTGAGAGGGCTTTTAAAAATGCGGTTTGCATGACATTGCGATTTACATGATAACAACAAATTAACTTTAACACTAATTTTCTTTAATCCCTCAAAGAAATGTTGCTTTGTATTTTCCCAATTTACGTCCTTTTAACAAAAATCTAGACAAATCTAATGTAACATGGAAATGTATGGAAAAACGTTTAGTGATTCAAGCAACCAATGAAGAAACTGTGTGGATGTGACAACTCCCGTAGAAACAAAATAACTAAGAAAATGCACAATGGGTACTAATTAGATAGTTGAATTTAAGAGTTTTTAGCTATAAAGTCTTTAGTTTGCGTAGGTTTATGAATTCAAAATCCGGTAAAAGGACTACTTTGAAATGTCAAGATCTTGAGATACTTTGGCCAAAAAGAGACTTTTCACCCATTGTTTACTACTAAAACTTTTTTTTTAAGCCTATCTCGAAATTCTTACGTACTAGATTATTTCTGTGGATATGTTTAATTCAGGTTATGTAAAGGGTAAACATTCCATTTATCATTGACATTTTCCCTTGATTTCGTTATGGACACTTTTAGGTAAAAATGTTAAGATTAAGATTCCGCATAAAAAACATGTATGTATAAGAAATGAAGATTCTACTTTAATTGCAAAAAATTAAGTTTAATTTTAAGTTTGTCCAACTTATATACAATGAAAATTAAGATATGATATTTTCGAAATTATCAAATTGCTGCTACTGAATACAAGGAAGTTTACGCCGATATTTGGATTTTAGCAAAAAATTAAATTGATGATGCATACAGGGGCTTCTAAATAGTAGAAGCGTTTAAGTCGAAAAAACGAAAAATATACTAAAAGAGATACGACTCCCGCAAAATTGTCAGTTGCATGTATGATGCCTGCTTAAGTATATTAAATTTTCATGTGTTTTTATATAAAAAAAAAACAGCAAAAACAGTTCTTTATGACTTATAAAGGATCAATAAAAATGTATTAAACCATTGCTGAGCATATATTAAAATAAATAAAGTTCGAAGAATATTGGGGAAAAGGTTTTTCAAGTGAATTGAATGAATGTATTGAAATTATCTTTTGAAATTCAGAGCACTTCAGCCGGGTGCCAAAAAAAAAACATAAGATGCAAAAAAAATATTTAAAAAATACGTAAACATCATCTGTGTCATTTCAGTAATAAAAAAAATAAAACTAATACACAATAAATTAATAAATCAAGTAAAATGGAAACTAAAAATAGCAAACACGAATTGAATATATTAAAAAAGTAACGAACTGAAAAACAGCTGCTGCACTGTTAGCCAAGAATAATGCAGATAAAATTAGCTAAATTTACATTTGGCGTCGGCGTAGACTGTTTCTTTAACTATGAACACTCCATACGTCGCTTGCAATGACAAACTGACTTCTACTTTGATTAGCAATTGTTCTATTGAACACACATCACTGTACATCTCGAAATGTAAAAGAAAGACTGAACATTGATAACACAAAACTACAAGTCTATCTACATACTCGTACAAATAAATCTATAATCCAAAAACACTTTCAGTCTATGTATTTACAAATGGAACAAAAAATAAATAAATACTCGTAGTTGTACAAATAAAAATACATGCGTAAATATACAAGTGGATTTTTAATTGATTTTTTTCGTTTAAGAAATTTACAAAACAAAATACGAATCATTGTTTTTGCAAAAATATAAAACTATTGAAAATAATATTATTTAACATGTGAAGAGAAAATTTATCGTACTTTTTGACACAACCACAATCTGTGTTTTTAGGCTATAATTAAAATAATAAAAATATTAAAAGCAATTTATTGAGCATTTATCATTGTTATGGTTTTTAAAATCAATCAAAACGTTTCAGTTCTTGTACTTGATACACAAACCGTGTTTAGTTTTAATAGAATATATGAAGCGCTTGATGCAGCAAAAGGTTAACTAGCATCTTCAGTGTTTCGAGAAAACGATAATCTTATGTGCAGCATAATATACAGCTCAATATAATTCTTAGTAAATTTGGTGCTTTTCATTAAAAACAAGCCGAAAATACCCTTATTTTCGATTTTGTTTTTTAATAGTTTCCATGAAAAATTGTGAACCCAATAAAAATAACTTCTTTTTTTGCCTTTTTAGCAAAAAATGCTTTTATTTTTCGCTAGGCCGAACAAAATTTTTTTACGACTCTTTTTCTATGAAAAATGGTGAACATCACCAAAAAAAATCAAACAATCAGCTGTTTTTTTTTTACTATCAGAACATTCAGGAAACGATTCCCATAAGCCGATTCTTTCGTTAACGTAGGCAAACCTTTTTCGCGTTCGAGAGTACCGTGAACAGTAAGCTTTTTTTGTAAGAAATGATCTGAAGATATTTGAACTTCCTCCTGAATAGTGAATTCGGAAAAACCTGCACCCAACTGCACTGAACTCAGATATCTGCGAAGGAAAATTGTTAACTACAACACTTAATTCGTATAGATCCTGTGATCACTTAAGTGGTTTGCAAAAAAAAAAATATTAAATTCTCTATGAGCCCTCTAATATAGATAGAACTGTCATTATCTGAATACGGAAAAAAATGTCCGATTGGGATAGCAAAAACTATTGTAATGGATTTATTTGGTTTACAGAAATATTTAAAGGATACGAAAATGCAATATATTAGTTACTTTATGCACATTTGTTATCTTTTTTTACGTGTATGTATTTATTAAACATTTCATTTATAATTAATGTGAGATAAATTCACACATTATCATTGAATGAATTGAATTTTCTATGTTGGTCCTTTAAAGATCTAGAGAATGTTTAATCAACAGCAACTAAGGTTTGTAACTTATATAATTCATATTTGCATTAATGCAACTTCAAAGTTATCTAGTTATATAGAAAAAATGATTCATAATAAAATATACATCTCAGTATACATAAACTTATTAAAAAAAAACAATACTTTATTACAAACCATGAAGTACAGAAAAACACGCATTTGGGCTATTTTTAAAATATCAACCAACAAAAACTTAAATGAATCAGCTGCTTAGAGAAACAAAAAACAAGATGGATTAAGTAGAAATCACAGTATTTAAATCAACAGAAATAGACAATGACAACAAATTTCTCTTAGTACCAGAATTTTTGAAGGCAATGAGCGCAAAAACAATACAACAACATAACAATAAATGTTTCTTGATAAAAGTAAACGGCGTCTAGATAATAAAATAAAAATAAACTCTCTTTTGAGTTTTAACCTAAAAATCATAGCTTTTGTAAGAAGAAAAAAAGTGTTTAAGATTTGAACTTACCAAAAATACAAAATTGTTGTCAGCTTTCTTGGTCTTAATAGTTTGAGTTCTTTGTTTATTTTTTTCTAAATTTTATTATTAACCGATTTTCTTAGTACAATAACAACTATTTTGCTTGATAGCAAAATCAACAGCAGCACAGCAAAGTGTGAACATGAAAATCCGGAATAGACCAGCAACAACGGCAGCAGCAGCAGAAGCGGTGACAAAAGGAGAAACGCATTAAGCAGTGTGCAGCGTTTGATGGAAATTCTCTCGCTGCCTTGGCGTGTCGTTGAACACTTTACAAGCTGGCGGAATGTCGGGCTGGTTGGTTGACCGTTTAGCTGTTTGGTCAATGGGGTACCTTTTTCTAGTGTATATGTGTGTGTATGCTACGTTTATAAGTGTGTATTCTCGAGAGTATGAGCAAGAGTCTTCACGGTGAAAAACCGTACTTTATTCTCTAAGTTAAATTCGTTTTTCCACTTGCTTAAGTGCTGCTTTTCAATGTTTTGATTTTTTTTTTGTTTTTTGTTCTTGAAGCTTAGGTTAGATTTTGTTTATTTTTTCCGCTCCGCGTCTTAGTTCTGCTTTTTCTTCTTGATTTTTAGACTTTCTACCAATGTGGTTAGTTGTTTTATAAATCTGTCGTTCCGGCCCGTGCGAAGAGACAACTGAGCCAAAGTGGCACCCAAAAACCAAGATACAAAATAGGGAGCAGCACGAATTCTCGCTTTTGTTGTTTCAGAATTCCGGAGCTTACAAAAGCAGGCAGCAACAGCTATGATGTTAATTTTCATATGGCGCTGCTGTTGTCGTTTTTGTTGCTGGCGCTGTTGACTGTGTGGTTGTTGTTCTTATTCTTCTTATGCTGAAATAACCAAAATTTAAAACTTCTATTAACGATGAATTAAACCAATTCTTTTAAAAGCCAAATTAAAGAAAGTGTATGTTTTAAACTCTGCAATGAAATGAGCACGAAGTACATAAAAGTGTGAGCAAAGTTTTTTTTTTAATTAGTTTTACTTCCGTTTCCGTGGTTTTTTTTCATCAGTTTTTTTATTGTTTCTTTCGTTTATGTATTTATTTATTTATAATTATTTTCAATTAATTTCTTGAATATACTCTAAAACTGTATGGTGTGTCGATCGGTATGAACATGATGTTTAGCCAAAAGTCAAAGAATGTACAAATAAACAAATTTAAACAAAGGTCTCTGACATTAAAAACAACCTGTGAGCAATTGATACTTCGCCAAAAAATACACTCAGTAACAGCTTTTAAACATGAAAAAATCGATGTCAATGATATCGTTTATTTTAGAATTAAAAATAGGAGAAATTGAATTGAAATTGTATTTTATTAACTTTGTTAGGAAGTTAAAAAGTTTTTCTAACTTCAAATTGTTGTTAAAACTTAAAAAATTAAAAACACTCGTTTTCTGTAAAAAAATTAGTAGCCAAATCATGTGACAAAAAAGCCTTTTTTGCAACTTATGGGCCTTGGTTGACCTCTTTGATATCGATCAATAAATTCGTCGAAGTATTTTCAGATTATGAAATCGATTCAGTATCTTCGTCTAAGTATTCTCAGATTATTGAATTCTTTTACACAAAATGCAGATCGCATCGAAATCTGACCCATGAGAATTAACTAGTTATGCCAATGTATATGTATTCATTTTTGTCAAAAATAAAGTTTAACACCTCTCTTCTAGAATTTGATTCTGTTCGGAATCGGATTTTAATTCGTGTACATGCCAATTTTGAAATAACTCGATTTTTTGGGGTTCCAAATACCAATTTTTTGATTGATGTATGTAATCCGTTCTACTAATTGTCGGTGAAATGTTGTGAAGCGACAATAATTTCTTATTCCATACATTTTCATGAATAACTATTTATTAGACTTCAGGTCAGAAAAAATTCAAGAGTTTTTTAGTGTAAATTTATTTTGCCACTATTAGGCCTTTATCCCAACTAGCAATCTTGATGCGGAAAAGTGTTTGAATGTCTGTTTGTAGGCTACCTCTTCAAGGTTTCGCCACAAAGCTGATTTAGACAAAAATTAGGTTACTTCTTGTCCCAAAAAAACTTCAGGGGCGTGACGCCTATGTATATTGGCACTCTTGGCAGCTAGTTGTGAAATTCGGTGCATAAATGTCTTTCGTATGTACCAAGAACAATGCAAAATGTTAGAAAGATACAACGGGACACATAAAAATAAAGAAAATTATGAAAACGCTATATCCAGGTATTAACGTCAATTATTGTTGTCGAATTCGGTACATGAATGTATTGTTTGTATCAATCTTTTAACAAATTTTAGATAGGACTGTACAGTAAAGCGCGGTACTACTCATACAACAGCAACAATTTAAATGCTATTGCACTATATTCCTAGCTCTTTGGTTTTCTGCTACGCACCACGCGGATATCTTCACTATTCAGCACTGTTGAGCACCAGTTCAACGTTGGATTCGTAATACCCTCATGTAAAACTGATAATGGAATGTACTCAAAAGAAATACAAGACCTAGTCTCTTCATGATATTGCTGATGAGTGAAATCATTTTGTATTTTTAATATTTCATTCCCCGTTTATCAGTGACAGAAAGTTATTATTGCAAATTTCATTTTTACAAATAAGTAGTTGCAATGATCCAATATAAATATTATGTTGTATAAATATATTAAAAAATAAGACAGGTGTCTTAAAAAATGTTTATATTGCGTTCCTGGGAAAGAAAGATTTTACGGAGGGGGGGTTTGGACCATTCCTGCTCATGAAGTTGCGAGTTGATTGTGAATGAAGACTTATTAAATCAGTCTGCAAAAATGTATTAAAAAATATAATTGGTAGCAAATTTGATTTTGAAAATTGGCAAATTGTCCCTGAATTACTAGCTAACAGAGGAAGCTCCGTCCGCAGTCGCAAACGCTGTCATTGGCCTCGCGAGTTTAAAGTAACTCAGATACGAGGACAGCAAGTCAGACGGACGAAAAGACAGACACGACACAGACACAGAATGGCAAACGGACCAACAATTGCAATAGAGTAATTATTGAAAAATAGAAAACAAAAACAAAAAAATTTAGACGATCAATCGCAACATACGGAATGAATTCATAAGCAAAATATCTAATATATATCATATAATGGAGAAAACAGCTGGAATAACAAACCAACAAAATATTTTTTTTTAACTTTTTTTAAATAAAAATTTCACTCTACTTTGATAAAATTTTATGACTTCATTACAGTGTTGCTGGGTCACTCACTCTTGTCCACTAGTTGGGCGAAATTCAAAATTCCGTGAATAAATTTTTGCAAAGCACAGTCTGGAACCACTGAATTGAAAAATTATGACGACGACATTAAAATAAAAATAAAACGGCCAAGCAGCAAAACAGCGAAGAAAAATTTTCGGGATTTTCCTTTGTTTGCTGCTGCTGCTGCGGCTGTGAAAATTTTGGTCAATTCATTTTCCTTCGTACTTCGCTTGCACGCAAAGTATTTTTTTCATAAGACTACACCAATATTTTTCACAATGTATTTTTTTTACAAATTTTTATAATTAAAGTATAGGCACTTTTACTTTTTCGTCTTTTCTACGAGTATTTTTCAAGAAAAATTTCGAAATCTATTTTTTTACACAAATTCGAAGTCGCCTCGTTGGACAAATTTCGAATGTACGTTTTTCTGCTTTAAAATTACCAAGCACACAATAACCTTTTCATTTACTCTAACGATTGCCTAATTCCTACTTCTGCGTATAAGATTTCCTATTGCACTTTATTAATCGCATTTCGTTTCAATTTCGAATTTGTTGACGACGTTTACTTTTTTTTCTACTTTTTCTCGACGTCGTCTGTCTTCGTTCACTGCTTGTGAAATTTTTTTTGGCTTTGTAATATTTTTCATGTATAACCACACAAAAACACATGCAAGACTTCGATACACTTTTTTATATGGTGATTTTCTCAAATTATTTCATTTCACAACACTTGATTGCACTTACTTTTATGGGCAGTTTTCTTTTTTTGTTGCAATTTGATTTAAAAATTTAGTAACTTTAATTAAATTGTATTCTGTGTGTAATGAATTTTATATTCGCCATTTTGCTCTGGCGCTCGTGAAAAAAGTGTGAACAATATCGAATTCGAACGAAGAATTTGACATATTTTCTATGCACGAAGAACAACGTTCAAAAGAACAAAGTTCGTTAAGCTCACATCAAATACGAATTTATTTTCATGAGGGAGACATATACATTATATAAGAACTTAATTTGTACTAATAAAAGTACGTGCAAGTGAGAAAGATATAAGGAATTCCTTTTACATTCGGCAAGTGAGATACATATATATTTGTCGGACCCATTTTGGTTCTTAGTGTACACGCAATAATGTGCGACATTTTCATAAAATTTGTAGGTATATGGAAACATGTGCTGAATTTCTCAAACATTCGAAAAGT
This sequence comes from Meiosimyza decipiens, assembly GCA_963680825.1. Lineage (NCBI taxonomy): Eukaryota > Metazoa > Arthropoda > Insecta > Diptera > Lauxaniidae > Meiosimyza > Meiosimyza decipiens. The sequence goes on along the minus strand of OY804259.1, from coordinate 88,909,483 downwards.
ACATTTCAGTTTTGAATATTAATATATATCGTCATTCATTTTACTATTTATATTTTTACCCCAACCGAAAACTATAATGAAAAATAATTTTCTGAATACTATGTCAACGTTTACACGAAGAAACTCTTGAGAAAAAGTTTTACTGTTTGTTAGCAGGAAGGGAAAAACGAAAGGGTGTTGTACAGAATTTGTCGTACCCGCAAATTCCTTTTCGTTCTATTCGTATGCTTTGAATTTACGTTTGTTGTGGCGCGTTGACGCAGTAATTGCTTTAACATTTTTTTGTAAAAAGAAATTATAGATTTTGTGTGTAAACGAAAAACAAATTCACATAAGAGAATAGACAATAGTTTCTTTCACAGAATTTCCTAGTGCAAGCCAGTTCAAAGGAGTAATTAAACTGAATAAGGACGTGTGACGGCAAATCGTCAACGATTATCCGCTGTCAAAATAGTGCACGTCGGAAAATCGTTTGGGTAAACAAAAAAAAAAAAAATACGTAAATAAGAAAATTGCACGAGCAGATTCGAATTGGTTTTAAAATTTTTTTAAAAAATTGCATGTAGTTGGAAAAATGATATAATTCTTATATGTAAGAACATATTAGAAAATAAAAATTGTCAAAATAATCTTATTGTTCAGCTTGCTCAACACTAAAATCTTTAACTTCGTATAAATAGAGAACATAAATTACTCTTCCATTATTCTACTCACTTACAAGTTTTTTGAGTACAGAAACGCTTCTTGGACTAAGTCTGACTAAAACTTGTGAATTGTACCAACTCTTCTTATTCGGGATAACAGCTATTATGTACTATTGTACGACATATTTAACTTAAGCTTCGTTCACATCAGTTTTTTTTTTTCACGGTGTAGTATTTTTAAGGCTGGCTTAAGGCCCGGTGTCACAGTCCTTAATCGGAAGATTCTACTTAGACTCTGCTTAAGTGAATATATCGTTTTCACAGTGTCATAAAACTTGGGACGTGCTTAAGCGCCCATCCTATATTGCTTAAGTTTAATGACCCCCAGTTATAAGAAGAAAATTTTATTGTGTTATATGGCACATCAAAGACCAAAGGAAGAGTTCAGAAAGTAAAAACTGTGGGGGCTTCCAAGTGGAGTTCAGTCACTAACGCGCCTAAGGTAACAACACACATAAAAGTATTTAGATTTAGTTAACATGCTGTTAATATTTTTCGCATTTTATTTAAATAATTTCTTACGACTTATCGACTGGCCAAACATTTTTGAAATCCATTCTATCGATTTTCTAGGCTAAACTGGTTCATCCTAACACGCTTCGGATGAACTAGTTTGGCCTAGGAAAAGCTAATTTATACTAAAAACTAAATTTAAGGATTAAGCAACATACGTTGTATTAAGCGAGGTAAAATTTCTTTGAAAAGTTGCACTTACTGAGTCTATAATGAAAGACATCTACCTGTTGCGATAATCGAGGAGTTGCATTTATCGAGGGTTGCGTTGACCGAGGTCGCACTGTATAGGTATTTTTTTTAAACCAAGATATTCATATGTTCATTTATTTCACTCGTACTTTATTTATATGATTCAATATTTACAAAATTATTTTTACATTTTATAACTCTAATATTAGAAGTACAAATATTTTCAAAAGAGTACTAATTTAATTTTAATTTTTTTTAAAGTATTTGTAGTGATTGTGCTTTTAGTAACTACTTGCTATTAAAATTAAAAATAAATATATTTCAAACTTTAACAAAAATTTCTTTGAATAAATACTATTCCAAAACTTTGTTCAACTTACAAACAAGGCAAGTTGGCAAAATTTATTAACAGCGCTTGCTTCCTTTTTAAACATTTACTGGGATTACCTTGCCAAAGTTGTTTGGGTGCATGATATTTAAATGCAAAATGTAGTTTTTTTTCTATCTATATTTTCAAATCAATTGTATTAATTTTATGACTGTTGCAACAACTAAATAACGACTTTGTTAGTTGATATAAATAAACTGTATTGGTGCGATTCCGCTTCTTTCACAGCTTCGTTAAGTTTTTTAGTGTTGCCATATTTTCATAATCGTTTTAGTATTGCCCTTTCTATAATCAATTGAAGTTAAAACTTTTTTTACGCTATCATGACTTATCCTATCCAAGTCTGGCAAACGATACACAGCAAAAAATAACAACAACAAAACATCTTTTATCTTAAAACTAATAAACAAACAAAAACATCAAAATTAACATATAGAAATTAACATTCAATTTCAATGATGATTGCACCAAATTTGCTTTACTCCGAACATGATTGAATTCCATAAAGCAAATTGTCCAATTTCAATTTTGTCTTTATCTCACTTGGCGCACCATGACCGGGTCGGCCCCAAAATGTGTCAAACGTTTCGAAATGTTTGCTGCACAAATCTTTTTCAAGTTGCTGCGTTATGCAAATCGAGCGACGTTTTTGCGATATTTGCGTATTTAAATCGTGTAAATAACGTGGATCTACAGCCGTTGACAATCTGCATATAGTACAATGTAGATGGGTAGAGGGTAGATAGAGGGAAGAGGTGGTAGATATTTGGTAGATAGTATATAGATGTGTGTTTGCATGAGTTAACGATTATTTACATTTTCACTTTAATTATAATTGCAATAGTTCTGTATTGTACACAAATAATAAAATTTTAATTAAGTTAAAAAAATTGAAACGTGCTTGAGTTATTCAATTTGAGTTCATGATAATGAGAATGATGGTAAGAATGATGGATTCAGAAGGAAAGACGACACAGAGCCTGTGATCAGATGCGTAAGATTTTTTAAAAACTAAAAAAATCGAAGTTTAAGTGATAATGAAATGAAACACAACTTTTTCAAAGAAGACACCATTTCTAAAACTGAAACAAAAATATGATAAGCTATATGGGATGTGATTTTCGTTGTGTTCGTAGAAGTAGGGTTGGCAGATGACCAAGACTCGAACTTTTTTTTGAGACTGATGAGAAGAAAGGTGCTCAGTTTTCAATATGTAAGTTGGACTGAAAAACGCACTTCTTCCATATTCCCCGTATTCTCCTGATTTGGCTCCTTTTGACTTTCTCCTTATTTTAAATGCTGAGGACATCACTGAAACAAACACAAATATTCAGGGGATTGAGAAGTTATGTTGTTCTAGAGAATCCAAAAAGCGACAAAAACGTCCGGATTAAGTGTTTATCGAGCCAAAAAGATACTACGTTGAAAAATAAAATGAAGTTGTCCCACAAAAAAAAAACACTGCTTTCCTTCATTAATTGAATATAAAAATTTTAGTATAAAAGTAGGTCGTATCAGGTTGGCGATTAAATATGGCACCGAACTTTCGTTTTAGAGATAAGGAGATTGCAAGTGACAATTCACATAGTTTAGCGATTCGGGAGGAACTTCTTCCCAACCGATGGAAAGAGAAGGCTGCAGTATTTCAGGGAATAAACCCTAATGGTTAGAAAGTCAAATCTATAAGTACTATTTTAAAAGATAAACCTAAGCACCATTGATGAGTTCTATAGCACTTGTGCAAAGTTTCTGCAGAACTTGGTTCCTGTTTTTAACTACATTAACGCAACCATAAAGACCTGCAGCAAAATAAGAAAATTTAAAAAAATATACAAGGTTATATTATATGGGATACCTATTTAGAATACAGTAGCAGATAGATTAGACATTCAAGCTAAAATTCTTCAGAGAAATACATAGGCACAGTAAAAAGCAGACCCCATGTTGTTAAGAAGTAAATTAAATCTTAACATAAATTTGACATCTTCAACACGAATATGATAACCGAATGACAACTGGCGCAACAATAAATTTTACTCCTGAATTGGGCTATGTCCTAATTCCTTAGTATTCAAATGTAGGTTTCTAAATTAACACACAGATATGTATCTCTAAAATGACTTTAACGTATATGCAAGGTGAATTTCTTTAAGCAACATGTTGTATTGTTGTTGGATGCGTACCTATCATTAGACGCTGTCCGTTTTGTAACATCAGTAGATGATAAACTTATTGGACGATTATTTGCTCTACGACGAGCTAAAAGCGGTACCAATTCCACGCCACCTCCACTAACGCCGACATCACCAGCCAACGCTGCGCTGTTATCCGTGGTTGTTTGAGTATTTTCGACACCACAGTGTCGTGCAAAACGGGGACATGTCTTTTGTTTGTTCGGATCAAATTTTGAACTCTGTCCTTTATTAGTGTTGAGACAACCCTGCAAGGGTTTTTTTGGTAATGGTTTTAATGGGCTAGTTATCATGGCCGGACACTTGCAAGTGCACATTTCACAGCAGCGTTCTAGTTTTTTTGTCTGACGCGGTGGCTTGCGAAAAGTATGTTTCTCTGCCGGTGTGGCTGGATTGTCCTGATCGAGATCTTTTAGCATTTCCTTGTTCGTCCAACCCTAAAAATACGAGCACATTCATTAAAAGCGAAATTTTATTATGAACTATTGAACTGAAAAAGTAAACGTTAAATGCGCACATGAGTACATGTACGAATGACACTCACCAAAGATTTCATAAATGAACTACCAACAGCTTTGGGACTTCGCCACGGCTTTCCACCAGGTCCCGCTTTACCCCAAGGGTCTTTACATGGCTAGTTTATAACAAATTGTAAAAGATACTAAATGTTCATGTTGATTTACAAAAAGAAATAGAAAAATCTCACCGCTTTTGATGGATGTTTCTTCTTTTGTGGACTCTTTGGTGTGGGCTCTACAACTGTCGCCGTAATCGTTGGGCACTTCTCATTTTCCGTCACCGTTATCTTTTCCAACATTGGCTTACCCTTCCCCGGTGCAGTTGGCTTGTACCGCAGCTCGATGTCTACGTGCCCTTTATTGCGAAATGACATTGATGGATGATCCTTCAGAGTAATTTGTAAACGCTCACCATTTTTTAGATCAGTCAAAGGAACTGGCATGTTACGTTCACATATGGTAACGGTATTTTCACCAGTTGGAACTTTAGTTCCACGTTCGGTCATATGATGTACGTTGTGTGAGTGCAAAGTAACACGTGGTGGATGAATGTGATGATGATGATGTTGATGTTGATGCTGGTGTTGCTTGTAAGCAGCTACAGGATCATGGCATTTTTTGTGTTGTGAAAAGTAATCGCTATATCGACAAGGTTGTAAAGAAGAGATACGATGTGCGGCACCCTGTAATAATTGAGTGAATTCATGGCGTATGTCGAAAAAGGAAACAATTATTATATTTACAATTGACCCAATTGAATGCAATCCCACAGCTGTTATGTCCTTTCTTCGTACATCCACATTTGGTGCACCTCCGCCAGGACGGCCCCAAGGGCAGTGTTTGAGAAATAAGTCATAGTACTGTGTGTAAAACGAAATAAAAAGTTCAAGTCAATGTACCTCTAAATGAAGTTTTACCCAAAAGTTAAAGCCATGGGGGCATATTTATCGATCAAACATTCCCTCAGGATCTTATTGGAAAAAACTAAAATTTAAATTTTTTCTGATCAAAAGAGCCAAAGTAAAAATGTACCAATGCAATGCAAAAATGCTAGTACACATTAGTTTAATAACATAATCAATTCAATGCGTTTAGTTGTTAGATAAAGATTGGTCTTAGCAGACCTATAACCAAAGGCGTACCGAAATTTCCGTGCTTTTCGTCAAAAAAAAGGTGCTCACTTTTGACTTTCAAAAACCATAGCAAAATAAGATATGTTTCACGACCATTTTGCCGCCCCTCAAGCCTTGTGCCCAGTGCGACTGCCTTCTCGGCACCCCCTAGATACGCTACTGCCTATAACATCCTTTAAACTTATGGTATGTCTACCTCTATGCTTATTGTAATATGACAATGATCGCTGACCCATAGCTGTACTATTTACTTTCGGTGTCTTAATACTTTTTCCGATAGTGAGATTTGCTCATCATTGTGACCAAAAATATACACAAGATGACACTCTACTATTGGTACCTGGAGAATTATGGTCCGAAAGAGGCTATTGTATACCTAGCTAGCAAAAATAGAACATGATCATTTTTTATGGTTCGAGAGAAAGGAGCTTCTAAGTATATTATCTTCCTATTTTGCTTACTATTACGCTTACTTGGAAAGGGAGCCGGTAAGCACACTCACGTTAGGTGGAGCCTACTGAAACAGCTTTTGCTTTTGCTAATCCAAAATATTACAATGCCGCTAATATGCTACAAGGCTACTCCTAACATAAGTAGAACAAGTGACATCCTTATATCAAAAGGTCAATGGTCAAAGTAGATAATGGCAGGAATGCTTTCATTCATAGAAGCGAACACTATCGTTACAGCTACTTTCCCCTTCAAGCAGGTCTTCCTACATCGCTTGCGTCAAGAGCACTTCTAAGACCACTTACCGTAGAAGGGGTCACAGAACTACTTTGAAAAAATTAAATCTTAATACGTCGTGAGACTCTTAGTTAAATGTTTTTTTTTATCTGCGTCAACCTCCCTTGCGTTGATATTTTTAATGTTTATTTTTTGTGACTTTTTTTTAATTTATAATTTCACATTGAATACACAACACTCTACCACTTCAACATAACATGAAACAGAAGACCAACCTAGCAACATGTGCACCGTTCCTTACTTCTAACCATGTATCAACTTTTGATGTCGTATAAGTACAATCCAATGACAAAAAAGTAATGTCGAATCATAAAACATTGCAATACATGAAATAAAAAATACATGAAGTCCTTCTTTTTTGCCTTTCATGAGTATACACTCAATGGAGTGTAACTATTCAGCTAATTAAAATTTCACTACTTATAAAATTTACTTATTGTTAATATTGACAGATTTTAAATAAAAACAAAAATCATAGTAAATAAAAAAATTTTTTTTTGTTATTTACATGAAAATTTAGTTTTGAGAAGGCCTCTTACAATCGGAGCAGTGCTAGCAGGCCTTCTCCGGGGAAGGTCTTGCTCAATTGCCTGCTGGGTTAAAGTGCATGTGACAATGTAGTACACCTCTCAGACATTCGTAGGATTCTATTTACTATAATTAATTCAATCGGAGCAGACACGCATCTAAAGTATTGTACTAAATCTAAAAATAATTTTGAATGCTTCGCTATCTGCATTAGACTTCGGTGTATATGCTGTGATTTAAGAAGGACTTATCTTTCTTTATCATTAACTTTTGCACGTGCAGACAAAAAAAAGTCGAAAAGTTTCTCACAACCACTTTATGAATTTTGCTTTGATATACAAATGTTTGTATGTATGCCTAGCCAATTATGAATTTTCTAAATTTAGATTTCAATTTGATTGTATTTTTTATATATGTACATATGTATGTATCTATGTACCTATAAATACATTCTTGTTGTTGATTTGTAGGTTGTTGATATGGTTGCATTTTGGCATTTCCCCGTATCCAAGTTATTTGCTGATATTTTTGGCATTTACATTTCCGGTAGCAATAAGTCACGCAATTGCATTAAAATTTTCCTATTTGTGTGTTTTTTTTTTTTGATTTTTTGCAAGAAACTTCAGTCAAATTGTCATAATGCTGCCAATCAGGATATGATTTAAGTAGCGAACAAGCATTTTACGAATAATGTTCACCTGATTTTATGAAAGGTCTTTAACCTCGTTATGATAAAATAAAAATAAGTTAAAAATATAGAATAGAATTTGCTTCACTGACATGATGACTTATTTTACTACAAGGCAAAGTTGAGTCTATGCAGTCAATGCTGATACTCCTATATACACATATGTACATTTTAAATATTTATGTATAATGTTCATTCTTTACATGCAATTTAAAATCTTCCCTTTATTAAACAAAAGGAGTTGCTTTTTCCACAGTTATATCCAACCTAGTCTGGTGATCTAATAATTAGACTGGTTCGCTGGTAGCCTGGCTTCGTATTCATATCAAAGTCAGTGGCGTCACTTCAATAAAGCTTGGGGGGACAGAATTATAAGTCCACCATTATTAGATGGGTTTATTGAATTAATGTATTGAAAAATAACTAATATCAGATCCTTGGGAGTGGGGGCCAATGCTCTCCCCAGCCCTACTGAATTGACGCCACTGATCGAAATTGAGAAAATAATAAACCCAAAAATGTTTTCATCCGTTTTTATTCATGCGCCGCTATTGCTGTAGATTTATTAATGAGCACGAAGTGATGGAACAGCCAGGCTAAAGAGCTGTTGAAGTAATGTAGTATTATAGTCAAATTACATTTACTAAAAAAGAGTATAGTAACAGATAATAGCGCCTACACGCTGTTACTGCCAACGTTGTTTTTTTGTGGAAGCTTTTTTTTAGAAGTTTACATTTAAATATAAAAAAATTTACTAACCCCCAAGGAAGCTTTCGAAGCCAATTTTTGGTCCCAAATCAGCATTAAATGATTTATGTAGCCACACGAATGTTCTAATCCCAAACTAAATTTTGTTAACTATTTAAAAGAAATAAAATCAACACTAAACATCACTTCACTTAAGATTCTGAAACTGAATTTAAAATTATTCTCAAACATGTTCTAAGTGGCCTTACTACCCCAAGATACTCACAAGCGACTGCAGTACGTCACTTGATTTCAACACCTAACGAAAGATAACAACTTTTTGAAAATTTTGATATTTAATTTCATTTAAAGCAAAACTATAGATCGTGGGGATGTTGTCGTACACATAATACTAAAAAAAAATTATTATATATTCAAATAAAATATCCAAAAAATTTTCGTTTTTTGTCATTCAGTCTTGAAGTAGCCACCCTATAAGTTATCCTATTTTGGCTGACAGCATTGGTCTTAAAGTTTGTGCCTGGTTTTCCATAGAGTATGTTAACGAATTCTAAAAACTTTTACGCCACATACATGTGTACAGGGTGGCGCATGACATAAGTTTGTCTAAAGTTTTTATTTTAATAGGTGTCGATTTTCATGTTTTTGTGTTGTGTCTTGCAGGCTATGTTCAATGTACGATTTTACACTTTTACACAATAACGAAATAGTTTTGTTTGGAACATCGTAAACAAGATTTGGAAATTTAATATGATACGATTTACAAGAGAACAACGAGTAAAAATCATCAAACTTTATTTTGAAAGACAACGGCTTAATGTTCGCTCTTTAGATGAAACCCATTTTCAATTAAGTGGCAAGCAAAACTACAGATATGGGCTACGAGGAACACAAGATTATCTCATTAGCAACAATTACAACGACTCAAGTGTACTTTTTGTTGTGGTATATAGCCTGAAAGGATCATGTGCTCCAGCTGAGTAAGTCCATTAAAAAATTTTTTTCAAACTAAATGGAGCCACGGTTCGAATTGCATAGCTTACAATGGCTTTGTTACATTGGACAGTAACAACTTCACTTGGCTCCAGGCTTAACCAGACTCAACTGTTACTGACTGTTATATTTGGGCCTATTTGAAAGAACTAGCATACGTAAATAAGGCAGAGCACCCAAATGAAAAACCAATATTTCATATAGGATATACATGCATACACAACAAAAAAAAAACGAAAAAAAGGACTTTATACTTAGAAACTCTAATTAAAAAAATGATTTTTTAAATAAAATCGAACAATAAAATTCACAGATATAACTAAATTTTATTACTGAATCATGAGCTCACTTCCTGTTTATCTCTATCTTTCCGTGCGATTTCCTCTGCTTTACGACGACGCCACATTCGTAGACTTTCCTCTGCATTCCTGCGTTCCATAAGTCGTTTCTTTTCATCACACCAAAGTAAGGGATGTTCATAGTGGTCGTAGCAAAATGCAGGCATTTCGTCACTCGTCGTCATTATGTCTGCAACGTTTTAATCGAATGCGAACAAAAAAAAAAATAAATAAAATTTAATTCAATGTCATTTTATTCACTTATACCACAAATATATTATATATTTTTATCTCTTCTAATAAACCGAACCGTATCACTTTGAGCATCTGAGAAAATTGCGACTTGCTCAAGTATTTGCACCGAACTGAAATGTCTTGTGATTCTTTGTCATGGCGAAACATTCGAAAATTGGTAATTCTTTGGTCTGGCATGTTATGGAACCAGCCGTGCCTGGCACGTGTTGATTACGCGCGCAATCGATGCGACGACGACAACAACGACAACGACAACGGCTTCTTCGCCACGTTGTCTAGGAGCTCTCTGTAGGTGCAAAGTAGATGCGCGTGTGTTTTTATAGCACAGTGAAGGAGCAAAAGTTTGGGGTGCTGGTTTTGTTGCCCTCACATTTTGGAACAACAAGATATGCATTGATGAAGCTTTAAATACCAGACGTTACACTGCTGTTTATGTTGCTCGCTTTGACATGAAAAATGTTAAGCTACATAACTCGTCCTTGATTTGCTTCTTTGTTTGGTGGTAGGAATTGTGTTTGTTTTGAAAGTGGTCGTTTTGCTCGTATTATCACAGTACTAGCAACATGTTTTTTTGTTATACGAAGTCTGGTATGTGATATAACAAATTGAGCATATATATTTATGTACATATGTATGTTTTGATGTCTCTAAACATTTTTCGGGTTTTGGTTTTCCTGAAAAAAAAATTTTTTTTTTTGTTCCCGTAGTTTTTTTTTTTAGTGACCAGTTAATCTTTTTAAGACTTTTCAACATTTTTCGACTTATTCATCATTATTTCATCAGCTTTTTCAACATTTTTCAATTCATTGAACATTTTTGGACTTCGCTTAATGTTTTTCTAAATTTTTCATTTATCTCAACATTTTTCAACACTTTTCGAATTATTCGACATTCTTCGAACTTGCAACACTTTATCTTTGTTGACATCAAGTTTATCGATTTCTACAACATTTTAAGCTTTTTCAACATTTTTTCAACATCTCGAAAATTTGGACTCATCTTTTTAACATTTTTCAATATTTGTTTCGACTTTTTTAAAATCTTTTAATATTTTTTGAGATTCTCAACCCTTACGACGTTTTTCAACATTCTTCGACGTTTTCAACATTGTTCGAATTTTTCCACATTTATTCGAGTTTGTCAAAACTTTTCAAATCTTTCAAATTCTCCGATATTCTTCTTTCAAGATTTTTCGACGTTTTCAAGAGTCAACGAAGAACTAAAGTCACTGATCCACAAATAACAGACATAATTTCTCCAGAGCAGATCGAATATTGGTCAAATAAGAAGCCTTCATGCCTATCGTTGAGCAGATATATATGTGGCAGGCTTCGTTTTATTTAGCCTTAATCGGCTATACTACCACGTTTGCATTCGGCAGTCGCTAATGAACGTGCACAATGAAGTGTTCCATGGAGGGGCTATGCTTCATGAAGTGATGAAGGCACAGTAATGCAATATGCTTAAAATTATTATAATTTCGACAAACTACCAAATTTGACAGAAAACTAGAACATTAATTTTTCAAAAAGGGTTCACAAGTTTTTTTTGTCGTAGCCCTCGACGCTACGCGCAATAAAATTAAAAAATAGATTTGCAGACATAGAATTTTGCAATCAAAATGTCTAAGTATCCCGGACTGTTGGTGCATATACCTACACTATGACCCTAAAAATATCGAATGCGGTTGTGCAGTGTTTCCCAAACACAGATGCCAAAAGTTGAACATTGATTTAATATTTTTGCTTATTACAACTTTTGTAGTAAACACTGCGCACAAAACCTACTGTCCATTGGAATTTTCTGCATTTTATGAAACATTTGTTAGCTTACATATGTAAATATTTACCATTTACAGCATGTTGACTTTATTTTCATATTGTATGCTCTTTTTGAGCACGAAATTTATTACTTGTTATGTACATTTAAAGTATAACCAAAGCTGTAGTTTTACTTGCAATCTCAGGCCATACTGACCCTGATTAGTGCTTATGATAGAAGTGTTCCAGTCACCCAATTTTCACCTATGTATAGTATAAACTAAGCAAACTTGTTGATTTTTATTTACGAAACATGTCTTGGAGTTTACTCATATTCTACGTTAGTAGTATCCTCTATAAAGATTTTTAAGTTACAACCCCATACCTATGAACAATATGTTTATACTGTTGTTTAGCGAGTAACATGGCCATTTGTCCCTTACGCTGTTCAGTGTTTAACTGCAGTTAAAAGATTCTTTTCCTTTATTTGTTAGTAAAGTTGAGTTTCGTTTTTGTGCTAAAGACTTGCGTGTATATCGGCAGGAGTCCCGCCTCAACAACCAGACAGACAAGACTCAATGCATATTTGTTTGACCCACTTTTGCGCGATTACTTACGGAATTTCATTTATATGTTGTATTTATGGCAATTGTGAAGTTGTTAGGTAAAGATTGATATGGTAACAATCTATAGTATATACATAAATATAATAATTATATATAAAAACACTGCCAATTGACTGGTTTAAATGAAATATACAAAATTTTTCCTCAGCTACTGGCCAAGGAAACTTAAACAAAAATCATTAAGATTTCGAAAACTTCTTACTATCGTATGATACATAATCTTGGTGTATTGAATAAATTTTGAAAAGTTCTGAAGTGTATCGTGCAGGGCAAACTTTCAGAGTGTTGAAAACAGTGATGGCATTTGGGTTTTGAGTAAATGTACTGAATGGAGACTTGAAATGACCCTTTCCGACGCTGAAAATGCGTCGAATGTAGTGAAAATGGTTCAAATGTACCGAATGTACTAAAAACTCGTCTTTTTACTTGAAAGATTTTGCATTTTGTCGAATGGTCAGAAAACTGAAGTAAAAGCTTTTGATTAATAGATGATATGAAGGATATCTTTGCTGAAAGGATATTTTAAAATAATCAACTTCCTCAAATTATATTTATCTTCATCACGTCACAGTTTCTTTCCTAAATGTACTAAAACTTTTAGATTTAAAAAAAAAATAAAATAAAATTAAGCATTTTTGCGCGTTGAGTTCGAAGTTAATATCCAATTTGTTCTTTTGTGTCTGAATTTTTAGGTACCGCATTTAAAGGTATGTAAGGTCCATAAACATGAGGGGCATTATAAACCAAAACAAAATAAGTTGAACACTAAGCTGTTCGCATTTGCTTATTTTTTTATTTTTGTAAGTAGCCTTTGACTAGTTAAGGACTTACCATCATAAGTCATTTCGGCATAAGCGAAACCATTTTTCCTCTAAGATTAATCAAAATTTATGAGCAATAAGAGAACTATTCTTGATAACATTTCTTATATCCTTAAAAATTTTCCTAAATTAATTTTCTAAAATATTTTTTGAAAATTTTTTTAAATATTTAGTTACGATAGAATAAATATATTGAGGAATATATTCAAAATTGCGCAGATTTCAAAACGAAACAAATTAAAAATATCAAAATTTCAACTTTTCACGTGGACCAACTCATTTGCGAACAACTATAGCGTTCTACCAAAAAAAAATTGTGTTTTAAATTGTGTGTGTTGTATACATTCGCACATATATACATACATAAATTGCTAGCAAAATAAAATCACCAAATTTTAAATTAAAAAAATTTTGTCGAAGTTTCTTAACAAAAGTTATATATTTTAGTTTATTTATTAATATCAACAAATATTTCTTTTTACATTATTTATAATAATTTTGCATTTAAAAAATAATAAAAAATGTTTTGTTGCTTTTTTACAAAATAAAAAAATTTGTAAACTTTGACTAAAAACATTTAAAGATTTGTAATACGTAATTACTTTGACTAAAATATTTGTAAACTTTTTTCATACCATTATTTCATTTATAAATAATTAATATATTTGTGTATATACTTAAAAAAGTATATCAGCTTTTATGTGTTTTGTTTTAAGAAACATGTTTTTATTTCAATTTTACAATATGTACACACCTATGTACAATAAAGTTATATAAAATTTTGTTCTTTATTTTATTGTTCTTTTATTTTAATTAATAAATTTTATTTTAAGCATTTCATTTTAATTAATAAATTTTATTTAATGCATTTTGTTTTTCTCATTTTAGATTTTTTGTTTCTTTTTCATATAAATTATATACAATGTCAACAAACTTAAAAACTAATTCATCATAGGTAATGCTACAATATCGTATATATTTCTTTTGCAATATCTTTTTCGTTATATTTTGATTTCCTTTGAACATGACAACAGGCAAACATTTTTAAAATAGATACTATAAAAACTTTACAGATTTTAATGATGTTTTTTGTAAAACTTTATTTCATTGTTTTTCTTTAAGTGTATGTTTTTCCATAAAAAAATTTAATAATTTATATAAGCTACAACGATTATTATACGAATTATTGTAGCTGCCTTTTGTTTTTACACATATAGGTAAGTGTGGTTCACGCTTCCATACAAAAAAAAAACAATTTTTGTTATCTGGGAGACTCAACACACATCGCCAAAATTTGGTCTAATATGTACGTAATAACTTCCCAATATTTCCGCCTTCTAGGGCAAGAGAAAGGCGGTGCTCAAGGCCAAGGCAAAAATTGTTTCGTGTTTCAAAGAGCATATGGATTCTAGCATATATCTTCGTGTTTTGAAACTTTATGAATATATTCTACAGTAAACAAACATGACACTGTTTATGGAGCTTATTATGAAAACTGCATTTTTGATGAGGGTAAAATTTCGTGATTTTTGTTTTTGAAAAGGATTTTGATCACGGTGATCAAATGAAGGACCTAAATTAATGAATAAGATTTAAAGTTCTATGTCTGACAAAAACAAAAAAAAACATTTTTTTCTAAATCTACGATATAATATTTAAAGTTTTTCTAGAGAGAAAATACAATACTCAAATTTTTCTACAGTCAGAAGACAATTGCTTCATGGTGAATGCGCACGGAAATGATCAAAATCGGTGCTACTGATAGATTCGATCTCTTTAAAATCAAAACAGATAGAAAAAAATTAGTAACAGATTCAGATTTAGCATCGAAAAATTACGTATGTTATGATGAACAAAATATGAAAATTTATATGAAGAAAAGAATGTTGTTTTTTTTTTTTATTTAGCTGTCAAGTTAGTTTTCCAAAATAAAAATTTCTCATTTAAGTGCTTCATTTGAACACCGTGTTCAGTCATGACGCTGCAACAATAATTTAAGATTGTGGTCTCTTCCCATGGGATATATTAAAGATGATTTAGAGGTATCTTAAATTAATTACTAATAAAAAAGAATTTAATAAATATTTTTAGATATTCTAAAAGAAAAATTTTCATTACTAAACTTTGACTTTTGAAACCTATGTTATGATCATTTGAATCAATACTTTATTTGAAGAATGATTTTCAGTGTCTTTTTTTAATTTATTTTCTTACAAATGGGAAGTATTTTTTAGCGCCTTAGGCACCATCTTCCTTTTCCTTTAGAAAGTTTAAATTTTGGCACACTTATAGTTACACATGTGTGCGACTGAAATTTGGCGATGTATCTAGGACTCTGCGACTACTTTCACATTTTGGACCACCCTAGTTAGGTACATATTTTTTTTTATTAAATTACTTCATACGATTAATGACTAAATCGGCCACCACTTGCAGACCTTTTTGATAGGGTGACTCGCTTAACTCCTGCGATAATCGCACCGCTTCATTGCAGTGTTTCTTTGCTAAAAATCGTGTTTGCTCGAGCCCATGTGATTTGTGGACTAGTTCGAAGGCACGTTCAACATCACCAGGTTCGCTAAATCGTCTCATGATCATTGGATTTAGTTCAGGATACTGCAAATGAAAATAGATAATAAAATTAAGTTATATTTAGTAAATCTTACTGAAACACTTTAAAATAGATCGAATGAGGATTTATTGTGTCATTTACTCAAAAGTAGGCGTCAAATCCAAAAATAAGTGGGTACAAAGTTATAGCGATTCCGCAGGCATAAAATAAAAATTTTGCAAAATTGAACATAAGTTCTTTTTTTATAATTACTTTTATATTAGAGGTCTGCATGAGTGCACTCAAAACGATCATCATTTCGTATGCAATTAACATCGAGTGCTTGAATTGTAGACCATTTTATTCGCAATTTATTCGCAAGTGTAGCAATCACCTCTTGTGCTTGGTGTTTCGATTTGTTTTGATTTGATTTGTAGTTTCTATGCAAAAAAGCTCGGTGGACTCGCAACGTGGCGAGTTGCTTGACGGTCGTTTCAAGTGCAGTCATGCAGCCCTCTATTTTATATTAGCCAGCACTGGCTCTCATAAATTGCTGAAATTTATGGAATTTCCATTTGGCAACACTGATCTCGTCGATATCTCGTTCGTAAGGTTCTTGCTCTTTCATTTGAACGGGGTAGAATGGAAGGATATGATTTTGATATGATTTCCTGACTTTTTTGCACAGTTTAATAAAATATAAACTTATTAATATTTACCGAACTCGAAAGGGTAACATTTGACCAAAAACTCATATGTCATTTTTTACTCTAGAGCTTTGAGCTTGTTATATATTTGGATTTAATGTACGCTTTTCCAACAAATCAACAAAGACTGAAAAACTGTGTTTCTGAGGGATTTGAAAATATCATATGAAAAATCATTGAATCCCTATCGTATTAAGATATTTTGGGCAGCAGATCAATGTGTTTTTTTTTTTGCACTTTGCACTTCATATATTTTCTTTGCAGGCCATACTTTTCAACATGACAATCTTTAATTTATGTTCATAAATTTAGTCAACAAATCGCAAACACAACTTTCGGAGAAGTGCAAAAGTCTTCAGCTTATAAAATAAATTTTTTCCATACGTGACAGTAATTAATTTTTTTTAAATTTAAATTTAATATTTTGTCAAAAAAAAACTCATGGTACCCACCTATTGCAATGGTGTTGGTTAAGTTTAACTTCCGGCTTTAAGTCTACGACAACAATTCACATTTGAGTGTATGCGTGTGGGGAATTTCATTTTGTTTATTTCATAAATCGAAATGCACTTGCGAACAATTTATATAATAGCGCATTTAAATGCGTTATATGGAGTTTACGAGTATGCGCATAGTTTTTTTAAGCACGTGCATGGCATAATTTTGATTTGGTTACTTGACGAACGCAATCGACAAATGCGTCAATCAAAATCACATTTTGTCATGTGCGCTAATGCGATACTAAGGGATTATTGACAACAAATAGTTAGGCATTTGGTATGTAATACCATTCAGCCTACAATTGCAGTTACGTTATCGGTACGCTCGCTTTAAAGTTTGAGTGATAGATGGCGTTCATGTGCTACCAATAAATTGACAAGTTTTTTTCGAGATTTTTTATTTTATTTTTTCTCTAAATCAAAATTCATTGCGCAGTCTACGGTACACATTTTGATGCGCGTGTAGAATCATCAATTAAATTTAATTAAGTTGCTACAATTTAATTGGATTAAGGAGGTTTTAATTATAAAATAGGCGTTGGCTTAAATAGAATCGAGTACTTTATTATTTATTGCAGCGAAATGCCTTAGTTGCTAATGCTTTATTTAGTTTTTAATTGAGTGGTTTTACTTTTGAGAAATGTTAATAAAAAAAACTCCATTGCTGCGAAATTTGTCGTTAGTCTCTTAAGCTACACTCAGTCTTGGATTGAACCGAAACTGATGATATTTATTTAGAGTACCATTACTAAATTCTTAAACACCTCAAATCGCCCTTATGTATGAGATCATGGCCAACTGCTTCTGCTTCCAACGATTACTGGAATAAGAAAATTCTTATGAATTTGAATTATAGTCCATTCAGTGAGCGTAGTTAAAAAGTGCATTTCTAGGAAATTTTTTCGACGTGAATGGCTTTTTTCATTGAAAAACGTCGCAAAGAGAGCATGGCCCCTCTAAGAGTTGCAAACATTGGACGCAAAATTTATGAATTTTATCGGAAGTAAAATTTTTATTAAACAAAAAAGCATACGAATTCATTACAATGCAGGGAACGCATTTAAAAAATTCTGGCAGAGCTATAGCAAATGGGCAAAACAATTTAAGAAAGAGCAAAATTTTTCAGATTTTTTCATCCTTCTACACAAATCGGCTTGGAAGTTGAATACATTTCTGTATGTAGCTTATATATTTCATTAATCCTCGAACGATATTATTTTTATTTGTTGGCCCCACCGTGCAGAGTATTTTTATTTCGGTGTAATTAAAATAAAACCTCTTCATTGATTATTGGCGAAGCATTATCAATTTAACATATGAATACAAAGCCTTTTGCGTAGTTAAAATGTAAATCAAGAATCATTAATTTACTTTAAACTTCGTTATGCACAGTATCGAACACAGTTGAGTGCGTCTACAAGTTCGCATTCAAAATCAAGGTAAATAAGGAAGTAATTACTCAACATAACCTACAATACGGAGTTTAACAAATATTCAAGAAATGATAGCCAATTAAATTTGCATTTACAGTAAAATAATAAAACTAAATACAACGATATGTTACATAAATTAGTGCAATACCACCAGTACACCTTACTTTTTCGCATGCAAACAGCACTGGCGCCGTTGCTAAGCCCAGCTTAAGATCGGCTCCTGTTGGTTTGCCCATGGTCTCAGCGGATGATACAAAGTCCAGCATATCGTCGACTAATTGAAATGCTAAACCAATATTTCTGCCATATTGGAACGCCACCTCAGCGACATTGTCATCAGCCTCCGCAATGATAGCTGTCTGTGTGTGTTGCCGCCAACAATAACATAATGCCAAGAAGTAGAGAAATAGGTTAAAAACATGTAAATTGAATATAATTTGGGGGTAGGTGTGCTTGTGCACGCAACATTTGCAACGCATCATTGTACACATCCATGGCAATGCACTATGGACTGACTGAATAATAGCAAACTTGTAATTATTGAAAGCGCAGCAACTTGCGTGCTAGGGCATTGATTATGATAATGCACATGGCTAGTCTTCAGTAACAAAATTGAGAAAGAAAACAAAAAAAAAACTTTAATTTGTTTGCTTACCGCTTTTAGTGTGTTCGCAATCAATGAGGCCGTCTTCCTGTATGTCTTTGTCAGATAGTGTGCAAACCGTTCATTTTCGGTTTCCTTTGAGCCAAGTTGCATGAATTCACCTTGAACCAAGTCAGTTAATATCTGGAAAAAAAGAAAACGCATACAAGCAAATAAATACTACAGTATCCAAAGAATGCATTTTTCAGTTGTACGTACGTATGTATGTACGTGCACATGTGGTGCATAAAGGTTTCGTGCCGATTTAAACTAAAACGGAAGAGAAACTTTTTGGCAAACTTGTTAAGTTTGCGGCTATAATCGTAAATTCTTGCGTAATTTCTTAAAATTACCTTTAATTGCTGGCTGTTTACAAGCGTATAATTGTTAATTAACAAGTTTACACTGTGAAGTTTAAGGAACTCGCATTTACCAAACACTGCAAGGTAGAATTATTTTATTGACCTTGCGGCTTATGTGGAAAATACGTACAATTTTTTTTATTGCTATCGGAAATTACGCACTGTTAGCGGGTTTAATGTAGTTACATGTTCTTCAAGTAGGAGAATAAGTTTGCAATCAGTTGCTTTTCTATCGAACATTTTAATCTAATAATTTTACAAAGTTTGCGTGAAGGACATACACTATCAGTGATCTACTTCAAGTTTTCGTAAAAATTCTGCTGGCTTTTATCGCTTTACTTTCTGATATCAGGACTATCCCAGAAAAAACGTTGCGTTTTTTGTTTTTTTTTATTATGCTCTACCTGATAATCTTATAGGTCCAAAAAGACACAATATTCGTTCTACATATGTACATGTCACAGAGATTTATACAGAAAATAATTCTGAATCTGCAAGTGAATCGCGTAATAAACCAAAAGACAAAGTCTGTTTAAAAGTATTCTACAAAAACAAAAACAGCACTTACTTATGAATGATTGCGGTTGAGGCCGTACCAGGATTGTAGGCTGTTTTTAGTTTTTATATCACGCCAAGATTCTAAAATATATTGGCTAGAAAGTACAAAAATCGTTGTTTGTTGTAACACTTCCAGAAAATGGTTAAACCCATTTCTGCTGATGACATCAGACAGTAGTAGTAAGCGAAAGTACGACTCATTGTTTTAAGGACTCCTTTTTTCAAAATACTTTTTACCAAGATAAAAGCGACGTTCTAAAATTTTTTCAATAAATAAATAATTTGCGCTTCTTTTCTCGCGATAACGGCATTTTAGTTTTCCATGACCGTAATATACATACACTGGAGCTACAGGAAAAAATCGATTGTTTGAAATATTCGCAGGTCCTTTGTTAAAACAGTTCTACGACGCCTTTCGTAAACCTCAGTAAAATTTCAGCAAATTCTATTAAGATTTAGTGATTTTAAAGTGTTAATTGTCTTTTAATGCTTGTAGAATCAAGCGAAATATGGGTTTGCTTTTACACTCTGACTATTTTTTCATTATCATGTATTTTGAGCCGCTGAACACGATGCAGTCACAAATTTGTCTAGGATTTTTGTATTATTCACCATTTTAATTTTTTTTTCCCATTTTTTAAAAAAATTTTTTTCACAACCCAAAAACTTGTGAAAAAATGTTTTTCTTGTTTTGTGGCTTTTAAAGCACTTTGAACACAAAGTTTCAAAAATAAAACTAAAAACTTTTATATTTGTTTAGTAATTAGCAATTATTTATGGAAAAAAATTAAAAAAAAAAATACTTTTGGGCCTAGAAACTAGTGAAATATAATTTTTATACTTTTTTGTTTTGTGGGCTTTTAAAGCACTTTTGTGTTTATCTGCCCTACTGTGCGTCAGACATTAAAGTGATGCGGAGTTCATCTGACAAGATCAGTGCATCGGTTTCAACTAATAGCACATTAAAAAAAGTACACAAAGCTTTACCGTACCTTTTCAATTCAGTTATTTTCAGCAAGAATATACAAAAGAAATTGTTTTACATATGCAAATTCTAGAATTTGTATATTTAATAACAAATTAACATTTTGTGCACGTTTCTTTTTGAAGTATTTATAGTTTTATTATAAATTAAAACCCTATTTTATATTTGCATAAAAAAAATCATTTTATTTTAGTCATAAAATTGACTTAATTATGTATTGAATTCAAAGCTAAAAATAATTTTTACTATCCGCTTAAGAAGTGAAACGGATTTGATGTAAATCTGTTTACATAAACATATGCTTCTGTTTGAGTTATAGTAATTTTATGACTCATTGTAAACGAAAATATATTTTAAGATATAAAAAAAAGAAACATTTTTAAATGAAACTTATAATTTAAAAAGGAAACAAAAATTACTAGTGCTAGTTAATAGAAAAATTTGATAAAAATCATAAAATACCAAATAGTAAATTGAATAACAAGGGATAATATTGAAAAGTGGAAAACAGTCGATCAGGGTCGAAAATCATTGTGTAGTATCGGAAAATCGAGTAGTATCACATAGTAACGAAAAACGACTCAAAACATTGAAAACTAACGCAAAACATCAAATGGTAAGCTTGCTACTCGTTGTTTATGCGAGTACTCGTACTTATCTACAATTTTACTCGCTAAGTTTTGAATATTGGTTTTGCTTTCCCATACAATAATAGTTGCTAGCTAGCAGCGGATGGCGAATGAAACTTAGCTAATAAAAAAAAACGCTTAGCACTTTAACTAATCTCCGATTTATAAGACAAATGGCACATAGACAAGATTATATCTATTTGTTTGAATTTGATTCTTACTGGGCTAAAATAGCATTTATCACATGCAATTTTAACAGTTTGCTGTGAAATAAAAAAATTAAAGTTTCAATATTAAAAAAACGTAAGTAAAAACTGCTAAGTTAAAGGTTATGTTGAAATTTATGAATCAAACCCAAAGACACAACCAACCACACTTTTAAGTACAACATGCAACATTTTGAAGTACATAGTTTAAAGTAAATCAATAAATATTTAACATGCGTTGTTATTACATTCAACACTATCAACAACAGTGAGAGCACAACAACAACAAAGCGTCAGCAACAGCAGCGTTGTTGATTTGCAAACCACGGCAATCGTGCAAATATTTGCAAATGCGATGCGCAACATACACGCGTTGCATACAAAACAGAGGTGCTGCTGCGGCTGTCTAATTCGGTTTATTATTGTCAATTGCCTGCTGTTGGCAGTAATTTAACTAACAGCAGCAGCAGCAACAGGTCCCCATTAGCAACCATAAGAGAAATAATACGACTACTAACAGCCAAATAAACTATTTGCAATTAATGGCAGACGAAACGTATGCTCATGGTTTTAAAACCATCATCATCAATAGCAATAATAGCAAAAACAATATCGATAAAAAAACTATTGGCAATTATTCAAAATGTTGTCACTTTCGTTATTAACGTGGTCAATTGTTTGGCAATTGCATATGAATATACCCAGCTGGAAGCGAAGTATCAAGTGATATATTTATTCTAGTATAGTATTTTTGTTAGTATAACAAAAATGAAAAAAAAAGTAACGGGCAAACTTATAGCGATTTCGATTCTACAAAAAAAAATTGATATACAAGTGTGTTTTGAATCAAAAAGTTCTTTGGGCCAAAAAGTGTGAAGAACGAAAAACGTACGAAAATTTTGAAAAAATACAAAAGAAAAAATCGATAATAGCCGACAAATTATCGAAAAATTGCGAATTGTATTGAAAAACAAAAAAATTTCTGGGAAAGTGTTGAATATTTTCGCGAAATTCCATAATAGTCAAAATAGTTAATAGTAAAAATCGATAAACAGTTAAAATTGGAAAGTATCAAAAAACATCGAAAACGCCAATATAAATCTTAAAGTATCGAATTGCATAGAAGAATTCTATATTTATCAAAAGATCGATATCTTAGTACGTAGTACATTAGTGTTGAGATTATCGAAACATATCAAGTTGTATGGAGGAACGTTCAAAAAGTGCATCAAAGTCAGTAAGTACGGAAAACATCGGGAGTTCGAAATAATCCTTTCGTCTATGAACCAACATACAACATTGGCTCTTGCAATCATTGAAATCAACAAGGTTGGTACAACCACACTCGGAGATTGCGTTAAGGTCATTTCAAAGTGCAGTATTCATATATCGGCTTTTCTCAAAACTCACAGAGCTTGAGCTAGTTTTATAAATGATAGCAAGTGTTGCTGTCTTCTGCAAAGGAATGGATTAGCACCGACAAAAACTAGCAGTAGAGACAGCAAAGGATGAAGTATTTATTTGATGTGAAATCAACACATATATAGCGAACACTGCAGAAGCAAAGCAGCATCGGGCTCTGAGAGCTTACTGATGGTGTTGAGGTTTGCAAGGACTCTTTTTAATGACCTGGTTCGAAAGTGCATAAATGGTCGGCAATGTCAACGTAGGGAAATGACTGATTACTATCTAGAAGAGCTGCATTCTTAGCTAATATGCTTGCAAAAGATTAATTTTAATAAAAAGGAGTTTTAACAAAGTTGGCACAATCGATGATTCTTCGCTCCCTTAACGAAAGCACAAAAGTTTTTGCAACAAAGAACCATTTAACTTTCCTTGGAAGCTATGAAGATGCCTGATGCCTAATAAAATAATTTTATTTGCCAGTAATGACACCGTATTTATGTTCCTATCAACTAAACTTTTATAGGAATTATTTCACGCTTCTCAATTGGCTTTGTCAAAAAAGCCATACCCGGGCTTAGGGCGATACAGCACATATGAAGTACGATGGAATTGATGCAATTTTAAGCTGCTCGTTAATTTGTATTTGGCATAGATGTTGATTAGAAATTGTTTTTAATAAAAAAATGCACTCAGAATTTCAAACTGACTTTCGCACATAAGTAACAAGATTTCTCAATGGGTTTATTCCTTTTGCTCTACGACTGTCAATTTGTACGAGCATCTGTCTTAGTGTCTATCTGTTCGAATGTACGTATTTATGCGTCAATGAGCTCATATATTGACTTATTGTATGTTTTAACAATAATTACTACTAGTAGTCTTCAGTCGTTAAAATGTTTTCGTCAGTCACCACAGCATACAAAGCGTATTGACTTTTTCGTTGATGAATTAGGCGCAGCATATTTTTGCTTTCAATTAAAATGCCTCCAAAGAAGACCATTCAAAAACAAAAAACTCCATTTATTTGAATTCAGCTGAAGGGTTTACTAAATGATGCTTGTAAATGCGCACGCAAAACAAAATTAGGCGTGGTCCTATTCAGCAAGCAACATAATACGTAAACTATTAAATCAGTTTATGCTTTAATTTATGCCTCAGGGTCCCTCCCAGTGAAACCGACCGCATATATCACAAACAAAACAAAATCTTTTCTAAGCGATTTTTAAAAAGACTTTACGAAATTTTGCAAAAGCAGCTTAATTGTCTACGAAGGTGACGATTTTAATGTTTACAATGATGTATTGCATAACAGCTAATTTTATTTTATTTTTTTTTTCACTCGTCATACCACCCGTACTACTCGGTACATGGAATGGAACTTCTCACATTGGCTGTCGTCAGTTAATTAGCACAGTTTTTTGTGTGTTATGCTAAAATTTTGGTTTTTCTACTTTGAAGCTAAATGTTGTGCGTTAAACCAAGAGCAGCATAGACTGACTACCTTGAAAATGTCCAATGAACATTGAACACTTTGATTTGGATTGAATTCAATTTATTTGTACTTGTATGGTCAAACTGTTGACGAGTATTTGCTTTTTTCAATTTCTGTATTTGTTCAAAAATTTTACATCTTTTTTGTTGTGTGTGGCTCAAAATGAGAATAATGAATTCAAGAATGGAGTTATTTGTTGTCAGAGTAAATTTTTATGCTAAAAACCGAAAGTGTTTTTTGGCTAAGTGTTGTATGATTATGGCAGGGCTGCCTAGCGCATACCAATTTGGTTTAGCAACAAAAAATTTTGAAACAATTCAGTCCGCAAAGCAGCGTAAAAGGCATGATAAGTTGCATTTTTAAGTAAATAGTTTTTTTGGAAATGAAATTTGCTTTCTTCTTTTATTATATGATTTGCTTATCATGACGTATGAGTAACATTAAATTTAAAGGACAATTCTAATAGCTCAGTTATATTATAAGGGCTTTGCGTTGCAGTTTCGAGTTTTCTTAAAATGGTATTATCAAGTAGGACCTAGCGTACTCATTTTATACGCGTTACTCGCATACCTTAAGTTTAATTGATTAATGAAATATTCATTATCTATTCATATTTTCTATCAATTAATCCAGCAACTCATTAATATTTCGCGACATCAATCAAAGCCATCAGAGCAAACTAATCTGTTTATATAGTTGAAGAGCTTTTGAATATTTTTGGAGTGGTTTTTGATAAAAGCTAAAAGTTTGTTATCTACTTAATGTCCTTTAAATAACCGGACAGGATTGAAAAGAAAAAATGTCTGTTTATTTATATAAAATAGTTACGTTTATTGAAAATATGTTTTTTCTGCGTGGATGCAATGGTGGGCGTGGTTAACAAATGCTAGCATTAATTTTTGCAATGCTGGTTTTTTAATGGTGTTGACTATACTCGTTAAGCCTACTTTGATGGTTTCGATATCGTCTCGCATAAGTCCTTTCATCGCATATTTCATCTCGCGGTACAGGATATAGTCGCAGGGCGATATGTTAGGCGAGTAACTCACGAACGGTGAGATTTTGCAATGAACGACGTATACAAACTCAAAATGTCATATCTCCGATACTAGTCGGTCGATTTTCATGTTACTTTGACAAAACGTAGCTGATGTACTACCTCATATCAGTCGTAAGTCAACAGGCAGGAGTTTTCGTACATTTACACGAAAACTGAGTCTTAAATCCGAAAATGTATTAAGTCTAATATTACAGAGGAGATAAAAATACAACAACTTCTTGCCTAAAAGATTTTAACACACTAAAATTTGACATACCCAAAATTACAAAATCTCAGGAGGATTTTTTGTCCTCAATGTAAGCAAGGCGAAATAAAAAGAGATTACTTATTTATGTTAATAAAGTCCAGAAACTATTAAATTTTTCTTATAAAAAAGGACATTAACTGCTTATAACATTGAACATGCCAGGAAAATAGTTACATAGGTTTTGAAATTTTACAAAAAAGTTAAGACGGAGTACTGATCTCCATTTTTTCACATACGATACAGTCGATACTTTCAATAACACACAGCTTAATACAATTTCACATAGCAGCCCTGCATAAAAACATGCGGAAGTTACACTTGGCAACATTTAACACCATTCGTATCCTCAAACTTATGTAATCTTGGACTAAAAAAAAGTGTAAATAACGAGATTCAATGCAAAAATTATCCGAAAAGTAGCCTTTCACACTTTCTGTGTGAGTCTTTGAGTTAAGATTTATTTGAGAAAATCATAAAACTTGGGAAAAATGTGTATGTTAAATAAAACCACACCTTACACAGATGCATACAAATGCTCACCGCCTAAAACGATAGCAACAAATAAGCATGAAGCAGCGCACAGTGGGGGAGATCCTCACCCTAATAAAACACAAACATTTTTACGGTGATCAACAGATAATAATTGAGATTAGAAAACTAAAACAACAAGTTTTGAAACTTTTTAAAGTTTATTGCTACACGGGGGGCTTTGAATATCAAAAATGCTTCCGTTGAATTTATGATACTTGCAATCTCTCAATAAAATGTGCTAATTAATTTGTTTATATCGAAAAAACTTAAGTGGTGTATATTAACAGAAAGTACTCACTTTCTACTTTTTTAATGTTAAAATATAAACATGTGTACATATATACATACATAAAATAATCCTACTCTATTATTTAACAGAAACCAAAGTCGTTTCCTGCATAAGTTAACAATATTTTTTAATAAAATTTTTTTTCACTGAAATTAACTTCTGGCGCGATTTGTGGTATATTATTAAGTGGTTCAATACAACCCAAAAAAAAAAAAACAATCACACATATGTAAATGCGGAAGTTATTGTTAACAGTTTTTCTTTTTCAAAAATTAAAGGAGATATCGCCAGGTTCACAGGATTTTTGAGATCAGCGTGTTAAAATTATTGCGAGTTAATAGCTTATCAATATGAAGCTAATCGATAAAATTTAAAACAACAGCCTCGTCCACTGACGTGTAGGTATATCCATGAGCGGATATTGCTCATATTCACAAATCTCATTTGCTTTAACTTAAGAAACATCTGTGCTAAATTCTAAGTACCTGTCTCAATTTTACCCATTTATAACCAACTTTTGTGTAAAGTGCTCCCACTGTGCAGCTTCGCGACATTATCGTGAAACGGTCGATTGATTATTTAAATTTGTGGACTTGCGATCAAAATCAAAAGCCTGCTGTACATAGATAAACTATCTAATAGCTCAACATGAGGATGAGCGTTGACAGTTAAGTAATGTTTACATTGCTATGTGGGATACGAGTAAATCGATAGTTGTAAGAAATACACATAATAATTTATTTAAAATTTGAGATTATTGTGTAAATTACAAATTCAAATGACATAAATTTATTAATGAATTTTACATTTTTTTATTTTCTTATGTTAATCGTGACGAATTTAATGCTTAGGTTCACAAACATTAAGGTGTGTAAACAAATTTTGTCATCAAAGTTATGGACAAATGTAGGATTTTTATTGTATATAGGGTGACTTAATTAGAGGTCACACATTAAATGTGCAATAAAATGTATGAGATTTTGAAAAACTATTGATACTGTTGAACCTCGATTTTGTGGGTTTCTCGTAGCTAGGCACATGTAAATTTGCATCTATAAGCATACATACATACATATATAAATACATATCTAGTTATATTTCATAAAATAGATTTATTTAATAGCCTTTTAATGTGTTCTGTCTTTTCTTTTTAACTTTTGATTGTTCTTTGAGTAAATGAGTTTGTATGTGATACACTTGTATTTTGTCTGGTTCTGAAATAAATGTTTGGACAATTGAAATTCATACGATTTTGAAAATCATGGGTAATAAAGGTAAGATTATGGCTTTTAGAAGTGTAAGACCAAACGAACAGCATCCAACTTAATAGATGTTCCCGGTTGATAAAAGTTTGGATATTCGAGATTCAACTGTATTTTATTTATGATGTTGAAACATTCACAGTAAACATGTAAAATATTATTGGCCAAATAGCCTTCACGCGGTTTTCTGCCTTTCCGATAAAATTTCCTAACACTTTTCGATAGACGTATCCAGTTTTTTAACTGCGTAATAGTTTTGGGGTCATTGACACACAGCTTTTGCTTTACACTCACTAACTGACCTTTGAACATGAACCACTGAACCAGTGCTATTGAGTGATCGAGTAATTCTTTAACCATGGCATGAGATGGACGATAACTAAAATATTTCGTAATGTCAGAATTGCGTTATGAGTTGAACAGAATTGGGACGGGGTCGGTAAAGCGGCAACGATTACTCGCTGTCAAAAATTATAACACACTGATCGTATGAAATTGAACAGAATTGCGCCGTAAGACTGGTAACCTGCCGACGGGTGCCCGTCCATTTAGATTCAATTCTAATTTTTTTTTGACAGCGAGAAATATTTGCCGCTTACCCGACCCCGTCCCAATTCTGTTCAAAGCATTAGTTAAATTTTTTCCAGAAATATCAATATTTTTAATTATGGAGCCGGTATTGATAATAATACCAGATGTCATATATTCGCTGTTTATTTATGACATCAAAACGGCAATGCCAGATCTAAATTTCCTCGAATTGAATTGTACATAAGTAAAATAAAGGGTGGTCCAGCAACAAATTTACATTCGGAGAATTAGATTCTTTGGTTTATTGTGAGTAAAAAATCGTACAGGGTGTTTTTTTTAGAGGTTTGTTTTTCGAATAGAGATAAAACTGGCATTTTATGGTCAAATCTGGCAACTCTAATGTCATTTATGTTCAGTTTGGTTTGCCAGAACAGGTTGACAAAAGAACATCGCTTGCAAATCGTGCAAATTTATTTCGAAAATAATGGTTCAGTTCGCGAAGTTTACCGCAAGCTCCGTCCATTTTATGGTCGACATAATCGTCCATCAGAGCAATTAATTCGGTTAACCATGGATCGTTTCCGCACTACGTTTACTCTATGTGATAATACGCATCCGCAGAGACGTCGAACAGTGCGCACCGAAGAAACAATTGCTGCTGTAGAGCAAAATGTTGAAGAGGACCCGAATGAATCGATTCGCCACCGTGCACAGCAATTGGAGCTTTGTCCATCAACTTTATGGAAGACTTTGCGCAAAGATCTTGGCTTGCGACCTTACAAGATCCAGCTTGTGCAAGAATTAAAGCCGCGAGACCATGCAATGCGTCGTGATTTTGGTGTATGGGCCGAAAATGAGATTGATCTCGATGCTGATTTTCATCGCAAAATTTTGTTCAGTGATGAGGCTCATTTTTGGTTGAATGGCTACGTCAACAAGCAAAATTGCCGCATTTGGAGTGAAGAGAATCCACATGAGACCCTTGAGACGCCATTACATCCACAAAAACTGACTGTTTGGTGTGCTCTATGGGCTGGTGGAGTCATTGGGCCATACTTCTTCCGAAATAATGCTGGAGAGTCAGTTACCGTTAATGGAGACCGGTATAGAGCCATGATAACCGACTATTTTGTTCCCGAATTGGATGGCATGAATGTGGATGAGTTGTGGTTCCAACAAGACGGCGCTACATGCCACACAGCGCACGTCACAATCGATTTATTGAAGGAAACATTCGATGAGCGCATAATTTCGCGGAATGGACCTGTCAATTGGCCACCAAGATCGTGTGATTTGACACCATTGGATTATTTTCTTTGGAGATATGTGAAGTCGGTCGTCTACGCCAACAAACCAGAAACGTTAGGGGACTTGGAAGCCAACATTCGTGGCGTTATTGCCGACATACGGCCCCATATGCTCGAAAAAGTGGTTCAAAATTGGACCTGTAGAATTGGCTTTATTCGAGCCAGCCGCGGCGGCCACATGCCCGAAATCATATTTAAACATTAATGGCATAAAATTATCCTTCCAATAAAGCCAAATTGATGGACATTAAAACGATTTTCTTGTGTTTTATTTCAATTCAAAGCTCTATACCTCTAAAAAAAACACCCTTTACATGAATGGTATTCAATCGTATGGATAACAACGTGTTTCACAAAATTTATTCAGAGTACAACTTAGAAACAGAGATTACCTTATAACTTTCTCATTAATAGAGCTAGAGCAATGAAGTTAATGGCTTTCTTTAGGTAATTTACTGACATATTTTTAAGTAGCACGTCTATTGCTAATCTTTTTTTTCAATTCCGAATAATCGCTTGTTAAAGTTAAAAAACAAATTGTGTTATCCCTCATTTTTTATAATTTGTATTTTTTTATAAAAGCACCTATTTCATACATACATATTTTAGTACACCATATTACTACCTGCAAGTTTATCATAGAATGTTTTGTTCTGAGTCCTACACTTTCCCGACATAAATTTATCTTTATTAATGCCACAGAAATTTATTTTGCAATTCACAATCCAATCAAAATGTTTTTTTAATTTTTTTAAAGGCTTATTAACAAGTTTAAGAAATACATTCGAAACCTTATTTTGTATCCTTTATGTAGCATAAATTATTGTAAAGTGACAATAAGGTAATAAATTTGCCAGTTAACAGAAGGTCGTTGTGTACAAGTTTAAACAATTCCTTCCACAACAAAAGGCCATCATTAAGATGGTAGCAATACAGAAACAGAAAATTCAAGCCATCTTTTGTTGTTATTTTTCAATAAAATTTTTTGTCCTTGCAAATAATAACGAACTTCCTTAAACTCAGAAGAAGTGATAAGGAATGTAATTTGAAAAATAAACTCAATTATTTTTAATCTTAAGACGCGTTAAATGTGACCTTTTTTCTTAGAAAATCCGTTCGCTATTTTTTTGTTCGATAGAATTTTAGTGTATAGTTTGTTTTTTTAATTCCTGCAATATATGTACTGATGCCTGATTTTTAAGTTAAGGAAAAGAGATAGCAATCGATATTTAAATATGGGACCCTATGTGTTAGGGAACGCCAGTAGCTAGTTCCCTAATATTTACTTGAAACAAGCTATGCTTTTTTATGTATTTTGAGTGAATAAATTCAATGCAGTGCCCTTTCACTAAGCGTTTATTCAAGCTTTATTTGTGAAATTGTAAGAAATATGATATCGAAATTAAAAAAATATTTGATTCTATTGACATACTTCATTAGAATTCCCATTCAAAACATTAAAAAAAACCACACAAAGTGCAAACAAATATTTGTTATTTAAGGGGAATTCATGATCACTCTTAGAAATATTTCTATAATTTGCATAAGTTTTTTGAACTTTAATTTAATAATTAGAAAAAAACCCACATAACAAATATAACTTACCTGACTCAGAATGATCGTCACCTCGTCGTTCTTTAAACGTGCAATCATAATGGATGCCACTGCCAGTATATAATCTCCAGCCATTGTGACCTAGGGTGAGAGAAAATGAGATAAAAATTACACTTTTAATAAAATTGATTAAAAAACTCATTCACAATTTTTTTAATTCAAAAAATATAAAATAAATGGAAAAATTTGTCAAAAGCTATACCGCAAAAGGGCACGCACAAAACCGTTCCCCATTTTATTTGTGACCACGTGACAAAAGCAGGTTACGATTAAAGCTTCCTTATTCGCTTACAGCAACGGCAACAGCAACAACAACAGCAACAGCAAAATGAGGTAGCTCAAAACGTAAGCAATAAATGTCAATCCAAATAGCATGACTCTTGGCAAGATATAAAATCGAAATTAAATTTTATATTCGTTATTTTTTTTTATGCAACTTGCAGTAATGGGAGGTAGCGTCACAAAAAATTTACTCATTTGCGTAATTTACTTATGTGCCTAATTAGTTGGTTGAACAGCGGTCGCACAATGTGTCTAACTTGAATATCATTGGAAACCACTTTTTGGAGCACAAAATTTTAGCAAGTTATGTTTCTAATCGGCAGGGTCATATTGTGTGCAAACGGTAATGAACTTATTATAAGGCATTATTATAAAGAGCTCAAAAAGTATATCAGATAGCTTATTATAAAATATATATCTATATGCAAGATACTCAAGCTTCCAAGACATTTTTTTTTATACCTCGTTTCCTATTTTAAGTGGACAAAAATTCAATCTGAACTAAAATTATAGATTAGAAAATTTTCCATAACAAAATTAGGGTATTAAATCGAAACAAAAGCTTATTTACATACAATTTCCTGGACTCTTGGTTGATTAAATTTTTTTAAAAGTTGCTGATCTTTAGTAAATGTGCGGAGTTAGTTACAAAAAATATCAATAAAATAAATCAAAAACTAACTTGTTGGTAGCGGTAATAGACAGCATAGCGCCACACGATTAAGAAGCCAATTTTACAAACGAAGTTGCTATTGCCTGTTTTATCGATTAGTCAAAATATTTAAAAATATTTTGTTTTTATTTTTTGTGCATCTGTAAATGGTGCATGCTTTGCGACGCTATCTCTCCCTGACTTTAAGTGTGCTATCATATACGAAATTTTTATTAATAAATTATTGCTAAATAAACTAAGCCATGCAATCCGCATGTGAAGATCTCTTGTTCCGCAAGCTCGTATGCTGGACATTTGCAAAATCCTTCACTGTTGCCTAGACAAGAAAATTGTTTTGGACTTGTCAGTTTTACCAGACCAGTCAGCCATGCAATTTTTGAATGTACTTCAACGAAAACAGCGTTAAAATCGTTTTATATTGCGCAACTAGGACTGGTATCTTGAAAAGATTGTGCAATATCGCGAACACTTGTCTGTGCGAGTGTTACATTTAAATACAAAATGTATTTTTTGATGCTGCTACTTAAAAAACTAGTGAGAGAAAGAAAGGCAAGTAATAATAAAAAAACTTTTCAAAGGGACTATTTCTGTAATTATAGTACAGATGCTAAAGGTTTTAACTGCGGAGTACAGAATGAATGAATCAATTTCGATGGGACTTCTATTAAAATCATTCTTTCAGCGCACAGTGGTTGAAAATAAAAATTTATTGTTCATAATCATCAGCAGCCCGTAATGCTTAACTGATTTTAAATTTTTTCTAATTCACTAGATTTCGTGTAAAAAATAGCATGGACTTGGTATATACTAAATTTTTTTATTTGTATTTTTTTATAGTAAACTGGTTTTTTGAACATTTTTCATATCAAAAAATTGACTGAAAATAATTTTAAGTAATATTCTGGCAAAAATTTGTTTTTCAGTGTATTCTATTGTCTTAAAATCTTATGCCTTAAGCAACCTTTTCTTGCCAAAGCAAAATTTTCAGAGGAGCAAAAGTACTTATTTTTAAACAAAAAGTCGTTAAGAGATTTTTAAGTTAAGTGATCTTGGAACTTTGGTATGTTGTTTAACTTATGCGTATCGTCGCTCTCGGGCAGAAAGGCCCTAACTCATATTTTTGAAGTTTCACAGTGGGAAAAAGAAACTTTAAATCCTCAAATAAAGAATTTTTTTAAATGCGATTCCCAAAATTTTTAGTGGGTCAGTTAGGAGAGGTTATGACGTAAACATTAATAGCGAGAAATTCTATAAATGTCATTTTCATCAATGATTTTTTGACACTTAAACACTTGCGCCGAAAATTGGCATATTCGACAATATTAAAAACGGCAGCACTTAATATTAACTTTAGTACACCATAATTATAGCCCATGTGATTATCTATAATGTGAGCTCATCATTTTCGTAATCGGTACAGCCGTTACAGAACTATGGATAAATGTAAACATGGATTTGTCCCTTCCATTCTTTTCCTCATATACTCGTCTTCCTGGGGGATTAGGGAGGAGATTTTGAATATTTTTTTAGCTTAGATTTTTACCTAACTCACGATACCAATATAGATAAAATATACCAAGTGGTTATCGATTTATCGACAAAAAAGTCAATTCGAGAATAAAATTAGTTAAGGCATTTCTACCCTAGAGCAACGATTTGTAATTATATCGATATTTGTGAACGACACATTTTGTTACCGAATTCAAACTTCGAGTACTAGAACATAAATTTAATAAAATTTTTTGAAAAAAATTACCTTTTTATGGTTCCAAAGTGCATTTACACTGGGCTTGCCGCGCCGAAAATCTGACTGATCAATAACATCATCATGCACCAAACTGGCCGAGTGTACCATTTCGGAGAAAAGAGCGATCTTTTTTTGTTTATACACCAATTGACTGAAAATTTAAAGCGTGAAAAATACAAAAATAAATCAATTAAAACTACAAAGTTTTATTACGCTAAGGTTTTAATTAAATTACTTTTCGACATAACAAGATTGCCGAAGCATAAATGTTACGCCTTTTATTTGAAAAAAAAAAAATAATAAACTAATGATTTAATAAGTTAGATGTGCAAATATAATCAATTAACGACAATAATTAAAAAAACTGATAGCACAATGTGAAAACTACAACAAAATTGGGCAATTATTTGTTGCTTTGATTTTTTCTTGTTTGTTTACAACTAAATTAGCACAACGTTTTACCTTGATTCTTTATTTAGGTGATAGTTTATCGCTTTAGCCATAAGCATAGTGACCATAGGACGCAACGCTTTGCCTTGTCCATCGAAGTAATAAGTTGCAATTTTATTCAATTCAGCCTGAGTTGTACCTTGGTTGAGCAGCTGAAAGAAATATATCAATACATATCAAACATTTTTTCACATCTTAATTGATTGTTAGTTAGATGCAGACATAAAAATGTTTACATACAAAAATATTTTTAGTTTGGTTATTGTTATGTGAATAAACACTGAATCAAAAAGTTGTGGGTCATCTATCTTTAGATGGGTTTTGGTGCCATCCCTGAAAAAGTACAGAAACATAAATAGACTACTTTTCGATAACTTTTTCAAGAAATCAAGGCTACTTATTATATCTCAGGAATAACTCAAGTTATGCTGCCTTCCAAAGCGACAATCGTTGCTGCATAGAGCTGAGACTATACGTTTAAGACTATACGAATTAGGAGTTAAACTTTTTTAACGATTTTGTCCACGATAAAATTCCAAAGCTATGACTATAAATTTAAAGCTTGCCGATACATAATGATACCGAATGGAAGCGAATACATCATAGTCGTACTTTCCGTTTATTTGTGCTACTCGTACTAATTTATTTCTCTTTTTGCATTTGCTTGAACATAAGTGTATGTATGTTGAGTACAATCAAGGATAAGCTTGAGTCGTAAGAGCAGTACGAGTAGGGAGAGCGATTCAATACGAATAGTACTCGTAAGGAAGCAAATCATTACTAGTAGTACTTATTTACGAAAAGAAAAAAAGTGGTATAAGTACTTACTAATTGAAGCAAGCACTCGAATAATTTGTGACATACTCCAGTAAAAACAAATGCAGTTCAGGAAGAAACTGTATTGTATTGTACAGTTTGAAAAAATTAATTGTTGGGTGCGCCGTTTTTGGCCCATTTTGAGTCCATTTTTCGTTAAAATATTATTTCACCAATCAATGGTTAAAAGTCGAAAAAATGTTATTTCCTTATTATTTCATTTATTTATTTTTGACTTTTTCGATGTTATTCAAGTCGATACTCTTCGAGTTTTATAGACTTTCTTGATACTGACTTTCGATACTTTTCAATTTTTATAATATTGTTCTATTTTAGTTGATATTTTTCGGCTTTAATCATCTTTTTCGATACCAGTCGATATTTTTTTAATTTTTTTTACAAATATACTTTACGACTATTTTGATATTTTCGATATATTACGTCTTTTTTTAACTTAACTTAACTTAGCGATTTTAAAAGACTTTTTCATTTTTCACACTTTTTGATACTTTTTGATATCTATCGAACCAGTCGATGTTTTTTTTTTGAGTTTTTCAACATTTTTTATACTTATCGATGTTTCCCAACTTTAATTAACTTTTTTGATATTTATTTGATTTTTTCCGATTGTTTTTTACCTTCCGATTCCTATTGAAATTTCGATGTTCTTCTATACTATTTGAAACTTTTTGATTGGTCGATACTCATTGATTCTCTTCACTTTTATTGCCATTTTTCGATATCATTCAATAGCTATCTTTTATTCGCCAAGTCGCTGTCTATGTGCAAAAAAAAACGACCTGATTGCTAAGTGTTCTTCCTACTCGTTGATGAAACGAGTGCTCTTCCTTCCTACTCGTTGTTTAAACGAGTACTCGTACTCTTTTGTTGCTTCTTCTACTTTCTTTATTTCAAATTGCATTTTTTAACTGCCTGCAGAAAAGACGAAA
Source organism: Meiosimyza decipiens (assembly GCA_963680825.1). NCBI lineage: Eukaryota > Metazoa > Arthropoda > Insecta > Diptera > Lauxaniidae > Meiosimyza > Meiosimyza decipiens. The sequence continues at coordinate 88,873,147 of OY804259.1, read as the reverse complement.
TACAAATCTACTGGGTAGCCCTGGTACTTAAGCAACTTGCTTTGCATACATAGCCAATATAATTTTACTCATTAAGTTTGTGATTTTGTTTTTGGTTTCCCTTACAGTAATACTTAGTTGTTAGCTACAGATAACTAGCAGCAGATGGCGAATAAGACGCAGCTATTACTTTTGGAATTTCAACGGCTCTTTCGATATTTTTCCATACTAAGCAATGCTTTTCAACTTTTATCGAAATTTTGATATTTCGCACCGCAGGTGCACCAGCATAGCTCGATTTTGTTTGCTTACGAAATTCAATTAGTCGCACTAAAAAGTCTCACTGGCTCTCTTTTCCGCGAAAAATCTGATAAAATATTTTGCTTTTTTGACTTTTACTTTTGATATAATATTTGAAACATTATAGAAACAAATAAATTTTTTTCAAATATTTACTTACATCTCTAACATCATCATAAAAGAATTTAAGATCCTCATCGAGTATTATATAAGGATCAATTTGAATTTCTCGCACGGGCCCAGCTGGTTGCTGTGTGTGCACTGAACTGTATCTTCTGCACTTTGTACGATCTGCCGTTGTGCTGTTGTTATAAATTGTGCTTTTCTAAAATGAAAAAAATAAGACATAATACAGAAAAATTAGTAAAATTAAATTATGGCTAAAAATCATAGAGATGAGAAATATAATTCGGAGATAATTTTTTCCATTAAAACTTTGATGTTAGTATATAAGAAAAGATGTCAGCTGGGAAAACAATATTTTTTTTTACAACTAAATATTTTTTACAACAGAACGTTTGTAATTATTTATTTCGGCATTTATGAGAACCAGTCATTATTGAATTTTCACAAAAAAAAAAAGTTTTCAACGAATTTTTTATGTTTTGGAATGTTTGAACTCTATGGTTTTGACCTTTCTATGGCAGCTCAAACAAACTGATAAATTTGAAATAAACTACAATTGACACCACTAAACAAAACCGCTAAGTTATAGAATTATTATGACAAATTACAGGTAATCAAATGCATAAATTACTGAATATTACAAGAAAATTTAATTTCACGTTTAGGCCAACGTCTCCATACATTTGAGTGTGTGGCTACATTTGGCGGCGTAAGTCACTTAACAACTTTCAATTGCTGCAATTACGAGTATTTCCAGAGGAAAAAAACTCGAAGTTTGGCGAGTTTGCACCCCAAATGCGGCAACAATCCGATGAAAAGTTGGTCGCCCGCCCGCTTGTTTGTCACTTTTTGCAACTAACAACTTTCTTAGCCACATATTTTTTGGCACAAGCGATTTGAAAAAAAAAATTATAAAACTAAATCTGAAGAAAAATAAATAACGTAAAAAGTTAACAAGTGGAAAATTATGATAGCACTTTTAACCCCTCTTTCGGCTAGTGCCGGTGACCTTGACTATTTAATAGTTTATGTGTGTGCGTGTGTATGCAGCTATCTTTGGTGCTTCTTATGTATATGACACATTTCATAAATAAAAAACTCAACAACAAACAACGTGAACCGACAACAACAGAAGAAACAACCAACAGCAATGACGATATTTTTGTAAAAACAAAAAGTGCCACAATCAATTCCGCTAGCGAGTGAACAATATTTTCCAGTCAGTTCGACGATTTTGTTTCATGTACATTTAATTTTTTTTTAATTCAAAAGAATGAGTAATTTTTATTTTATTAACATTGTAATGTGATCATAAAGATATTTTTTATTAGGTTTCTGTATGTAATAAAATATATGTGATGAAATAGCTCCAATTTACCGATGCCATTAGCAATATTTTGTCATAAGTTGTTTTTTATTTAGATCTCTTTTTGACTCTAAGAAATGTCAATGCTTATGACCCTATCATATTTATAAGACATCTGTAAGCGATCTGAGTATTAATGAATGCTGAACTCTTGATATTTACAAGACCGCATGAGATTACAAATTTCAAACATAAAATGTTGGAATGCAGTTTCTTTCTCCTACAAGAAAATGTTAGATTTCTTGAAGTCATTCTTGAATGAAAACTTAGCTAAATGCTTATTGTGGAATTGAGGTTCCAGAAAACCTGTGTAACATACTGCTGTTGTTAACGTATGCTTAACAGAGATCTTAACCCGAATATATGGGTCACTTACTTCAAGACTGGCATTACGCAAAAAACCTGATTTTTGAGTTAATGTTGCGGAAATATCCGCCATTTCTTGTTTTATTTTGTGAATCAGAAAGGTTTCTTATAAACTTGCAAAGTGAGAAGAGATTTTGTATGTAGACATTTTTCAGCATTTCTATATAAAAAGTAACTTATTGAAAACTTTAAATGCGTTTTTTCCCCCACTTTAGGTTCTTTGAGTGATGGCAGTCTTGGAGTAAGTGAGCGATATGTAGTTGCATGAGTGCATTAGGAAATCTTCACTTACAGAATTTTGGTATGGTGGAATGCCTTACACAAAAAAATATCTAGATCCATTCAAATCAATCGTCGAAAGTGGATATGAATTGAATTGACAAGTTGTTGTAGTCACAAACTGAAGCCTGCCGGCAAGCATTGGAGTGAAATCTTCAGGGTAGCAGAGAGCACGCGCGTTCTAAATCATCGTGGAAACGTTCGGAAATACGTGAAATGTTGTAGAACATTGAAGGTACTCGCTACTGATCATGCAAGTTGAAAAACTTTTGTGGTGGCCCTATGCTCCGTGAGGAAAACAAAGTCACAAGAAGAAGAAGAAGAAGCACGGATGGCTCGAATTTAGCAAAGGGAGGAGTTAGCCATATCAACGATATTTAATTGTTATATGATCATAATTTCTGATGCACGCACTTGTTTTGCTAAGACATCTCTATTTTTATTTATTTTTAGTATTTAGACAGCGCTAGACGCATGCGCACTATCAACGGTTAAAAATTCACAAAAAAAAATTATTATTTTCAAAAAATGGTTAAAGATTTTAAGAATGCAAAATTTTCTCAAAACTTAATTTTATCAAGTAGCAAAGTATGTTTTTTGAAAGATCACTAATTTACAAATGAGATCCAAGCACAGATTTTTTTTAAAAAGACTGCTCGTAGAAAAGTGTGGCAAAAATTTACAATTTAACGTTCTGGTAGTTAAGAAACTATTTAACGTTGAAGCAAAATTCTTCCAGAAGTTAAACAATCTCTATTAGAGCTACAGATATCCAAAATTAGAACAAGATCAGGTCACAAAAAGTTTTAACATGGCATTCATGTCTAAATTTTGCTCTCTATATCAATTATTGCATTTGTTAACTATTACCATTTCAATTTATAAAAAGCTAAATAATTTTCTCTGGTTTCCTGCCCATGCAGCCATGAATAAACAAACAATAAAAATTGTCCTTGAAACACGTCAGTTATATCTTTTTTTATTAGTTGAGATCCTGAATATCAAATGAAAAAATCAGGTTTTTTGCTCGTAAAAATCAACATGCTCGCACATATTTAAGCCAACAAAAGAAACAAAAGTTAATAACGCACAACACAATTAATCTTAACATACAAAAGTTACAACAAAAACTGTTGAGGAAAACACACACAAGCGAGCAATAAGAAAATAATAGAAAAGAAAAACACGTTAACAGCGCCAGTTGGCGCAAAAGTGCAATAACATTGCGGTAATTTGTGGCACGCGTCAAATGCTGCAAATGAACTTGCCGCACACACACACACCAACATGTAGCTTTTTTTTGCACAAATAAACAAGTGCAATGCGCCCAATTTTGACCACGTTGAAGTAGTGCAACTCTGCGCATGCGCAACCAACAACGTTCACGTTTTATTTTACTTGTTGCATTTGTATTCATTTTTGCTTGCTGTTTGTTGCTTTGTTGGTTGCATATTGAAAGTGAAGTTGAAAACAATTGCGTTTTTTTTTTGTAGCTTTGATTTTTGTCTCGCGGCCAAAGAAGTTAAATTATTGCATTTATATAATTTAAGTGATTATTACGTTGCAATTGTTGCAAAAGTTTAACGGCGAACCTGAAATTCGCAAAAAAAATAATAACCAGATCTGTTATTTCTGCAAGTGCAGAAATGCTGTGTGTAGGAAAAAAACGTGCCAGGTTACGCATACTACCCATCTTTCAGTGTAAACTCGAAATACATTTTCCCCCCAACAAGTTTGGCTTTTTAAAAGTTTGCTTTAGTTCAATGCGGTTGCGGTTCAATATCGCATAATTTATAATCAGACATTAAATTAAAGTTTTTACTTTAAATTTTATCTGCCAGTATTTATTTTTTTTTGGAATAAAATGCCAGCTATAAATCAAATTATGTAGTTTATTTATTTTTACCTACACATAAATGTGTAGTCACGCCAATTAAATAATGAAATTTAAATTTTTGTCTATGAACTTTTTTCACACTTTGTTAACGGGTAATAAAACTTCAGATATAAATCACAAAAAATATGCAATACTTTCACCAACAAAGAAAGTGTAAGGAAATTTTTGAAATATTTATTTAAGTTATTTTGTGGGATTTCAAAAAAGCTATTGCGATATTTTATAGCCTCTGTGAAAATTACTATTGTATTAAAAAATTTAAAAAGTATGGAAAAAGTCGAATAGCACCGAATAGTATCGAAAAGCATCAAAAATATCAATGAAAATTATTGTCGCATAGTATCACAGAGTATCAAAAAACGGCAATTGGATTCAAAAATTCTCAAAAACTTTCAAAAATATCAATAAAAGTATTGAAAAACCCTGAATAGTATCAAAATAAGTCAAAAAAAACTCTATGAATTTCGAAAAATATCGAAGATTAACCAAAATCGAAAAATTAATTAAGTTCGCAGACCTCCAACAACGTCAATAAAATTCGATATATATCAATAAAATCTAAAACCTAGTTAGTATTGAAACGCATCGAATAATAATATCAATAACACCAGTTAATATAATTAAGATTTGGAACGCATCGAGGAAGTGGAAATGTTTCGAATAGTTTCAAAAGACAGTATATCCGAAAAGTATTAAAATAACTTTGAAAACGTAAGTTTATATCGAATTGTATTGAACAACCTCGAATAGTATAGAAAAGGCCTTCAAAGTTCGAAAAGTAGCAAACACATCGAAAAGAAACCAACAGCATAAAAAAGCTCTAATAACGTCAATAAAATACGAAAAGTATCGTAAATTTCGAAAATGTCGAATATTTACAAAAACGTCTATAAAGTTCAAAAAAGTCCAAATGCATCGAATTGAATACAGCGCTCTCTGTGGGTAAATTTTTGCATTTTTTTATAGTGTTAATGAGCATTTAATAAGAAGTATCTTAGTAGAAAATTTGAGTTTCCTACTCACCTAACAAACATTAAAAACAGTCAATTCGAAAATTTAATTTTTAACTTTATTGTCTACTTTAATCAAATCTACGGTAAATGCCAACTAGAGATCTGCATGAGTACACTCAAAGCGATCATCATATAAACTTCCGAATGCAATAACCTTCGAGTGCTTGAACTTGTAGATTATTTGAGATATATTTGCAAGAACTGCACTCACCTCTCCTGCTTGTTGTTTTGATTTGATTTGTGGTTTTTGTGCACAAAAGCTCACTGGACTCGCAATGTGGCGAGTGGCTTGATGATCGTTGTGAGTGCACTCATGCAGACCTCTAATGCCAACCAAAAAGTTTCTCCCTTTTTTTTGTAATCCCTAACTGAGTATAAGGCATTAAATAAGTCAGGAAAAACTTTCAACTTATCCCAACTTTCAGTCTTATTGTTTTACTGAACATTCGAATTTTCTATGGAATTTTAATCGAATTTTTATGGAGAAATCAAATGATGCATTTCCATTTTGCAGATTTTTTTTGTTTCCTCACGTTTAAGTCCCAATAGAAGCAATATTCAAAGATTGGCTCTCAAATTGTTGAGTTCTTGGGAAAAGGGATATTTCAACCAAAATGATTTTAAGGTTTGGAAAAAAATTTGATTTCATAATTTTCTTTGTATATTGATTTGAACATCACCAAAGATGTCCTTAAGGAGAGTTTATGTGTTGGTGATAATGAAAAGCATTTTTTAATAATTTATGCAATAACTATTTTTTTTTTATAAACGGCACCAATATTCACATATGAATGCTGAAACTACCCACTAATATTTTTTCAAATCAAAGAAAGCTATAGTTTTTCACATATAAGTGTCAAACGGTGCTTCATGATCATGAAATGATCAGCAGAAGATTTGTAAATATATATAAAAATATAATCATTGCAAAAGTACTAAACTGCTGTGAAATTTGGCATCAAAAGTAACAATTTGGAATTGTACCAATTAAACTGCAAATTTATTGCAAACCGGAGCCAAATTCAAGTCACTTTCTTTTTGGCAATTTAATTATGCATGAAATACTTACGCCAGAGTGCGTATCACACTCATTGCGCAATAAAAAACATGAGAAAAAAACAAAAACTTGATATTGTTATTGATCGATGTTGGTTTACTCAATAGATCGATACGATACGATACGTTGCAATGCAATGCGTGTGTGCTGCCCTGGATTTATCCTTCCGCATACCAAACTTTTGCAATTCCTTTACATGAAAACATCAATTAAAATTCAAAAAAAAATAAAATAATGAAACCACGTACTACGAGTAAATCAAATTTATAGGGTTTACTGCAAATGAAGACTGCAGCTCAAAGCAAAAAATGTTTCATCCCCATATTTTTTTTAAATTTCAATTAAAAATAAAACCTACAATTTATGATATGTAATTGCGTTGCAAAAGCGTAACGTGACGTTGTTAAATTTCAATCAATTCAAAGTTTACCTAACAATTAAAATTAAATTAAAACATAAAGTGACCAATGTTAAATGGCATGACAGTTTAATGGATGGAATAACGTGAAATTTACAATTTATAAAAACCGAAAAAAATTTAAAAAAAAAAGTTATTTTTAACTGGTTGTTCTGAAAAAAACGACAAGATAACTTAGGAAAAAAGTTTTTACTGGAAACATACCATATTTCACTTTTGGATTTCGAGTAAATTTCCTTGAAGTCAATGTATATATGTGGAAGATAAAGCGTTATAAATCACCCCAAACTTGTGAAATTTGATAGAATCCATTAACCAGATGATCCCTGAGTTATTTTCAAAAAAAAAATTAAATTTGACAAAAATTGTTCACTTGTAAAGAAAACTTGTATAAGAAACAATATTATACCTCGCATGAAAGGTCTACGCTTTTATAATAATTTTATAAATACGAGAAACCCTAGAAGTTGAAGTGGAAGAATATACATAGAGCTGATACCCAGGCCTCAGCAGCAAGTAAGCTTCATAGTATAAAGTCACTTTGAGAAGACACATGAAATATTATTCTAAAATGGTATTCAAGTCAACTAATTAATCACATAAGGTTTACATATAATTTATTCCTAGTTTTCTACAGACAGATAAATAAATTTTGTGAATGAAAAGTTGAGAATCGATTTAACCTGCTAAATGGTGTTTATATAATTTCAACCTTTAACTGTGAGTTGAAGGTCTCATGCGGCAAACCGTGCATATTAATATGGCAACATACTGTAGCTTCAAATTACAGTAAGGGCAAAAATAAAAATGTTTATGTTTAATTCAATAAGTTCAATACCATATACAACTTTCAACATCTGGTCCAATGCACAGATTTATTTTTATATGAAAATTTTATTATAAAAGCTTCAAATTAAAATATTCTAAATTATTCTTAGCCAAAGTTCAAATTTACATGCAGCTTTATTTAAAATTAAAAATAAAAAATAAAATAATAAAGAAAACCTATTAAAAACTCTGTCCAAGAAGGTGCTTGTCGACTTTGTAAAAGGTTTAATTAACCTATAAAACTGCAGTGGCATAAATCTTTGTCATCGATAAGCCCTCACAATTAATTTAAATCGATTAATAAAAAGCAATTAGTATTTTAATCAGAATGAATTTTAAATTTTCGACATTGAAAATATTATGTGTGGTAAGTAATAAATTCAAAGTAGGGCAGCCTATTGAGCTTAAAAATGCGTTTGTGTTGCAATGAAAACAAAAAAATGCATTTCCCGCACCAGCACACACACATGGGCACGTATTTCCATACTCGTAATTCATGTGTCCAAGGGCAGGCATTCACATGGCATTTTTATGAGCACCACCATCTTCCAGCTTAACTGGCTGGACAGTAACAAAACGACTGATTTTCTTTTAAATTGATCGTAATTATTGGCCGTATTTGACCATTTTATGTCTTTAAGCCGGTTATCGTACAGAGTCATCTGTGGTAACCGCCGACTTTGATGGTATTCCTTTTGTGATGTGTTACAAGGACGAGGCTTTGGTATCTTGGCATCGTTTGGTGCGCGTATTGCGCGTCAACTAGTTTTGTTTTTGTTTTTGTTTTTTCTTGTTGTTTTTCAATTGCAAAGTTACGTTACGTGCCTCTACACATGCGTTGAATCGTCTGGCTTAGTTTGCAAGATGTGTTATACAAACGCATTTAATTTCCGGTTCCCGTTTATGGGAAAATTACATTTTATTTTTTAAAAAAATGCTGCAAGTTTTTTTTTGAGCAATTAAAACTATACTTAATTAAACTTATGAAGATAAGCAACGATCGCTACTCTGATAGATTTTAAAATTATACAATACAATTTGGAAACATGAGAGCAAAGAATCAATTTAACCTGGTAATATACTGATATATGTTTTAGATATGACCATAAAGTCATCAACGGATCAATTTACTGTGGAAATTTGCACCAATGTTGTTAGTACAAGGAGCGCACATTTTAATTACTGAGCCGCTGGGTTCCAGGATTCAAGCAACGCTCACTTTTTTATCGTTAGCTGAGCTAAACAATTTTAGTTTTTGAGAAATATTTGGAAAAATTGACTTGAACTCAAGTCTTGCAAGTTGCAAAATGCACATGACTGTAAGCCACAGCACAGTGGTTACATATTAAAGTTAACTGGTCATAACACTGCTTTTGTTACTAAATTTTAAGAAGAGTTGTAGTTTCCGATTTTATTCATTTCATTTAATTGATATTCACATTATCGAGCAGAGTGGCGTCATTGTAAAAAATCTTCAAGAAAGCCAAATACTGCAGTAAATATACAAAATACAGGGTGAATCTTTTTTTTTTTTTCTTTTTTTTTGTATATTAGGTGCACTGTTTTTTGTTAGAAAATTCAACTTTATTGTCAAAAAATTGCTACATATGAATCAATCAAAGTATTGCCCATTGCTAGATACCACTTTTTCCCAACTTTCTGATAGAGCTCGAATACCATCACGGTAGAAGTGTTAGTCTCTTGAGGCTATCCACGAATCAAGCCATTTATTGAGGTCTTCATAGGAGTTGAACTGCTGATCAGCCAGACCATGTGCCATTGAACGGAACAAGTAGTAGTCTGACGGGCGAATATCAAGGGAATACGGCGGGTGGAGTAGGACTTCCCATTTGAGAGTTTCCAAGTATGTTTTCACTGGTTTAGCAACGTGACGCCTAGCGTTGCCATGCAATAGGATTACTTTATCGTGCCTCTGTTCGTATTGGGGCCGTTTTTTACGCAGTGCTCTGCGTTTGTTTACCAAATGTTTAGGCTGGATTCATAACGTTTCGATATGAACCAAATCGACCAGCGCTTACCACTAGCGCCATCTATTGACAAACAGCGAGAACTTAGTTACGCAACTAATACATATAATTTTTTCAGTGTATTTTATTTTTTTTGAAAATCTTAAAAGCTTGAAAGCAATGCTTTTTATAGTATTAAGGTTAGGAAAGAGTGAAGGCATAATGGCCTCACGCGACCATAATTCTCTGTTTAAGGAAAATTATAAAACTTATCCAGAAAGAATTTTTACTGAAAAATTGATAAGACTTCGAAAATAAGCTAAGCACTACGGGCTTTAGATGTTTATAAACAGTGAAATTCCGCTTTGAATCACTATGTGCAACATTAGCAACAGCAATCGGAAATGGGGAAAAAAATATTTCCAAATATTTTTCTCGAAGATGAGCAAAACCTCACACTTAGCGTATCCCAGCAAACAAAATTACTCCACTTTCGGATTTTTGAGTTATGACAGTCTTGAAGTATGTCCATGTATATCAAAAGTGTCTATGTCCATTTTTGGAATTTTTTTATTTTGCTTTACAATCAAATCTAATTTAAACATATCAAACTTATTTTTAATATGCATACATACCCACATATGTACATACAAGGACTAACCAAAACACAAATATTTTATTAAACTCTAAGTTTTAAGGTCTTTCTTTCAAAATTTACCAATTGTTTGCATTGAACCTAAATTTCGCACATCCAATCAAATATTAGCATTTTGATATAAAAAGAATAAACAAAAGCAAAATAACTCAAAATCAAAAATGTGTGAACTAAGCCAAGGTGGAATAATGCTAGTTTTAAACTTTCAGATAGCTGTCATTTAAATCCCAATGCGATATGTCAAAGAATACCTCCATCCAGCAACAATAATTTCATTGCAAATTGTATAAAAATTGATATTAAACATTGATGTTTCAAATAAATTCCTATTTATAAAAACTATTTTTCGTTATATGCTAAAATTTAGTGGTTTTCGATCTGGTATTTTTAACATTTTCTCTCATTGAAGTCATCTATTTGAATATCGTGTGTAGACATTGAGTACTAAAAAAATATTAATATTTGCGAAGTTTTATTTCATTCATTTTTATGCGAGACTTTATTAATAAATATTTGCGCTTTTTTTCAAAAAACTCGATAATTTGTTAAAGTAAACAGCTGTGTGTAGGTGGTTAAAAAACTTCCGGTTACTCATTTTTATCGTGTACAACTAGAATAAGAAACTGGAATTGAAAACATGAAAACTACTGGCATTTGCACATTTTTTTTTTTTTTAAATTCAATTTTTTAATACTTTTTACTAACAATAAACTCATAAGTATGCAGCCCAATACAATTCCTATAAAGATGAACTTTGGTGTGGCAGAAAAGTTCATAATTAAAAAAACCTCTTTTGCCACTCAAACTTCATGTTCGTATGAGTGCTTGTCCATGCACTGAGCCAACTACCCGACCATGCATTCATGCTTACTACGAGTACAGCTACTCACGTCTTAATATTAGCAAAACATTTTGGCCATTTTAAGTCAATAACGCATTCATTCCTTTACTCACTCATGCAGTTGGTATTCATTTGGCTGTTATTGTCCATCAGCAACAATTTTGCGCCGTTGCGTCCAACATCACCACTGTTACTGCGACCGCCAGACTTTCCCTTTTTTCTGACATAACTATTGAGTGGTTTTTTTATGTTTTTGTAACATGGTATGGTTTTGTTCGTGTTGTGCCTTCTTCGCATACTTTATCTTAAGCAAAACAAAATTAAAGACTAAGAAAAAAGTTCACCAAATTTCTGATTTAAAGAGCAAACAAAATTTTAAGCACGGGGTTTTTTTTTCGTTTGAGAGATGCTCCAAAGATCTTTGACTTAACACATCGTACAGCATATTCTATTGAAATTTTGTTGCTATAAAGCTAATGACAAATGCAAATTCTTAAAAATAAATTAAGATCCAAAAAAAGAGCAAATATTAATTGCATAACATGTGAGCAGCTTCGATTTCGTTGGCTGGCGGGCGACGGGCGGCGGGCGAGTGTGTGATTCTATTAAATAAATAGATTGCAGCATAGGAGACGGATATTGAACTAAAGTTAAGTATGAAAACAAATAAACTACGAAGATATGTGGTAAATGTTTAAGAAATGAGTAGAAAAAGCTAAATATGAAACTGATTTGATTATTTAATATTTAGTTTTCGATAACTTGGATTTGTAAGTAGCTGTCTTGAGCGTCTTTCAAGCATTTCAATATAAAAATCGCAAGAGTTGTTAGTTGGCAAAAGGTGGGGCAACACTAGAAGCCACGGTATGCGATGTGTGAAATAAAAATCAAGGTTATAAATGATCAAAATTCATTTCTTTAACATATCTTTCTTTAAGATATGAAATTGATGTAAATTCCAATGAGTAAAGCATTTGAGGTCAACACTCACTCGGTGAGACTTTCTGGGTGGAGTGAATTCAAAAAATAAAAATTACCAAAAACAAAATGGAAAATTTGAGAAATCTAATAGAAACTTTATTTCATCTTGAAGACGCTGACGCCGCAGAGCTATAGCGTTCTAAGCTCGATACTTTTTTTTGATTTTTTTTAGTTAAGGTTTAACATTTTTGATAATTTCACAATAAAAGGAGTTCATACTCATAAAATTGTAAAAGGAATCTTTATTATAATAAGTTAGGTTAGGTAGGTGTGGCAGTCAGTTACGTAAACTCACTCACTTAGACTAAATGTGATCCATTGTGATACTACAGGGTGTCTGACTATACCCTCTCGTTGAACCAACCAGATTTCGTAATGAAACTAAATAGCTGACCTATACTAACAAGTCTAAGGTCATCTAGGCCATCAAATGAAAACGATCCAAGTGTCTTATGGCGTTTTCTAGCAAGTGCTTGACAGGAGCAGAGAAGATGTTTAATATTTTTCTCTTCCTCCACATCTCCACAACTTCTACAGAAGTTAAAGGACCTAACACCTAATCTCTCCGCATGTATGCCGATGAGACAGTGGCCAGTTATGACTGCGACAACTGACGAGACACTATGTCTAGTGCGAAAAATTAGTTCTGACGAACGCTTAGCATCCCATTTTGGCCAGATTTGCCTAGTTATGTTGCAACTGTGACCATTTTTTACTATTTCTTCTTTAAGCAGTAACTTGCAGGTAGCAAGTGGCATGCCAACACCTTCCTTGTCCTGAGGAATTTGTGCAGTAGTCCCCTGTCTAGCAAGTTCATCCGCTTTGCAATTGCCGTCAATGTTGCTATGCCCAGGCACCCAGATGAGGTGAATGTTAAAATGTTGAGCCATCTCAGTTAGAGATGAGCAGCATTGCTGGTCTACTAAAGAGTTTAGCAAGACTGATTCTAGAGATTTGGTTCCAACCTGACTATCTGAATAAATGTTTATATCCTTTATGGATACAACGTTTATCTTCAGCCAGGATGCTATCCCCTCTATCGCTATGACCTCCGCCTGACAGACGCTACAATGATCTGGTAGCCTCGCAACAATTCTTATCTTCAGTTCCTTAGAGTAAATACCATAACCCACTTGGTTATTTAGCTTGGAGCCATCGGTGTAGAAATTAATATGGCCCGTTCTCCCCGGGGTTCATCCGTAGATGGAATGTGAGTTCCGTAATCCCTGTTGAATGAGAATACTGGAACAATATAGTCCAAATTGAAGGGTATAGACTTCAAACTATGAAGCATAGTTGAGTGTCCTGTTCTACCCTCGGACCAGTAGACAGTTTCTCTGAGTTTAATGGCAGTACAAGCTTGAACGGGTTAGGCAAAACATGCAAAAAATAGCTACGAAAAATAGGAAAAATCATCGAAAAAATTCACACAAATAAACAACTCCGAAATTTATTCAAACTCACAAGCTATTTTCTCACAAACATTTACTAGAAAATATTGGCTAAAATTGTCTCCAAAAATAGATATTTCTAAGATGCAGGCGGAATCATCAAGAGCGATATCACAAAACGCAATTAAAAATCTCCAAAAAAATATATTCTAAATAAAAAATAAAAATCGCTCAAAAGTGATTTAAAAAATCTTGCACGAAAACTAAAGGAAATTATTCAAAAATAATAGAAAGGAATTCTGCAAAAGAGATATCAGATTTCTACATTTTTATCTTATCAAAATTTTCGACAGGGTAGACGGAACATTATTATTTTCAAGTAATACTCTTCGAAGGGTTTTCAAGATTTAAACATTCCCGAAAAATGCAACAACATGACGAATTCTAGCGTACATCTGCTAAGGACATTTAATGACAATTAAATAAGGTTAACTTGAAATGCATCTTTTCTTAACCTAAATAAACTAATAGGCCACTCATCCATCATTGATTATTTTAAATTAAAACACAAAAAATAAATAAAAACTTCGCTTGTAAATTAAAATATGTAAATTCGTAAAATGTTCAAATCTAAACTAGATTACATCATTATTTATATTGACATGCCAATAAAAGACCACATCAAATTAACAGTAGGTATTACTGTATTGTGTAAAACACACTTGTTAACAACCGCACTGATGAAATCTGGAACATCTGCTGCGTTGTGCGTTATACTTTGCTATGAACTTGTTAATTATGGATTCATTGGAATGCAATCTGAGTGCCTCGTATTTACACAACATACCACATAACCACGGCGATGAATGATCTTGAAGAGGTTCGTGTTAAATACCAACATTGGGACCAATATTTGTTGGTCCAAAATGAATTTCAACGAAAATTCGCCATCAGACGGTTAGTCACAACGCGTTTATGTTGGGAATTCGAATTTGGATTCAGTGGTATTTGCCTTAATCAAGTTGAACGCTAATTGATAACAAAAAAAAAAATTGTTTGACGGAATTAAAAATCAGTGATGAATATCGCTGATAGTTGGTTTTTGTCTATCGCGTTAGCGGTCGACGGTGGCTGGTTGGTGACTTATGTAACCTGAGTGTAAAAATAAAGCAACAAAATGTTATTACACGACGACGATGAAGCATCGAATACAAAAAGTTGATGTTTCGTTTTTTTTTTGAGTATCTTCCTTATTTCTTGTTTCCCACTTCTTTGACTGTTGTTTTTTATTTCTTTTTGTTTTTGTAATTTTCTCTTTGATTTTGAATTTTGGCATAAAAGAAAACCAGTTTACGCATGAGTCTGAAATTAGGTCAGTCCAGTCGTGTCCGTAGTACTCGATAAACAGGTGAAATACTGTCACGAAACTACCACACATACATACACACATATAACAAAACATACCATGACAATAAAACTGCTGCAAGAAATGCAAATAACCGTAAAGGTACGCACGTACGCTCTTAAGTGAGTGTAAGTGAAGTGCAATCAGCCAAACTGATCATTTTGAACTGAGATAGGTTAGTAACGAAATTTGAAACGGAAAATCATTTGGCATTATGGTAAATACCAAATAAATGATGCTCGAACTAAGTGCTTTGCATTGAATCAAGAAGAAATAGTAAAATGTTCGTAAATGTAAGAATATACTTTAGCTTTTTACATAGCATATCAATTAGTTAAACTGAGAGCCGAAAATGGGCACAATTTATCATAAAGCATTTTAAGTAAAAGGGATGATTGAAGAATATATCAATCAAAATATTACCGTAAAGCAGAATGAAAAATAATTAAAAAATTATTAGCTTTAAAAATTACTTAATAACGATAATGAATTTTGGGGCTACATTTTTTGGAATAGTTAATGGTTAATGATATGGAGACATCAGTTTTGGGCGTCATCCTTTTGATAAATATATGCTTTTTTTTTAAATTTTTCAGTAGTTTTTTCATATAATAAATAAAGAAAATGAAAAAAATAGCGCAAAAAACATAAGAAATAGTCCAACGATTTGAGTCGTTTTTTACATGAAAATATTTAATCACTTCAGCCTTAGGGAATTTTTACACGTGATTTTAGCGTTGTTTTCTAATTAACCTTAAGATTTAGCACAATTTTATTTATATGTGAAAACTTCAAAAAAATGTAGTAACATTTATTACACTGTGGGTTCAATAGCCCTGTGAGTAGCACATCCGCCACTCATGCTGGTGTGTTATCGGTTCAACTCTCACGGCTAACATATTTTTATTCACGGCTTTTCTCAAGCAAATCACTGGCAATACTTCGAAAGTATAATTTGGCATGAAAATTAATGCCATAAGGTTCAAAAAAAGCTTACAGCGAAAAAAAAACCATGGTCCAGTATAAAGTTAAAAAAAGTACAATGCATCTCAGGTGCATCGTTTTCTCTGCTAAGCTAATGGACCGTTTTGATGGAATTCGGTACAGAGATAGACTGAATCCTGAGGAAAGGTATTTTCTATATACGTAGAGGCAGTTGCAAAACGGTTAGACACCTTTTTAAGCGTTATAACACAACAGAGTCGCTGATTTTTTTTTTTTGTTGGAGAGGTTGTGAGGAGAAGAATTGCAGAAGTAATTTTTTTTTTCTAATAACGACTCTTACATTAAAATACGTTCCACGGCTTAACTTAAGAATAGATTTTGATGAACAGCGCTAGATTGAACTCCAAAGAAGGGTATTAGAAGTGTGTGCTCTCTTAGAGGGCGTGGAACCACCCTTAATAGGAAAAAACGCTGACACGCTGATTCACTACATCGATTGATGAAACTTTTATTTTTGGAAGCGTTGTCAACAAATAGCTCTTCTTATATCAGTTTTTCAATATGAAATACCAAAAAGTTGGTTGAATTTCAACCACTGGGCAAACTCTAGTATATTGAAAAATTTAGTGTACTTTAAGGAGTTTTTGAGTTATAAGACTTGAAAAATTACTATTTTGTCAATCTCAACATTTTTCAATTCAAAGCTGGATTTTTGCATGCAGTTTGACAAAACAATTCAATTACCAAAAAAATTAGCTCCTTTCTATCATATAAAGTTACATAAAATCTAGCGCTTTGATATAGGCCATTTTCGGCACTCATTACAATCAAATCGTTTTCTTTCTCTTTCTGTTGGTACGAGTACTTTGTCTTGAACTTTGACAGTGAGGTTGTAAATTTAATGCAACAAATGATATGTACACCTATATGTATATATTTATGTACATATGTATGTATAGCAATATAGCTTCGGAAATATTTTTTTTTTGCATAATTATTACCCCCCTCCTTCTATACATTAGAAATGCAAAACAAAAACAAGGAAGACAATTTAACAGTGACAGCACTTTTTTCCATGGTTTCTTTGGCGGTTACTTATCAATGTTTAAGGTTGAGGTAAAATGTTAAGCCTATGTTGCTGATGTTTTTGTTGTTGTGTTTGTTGTTGTTGTTTTCCTGTTTGTCATACCACGAGTATTGCTGATGCTTCAACTTTACACAACATAAAATTTAATGTTAAACATTTTTATAATAATGTGTTGCTGTTGTTGTTGTTGCTATTATTGTTGTTGTTGCTGTTGTTGTTGTCATCATGATTTTTATGATTACTTGTATTTTTGTTTTCACTTTCACATTAAAATTTGTTGTTGCTGTCTGATTTTTCGCATCGCGGATAAAACAAAATACCAAAAAATTTGCAAATATTTTTTGTTTTTTGCATTTTTATCTGTTTTGTTATAAAATTTTTTCACTGTCAGTCTATTGTTATTATTATTGTTATCTTTTTATTACTGTTATTTTAACAGTTATAGAGTTGTCAGTTGTCAAACGAAACAAAAAAAAATACAAAAATTGTCGACATTCAATAACAAAACCTTAATATTTTTGTTGTATTGTTTTTTCTATGTTGTTGGTTAATTTACGTTTTGTTTTTCGACCAGCAACAATGAGATATCAAATGCATTTTTACCTCTGTATAGACAGACAGACAGACCTTTGTTCGATATACGCATTTTTATTATGTAATACATGGTATTTTTGTTTTCTTTTTTTATTTCGTTTCTGATTGTCTTCATTTTATATTGATTTTTGTCGAGTTTTATCGTAAGTAATAAACCCAATTGTTGAGTTGAATGGATGATGCGATTATCTATTTATCTTTCATTAAATATTTCATTAGGTTTTGTAACCATGCTAACATTTTCGCAGGTGTCTTGCAAACATTTTTACATCTGAATTGCGTGTATGGGAACGTATCCAATATGACGAACTCGAGTTAAATAATCAATTACTTATTCCCAGAAAGTTGCTGAATACATAGATATTTGTTTTGGTTGTATTTTGCTTTGATAATAAAATTGTTAGTTATGACATTTTTTGTAATATTTTACGATACGAGAAGACTAATAAAGTTCGCAAGCGTTGTAGATTTGTAATTTTTATGCAAAAACTTAAGTTGGTGATAAATTTGTCATAGGCTTATGATATTTAATTTAAAATTTTTGGACGAATGTTAAAAATATAAATGAGAAAATGTGCAGTTAGTGATTTGAGATGGAAAAAATTTGCTTAGATTATATCTTTAAATTTTGATGTCATATTGTCCAAATTTTTCAAAAACGCCTAAGTACATGTTAGGTGAATATATACTGCCTTACATATTTTATAGTTTATAATATGAAATGGATTGAGTATACGTTGCGGAAATTTCAAACTGAAGTCTGCTGGCATGCATTTGAATGGAACCCTTAAGTTAGCAGAAAACTAAATCGTCGTGCAAGCCAGCGATGGGCAAAATAGAAAGAATGAGCCAATTTTAGCTCTTTATAATAAAGACGACGCTTTTCTTAAGAATAATAACAAAAACAACGAACACAAACGAACGAACGTTATGCATGGCGATTTGTTTTATCGGTATTTTTGCATTATTCAGAAAAAAAACATTAAGCTGAAGCGAGCGAACAAGGAAACAACAATGCGCACATTGACAACAACTTCTTTCGTTTCGTTTGAGCAGTGTACTTTTATTGCTACACTCATGAAGTTTTTGTTTGATCATTGGAATTGGCTTTTGGTGTATTGCGTATTTTTTTTTTTGCCATCGAGATCGAATTTTCTGTTGTCGTAATTGTTGCTTTTCTTGTAAGTAGCTCATGTTTCCAAAATGTTGCCCATCTATGGTGTAAACGTTCGCTAAAGCAGAATATACGTGAATCGGAGAAATGTTGGGAAGAATTGAAGGTAATCGCTACTGAACGCACATGCTGAAAGAATTTTGTAAAGGCTATATACTTCACTAATAGATAAGAAACACAAGCAGATTGGTTAGTACCATTTTAACCGTTCACAGCGGTTAAATTGATAGAATGAATATTTTTCTGTGTACATAGATGGTATCTACAGATTTTTTTGAGACAGCGTAAAGTTATTTAACACCATCATTTCTAAATGGATAAAATAAATTTGTTTATAAATTAAGTTTTTTTTTAAGTAAAACAAAGGTGTTTCAAGTTCTAAAAACTTAACCGTAATAGAGTTTATTTAAGGGAGTGATACTATAGATTGTTTTTAACGGCCATTGATTTCTTTACTTTACTTTAACGAACGTGGAGGTAACTAATAATTGAAATTAAAAAGCTATTAAATGTTGAAAAGTATTTTTTCTTTCCAAATTGATTTTTTCAATTAACACAATTTTATTTAAAAAAATATGATGACAAATACTTTAAACATTTTAAAATGATAGTTGGTAGTGCTTAAACTAAGTGTAGCTTTTAATATTTTGCTTTTTTAAGACTAGAGATACTGTCACTATCATTTGATATTAAAAACAAAACATCAGCATTAACTAAAATAGCCTGGCTTCGTTTTACAAAAAAAATATTGACGAGAATCTCTTCTGTAAGCCCTCATCAACACAAAAAAATAGCTTTTGAAAAAAATGTGATAAATTCTAAATTAATTCATTCAAAAAAAAATAATAATATGTAGAACAAATGTGAACTCAGGTGACGATTACCAATATCTACTCATTAAGTCAAAATTACTATCAAAATTTTCAAATTCCCAAAAAAAACGAGAGTTGAAATGCTTTAGCACCTGTCGTACGTTGATCAAAAATCAAAAGATAGAAAAAACTTAACCCAAAAAAACTAAATAAAAATGCAAAGTATTTTAAATCCCCCCAAGCGAAGATGGTCAACACGATCGCTGCTTGAAATCGATTCAAAATCAAATCAAGTTTGCACTTTGCAATGAAATCGATATTTTGTTATGTCAATGGTGCGATTTTAGCGCATAAAACGTACGCAATCGTTGATTGATTTTTTGTTTATTTTGCGCCTTTTTCTTTTGTTTTTAAGCTTTTGGTCAGGTTTTTGTTTCGTTAAACAATTAAACAAATTGTTAATTTTTTAGTGCGTTAAAACTTAAATACACTTGAAATTTTTGTATTTTGTTGGCAGATGTAAAACATGCACACGCACAGACACACGCACACGCACACAATTTTATGTCATGAGACATTCAACGCAGTTTGGCATGCAAATCGTTGGTTTATTTATTTATGTTCACATTTTATGATTTATGCCACAATTTCTGTGCTACTTAATAATTCGGCAACTTATATGCAAAGATGGACAAATTTTGTTTCAAATTGAGTTATAAGTTTTAGCTGATTATCTAACAGAATACAAAATGTCAATTTAGTTTAAAATTTAAAGTTTAAATATTGAATGGGAGCTATTAACATTGACAATTGTTTACAGGAGACAGCTGATGGTGAACTTTTGTTTTAAATATTCTATTCTGACAAGAAGGTGGGTGCCTTGATCTGAATTAGTGAATATGAACGTTGTTAGAGGGTGAACGAAATATTCTAAGTTACAGTTGTAGCACAGACTTTATACTTAAGTCTAATTGGTAAATTCTGTTTTTATTATTGTGGTACGCGTTTAAGATGAAAGCATCTGTTTTTACAGCCGATCTTTTGATGGTTGGATGGATTTTCCTTAGTTCTATCAAGGATATAAAAAGTAGTTGGACGAACTATTTTACTCAATTTTTCCTTAGACAGGGTTCTTAAGTCAACTGTTCGTAATAACCATGAGAAAATATGCACCGTTAGACATTATACTCATATATGATGACCAATAAGCCATGACTCGTTAAAACCCAGTTCAATAAACTAAATTTACTCCAAGTTAAGGATTTCAAATATTTTGAATCATTTTTTTTTTCAAAGTGGATCAGAAGTATTTTGCTATAGTGTTAGCAAAAGAGGCATCCCACATTTTTTTCGATTTTTAAAAGTAAAAAAAGAAACGTATACCAGAATTTTTTAAAATTCATATTTTAAGATAAAAGAATATTTCGTTTAATGTAGTTTTCTTAAGTAAAAATAGAATACTTTATAATAATGTCCACCTTGACCATGAGAGCTCCGCAGTTTTTATTTTTTTGTAGAGCAGTGTACTCGTAATTGTATGTGATATTTCAGTTGTAAATCCAATTTGAAAACCTTGAGTTGGTGACAGTGGCGTCAACTCAGTAGATCTGGTGAGGGCTGGGGAGGGGATTAGCCCCCCCAAGGATCTGATACTAGTTATTATTCAAAACATTAATTCAATAAACCCATCTAATAGTAGTGTAATTATAATTCTCCCCCCCCCCCCCCCCAAAGATTTGGTGAAGTGACGCCACTGGTTGGTAACTAATATGAATGGAGACAACGACACTTTGGTGAATTTCAGCGTCTGAGTCCTAATTAAGTTCAAAATCCTAGATCAATGGTGGATTAAAGTCGTCATCCGGGCTAAAAGTTTACTGTTTTGAATAAGTAGGTCTGGCACATTTCAAACTTTGAAATAACAACAGAAAGTATCTTAGCTATAGAGATCGATAGAGAGATAAAGAAGTAAAGAGTTGCGAAGACAGAGCTAAAGGGACATAGAGATATAGAGGTGTAGATATCATGAGATAGAGCAATAGAGCTAGAAATTGAAAGATAGAAAAATTAAAAAATAATTTGAAAGTAGAATAGATATTTATCTTCGGGAATCTATGATATCCGTATGCATGAAATTAAGCCTGTTGTTAATGCGTTTTTTAAATTAAATTCATTCAATTAGCTGCCAAGATCTCGTGATTTGATACGCCTGTATTATTTATTTCGACAACGTGTGTAGTTTCTAACAAAAATAATTAAGAGCGTGAAGTTAAATATCATATTTAACTAGTAAAGACACAAACCATCTCTCTTAACAGAGCAGTAACAGAGAAATGTTAAGGCGACGCAGGAGGCGATTTGAATAGGAACAAAATAGAATCGATTGCTCGTAAAAGTGAACGAGAGATTGAACTTGAGACTGGCGCTATATTTTGGCAAATTGCGACGCTTATTCCCCATCATATTTCAATGCTAAATGGCTACAAATTTTCTAGCCAAAATTAAGATCATTCGAACAATTTTTTTATCATATTTCAATTCGAAACTACGACAGTCTAAAGAAATAGCCTATATATTTTATTTATTTACACCTTTTTGGAAGAGGCATGTACATATGTATAGTATGACACTACATGCTAATTAACAAATAACCTAATTGTGATTCTTATATAGGTTACAGAGAAGCATATACTTAGTAAGGAAATGAAATCAAAGTGCAAATTTAAAAAAACGAACAAATAAATTTTGAAATTCAATGAGGTTTGCTGCTGTTTTTTATGATATTGGCAAATTTCACTTTCATTTGAAGTTCAACACAAAAGCAACAAAAGAAAAAGGGGAATAAAAAGCACAGAAAAAACGATAATTTTATTGATATTAAGTAAAAATTTTGCGGTACTTTGAATTGTTTCACAATATGATCAGCTCAAAGTCAATTGCAACTACAAAGATTTTAATTACGATTGAGTGAGATTAAAGATTGAATGATTTTAGTAGCGGCGCTACAACATCTATAATCCTATGCAAATGAAAACAAGAAAAAAAAATCATTGAGTACAATAACAAAACTCAACGCCTCTACGCAGATAAATTTTTTTTTTAATTTTTCCCAACCGCAAAACCAATTATTTTAATTTAAATTATATATTGTTTTCCTTATTTTATTATTATTTTTCAGTTTTTATTTCTTTTCTTTTTTAGCAGCGCATGCGTAAACGCTCAATTGCTGCTGCTACTACTGTTACTGTAACAACAACAACAACAACAATTAACATTATTACTCGTATCTTGACTGTAACTGAAACTGACCAAATCAAAAAATTTAATTTTGAGAAAGTGGACAAGAAATAAAATAAAATTGAAATGAAATGAACAAAAAAAAAATTAAAGCTTTGAATCCGTTCAATGCGTTCATATTTGGTTATGGCTTAAATATTGGCTTTAATTGTATGAGCCAAGTTAAATTAATAACTGTGCGTGTGTGTGTGTGTGTCTGCGAACGTGCGCTTTCTATTTGTTTGTTTTATTATTTATTTTTTTGTCAAATAGATGAATTTCTTTATTTTATATTAATGTTGATATGCACAAGCATTGAAATAAATAATAAAAATAAAAAAATATTCATAGCTCCCTCGAAGCCACAAATCCGAAAATAACAAATATTGGTGGCCAACATCATGCTCGCTGTTAGTGTTAATGCGCGCGTATTGGCCAATTTTTGATTAGTATTTCATAGGCATATAAATTAAATGTAAATTATTTGCCAAAGAATTACATCACGTGCATTTTTATATTATGGGTCTTTTCAGTATTAGCTCAATTTTGATAATCATGCAAATAAAAATCGTTAAACACATGGGCGCGCGTACATTTCAAAGACATTTTTAGCTCAGTTTTAAATTGCTCTAACTACGAATATGCGCTATGTTATCTAGCGAATTGAAGAAAATCTTAAAGCTGTCGATAAAATATACGTTGTAAGAAATGTACGTAGATCTTTCTTTAAATGACCAAATGATAATTGACTTCGAAGAAACTCCATTTTAAATTTAAGGATTTTATTCAAAAATGACAAATTAATTGTACATAAAAAACGAGTTTAAGTCCCTAATTTCATACTAAATCTAAAATAACCCAAATATCAATATTTCGATATCAAAACTAACAAAAAAAAAATATTTTTTCTTCCTTTTTTGTTTGTAACATAATTTTCTAGAAAAGTCTGCATTTCTTAATTTTTGTTGCTGAAATCAATTCGTTAACTTAACTTATTTTAAAATAAAACAATAGAAATATCAAAACAATGACAGTGACAACTACATTTAAGAGACTTCCTAATTTACACCAAAAAAAATCCATTCACGGAAATAAATACCATAAGATATTACTCAAAGTATGCATGCGATTTGACGAATGAAACGGAGTAGATGCTTTCGGGAAACACGTTTTTGAGATTTATAAGTTTCAAAAATGTAGTTTTCTCTGCTAATATTAGAGACTTCTGAATTTGATGAATTTCTAAGAGGAAGTTTAGAAATCTTTCCTAATAAGAAACGGAGATATATTAATAGGGAATTAAAAATAAGACTCATTTTCTGCAAAAAATTTAACGTTCTAACGCTTTTTTCCTGGAAATTATATAGAAATATTGAAAATCTGATAGTTAACAGCATACATGCAACATATGGGATAGACGGTGATTTATTGAAAAAAACAGAAAAGTATAAAAATAATCTTTTAAACCTGATTATTAACATCACATAGTAAACAAAAAAAAACTTTTTAAAACAAATACGAATTTGCTGAAACATTCATCAATTTTTAAAATTTATTTTTATACATCATTTCCAATCTGGTATCTATTTTTTTCTAACACATTTGGTTGTGGAGATAAATGGGATCATCAATACCGATTTTAAACATTTTCGTGCACTTGTACCAAGAACACCAATTGCTTTTGGGCATATCTGAGTACACAAAAGCAAAGTAGTGAACTTTCTCTTTGAAATACAATTTTTAAACTTTTCATGTACTTAAATCGCAAGAAAAGAAATTATAAAAATAAAAAGTATTTTAAATTTTACTATCCCTCGATCCTGACATTATCTTGTTCCTTTCATTTAAGTTTGCCATTTGAACACCATGTGATAAAATCAATGACATTTAATATTTGCTACTTAAAAATATAATAAATGCAATGTAAAAAATACATACAATTTCAAGCCGCAATTATTTTAGTGTCATTTTAACATTTAAACTTTATAACCCTTAATTGGTCTAGTTTAAGACTTTAAAAAGTTCACTGCAAGCTGAAACAAAAATGTGTGTCTATAAAACGCTTAAGCTGTTAAAATTTTTGGCTAATATGTTAAGAGCGTAATTACATATTTTCATTTTTATTTAGAGCAAGTTTATAGTTAGCTTTTTATCAAGATTTAAGTTGCAAGTGATGCATTGGAAATGTATGCCAAGACCTTAAAATGCAATTAACTCTCGTTATAATGCACAAAATGTCTACTTTTTGTGACATCTTTATTTTAAAGGTTAAGAGAGTGCAACAATGCAAGTGATTTAATGTTTTATATCTTCAAAAAATTTTCTATTTTCGAGGCTATTTATTTTAAGCTTTTAATAGGTAATTTCTTAAAAGAAAAAAATTAAAGCAACAAATTGAGAAGATTTTAAAAAAGGCAGCACATTTTCAGTAAGTGTCATTAATCAGTAGATTTGCTACTTTTTAGATAGCACTTTTTGGTAAAATTATACGGCACAGTTAGTAGGAAATCGTTTTTAAAACTAAACGCTCATTTACTTTTGAAATATTTTATTTGATTTGAACTACTTAAGATAAAAATTGTGTTCTGAGGACTATTTGATTTAATTCTGTTTTAAAAGTTTAATGAAAAATACTATACATACTACATTGCACATCCCAGCGAGATGTAAAGAATTCCAATTAAGAACTCATTCATTTAAATCTGAAAGACTGATCTAAGTCTGAGTTTTGACTGATTTTGTAAGAGAATGAAAAATTTAAGCATTTTTGTTTTAAAGAAGATTTTTTAATACTTGGTTCAACATAACAGAGGTGATAAATTTCGAATTACAAAATTTTTTAAAAATACTTTTGCTATAAAATCTCAATAATAGACTCAACTAGATGTTTAACTGGCCAACAACACAGGTCCGCAAGGATTTGTTATTGAGCAACTGACGGGAAGTTTCGGAGTAATTTTACCGGAAAAGTTTGAATCAGCATCCAACCTCTTCAAAGAAAAAAAACTTTCGAAGCATTTACAATTTTTTTATGCAAATTTGAGATGGCTTTGTTACCCTTTACGTTAAAATTTATCATCTTTAAATGCCCATAGAAAGAAAATTCACAGAAAAGCATGCAAGAACATATTGCGAAGATAGTACAAATGAGGCAAGTGGTAGAAAAGAGCTGTACAAGATATTCAACCTAAAATATCTGAAAATCCAGATGTTATGAACCAATTATGAGGACATGTATGAATACTACACAAAAAATTATTTTGGAAACTGAACCCAGTTGCTCAACAAAATGCACGATGGACAGCCAATTAAATGGGAGACGCCATTAAAAAGTCGTTGATTGGAGTTTCTCGGCAGCACTGATAACGAGCAGGCTTAGTTAGATACTCACAATTAAGTAAGTGAGGGAATATCTCAGTATAAGGAACTCCGAAACTATGTTCAACAACAGCATATGCACTGGTGCAAAATTTATTGAATATCAAATAAATGGCCAGTGGCATCTAAAAAAAAGTACCTTTTATTTCTTGCATAACCGATTGTGAGTGGTATTACAACAAAACAACAACAAAAACAAATGACGAAAAAAGGCGGGATACCAAAAGTAGCTGATAACAAAGCAAGTGATTGAATGTCAATGAAACAACAATAAAAGTTAGTAAAAAAGCTACAAAAGAAATGTCTGCAGCACAACTGGCAAAGAGATGAACAACTCTGTAACATTGAAAATGCAAAGGAAAGTTGCAACTTACTTAATTAAAATTTAAGCTGACATAAAAAGCAGGATATTGTCCGTAAACAACAGGCTAAAAACTTGAAATCTTATTTAAGTATTTAAAATTTAGACTTAAGACGAAACTTTAAAGCAACAGTAAAAGAAATTGTCAAAAGCGAAACGAAACTTTAAACAAACTTCTGCTGGTTGGATTTGATGCTACCTCAATAAATAAACAGTTGGAACAGTGGAAATATTAAAACAAAAGAGTCACCAGAAACTAACAACAATAACCGAATAGGAATTTCCCTTGCAAAAAAAAAAAATTAATTTCCAATCTTATCTTTTTTTTTTGCTGATGCAACCTTTGGAAGTTATAGAAATGAGTTAGTGAAAAATAATTGTATAGAATTCAAAAGAAACATTTCTTCAAAGACATTTTGCATTCTTTCGAAATTTTTTTTTTCTATAAGTAGTTAGTCACTTTTGGTTTTGTTTCCTTTCCGGACATATTAGGCATTTGACTGCAAAACAAAATGCAGTCATTCAACACTTTGTAAATCTTTTAGTTTTTGCATTTCTTTCGTTCCCTCGTAAATTTTATACTAAGCGCTCTGGGCACAAATACAACAACGATAACAACAAAAGTAAAAATAGCAACAGACTGAATATTATTTTCACTTTCATTTTTGTTAACGATAGCAAAGAAGACCTGGTATTTAAAAGTGACTTATTTATTTAAAAATATTTTTTTTTAATTCAATTTAAGTAGCAGGTAATGCACTCGTCATTGTAGTTATAGAAAATGTTTCTATGAAATACAGAGATAAATATGGATATTACACAAACTTATTAAACGTACTTTGGTATTTATTTTGAAAACTTTGCCATTTTTTATTTTTATTTTTTACCATTGTCTTAGCATAGGGTTTAGAAATAATTGCAACAAAATTTAAGCTTCCGGGCTCAATCGTGTAAACGGCGCGGACATAGTTTGTTTGCGAGTTCGTTGAAAATTTACGAAAAAACTAACTTACGAAAATGTAGGAAAAATCTGCATTAAGTGCATAGATCTAGCGTTTTTGGTATTTTAGTTGTATGGGAGGTGCCATACTCTGTTGTCAAACCACGCCCACATTTTTTGTGTGGCTGAAAATGCGAACAATATACATAAGAAGGTGGCTATTTTTATTTTTTTTTACCGTCACATAGGCCTATATTATGAAATCAAGTTTGAACAAAGTTCTCCAAAAATTGCAGCTTAGTAGATCAAACCTGTGAACTTGTTTACTATTTAAATTCATACACTAAAATCGTTTTAGTACGCATTATTAAAAAGTTAAATTACATATTATAAAAAAAAAATGTTTTAAGAAAAGTTGCAATTATTAAAATTGCACACATTTTCGCGTTCTTGATGTTTTTAAGCGATAAAAAAGTAGAACACTGACCAAAAATTGCACTTGTCACTTGTATCCTTTTTAAAAATTGTTTGTGTGTGAGTGCTGTTTTTTTGCCATAGGATGCATAAGCAAAATATCTGATATATATTTTACAGAAATATGCCTTTAAGTTTTTTTTCTTTGATTCTAAGCTTTTTAATAACTTTCGATTTTAGCTTCTGCAGGATTTTTATTATAAGTTTTCAGCAGGTTCTGCTTAGACACCAATTTTATATTATATTTTTTTATTAAAATTCTTAAAAATTTCAGTAATTTTTTTTTTAAAGTGCCTACATTTTTAGGTAATTTTCATTTTTATTGTTGAGATCCTTTTTATTTAAAAAAAGCATTTTGCAATAATTTTTTATTATTAATTCTGATTTCGGGGATATTATAAAATTAAGTTGTAAGAATTTTAAATATTTGTTGCTAGATTTATAGCTAAGTAATATCTATAACATTAGAAAAACATTTTTGTTTAAAAATTAGTTTCATTAATATAGCACATTATATTCGTAATATTTTTTTGGAAGGAATAACTCACCACCAAGCCAAAATTATCCTTGCTAGCAATGGCAACACCTGGCTGCTGTACCTTATGACCTTCATTAAGTCCATGAAGACCACGTTGAGGTAAAAATAAAGAAGCTTTTGGCAACACAGCTGCAGCTGCAGCAGCATTACTTCTACTGCTACTTATACTATGATTCAAAAACAATTGACATAGGAATTTTTCTGTTTGATTACGACGTGAACCGACCGCGATGCACAGTCCTCGTCTGCCGGAAGTACCGAAACAAGCCATTTTTTAGAGCGTTTTGTTTATTGTACGGGGATTTTGTTTTTTTAGTTATTTTAAATTTGAATTGGAAGTGAGCTTTTTCTTTGCTTCCGTTTTATCAGGATATTGCACTTTAACACTTTGGTCATCTGCGCTTTAGCAGTAACATGTAAAATTAGTATGTATTATCAATTTTTCCCCAATTTTTCTATAACTTTAAGAAAAGACTAACTCCCGGAAGGACTAACGACGACGACGACGACTTCGGCGTTTGCTAACGATGCAACTTCAAATCGGTAGAGATAGAAAAAAAAACTGAACTAAATATCAATCGAAAATTCACTAGCGAACGTTGATCAACACTGCACGGAAGACGGAAATCGTTTGCTTGCGTTTGGTTCCAGCAACTCCAACAAAATGTCTTAGCAGGCAACGTTCGACACTTGCCAGACCCTCCTAAGCGACAGCAATAGCAACAAAAGCGGGCACGCAGGCGCAGATGGCAGCGACGCCGACGACGACGGTAACAAAGTTAAAACTTGGCTCAAAACGAAACCCGTCGTCGTCGCGTTTGTGATAAGCAATGCAGCACACACACACTCGTACTCAGGCTCGTGTTGAGAGTGGTGAATTTACTATCGGCAGCAGCAGTAACTGCTCAAGCTAAGATTTTCACTTTGATTTTGGCCTAAGTTTATTGAGTTGAGTTTGAGTCGTGACGCGAAAAGTTTGTGAATTTAACAAGTTGAAATGAACTCTTATGTAAACACAACTTTGCTGACAATTTTGTTTTCAATTGCTTTTGATCCACGATGGTAAAGATTGTTCAATGCCATGGTCAGATGGTAAACGGCAGGATGATTCCTCTAGCAGTAATTTCCAACTTTCAGCACTTTTACTCTTAACTCCAGCTGAAGTTCCTCACTTTTAAAGCAATTTTTTTTGTTGTCTTTTCTTTATTATTTTGCAAAGTTGTTGGGAAAATTATTTATTTCTATTACTTGATATTTTTTTGACAACTTTGACGTAATTAATTTTTTTTTGTTATAGAACATGTGAGCGATTCGGAAAAACAGCTGTTGAAGATGTGTAAATTAGAGGGGAAAGTAAATCAAAGATAAGCTAGTGAAGAACCGAAGTCTAGAGATGTTCAACATCGAATCATATCTGTCAATATATGTGCACCATGTCCGTCACTTTTCGTTCGCAGTTTATTTTTCGCGTTCACATGGATACATGGAACAATTACCATTGAAGCAGCCGTTCTACATAGCGATTCATCATTTTTACTCTTAGTTTTACCATAGCTATCAAAATCAGCTATGTCAAGGCACCGACATTACATTCTCTTACTTGAAAGCGCGTATGGCCATAAATCCATCTAAATTTTCTCAACTATCGCTAGTTAATGCGATGAATTTGTTTATTGAAAATATACAATTATTATTACAATTAAATTACATAAAATTTAAAGGTTAAAGCTGCAGAATCACTTTGACACTCAAGTGAAATACAACCACATCATGATTTAAATATATAACTACTGCGAAAAAAATGCTGCTGCTCCCAAAAAATGGTTTAGTGTCAATTGGTATCAACACTTTCAGAAGTGAGTTTGAGAGCTCCCGAGAACCTTAATAGTTAAATCTTGCAACCACATCTTCTTATGTAAAACATTGTATAGCGAAGAGCAAGTGGTGCAAGGAAGTTGCCGAAGACTTACGATAAAGTGAATTTCAATGTTTGTCTTGCTCTTGTTTTTCAATTACTTGCATGAAACTGAGTCTGACGAAAAAATGTCTGAGCATTTATTTATTAAGTTGTTTTCATCCTCTTTAGTTAAAATTCGAAGGTGAAGCCGATGTTTTTTTCTCTATTTTGCCTTATATATTTTTTTTTTTTTGAATTATATTAACAATTTTTTTAATTTTCTTCTGACCGCACAAAAGAACTACTTGCAATCGAGATTTAAGAATTATCGACTACAACGTGTCATCGCCAGGAACAGGAAAATTTGACATTTACCTAAGCAAACTGAAGTTTAGGACTGCGTTGAGTTTGTCGTAAAAATACTTTGTTAGCAATAAATGTCGCGGTACGTAATTTATCGTATTACCAATCTTCTACAGCGTATAGAAAATGCGTTCCCACAAATTTTTCGACAAGGAGGCTACCCACCAGGTAAGTCACATGAATCATTTTAAATCACAATATATCATTCATCTTTTGCATAACAGAGGCACTTGCAATCGTTGGCATGCACTGCCCGCACGGTGTAACAGATATTCCCCATGAAAAGTTCAGTCTAAAGCAACTTATTGGAGATGGGATACTTTGGGCTGTGCCCAAACATAGACGCAGCGTTGAAAAGCGACTCAAACGGAAATTCGGCCATCCTGACTACAATTGGAAACCGTTAAAAGTAAAAGCAAATTTGCGTTCATGCAACCAATGTGGAAATGATCACGAAGTCGGTGTATTGTGTCGTAAGTAACTGTTAACTTTTATTTAATACATAATTTTGAATTGTATATTTAAGCTCATTGCTATGATCGAGTACGTACCGAAACCAAACTGATGCAAGAAAAAATTCAAGAGCAATTAGGACTACAGCCAGTGGAGCAGGAAGTCATTGTATTGTATGAAGGTGAAACAGGTCAGGAACCAACTGACGCAGTAAAAGGAAAGCGAATTGTGGAAATGTTAAAACCACGTCCAATGTGGTTTACCAAAAATCTACTGCAGAAAACAACACAAGAACCAGCTACAACAAAAGAGGTGAAACCTTCTAATTTGGGTTAAGTGTATGCATTACAAATCTTTTCAATAAATTTTCAATTGATATAGTTCAATAAATATATTGGCTGGAGAATAGAATACAAATTATGTTTTTTTATGCGGTTTAAAAAGCAGTGAATAATACTCATAAAGTAGCGCTACAATACGTTTTCGATTTCGAGTGCATGTCCTCGAATTTCATAATGATAATGAGTCTATCTTTGAATTAGATGTTGAAAAGTGAGGACTTATTTTGCTGTCATTTCGAAAAATGTTGGAAAGAGTCATATCACAGGTTCGAGATCTTTTTAGTCAGTCGTAGTAAAAATTATCTGAAAGTCCTTGATTGATATCTTGGTCATCTTGCTAGCTTTTATAGCTAATATCTAATAATACCAAAAGTACTCATTGCTCGTAAGCTTTTCAAAGGAATTTGATGACAAATGACTACGACTTATTTCATGTATATTAGTTATATGGATGCGGTAACTTTCTGCGTGGTAGCGAATCCGAAAACTACGCTGGCATTGGTTACTCTTTCAGAGCTTAAAAAACATTAGACACATAATTTTTTAGGCTCGTTTCATAAGCCGTACAAATTGAAAATTTCGTATAGACACACAAAGGAACGGCGGTTACGAAAATTAGGCTATCAGCGGTGTGAAGCCAAAATATCACGTCTTATAAGAAAACTAGGCTTAAAATAAAAAAAAACTCATTTTTCCAATTATCATTTTTACTATGTAAACATCAACTCATGTGCACTCATTTTTTTAAGAAAGCCATTATTGAATTCCATAGCACTCATAATTTTTTTAAATTCCATACGCAATTGAAAAACGTCCACATAAGTGTTATTAGCACATAAAATTCTGAGACATTTCTTATCACGTTTGTAAAAGAAACTGCCAGGTACGGATGGTAGTTTCTGTGTCTCATTATTCACCGACGCTGCTTCGGTTGCTTGTTGCAATTCAATGAGCTGTACATTTTTTCCATGCAACTTCGTTACCACATGTTTGAAGCTGTATAATGCACGGTATCGATTATATATATCTGACGCATTCATTGTGCTCCAATTTAACTGTGTTACACTGAAAGTGACTTTGGGTGCTAAAAGCAACAAAAAATTAGTACACAAATCAGTTACAGGTTTTTAATATTATAGAAAAAAACCATTACATTACCTAAAGTAGCTTCAGCTATATTTTGTTTCTTGGTATACTCGAAGCTCCTTGGATAGCCGCATACCACCTTAGTTAGCAAGGAAGCGCCATTATTAGCCAATCGTTCATGCAATTCTGGCATCAATGTATTTTTTCCAATTTCTACACTTTCTTGCGCTAAAATCTGAGTTATTAAAGAGCATGATAATTCTTAGAAAAAAGATAAACTTAAATGAATATAATGTTGGTTTTCATGGCACTTCCGTGTTTGCACTTTTTCAGCAGTAAATAATAGCAAACCAAATTAAAAAAAAAATACATTGAACATTCAGTATTTGATTCGAATTTCATGAAGTTCAGTTCCAACATAGCACAAACACACGATACATTTTTCACGAGTGCAATCATTATATAGTGCGAACACTGTTAAGTACCATGAAAAAATGGTAAAAGATATAACAGTTTGAATTTCATAATAGGAAAGTAAAAAAGTATTATGTTAGAGAAACAAATTAAAAAATTGTAGTTTTGATGGACATCGAACATTAAAAACATACAAATAGAGCTTCCATATTTGTCGAAACTTTTAAGGATCGAATAAATAATTTCAGCTTTATGGTTTTATTCAAAAATAATAAATTATTATTGTAATAGTAAGTTGAATGAACACTTGATGCTTCAAACAAAATTTCCATAAATTTAAGTAATACAATCGCTTAACCCTTCATTGCAAATCTAGTTTTATAACGCGATTGTGGCATTTTACTGCACTTCATATTTTTTTGCATGATGCACAATACTCTAGCTAAACATGATTTCAAGTCACGAGCTCGCAAACTAAAAATGCGTCAAACGTTTTTAGAAATATTAGGAATTGTTATACATACTTACATCACCAATATCAAAGTGATTCGGTTCTATTCTCATTATGGAAACTCCTGTAGTTTTATCGCCATTCATCATTGCATAAATAATTGGTGCTGCACCTCTCCATCGTGGCAGTAAGCTGGCGTGTACGTTAATCATTCCACTAAAATGAATTAAATAAGGAACAAGCAATGCCAAAAATACAACTAAATTTTACATACAGCGGAAACGATTTGATTAGTCGTTCAGGAATTAAGTGTCCGAAAGACACTACTACTCCTAAGTCGTATTTATGACAAACATCCGGTTCAATTGGCCAACGAAATAGTGGAATATTATGTTCCTTTGCATAGACACGCACACAATTTGCTGGACTTTTAAAAGATGTCACTACACCTAAAGCAGTCTGATCTGTTAAATAGCTATACCATTGTTTCAAATTATTTTCTTTAATTATTATCTGTTATTATTTTCGTCTTACATACATAGTTCTGTGTAGTTCCTGCAAGCTTGGTAATGAAAAATTATCTGTTCCGAAGAAGAGTATTTTTAATTTATTTTTATTGCTTTCTTCAGAGCTTATAATTGTTGTAAGTGTTCTTCGTTGTTCTACAATGGTCTTAATAAAAAAGTTGAACTTTCTTTTAAACTTAAACAAATTTTTAATTACTTTATAATCTAAAAGCATTTTGCGGCTAAAAACCACAAAATGTAGGAGATATTTATACAAATCAGCTGTTTGTGACGTTTCTTATTGATTCGCTTAGCTGGTTGTATAAATGAGTTTTAGAGTTGCCATAACTTAAAGAATAAAGAATACAACTACGTATGTGATCCTGCAACTATTGGCGCCTAACTTAACAACTGCACGTTTTCCATGGAACAAAATTTTAAAAATAAATGTCATTATAAGATGGGATATGAAAAACATATGAATGAGAGATCATTAATGACATGCAGTAATGGTAAGCTTATCTTTCAAATTTAACTTTTAGTTTTAGAGGTGTGACGATTTCTCAGAAATTTTACCCAAATTTTTTCATAAAAAACCAATAATTTTCCAGAAAAATGTGTAAAGAACCTACAATTTTTTTAGGAAGTTGAGAAAGTTCAATTCTTTTCTTTTAAAATAATGCATTTTTGTTCTAAAAGCATATACATACAAAAAAATTGGTTTGATGAAAATTGGCCATACTAAGACTGACATTTTAAGATTAATAAATTTGACAGCTTGCATTAGCCACTATAATTGTATGATGAGTTGCTGTCAAAATAAAATAAAAAACTTTGTTTCTTTCAATTTTTGAGTGCATTCTGTAAAATTATTTTATTTTGATTATAATTTTCAATACTTTAGTTCAATTGTTAAAAAAACGAGATTGAATGACTGACAAATAATTTTAGAAAGAAGTAGACATTCTCTATAAAAGATCAATATGGAGGCATCGAACGGCCCGGATCAAAATCTGGCGTCACAATTTGCACTACGTGTCGCACTGCAGACAATGAAGGAGCGCTGTATTTCACTGCAGAAACGTCTAACAGTAGTTGAAGAAGAGAATCAGGAACTACGTGAGCAATTAGAAACCGAACAACACAACACACCGTCCAGTAATGCAGGCGGTGTCGGAGAAAACTTTCAGCTGCGAACTCAAGTCGCTGAGTTGAATAGACAGAAAATGCAATTAAGTGAACACATTAGCATGGTTTCCACTGAAAACCGAAAGCTATGGTCACGTCTTTCCCAAATTGCCAAAGAGCAGAATGAGTCGTCGGCAGCAGCATGTA
Source organism: Meiosimyza decipiens (assembly GCA_963680825.1). NCBI lineage: Eukaryota > Metazoa > Arthropoda > Insecta > Diptera > Lauxaniidae > Meiosimyza > Meiosimyza decipiens. The sequence goes on along the minus strand of OY804259.1, from coordinate 88,837,853 downwards.
GCGCAACTGCGTCCACAAATGCAACTACAGACAATGATGGTGCGCTCATAAGCAATGCAACACTCACTGCAAGTCCGCGCAGTTGTAGTTCCAATCAAAATCTTATACGATCCAAGACATTTACACAACACTCCCCAAATCCAAACTTACGTCACAACTTAATTCCTACAGCAACTGATGGTGACATAGATGGAGAAAACAGTCTTGAAGAAGTTGCACTAGAGACATATCCTGAAAAAGAAATCGTTGCTGGTGAAGGTTACGCTGTAGAAATCGCTTCAGAAGCAGAGCTAAGTTTTGCTTATCTAAATGTAGATGCGTCTGGTGGGAGTGGTAGTGATTCTGAGCTTAACGCGGAAGCAAAGCGATGCAGTGAAGGACTTGAAGAAATACGCCAAGAAGCGCTGAAGCAACGTCATGGATTAAACTTAGCTTTGACCATGCTTAAAACAAAAATCGGTAATTACTCAATATAACATCTTCCATATATTTTTTAACACAAAACATGTTTTCCAGGCTTACATCCTTGCCGAGAATGTGAAAAGAAAACACAAAAACCAGAAATGGCAGATAAAAGCCTTGAAACAGACGAAAGTCTTAACGTAGCTGTCAAATCTCAAATTCTAGCTGATCCTCCCAATACGCATCTCGCCAATCATAATAGTGATATCATAGTTACAGATAAACATCTCAATATTATACAAGAAAAACTGCAAGCCGATGAAGTGGATAAAATTTGTCCTATGTGCGGTAAACTCTTTTCAAGTGTCATTATGTTTGACGACTTTCGCGAGCATGTTGAAACGCATTTTATTGATGATTCCAACGAAGTTGAAACAAGCATGGAACGAAACTTTGAATTTATTTCACATGCTGTTGGTGATTTCTGACAAAGCAAAAAAATTTATTTCTCATCGGAGCTTTAAAAGAAAAACACCAAATTTTATAAGAAAAATAGAATTCCTTTTACATAAATTGAACTGAAATGAACTATTTTTTAATTTTTAATCGTACTTATAATTTTTAAATTATCAAGCAACGCTACAAAAAAACGCTGTCCAGTTATATTTTAATAAATTGGTTATCCACACTAATTGCAAGTAAGGTGATCAGTTTATCTCTAAAAAATGTTGAATTATATATATGCTACTCATTATGTAAGATAATTCAAATAAATTTATGGCTTATGATATACTAATTTAATAACAAAAATTCTATGGATGATTAGCCGCAAATATGCTGCAACAGTAAAACCTGCAAGTGCAGGTAACATGCACTGCGTTCCAAACGATATTTTACAGAGTCCGAAAAATACTTGGCTGTACGCAATATTAAACTTGGGACAATCTGCCCACCTATTTTAAACAAAGAAAATATTGAGTGCATAGAAAAATTGTACTAATAAGATCGCAACCTTTTCACAGTCCACTTCACCTTCCAGTAGAATGTTTGTTGAATTTCTTATGCGGATTACATTCACGTCCATATAAAATTATGTGAATATGTAGGGATAAAAACATTAATAAAAACATATAATAAACTACGCAAACACAGTTCCTAAGTACTGTGTAAGAATCCGGCTGGGTTGTTTAAGTAATCAAAATAAACCGAATCAAAACAAAATCAAAAATCAGTGTCAGGTATCGTTTCTGTCTTGTCAATAAAATTATTTAAAACAAAAAAAAAATATTCTTTATTCTTCCATTAAAAGTGATCCTAATTTCATTCTTTTACAATGGCTACGTACTCCACAATGACTACGATACCACATGATAATAAATAAATTGTATTAAGTAATTCGCTTTCATTATATTATTACCCTGCCATCACAATCGCCATATAAACGCTGAATTTCCTCTTTTAATCTGTTGTCCAAATCGAATTGTAACTCAGTTAGTCCTACTGCGCTTTTCCAATCAGGCTCAGGTTCTTCAAACAAAGATAATTGTATGAATAAAACATAGCTTACACTAAGAGTACCGTCATAAGCTGAATGCTATTTTTTTCAATAAGTAGAATATACTATTACTTTTAAAAAAGTATTCGTTAAATTATTTAGAAAAATATTTACTTCACCAACACAGGCAAATTTGCCATTTCTATAAGCAATAAATGTGCTACTGCGATCACCCCACTTCGAATGGTAGTCACCAGCTATACCATATATACATTATTCTCCGAAAAATCAACACCTTGTGTGATGTTAGCCGTTTCTCAATTTGATTGTGTCTCGAATTCAGTAACCTTTGCAATAGATAAATAGCGAACACCAACAAAAATCAATCGCAAATTTTAGTTCTTAAATTTGTAGTTTGATTTTTCATCTTTTTGCTGGGATATTTACTTTTTTTTTTGTCTTGACCATTTAAAATGAAGCAGCTTAGCCATCATTATCATCACATTAGTATTGAATTTGTTTGTGATCGCTTATGGGAATTGGAAAATTTTTATGCCGTTCTTTTGCCGTCAAAATCTGCCCATTTATTTACGCCTACATTTGAATTCTAAGCAAATTGAAAGAATGCAACGAATCGTGCCAAATATGATGTGCACCATAGTTGTAAATGCGGATTAAAGCGAAATTCTAGCAATGCTGCGTCTCATGCAGTTTTGAGTATTTATAGAATAAGAGTACTGAGTTTCTGGTTGATTTTATAAAATAATTAATCTTTTCATTTACCATCTTCACGTAAAACATTTAACAACACCTCATTAGGTAGTTCGTTGGTACTTCTTCTTATAATAAATAGAACAGCATTGCATGCGATTGTGTTGAAGTAGCATCCAAATATTGTTGGTAAACATCACGTATCACATTTAGCACGGCAACATCCTCAGGCAAATTGGAGCGATACGATTTTCCAAACAACTGCAAATCTGCAGACTTGCATTTGCCGATACTCTGGATTTTGGATATAGTTTGCTTAGGCGCCTTCCTGCAAGAAATCAAAACAGTCTGGAAATGCGTGTTTTGTAAAATGTCCTCGACTCCATTGCTTCAGAAGCGAAAATGTACCAAACGCAATGCCTCTGCGAACAAATCCAACATTTCCTTCACATCGTTCTGAATATTCTGTAAGATTCGTTTATCCAGACAGCAAGTATTCAAACATAGATTCAAGACGACGTCACTGAGTTTTTGTTGCGGCAGTATTATAAAGGTTGTATTCTCATACATAAATTTATATAAACTCCATTTATTTTATTAATATATTCTTTTTTTCTATCATATAGATTCCCAATTGGAAGATAAATTTAAGTTGCACTAATGCGCACGCGTAATGTGCAACTTTACTATTTCTAAACAAAAATAGAAATAGTTTAATAGTTGGAATTAATACCATTAAACTTGGGACACACACTTATAATCTTAAAATTTGTGTTTTGTCGTGATTATGATTAAGACATTTAACAAATAGAAACTTGACAACTTGAGACAACCTATGTAATCATGACCATACCCTGATGGACTTATTAATTTTACAGAGAAAAATGAATGAAAATTGTATGAGCTGACCCTAAGTAAGCGCCAGATATAGTTCTACTTAAATTTCATCAAACAAAGCAACTCAGCCGTTGTTTGAATTTCAATTTCTGCAAATTCAAATAAGCTCACGATTCGCGGACTAAAGAGTTGATTCTCTGATCTTTTCAAACTTTTTCGGTAAGCAACAATTTTTTATGCAAAATAAAAATCTGATACTATTTATTCCACGGATTAAGCAATAACTGTAAGTTATTTGAACAAATATTTCAAATTGAAATTTTTCGAACACATGAAAAATGTATTTCTAGTACTTTTATAATTTCGTACAAAGACACCGTTGATGGAGTTGTGCGGGCTCTATGGCCAGTGCGGGCTCTATGGGCCAGTTTTTTGGGCTATTTAATATCTTAACTCCAATTCCGCTTGGCCTAATGTTTACTTTTAAGGCATTTTACCCTCACTATTAAGCTAGTAGAGTAGTTAGTACTCTAATTCATATTAAAAAATTATTTCTTAATATTTGCAGCATTAATTTCAATTAATGAAAAAATTATTTTCATTATACCTTTATTATAAGACAATTGGCCAGCATGATATTTTCATTTAACAATTACATATTCATACATATGTATGTATGACACCGCCTCTCCGACAGCTTCAGCAAACATGAGATACATGAAATGTTGCACCATTAATTAAAAAACTACTATCAATCAATTCAAATCTTTGTTCATTGTTTGATTTCAACAAGTTTGTTGATATTTGTACTCACCTTCCTTAATGTAAACATCAAGTTTCCCTGTAGCTTAAATAAAAATATTAGTTATTTGAAATTTAGATTACCAATTATTTAAAAAAAAATCGAATGAGTCATAACTTCAAAGCATAATCAACAAATTTGAATACACTGGTTCGATGTAGACAGCAGCGGACGTTTAATGGAAAACCTACTTCTTCTTCTTCTTAAAATATGCCAATCATTTCGAAAGGTATATATATACGAGGAAAGGATTACCGAAACACGAGCTTTTCATTGAGTTCTTAGCATTGTGATTGTTAATCACTAAATACCGCGAACGTCTTTTACAAAGCTAAAATAGATATCCCACTGGGATTGACATCGTGCTTAACCTAACCTAAACGTTTGACCGCTTTGAAAAAAGCATGTGGAACGGGTCAGACGCTAAGACCGACACACGAAAGCACCTCTGGTCCAGACAAAACGAAAGACCAATGGAAGACCTAGTTGGAGTGCATTAATACCAAGAATACTCAGATACATCAATTCGTTCACACCGTTCACAAAGATTAGGGGCTTCAAGAAGTATCAAATAGCAAGTTCTCGCTAGCAGACCATTTTAAGCAAACTGTCGAGTATAGTGTGCGGAGAACCCAAGAATGACTTACGAGAAACCAATGCATCTGCTATAAGCGCAAAGGCTTTTGTTATTAACATATCTTTATGAAATATATTTCATTTTGCTAATGTTTTTGGGATGTCAAGTGATTTTTTTTAGTAAATAAAATTGTTTGGTAGTAAGAGGGCGGCAAATTACCTCTTGGCTCTGAGCGCCAAATGTCCACAGCATGCCACTGTCTATCACGCGTCACTGTTTGATGCAGCTTTTAGGCTGGTGTATGGATTGCGCAAAACTTCTTTGAAAAATTTGCTGAAAATGTGGTTACAGTGAATACCTAGTTTCGTTGCAGGACGATGACAATTGACTTTGGTTTGGCCAAGATTACTTCATATTATTATGAGGCTTCAGCAGGACTATGCAATCCCGAGATATGCAGATCAGAATTGACCATCAAGAGCTGGGAGGCGCACTTGTTTGACATTTTTTCCGCATATATTTCAAACGTTTGTGTTTAATTCCGAAATTTAAAAAGGCGCTCTTATTCGGACACCCTTTATTTGTGTGAAATTAGGTTATAATTTAATTAATTCTCTCAATATAGCGCTTAAACGTTGTCTTGTGTGGGAGCGCTATTGCTTGTATGAAATGTGACACGCCTTCTTGTCGAAAAGCTTCCGCTTTTTACTGGGTGATTACCCAAATCATATCTAAAGGGTGTTTTTTTTAGAGGTTTGTTTTTCAAATAGAGATAAAACTAGCATTTTATGGTCAAATCTGGCAACTCTAATGTCATTTATGTTCAATTTGGTTTGCCATTTCATCATGAACAGGTTGACAAAAGAACAACGCTTGCAAATCGTGCAAATTTATTTCGAAAATAATGGTTCAGTTCGCGAAGTTTACCCCAAGCTCCATCAGAGCAATTAATTCGGTTAACCATGGATCGTTTTCGCACTACGTTTACTCTATGTGATAATACGCATCCGCAGAGACGTCGAACAGTGCGCACCGAAGAAACAATTGCCGCTGTAGAGCAAAATGTTGAAGAGGACCCGAATGAATCGATTCGCCACCGTGCACAGCAATTGGAGCTTTGTCCATCAACTTTATGGAAGATTTTGCGCAAAGATCTTGGCTTGCGACCTTACAAGATCCAGCTTGTGCAAGAATTAAAGCCGCGAGACCATGCAATGCGTCGTGATTTTGGTGTATGGGCCGAAAATGAGATTGATCTCGATGCTGATTTTCATCGCAAAATTTTGTTCAGTGATGAGGCTCATTTTTGGTTGAATGGCTACGTCAACAAGCAAAATTGCCGCATTTGGAGTGAAGAGAATCCACATGAGACCCTTGAGACGCCATTACATCCACAAAAACTGACTGTTTGGTGTGCTCTATGGGCTGGTGGAGTCATTGGGCCATACTTCTTCCGAAATAATGCTGGAGAGTCAGTTACCGTTAATGGAGACCGGTATAGAGCCATGATAACCGACTATTTTGTTCCCGAATTGGATGGCATGAATGTGGATGAGTTGTGGTTCCAACAAGACGGCGCTACATGCCACACAGCGCACGTCACAATCGATTTATTGAAGGAAACATTCGATGAGCGCATAATTTCGCGGAATGAACCTGTCAATTGGCCACCAAGATCGTGTGATTTGACACCATTGGATTATTTTCTTTGGAGATATGTGAAGTCGCTCGTCTACGCCAACAAACCAGAAACGTTAGGGGACTTCTAAGCCAACATTCGTGGCGTTATTGCCGACATACGGCCCCATATGCTCGAAAAAGTGGTTCAAAATTGGACCTGTAGAATTGGCTTTATTCGAGCCAGCCGCGGCGGCCACATGCCCGAAATCATATTTAAACATTAATGGCATAAAATTATCCTTCCAATAAAGCCAAATTAATGGACATTAAAACGATTTTTTTGTGTTTTATTTCAATTCGAAGCTCTATACCTCTAAAAAAACACCCTTTAGCTTTTAGGTGAACTTTAGTTGCACCACTGTAAATAACTCTCACTATATTATTCATATGGGTGGTAGAACAAAATACCCTGTGTGTAGGGTACAAAAAACAAATTATTATTGTTCGAAGTGAAATGTCTAGCCAAAACAACGTCTCAGCTTTTGTTTCTTAATTTATTCAAATGGTAAACTTAAATTTTATCTTTTGATGAACATATCATCCACATACGTACACACATTGGCCGTTGCTACAATAAAACCAATTATGTGCAAAATTGATGCATATTTGGTATACTACAATTTCATCCCTTTTGTTTCTTTTTTTTTTTTTGATATTTTTGTCGGTGCATAAGTTAAAAAAGGTCACATAAGCTATGCGATATCAATGCCAGACTTCTTTTAGAAAATCAGTTATGTGCTAAAATTTTTAGTTTTTTCATATTTTGAATTTTAACTAACCTAATTTCGGTAAAGAAAAAAAAAGAAATAATCATGACTGAACGAGTGCCGGCGGGAAAAAACTACAACTCATCGTGTTCCGTCTGGGTTTGTTCTGGTGAATTGAAGTTTTCAGGGTGTTCAGATACTACTGGAAGGAAGTCACTTCATTGAGTTTCAGGCTTAAACGGTTATGTTAAGTAGAAATTTTTCAGTGTATTCATAACAGGCGGATTTCAGTTGGTTACTCTCATAAAATTTATCATAAACTTTTTTGTAAATATCTCGCTATCTATGGGTCGAGATATATGTAAGTGTTGAATAAAAATTGTAGAGGAGGTAATAATGGACCAGAAAACTTGTATTCGTTTTTACGTGGAACCAAATGTTTTCATGATATTCAGGTCGAAGTTCAAAAAACGGCGTTTTTAGTAAATGTCGGCTCCAATTTGCCGGATGAAGGCTTATTTTAGTCAAAAACTAAAGACGAGGTAGGCCTACATGCAAAGGTAAGTTTCTCAAATAAGAAATAAATTGATTTTTGAACTTTGACCTTAAACGTCATAAAACAAATTTTCCTTAGACAAAAACTGAAAAATTGTCTTGCTGATGCCTTTTTTATACCCTACACAGAGGGTATATTCACTTTGTCATTCCGTTTGTAACGCATATAAGGGGGTGTGGCAGGTATGGAAAAGTATATATATTCTTGATCAGCGTCACCACCTGAGTCGATATAGTTATGTCCGTCTGTCTGTCTGTCTGTCTGTCTGTCTGTCTGTCTGTCTGTCTGTCTGTCTGTCTGTCTGTCTGTCTGTCTGTCTGTCTGTCTGTCTGTCTGTCTGTCTGTCTGTCTGTCTGTCTGTCTGTCTGTCTGTGTGTCTGTCTGTTGAAATCAGGTTTACGAGAAAACTAAGCAAGCTAACTCAATGATATGTGGCACACAGGTCAAACCTTCTTGCAAGCTGCTAGCATATAAAAATTGGCGATATCGGTTCACGGCCACGCCTTCCGCCCATACTCTATGTAAATATACCCAAGTCCAATTTAAAAAAAAAGATGCTGCGATTTTGATGAAATTTGATGATTTGTTGAAGATGAAAACAAAATTAAGATTAGGCTAGGTTTTAAGTTTGCATAGGCCCTTAAAGGGGCGTGGCACAGCCCTAAATTTTAACTTTTATAACGTCATAGCTCGTAAACCGTGCAAGATATTGTGATGAAATTTGGTACACGAATACAGAGCTTATAAATCTTGAATTAAGCATAAAGTGGGCGGAATTGTAAAAGTGGGAGTGGCACTTTTTAGCAATTGAAAATTTGGATTTCGTATAACTCCAAAGTGGCACATACGATTTTCATAAAAATTTTAGGGATGATACCACTAAAAGTAGTCATCAATACAAATTTATTCAATATTCTGAAAAATTTTGTTGAAGGGCGTGACACAGCCTACAATATTTATAAACGTTATAAAAAAAGAACTAACAACGCAATCGCTATGAAATTTAATATGGCAGATATACTTGCTAAAAGGTGTCTTCTTGCAAAATTTTGGTAAAATAGTGCCGGTGGATGTGGCACCTCCCTTATAAGCAAAATACGTTTAATGCTATAGATAGTGTCCTATGAGAGTAATCTTTATAAAATTTTGTGTAGAGGTGCCGATTACTATAAGCTTTGAAATTCAATGAAACTTTACAAGATTGCATCAGTGGGCGTGGCACCTCCTTAATTAACATAAAGTTGTTAGTGCTATTTTAAGTGAGCTATTGGTACAATTGATCTGAAATTTGATGTAAGTGATTTACTGGGTATTAGGTACATATGAATCAAAAGCTTCTGAAATAGCAACAGAGGGCGTGGCACCTCTTATACAATTAAAATACCTTAAATGGCATAACTATCGAAATATATGAGCAATCATACTGATGTTTGGTGAAAGAGATTTGGTTATGGAAGGCTATTTTTGGATCAAAATCTAACTGGATTGTACCAGTGGGTGTGTCACCGCCCTAAATTTTAAGAATAAATACGGCACATATCGCAAACTATACAAGCTATTGTGCTAAAATTTGGTTTGTGCTTGTCAATCACGAATGTCATTTATTGAAACAAAAGTGGGTGGAATTGGAGAAGTGGGCGTGACATATTTCGTGTTTTTTATTTCTATTCTATTTTTTCAACATTTCCCATATTCTTTTGACATTTTCAGTTTTTTCCAACACTTTTCAACATTTTTGAACCTTTTTACATTATTTTCGACTTATTCAACCTCCTCAACATTTTTTTAACATTTATTTAAAAAGTACTTTCAATCCAGTGTAGGGTATGTGAGTTTCGGCCTCGCCGAAGATAACACCTTAACTAGTTTCTTTTTACTTCCGAACTGGACCGGAACATTCGTCAATAGTCTTAGTATATTTTATTTGTTACGTTATTGTTTTTTGCTTTATAGTAAAATTGTGACGAAGTTCAAAACGATTTAATAGTCGCAACGGTGATATACTCGCATTTTTTGTTGTCATGTCACCAATCAAAATTTCTTGAGCAATATGCACCCATATGTGGAGTCTATGACACCTGAAAATATTAAGTATGAATAATTACAGAAAGTTTCCAGCTATGATTGAGTTATTAAACATTTTATGCAATTGATTGTGTAGAGGAAGAACGAAATAGGTATGTTATGTGTTGATTTTACAAAAAGAAAAACTTAAGCTTAAACGTTTTTCATTCATGCGATTTTTAAAAAAGAAAATAATAAATCAACACAAAGTTTCACTGATATAACGCACACTGGTGAATCACAATTAAATTGATGAAGTAGTAACAACATAGTTTCTCAGCCATGAAATTATGGTTAAGTAGCTGGTTAAGTAGTTAAAACGAGACACTATGCCTACTTGGGGTATAAGTTCTATAGAGGACTTAGCATCTCATTTCGACCAGATTTGCTTTGTTGTGTTACAAGTTGGTCCATCTTGTGCCGGGACCCATATTAACATATCATTAACAGCAATTTGCAGATAGCAAGTACCATACCAACACCTCCTTCTTCTGAGAAATTTGTGTAATAGTCCTCTGTCTGTAACAAATTGATCAACTTTGGAACTGCCATCAATATTCCCATGCTCAGGCATCCAGATAAGGTAAATGTTATAATGCTAAGCCATCTCTGTACGAGTAGCTATAAGCTCTGCCTGAAAAATGCTTCAGTTGAGTAATAACCTCGCAGCAGTTCTTAACTTCAATTCCGTAAAGTAAATACCGTAACACATTTGGCTGTATAGCTCAGAGCCATCCAGGCAGAAATTAATATGGCCGCTTCTCGCCGGTAGGCCTCCCTTCAAATCATCATTCTCAAAATCTAGTCGCATATTTTTGCATATGGTTTGATGAAATTAATTCATTTGCTTACTTTTCATTTTAAAACTGAATTACTAACTTTCCTTTACAATTTTGAATATCATGAAGAGCTTCTTGAAATAAGCATTTCAAAAATGGGTTTTAAACTATTTAATGTCCACTCTAATTTATACATGTAAACTGATACTGTCACAGCACTTGTATTATTCACTGTCTGACTCAGGGCCGGACTTAGGGTAAAGACACAGAGGTGCGGACCAACAGTTACAGCTTTGAATGGGCGGCAATTTTGGATAGATTGATAGAATTAAAGTCTTCATGCGCCCTGTGTTAATCAAATTCTTTTTTGAGGGAAAGCAAATAAAGGGTGTTTTTTTAGAGGTTTGTTTTTTGAATAGAGATAAAACTGCCATTTTATGGTCAAATCTGGCAACTCTAATGTCATTTATGTTCAGTTTGGTTTGCCATTTCATCATGAACAGGTTGACAAAAGAACAACACTTGCAAATCGTGCAAATTTATTTCGAAAATAATGGTTCAGTTCGTGAAGTTTACCGCAAGCTCCGTCCATTTTATGGTCGACATAATCGTCCATCAGAGCAATTAATTCGGTTAACCATGGATCGTTTTCGCACTACGTTTACTCTATGTGATAATACGCATCCGCAGAGACGTCGAACAGTGCGCACCGAAGAAACAATTGCCGCTGTAGAGCAAAATGTTGAAGAGGACCCGAATGAATCGATTCGCCACCGTGCACAGCAATTGGAGCTTTGTCCATCAACTTTATGGAAGATTTTGCGCAAAGATCTTGGCTTGCGACCTTACAAGATCCAGCTTGTGCAAGAATTAAAGCCGCGAGACCATGCAATGCGTCGTGATTTTGGTGTATGGGCCGAAAATGAGATTGATCTCGATGCTGATTTTCATCGCAAAATTTTGTTCAGTGATGAGGCTCATTTTTGGTTGAATGGCTACGTCAACAAGCAAAATTGCCGCATTTGGAGTGAAGAGAATCCACATGAGACCCTTGAGACGCCATTACATCCACAAAAACTGACTGTTTGGTGTGCTCTATGGGCTGGTGGAGTCATTGGGCCATACTTCTTCCGAAATAATGCTGGAGAGTCAGTTACCGTTAATGGAGACCGGTATAGAGCCATGATAACCGACTATTTTGTTCCCGAATTGGATGGCATGAATGTGGATGAGTTGTGGTTCCAACAAGACGGCGCTACATGCCACACAGCGCACGTCACAATCGATTTATTGAAGGAAACATTCGATGAGCGCATAATTTCGCGGAATGGACCTGTCAATTGGCCACCAAGATCGTGTGATTTGACACCATTGGATTATTTTCTTTGGGGATATGTGAAGTCGCTCGTCTACGCCAACAAACCAGAAACGTTAGGGGACTTGGAAGCCAACATTCGTGGCGTTATTGCCGACATACGGCCCCATATGCTCGAAAAAGTGGTTCAAAATTGGACCTGTAGAATTGGCTTTATTCGAGCCAGCCGCGGCGGCCACATGCCCGAAATCATATTTAAAAATTAATGGCATAAAATTATCCTTCCAATAAAGCCAAATTGATGGACATTAAAACGATTTTCTTGTGTTTTATTTCAATTCGAAGCTCTATACCTCTAAAAAAAACACCCTTTACTTTGCATATTACCGGATATTATGTTTCGAACAAACAGCATATTTGTCTTCGTGGAAGTTTCGGAAATATTTTGAGTATTTTAACTTTCTTTTTCAAGCCATATTAGCTGTGTACAAAGTCATTAGCTACGCCTTGAGTTCATGGAAAGTAGCATAAAGAAGTATTACTTAAGCTATGGCTAATATTGAACAATTTATGAATTTTTTTTTTGTTCAGCACAACCTCAGACTTCATGGATATTTGTAGGAAATGTAAATTTAAAAAAACTTGACACAGACATTATCTTTCAAGTGAGGTACACATTTGCTTTTGGAAAGTCTTGGTTTGGGAGACTTCTTAAACTTTGAACTTTTTTAAAAAAATCAATCTGTTTTCAATTATTTCTTCTCATAGTGCACCGTGTGCAATGAAAATAACATTCGAAACAGAGAGCCTTATTATATTCCGATGAAAAATCGTAAGTGATAAAAAAAATTTTTTATTATATGCCCTAATTGAAATTTATGAAATACTACAATTTCCGAAATCGAGTTTTGCTAAAGATGGTAAGCCGTGTGGCTAAGGCACCTAGCTCTATAGTAACGCCAATATGCTGTAATTTTTCAAATATATGTGATATTTTTTTCTTATCAAACTGAACACATGAATTCAAAATGTCTTGCAGAGAGACACATATTTTAGGCCTACACGTCACAATTGTTTAAATACGGCCCTAATCTGATTAGTAACAGTTACAAATTAAATTAATATTTTGTTTATATTTGTACATTAAAAATGCTCTGGAAATAATTTATTAATTAAAAAGTTCACTCCAGTTATTCTATATTTTTCATTCATTGTAGAGCACTTATCAGAAAAATGTTTTAAAAAACCATATTTTTAATTTCTTATTCTTCAAAAGAACATTTTAAGACATGTACACACGACTGGATTCCGAAACAATGGAACGGAAAAAAAGTAAATATTCATACAATTTCAGAAGCTTTATTATTGTATTCAATGGATACAGTTTTCAAAATCTAGAGGAGAGACGAATATCAAATTCTGAATGTGATTTCCATATTGACTCAAATAGCATTAAGATATAGCGTTTAATATGTTTTTATTATAAGATCAAATTAGATTCTGGAAACGTATTACAGACAAACATAAATCCATACGGTTTGGATTCAATTTTGCAGAGTATTATTTAAGGGGACAGTACACTTTGAAAATGAAACAAGAATTTTTTTTGAAATACTTTATTTTTTATGAAGGAAACAAGATATCTTAATAAAACTTTGCACATATATTATATAGTTAAAATAGTATACAAAAATATTTTTTTTTTTCGGCCTGTTTTTTGGCTGTGAACTGTCCCCTTAACTGTTGAAGCTTGGATATGTGATGTATATGTGAACAGAATTAAGGTCTGTCGAGTTTGCAAGAGCTTAAAAACTTGAAGAGGCGAGCTTCTATATTTCACGACGTCATGTCTTGGAAACTTTACAAGATTCTGATGAAACTCACGCACGTATCAAAACTGGGCGGAATTAGAAAAGTAGGAGTTGAACTTTTCTAGCTTTGACTACCATACTGCGAGTTTAAGAAGTCGTTTAAGAGCGTGACACTACCCAAGAAAACTTATTGAGTAATAGTTTTTAAATTTAATGAATATGATCTACCGAAAGTGAATGAGTCAGTACGCAGTTGCGTACCTAGAAGGGATCCGATGGGGTGGCCACCCCGGGCGTAACTGTTTGAGGGTACTGATATTTTTTGATTTTAGTAGAGTTCCAAATTCTGTAAGTGTTGTGAAAATTTTTTATATTTTTAGTAATGAAAATAATTGACGATAGTAAATTGCAATATTTAGGTGGAGATTTTGTAATTTACTTTCATATATACTCGTGTCTCATTTTGCTAGGGTTTCCGAGATGTTAAAAGTGAGGACATTTTTTTTATCTACGTAGTTTTCCAAAATATGATCTACATGCCTAAGTACATACTAATATATAAATGGGCGAAGGGAAAACAGTTTCATCCCTTTTTAGCCGACAGAATACAACAGTCGCTTTTTAGAGTGGGTGGTGCCACGCCTCTAGCGGAAAAATTTGTTTCCACGGCTAAGCTAACAGACTGATTTTGATAATATTTGATATGAATATAGACTCAACCTTATGGAAGGGTATTAAAATATCTTTGTCCTCTAAGTAAGCGTGGCACCGCCCTGAAAAAAAAAACGCGGACACGTCTAAGCCGCTGCACTAATTTTGGTGTAGAGATAGATTGATTTTTAAGTAAAATATTTGTTTTTAAGTGGGCAGTACCAACCAAGACAGGAAAATGCGTTTTCCCTACTTGACGAATGAACGATTTTGATCGAATTTTGTTTAGATATATATTGAACACTAATCAAAGATTTATTTTTAATGGGTGTTGGCACACCATTAACCAGAAATTATGTTTCACAGCTATTCTAATGGTTCATGATTTTAATAAAATTTGATGTAGATATAGATTAAACCCTGAGTAAAGGTACTTGTTTTTAAGTGGATGATGCCACTCCTTTATCAGGATAGTATGCTTTCAGAGCTATACATATGGATCCATTTTAATAAAATTCGGTATGGAGATAGATTGAACTCTAAGAAAGGGATAGAGAAAGGCATATGGCAACATGATAACATATTTTTTTAATTTTGAGAGCGATGTCATTTTATCAGGTAAAATGGTACTGAACTCTTTTGTATTGTCACTATAATGGTTGAATTTCAACCAGTGGGAGAACTGCAACATAAATAAATAAATTTGATCACACTTGCTTGGATAATTCTGCCCACCAATTTTAAAAAAGGAAAATATTGAGTGCAAAGAAAAAAATTGTACTTTTTGACAGTCTACGTGGAGTAGACTTCCTGTAGAATCTATGTTGAATTTCTTATGCGGATTACATTCACGTCCATAAATTGTGTGATTCTGTAGGGATAAATAAATTAATGAAAATACACAATAAACTCCGCAAACACAATTCCTAAGTACTGTGCAAGAATCCGGCTGGGTTGTTTAAGTAATCAAAATAAAACGAAGCAAAACAAAATCAAAAATCAGTGTCAGTTATCGTTTCTGTCTTGTCAATAAAATTACTTAAAACAAAAAAACAAAATATTCTTTATTCTTCCATTAAGAGTGATCCTAATTTCATTCTTTTACAATGGCTACGACCTCCTTTTTAATGCGCGAGTGATACCATATGATAATAAAAGTTGTAATGTTAATTTTTGAAGTAAACGTTTTCTCATAACAGCAGACCAACATAGTCATTATTAAATCCGTTACACATAAACTGTTAAACTCTTCTCAATTCGCTGACTGTTAATGCCTTGGTGACTGTTAAAAGTTTTACATATCGTTATCACTACAACGTGTTGATGTAAATCACAGCAGTGCATCAAAGCTGGACCAGAGTGTGACTATAAAATATCTGGTTGGAAAAGAAATCAATTCAGTCGCTTTTGGCGCGTAATACGTTAATTTAGTCCAAATATTTGCGATTTAACGAATCAACGTATTTAGTTACAAACTTTTTCAAAAGAGTGTTGTAGTTCATTAAAAAAACAAAAAACAAAAATTTTAAAAGAAGTGAATAAAACAACAACAAATAAAGCTAACAATGGTCACACACAATGCCTTTCATAAGTTCTTATTTCTACTGCCATTAGCTTTTCCAACAAAAGGTAATTGAACGTATGATGTCTCTGCTATTTAAAATTAAAAGTGATTTTGAGTGAACGTTATGAAGTGATTTAATATTAAATATGTGACTACCTTTCTAAGCAATAAGTTAAGATTAAAGAGGAAAGAGCAAGCGTAATATGTGTGTACCATTTCTCTGTTTAAAATGTTCTAAGTGGCATTCATTTCAGAGTAATTTTTAAAATGGCAACTGATGAAAAGTTTGATTTAACATAAAATTATAAATGAAGTTTTGTTAAATATCCTACTTTGCATTAACTGGATGTGGCAGGGTCAAAACTTTTGACTTGATGGCAACGGGGCAAGCTATGGTGAAAAAATATTTCTTTTCAAACTATTTTTTTTTAAATTGTTTTACTTGAAGGGTCTTTTCGAAGGATCCTTTCAGTCTTACAGACCTAACGCTAGACTTGAGTGAATTTTTATACTGATCCCAAGTTGGGGGATCTGGCGAAAATGAGCACACTATAATCGCCTCACCATACATTTCAAAAAGTTTTAATTTCCTTGATACTTATAACAGATATTTTCATAGAAGTAGTTAGAACTACATTTTGTTTCAAAAAAAAACTTGGGACAGACACGCCCACCTCTCATGGAAGCGCCACAATGACCAAATTTTTTTCATAAGATTAAACACAGAAGGATCATAAAGGCAATTCAAAAGGGTTTTTGTAATGTAAAACCTGAGAGCCTTAATTTATTTCATGTTTTTAGAGTTTTGAAAATGGAGAAATCAATGATTTGTTTTACTTAATACAGTCGGAATATATAGGGCCTTTTAAGAGTTACAATTCTGTTTTTTCCCCACCTACTATCTCTAGTTAATGCATTGTGGGGTATTTAATTACAGTAACTCAAGCTTCAATTTATAGTTTCTAGTGAAGTCTCGCATACGTGATGACTAAGAAAGATCCTTACTTTTCATTTGAAAAAACTACATTTAATATATGTATGTCTTCAATAATTTTTCGTTTTCGTAGGTACCGTAAAGCACTAGGTCTTGCTGATGGAGCCTCCTTGATGTCAGTACTCAGAGCTCTATTCATCCCCAGTCCTTACCTTAACCCAGGGGTATATCTTTCCTTAGTCCTTATCTTAAGCCAGTACTGAACCTGTGTAACAGGTTGTTGATTCATGAAATTTATGGACTTTATTATATTTGTGAGCTATGTAGATGTTCAAAACAACCGCCTAAAAACTATCTAAAAAATAAAGTGTTCACACAAAAACATATGAAATCAGATGTGCTAGTGCCTATGAAAATGCTCTCAGTCCAATCTATAAAATTGATATCATGATATTATCATTTTATCAAAAATACAAATTCAAAAAAAAAAAGCTTAGACTATTTTCACTATCACCGGCACAAATAATTTAAACATAAAATTTGTATGAGCTTATGCATATTTTTAAATATTTTGCCGCCCCCACAATGTTTTTAAAAATAACAAAAGAAAGTAGGCAAAAAATAAAGCCGCTAAGCTACGAGTTTCGCAGATCAGTGCCAATAGAGAACAACACATAAGCTCAAATTTAAAGTTAGAATTTGTGTTTATACCCTACATTCAGTATATATTAATTCTGTCATTCCGTTTGTAACACATAGCAGGGGGCGTGGAAAGTATAAAAAAAACTGAATATATTTTTCTGTGATATCTCCAGAGTCGATTTAGCTTTTTCCGTCCAACACCAATTTTAATGGCATTTGAAACACAGGCATTCAATCGTAACTCTTGGGATGGGCGAATTAGTACACGAACATGCCCACCACTCATACAAATAAAACATTTGCAACGCCAATTTGAAGGCGCTATTTATGGAAATCCAACCAAATAGCAATCAAATATTAAAAATGGTTCGGACAAGCTTTAGAAAATCGGGACGTGGCAATATAAAATTAGAGAAATTTTCAAAATACCATGCTGAAAGAATTTAATTCAATGTAATGGAAAGAAATGTTGCTCAGATATAGGTAACGATTTGTACTATATATCATGTAGCTATACCAAAAGATTTTTAAGTAAACGTTCCCAAATTCAATATGGCAAGTTTTGGTAAAACCAGCCACTGATACCAGTGATATAAAAAATACACTTTTATTAAAAATAGGGTATGTAAATTTTGGATATGCCTCAGATAACATCTTTATAAGATTGGGATTGGGATGGCTTGGGTACATTCTAAGACTGTAAATATTTGCATTTTTAAGTAATCTCTCAGATATATCATTATGGTATACTAAACTGTTTATAATTTTTTGATGACAGCACCATAACGAATTATTTCACTTCTGTTGAAGAGTTCGTTCACACGCCAAACCGATTAGCTCAACTCCATATTGATGCGTCGAGCAATCTATTAATACCCTACATTACGCATTTGTTACAAAATTTTGTAAAAATTATTTAAAATTTATGTTCTAAAAATTTTTTAATTTTATGTTTCGTTATACGGAAGCTTGAATTTGTTTTCTGTGTTTTCTCGACTTTTGTTTTAACAGAGCTAATCGATTTTGAACGTGGGCGGCTATTATGCGCACTGACGCTAATGCCATAAGATTAATAATATTACACTTTTTTTACCGTTTGGCTTTTTAAATTAATCATTAGCTTTTTATGGCAAAATTTTTATAACACAAAATGTTATAAGGAAAATAAAAGTGTAATTATTTTGAGGTTAACGCACAAAAAAATGTTGTACGATACCAAAAGAATTGGGGGAAATTAATTAAGTGACGAGGCCTGCGCCATTGAACTAACAGCTTAAGGTCGTTCATTGAAGAGAATAATCCAGTGTACTCCAGAATATTTTTTTGAAAGCCCTACAAAATTTTAGGCTTGATTGTTAATATCGCCTTAGTTTTGAAGATATTTTTTAATCAAATAAGAGGTTTCTTTCATATGGAAAAGTGGGTAGGTTCTTTTGACACATGCAGTACAGCCGCTTAGAAAAAGTGTTTTTGAAGTTAATGCGGGTCTTACGCGCCCTAGATACGCCACTAGTTTGGATCAACTCAGACTATCTCTGTTATTGTAGAAAGGTGAGGAAAATGCGATACATTTTATTTCGAAATACCTGCCAACATCGTCGCAGGAAATCTTAACAAAAGACTGAAAATACCAAGATCTGCCGAATAAAATTCGCGCTCGAAAAATTCAATTTTTTTTTTCTAAGAGACCGGGAATTGCTTCTTATCAACTTGGCGTCACTGCAGCAAAAGTGTGATGTCAAAGCGATACCTAAAAAAAAATGTGTCAGAAGAGATTTTACAGTGCCTAAGTTACTTTTGCTATGGTTCTTAATATGTCCGTTTAGAGCTCAACTTGTGATGGTCTTGAAGTTTGTTTACTTCAAAGTGCAAGTCATTGAAAATAACACGCCCATCGAAATGACACTTTTGTACCTTAAGTATAATGAACACTAAAAAATTAAAACAAGATCCACCCAGCACAAAGTTCGTTAGAAACGAAGGCTTACTTTTCACTGTAGTTTATCGAGAATCATCTCAAAGAAACTACTGTCAGAAAAGTTATTTATTGGGAACATGAATAAATTTTCGATAGCTATGTATTCCCTGGCTCGTTTTATGCTATGCCAGATTATATTATTTTGCGCCACAATATTCTGGATCTTGCTCTGTATCTGCTCGACAAGCTTTGCTAATGTCTGATTTTCTGATCATGTGGATTATCCATTACCAGCGTCAATTCATAATCTTATTTATGATAGGAGTATGGTTGGCAGACAAATGAAGTTCGCCTTTCGAGATATTGTGGGTCTCAAGCAGGAATTTACGAAGGTTCGTAATTGGCTAGATTGGTATGTGCCCCTCATAGTACACCTTAATGTTGTAAGAGAGTTTTTTCCAAAGCATTCCGGATTAACTTTCTGTAAATGCTACCGGTAGATTTTAGTAGAAAAGCACTACAGATACTGGACTACTTTCAGTTCGACCCAATTTATATATTGCTTTTATTGCAATTAGCCACTCTTATAAATTATTATAAATATTTACATGAATTCGTACACAAAATTAAAAAATAGTAAACGAGCTGTTATTGTTAGGCCTTTTTTTTTGTTCCATATTACGTACCCACTTTGTTATTAATGTACGCAGAGTTATTAGTTATTGAAGCTCGTTAGACTTAAGCCCCACATTTGTTAGCTGCATAAACTTCTTAATTGAATAATACAGACCCATTCAACCAGTGATTTCTTTATTTTTTGCACAATAGCACCCATAAGAGACGCCAATGAAGAAGGAGAAAGCAGTGAATCAAGTAAATGGAACTATGATAACATTGATGAGTGGGGCGACATCAGTGCTGATTGCAATGGCAATCGTCAATCACCGATTCATCTGAAAAGCAGCACTGTAAGTTGATCAATTACCATTTTCTTATGCAGCAGTGGCACCAGTGATAAGATTTTACTAAATCATAGAAGTGAAAATAGCAATTTACATAAAATCAACGACTACAAGGTGAAGTAAATCAGGACAAATGGTGTACAATGTTAACATGGAGTTGCTTTAAATGAGAGATTGGTGACATGATTTCATTCGAAAAAACAAGTATTTAGCAACGAACTTGTTTGCTTTTTCCAATAAATAATATCGTATAATGAATTAGTTTGAGAAAAGAAAGAGATTGTTAAAAATGTGATGACATTTAGTTTTTGATTTACTGTGAAATAACGTCTTTTTCGATTTTTAAAAGTTGTGGTTCCGCTTAATTGCAAATAAGGCAAGTTCTTATTAAATCATTTTTAAATAACAAACAAAGTTATAAATTTAATTCCACATACAACGTTCAGTTCAGTTTTCCATCTGATTTTCAAAGCATTTACCACAGGGTGATTCAATTAGTAGTTGCAATTAACAGCTATCAGTCATTTCCCACTGTCGTAAATAAACAGCTGATATCCCGTCTTTACTAAGTATTGACATTCAAATGAAAATATCAATAGCTTATCAACATCCAATATGTTTTATTCACAAATAGTTACCTCCAGTTGAATCACTCTTTATAACAAAGTTCAAAAGGTGCCTTGTAAAACTATCAAACAAAATTTTCCATTTTATCATTATTTACAAAGTACCTTTTTCCTCATTGAGACTTGGAAATTATAAAAAAATTTAAAATATCTCAAATAATATAATAATACTTGCTTCGTCACTGAACAGTTTCCCAAAAAAAAAAAAACTTAAGGGGCCGCAAGTACTGAATAGCAGACGGGCTTTGTCATACGTGGATATTCCTTTCTTTTGATATATATTCCAAGAGGAGATGTCTGCTCATTCGTTTTTGCCTTCTTTGGAAATCTTTAAAGCATGCTTTTATGCTCTATAGGATCTTGCCTCAAGTGAAATATTTTCGAACCCGTTCTTTAACCTTCCAACAACCAAAAGAGATGGACTTTCTTAAGAGATTTTTCATAGGTCGGCGTAGTTCATTAGATGCGTAATTTCTTAAGCTATCCGATGCCATAAGAATCACGAATATGAATTTCTTTGAGATACGCCCATTCCGCTTCTGAGGCCACTACTGGGATAAATTCTCTCATGCATGCCTGCTTCAGTAACTTAATTCAGCGTTTAATTGTGCAAAACCTGTCATACAAATGTTCTAAAGTTTGGTTTTGCACAATAGGTTTCAGTTAATGCGAATTTGATAGATTGTAAGCATAATAATAAGACAATACAACAACATTTTTATTGTACTATTAAACTATAGCAAAACTATTGAGACAACAATTAATTACTTTCTATAACTCTTTGCAGTCATTATTTAGACCATTGGCACCCATACGGTTTGGTAATTATGACATTCCATTTGAGGGCCCAGCAACTGTGACCAACAATGGTCACTCGAGTAAGTTATTCTGCAATAAATTGTGCAACAATGACTGATATATGTTTTCTTTTCCAAAATAATCAAAAACAACCAATAGTTAGTATGCAGATACCACTTACTCGAAATAATAATAGACCCTTTGTTACCGGTGGCCTGATGCGCAGTATTTATGAAGCACAAAATTTGCATTTTCATTGGGGATCAAAAGGCGTGAAGGGATCAGAACACAAGATAAATGATCGTAAATTTGATGTTGAAATGCATATTGTACATAAGAATGTGATATATCCCACACTAGAGGAAGCATTGCAGTATAAGGATGGCTTAGCTGTTTTGGGTATAATGTTCAAAATTGTTACGGTAAGCAAAATAACATTCTTATGTACGTAGTTTATCAATGCATAATGATTTCGAGGATATTTTATGTCAGTGATTTCACTAGGATGATTATGCTATGTACACTCGAATGACATCCTTTGTTTGAAGAAACCAAAATTATTGAAGAGATAAACAGAACGACATTCAAAAAAGTTAAGTACATATGTACATACACATGAATATCATGCACACAAAAAATTTTTGACCTTCCTTATTGATTGGTGCCGTAAATATTTATTTTGGGAAGGTACTTACGGGTCCAGCATGTGCACCTGCTGATGCCTAAAAAATTATTTTTGCCTTAGGTACTCCAAAATAAAAATTAAATAAAAACGTTGGAAACATGAGCTCAAAACGAGGGGATCTGAGGGGTGCCCTTGGTCACATATAAAAGTCTTTTATATCTTCCTCACTGTTTGATTCTGTAAATTTTTTTTTTTTTTCAACAAAAAGACTTAAAACGGGCCCTGGCTATGTCGAAAAAGTTTGTAAACCTTTCCTTTCGATTAACCCAGTAACCCTTTTTTTTAAAAGAGCGCAAAGTAAACACTTAAGTACTAGGAGCACCAAAGGGCCCAAATACGCCCTTTTTTATAGTGATCGCTCGTGTGCTGTAACAACAATTTTCAATCGTATTTGTGTGTCACCGAACATAAAAATTTTCGTTGTTGCTCATGTACCGTCGGCTAAATGTATAAAAATGTGCTGTTCATGTGGTATGCAAATTCCTGTTTCGGTTTCAGTATACCCCTGGTTTCGTCTGGTGCGTCGATATAAGCGTGAATTTGACTAAAACTGGCATGTCCTATAAATATGATGAAATATGTACTATCTTGCTAGCCACAATTCAGTAAAATTCAGTAATTTTTTTAAAAAGCAATTAAGTTGGAATATAAAAAATAAAACAATTTATCTTTAGAATCCCGATCGCTTCTATCCGGGTCTAAACAAACTCTTCAATGTACTTCCAATATTAAGAGAATATAGATCGGAGACAACAATCAATGGTCAGTTAACTTTGGGACAGTTCTTGGGGGATCTAAACACAAAGAATTTTTATACGTACAGTGGTAAGTTGCTAATAAGAAAAATTTTTAATTTATTAAATCAATCAATCAATATATGAAAGGCTCTCTTACGACCCCGGATTGCGAAGAAGCAGTAGTTTGGAACGTATTTCCTGAACCACTTCCTGTTGGATATTCACAAGTAGGAATATTTTTAGAAACTTATGTAAATAAGTATGAGCGTGAGCAAAATAACTAGCATTTCTTTTTCTTCTATCTAATGATACAGATCAAAAAATTCTGGAATATTTTGGACTCGCGTGGTGAACCACTTATAAATAACTTTAGACCATTACAAGCACGCGAAAATCGTCCTGTGTATTATCGGTCAACAGCGATTGTGAATCCAGTATTTTTTCCACAATAATCAATAACATGCAAACAAAGCTAATGTTTGCAAACATATAGGACTAGAGTCATATTTTTGTATACTATGTGTGTATGCGTATTCGAATGCATACATGTGTATGAATGTGTGCTTACAAATTATTTCGTGTATGATTTT
The DNA here is from genome assembly GCA_963680825.1 of Meiosimyza decipiens. Lineage (NCBI taxonomy): Eukaryota > Metazoa > Arthropoda > Insecta > Diptera > Lauxaniidae > Meiosimyza > Meiosimyza decipiens. The sequence goes on along the minus strand of OY804259.1, from coordinate 88,814,010 downwards.
ATATGATACTATATAGTATGTATATGCAATATATTTATTTATTTATTATATTTTTAAGATAACTTTAATCTTTTATTTCTTATAATAAATATTTGTCGTGAACTACCTACATATGTATAAATGCAAGTACATACTTACAATAATCCTGCAAACATTTGAAATACTTTGAAATCTTTCACATTTATAGCAATGAACTAATAACTGTTCTAGAAAAGTTTTAGGTGATCAAACTAAAGCGCTATTAAAAAATTAACCTCTTAACCAGCCGACATGGAGCAGAAGTCTGCGCAAAACAACTTGCTGTGACGTCAGACTATAGGAGGTACTGTCAATATTGGTCAAGCGTTACATTTTGCAACTCATCAGTACCAGAAGTACGAAACAGAACGATATAACGAAATGACTTAGCTTCGTTTGCTAAATATTAAATTAAAATTAGAAATAAAATCAATACAAAACAAAATGTTCTGCAAGCTCATGTCGAAAGTTGCGTATATAGCTTTTGTAAAAAGTAATATAAACTCGAAAACCCTAGATCTATATCCAAATTATGGGTGTCGTATATAGAACTGCGGTAAGCCACTCAACACTTTTTACATTAAAAGTGGCTCCGTATCCTGAAAAGTACCGTTTTTGACCTATTTCCGTAATATTTTTGTTTTTGCTGCAATCGTTGGGGAAAGGTCGAAAATGGCTTTTGAATATCACTATGAGTATTCTCGAACCATGGTAGAAACCGTTTTCTGGCATTTTTTTTGTTGCTCCAACCGATAGGGAAAGGTCGAAAAATGGATTAGGACAACACTTAGGGTGGCTAAAAAGACCGTTTTCGACCCATTTTCGGAAACATTTTTTGGCTCCAATCGATAAAGAATTGTCGAAAATGGCTTTTGGACATTTCTTAGGGCGGCTCCGGATCTTGGTAAGAACAAAAATAGTAGCAAACAGTTTTGTAGTTAATTAGTGCATTGCTTGAAAAAATTTTAAAAAAAATTGGAAGTATTTCCACGCTAATACCTCAGCTTTCGGTTAACCGATCCCGAAGCTGATAGTTTTTGACCACTCTGGTCGATGAGTACTTTAATTTGATGCAGCCATTCTAAATATCGTCAACTTTTGTCATTTTAATAAAGCATTTTCACCTCATTCTATGGCAGTTTAGTTTTGTAAAGATTTCACTTCTACCAGGTGAATTGCATTCTTAGAGAGTTACATTGTGTTTCACTTCCAAATCCTTATTGAACTGAAAGTAATCGTTGTATTTCAAAATGAATTCTTTGGTGTTTAAAAGTTTTTGTCTACTTTTTTGTTGTTCTTTTATCAATTGCATTTGCATTTCAACAACAGCATTCTGCATTACATCATTGTTCACATATTAGGGTGGAGCAATAGAACAAGGTTAAAGGTACTTTATTTTGTTGATGCCGCTATTCTAGATCTCGTCAACTTTTATCATTTCAATAAACATTTTCGTCTCATTGTTTCGCATTCTATAGTTTTCTAAAGGTTTCACTTCTACCACGTGTGAGCTGCACAGATGCTTTTTTTTTTGTAAAATTGCTGCTAGTGCAATTTCTAGTTGAGATTTTTCATAAAAAGGAAATGACACTGAAAACTTAATTCACTTTAAGTTGCACTGTCTTTGCGTTCTTAGAGAGTTATATTGTGTTTCACTTCCGAATCCGTATTGAACTGAAAGTAATCGTTGTGTTTCAAAATGAATTATTTGGTGCTTAAAAGTTTTTGCCAAATTTTTTTAGTTCTTTTATCAGTTGCATTAACATTTCAACAAGGTACGTCTTTATATCTCAAGATTATATCTACATTACATCATTGTATACATATTAAGGAGAAGCGATAGAATATCGTTAAAAAGCTTGCCCATCTATTCAAAAACATAGAATATGCAAAAGGGAGTAATTTCACTATAAGTCGGGCCCAGAATCGATCTAGTCATCTTTGTAGGTTTGTCTGTCCGTCGGAAATCACGAGTACGAGAAAATTAAGATGGATATAATATGATGAAATTTGGTACACCAATGACTTCTTCAATTGTACCTCGTGGTATTGAAATCTGGAAAAGACTTCATGAACACGCCTTTCATTCATACAAATCCAAGCTTTTCTCTGTTTTAGGCCAGTTCCAGATATAATTCATACCTTATAGTCTACGAAAGAAGTAGAAAGAAACTTATGCTAATAAATTCGAATTGATTAAAAACAGGAATTTTTTTTAAATTTCAGATTCTTGGAATTATGATAATCCCAGATATTGGTATCGTCAATACCCAACATGCCGTACCGGTGGACAGGCGCCATTAGACATCACAAACGTAAGATATTCAAGTTATAAAAAAATTTAATCTTTTTTTTTTCTTTAACTACAGCCGAAGAAGGTAAATCTTAATCCAATATTTTTTGGATTATATGATGAATCTTTCAACGAAAATTCAATTATGGAAAATAACGGACATACAAGTAGGATTCATATATTTACATATAATACAAGGCAATAATCACAAGGGCTATTGGATATAAAACTTGTTTCGGTTGCTTTTGGCCTGCTGAACCGAAAAATTATTTGTAGTCTGCGTCGGATTAAGGTAGATACGGGTGCGACTATAGCCTCAGGCCTCGCCGTGGCCACATCAATTAGAAAATGAGGATTTTTTTTTGTATACTGCTAAATATTTTCCATTTGCAAAGTGTATTTAGCTTATGCATAATCTCATTTAATTTTTTAATTTTTTTTCGGATTTTACCATCGGGCTCCACAAAGTCTTTAGCCGACGCTGTTTGCGCTGTCGATTCCAATATATGAACTTAATAGTCCCTTGAAGGACTGTTAAAGACTCGGGAATATTGTTGTAAGCCATTTCTTCAGAAAATTTGAATACCTAATATCTCATGTGCATCTCGGAGGTTAATTTCGGATTCAGTGTGACAAAGGCATCCTAGAATAGGTTCTTAAAAACCTGAACTTAAAATTTATTTTGAAATTTTGTTGCCTTGTATACTTAAGCGAAATCAATTAAAACTAAAATTTTTCTTCATAATTCGTTTACCTTACAGTTGAATTCCAAATACCTTCAACACCTAAAGGCCGACCTTATATCACAGATGGACCTCTTTTTCAAGAAAAATACGAAGCAGTTAGTGCACATTTTCATTGGGGCCGAAGGACAGGCTCTGAACATATCATTAATGGAAGACCCTTGGATCTAGAACTGAATATTGTACATGATAATGGTCGTGGCGAACAGGCAGTCTTAGTAGTATTATGTGAAGTAACCAAGGTTTGTTGCGCAACCAGCATTTCATTACAGTAGAATAAATTAATTATGCTACGTAAAATTTGACTTTTAGCCACCACCTCCTGTGTTTGATGAAATATCAAGAAAACTTCACGACGTCTACCAGTTCAGATCAAAGGCAGTAATCGAAAATTTCACTACATTAAATTCAATTTTGGGCAATGTAAATAGAGAAATTTTTTATACATATAAAGGTATGTATGAACTAAAGAAACTTAACATAATTTAAAATTACTAAGCCAGAAAACTATGTTAATAGGTTCCTCAACAACACCACCATGCAAAGAAAATGTAAGATACATTATTTTTCCGGATACGATAGGCGTCGATCCAAATATGGCAAGTGTATATGAATAATATATGCATATGTATATATATATATATATATATATATATATATGTGTGTTTCCATAAGATGTCTCAAAACAAACTTAATATTTGAAATTTTTGAAGGTTTTGAAGTTTTTGCAAGTAAAGGATTTTCGCAATTATAACCTAGAAAGTAACATTCGCCCAATCCAAGCCCAAAATGAGAGAGAAATTCAGTACATCAATCCTAATTAGGAATTTTTGGTGAACCATATAATAAAAAATGATTCTTACCTTATACCAATAAAGCAATTAAAAAAATATGTTGTTGTTAGAACTGTTTTATGTATTTCGATACGAATAACATTTGTAGTAACCAAGTTTTAAAAGGTACTAGCAATTAAGGTCGTGTTAACTTTTAGCTGAACTTCGTTTTAAATATATGAAGTCCCATTCATCAGCGCACAGTAGTTGATGAGATATGATGAATTTGATTTTGGAGGTCATGTCATCGTCCACTTTTCAAAACCAAACTTTGCAAAATCCTTCCATAGACCATAAGAAGAATTTAAAAAAACAATTATGAAGTCTTCGTGGAAATTCTATTTAAAAAGTACTTTTGTATGAGGGCCACCCTAAGTATACACCATTAATAAAAGTTCGTCATATTCAGGGTGAAGAAAAACCCAACAAATCAGAGATAACTAAAATCGGTCCAGCCGTTCTTGAGCTATAAAAGTTATAACTAACACGACTTTGTTATATATAGACATAGTTTAAAGCAGAGGTCAGAGTTTTAAGGTCGTTATGATAAAAGTTGAAGTTTTTTGAAAAACTGGCAATTAAATTAAAAATAATATCAAAAGTAAACTTCAAACCAAAACAACACCCTTTAATTTCACATTATTGTTTTCGATTGCTCAATAAATTTCTCTTGTTATATTCGTATTATTAGTATGCAATAAGTAATTTATATCATATTGGGCGATTTTCAAAAAGATTCAATACTTTGAGCATGTTCTCATCATTTTGTTTTTAGGCAAATGTTAATTTAATTTTGGGTATATATACTCGTATATTCCAAATGAAAACAGACCGAGCTTACTTTTAGACGAATATTAATTATGTTTTTGATCGAGTATGTCACTTGTTTGTGGACAATTTTTCACTGTGTATAATCGTTCAAAGTTTGTGAATTAAAGTTCATTTATTGGTTGTGCACGATTCGATTCGCACGGTCAATATCCACTAAATCAACATTTTGTCACCAACATGAGGGCAGTCTTCTTAGCCGTTGTTCATTCGCTAAATATTTTCCAAATGAGATAAATCCAATTACTCTGCCTCATTAGAAGGAAAATATCAAAATTATCAAAACAATGCACAATTATTTTAACAACTAACTACTGCCGGAATATTTCTTAGAGGCCGTCACATCTTGTTTTTCATTTAATTTGATAAAGAGGCGCACATCTCATTTATAGGTGATATTAGGTAGGTTGCCCAATATATGTATGTGGTGGTAAGCTTGCGGCATGCCCTAAGAGTAATTAATTGATGGTTTTTCGTAATTAAATTCATAATTATGACAAATGCAGTTGTTTACTCGCAAGAGTGAAGAAAAAGTAAAAGCAAATCGATGGTTTCTGATGTCGGCAACATCTTGCTCTCTCTCGTTAAATGGCCAATGGTGCGGTGCGGTGTGTTGGTGCGCTCTTGCTCTTGAGCTTGCTGGGTCATACCAGGTCGATGGTACAACATGATGTTTTTTTCATATCTTATTATTTGCGCTCTTTTTCTTTTCTTTCATTGTTAATTTTTGAGTAAATTTGGATTTTTCCAAATGACTTGTCTTTTGTTTGACTGCATTAGAGGCTCTTCAGTCAAAGGGTCTTTCGCAGTATTTGACATACCACACAAGTACGAATAACTCTACCTGTACGCATAATCACTGAGCTTAACTGCGACCCCCTCATTTAAACTTTAGTATAAAATAAATGGTAACAAAAAAAATCCATTCAGTTAAAGTTGGATAGTTTGGCCAATAGTGTTTTGCCTACTTAAGGTTACAGTGTATCATTTACAACAAATTGAACGAGAAGAGACTTTTTCGTTGTGTTTGAATATGAATTATCCGGCGTTTGATGAATTCTTTCCAAAGTTCTTGCTTCTTTTACCGTTCGCATCGGGTATGTCCGAGTTGAGAAAACCAAAAAAAAAAAAAAACAAAAACCAGTAAAAAAATTTATTTTCTGGCAGTTGTTTTCATATCATTTCTTTTAATAAATAATTTTTTATATATAGGTCAATACAACTCAATATTGAAAAGCTTCAAGAGGCAGTAAAATTCGGTGATTACACTGCAAATAAAACTGTGAGATATTTTCCACGTATAGTGAGTGTAATAATTCAACTAGAAAATGTGCTAAAATCAGAGGTCAACCCTTTCAAAATCTCCTGTGTCTTAATGAAATAAAAAATGCATTTTATCTACTCGTAATTCAATATTTTGTTTTATGGTATAACAATCGGTGGTAACATTTATTTTCACAATATTTCGTGGAGCTCTCAGTGATTGTGATTTCAATATTTTTTCGTTCTTAATAAATCACATTATTTTTGCCCGATTTGAACATTTACTATTGTGAAATTGGTTTAACGATTTATCCAATGGGATAAAATAAACATTCATAAATGATGACTAGCAAGCGCCTAACGTTGATCAGAGTTTCAACGACGGGCTAAGCAGTAACCTATTAATCAACACGAAATAGCGCTTTTCTTTTGACACTAAATGAGCTCCCAAATATTTAAATAGCACACAAAGACTGTGCTGCATGTATTTGTGCATTATTATATTAGCATAAATAATAATTTGGCATATATTTCGGTTCAAAATATCTGCACAAGCAGTAGGGTAAGAGATAGTTGATCTGCGTCATCACCGAGGACAAGCTCTGGGCAAAAAGTTGGCGAATTTTGACGAGAGAACGCACATCCCATACAAGCAAAAACTTCATCACACTTTATCCAGAGAATTATTTTAGGTGCTGAAACCAAATTTTACAAACAATAGGTATGATTTGGAAAAGCTATGGACAAAAACTTGGTGAATTTTTATTCGGTGGTATCGGTGGTATCGTAAATAAGCAAAATTGTTGAATAAGGGGCACAGAAAATCCACACGTGATTGTTTGGAAGCCATTGCACCCTCAACGCGTAACTGTTTGGTGTGATTTCTGGATCGATGGTATCATCTTTGAAGATGAGGAAGGAAGATGCGTTACAGTGAATGGTGAGCGCTACCGAGGATGTAGACTTGGACAACATTTTGATTCAACAGGATGGCGCGCAGTGTCACACAAGCATCACAAACCATCGACATTTTGCGTGGGAAGTTTGAAAATCGTGTTATTTGACGTTTTGGTGGTGTGCATTGGCAACCGCTCAGCTGCGATTATACTCCATTGGACTATCATATATGGGAAGCCGTTACAGAAAATTGTGACCCCTAACCATCCAGAAACGAAATAGTTGTTGCCATCGGTCAAATATAGCTCCTTACAGTCGAAAATGTACTATAACATTTGGTTTATCGTATGGGCTACGGCAAGGCCAGTCGAGGAAGTTATTTGAATGAAATAGTGTTTTATGATTAACCGGAAGGATTTTACTTTCGAATAAAAGAAACACATTGAAAATAGTTATAATTTTCCTTATCTATAGCAAAATCAAACTCCAAATCATACATTTTTATTCATTTCATTTTCATGTTCTACAGTTTACAAAGAACTGTTAAAGAAAACTATAAAAAAACAATCAAAATAAATATAAATTAGGTTTCAAACATAACGCTAATTTATTTCTAAAATTGATTTGTTAGAACTCCAGAAAACAATTTCTTAATTAAGATAGCAAAAAATTGAATTGCTAATATCTTTTGAAAAGATATTTTTGTGTCCTAATAGTTTCAGAAATAAATCTTCATCGCATAAAGAGATAAAAAATTTATTTTTCGTCGGAATTCAAAGTTTCATAATTTTTACTGATCCGTTTGAAAAAATCTGTCCCATTTTAAAGTTATTGTTAGTTATCAACTAATCGCTAAAAAAAGTCACACACGTGTATCTCTCAATTAACCATTTGAATGGGTGCTCCCATATGAAATCATACACATATTTTTAGGAAATAGCCTAATATGTAGACACCCACTCGTTCATCTTAGTATTTTCATAGCTGACATAGCTTAAAAATCCCTTGTAGTAAGCAAACAGTTTAAATCCAACAAATAGATCAAATACTGACGTGCGTTTTATAGCTCTTTTTATGTTTAAGCTACTAATCTTGTAATCATATCATATATAGTATATATGTTTACCCACATATAGTACTAAGCATATAATTTTTGCAAGAGTACAAATTAAACGGTTGCTTTCAAATGTCTTTCCGATGGTGACTATCTCGTTCCCAGATGTGCGCGCACATTTTGAGGATGTGAACAGTAGATGCACTGACTTCATTTCATGAAATGAAATATAAAATTAGTAAGCCATTATGCAAAACTTAATATGCGTTAGATAGGCATTGTAAGTTTTATATGAATATTACTCAAGAAATTGCTGTATTGTTGTGATCTTGTCAGGCAAAAGTGAAAAGAGTTATGATTACAAAATTCACCGAAGAAAATAATGCAGTTAAAACAAATGAATGAATTTTTCGTTTATGTCGATTCCATCTATGTAACGAAATCATGGCACCCATTAATACTCTGTGCAATTTAACTGACCAAATTTAATATCTAAAACACAAGAGATTTTAGATTCATTGCTTAAGTCTACTTGTAAAAACACAGCATTAATTCATATCAATGCATATAATAAAAACATAACAAACATTTCAAAAAGAAGAAGACTATGCTATGTAACTATCACTAAACTTTAAAAAGCAATTTATTTATAATATTTTACATTTTGTGCACTGAAATACAGTCAAAAACTTCAAGTGATATCTGATGCTGACAAGTGATTCGTACCACTCATTCCATATACCTTTCGGGTTTCATCTTTTGTTAGATTTTGTTTACGATTATTTTTCTTATTTAATAAACAATTACCAGCACACATGACATTGTTTTAATTTAGCAGCGATACGGTCGGATATGATGCATAATCAGGTCATGTCTTTCCATACAAATTATTACATTTGTAAGTAGATACTGTCGTAAATGTGTACATAAAATTACTACATATTAGGCCAGACAGCAACTATTTTCTGTTTTTTTTTTGCCTCAGTATACAGCGCTCAATTTATTCTTTTTTAAAAAAAAGTGGTTTGGTATCACCCTTATAGAATGTCCCAATCTTATATACTGCGGTTCATTTTGTCCTTAAATTTACAACACAATATACGTTAGAATACAAATGTGTGATGAAACCCCGTTTGAAAAGAGCCCATAACTGTGTATTACCAATACCATTAAGCCCATCTTAAAGCTCAAGCAAAGACTAAATCACGTGGCCGATTATGGTTCCATGAAAAAGTATTTCCATCGCTATTAAACAGAATCTGTGCCTCATTCTCACACGGTCACAAACCCTTTTCTGCGGCATTACTTATTTCAAGTCTAAGAGACTTAATGCTCAATTCAAAGATGTTCCTCATGAATAACAATTTTTTTTTTTTTATATACACTACCCTTCCATCACTTCTCCTTATACCCTTATGGAGCATTTTAGTCAAATTTTTGTCTAATATCGTATGAAAAAATGCTCTGTTATTTGTCGCTATGTACATTTTTTTTTGAAAATTGGACAACATCCTTTCAGAATTGAAATTTAAGCTCAGCAACCCCAAATTACCCTAAGTGGATATCAACATTTAGATGAAATTTTACTTACTCTTAAATTACTTAAGTACTGGTTGCATTACGGCAAAGAAAATGTCATCATCGTGCAGTTAAAATAAGGCACAATGCTCAAAAATAATATTTCTAACGATACTTTGATGCTCAGAGTTGGTGGTCTCTACCCAAAAGCAAAAAAACCAACATAATTTTTGTATTTGCTTGTAGTACGGCTACGATGACTTGTAAAATCAAGTTTTTTTAGAGGAAACATTTTTCTATGACAAGGAAAGATTCAAACCGGGAGTGTTCAAACTATCACCGGTGGTTGAAACAACCTTCAAGGTTGTGAAAATTTTGATTTCTTAAAATGTATACGGGGCTTATTAAAGAGTGCGTTACGAAGGGTGCTTTCAACCCCCTGGAGCTTGAAAAGTGTACTCCATTTGGAAGGATCCTAAGAGTTGAAAAAATGTATCTTCTAAGAAGATATTATATAATGACACTTCCAGCTTATTAATAATGACACTTCATTAGACCAAATTTGTGTTGTACTTAATGGTGAAAAAATGTTATTTTTGTATGCTGCTTATATCCCACCAAATAGTTATTTAGAATTGTATAAATCAATTGTTGATAATGTAACTCTTTTGATTTCAAATAATGTGGGAGAAGATAATGTGTGTGTGTTAGGTCACTTTAATTTACCTAAGGTTAGCTGGAAGTACTCTATTGATAATAGTAAATGTTTGACACCCTTAAATGTTAATAACGAATCTGAAATTTATGTCGTTGATAATCTTTTGAGGCTTGGTCTATCGCAAATTAATGGTGTGGTTAATAAACTAAATAGGATTTTAGATTTAGTATTTATTAATGATAACATTAATTTTAATCTTGAAGAATCTGCATTTCTTTTTTCTCCTCCTGACACACATCACGTACCTTTGCATATTATGGTTAAATTCTATGAATTCCATAATATAAGTCTAGAAGATGAAAAATTTTTTTATAATTATAATGCTTGTGATTTCAGTCTTATAGATAATATCATAAGCAACATGAATTGGAAGACAATCTTCTCTGAAAAGAATACTTCTGATAGTTTTAATATCTTTTTATCAGAAATAAAAAATATTTGCATATCGAACATTCCTAGATTTGTAAAAAAATGTTACATTATACCGTGGCATACTCAAGGACTAAAAATGTTAAAAAATTTACGAAATAAATTTTTCAAAAAATACAAAGCTACTAATAATTTAGAGTTCAAAGAAAAATATTTGCATTATAAAAGGGAGGATGACTTCCTTGATCAATACCGTCACAATAATTACATTAGGCAATATGAAATAAATATCAAATCGAATCCGAAGGCCTTTTGGAGATTTATTAAATCAAAAAAAGAAATTGTTCTAATACGAGGGTTGCCTTTTATATTTCGGGATTAGAAAACAAAAACAAATATTAATCATCGAAAATCGCTTTATTGTTTTTCAAAATATTCCCCATTAAGATCTATACACTTTTGCATGCGTTTGAACCAATTGTGGAATTTCTTTCGACCAATCGACACGAGCCTTTTTTTGAGCGATTGACAAATTGTGTGGGATCCAACGCGAACAAATTCTTTTGACGGTCAAATGTTCATGCAATATTGAATGTATGCTGGTCCCACTAATGCCTAAGGTTGTCTCAATCTCACGATAGGTCACATGACGATCTTGCAATATCAGTTGGCGCTCAGCATCAATGGTTTCCGAAACAACAACTGATTTTGGACGACCTTCACGAATTTCGTCTTGGAGTGAACTACGACCTCGGTTGAGTTCACCATACCATCGTTAAACACTGGTCCTTGATGGAGCTTCATCGCCAAAAATTGAATTAAGTTCATCGATGCACTGTTGTTGAGTTAATCCACGTCGAAAGTTGTAAAAAATAATCGCACGAAAATGTTCACGATTTAATTCCATTTTTTGGGCGAGATGAATCTTTTAAGTTACTGTAAACAACACAAATAGCGCTCGTATGTCAAAACGTTCTGAGTACGTATAACCTCAAAAATGTCAAGCTTTACGATAGAGCTGTTAGTTGGCAGATTGCAACACTAGGGTTGTCCAATCCCGAAATATAAAAGGCAACCCTTATTCCTACAACAATTTTTTTGAATAAAAAATGTGCGAATTCTGTTGAGGAAGCAGCAAATCTCTTTGCTGAATCTGGCACTAACGCTGATTCGGGTAATAATTTTGATCTTGAATCATACGTTGACTTCGGTTCACTTAGCATATCAGTTCATGATGTAACTCAAGGGATTGCTAATCTTAAGGAATCCAGTAATGCTGGAATAGATGGTTTATCAACATTGCTCTTAAAAAAATGTGCGTATTCGATTGCGCCCTTTGTATCCCCTTTGTATAATTTTCAATAAATCTCTAGCGGAGGGAAATTTTATTGATAGCTGGAAAATTACTTCTGTCACACCTATCTTTAAAAATGGTATTAGAAATGACGTATCTAATTACAGGCCTATTTCGAAGACACCTATCCTATCAATCTAACCTTAATAAACTGAATATTTGGTGCAAAAACAAACGTTTATTCTTAAATATAAAAAAATGTTTTCAGCTAACTTATTCTAAATCACACTTGATGTTCAATAACCAGTATAATTTTGATGGGGTTAATTTGAATAAAAGATCTGAGGTAACTGACTTGGGTATAATTTTTGACAGTGGTTTTTGTTTTGTAAGTCATTACAATCATATTATATCGAAGTCATACGCACTTCTTTCTTTTATTAGGCGTAATAGCTCAGAATTCTCTGATCCATAAATGTTAAAATTATTGTACACATCGATTGTGCGTTCTAAATTAGAATATGGTACTTTTATTTGGAGACCATATTATGCGACTCATATAGCTAGAATTGAACGAGTTCAGAAAGTATTTATTCGTTTTGCTTTGCGTTCATTAAATTTTACAGAGCCTGCTCCATCGTATAATGCAAAATGTATGCTCTTGGATCTTAAATCTCTTCAAAACATAAGAAGTATTCTTTCATTGACATTTGTTTATGATATTATTCTTGGACTGATAGACTGTCCTTTTCTTTTACAATCTATTGGATTTAACATTCCATCTAGAAATTTAAGACACTTTGATTTGTTTCACATTGGAATTTATAGAAATAATTATGCATCGCATGCTCCTATAGTTAGAACTCTTAATGAATTTATTTGTATAGCTGGCTCTATAGGGTTCGATTTTTCTAAAAATAATTTAAAAAGATTGCTAAACTCCTATTATAATTGAATTGTTATTGTACATGTAATTTTTGTAGTTGTTAAGTTATCAATTGTAATAATTACACAGGCCGACAAAAATTATACCCAGAAACCAGATTATATATTTCTATAGGTTTTTGATGCGCTGATTCCGAATCTGGTCGCAGAATTGCTCCATCACGTCAGGTTTTTGAGATATCCTAACCTAAAAGTCCCAAAAATGACGATTTTTCTCAATTTTGAGGTTAAATAGCTCTAAGGATTTGATTTTTGTAGGAAAACTATGAACGGCATCTTAAAATACTAGTCTTCCTCTTTCAAATGCCGTTGAGTTTGTTTGAATATCTTTTTTTTTCTCTGAGATATGGCATTTTTTATCTGCGTCAGTGTCTGTCTGTGTATGTCTGTCACTGTTTCTGTGTCTGTGTCTTTGTCAATCTTTGTCAAAATGCCATATCTCAGAGAAAAAAAAAGATATTCAAACAAACTCAACGGCATTTGAAAGAGGAAGACTAGTACTTTAAAATATCGTTCATAGTTTTCCAAGGAAAATAAAATCCTTAGAGCTATTTAACCTCAAAATTGAGAAAAATCGTCATTTTTGGCACTTTTAGGTTAGGATATCTCAAAAACCTGACGTGATGGAGTAATTCTGTGACCAGATTCGGAATCAGCGCATCGAAAACCCACGGAAATATATAGTCCGGTTTCTGGGTATGTATTTTGATCAAATTTTGTCGGCCTGAGTTATTCTAGTCAGTTAAGGAATCATTATTTTTCCATTGACTCAATAACATGAAAATGAAAAATGAAATGAAATGAAAAATTAAACCTTAATTCCCCACCCAAAAGACTTGAAAGTCAAATCTAATTTGATGGTATCTGCCAACGCATGATTGAAAAAACAAAGATTTGACCTAACTGTTCTACTTGATGCCGAAGATTGTGGAACACTGCCTTTTATTGCAAATCAATGTTCAGCTCGTAGACTTTTCAATACTCAATGAAACACATATTGTTAAATTTTAACAATATATTAAAGAATAATTTTATTATCAAATTTCAGATTCTTTTAACTATGATGACTCACGTGAATGGACCATTAATTATCCCCAATGTTTGGGTTCAAGACAATCGCCCATTTCTTTAAATATCGTCAAGGTAAGAAAATTGGATATTTTAAAATCATGCTATATTAAGGTCGTTCTTAACAAAAAAAAAAGCAACCCGCGCCCAACTCTCTTGCCCACTATCAAACCCCTCAGAGTTATTCAAATGATATTTTTTTAATGCGTTTACAGAAGGAAATCCACTACTATTACATTAAGAGGTTGCTAAAGAAGAATGAAAATGAAAAAACAGAGCCGAATTTTTTAGATATAAGATTGGGGCTGGATTCATTTTTAAGATAACAAATGGCTCTTTAAAAACACCAGATAAGCTGCTCTTACTCAAATTTATCCACATTAGATGTCTTCAAGATAATTTCTGGTCAGAAATCTGTATTAATTGATTTCTTTTCTTTCGGAAGCAAAATGTTTGAGTAACCATTTTTAAGTAAATTAAATTTTCCAACAAAATTGCTCAGAGCATAATAATTCTCGTTTTAATTAACATTTACTAAATGAATTTGAATCATAAAGAAGAACAAATTACAATTATGTGTCATAACATCCTGAAAATCATTGATCTCTTTCGTTTGATTTTGAGCTCTTTTTTTAGAAAATTTAATTTCCTTTGGCAAGGTACATAATTAAAATTTCGATTAGATCGTTTGGTCACATAATATGAAAATTGATTTTGAAGTAGTTTAGTCATTTGTCTAGTGAAACTTTTGAAAAATAATAAATCATATAACAAATCGCACAAAGCGTAGTCAAGCGACCTCTTAATACTCGAGTTCGAAAATTCTTTTTGAATCTTATAGGCAAAAGTTTGACCTTGAATCCAATTTTCAAGATCAATTCGAGGCCAACTGTTCTTTTTTTATACAGAACATATCTGTTTTTACCCATAGAATACAAGTCTGCAATTAAAAAAATGTGGGTGTCTATTTAAAAAAATCACTGTTGACCTTATTCGCTCGCGAGATATAGTCCAGAGTAAATACCCGGAGCACCCGGTATTTACATATTAAAAACTATGGTGTGAATTTGGGAAAAAATAATTTTAAGAAAAACGCTTACCTACTCACTTCGAAGTCACTGTGCGCCCTCGTTCGACCAACTAAGCGTCTGACCGCTGGCATTGTGTTCAGACGATCATTAACTAACTAAATAAAAATGTTAAAATGTGCAAAACCTATATATGTCTTGTGACACTTTCTTCCCGGATTATAATGTTTATATTTATTTGTTCAAACTATTCTGCAGTCATTAGCAGTAAGTGTACCGCCAATACAATTTGGTTTTTATGATGTGCCCTTCAGCGACTTCGTTCGAGTTCATAACAACGGTCATTCAAGTAAAATTTGATTTCATTTAGAAAAAAAGAAAGAAATACTTCATTGCTCTATTAACATTACAGTTGAGTTTGAAATACCTCAAACCGTGCAAGGTGAACGCCCCTTTATCACAGAAGGTCCGCTAAGGGATGATGTCTACGAAGCAGAAGGTGTACACTTTCATTGGGGTTCAAGACAAGAAAAAGGTTCAGAACATGAAATCAATGGCTATAAATACGACCTAGAAATGCATATTGTGCATAAGAATATAAAATACGAGAGTGTTGAGATTGCACGAAATTTTGAAGATGGTCTAGCGGTCTTAGGGGTATTATTTAATGTCGTTAAGGTTTGTTAAGTATGAACAAAAACTTTTATACATTAAAGCAACAAAACTTACCTACATAATTTATTCTCACCTTAGTCTCCAAATGTTTTTTATCCTGGATTAAATGCTATATACGATACGCTAGAGGACTTAGTTCAGTACAACTCTTCGGCAACTATAACCAATTTAATAACGTTAGGCTCGCTCTTGGCCGATATGAATAGAGAGGAGTTTTATACATATAAGGGTTTGTACTAAGCCATGCTCAAAAAATAGCAGGAATTGTTGATTTAATTGTCGCGCGTATATGAGGTTGTGAAACTGTTATTAACATTCACTCCGATTATGAAATTAAAGTTTGACAATATCATATCCCGCGACGTTCAAGTGCACAATTCCTGCTACATTTTTAACATCATGGCATTCGCATACATAGATGGTCAAATTTTTAGCTTTACAACTAAAAGCCAAACTCTTTCAATATAAAAGGTTCATTAACAACGCCGCCATGCTCAGAGGGTATTACGTGGATTGTTTTTCCGGATACTTTACCCATTGCACACACAGTGGTATGTATTTAATAGTAATAATTCCAACCATTAAACTATTTCTATATTTGTTTAGAAATAGTAAAGTTGGTATTGTGGATTGACGGCACTCATAAACAACTTTTTTTTTTAGCTTCGACGATTTTGGCACTTACTAGACGATCGAGATGAGAGACTTATCAATAATTTCCGCCCTCTGCAACCAAGAAATTTTCGAGATGTTTATCACGTAAAAACTGAAACAAATTTTATATTTTAACTTTATTTGCTAGGTAAAATAAGTCAGTAGTACCGTCTTTCTATAAAAAGGTAATTTAAGTAGAAAAGAAGTCCCATAGAATGATATTGATATGATGTACATAAGTAGTAACGTTAGTCTTTGAACGATATGAGATGCATTTTGTTTCTGAAATTAAAAATTACTGTTCATACTCGTACATTTATAATAAGAATTTGCAATAAGTATTTATAATGGTATTAGACTACTACGTATACTATTCATAGCCAAATAATTCTTGAGGCTCAACCAATTATGTAAATAATCTTCCTTTTTTTATAATCATGTTTACAAGACATTTGAAGGTTTATAAGTTAAGATCATATATTTTGACTTTCGGCTATTATTATTATTAGCAAGACTTTTCACTTCCAAAAATTAGCTTAATTATTCTTAGTTTTAATTTAAGTGTACGTTTATAAAATAATTATTTCCTATGCTCGAACAATAAATGTTAATGTCCTTGGTATAGCTCACGCCTAATCCGTACTGATGTACATCATTGGCACTTGGTATATATCCATATAATTCATTCCAACAAGAAAAAATTACTTAAGATTTCGTTTGCTTCATTTGGTAGTGTTTGACAATACTAAGGATAGCTTAGGTTAGGTCTCTAAATGAGATGGCTCAGCATTTTAACATTCGCCTCATTTGCAGGTGAATTATGCCTGGGCATAGGAACATCGACGGCAATTGCAAAACTGATGAACTTCCTACTACTGTACAAATTCCTCAGGACAAGGAGGGTGTTGGCATATCACTTGCTACCTGCAAGTTACTGCTTAAAGAAGAAATGGTAAAAACTGCTAACAAAAAATGGACTCAAGGGTCTGCTTGCAATGTAACTAGGCAAATCTGACCGAAATGATATGCTAAGCGTTTGTCAGAACTGATTTTCCGCACTAGACATAGTGTCTCGTCAGTTGTTGCAGTCATAACTGGCCACTGCCTCATCGGCAATTATGCGGAGAGATTGGAAATTAGGTCTTGTGACTTCTGTAGAAGTTGTGGAGATGTGGAGGAAGATGAAAATATTAAACATCTTCTCTGCTCCTGTCCCGCAATTGCTAGAAAATGCCACAAAGTACTTGGGTCGTTTTTATTTGATGATATGGATGACCTTAGACATGTCAGTATAGGTCATCTATTTAGTTTCATTATGATATCTGGTTGGTTCGACGAGAGGGTATAGTCAAACACCCTGTGGCATCACAATGGATCACATTTGGTCTACGTGAGTCGGTCTTGTAACTGACTGCCACGCCTACCTAACCTTGACAATACTTGAACAAAGAAATTAATATTAATTAATTAATAGTACAAAAGCAAGCAAGCGCCTTCTGTATTTTGTAAACAAAATGCACTGTAGTAGCTAAGAAAAAGTGTTAGTGTCATAGCTACGTATACCCATACGCTTTCAAACACTTCGAATGCACTTATTGTGTTTGTTATGTTGTCTTAACAGTACAGCACTTGCTATTTGTTTAAACATTTATGCTTTAACCTACCTATGTATATAACTTCTCTTTTTATGTTTCTATATTATTTATGTAAATAAAACATTTATTTTATTTTAGTCTCGTTTTTGTTTTAGTTTTATTCTAATTGTTGCGAATTTGTATTCTACTTTTGTTGTCTGATATAATTTATGTATAATAAAATAATGTTGCTTCCTTAAGACTATATACATTTAATTAAGGTACATTTAATACGATAGGATGTTGACGTCGTCTCTTTATGAATAATAAACTTTTAACCGATTGAAAATTGGGCAGTTTTATTGATCTTCATCATGTCTGAGAGGTGGTGGCATACATGTTTTTGTGAAGCAAACAGGGTAGTTTCTCATCTTAATGTTTATAATCAAAAATTAAATATTTTAGAAGCATTTTTCGAATACATACAATGTACACTCGTACATATACGTAAGATCACAAATCACAGTTTTAAAAAAGTATTTCATTGAAAGTAAAACCCATTAAAATGTAAACTTATAATTTTATTACAGTACATAGTTACTTCTTGTCAATCTTTAAAAAGATGTGTGGACGGTACCTGCGTGGAAATTCTTATTTAAGCAGAAACCATATCTTATAGCATATACAGAGTTTTCCAATGGAATGTAATGCAAGTTTGTAGAAATAAATGGGTGTGGTACCTTCGACAGATGTAAAAACTTTAAGCTACCATAATAGCTTAAGTGTATTCGCATATAATAAGACTTTGTACAAAGGAACAATGCGAAAAAGAAACCATAGGGATGCAAATTGGACAGGATTTGACAAATAGGCATTTCAGATTCAACCAACTTAAAAAGCTGTCATTTATTTTGTTACACGACATCAGTATTTTTTATGGAGCTGTATAACTTATCGTCAAAGTTTTTATTATTGACGTATAACAACACTACGTTTTAATGTTTTTTAGGGCAATAACTTTGCAAAAATATGCTCGTGTTTTTCAACTGATTACAATCAGGAAAAAAAATAACTGCAACCAGACCGACAAATTGCAAATTCATATAGAATTAATTAAAAAATAGCTCGAGAAATTGTTTTCTTTATATTTTTTTTGTAAAATTACTGCTAGTGCAATTTTTAGTTGAAGTTTTCAATAAAAAGGAAATGACAATGGCAATAAAATGCACTTTGAGTTGCACCGTCTTTGCATTCTTAGAGAGTTACATTGTGTTTCACTTCCAAATCCTTATTGAACTGAAAGTATTCGTTGCATTTCAAAATGAATTCTTTGGTGTTTAAAAGTTTTTGTCTAGTTTTTTTTGTTCTTTTATCAATTGAATTTACATTTCAACAAGGTACGTATTTATATCTCAAGGTTATATCTACATTACATCATTGTGCTGGAGCGATATAATAATAAAAGGGAGTAATTTCACTATGACTCGCCTCCTGAATCTATCTAGCGATGTTTGTCAATCTTTTTATCTACTGTCTGTATGAAATCACGAATACGAGTAAATGAAGATGGATATAATTTGATGATATATGGTACACCAACTACTTCTTCAATTGTACCTCGTGGTATTGAAATCTGGCGAAATCGTTTCATGAACACGCCTTTCATTCATACAAATCCAAGCTTCTCTCTGTCTTAGGCCGGTTTCAGATATAATTCATTCCATGTAATCTACGAAAGAAGTAGAAAGAAACTTATGCTAATAAATTCGAATTGATTAAAATGAGAGAGCTTTTTAAATTTCAGATTCTTGGAATTATGATAATCCCAGATATTGGTATCGTCAATACCGAGCATGCCGTGGGCGTGAACAATCGCCATTAGATTTGACAGAGGTAAGATAGTCAAAATATAACATCATATCATTTAATTTTTTTTTTTTTCTTCAACTACAGCCGAAGAAGATAATTCTTGGTCCAATAATTTTTGGTTTATATAATGAATCTTTCAACGAAAATTCGATTATTGAAATCGAAAATAACGGACATTCAAGTAGGATTCATATATTTACATATAATACAAGGCAATAATCATAGGCATATTTGATATGAAAACTTGTTTCGGGTTGCTTTTGGCCTGCTGAACCGAAAAATTATTTGTAGTCTGCGTCGGATTAAGGTAGAGGCAGGGGCGACTATAGTCTCGGGCCTTAACGTGGCCACATCAATTGGAAAATGAGGATTTTTTTGTGTACTGCTAAAAATTTTCTATTTGCAAAATGTTTTTTTAAAAAAATTTTTTTTTTAATTTCTTCCGGATCTTACCATCGGGCTCCATAAAGTCTTAATCCGGCGCTGTTTGTGCTGTCGATTCCAATATATGATCTTAAAAGTCCCTTTCTTTCAGAAAATTTGAATACTTAATATCTCATGTGCATCTCGGAGGTTATTTTCGGATTCAGCGTGACAAAGGCATTAAATTTTATTATGAAATTTTGTTGCCTTGTATACTTAAGTAAAATCAATTAAAACTAAAATTTTTCTTCATAATTCGTTTACCTTACAGTTGAATTCAAAATACCTTCAACACCCAATGGCCGACCTTATATAGATGGACCTCTTTTACAAGAAAAATACGAAGTAGTTAGTGCACATTTTCATTGGGGCCGAAGGGCAGGCTCTGAACATACCATTGATTCAAAACCCTCGGATCTGGAAATGCATATTATACATGATAATGGTCGTGGCAATCTGGCAGTGTTAGCAATATTATTTGATGTATCCAAGGTTTGTTGCTCAATCAGCATTACACTACAGCAGAGCAAAGCATTTATGCTACGTGCAATTTAATTTTCAGGAACCAACTGATTTGCTTCAAGAAATATCCGAAAATCTTGAGAGCGTCATCAAGTATGAATCAAAGGCAGTAATCAAAAATTTAACTTCGTTAAATTCAATTTTGGACACTTTAAATACAAAATCTTTTTATACATATAAAGGTATGTTTGAACTTAATAAGCTCTGCATTATTCAAAATTACTAACCAAAAAAACTATGTTAATAGGTTCCTTAACAACACCACCATGCACAGAAAATGTAAGATGGATTATTTTTCCGGATCATCTAGGCGTCAGTCAAACTATGGCAAGTGTATATGAATAATATATGTATCAATGTATATGTTACCGGAAAAACTAGCTTTTAGGATAAACTTATTTCTCCTAGACCAAAGTAATTCATCCGAAGCGTGTTAGGATGAACCACTCTAGAATAGGAAAATCTTAGTATGCTAGCGTTAGTGAGCGGACTTCGGCCGCGACTCTGGGCATACGTCCTCCAATTTGTCTAACATCAGCTTCGCGGCGCCCTTTGGCAATGGTTCACTGTGGTATATTCAACACCAATGTATTAGCGAAGCCCACGTTGGACATAACATTGTGAAATGCGGCCGAAGGCCTACACGAAGCCAGCGTTGGACATATTGGAGGATGTAAATCGAAAATCGGCAGTATGGTCGTTAAAGTATATAGTAACCCTAGCTCATCCTTGACTAAACTGGTTCATTCTCACGCTTCGGATGAACTAGTTTGGCCTAGGAAAATTGGTTCATCCTAAAAACTAGTTTAGCCGGTAACATATATATGTGTATCCATAAGATGTCACCAACCTTTATTAACGTTTTATTTTTTGTAGATTTCAAGGTTTTTGAATATAAAGGATTCACGCAATTATAACCTAGAAAGTACCATTCGCCCAGTCCAAGCCCAAAATAAGAGAGCAATTCATTACATCAATCCTAATTAGGAATTTTTGATAACATTTTTTTATTTATGTGAGCCATATAATAAAAAATGTTTCTTACCTTACACCAATAAAGCAATTAAAAAAATGTATATATTGTTGTTAGAATTGTTTAATGTATTTCGTTACGAATAACATTTGTAGTAACCAAGTTTTAAAAGGTACTAGCCATTAAGGTCGTGTTAACTTTTAGCTAAACTTCCTTTTATATGAAGTCACATTCATCAACGCCCAGTAGTTGATGAGATATGATGAATTTAATTTTAAAAAACAATTATGAGTTCTTCGTGAAAATTCTATTTAAAAATAACTTTTGTATGAGGGCCACCCTAAGTATACACCATTAATAAAAGTTTTATAGCATATGTCCTATTTGGGGTGAAGAAACATCCAACAAATCAGAGATAATTAAAATCGGTCCAGCCGTTCTTGAGTTATAAATGTTGTAACTATGACGACTTTGTTTTATGTATACATAGAGACATAGTTTGAAGCAGAGGTCGTTATGATCGTTACGATAAAAGTTGAAGTTCTTTGAAAAATAAGAACAAAAGTAAACTTCAAACCAAATCCATTGCTCAATATATATCTCTTGTTATATTTGAATTATTAGTAGGTATGTAATAAGTAATTTATAACATATTGGGCGATTTTCAAAAAGATTCACTACTTTGAGCATGTTCTCATCATTTTGTTTTTAGGCAAATGTTTATTCAGTTTTGGGTATAAATATATTCCAAATGAAAACAGACCGAGTTTACTTTTAGACGAATATTAATTATGTTTTTGGCCGAGTATGTCACTTGTTTGAGTACAATTTTTCACTGTGTATAATCATTCAAAGTTTGTACGTTAAAGTTCATTTATTGGTTTTGCACGATTCGCACGGTCAATATCCACTTAAAAGAATATTTTGTCATCAACATGAGGGGCAGTCTTTTTGGCCGTTGTTCATTAGCTAAATATTTTCCAAATGAAATAAATCCAATGACTCTACATCATTAGAAGGAAAATATCAAAATTATCAAAACAATGCACAATTATTTTAATAACTAACTACTGCCGGAATATTTCTTAGAGGCCGTCACATCTTGTTTTTCATTTAATTTGATAAAGAGGCGCACATCCGACCCACTTTCGGAAACATTTTTTGCTCCAATCGATAAGGAATTGTCGAATATTGGATTTTTGACATCACGTAGTGCGGCTCCGGATCTTGGAAAGGACAAAAATAGTAGCAAACAGTTTTGGTAGTTAGTCAGTGCATTGCTTGATAAAATTGAAAAAAATGGAAATATTTCCACGCTTATATCTCTGCTTTCGGTTAACTGATCCCGAAGCTGTTAGATTTTGAGCACTCTGCTCAATGAGTACTTTAATTTGATACATCAGTTATTGATGCAGCCATTCTAAATATTTTCATCTCATTCTATGGCAGTTTAGTTTTGTAAAGGTTTCACTTCTACCAGGTGAATTGCATTCTTAGAGAGTTACATTGTGTTTCACTTCCAAATCCTTATTGAACTGAAAGTATTCGTTGTATTTCAAAATGAATTCTTTGGTGTTTAAAAGTTTTTGTCTACTTTTTTGTTGTTCTTTTATCAATTGCATTTGCATTTCAACAACAGCATTCTGCATTACATCATTGTTCACATATTAGGGTGGAGCAATAGAACAAGGTTAAAAAGCTTGCCGCTCTATTCATAAAAAGTAAAATATGCAAAATGGAGTAATTTCACTATAATTCGCCGCCTGAATCGATCTAGCGATATTTGTCGGTACTTTATATTGTTGATGCCGCTGTTCTAGATCTCGTCAACTTTTATCATTTCAATAAACATTTTCGTCTCATTGTTTCGCATTCTATAGTTTTCTAAAGGTTTCACTTCTACCACGTGTGAGCTGCACAGATGCTTTTTTTTTTTGTAAAATTGCTGCTAGTGCAATTTCTAGTTGAGATTTTTCATAAAAAGGAAATGACACTGAAAACTTAATTCACTTTAAGTTGCACTGTCTTTGCGTTCTTAGAGAGTTATATTGTGTTTCACTTCCGAATCCGTATTGAACTGAAAGTAATCGTTGTGTTTCAAAATGAATTATTTGGTGCTTAAAAGTTTTTGCCAAATTTTTTTAGTTCTTTTATCAGTTGCATTAACATTTCAACAAGGTACGTCTTTATATCTCAAGATTATATCTACATTACATCATTGTATGCATATTAAGGAGAAGCGATAGAATATCGTTAAAAAGCTTGCCCATCTATTCAAAAACATAGAATATGCAAAAGGGAGTAATTTCACTATAAGTCGAGCCCAGAATCGATCTAGTCATCTTTGTAGGTTTGTCTGTCCGTCGGAAATCACGAGTACGAGAAAATTAAGATGGATATAATATGATGAAATTTGGTACACCAATGACTTCTTCAATTGTACCTCGTGGTATTGAAATCTGGAAAAGACTTTTCATGAACACGCCTTTCATTCATACAAATCCAAGCTTTTCTCTGTTTTAGGCCAGTTCCAGATATAATTCATACCATATAGTCTACGAAAGAAGTAGAAAGAAACTTATGCTAATAAATTCGAATTGATTAAAAACAGGAATTTTTTTTAAATTTCAGATTCTTGGAATTATGATAATCCCAGATATTGGTATCGTCAATACCCAACATGCCGTACCGGTGGACAGGCGCCATTAGACATCACAAACGTAAGATATTCAAGTTATAAAAAAATTTAATCTTTTTTTTTTCTTTAACTACAGCCGAAGAAGGTAAATCTTAATCCAATATTTTTTGGATTATATGATGAATCTTTCAACGAAAATTCAATTATGGAAAATAACGGACATACAAGTAGGATTCATATATTTACATATAATACAAGGCAATAATCACAAGGGCTATTGGATATAAAACTTGTATCGGGATGCTTTTGGCCTGCTGAACCGAAAAGTTATTTGCAGTCTGCGTCGGATTAAGGTAGATACAGGGCCGACTATAACCTTAGGCCGTGGCCACATCAAATGGAAAATGAGAATTTTTTCTTACTACTGGGCAAAGTCTTAATCCAGCGCTGCTTGTGCTGTCGATTCCAATATATGGACTTAATATTCCTTTAAAGGACTGTTAATGACTCGGGATTATTGTTGTAAGCCATTTCTTTCAGAAAACTTGAATCTTAAAGTGTGTACATGTCGGAGGTTAATTTCGGATTCAACGTGACAAAGGCATCTTAGAGGAGGTTCTTACAAACCTGAACTTCAATTTTATTTGGAAATTTTGTTGCCATGTATACTGAAGTTAAATCAATTAAAACTCTTCATAATTCGTTGACCTTACAGTTGAATTCCAAATACCTTCAACACCTAAAGGCCGACCTTATATCACAGATGGACCTCTTTTTCAAGAAAAATACGAAGCAGTGAGTGCACATTTTCATTGGGGCCGAAGGGCAGGCTCTGAACATATCATTAATGGAAGACCCTTGGATCTAGAACTGAATATTGTACATGATAATGGTCGTGGCGAACAGGCAGTCTTAGTAATATTATGTGAAGTAACCAAGGTTTGTTGCGCAACCAGCATTTCATTACAGCAGAATAAATTATTTATTCTACGTAAAATTTGACTTTTAGCCACCACCTCCTGTGTTTGGTGAAATATCAAGAAAACTTGACGACGTCTCCCAGTACAGATCAAGGGCAGTATTCGAAAATTTCACTACATTAAATTCAATTTTGGGCAATGTAAATAGAGAAATTTTTTATACATATAAAGGTATGTATGAACTAAAGAAACTTAACATAATTTAAAATTACTAAGCCAGAAAACTATGTTAATAGGTTCCTTAACAACACCACCATGCACAGAAAATGTAAGATATATTATTTTTCCGGATACGACAGGCGTCGATCAAAATATGGCAAGTGTATATGAATAACATATGTATATATATATATATATATGTGTATCCATAAGATGTCTCAAAACATACATAATATTTTAAATTTTTGTAGGTTTCGAAGTTTTTGCAAGTAAAGGATTCACGCAATTATAACCTAGAAAGTAACATTCGCCCAATCCAAGCCCAAAATAAGAGAGCAATTCATTACATCAATCCTTATTAGGAATTTTTGAAAAATTTGTTTGTTTATATAAACCATATAATAGAAAATTTTTCTTACCTTATACCAATAAAGCAATTAAAAAAATATGTTGTTGTTAGAACTGTTTTATGTATTTCGTTACGAATAACATTTGTAGTAACCAAGTTTTAAAAGGTACTAGCAATTAAGGTCGTGTTAACTTTTAGCTGAACTTCCTTTTAAATATATGAAGTCCCATTCATCAGCGCACAGTAGTTGATGAGATATGATGAATTTGATTTTGGAGGTCATGTCATCGCCCACTTTTCAAAACCAAACTTTGCAAAATCCTTCCATAGACCATAAGAAGAATTTAAAAAAACAATTATGAAGTCTTCGTGGAAATTCTATTTAAAAAGTACTTTTGTATGAGGGCCACCCTAAGTATACACCATTAATAAAAGTTTTATAGCATATGTCCTATTCAGGGTGAAGAAAAACCCAACAAATCAGAGATAACTAAAATCGGTCCAGCCGTTCTTGAGCTATAAAAGTTATAACTAACACGACTTTGTTATATATAGACATAGTTTAAAGCAGAGGTCAGAGTTTTAAGGTCGTTATGATAAAAGTTGAAGTTAATGGAGACCGGTATAGAGCCATGATAACCGACTATTTTGTTCCCGAATTGGATGGCATGAATGTGGATGAGTTGTGGTTCCAACAAGACGGCGCTACATGCCACACAGCGCACGTCACAATCGATTTATTGAAGGAAACATTCGATGAGCGCATAATTTCGCGGAATGGACCTGTCAATTGGCCACCAAGATCGTGTGATTTGACACCATTGGATTATTTTCTTTGGGGATATGTGAAGTCGCTCGTCTACGCCAACAAACCAGAAACGTTAGGGGACTTGGAAGCCAACATTCGTGGCGTTATTGCCGACATACGGCCCCATATGCTCGAAAAAGTGGTTCAAAATTGGACCTGTAGAATTGGCTTTATTCGAGCCAGCCGCGGCGGCCACATGCCCGAAATCATATTTAAACATTAATGGCATAAAATCCAATAAAGCCAAATTGATGGACATTAAAACGATTTTCTTGTGTTTTATTTTAATTCAAAGCTCTATACCTCTAAAAAAAACACCCTTTATATAGACATAGTTTAAAGCAGAGGTCAGAGTTTTAAGGTCGTTATGATAAAAGTTGAAGTTTTTTGAAAAACTGGCAATTAAATTAAAAATAATATCAAAAGTAAACTTCAAACCAAAACAACACCCTTTAATTTCACATTATTGTTTTCGATTGCTCAATAAATTTCTCTTGTTATATTCGTATTATTAGTATGCAATAAGTAATTTATATCATATTGGGCGATTTTCAAAAAGATTCAATACTTTGAGCATGTTCTCATCATTTTGTTTTTAGGCAAATGTTAATTTAATTTTGGGTATATATACTCGTATATTCCAAATGAAAACAGACCGAGCTTACTTTTAGACGAATATTAATTATGTTTTTGATCGAGTATGTCACTTGTTTGTGGACAATTTTTCACTGTGTATAATCGTTCAAAGTTTGTGAATTAAAGTTCATTTATTGGTTGTGCACGATTCGATTCGCACGGTCAATATCCACTAAATCAACATTTTGTCACCAACATGAGGGCAGTCTTCTTAGCCGTTGTTCATTCGCTAAATATTTTCCAAATGAAATAAATCCAATTACTCTGCCTCATTAGAAGGAAAATATCAAAATTATCAAAACAATGCACAATTATTTTAATAACTAACTACTGCCGGAATATTTCTTAGAGGCCGTCACATCTTGTTTTTCATTTAATTTGATAAAGAGGCGCACATCTCATTTATAGGTGATATTAGGTAGGTTGCCCAATATATGTATGTGGTGGTAAGCTTGCGGCATGCCCTAAGAGTAATTAATTGATGGTTTTTCGTAATTAAATTCATAATTATGACAAATGCAGTTGTTTACTCGCAAGAGTGAAGAAAAAGTAAAAGCAAATCGATGGTTTCTGATGTCGGCAACATCTTGCTCTCTCTCGTTAAATGGCCAATGGTGCGGTGCGGTGTGTTGGTGCGCTCTTGCTCTTGAGCTTGCTGGGTCATACCAGGTCGATGGTACAACATGATGTTTTTTTCATATCTTATTATTTGCGCTCTTTTTCTTTTCTTTCATTGTTAATTTTTGAGTAAATTTGGATTTTTCCAAATGACTTGTTTTTTGTTTGACTGCATTAGAGGCTCTTCAGTCAAAGGGTCTTTCGCAGTATTTGACATACCACACAAGTACGAATAACTCTACCTGTACGCATAATCACTGAGCTTAACTGCGACCCCCTCATTTAAACTTTAGTATAAAATAAATGGTAACAAAAAAAATCCATTCAGTTAAAGTTGGATAGTTTGGCCAATAGTGTTTTGCCTACTTAAGGTTACAGTGTATCATTTACAACAAATTGAACGAGAAGAGACTTTTTCGTTGTGTTTGAATATGAATTATCCGGCGTTTGATGAATTCTTTCCAAAGTTCTTGCTTCTTTTACCGTTCGCATTGGGTATGTCCGAGTTGAGAAAACCAAAAAAAAAAAAAAACAAAAACCAGTAAAAAAATTTATTTTCTGGCAGTTGTTTTCATATCATTTCTTTTAATAAATAATTTTATATATATAAGTCAATACAACTCAATATTGAAAAGCTTCAAGAGGCAGTAAAATTCGGTGATTACACTGCAAATAAAACTGTGAGATATTTTCCACGTATAGTGAGTGTAATAATTCAACTCGAAAATGTGCTAAAATCAGAGGTCAACCCTTTCAAAATCTCCTGTGTCTTAATGAAATAAAAAATGCATTTTATCTACTCGTAATTCAATATTTTGTTTTATGGTATAATAATCGGTTGTAAACATTTGTTTTCACAAGATTTCGTGCTTCTCTCAGTGATTGTGATTTCAATATTTTTTCGTTCTTAATAAATCACATTATTTTTGCCCGATTTGAACATTACTATTGTGAAATTGGTTTAACGATTTATCCAATGGGATAAAATAAACATTCATAAATGATGACTAGCAAGCGCCTAACGTTGATCAGAGTTTCAACGACGGGCTAGGCAGTAACCTATTAATCAACACGAAATAGCGCTTTTCTTTTGACACTAAATGAGCTCCCAAATATTTAAATAGCACACAAAGACTGTGCTGCATGTATTTGTGCATTATTATATTAGCATAAATAATAATTTGGCATATATTTCGGTTCAAAATATCTGCACAAGCAGTAGGGTAAGAGATAGTTGATCTGCGTCATCACCGAGGACAAGCTCTGGGCAAAAAGTTGGCGAATTTTGACGAGAGAACGCACATCCCATACAAGCAAAAACTTCATCACACTTTATCCAGAGAATTATTTTAGGTGCTGAAACCAAATTTTACAAA
Organism: Meiosimyza decipiens; assembly: GCA_963680825.1. NCBI lineage: Eukaryota > Metazoa > Arthropoda > Insecta > Diptera > Lauxaniidae > Meiosimyza > Meiosimyza decipiens. The sequence goes on along the minus strand of OY804259.1, from coordinate 88,784,887 downwards.
CAATAGGTATGATTTGGAAAAGCTATGGACAAAAACTTGGTGAATTTTTATTCGGTGGTATCGTAAATAAGCAAAATTGTTGAATAGGGGCACAGAAAATCCACACGTAATTGTTTGGAAGCCAATGCACCCTCAACGCGTAACTGTTTGGTGTGATTTCTGGATCGATGGTATCATCTTTGAAGATGAGGAAGGAAGATGCGTTACAGTGAATGGTGAGCGCTACCGAGGATGTAGACTTGGACAACATTTTGATTCAACAGGATGGCGCGCAGTGTCACACAAGCATCACAAACTATCGACATTTTGCGTGGGAAGTTTGAAAATCGTGTTATTTGACGTTTTGGTGGTGTGCATTGGCAACCGCCCAGCTGCGATTATACGCCATTGGACTATCATATATGGGAAGCCGTTACAGAAAATTGTGACCCCTAACCATCCAGAAACGAAATAGTTGTTGCCATCGGTCAAATATAGCTCCTTACAGTCGAAAATGTACTATAACATTGGGTTTATCGTATGGGCTACGGCAAGGCCAGTCGAGGAAGTTATTTGAATGAAATAGTGTTTTATGATTAACCGGAAGGATTGTTCTTTCGAATAAAAATAACACATTGAAAAAAGTTATAATTTTCCTTATCTATAGCAAAATCAAACTCCAAATCATACATTTTTATTCATTTCATTTTCATGTTCTACAGTTTACAAAGAACTATTAAAGAAAACTATAAAAAAAACAATCAAAATAAATATAAATTAGGTTTCAAACATAACGCTAATTTATTTCTAAAATTGATTTGTTAGAACTCCAGAAAACAATTTCTTAATTAAGATACATAACAAAAAATTGAATTGCTAATATCTTTTGAAAAGATATTCTTGTGTCCTAATAGTTTCAGAAATATATCTTCATCGCATAAAGAGATAAAAAATTAATTTTTCGTTGGAATTCAAATTTTCATAATTTTTACTGATCCGTTTGAAAAATTCTGTCCCAATTTGAAGTTATTGTTAGTTACCGACTAATCGCTAAAAAAAGTCACACACGTGTATCTTTCAAATAAAATCTGGCCGAAATGGAATGCTAAGCGTTCGTCAGAACTAATTTCTCGCACTAGACATAGTGTCTCGTAAGTTGTCGCAGTCATAACTGGCCACTGCCTCATCGGCAGACATGCGGAGAGATCAGGTGTTAGGTCATTTGACTTCTGTAGAAGTTGTGGAGATGTGGAGGAAGAGGAAAATATTAAACATCTTCTCTGCTCCTGTCCCGCACTTGCTAGAAAACGCCACAAAGCACTTGGGTCGTTTTTATTTGATGACCTCGATGACCTTAGACATGTCAGTATAGGCCAGCTATTTAGTTTCATAACGAATTCTGGCTGGTTCAACGAGAGGGTATAGTCAAACACCCTGTGGTATCACAACGGATCATGTTTGGTCTAAGTGAGTCAGTTTTTCGTAACTGACTGCCACTCCTACCTAACCTAACGTAACCTATCTTTCAAATATCCATTTGAATGGGTGCTCCCATATGAAACCATATTTTTAGGAACAATCGTAATATGTACATACCTACTCGTTCATCTTAGTATTTTCATAGCTGACATAGCTTAAAAGTCCCTTGTAGTAAGCAAACAGTTTAAATCCAACAAATAGATCAAATACTGACGTGCGTTTTATAGCTCTTTTTATGTTTAAGCTACTAATCTTGTAATCATATCATATATAGTATATATGTTTACCCACATATAGTACTAAGCATATAATTTTTGCAAGAGTACAAATTAAACGGTTGCTTTCAAATGTCTTTCCGATGGTGACTATCTCGTTCCTAGATGTGCGCGCACATTTTGAAGATGTGAACAGTAGATGCACTGACTTCACTTCATGAAATGAAATATAAAATTAGTAAGCCATTATGCAAAACTTAATATGCGTTAGATAGGCATTGTAAGTTTTATATAAATATTACTCAAGAAATTACTGTATTGTTGTGATCTTGTCAGGCAAAAGTGAAAAGAGTTATGATTACAAAATTCACCGAAAAAAATAATGCAGTTAAAACAAATGAATGAATTTTTCGTTTATGTCGATTTCATCTATGTAACGAAATCATGGCACCCATTAATACTCTGTGCAATTTAACTGACCAAATTTAATATCTAAAACACAAGAGATTTTAGATTCATTGCTTAAGTCTACTTGTAAAAACACAGCATTAATTCATATCAATGCATATAATAAAAACATAATAAACATTTCAAAAAGAAGAAGACTATGCTATGTAACTATCACTAAACTTTAAAAAGCAATTTATTTATAATATTTTACATTTTGTGCACTGAAATACAGTCAAAAACTTCAAGTGATATCTGATGCTGACAAGTGATTCGTACCACTCATTCCATATACCTTTCGGGTTTCATCTTTTGTTAGATTTTGTTTACGATTAATTTTCTTATTTAATAAACAATTACCAGCACACATGACATTGTTTTAATTTAGCAACGATACAGTCGGATATGATGCATAATCAGGTCATGTCTTGCCATACAAATTATTGCATTTGTCGTAAATGTGTACATAAAATTACTATTTATTAAGTTTTATGAGCATTTAGGTCTCATTTTTCACACAGTGTAATTATAGATATGTTTCGGGAAACTATTTTTTTTATCATTCTATATAGATATAAGGTAATGCTCAAAAATACTATTTCTAACGAGACTACTCGTATGTTGCTCAGAGTAAAGTTACATCTGGGCAACGCTGTTTGAAATTTTATCTTCTTCTGTTGGAAAACTCATGTAAAACCAAGTCCAGTCTAACAAACTTTGAGTAGTGACTTACCCATGCTTGAACTTACATTACATCTGGGGATAACAACATTGACCCAATAGTGGTCAGTTCAGCGCGATGTAAAAAAACTATTGTCCATGAGATCATCAATATTTTTTTTCACATTATGTTATCTTATAGTTTTGAAGATGTTTAAGTGAATTATAAATTAAAAACCTTATGCTTAACAGAAGAGCTGGATATTTGATGCATTGATTTTGGGCAAATTAATATTTTTATAAATAGATTTGTAAAAATGTGTGAGACTTTAGCTTTAATGTTTTGATATTTGAGTGTATCAATATTTATTTCATTAAGCCTAGCTAATCCTTACTGCTCAGCATTGGAAAAAGTTATCATTCCCAAGTTCCTATAGTTTTTCATCAGCACTATATATCAGTTTTGGCTTAGAGGAAAGAAGCACAAAAGCTTGAACCAAACTCTCTGTTCATTGATTCCAAGCGAAATATTTTCAGTTCACTTGACTGTACGTTATGGTGTCAGCTTACGCAATTTACGATTGTAGAAACAAAAATTTGGCCTTACTTTTCAACGTGATGCCGATGATTGTGAAACACTGCCTTCTATTTCAAATCAATGTTCAGCTCGTAGACTTTTCAATACTCCATGAAACACATATTGTTAAATTTTAACAGTATATGAAAAAATATTTTTTTAACAAATTTCAGATTCTTTTAACTATGATGACCCACGTGAATGGACCATTAATTATCTCCAATGCTTGGATTCAAGATAATCGCCAATTTCTTTAAATATCATCAGAAATGTCTTTATCGAAAAATTTTCTTCAGCGACAATGCTCATTTTTAGCTCAATGGGTACGTCAGCCAGAGGCAGTTCAAGAGCTGCCAATGCACCCTAAAAAATTTACTGTTTCGTACGGTTTGTAGGCCGACGGTATCATTGGACCGTACTTTTTCAAAAATAATGGAAATCACAACGTTACAGTCAATGGAGCAAGGTACCGTGCGATGATTACCGACTTTTTTTGGCCAAAAATTAAAGAATTGAACTTGGTTGACATGTGTTTTCAACAAGTCGGTGCCACATGCCACACGGCACGCGATACCATGGACCTATTGAGAGGCGACTTTGGTGAGCAATTATTCTTATGTTTTAGAGCAGTCCATTGGCCGTCAATATCATGCGATTTGACCCCACTAGACTAGATTTTGTGAGGTTGCGTGAAGTTCCTTGTGTACAGGGACAAGCCAGTCACAATTGCAGCCCTGGAAGACATTACAGCTGCCATTGGTGATATACCGGCAGAAATGCTGGAAAAAATAAGTTAAAATTGGAGCTTGCGGATTAACTACCTCAGGCGTAGCCGCTGGCAACATTTACATGAAATAATCTTTAAAAAATGGATGTAATTGATGTATCGCTCCAAATAAATATTTCATTCACTATAGCAAATTTTCTATACTATTTCAATTTTCGAAAACCAAACGCTTAAAAAATCAACTGCAAGCAAGCGCCTTCTGTATTTTGTATACAAATTGCACTGCAGTAGCTAAGAAAAAGTGTTAGTGTCATAGCTACGTATACCCATACGCTTTCAAACACTTCGAATACACTTATTGTGTTTGTTGTGTTGTCTTAACAGTACAGCACTTGCTATTTGTTTAAACATTTATGCTTTAACCTACCTTATCTTTTTATGTTTCTATATTATTTATGTAAATAAAACATTTATTTTATTTTAGTGTCGCTTTTGTTTTATCTTTATTTTTATTCTAATTGTTGCGAATTTGTATTCTACTTTTGTTGTCTGATATAATTTATGTATAATAAAATAATGTTGCTTCCTTAAGACTATATACATTTAATTAAGGTACATTTAATACGATAGGATGTTGACGTCGTCTCTTTATGAATAATAAACTTTTAACCGATTGAAAATTGGGCAGTTTTATTGATCTTCATCATGTCTGAGAGGTGGTGGCATACATGTTTTTGTGAAGCAAACAGGGTAGTTTCTCATCATAGTGTTTATAATCAAACAATTTACGAAATAACAATGTAGGATAACAAATCACAGTTTTATAAAATCATAGGAATTTAAAAACATTAAAATGAATACTTATAATTTTATTACAGTACATAGGTTACTTCTTTCAATTAAAAAGATGTGATAAAATTTTGTAAAAGTTCTAATTGTATTTAATAAAAATTTTTACAACTTTTGCCTGGAAAATAGAAAAATAATTAATTAAATTTACTAATAATATTAATCCTGTAATAAAACACTTTTTAACAACACATTCCGATTCAAAAACGAAATTAGTTATATACGTACATACACAAAAGATATTTCCAATTGGTGATTTTAATTCTAAAATTTTTTATTTCACAAAAAAAAATTCATTTAAATGTTAGTTCAAAAGAAAAATTTAACTTAAAGAAAGAAATAATAAAATTAGGAAAGAATATATTAAATTAAAGAAAAATAAAACAGAAAATTGAAAGAAATTTAATGTAAAACATAACCTAAATTGATAGCATTTTAGTTTCCTATTCGAAAGGTCGCAACTCTTTGGTACCGGATACTACTTTACTCATGGAAAAAAAGTGTGCCTTATACAAATCAGCAGCTTCGTCATCTAAAGCTTGAAGCTATTAACGCCTATTTAATATAAACAATATTGTTTTTTGATCTTTGATTTTTTCTTAATAATTTATTAACAAAGTTAAAAGCTTTAACACGATTTACGAAAATATTTACAAAACATGATATGGGTAGTTTTGAAATGTTTTAAACATTACAACAATACCTATGATATTTAAATAACATATGATCAATAAAATAAATTTATAGCAGATTTGATTTCTGAATGCTTTTTGAATACGAGAAGTGATTTATGTTAACGATGAATGCAACTAATAAGGATGGCATTTTTTTATTTTATTGAAGGAAATGACAAAAGGATATTGTTTCTATTGTGTAGCATATTAAAGTTTTGGTGTCGGCAGAATTTTTGTGTCCCTAAAAAGAAAATAAACATGATAAAAGATGATTGAAAGCCTATATAAACGTTGAAAACTTAACCAAGAATAGGAATGGTAAAATGATATACTATATATGGTATAATGAAAATGACAGCATGCAGGAAAATTTTGAAGTTAAAGTGGAAACGTATTAGTAGGATGATAGCTGAAATAAATTAAGATGAATATTAAATGATAAAAGAAATGTAACTATACCGAAAGCATAAAATTATTAAAATAGAATACTTTCAAAACATAAACGGAAAATCTAATAAAGGTTACATGTGTTCAGAAAGACTTTGATTTTTTCATAAATTAAATGCATTTCAATTGTTGTGCAGCAGAATTCTACACCAATGCAATTTTGCAGATTAGTTGATAAGACCAAAATTTTAAAATTTGTGAAATAAAGATTTGCTATATTTCTTTTGGTCATTGCCTGCTATGTACATATGTAAAACAGAATTAATTGAATGCACATAAATCGAAATGTTTTTTTTCGAAATTGTACCGTGACGAATAAATACCGTAAATACAGTCAAAATTAACGTACTAAGTTCAAATTAAAATATTGAAAAATTTTTTCAAAAATCTTAGTATTTATTGTAAGCATGTGTTAAGGTTTTGAAAAAATTGTAAGCATAAATGAATTGAACTCGAATTTCTAACCAGCAAATTTATTATTAATTTCTTTAGTCAAAAGCAACATAATGTTAATAAAAATTCCAATTGGATATGAAACTATGCCCAGTAAAATATATCAAAGTACCAGCAATAAATACCTCATTTCAAAGATTTTTAGCACTTCAACTTTTTTCTGAGGTTCGTTTTCGTTAATTGAAATTTTACGTTTCTTGTTTGAACTCTACGTTAGTTTACATATGATTTAAAAAATGTTTCCTTTGGTAAAAGTTAAAGCACTAAAAATATCCTTTCAAATGATATACATATCGTTCAAAGGTATCGGAACCTATTAGAGGAACGCAACATTATTTGCCAGCCAGACTTAAGGTATGTAGTTGCGTAATAAAATGCCATTTGAAATTTTCATTACAAAATTATGTAGATTTGAACGTTGCTAGCAGAAAAGTAGAAAAGGAAACGGTGACTATGACCAGTGGAAAACTTAATAAATTAGTTTCGTAAGTTGTGAGCCAAGATCTCACGCTGAAAAAAACTTCAAAAATTTAATTAAGATTCAATGCAGGAATATCGTGTCAAATCTGATGCTGGCATACTATTGGATGTAAGCCCTGAGAAGTCGCAGGTTGCCTACACTAAGGCACAGTTCGCTTTCAAATACTATTTTTTGCTGCTCAATAAAAATATTTACACCGCTTGAAATTGAACAAACAAAACACCGCTATTTACTAATTTTGACTCAAGTTACTTTAACCTTAAACGGTTCATGTTTTTTTTTAAACTTTTTATGTTTGGCAGAGTTTTCAGTTAAGATAGAAATTTATGAGAATAAAAAGAATGTTATTTTGGTGAGTGATTGAAAATAAATCAAGTTGAATTATATGAGTTAAAAATAAAACAAATATGTTAACTCACAGGATTTAATGGCAAAACTAAAATAGAACAAGTAACGGTGTTGTCGTTGGTTTCGCCGAAAATAATAGAAATAGAAATACGCGGGGAAAGTGTTAAATATTTGAATTTTTTGCAGTTTTGTGAGAGGGGCGCGACAATGCTATGCTATTTTCCCACTTTTCCTTCGGTGCTTGCCTAAATCATTTGTTGTACTTACGTGAAGTTCAGTTGCAATTGCTCCAATGGAGCACTTTGTATAACATTTTAAAGTGTATGCTTGAAAGTGAGCTGTCTCACCCTAAAATATCATGTAATGGTATTGTCATTGATACTATACAATTCATGTACACTAGGGTAATTCAAGCTTTTTTTTTAAACAGGTTTATTAGTTGCAGGTATTTGAAAAAAAAATTCTGGTGCGTAAAAAGCTCATAAATATAATATTTACTGGTGGTTCATTGAACTTTTTAGTTTTCCATAGAAATGATGCTTTACTGCACAGTTTCGTCTATATCTTGTGATAAAAAAATTGTACACGAACGATACCAAGCCCATTAGAAAGAGCATAAAAAAAAACGATTTTTCCTCAATCTTCGAAATATTCCTATGCTCGGAAAGCTAATAAGAAAAGTATAATCTTCACGGAAAAAATTATTTATTAGATAATTTTTTATGGAGAGCTTTATGCTCTTTCCAATGGGTTTCGTTTTTGTATGAGTTATCTTTAACGAGATATAGACGAAACTGCCTAGTAAAGCATTCCTTCCCATTTAATTCTTATGGAAAAATAAAAATTTGAATTGTCCGTCAGTAAATATTAATATTATGAGCTCTGTGCCTGTTTGAAAAAAAACAATTTTTTTAAGTACACTTTGTAGCAGTATTAAGTTTAGGAGTTAAATAGATAAATCTGCTAAAGTTTAAGGTTCGTACAAGCGGTGGGTGCGTCCAAGAACCAATTTCGCCCATTTGCAATACCGTGACGTACGATTTCCTTCGTTTTCGATTTTCATGTAAAGAAAACATTAAGCTTCGAGGTATTTAATTAAGAAAGACAGAACAGATTAGCTAATACTTTACTAAGCAAACTTTCTGCAAAGATTTTAGCTCACTATTTTTGGGAGACTATTTTTTTTTAATTTTACAACTACAATTAAAAAAGAATATCTCATAACAATAAAAGACACGAGTAGACAAAATTAGCAATTTCTACTAATAAAAAAAAAGTTCTCAAGCCTTACTATTGTTTCCATTAACTTCTATGGATAACTGTCAATTAATTCTTACCAAGAATTCTATGTTTAAGTTGCACTAACGCGCACGCGTAATGTGCAACTTTACTATTTCTAAACAAAAATAGAAATAGTTTAATGGTTGGAATTAATACCATTACCAAGAACATGAGAATTACTATCAAAATTTAAAACAATAAGTAATGTCTTATTTTATATTAATGAGAATTTTTACTAATAATGTTTATTTTTGTTTTCGATACAAGTTTAATCTGTTTGAGTATATGTATAACCTTTTTAACTTTAGTCTATTTAAGGCTAGTTAGTAAAACAAGTTTATTAACACAATAAATTTGATGTTAAAAACTACTGAATTAAAAATAATTTCAAATATAATTAAATAAAATAATAATAAAAAAATAAAGGTAAAAAAACATGCAAATAAATCAAAACAGAGTCATTTCAAACATATTTTACAAAAAAAAAATATAGTAGCCAATTTTAAAAAATATTACAGACTTTTTTGTAACTTTAGCAAACTACAAGTAAAGGTTATAATTTAAAATACGAAATTTTGAGATGAGGCAGAGTTTTAGTGAACAGTAAGAGAACAACTTACATGTGCTCAGGATGATAACGTATGCACTCAACTAACTCTTGAGGTTTGATTTGATTTGTGCAGATTTTGTGAATAGCTGTAAAGAGTGGGAACCTACGAGCGAAAAATAATTAATGTATTATTTATATAAATTCTGTTTTTATATATATATTTATAGTTACTTCTCTTCCAAGCCTTTATTCTTTAACATATAGTTAACTTCTTCAGCTGTCGGTGGGCCTTGTAGTTTTTGTCCATTTAGCATTTCAATTTCGAGTTGCTCAATTGTCCTACCAGTTTTGACAAATGCTTCTGAAACTTTGCGATTACGTCCACCTAATTTATAAAATAACAGCCGAGCGTGATAAATAAAATATCAATTTAGATGATTATTGTTGAACTATCGACTGACCGTAGCAGGTAGTTATCAAATCAGCTACACCGCAACTTTCAAAAAATGTCGCCAGCTTGCCACCTGGATAGAAGACATCGACAAACCTAATCATTTCCATAAGACCCAAACGTATAACAGCCGCTTTGGTGTTGTCACCCAAACCAAGGCCATCTACAAAACCGGCACCGCAAGCTACAATATTCTGTTAACATAATAAAATATATGTATATAAAAGGAAGTAAGTCTTTCCAAAACATATCACAACTCATATATTGTTTGTTCTTGTTATACCTTCAATGCACCACACACTTCAACGGCATCGGCATCATCAACAACAACTACTCTGAAATTCTTGGCTTGGAAGATATCACGTAATATTTTTGCGTATTTAATTTCACGACAACCGATAGTAGTTTCGCAGAAATGTTCTTCAGCTACTTCATTGGCCAAATTAGCACCCATAAGTACAGAGCATGGAATCTATACAGAAAATTTATAACCCAAATCAGTTAAGATTTTATTTTAGATTATATCTTTATTTCATACCTTCAAATGGCGGGTAATAATGTGCGAAATTAAATCAATGCCACCACCTTCGGCCTTATCAAAACCTTTAATAAGCGAAATTGCAATTGCGCTTGGCTTGATTTTTCCCAATAAAGTTTTGCAAAAATTTGGAATGAACTGATGCGGCACCACAAAGATCAAAATATCGGCATTCTTTGCGGCTTCAACGAGATCAGGTACAGCAACCTGTAAGTGTTGGCGAAAATAAATTAAACAAAAAACTAAAATGGTATATGAATATCACGTGATGCGATCTGCGTAAAGGGACCTTATCTTGCCAGAGCAAAGTTTTTCGGAGAGCAACGGTGTTTGAAATTATCACAAGAAATTTTACACAAGAGTTTTTGTTTAGCTACTGAATATTTGCTTTAATTCAAATCAACTTGCTAAAGCAAAGCTAAAGAGCGGAGCTACCAGTGTTTAGAATCAAACTTTTTTTTTTCGTGAATATGAAAAAAAGTTTTGTTTGTTTTTTTTTTTTAATTGTTGATGGGATTTCCTTATCGTTTTCTTGTTGATTTCGTTAAGAAAATTTTCCTACTGCTTCTGTTACTTACAATTTCTGTACACTTGCATACAAATACTCTACATATTTGTACGAGCAATTGCAGCACGTACGCATTCAAAAAAAATATTTATACTTTTATTATGTTCAGAAAAGGTTTATTATTACACAGCTTGAAATGGCGTTATAACTTTAGTTTCGAATAAAGTGGAGATATAACTTTATTTTCAAAGAGAGTATGTGCGTCTATTTAATTTTTCATAACATTTTTGTATGGAAGGGTTTTAATAAAATTCAGGACTGATAAGAAACAAATTTATTAGAAATATTGATTCATATAAAATTGAACGAAAAAGTAGCCCTTTGCATTACAATGCCGTTATTTAAATTTGATTTAAGAAACAAAAGTAAGTTGCACATTTTTGTTTAAGATTATTTTGCAGTAAAGTTTGCGAAAGTATGTACAATACTTATGAAATATGACAGACAAGACAACAACAAACTCACCCACTTAATATAATATGTGTCATATATAATATCCAAATGAGCGAACGTATTAAAAAAAATGTCTACAGCATTCAATAATTAAGCGACAGGTTATTGATAGCTTTCAGGTCATAAACCTAAATATAGAATACATACAAATGTTCACAGTAGCTACAATAACTTTAATTAAATTAGGAATTTCTAGCGATATGCAACATCAATAAACTCATAAAATTGGAGAGATAAAGATTATTGCAATTCAGCATATGTAAATTAAATAATTTTGAAGAACATAAATCTGTTGCTAGCTTTTGGTAAGTTTTATGCCGCCTATCAACATATTTCACTATCGCGTGAATTTATAAACAGGTCTTAAAAGAATTTGTACTTGTTTGAACTTCATGACACATGTATATATATATATATCAGCGGAATTTTTTCTCCTAATGTGTATTTCAATATTGCCGGCAAAAAAATGGCATGTTATTTGTAAAATGATAAGTGAATCAATGTAAACAAAACTTCATATATAGAAATCGTAATTTTTGTAGTGCCTATTTAAAATAAATAACATGTTTCGTTTTGGAACGAAAGTAAAAATTTTCAGAAAAATAAAAACAAATAGACAAAATACCGCGGAACGCATAGTATAAATTTAATTTTAGAATTTATCAAATGTCTGTTACCGACGCATATGCATTTTTATACGGCTTTATAAAAAACAAATTAATGAAATGAAAAAAACAAATGAGAGAAGAACTTGAATACTTGCCAGATACAGATTAAGTATAGCATTATTGTTTATACATACAACATACGTATGCATGTACAAGTGTAAATATTTTGAAGGCGTTTACATAATTAACACTAGACTTACAACGTTTATTTTTTATTTTCATTTATGACACCTGTACAAAAAAGAACAAAGGAAAGTCTAAAAACCAGGAAAAACTATATAAAGAAACGATATACTTAGAAAAACTTTAATACATGCACGTTAAATGCTGATATTGCTAAACATAATGCAATAATTAGTAAATGTTTGTAACGCCTATAATATAGATCATACTACTGGTTACTTTTATATATTCTTGTTAGAAATTTTCTTAATAAATCATATGCTTGGGGAAAATTCATTATTTTTTATAGCTTTATTTGTTGCTAGTTCTTTCTAGTGTCTACTTTATTTTGAGTCAAGCCAATAAACATTTTTAATCGAATATACTATGTGTAGAAATACACGCTTTATAGCTACTATATACTTATGTACATATATATGTATGTAACTCAACAAGTGGCGTTCATACACGCAAAAAAAAGCAAAAAGTTATACGCTTTCGCTACAAAACAAAGGAAAACAATTAGCAGTGGTAATTTCAATTAATGATATTAACAGAGTTATAATTATAAACGACTTTAAAGCACGGTATTGTTGGAATTATTTTTACACATTTCACTTAGTACAGAAAGAAACAGTAAGAAATTCGTTTTGGAAACCGTACAAGTTTCATATTTTTATATCGACTAATGGCACGAATTAATATTTCAACATTTTTTAAGAATAAATCACATTTCAATAAACATATTTTATCGAATATAGAGTCACATTTCAAAATTTATTCACGAATAAATGCATATTTCAATATTTTATGTCGGATAAAAGCACAGTTTGAAATTTTTATTAAATTAAACAACTTTTAGTGAACAGAAAAAAAAAACATTTCTATGAGAGCACGCAATTTTATGATATCGAAATTTTTTAAACTACGAGTATATAAAAACGTGAAATGGAATAGTAAAGAAGTGCATAGCAAATGCTGAGAAATTGAAATAGTTTCTTCTCAGAAAATTCACGAGATAAAAAACACTGCAAATATACGAAGTTAATATTAGCTCAGTTTATATCTCAAAAATTTTATAAGCCTGTGCAATTAAATATGATTCTTATTTACATAAAAAAACGGACACCGAAAACAAACACCATCGCATAAAGACATTCATCAAGAATCTCACGTTAATTCTCTAAGCTATTTCTCAATCATTTTTGATAAGAAAGCTCAAAAAAATCGATATGTTGCTGTAATCAGAGAGTGGATTCAACGCTGCTTTTGGATCGTTTAGGTTCAAAACCTCCATATTGCTCATTATATATGAGTTAAATATATCAGAAATTTTTAGCCAACTCACTTCAATCATTTATTAGGTACATCAATTTTATCGAATATTTAATACATAATTGTAGACTAACTTAGCATTTTTTAAAAAATTTAACTTAAACTATTCCGGCAAAAATTCAAACCACGGCAACCAGATCACAGATTTTTTTCAGAGTTAAGTTTACTAAAACATACTAAAAGTATATCAAAATTGGTATAAATATCATAATGTTAAATTATGATCCTTTTTTATGACTTTTCTGATACATTAACAAAAGTGAGAGAATTTTCTTCTTGAGGTTCCATATAAAAACGTAGGGTAATTAAAAAAATTGTGTAAGTTTTCTGATAGGCATTCCATTAAAATCTTTTTAATTAAATATCTATAGCGCATATAAAAAAATAATTTAAAGTGCAAGATATCAATTTATATATTTCAATGCGATTGCTGTGTATTGTAAAATTAGTGCTTCAGTACATTCTGAACATACAAACATAAATGATAATTTTGTCACTATATAAAAGCAAAAAGCTTATCAAAATTTTAAAGTACAAACAAGTCTTATCATTAACTCTATAGTTTGAAGATACAATAAAATGTACTTTGTACAAGCAAAAACTTTCGTAAGAGATTGTATTGATAAACAGCAAAAGTGCAAAATTTAAAAAACATTTAATTGATTGTGTACAAGAAAAAAGTTATATTTCATACAAAATCTATTGGCAGCAATTAGAAAAAACTGTTAAAAAAATACAAAGTTCGCAAAAGAACAAACAAAAACGAAACAATGAAACCAAAGTTGCTCATAGCCTTGACCTACACCCTGTTAATGTTAACATTTAACTAAAACAAAAATAAATATCATCAGCGACGTCAAACGAATGGAAAGTATTAAAAAGTACATCAGAAACCTGCGCCAAGGCAAAAGAAAAGTAAATATACATAATAAAATTTGAAACATAAGTCCCATTTAACGATGGATGGATGCTCTTGACCAAGAGCACGTTGAATGTAAATGCTGTCATTGAAAGCTTCAGTGTCAACAACAGCTGATTAGATAATTTTGAGGATGCATTGTATAAGTCTACATAAGGGAATTTTCTTATAATGTTTCGTTACTTAAATACTTTTACTTATTTTAATGAATGCGTTCTGCATATGAATAAGCATTATATTTCTAATGCAAGAGATATTGTTTTAAAATACAATATTATTAAAGTATTGTTATATATACAATATTAACATATTTAAAAATAACAAGGTTACATTTTTAAAAAGAACTTAAGTCCACACAGCCACTGAATTGAGAATGGTCGATGAAAGTGATCGAATTCAAAATTTTTATGGACTTCAAAGCCGCCTAAACCATTTTCCTAAAGCGATTGGTTAAAAGGAATTGGCGTGATTTTGACCCACATTCTTTGAACTTTTGATAGGTGACGCCAACCTCCACAAATGGGGATAACTTAAGGAGTTTTTAGCGAGGCACAAATATGTCGTCTGTTCTGTTTATTTTTTTGTTTACCATTTATATTTAACTATGCTTTTTGCGAAATTTTTGACGTCCCCTAGCATGCACGTCACTTGAGTGCACACAATCGTCATTTCGGTTTTCTAATGACATTGATGCATTTTTCTCACGCCACAATGCCACTCTCTCTAGCGCTCACCATGCACATTACATAATTTCGTATTTTATTTATAAACATTTGCAAAATATAATTTTTTTTTTGCTTTTACCTAACCATACGTGGATTTGCATAATTAGCAACAATTTGCATAACGTTTATGTATTACGTTTGCATATTCCAACTTTGACTTTTTCTCCCTTTTTTTTGGAAACGCTTTGTATAGGTGAATGGAAATTTTATTTATTTCTAGTTCCATGTTTACTTACCACATTTGGTGGCAACTTATGACCAGGCAAATATTTAACATTCTCATGAGTGTTATTAATGATTTCGGTCAATTTCTTGCCATCAATCATTTCCTCATAGACATACATTGTGACACGATCTTCAAATTCAGGCAAAGCAACTGCATTTGCTCCAACGATTTTGGCAATAGCGGAACCCCTGTTAATGAAAATCGAAGGGAAGAAAAGAATGTATGCAAATTATATAACATGTGCCTGAGGGGTGTGTGGCCAAATGCACTACAGAAATGCATATGTAGTTTTCCATTTCCTTAACTTACCAATTTCCGGAGCCAACAATGCAAACGTTTATTTTCTCAGCCATTATGTTAATCTTTAATCTATTTTAATTTAAAATAAAAGAAATAAAACTCCGCGTGCTTTAAAATTTAACTAAACTATAATCACTCGAATCGGACTAGTGGGACAGTTGTGCAGTTTTGCGTTTCCAAAGTGACACGTTTACCACTGGCAATGAAGGAACGACGACTGAAAAATTAAAATCAAAAGTATGGCACAGACCATGTAAGCAGTTAGTTAATAGTGCTCACTTGCTGTTGGCGCTCGCTCTCTATTAGTTGTATTAGTTTATTTTGTTGTTGCGAATGCTATTGCTGTGGACAAAAACACATTTGCCGCTCGCTGACTTTGCTTTGTTTATTGTAAAGCGCAATTGATAAATCTGCGGAAAGACGTCAAGAAAAAATTTTCGCACTTTTTTATGATTCTTCACATAGCCGAAAAAATTCGTAAAAACAATGTTTTTACACACTTGTCTGATATTTATTTAACAAATGGGCATTTATTTATGTTTAAAGAAGTTTAATTATTGCACTTTTGTAAAAAAAATTAAAAATATATTGAGCTCCAATAATGTAGTGAAAATGTGACTGCTGGGTTGCGTTCAGAAAATACTACACATACGCTATGAGCATGATTGAATCAAATATTAGTAAATCAAATCAGTTCAAACGAGCGATTTTTCAACGCGCTTTAGCTGGACACACCATCATGTGTGACTGTTGTGTTAGCCAACGCGCGTTGAAAACACATGGGACTCGAAGAAGCGCAGCATATAACTAGAGAGCCGCAAAGCATAAAATACCATGTTGCAATAATTCGCTTACGAGTTTCTGTAACTCCACTTTAAATGCTTTAAGCTGCTAAAGTTTTCAATTCATATTAATTTATTTAGCTACAAATTCATATTCATATGGTGAAATTGAAAGAGAATCTATTGAAATAATGTTATATATTGAATCACAGCTTACCATGGAGATAAAATAAAGTTGTCATTCCTGAGGTCTCATACAAAACTATGCATTTATATTTTCTTGAGCCGCAATCACAACAATAAACAAAACAACAAACTAATATAACACATTACTGAACGAAAAATATTGCACCCAATATTAAAACGTTTTGAAAAAATTGTTCATTAAAATAACTAAAACATTTCCCACAACGCGTCTCGTACAGAGCAGACAACAGCACAGCATGCACCCTAAAATAATATTTTGATAGAATTCAGAACACTTCCTAATCATTAACTCTTAATTTGTTTTGCCAGAAATCGCGTGCAAATGTTTTGGGGTTTATTTTATTTTAATACCATTATTACATTAAAAATTACTTTATTATTTAAAGTGAAACAGTTCTAAATAAAATTTGGCGTCGCCATGGTAGAAAAGCTAAGTGAGAAGAATTGGGCTAGTGATCCAAAATCTTGGTCCAAACCTATAAAACCATTGGAAGAAAAATGGAAATTGGTACCGGCATTTCTACAGGTCAAGGGACTGGTGAAGCAACATATCGATTCATTCAATCATTTTGTTAACGTAGACATTAAGAAAATAGTCCAAGCAAATGAAAAAGTCATAAGTGATGCAGATCCACTATTTTACCTGAAATACTTGGATGTGCGTGTTGGAATGCCAGACATCGAAGATGGATATAACATCACCAAAGCCACAACGCCGCACGAATGTCGACTGCGAGATGTAACCTATTCAGCGCCAATAACAGTAGATATTGAGTACACACGCGGTTCCCAACGTATCATACGGAATAATTTATTAATAGGACGCATGCCTGTGATGTTACGATCCTCTAATTGTGTTCTGACGGGCAAATCTGAATTTGAATTGGCTAAAATGAATGAGTGTCCTCTAGATCCGGGTGGTTACTTTGTTGTACGAGGTCAAGAAAAAGTAATTCTTATACAGGAGCAACTTTCATGGAATAAAATGATTACAGAAGAATTCAATGGTACAGTTCAGTGCCAGGTTACCAGCTCGACGCATGAGAAAAAGTCGCGTACGTTAGTATTAAGCAAACATGGGAAATACTATTTGAAACACAACTCCATGACAGACGACATACCGATTGTGGTCATATTTAAAGCTATGGGTGTTATATCTGATCAAGAAATAATGTCACTTGTTGGTACTGACACTGAAACACAAAATCGTTTTGCACCATCACTGCTGGAAGCATTCCAATTGAAAGTGTTCACACAGCAACGTGCACTAGAATTTATGGGTGCGTTTTTAAGAGACAAAGGACCTTAAAATAACCGTAGTTTTAATTTATTGATCCAACTAATATGATTAATTTTTTTTAGGATCCAAATTAGTTGTCAAGCGTTTTCAAAGTGCAACCACTAAAACTCCCGCTGAAGAAGCACGCGAACTATTGACCACTACAATTTTGGCTCACGTCCCCGTGGAAAATTTCAATTTTCAAATAAAATGCGTTTATGTGTCTCTCATGGTGCGTCGTGTTATGGCCGCCGAATTGGATAGTACTGCCTTCGATGATCGTGACTACTATGGTAATAAGCGATTGGAATTAGCTGGCTCACTTATTTCACTGATGTTTGAAGATCTATTTAAACGTATGAATTGGGAGCTTAAAATGATAGCTGACAAAAATATACCAAAAGTAAAAGCAGCGCAATTTGATGTAGTAAAGCATATGCGTGCAGCACAAATAACCGTTGGCTTAGAATCGGCAATTTCTTCAGGTAACTGGACGATAAAACGTTTTAAGATGGAACGGGCTGGTGTTACACAAGTACTTTCGCGTCTCAGTTATATATCGGCATTGGGCATGATGACTCGAGTTAATTCACAATTCGAGAAGACACGTAAAGTGTCTGGGCCACGTTCATTACAGCCTAGTCAATGGGGTATGCTATGTCCCTCTGATACACCAGAAGGTGAAGCATGTGGTTTAGTTAAAAATTTGGCACTGATGACACACATCACAACAGAAGTTGATGAGGCTCCAGTAATACGCTTAGCTTTTAATGCTGGCGTTGAAGATATACGTTTAGTTGGCGGTGACGCAATCAATAATTCAAAGGTGTTTTTGGTTTTTATTAATGGTATGTAAAACAGAAAACTTCTGTTTTCAATACCTTAAAAAGTTTTAAAATTTCCATAGTAGAAGAAGGTTTGTTAAATTTAATAAAAAAATGTATCTCTTATTTATTAGGCAACATTCTAGGACTCACAATTGGCTACAAAAGGCTGGTTGAAGTTTTTCGCATGATGCGACGCAAGGGACGTTTGGGTCCATTTGTATCAATTCATACTTCACATACGCAACGTTGTGTTTACATTCACACAGACGGTGGACGTTTGTGCCGCCCATACATAATCGTGATTCGTGGCAGACCTGCTGTTGAGCAACAACATATTGACGAAATGAAACGGGGCATACGAAAATTTGAAGACTTTCTACATGATGGTTTGGTCGAGTATCTTGATGTTAATGAAGAAAATGATTCTTTTATTGCCTGGAATGAAAATGATATTAATCCTGACACTACAACACATTTAGAAATCGAACCGTTTACTTTACTTGGCGTCTGTGCCGGTCTTGTTCCCTATCCACATCATAATCAAAGTCCCCGTAACACCTATCAATGCGCAATGGGTAAACAGGCTATGGGTGTTATTGGTTACAATCAAAAAAATCGCATTGATACGCTTATGTATAATTTAGTATATCCGCAAGCACCAATGGTTAAATCAAAAACGATTGAATTAACTAATTTCGATAAATTACCGGCTGGTCAAAACGCCACAGTTGCTGTGATGAGTTTTTCTGGTTACGATATTGAGGATGCCTTAATTTTAAATAAAGCTTCAATTGATCGTGGCTATGGACGTTGCTTGGTCTACAAGAATTCCAAGTGTACAGTTAAGCGCTATGCCAACCAAACGTACGACCGTATAATGGGTCCTGTAAAAGATGCTTTGACCAATAAAGTTATTTTTAAACATGATGCTTTGGATACTGATGGAATAGTAGCGCCTGGTGAGATGGTGATAAACAAACAGATATTAATTAACAAAGAAATGCCAGCGGTCACGTCCATTAATCCGATTGAACAAGCAGGACAAGCTTCGCAGGTAGACATTAATATCAAAAATAGTTATTCTTATTTTTCCTCGTATAAGACTATAAGAACTTAATATTTACTTTTCAACTCAGTTGTGCTACAACTTTTAACTAAATTTTTAGGAAGATTTTTTCTCAGGAGATTTTGAATAAAAAAGCTTTCGGCATTTTAAAGATTATCAACATTCAACCCAATTGACTGTTAAAGATTTAAAAAACTTTTCATTATATATATATATAATTTTGGTTTTTTAAAAAAACAATTTTTTAACTAATCCTGAGCACGATTTTCGCATTCAGCTGATTGTAATGAACAGCGAAAGCTCGAGCATTTTTCATTTATTTTAAAGCATCATTAAAGCCACAAACTATTTTTACAGATTCCGTATACTGCTGTGCCGATCTCCTACAAAGGTCCTGAGCCAAGCTATATTGAAAAGGTCATGGTGTCTGCAAACGGCGAAGAGGATTTTCTCATAAAAATACTATTGCGTCAAACTCGACGGCCTGAAATTGGTGACAAGTTTAGTTCAAGGCATGGACAAAAAGGTGTAACAGGTCTAATTGTTGATCAAGAAGACTTACCATTCAATGACTTTGGCATTTGTCCAGACATGGTAATGAATCCGCACGGCTTTCCGTCGCGTATGACAGTTGGTAAAACACTTGAGTTACTGGGTGGTAAAGCTGGACTTTTAGAGGGTAAATTTCATTATGGTACAGCTTTTGGTGGTTCAAAATGTAAAGACATTCAAGATGAACTCTTTAAGCATGGCTACAATTATATGGGAAAAGACTATTTCTATTCTGGTATTACTGGAGAATCACTTGAAGCGTATATTTATTCTGGCCCTGTTTACTATCAAAAATTAAAACACATGGTGCAGGACAAAATGCATGCACGTGCCCGTGGACCTAAAGCAGTGCTTACCCGACAACCAACACAAGGTCGCAGTCGTGAGGGTGGCCTACGCTTAGGAGAAATGGAGCGTGATTGTTTGATTTCATATGGTGCAAGTATGTTGATAATGGAGCGTTTGATGATATCATCTGATGCATTCGATGTGGATGTTTGCAAGACTTGCGGACGTTTGGCGTATTGTTCGTGGTGCCATTATTGTCAGTCATCGGCAAACGTATCGAAAATTTCAATGCCATATGCTTGTAAATTGCTATTTCAAGAATTAACAAGCATGAATGTAGTGCCAAAACTAAAGCTGCAAAATTACTGAGATAGTATATTATAAAAATAAATCATTTTGTTATTAATTCCAATACTTTAACGGAGTAATTTTTTAGCTTCTTGTTCTTAAATATATATATATATCTTATGTTATATGTTTTGTAAGCAGATTAAAAACTAAGCAACATCCTATGCCAGACAAATTTTAATGAAAAATGTTGTTTTTTTATTGTTGCTACAGTGATAATTTTTGTACAAGCTCGCTTGAGGAAACTAATGAATATTACTGTAATTATACTGTTTCGTTCTAAATAAATATACCAAATTTTCTAGCCAATTTGCTTGACTTGGGCACAGCTTTGATAATTTTTTTGAAATTGAAATGATTTGAAAAATTTTTTCGAACAAAGAAAAAATTTAGTCCTCTGAGTTCTTGCATTAAGGCCTTACATACAGTCATGGCGATAAAAAAAAGTGGAGTGACCTTTTTTTTTCATGAATGAGCAACTATTGGCGAATGTTTAAACAAAAAATATAAATAATTGACGATCGGCGTGTAATTTTTGGAGGTCATAAAAAAAAGATTAGTTGCGGGGCGTAAGATATCGCATTCCAAGATCCAAGATATATTTGTAGGTGAAATTACGTCGGAACACGGAATTTGAAAAAAAAAAGTTTTTTGAATGAAGAAAAATAATAAAACGAAACGTTTTGCCGCGATCGGACTGGTCTCAAAAATTCTTATATTTATCAGAGTTTTTTTGAGAATTTTTTCCAAAAAATCAAAACAGGCTACATTTCGGAAATCAATTTTTATTGAATTTAACTAAAAATAAACTATGAATTCTAAAATTTTTTATAAATTTGTATTTTCTCCCTTAAAGAGCATTTACAAACACGAGCATTTACAAACCTCGAATTTTGAAAAAATTCACATCTCTAAAGAGTGGTCAAAAAAAATTCATGAACTCGTTTCCTATCAGTCTCAAAAACATAAATTTTGAAAATAGTCGGAGGGAGTGGCTGAAAATAGTGGTCGATTCGGTATGGAACACCCCATATGTGTACATTAGGGTAATTCAAACTCATTGTTTTTTAAGGTGCTGTTGCGAAAAATTTTAGTTTATGATATGAAGAAAATTTCGCATAAACGCAGCTCTGTAGTTCAATTTTAAAGGTTGCCTCTGAAGCCTGTTAGTTTTACATGTAAATTGTATGGAAAAGCTATATCTCATTAAAAAAGTCTGTGAATGAAGAGGTGATGAATGTGGTGACTCCAAATCTGTCCTCAAAAACGACCCATCGCGGCAGGATTTTGTGATTAATTACTTTCAGGGATATGTACAGGATTCAAGACAAAATGTTCAGCTTATTTCTAGCAAAACCATCATTTAGTGCCATCCTTCCTCTTTAATGAAACTTGAATTTGAAACCGTTTACTTAATATTGTTGTGTAGTAGGGGATCAAATTCATGTCACTTTAAAATGGCTATAACTTTGGAAAATATCATATTATAGAGAAAGGATGTTACTAAATTATGTTTTTATTAAAAATAAGCTGAACAACATTCATGGGATTATTGGCTGATCTTTCCGGCAAACTAATTTTTTGAGATTGGTTAGTTCCTAAAATGTATATGCCTCTGCAAATATTTTACCAAATAAATCTCCATCGTTATTCACTATCAATATATTTTTTATTCAAAATGGCAACGCTTTTTATTTAGTCCACATATTATACACCAAAAAAAAAAAAGTCCCACAGTGTGACACTTTCTTGCATACGAAAAGGAAATTTACAAATGCCTTGCGCCTAAAAGCAAACTAATTGATATGTCAAACACTGACTGCAGCTCGTTGCTTGTTTTTCCTTTTCTGATACGTGTTGTGTGTGTGTGTGTTTCTTTTATACTAATTGAGAAGAAAATAAATTTTTGCATTTTGAAAATAACTTAATTACCAAATCTTCTGATGCGTCTCAGAATTAAAATAAAATACTTAAGTGCTAACTAAACTTAACGGAAGATCGACACGAGTGAAAACGAATAAAATATGTTGCCAAAGCGATACATAAACATCGAATTTTAACTACGAAATCAGATTAAAAAAGGAATACTGAGCTAACTTTTAGGCGTATCAAGCTTACTTAAGATTTCATTAGTTACTGTGTTTCAATGAAAACTGAATCGGGTTTTTGGTAAAGAAAAATGAATTTGTTTTTATTTTCTTGCTCTCAATATTCAGTTTGGTAAAATGTGTTTAATGTTTAAAATTTAATCAAAAAAAAAAAAATAATTGTTTCCTTTCTGAAACATTGTGTCATTTAAAAGTAGAAATATTCGGTAGATGTGTATCCTCAAATATTATTTACTTAAGATGCAAAAGCACAAAAAACTATGATTAGAAAAAATCATCACGCAAAGCGCAATTAATCAGAGTCAGCATTGCTTCCGACTCCTGCTACTGCTCTTGCTAATTTCTCATTTATCCAACCCACTCATTCATTCACCCACCAAAGCAGCTACCACCCACAAGTTCTACTGACAGCTCATAGACAAACAGTCCAGTCAAGTAATGTTGCCAGAGTATAAAGGCAACGACCGTAAACTGTAAAATTATTGGTTTAATCCAATCATCAATTTTTGTCAGAGCTGATATAATTAATGAATACATTGTGCAACATTGGTCAAAATATATAGTAACGAACAGTGAAGTGCAGACAAGCTTAAAATTTTCTTTGGATAAAAATTTATAAATTTGTTCATATTTTGACCTATGGGACCCTTTTATACCATATATTGAATCAGTCTCTTTGAGCTAAGAAAGATATTCAGCTCATGATGTTTTTATTTTGCAATTTATCTGTTTTAAGCAACGTCTTAGGAATAATGTCACTACAGCATGGTTTTGTCAATGGTTTTCAATTGATATATGTAGATATCATTGAGTATATGCAATTTTATCTCCATTTTTCTTGGTTTTTTCTGTAGCCGTAGAAAATACATTTCAAATGAGATATGTGAGTCATAAGTATTTAAATTACATTTTCATTAACCAGACCTTAAATTGTTAAATTTTTTCAACCTCATTTAACCGATTTCGGTGCTACCTGGTCCTTACTCTCCAAAAGTTCGTCTACGAAACTGCATGCTTAGATTTCGCTATCTCTGTAGTTGAACTTTTGGCTCGTTGAGGATCCCCACGCTCGGGAATAGAACTAAAAAAACAGCAACATATACAAAGAGACGGTACGCTTATTTGGCTATAGG
Organism: Meiosimyza decipiens; assembly: GCA_963680825.1. Lineage (NCBI taxonomy): Eukaryota > Metazoa > Arthropoda > Insecta > Diptera > Lauxaniidae > Meiosimyza > Meiosimyza decipiens. The sequence goes on along the minus strand of OY804259.1, from coordinate 88,760,785 downwards.
AAAACACCCAAAAATTTCTTTGGAGTAAATTCAGTAAAGCCTGCTGTTTCTATAATAAACTTTTTGGCAGAAATCAAAATAACTTTTCCCTCAATGAACACAAATTGCAAAACAAGTACTAGGTTTTGTATAAGTCATAAAAACGAACTTATATAGTCCCATGTCTAGATATTAATATGTTTTATTATCCATAGTCAATATTACAATTTTGTAAATAGTCTTAAAAAAACACTTCCAGGTATAATTTCAAAATAATAATCCTCATTTATTTCAATACATCTCTTAAGTCTGTATATCTGCCTTCGGACTTTTTCTCAAATTCGTCTCTTCGTAGCTTCTTTGTATTGATTGCATTCGTTATCTTCACAAAATAAAAAAAAACAGTATTTTTACTACATGGCTTCCGATCCGTAGAATGAAATTGCTAGTTCTTACAGAGATTTAATTAAAATTACAAGACCATAAATAAATTTTTCATCACAGTGAAAGCTCTTTACGGTACTACATAAAGTTAAGTACGGGTTGTCCCATGAGGTGCATCCTCCTTCATGTTGACATTTACACTAAATTGGCGTTACTGAGAAAACAATGAGAGAGAAAGAGCAGTGTACAAAAGCGGCTCAAAATCTGTAAAACATCCTTTCATTCAGCTAGGACATCCTTTACGCGATATATATCATATTTTATTTACATTTTTAAATTTACCTTAACAAGAATCAGAAATTCTATAGTGTGCAGAAAGAACTTGAAACAAATTGAAAAACACAAATATTCTGTCATACAGTTCGGCGTTAAATTTACTATCGAATTATTTAAAAAGCTCAACACAACTACGAATTAATTAAAGTGAAAGCAAAGGTGGAAAATTATTCTTAGTGCGTCCAGAAGCACACTACAAAAAAAAAAAAACAAATTGGAAAAGAACTTCAACATCAGTTAACAATAAAAACATTATCAACAAAAAGGGTTTTCATTCAAGCAGACAGATATTTTTCTCACATAATTGTTAATAATAAAGGCCTCAAAATTACGGAACAAAAGAATCAGGTTACCCGCGCAATGCCCGAACAGAGCAACGACTATCGGGTCGTTGTGTTCGGCGCTGGAGGCGTGGGAAAAAGTTCGCTGGTGCTGCGTTTCATCAAAGGAACTTTTCGTGAGAGCTACATACCGACCATAGAGGATACGTACCGACAGGTAAGCATTGATTGTTATGGTTATGCGCGAATCTATGAATGTGAAGTATCCGCTGTTGCTCTTGTTTCATCATTTTTAAAAATAATTTTGATGTGGGATCAAAAGGATTTGTCAAATGAAGTGTGTTTAAATCATGTCAAAATAGCTCATGACACACATACATATATAGCTCCCATAAGTTAAATTTAATTATGAGGTTTTATGATAGGAGCTACAACACGATATGAGCTTTTGCGAGCCTAAAAATACTTAATCAATTTAAATGCTCTTGATATGAATACTAACATTAACGTTTTGAAATTTTAAACTCTTACATAAAACTATAATTATTCAAATTATTATATAAAAATATAAGCAGACAGAGATGGCTTACTTACCGCTGGTATTCACCTGACCTATAACTTTTGAGTCATCATTAAATCTAAAAGAAAGCTAATTTAAGATTCTGATTCCAAAACTGACATCTGTTTTGCTCAACTAGATCTTGTAACGAGGTATATGACGCAAAATATGTTAAAAACTTGATTTTTGGAAAAACTTCAGAAAATTTCAATTTTCGGCCAACTAAATGCCAATATGATTATTTAGGGGCATTAATTTTTTCCGAATATTTTTGATCATATAAGCGGAGATGACAAGACTTTCTCTTAAAAAGTAATTTTTAGTCATCTCCGCACGATCTTTTTTATCAATGAAATAATTATTTAAAAATATGTACCTACTTATTATAATAATAGCTATATGTTTAGTGTATTTGCATATAGTTTGTATATTAGAGTGATTGAAATATTTTTTTTTTAAGTGTTGATACGGATACATTTTCTGGACCGGCTTATGTTGTTCGACCTAAAATTAATTTACTTACCGAAAACCCCATCTAAATCAATTCAACCACGAGTTATGGTGTGCATTCTCCATATCGGTTTTTCATGATTTTGCTCTCGAACTTTTTCACCCTTTTTTTGTTCAAAACTTTCTACAGACAATAACGAACAGCATAAAAAAATTTTATGAATTCGTCATGAGTTATGTGGATTTGAACGAACAGCATTCAATTTTATACATTCATGAATGTTGTTGGGCTGCTGAGGGGCATCATAGTCATTTTAAGGTGATGTAAGTTTGAAACCGTTTGGCTAAGATTGTTGGGTTGAGGTGATCAAATTTATGTCACCTAGCATCTTAAACTGTGTTCTATTTTCATTCTTTCTTCCCAATTTCGTTATTTAACTAATTTATATTTTATTAAGTTGTGACCTCGATATATCAGAAATTTCTTTTTGTAAACACAGGTCATCAGTTGTAATAAGAATATATGTACACTGCAAATAACGGACACGACAGGGTCACACCAATTTCCAGCTATGCAAAGATTGTCCATAACTAAAGGACACGCTTTTATTCTTGTGTACTCGGTTTGTTCAAAGCAAAGCCTAGAGGAATTGCGACCAATATGGAGTATAATAAAAGAACTGAAGGTTAGTTTAGTTCGGAAATGGCATCGTATGCGTTTACTATATTACTTGGATTTTATTTTGTAGGGCCAAGAAATAACAAATATTCCTGTGATGCTCGTTGGCAATAAATGCGATGAAAGTGCTGAACTTCGTGAAGTATCACAAATTGAAGGACAGGCGCAAGCTACATCATGGAGCATATCATTTATGGAAACATCGGCAAAGACAAATCACAATGTAACAGAACTATTTCAGGTAATGTGAAAACTATTCAATCAAATAGGAATGGCTTAAAATGCATTATGGAAATCTTTTATAGGAACTTTTGAACATGGAGAAAACTCGAACTGTTTCTTTGCAATTGGATAGTAAAAAACAGAAAAAACAAAAGAAAGAGAAAAAAACTAAAGAGACAAATGGCACCATAGCCGAAAATGGTGAAGGAACCAGTAGTACCAAGGAGAAGTGTAATCTTATGTAAAATAATAATTTATAGCACAATTGTGTGAATGAAGGTGTGTGTGTGCCTAAACGCACTCATATAAATATGGCTGACAGTTATACTCTGCTAGGTTTTAACAATGTTGTATGCAATTTAAAGAAAACAAAAGGAATTCACTATACTCTATTATTGTGTACCTAGTTAAAGATGTACTTGTTTTACATTTTATAATATTAATTTTTTTAATTAACAAAACATTTGTGGCATAATGAAATTTGTGCACATTTATTATAATAATCGCTAGTTTTAAGTTTAGTTTCTTCCCAATTCAAACATTTCAGATTAAATCCTTAAAAATCCAAACGAATTTTTAGAATTATATATTATAATACATAAGCGTAAAAATATATTTCAATAACCATATAAGCATATGCTATAAAATCAGAAAAAAATACATAAATTAAAAAAGAAAATCGGATATGAAAAGCATCAAGGACTGCAGAAAAGCAAAGGATTTTAAAATAAAATTTATGTTGCCATTTGTGAATAATTTTTACTTTTAATGTGTCTTTTTAATAATTTTTATTTACATACATATATGTAAGTATGTAGATGTGAAAAAATTATATTCATTTGAAAGTTTTAAATATTTTATTAAAGTTGAGTCTTCAATCGTGCCGATTTCTTTTTCGTACTCAAATTTTTAAGTCTTACAGCCTTATTCTTAATAGGTTTATAAAGAGTTATCTTACTACTAAAGGGTGATTCATTAAGAGGTACTTTTTGAGTAGGCAGATTACCTGTGAGTCATGTCAAAATGTCATAATACTTTTCTCCAGCATTGTTTGACATTTAATTATAGAAAAACAACGTTTGCAAATTGTAGAAACTTACTGAAAAACTTTATATTCAAATTCATTTAAAATTCACAGAATAGAAATGAAATATGAAACTAATTGGACGCCTTGATCATTTGGTATCCCACCTTTGGGAGTTGAACACAACGGGGACGTGCTGATTTTTCCTATATGTTAATAGTGAATACAAAATTGACACTACAAATTTATCGCAGAGAAATAGAACAAATTCTATTTTTTGGTACGATTTGACAAAGGAGCTAAATCGCACGTCCCAGTTGTGTTAAACTTCTTAGACTTTTTTCTTTAGGGCTACGTAAAATCCAAAGTCTACATAGATAAGCCGGCTAAGATAGAGGAATTGAAAGCCAATATTATTCGCGTTATTCGCCGCAATTACGGTCAACATTTGAAAGAAATTAACTTTAAAAAATAAATGTGAAGAATGGATATTTTGTATGTTAACAAAGATTATCCGATGAAATTGTTAATTTTTGAAAGTTGTACCTCTAAATAAACATATCCTTATTTAAACACTTCATAAACCTATAAAAAAGAATTTTTAAAAACTAAACTGTAAGTTTGCTATAAGATTCTTAGATTTTACACATGCATAAAAAACATATTAGCAGCCAAGTTATCTTAAGTATTATTGATACACCATCACAACTTTTTTAAAAACGAAAAATGTTCAATAGTTCCAGAAGAAAATCTATATTGCTTTTCTCAGTAAATTCATGTTTTCAAAAGCGATGGTTGTTCGATAAACTATCCAGCGAGATCATTAGGATAAATCCAAATAAGGGAATTTGGCTGTTTTCATTCATGTTTTCGCACAAGTTTTGTGTTATGTTACTAATTTTTTATTAAAAATAAAATTCTTTAAAATATTTTTATTTAAACGTCAAATTATTCAAAACTATAATGAAAATGTATACATATCAACTTATGTTTTTAAATGCAAGCACGTAACTATAAACTATGGCAAGAGACACTACAAAATCTTTTAGTACCATGCAAACAAAGCAACCTACATACTTACTATTAAATAACAATACATACATATATCTATCAAATATCATACATATGTCATTAAAAATACGAAATTTTACGAGTAATTGAATATGAGTGAAAATATGAAAACATAGAATAGTAGAAATACCTAATCGTCCTTACTAAAAAACTTGTTCTTGCAAAAGCTTATGGCTAACTACTTATTTTTATTGGTGAGCACGAACATATGTATAACATATTTTATTAAAGTATACAATTCTGAGGGAAGCATGAAATCCTAAAAAAAGTGCAAGATATTCGAGAATAACTTCAACTACTCGTAAAAAATAAAATTTTCATCTAAAATGTACCTAACAGCTATGTATAACAGAAAAAAAGGAAAAATGCTTTTCAAGATCAATGTCCTTGAGGTGGGGCTCATAGCTTTCAATATACGATAATGCGAGGTTTTATAAATTGTGGTAAACATTTTGGATTGCGCTTAATATTTTAGAGGCCAGATACAGGACAAGTAATTTTTAGAGGAAATTATTCAAATTAGAAATTAGTTTTTATTTGATTTATATGGTTTATTTTTGCCCCACTAGCATGCCCTTAAATTATTTTGATTGATGAAGGCTTGTATCATCGCCAAAAAGTCGAAGTGAATATCTCAAAATCGATTACTTACCGATTTATTCTTGCTACTCGGTTTTCAGGGAAATAGTTCAGGAGAGTTTTATATTCAAAAAAAAAAAAAATTATGGTAACATAAAAGTTAATGACAATTTTTCGTAAATGCTAAATATTTTATATATATTTTATGCATAAATTATTTAAGTAGAAGAGTTTTTAGAATCGAACAAAAATACAAACTTTACCTCTATAATAATAGTATAGAGTTATCTCAAATTTTAACTTAATTTTTCTAAATCTTTTGTGGTGATTCGGATCTCCCCGATGTGAATAATTTCATGGCTTCATAATGAGGTATAAATAAATCATTTCCCAACAACTACACGAATTATTTCTTTTTTCCATATTTTGTTAGGACTCTAAACCTACATATAAAAGAATATAGTTTTCATTTCATAGAGAAGGGAAACTTTGTTTATAATTTCCTCAAAATGTAGAACTCTAGTGCTGTAGATTAAATATGCTATAAGCAATTTAATTTTCGATGAATCCTCTATTCTATTGTTTGAGTGCACATAATTTCATTCCCCATATATGAGTCACTCTCATGGACACTGTTACAAATAGCAAACACTTAATTAAATGTGAACAATTTATATTCCTTAATTACAACAACTATGGACAAATCTTAAATAAATTTAAATATGTAATAACTAATTAGTTAATATTTTTTTATAATATTATAAAAAGTGATCAGAAACTACTTATGTAATTTCAATTTGCTTTATTTCAAGGGCTTTAACTTTGATCCATCCTAACTCTAAGTAAAATCTGACTCTGCATGCTTTTTAGTGGGAGCTTAACATATCCAAAATAGAAAAACCTTAAAAATTATGCATCTCAAACTACGTTCCAAAGCAAAAGAATAAGTAGTATTTGTCACAAATTGATTAATTGAATAGACTCAGGTTAAAGCAACAATAACCAGGTGAAAAAATGATCGAATCAAGTGTAAATTGTAGAAAAATATGGCTAGCAGGACTAGATAGATGATCATGTTGTAGGAATAGTGTGTTAACTTTCATTTTATTCAAAGCTGCAAAAAGTTCATAGTTGACTGAGTTAAGTTGCTTTTAAGTTAGTGTATTTCAAAGTCACACAACTCAGTCACATCTTCTAGCATGGAAATCAAAAATAAAAAAAAATAAATTTAAATTCGACGTAACTCTATGAACTCTTAAATATCTTGCGGGTAGGTAACCGATATGCATTTTCTCCCCCACAACATTAGACTTATGTAGCTAATGCACTCTTCCAGTTAATGATTAAAATAAGCATTTGTTCGATCACAAGCAACGCATCAGGATTTTTCTTCCAGGCATTAAATCTAATTGTTAGATTGCCATCAAGTTACCCAAATATGCACTATAACAACATTTGCACTGTCTAGATATATGGAAACTGTGCTGCGCTATGCTGTAGGTTTAATAACAAACCTACAGCAGTTAGCGTGTCCTTGAAATAATGCAAATCGATAAGCTTGGTCTCTGAGTAAAATGTCATTTTCACGCGAATTTTCCAAGGGATAATAAAAGTTTTACGTAAGCATAATTGAAGCCGTGTAGAACCTGAAACAAATTATCCAAAGTATGCTTACGTATGATTTGATAGATCTCTATGTTTTGTGATTTTTTTGTATCATAGAAGCAAATTTCAAAATCTCTAAATACTCATGTTATTGTTATCTTAAGTTTATTGATTATTTTGAAAGAAATGCTCCGCTTGCTTGTTGAGAAAATACATATATTTTGGAAAAAACAAATATTGTTAATTATAAAAAACGCTTTACTTCGTTCAGCATATATATGTAGTTGCTACAAATAATCTGTAAATATTATCAATAATATCTAAATAATTTGCTGAAAAATATTATTAAGTAAAATTACGTATTTAAAATAAAAGTTTATTTAATTAGAGTAGCGTATTGTTAAGAAAATCTCTATTAGATTTGATTTTTGTCATTTTAAATTTAAATCAAAGGATAATGTTTATTGTTTATATTTATAATTCATTATTGCATTGCATTAATTACACGAAGCTTTAATCATTAAAAATACAAAAAAAAAAAAAATTTTTGAATTAATAAAATTAATCATTATTTGACCATCCAAAACATCGAAGTACAGAATTAAAATGAAAAATCTTAACAGAAAATTAAAACTGTTTAAATTATATTTATTAAAAATTAAAACCGAATGGTGTCAAAATGTAACCAATTCAAAGATATTAATAATCAATTTTTCCCATAACTCGTTAACTTACATATAAGCTAATTGAATGAGACCTACTTGAGACACGATATCAGTACTTTAGTGCAACGTTAATCAGTCATACTTTTTTAAAATACACTACGGGTTCAATCTGTGAACAGTTGAAGCAGATTAAGTTCTTTCTTTACAGGGCCTTCTTTCGCAAATCGCTATGTAGCAATGCCTTTATGTAGAGCAGAGGTTCTTAAACTTATGTAGTCCGTGGACCCCTTATCGAGCTTAAATTTTTTTGCGGATCCCATCCCAATCCTAGACATTTGAAGTCGTTCTTGAGCTTAATTTCTGGTTCAGTAATGACAAAGACACTCAGGATTGCCAACCGTTCGGTTTTCACCCGGACAGTCTGATATTTAAAAGCTTTGTCCGCCTGTCAAACTTAACCAGATATAAAATATACGGAGGTTAAGGAACGAAGTGTTTTATTTTGCTTTAATTTTTCCAGTTTTTAAAGGTCGTTTCAACAGTATGTCCGGTTTTTGCAGGTCCAAAAGTTGAGAAGCCTGCAGACACTACTTTTTTATAAATATTGATACTTATACCATATATCTCTCTGTATTTCAACAAATCTTGCGCATTTATAGAGGGAAATATTTTTTATTAGGATTTTCAAGTAATTAAAACAAAACGAATAAAAATTGTGGAAATGTAAAAAAAAATAAAAAAGTTTTTAATAAATGAGTTACTTGAATAAAGCGAAAAGTTTGATGATGTAAAATTATTTGATGTCAAAACTGATTCGCGGACCCCTGGAAGGGCTTTGCGTACCCCCAGGGATCCGCGGACTACCGTTTAAAAATCTCTGATGTGGAGTATATTAACACAGAAAACTTAAGAAAACTTAACCAATAAATCAGGTGTCTCTGATTTCATTAAACCCACCAAACAGAATGATACAGAAAACTTTGACGTCAATTAGTTCCAACCAGTTGATATAAAATGTAAATTTTTCTGAAAGTTTGTAGAATTTTCAGTATGTTCGTTGAGCGTTTAATGATTACCATAATTTATAGCTAATTGTGGCAACATCAGTAATAGGTCCAGCGAAGGGCACCTTTGTAGTGCTTTCGTTCCAAAAGCATTGCTGCCGGGTTGTAAGTTCTCCTTAGCTGCCCCTTCTGGCATTATTCATTATAGTGTAGAAACCTAATATTCGGCTTAGACTCTAGAATTTATTTCAGATGTTTCAGACAAAAGCTAACAGCTTATTATAAGGTAATTTTCTAGTTAGCAATTAGCTTGCGCGACATGATCCATTAAATAGGTTGAAAACCATTTTTGCCCAAAAACTCCAAGTGTAAGCCTAAAATGAAAAGATTAGTTAAATTCAAAAACAGAGAAGATGAAAACACTTCTTGCCTTAAAGTTCACCATATGAAAAATTTAAATCCAATTTAAGTTTCCAATAAAAGCCAAAATTCGTGGTATTTTGGCGAAAAATTCATTTTCTTAAATCATTTACACTGGGCCAAATTTAAGATTTGCGTTATTCGCCAAAATAACAATTTTAATACTATGGCTATTTCGACAAATATTCGATGTGTTTTTAATTCCTCCACAATTTTAATCTTAAAATATTTTTTTATATAAGGCTTACTTTTAAAACTATTGGAAAACAAGCCTTTGTCGGTCTGTTTAAGGGGCCATATCTTGCAAAACTAACCGCTAGCTAGACAGAAGTCCCATTCCTGGGAGGAATGAAATCTTCGACAGCTCACTCTTAGCTACATCAATGGTTGTGAATTACTTCTACAACGTTATAATTTTCCATCATAAGCTTGCCAATGCAAGAGATAAGATCAGAAATTAATTTTCATGGTTTTGGGTGTGCTGAATATAACTCCGAATTACTGCATCTCTTCAAGAACTCGAGATATTGAACCCTTAAGTGAAAAAAATTTCAGTTTCGCATTATTATTATTAATTATTGCCAAAGCCATAAGTGATAGAAATGCAAAGAACTTTTCCGATCAGCACATTTTTATTTTTGCTTTAAAAAGGCTATATATTTAAAATATATAAGTAGTTATAACGTTCATGACTACTATCTGATACCGTGTCTTTAGTACTTTAAATTACTGCAGATATTACAATGCAGACTTTAATTCTTAATATAAGTTGTTGCTCATTTTACTATAATTGTGAAATATCAATTTCAGAAGTGGACCAATTTGTGCATAAGATACATAACCGTGTGTGGTATAATTTGCGCAGAATAAAATGCTTTTATGTAATTGTATTTAATACTTGAAATTAAATAATATATGTATTGGATATATCGTTTCTAAATGAGAGTCGAAAAAAAACCGAAATACTAACTTTTTGTTTATTTTTGCTATTTGTTTTTTGTTTTTTAAATACTTTTTAACATTTAAGTCCAATGTTTTTTACTTCATTTTTGTGTACTCAGAAATGATCCAAAGCAATTGGAGTTCTTGGAGCAAGTGCACAAAAATGGTCACAATCAGTGTTTTTTTATACAATTAATTCCATTTATCTCAAAAGCCATTTATGATAACAAAAAAATTATTGCGGATTTAGTGGCAAATGCTACATGAAAAATGACAAACACAAATTTATAAGTTTTAAATTTTAAAGTTTATATTCAAGCATATTCGTATTTTTAAAAAACGTGCCAAGATATTGATAAGATTTTAAGTTTTATCGATCTGTACGTTATTCCTTAGATTTTCCAAGCTACCAACATAACAAGTCTTTATCAAAATCTTTAAAAACGTTCTGAAGGTGTCGTGCTAAATATTTAATGATAATATTTTAAGCAATCAGATTATACAAGTTATGTTATAATCTCCTTTTAGCAAAAGGTGGTGATCAGTGACAGCACATTTTCAATTTAGTCAGATGATTTTAATTACTTACTTTACTCTACATAATGCAGCTACCAATCCGTACCATCTTTCTCTATTACGGGAAAGTTATTTTCCAATTTTGAAATGTCGGCGATCTCTGGTCTCTGAACCGAAGGTTCTTTTGTCTGGCGAGTCATAGCTAGAGCATTTCCTTCCATTCGTTCGATGTGTACAAACTCATGCAGTCCTCGAATTTATCGGACTTTTTTAACTTCACTAAACTCACTGTCCAGCTTTTGGCTTCATACAGAACAACAAGTAAAATTAATGTTTTCGACACAGAAATTCAGAGGGAGGCGGCTCAAAATTTTCGATAGTCCAAAGCTACATTGATTACCTAAGGTTAAGCTTTTTCGGATCTACAATAAGATATCGATTGTGCAGTTGAAGTTTAGTTACTGCCTCGAAACGTAGCTATTAATGGTAACATTTTGTTACAATCGGTTCCCAGATGGTACTAAACAACATGTACTTGGCTTTATCCTTGTTGGTCAGGTATATTTTCTAATAGAAATGATTTCAATGAGTTTTCGAAAGAGTTTGAACCGTCGTAAAATACACATGGCTACCAAGTGTCATGGCTTGAATAAAATAAGGCTTCGATCAATTCGACTGCTTCCACTACAAAGATATTGACTAGAAATCAATATTTTTAGTTATTAATTGAAGGCTGGTTCAGTAAAAACACTAACTTAAATATAAAACACTAACTTAAATATAAAACTACAACTAAAAACAGTTTTTATAAATTGATAGCCTGCTACCCAGATGTGATAAGTGATTTTTTGGGAAATGGGGGTTAAGTAACAATATAAAATCTGATAAGTTATGCTATCGAATAGATAGTTATGGCAAGTGAAAAATTGGTAACTGGTTACAAAGCCATTCCGACTGAGACAAATACGTTTCACTTACATAATAACAAATATTTAAGTTTTATATGTATGTATACTTATCGAAATCCTTCGATTGTCACTTACACATCATCGATATCGATTTATAATTTTGGTTAGAAAAAAAGCCTCCAAATCTTATTGCGTTTAAGTTTATAGAATTATGGCCTTCGTAGTTAGAAAGAAAAAGAAACATATACTGGCTAATTTGCTAAGCTAAGACCTTATAGTAAAAAGTCCCACAACACTTTCGTATAATAAAGTCACATATATACAATTATTTGGAAATACAACGAAAAACAAATATACACATTTAGTTTAGAGTTTACTTGTTATTACAGGAACAAAATAAATTATAAATGCTTAATTTTAAATATGCAATAAATTGCCTACAATAGAATGAAATACAATCCGCCTTGTCAATTAAATTTTTCTTTAGGAATTTTTCACCAATGTTTTAGGTATATCCAAAAAACTCCTAAGAAAAATGATAAGGTTAAATAATTTTCAACTAAAAAATTGGGAAAATACAATTCACATATATAACAAAGTGTAATATATATTAATAAAGGTATAATTCAGAGTTTAAAAATTAAATACAATTAAACCTAAATATTTGCAGCATGATAAATAATTTCAAATATTTTTTTTTTAACAAAATATCTAAGCTATTAAATAATCAATAATAATTATTGTTAAAGTATATAATATATAGATACATAATTTACATACATATAAAAATATATATACAAAACATTAAATAATATACATGCATTCAAATAAAGTTGAAATAAAACCTTTTAAGTCATTGAATTCAAATTTGTATGCCTTTTTTTCAACTACTTTTTTAAACTTTAACTCATAAAACTAGCGCATCTTTTGAATACCAGTAAAAATTTAAAGTGACAATATTTTACAAAATATATTTTATTTTTTTCTTTCAAATCACATACTTATGATTATAAGTATATGTACAATTATCTTTAAACCTGGTTAAAGTTCTTACATCGTATAAAAATAACAATAAATAAAAAAATAAATAATTAAAAGCTTTTTGATATGTACATATCTAGCAACAGTTTGAATTATTCTTTTGACTTATCCGTACACTCTTTACTTTTTATAGCTTTACTTTTGTTTGCACTTTCATCTTCATCTTGTTTTTCAGACAACAAAACGTCTGGTGATTTCGATTTGGAATTTTGATTAATATTCTCCAACACTTCTTCAATTCCAGTTACAGATTGCGGATAGATGTTTTCACCAGTGAGTGCAATGTCAGGACGTTTCATAAAACTTAATAATAATTTTAAGTTTTCGCCTGATAGTCGATCCTCAGTTATAGAGGATACACCCGAGGTCGCAGTGCTCACTTGTGGATGTTGTTGGGTATGTGGATGTTCTTTACTGTGATGCCATAAGCTTGCCCATGCTCTTGGACTAAGAATGTACTTGTATGTTAGCTTCAACACATAGCCAATTAACACGAAGAGCATAATAGGTGCCAACAAGTTGTATGGAAAAGAAAGATTACCTAACAAATATAATTTTTAAATAATCTAATCTTATTTAAGTTTCATGTATTTACTTGTAAATTTGGAAACTATAGTGGAACACTTTTCAATAAGAAATTCTAGTTGCTTTAAAAACAAATCATTGGTATACATAATAAAAACATGATCCGGCCGACAAAAGCGTAACCTTAATTGTTGGGATTTTCTAAAAAAAAATAAGAACATAAAATTAGCCCAAATGGTAGAAAATAATATTTATTACAAACTTTAGTTTATCAATTTGAGCTTGATTTTTATTCGGTTTTTTGAAGAATTTTATCGCCGATGAAAACCAGCCTACTTCCGATTCGCCCTCATTAATAAACTCAAGCATTTCATCTAGTTCCAGTTTCTGTAGACCAAGAAAATAAAAACACAAAATAATGTTAAGTTTTAATTCTCTTGGGCTCTTAAAGTTATTATACGAGTTGTTCTTACAACATATTATTCTTAAAAATAAATATTTGTTTATTTTCTGTTTTCAGAATGCTACGTTAATTTTCTCCAAGTAATTGTAAATTAATATGCATACAAAAACTATTAATTATCAAAAAAAATTTTAGCAGTTGTATAGACTTTATAAAATTAAAATTTGGACGCAAATACTCCTTCTACACACAAGATCGAGTCATTTCGTCAAGATGTCATATTTTATTAGTACAAAACAATTTAAACATAATGAATGAAAATTAATGAAAGTGCACTTTAAGTTTAAGTACTTATAAGAAGCACTGAAGTTCAGTACAAACTAATTTTAAAAGTATTTAAGATAAGACATCCACATGAAAATTTTTATTCTGAAAAACAATACATAATACGCCTTACACTGTACTTTCCCAATACCTTTTGCTTTGCAGCAGATTTGTAGGCAATATTTGTATTTTGTTGTTGTGGGTGTAACTTAATATAGTAGATTTTGGTAAAGAACACTCAAGGTACACTACTTACACTAAAGTTTCAAAGGCACTATTATTTTAGGTTTCTGTGTTATAAAAAGTTTGGATAACTTTTTCATGATCGAAATCGCAAAGAAAAAATACCAGAATAACATTTGTATGCCGACTGATTTGTTTAATCAGTAGTTCGAAGTAAGAAGATCGAACAACTTCGCCGACGTAAATCGCATTCATAAATATAAATAAATAAGATAAAAAAAACAAAATATCGATAGGCTAGTCGAAAATACATAGATCAGCTGATAGCAAAAGATTTCTAAAACAATAAACAATTCATACCCGATTGCACTCCAAGTAAGTTACGAAGTATCCAATAAAGAAGACGCCAACGATCATGATGCTTAGATATCCAAAGTGATACCGATGATGCACAAACCAACAAATGAGAATTGCTGACAGTATAAGTAATGTAAAACGAACCTGAAATGAAAAATTCTTTATTAAAAAAACATACAATTGTTTAAAGGTACAATATCCCTCTTAAAAAATTTAGAAGTCGCACGCTGATATGATCAGTGAGGAGGTAGTAGCGATATCACACTTGTCGACATGTTTTTTAAACTTGGAGAGTATTAAAATTGTAACAACCCTAGCTTCACTGATTTTGAGATATTCAACGTTATAATTTTTCACGTAGATTTTTATAGAGAGCTAAGTTAAAAAATTTATCAGTTTGCTTGCCTGGATGTTGTGTTCCCGCATGAGTTTTGTTACCTACCGGGCCTGTGGGTATGAAGCTTGGACAAAGAACATAAATATTCTAGGTCCAGACGCAGATTACAAATTCCCTGCGTCTAAACTATCTTTTGATATTGCCATTGGAAAATTACATTGCTATTGTATTTACGCCAATCTTCAGCCGTCCTATAACATTTTTCTATTTATGCAACATTCTAGCAACATTATAAATTTTATCAGGAAAATAAAAAAATTAAAATACTCTGAACTCGAGTTAATATTTTCGTTCTTTCGCTCCGCTTACCTACGAGTATTTGCTGGGATTGGCGCGTGGAGCCAGCGTTTTCAAGTATGTAGTTTTGGATACGTCGTTCATGGGAAAAGGTGCTCCCAGTTCATCTGTCGGTTGTGTAATGTAAGCCGCGTTTTTGTAATGTTGGAGCGTTGGGATTTATGAGAAAAAGTACTCCTAGCTCCACAGCTGCAAGGTCTTAACACAGGGTGATCACTGAAACACTGAAAGGTTTGAAAAGGTCAAAGGTTGTTCGTCATCAATCTTTTTATATTTTCTTATGTTGGTGATTACAGATCATCTCGTAAATTAAAATGATACGTATGATACTCAGAAACAAGTTAAACTCATTGAGTTGATTCAGTGAAAGATCAATTATTCAAACTCAGAGAATGTACCGGCAACATTTTTGAAAGAGTGGATGTCCTTCTTTCTGACTTTTTTTTTGACGACGATAGACCTGCATGATATCATTGTGTTGAAGTGACCATCCTGTATAAATGTTACAGTCGTTGCCCAGTGGATACGTGGCACTGGAGCGCTTAATTTAACGGAAAAAGCTCTCTTAGATGGCCTATCGGCTGTGTAATGTATGCCGAAAGCGCTGTCTCCAGGGCATGTAGTGGTATGGCACTTAGGTTAATGTGAATGTACTGCGACCTCTTTAAGGCCGGTACTATTTTTAAATAATCCTTAAAGAGAGGAACTACTATGGAAAAGGCTTTTTATGACACTAATTTCAGCAACCACAAATATGAGCACATTAGTTATTTTTTAATAAATTCTAACAAAATCACTTACCTCAGAGATTTTTAACAGATATATAAGATCCTTGATAGTTTCGATAAAAATTTTAAGTATATGACCGACATCCTTTACAATATCTAAAATTAATGCAGTGAATCCCATGCTTTTGTTATTGCTTGAAACATTAAACGTGCGCGCAGTCGCTATTATTTCCGTAAGTACGCTATCCAAATCACGTGGATCATTAAGTTTTTCCAGCTTGTCTAGCTGAGCAGGAAGTATTGAGAAAAGTACTGAACGTTGATAGACTGTACCGACCTCATTGTACTATATTTGGAAATGAAGTAAAAGGCAAAAAAATTAAGTCAAATAAGAGCATAAAATAGTTAAGGTAAATAAAACATCAAAATAAATAATGCGCATGGTGAATCAATAGTGTACAAAAATAAATCAAAATTTTTAAATAAAATTGCGATTATATATGTACATATATACGAGTATATGTAAAGGTTTATTATTTTATCAATTGTTCAACCAACAAACGTTTTCGTAACAAGCGTAGTTTACAGTAAAAATGTCTCGTCCGAATATGCAAGTTTTTTATGTAAAATGTTGTCCGATTCCGAAAAACAATGAAAAAATTTTTTTGTGTTCTATTTCAGAGATAAAAAATTGCATTGGATTAACAGCTTAGACGTTTGATTATGAAATTTTAGCATATACATACATAGTTCGTATAGTAGTGAATTAAACAAAGTTCCATCTGGTCAGTTTCATAATTTATTTTAAAAATTGTGCTATTGCGTACGAAATTCGGTGATAAAACTGAGGGTTGGTATTATATCAATCGATAGAAAGAATTTGGAAAAGGCCGTTAATTGCTTGCTTTTAACTTGGCAACCCTGGCTGATAATGACTATTTAGCATCATCGCTACCTGAGAAAGAGCAATCGCTTCTGTTTACAAAAACAAAATTGATTTAGCGCCTATTAAGAGAAGTTTTAAACGTCTACTGAATTCAAAAGCCTCAAGGAAAGCCCTGGTGATATCCAAAACCTATTTTAAGTCATATCAAATCTTCCCATTGAATGGATGAAATAGTTTTTTTTGCATTTTTTACATATAGCGATTTGAAATAGAATTAACCCCAGTATTATGTAAGACAAATAATGTTATTTGTGTTCAAATGAACATAAAATTCGAAATAAGTCCTCATTTAAAAGTTTCAAAACTCTGTTATGAAATGCGTCCTTATCAGTCACTCACTTGTTTCGTCTAACATAATACGGTGATTGATGTTTAAGTATTTGAGAGTGAGTGATTTTTTTGGTGAAAACATAAATTAATATTCGACTTCAGAGTCTACATAAGGCCTAATGTTTCTACTAACTAGTTGTAATCGTAATTTTTTTTGCTAATACGGCATTTCCAATAAAATTTTATTTGAGCTGTGACGGTCTTCCAGAAAACGAGCGATATCAGTTGGATTAAAAATATAGATTGCATTTTTTCATTTCAAGACTAAATCAACGGCTAATCTCAGCCTTTTGGGCTATATTTCAAACAAAGTCAGCCAGAACCAATCCGATTGGTTAATATTGACATGTGCATGTAATATAAATAAAAATTTACTTTTAATATACATCGGTAAAATTAAACTTTCCTTTTTTTATTTGAACGAAAAAGTTTCAGTTTTATCGGTATTACAAGATTTACTACAAAAAAAATTCTAGCCCTTAGTTATCGTGTTATATAGTAGTTGAATACAGGTATCCCTCTTACAATACGGTCGATAGGTTCCTATAATATGACGTGTTATGTGAAACCGTGCTATAGGAGACTAGGAGTTGGTACAAAAACAGGGGTTAAGTTCCAAAAAAATATTTTAATACCACAGAAGAAACTTTATTTATATTAAAAATAACAAAATAAATAAAAATCCAATTAAATATATTAAAAAACAAATATAAATCCATGTAAATACATAAAAAACAAACAAAAATCGGCATAAATATATATGAATGTATATTATGAATTTAGTTTAGTAATTTCCTTCTCACTTTTCTTAATTGTGCGGACTGTCGCCTCATTTAAATTTAGGGTTTTTGCAATGTGTGATGCTTTTTCTCCTTTTAGCAGACGATCTAAAATTTGTATTTTTACTTCTAAAGAAATAAACTTTCTCTTCCGAATTGTTTTTACATTTTCACCAGACATAGTTTAGGACTGAAATTTATTTTTCAAAAAATAGTCTTACTTAATTACAATAAATTAACTCCTTATTAATTACCTCAAAAAATTTAATAAAATCGATTTCTTTTAAATTAAAATTTGTTTAAATATTTTTGTTTACTATTTCACAATTCCACACAATATTTTTTTTTTCTATTTTACAAAATATGGTCTGCGTTCTTGCGATGGGCTCCACAAAATGCTAAAATATATGTTATTACAAATTTATATGTTACAAAAGAATTCATAGCTACATATGTATGTACACAAAAAATAAATTAAGACTTCCATTCTTGGAATAATAAAATAAGGGTATTCCCAAATTGTATTTTATGTCAATATTATAATTTTCTTAAAAACAAATAGTGTTGTAGAAGTACCGTGTTATAAGAGGTTTTCGGAAATTTTTTTAATCGTGTTAGAGTGAAATCGTGTTGTGGGATACCGTGTTGTAGGAGGGATACCTGTATATCAAGATCTAGTGGACAACAAAGATTAAAGAATATGTAAGCGAGATATAAACTTTTTAGTTTAATGTTGTACACAAAGCAACAGAATTGATAATCTTCATTTATAAATCCCGCTGCTAAGGCGGAAATAGTGAAATCAAACTTTCTGACACCACCTTTTATTAATTTTCAAAAAAATTTTTATGATACTGCACACTGTGCACAACTAAAACGCGACTTTGCCGCATGATGTCATCAGAAATTTGTCTATTGTACTTACGGAAATTTTTTTCTTTGCAAAACTTACCTGCAGTTTTTCGCGTTTAAATAAAATTGCTATAAGTCTTTTATAGTAAAGCAATGCAACACCGTCTTCGGTGTTTGATGCCGATGCACTGCAAACTGGGCAACTGTCGAAATCTTTGCCACCCAGTTTCCAACCGATTTGCGATTCGCGACTCCATGCATTAGGTTCTACCCAAGTATCTTCATCATTATTACATTCTGTCACTTCGAATCCAAAAATGGATATTGCTAAAAACACACAAAGTATTTTTCCCAACATTTGATATCACTTAAAATTGTAAAACAAATTGCAAAAGTAGAATTTCAGTATTTGAGCATGAAATGTACGCGAGACGTTAGCGAATTTTCCTCACAAATGTATTTTGCAAGAAAACGATAAACTCAACTAAAAAGAAAAATACCACCGCGCAAACCGCGTAAACACACGAAATCAAGAATGACGAGAAGAATAACAAAATCCTCAACTATCAAATAGTACATAGCTGCAGATGTGTTTATTGTTCATAGCTACTCCATCACCATGATTTAACTATGTCAACGTTTACACGAGCAAATTCAGTCTGAGAAATTCTTGTCTATTCTCTTTTGTGAATTTCTTTTGCGTTTACACACGGAAACTATAATTTGTTTGTGCAAGAAAATTTGAAAGCAATTACTGCGTCAACCCGCCACAACAAACGTAAATTCAAAGCATAATATCAGCTAACGAATAGAACGAAAGGGATTTCGCGTGTACGACAAATTCTGTACACCACCCTTCCGTTTTTCCCTTCTTGCCTACAGACTGGGAAACTTTCTTTGAAGAGTTTCCTCGTGTAAACGCTGTCTATGTATATGAGGTTACTGCAAAAAAAAATTGCTGGCTCTTACAAAAGTAGGTCTAGTGTCAAAATATAACAGCTAATTGACCACCATGGTTTAATGATTAAAGGTTGGAGCATGGTGCAATAACCAAGGTGTAGTAATTAGGGAGAGCCAATGCGTACTGAAGTGGAAGCCATTTGAGAGCGTGAGAGTAGATCGCCTATTTGCTTTAACGTTGACATTCTTGACATATCAATCGCCCGTTCAGCAAAGTTAAGCGCATTGATGAATTGCTGCACTTAAGCATAATGGTTTTGAAAACTCTCTGAACGATATGCTGCAAGTATTGAGCAAACAGCTTTAATTCAGATAAATTTAGTCGCTGTTCTTGTTTTTCAATAACAAAAAAGACTTATCGCTGTCAGATTGTAACCCGCTGCACTAATTAGCGTAATTTTTTGTTCGCATCGGAGCTTTGAAAAACTTAATACAAAAACCTCTCAGTAAAAAGTTGTTTAAAGCGATTCAAAAATGTTGAAGTTGCTGAACGGGCCCAACAATCAAAAAAACGATAAGTCAAAAAGAAAACGAAACACAAAAAAATCGAATGTATGATAAATGACAATGTGAATCTATTAATGGCCGATACCCAGAAAATTATGAGAGAAGTGTCGTAATTACTACACCTTCGTTATTGCACCATGGGTTGGAGCATCTTGTCAAAACTTGTAATTGCAACCCAGTGAGAGCATAGAAGATCTCTTCTCAGATTGTCAACAGCATAATCAAAACAAACAAAAAAAAGAATAAACACCTTAGATTTGTGGCTATTGTAGGATAAAATCAAATAACACTTGACAATGTTTAATTTATAAAGTCTGTTTTTAATTACAGTGCAAGTCGTGCAATCTTAAACCATGATTGACCACAACAAAGTGAAAAAAATTTTGCTTCTTGCAAAGTCAAAATGAATGAGCTGATTGACCCAAACAATTTTTTCTACATTGATCAATTGTGAAAGTGTAATGGGCCATCCATAAACTAAGTAACCGAAAAACCTTTTTTGGCCCCTTTTTAGCCACTTTACTTTACTAACCCCCCCCCTCCCCCTATTTAATTACGTTGCAGCATGATTTTTAAAAATATTTTCTACTAATGAATTTTAAAATAAAATACATTGTTTATTGACAATATTAAACATAAAACATTACATTTTATATTTTAATAGATATAACATATTTGAAATGTAAAATTATTTTCAATATTTAAATTTCTTGCAAGAAAGGAATTCCCTCATCTATCCAAGAAGGTATATCCTCAATTAAAGTAATATTTTTCTCTATATTTAATTGTTCGTCTTCCAGTTCAACAGCTTCTACATCTTCTATATCTTCTACATCGATCCACTCTGGTGGATCGTCATTCGAAATGATACATAAACGTTCTCCTGATCGCTTACTAAAAATTCTGAAAGGTCGAACTCTAGTAACGCTATCTTCAGATTTATGTATTTCTTTTCTAAAATGATACGTGGAGCTTCTAAATTTACTACTTAATCTGGACGTTGAATTTGAAAAATAATTTATATTTTTACAATTTGAAGTCACGTAGTATTTCGCGAAACCCCCCGCCCCCGTCGTTACTTTTCGTAGTATTTTTCATGACCTCCCATTCCCCAAAATCAGTCAGGTAATTTATGGATGGCCCCTAATAGTGTTATTCCTTTTGGCTATCTATTTTGACATTCGGCTGTCCATTTGTCTTAAAATTTCAGAGATGAGTTAAGATAAGTTTGAAAGCTTGCGGTAACCTAAATAGTTAAATCATACTGTATCCTTGTACCACGGTTGGAGACCGTACGCAGGAAATGGCTTGTAAAGCACCAATTACAATGATGATGAGCCGAAGGGACGAGAGCGAGACGAGCATCGTTAAAAATGTCAAAACTACTCGCCGTCTACAAGTTAAACACAATAACGACGAGATCACTTTCAAATTTTTACATAAATTTAATTTTGCTAGACAACATTTTTAGAAAATTAAATTCATTCTTTGCGCTAAATAAAATAAATTAAATTTTAATGCAAACACGAAAAATAGAATTCATTAGAATTTAAATAAAAAAACGTCTAACAGCAATATGGCAAAACTCTGGTCGCGTGGAAAATTCAACAATTCTGATTTTTCACGTCGCGTGATTTCGTCGTGAAGCGTTTCACTGTGCGAAGATATACAAAACAGCATGTTTCTCTAGTCCCGTCGCCTCGTTCTCATTGTGAATGGTGCTTAAGTCAAGTAAATATACTTCATAATTTGTAATCATTCGATATAAAGTGTGGCAATACCACACATCATCACATCTGTCAAACAAGACCACTAGATCTGTCAAATTTTCTTAGCAACATCTGAAAACTTTTAATCAAAACTACCGAAGATCTTTAAAATTTACATTTTGATTTTATTTATACACTATAACATGAATCAAAGTGAAGAAAAGTTGGGGAGATTAACTGAAGAATCTTTAAAACGTAAAGAAAGATTAAAAAAACTACGAGAACAAGCAGAAAAATCAGACAAAACGAACTCCAACAACGGGGAACACCTTCCAAGGTATGGTTTCAATTTTAGTAATGAAGTCAAAGATGTTTTTATTTTAGTTTTGAGTGTTGAAAAATGTATCCCACATATTGGCGTTAATTAATCACATTTATATATGTATTTTCAGACCAATTTTTCGTAGCTATAAACCACAAAATGAAACAACAATCGGAGAAGTTTTGGAACAGGAGGCAACAGGCGAAATTGAAGCCGAAGTGTCCGACCAATTAGAACTGCTCAAGACGCCTATCATAATTGATGAAATTGATATAGCAAATTTAGCACCCCGTAAAGCAGATTGGGATTTAAAACGTGATGTGGCGAAAAAATTGGAGAAACTGGAGCGTAGAACACAAAAAGCTATCGCAGAATTAATACGTGAACGTCTTAAAAAGAATCAAGACGATATTTTTCAAGTGGTAAATGTTGGCACAGCAAAAGCGATGAATGGTGACGATGACGTGCGCGACGCAGATTAATATTTTGAGAACATGCGTCTTGCCTTTAGTTATGTACTAAGTTTTAATTTAAACTAGATTTATGTTTTCTATAAATAAACTAAAATAATTAAATGTAAATCGTTGGGATTAGTTGAGAAGATTACAGTCTTTTGTCGCATTTCAATTTATTTACGTATCCGACTTGAGAATACTGTTGTAGCACTGGGAATTGGATTGTTTTCCTTGCCACTCATTGACAGACGTTGCTTAAGAGCTTTTATTTCTAAAAATAAAAAAAAATATACAAATTTGCAACTACAGTAAAATTTATCTGAAAACTCACGTGCAGCATATTTAGACTCAATTGAATTGGCAAACTTGCGCATTGACTCTATCTGTTGTGGTAATTCTAGCCTCAAGCTATCGACAGTTTTCTGTAAACTATTGACTTGCTGCTGTCGTGATTCCAATTGGTACTCCTTTTCTTTAATAACTTTTTCTTGATGCAGAGCTACTTCGGTTCGCCAACTGATGGTCTTTTTTAATTTGAATAATTCTTGTGCTTGTTTCATTATGATTTCATTGGCCTTGGAAATCTCTTCAGTGGTCATTTCGAGAGCTTGACGTTTTGTTTGGGTGATTTTCCTTTCGGCTTCAAGTTCGGCAAGTAAATCCGCCTAAAATTAATACAGAAACAAATACATTCAATGATAAAGGAATAAACTTAAATATAAGTAGCACTGGGTTTAGGATCTGTGCAATTAAAATGCTATATCTTATCTCATAACTGAAGTGACAAAATACTTCGATTACAGTTTTTTAGCAATATTTACCTCTGTTTTGTCACGTTTCTTAAGCTTTTCTTGCAGTTCGACAATATGTTTACGTGTATCAGTTAAATGCATATCGTTTTTGCGCTCCAGATTTTTTAATGATGCAATTTCTGCATGAAGCTTTTCGTTTTGCTCATTCATAGTGCCAATGTGTACTTTTAAGCTACGGATTTCTGCATTCAAAGTGTCGTTTCGTTTTTGCTCTTGACTAATGTAAAGAAAGAAAATATGAATTTCAATTTACTTTTATGCAACTAAATTGTTACACTACCTTTTTTCAGCCAAGGCATTTGCCTTTTCCGCCACACACTGATCCAACTGCAACTGCATCGCATTTATGGTTTTACGATTTCGTTCGTTGTCGTTGTGTCGTTGCTCTGATACTTTTTTCAGACTATCTTGCATTTGTTGCTTTTCTTCGTTATGACGCATGTTAAGCGCATTTGTATTCTCAAGTAGATTTTCACGCAGTTTCGTATTATCAAGTTCATATTGTTCAACCTGCCGAGCTTGTGCCTGTATGTCATGTTGTAAAGCTTGCATGGAACGCTCTAGCCCAGAATTTTGTTTCTGCGAATTAAAAAGTCGATTTATGTTCATTGCGCTAAGAAATATTGATTCTTACCTGCAGCGCATCAATAATACTGTTCATATAAAATAGTACGACGTTAAGTGGAGCCATGCGCATCGGCAGGCACAGATGTATTAAATTTTTGAATGTGCGCCTCTCGTAAAACTGCAATTGAAATTCTTCACCACCACCAGTGTCCACCAATTCCGTCGGACCTGTTGATGTATGCTGCGGCAGTTGCACCAAATTGATCTCTAGTTTTCCAGCCTGGCAGTCCTGCAGTATTTTAATAAGATTTTCGATGAAACCTCCAAAAGTTACATGCAGAGACTGATCCAGCTTTAATGCTTGAAAAGAATTTGTGTCCACAGTGGTGATGTACATGCGCCGTTGATCGTTTTTCTCTGTGATTCTTAATTGCTATATGGATTTTTGATAAGCATATTTGAAAGATAAGAAATATAGATGTTAACATACAATAAGTCCTTTGAAATCCATTTTTTCAGCATAAACATAGCAAGGTTTTTTTGCTAGCAGTCCATTGAGGCGAAAGTTGATCAACAACTCACAAGTTGGCAAAATGGTTTCAATATTTTTGCTGTAATTAATATTAGCAAAATATTCTTCTTCGGCCCGTGCAGCGTATGAGGAAAACATTTTTAGTTTGAATATTTTAATAAATTTTAAACTGTCAGTAAAAATGTAAACAAAAAAGTAGTGACAACAAAAACAGAATTGGTGCGTTTGCTTACAAAAAAAATGTATACAAATTTATGTCAATTTTGTCCGAAATGAATTCACTTACACTTGCACTAGGTTCAATTTACTTAGAGATGAGCGATATATCGATATCGGTGACTGGGTTGCAGGCAACGATTGATATCTCGCGCCCATCAATGACTTAAGTGCCAGGTCTTTCGTTTTGTCCGTGAACGAGTACAGACGTGTTTTTGTGTGTTTTCGCTCGCGTGGGTCTTAGCGTCTGACCCGTCCCACGTGTTTTTTTCAAAGCTGTGAGACGTATTGATAGTACTTCCAATTTGAGCGATTTGAGTGCTAGGCTAAACTTTGATTTTAATTTCCGTGACCCCCTTAAAATATAAAACAATAAAATATAGTGATAATTTAAACATAAAACATTTATATATGGACTTCTGACTTGAGCGTAGTTTTAATTTTACTTTTAACGTGTCTCCCCTTTTTTTTCTAAGACATAAGGCTTTTTTGATAATGAGACAAATTGATGAAATATAGTGATTATTAAAACATAAAACATTTTTAAATATAGTGTTAATTAAAACATAAAACATTTTTAATAATTAAGTGCAACACAGCATACGCTGCATATGCGAAATAACGGGTAGAACATTTGAGAAGTCTACGTATGTATAAACACGCATACACAAAAAGAGAACTGTAAAAAATTTTTTTTTTTAAAAAATTGTGAACTGTACAAAATCTGAGTCATCAGATCACACGATTTATATACTCGGTTATATAAAACGTTTCTTATAACGGTTTAAGAAAAAAGAAAAAATTTTAAAAATAGGAACAGAAAAGCAAAGATAACATATCAATTAATATTTTAAAATATATAAAAATGAAATAATAAAATGAAAAAAGGGAAAAGAAATTCGATCATTTAATCTTAAAAATTAACACCAAATGCTATTCAGTATTAATCTTCAAAGACTTATCACAGCCTTAATACAGGCTATCGTTCTGTAACACAACGATAAGGACTACAAGGAAAACCTATTGTTTATGGTAGTCCTTTCCCGCAACCATATATGCTTTTCGGAATGTCTGGCATATTGTAAGAGAGAGAAAGAGACCTAAGTGCCAGCTGGTCATCACATATGAGTCAAACAAAATGCGGTCGGGTGGCGGAGAATCGTCAATATAATACCCGTCCAAAGGGATATGAGGACGCCACATCGCCCCTTCCTTCGTGATGACAGTGAAGTGCAAAAGACACATAAAATTTGACATAATGTTAGGGTTTTCCGTTTTGTTTTTCAGAAATGATTTCATAACAATAAAGTTTAATGATTGTCATATACCCATTAGGGTGTTTCTTCTCAAATTGAAATAATCATATTTTAAGTGGTACACAATTACAAATGGAAATTTGCCTTTAATTAAATATCCGTGTTTGAAAACCCTGCCCAAGGTGGTTTTTCAAAAAATAAAAAATGTGAATGTGATGTGATATGTGATGATGCCACACACATGCCTACGGCTGTTGCCTTATGGATATTCACTTCGAGGTTGATTTCCTTCTCTATAAAATAAATGATGCATTAAGTTTGTATCACTAAATTCCCCCAGAACAGTTAGTGTAGACGTGGGAGATGTCCGTTTCAGTGCATGACATTACGAAAAGAGCAGCAACAATCACTTCGTTCTTCCTTAAGAGATAGCATATGTTGAAAAATTGTGTGCACTGGATGCTGCATGATAAGTCACATTTTAGCCGCAGCTTCTTAAAAAAAGCCAATACACACGAAACTTCCCCCTTCGCAGAAGAAAAAAGTACATATAGCAAAAATCTAGTGTACTAGAGGTAACTAGAAATCTACAGGAATGGAAATTACTCATCTACTCTCATCTTGAAAAGGAACTATGTTAGTAACATAAAATATTTGGGCAAAATTTATAAAAATATGTTGAATGGGGAAAAAATGTTTTTTAGGCAATTTTGAAAGTTTGATTGCAGCACTGTTTGCGCAATGCTGAAGCAAGTAAAATTCGCCATTTTTCATGCGTTGAATTCGGTTGTAGTTATAATTACGGCATCAAGAGTGAAAATTAGAGAAATAAATCATTTAAGTTTAAATTAATTGTTTAAACATTGTGCCAGTATTTACATAAAATGGCTGTAAGTAATGAAATATAAAATACAATTCTACTTAAAGCTAAAAGTTTATGCAAAATGTTGATGTAATTTTTTCGTATTCTTGCTTTTCTTGATGTCATTCATGCGATTTGGCGCTTTTGCTGATGTACCGAAAATGCCGAATATGTAGACCACAAAAATTTTCGTAGGCAGTCTTCCGCCTGGTTCAAAGCCAGAAGAGCTGCGTCACCTCTTCGAGAGCTACGGTGTGGTTGTGGAGTGCGATGTTATGAACCGTTGTGGATTTGTGCACATGGAAACACCCGACATGGCGGATAATGCGATTAAGGCTCTACACGATACTCAGTTTAAGGGACAAAACATTGTAGTCGAAGCGGGTCGACCCAAGGATAGGAATAAAAAAGGTGGCCCACCTGATGGAAATAGAGGTGGTCCTGGTGGAGGCGGCGGTCGTGGTGGCATGGGTGGTCGTGGTCGAGGTGGTGGTGGAGGTGGGCCACGTGGTGGTCGAGGTGGCGGCATGTTGGGTAAGTTGTAAAAAAATAGGGTTATATTTTTGACATTTAATTTAAAAGTCTTCAATTTTTAGGGAAAATAAGTAAAAATTTAGTCAAATTGTTTCACTTTATCAATTGTTTTACTTGAACTTAATTCAAATTTTCTTTAAAATTAATATCGTGTTTTGATATATCTCGAATATGTACCATGCTAACATGGTTAATATTTCTTATGCCTATTTCTCGGTGTAACCTGATGGCTTTAGTGTTATTCCACCAAAACAAAAAGCTATTTCGTTGTAATACATTTTTGCGAGTCACTGGCAATGCTTTGATAGTACAATTTACTGTGAAAATCTCTAAACTTTTGCCATGAGGATCTAGCATTAAACTAAACGTCCATGACATTCCATAATAATAAAAGGACACCACTGAATGGCAATGAAAAAAGCTATTTCAAGCCAAAATATATGTAATATAATAAATGTAATATGACTTCGATCTGAAGTGCTCATAAATCCCTTAACGTAAGATCCAGAGGGGTACTGTAAAAGCTTCCAAAATTATTTGAGGGGTTATATCTATAGAAGTTGTGTCCGAGTAGTGCCCGTGAAATCTCTGTTGATGGAAACTGATATTTGATTTTCCATCAATTTTGTTTGTATCTGAGTGGAACACATTGATTTAATAAGTGAAAGTATATTTCCCGCGTTGAGTTCAGATTTGAACGCTTTTCCCCTTGCTGATAAAAATATGAAGCGAAACTTATTTTAACTAATGCGCCCTTGACCCCTGTATATTCAAATATTAATTTGGGTAAATTTTTACCCATTTTCTCAAGTTGGCTTTTCTGGTAGAATGCCAGATGGCATAAAACAAGCCGCCACATTGGAATTGGCTGGCGCCATTATGCAGATGCTTAACGAAAATTCTACTTCATCAGGTGGCGGCGGTGGACCTCCAGTTGGTCGTGGCGGTAGCTTTGGTGGACGAGGTGGTGGTGGTCCAAATCGCGACTTTAATCGTAATAATGGCGTTGGTCCTATTCGAAACGATAACTTTAGAGGACAGCAGCGAAATGCACCATATGGAAGAGGTGGTGGCGGAGGAGGAGGATTTGGCGGCGGCGCAGGCGGCGGCTTTGGTGGAGGAGGAGGTTTTGGCGGGGGCTTTGGTGGCAATCAAGGTGGTGGTAAATTTGGAGGAGGCGGTGATGAATTCAATTCAGGACCACAAGGTGGACCACCAAGAGGTGGTGGTGGATTCAACAAAGGAAGTGGTGGATTCAATAAGGGAGTTGGTGGATTCGGTGGTGATCAACAGTTTGACAGCTGGCAAGGTGGTGGTGGCGGCGGTGATCACGCTAAAAATCGTAATTTTAATGAAAATCGGAACTTTGGTGGAGGTAAACCTGGAAACAGTTTTGGTGGTGGCTTTGGCGGCGGTCCTAATCAAGGCAATGCTGCAAGTCCTGCTATGGGTAATCAAGATCGTAGAGGCTTTGCACTGCCCGGTGGCGCTGGTGGTCAACAACATTTTGGAGGTGGAGATCAAGGTGGCTTCAGAGGACCACCTTCAGGTGGTGAATCAGAAATGTTCTCAAGAAGGCCTAATCCTTCAAATGTGTAAGTTCAATAATGTTCGGATGATTTTTTAAGGAGATTCCAAAAGACCCTGCACAAAATACATTAATCTTTGCTTCGGTTCTTAATCGACTAAGCTCTAAACTCATTCCACAAGACCACAAAAAAGTTTCATAAATATAATTTGACAAAAAAAAAGGAATTGCGTGATAGAGGTAAAAAAATTTAATTCGTGGTATTGACCAAACCAATAAAGCGAATTAAATAAAATTTGGTAAATGTGTATTAAATGAAGCTAGCATCTACTAGCAAAAAATATGCAGGAATGCGCAAGTGAATGTCGTACCACTCATGAAAGCAATCTAAGTTGTATTTAAAATAATTTTCTATGACTACTCCTGAATTTATACTTTGAACTCTTTCTTTTGTAAGTAATATTACAGCAATTTACACAATCCTTTATGTCGCATCCTTCTGTCTTTTAATAAACATTTACTTCTTAAAAGTGGCTAAATTACTTTTTGTTACGTCTTAAAAATTTAAGCTGAAAGCATAAATTAATGTTTTGTTTTGTGCGGTCTAAATTGATTTCGTTTTGCAACGTAATAGAATACATTGCTTAACTTTGGTTTTGTTTCAATCCTGGCCAGTATAAGTGATGTTTGTAAAATTTAATGACATTTGTGATATTTTGTATAACATATGATAGACTCCAGAGGTAAAAATTATTCTCTACAACTTCTTGAGCCTCTCATGTATAATTTATGACAACTTTTTAACATACATACGTTGCTGCACTAAAAAAGGGGCATTAAAAAAGAGGAATTTTGTTCTTTATTCTTCGAAAATCATGTAAGAACTAAAAATTATAACGATTTTGGAAAAATTTTTTTTTTTGGAATATGGGTCACTTGGCCAGCATTGAACAAAACTCCTTAGTAAAATCAAGAATTTCCTTTTGTAATTCAGTTCTTAATTAAATAATATCATGTAGGGGTGGCATCGGAGGTGGCCGAGGCGGTGGTCCTCCCAGTCGAGGTAGCGGTGGTTTTGGTGGCGGTCGTGGTGGCTTTGGTGGAAGAAATGGTGCACCAAGTGGGCGTGGAGGTGGTGGTTTTGGAGGTGCGCAACGTAATGCACCTGGTGCTGGACCAGGAAGCAATCGCAACATGAATAACAACGCCAACAATTTTCAAAATGATTTCCCACCGTTAGATGGAGGCGGATTTAATCGGTAAGTAGATATACGATATGAAAGAAAAAGCAAAACATTTTAGTTTTTCCTAAAGGAACGAAAAGACTTAGTCATAATTTTTATTTTATTTTTATGTGAACTACATAATTTAGCATCTTTCAAAGTCAATTCAAAAGATGAAATGCGTACGGAAATGCGTTCCAATATAAATCTTTAAAGTGAGAGTCAGTTATTTTAATTACGAATTCAGAAAAAGTTGCAAAACCCAATTCTAAATACGTTATCCATGATGATATTCTTTTGAAAATAAATCCTGTATATGTTTCGAAAATTAATGCATATTTTACAAATTTATATTCTCTTACACAGCAATGCGCCACGCCCAAATATGATGTCAAATCGTCGCTATTAATAAATAAACGTTTAATATATGAAACCTATAGAAATGAATTGACTTGAATTTGAAAGCAATTTGGGGAGTAAAATGCGACAACATTCATTCAATTGAGTGACTACTAAGTTATTATTTTACCTTTAATTTTTAAGAATATAGAAGAGGTATTCAAGTTAACTGCATACTGCGAATGGTATATTGGTTAAATATGTTTTTTCATTGAAACCATAAGACAAAAAATAAATACCAAAATATGAAATGCTTGAAAAAAAAAGAAATCATATAACACGTACTTTACCATGTCAATAAATAATTTTAAAATAATCAGGAAAAGTACATCTGCGCATCGCTTATTTTATTCCTTCCAAAAAGAACCAGCAATTTTAAGGCATCCACTTAAATATCACACTCCAAATATTATAATATTAAAACTGATTTTTTTAGTTGTAAATTGATTTTGTGAAAACATGTAAACGACCTAAACTAAGTTTTTTCATACATATAATAAGAAATGATTCTGGCTAACAGAATTTAAACTAAATTTGCGTTAACGTTTTAAACTTATGCCAATCACCAGAATAAAAAAGAATGTACAATTAATGACCGTTTGAAAACGTAATTCAAATTTACTTTTATAAATATTAATGTGAATATAATGAAAGAAATATTCAATAAAAAGAATCCTCCACCAAATGCAATCTTAATTAAAATGAATGGAAAATGGGTAATGATTGTTTGCGATAACTTTTTCAAAAACGCTATTTTAAAACATAATAAATTGCTAAAACTTTTTTAAAACATGTACATTTTGAATAGCAGTAAAACACATCCAAGAAGATTGTAGAAAAAAATCCAAATTATTCCTGGAAGCCTTGGTTTCTACCAATCCGAGCAGCATAAAAAGATAGTCTACTAATACCCACTCTAAAAAATGTTGCTCTTGTATATATAAATCTGTCATGTACTTCTTTGTCAAAGTGCCCAAAACGCAATTGAAGCGAATTAAATTCAAGTAAACAACCAATATAAATAAACTATATAAGATGTTATACCAACATTATAACACTTTTTTTTTTAACTGCAAAGTGGATAAATTTACCAAAGGTCGTGTCGGATATGTCACAATTTGGCCATAAAAATAATGATGAGTATTTTGATCTTGTGAGCAATTTGGTCTAATGATTAATGCAAACCATTTGTATATCAATCAGAAGTTCTAATCATAAGCATATTTTTTTGTGTGGGAACAATTATCTAAAGCAGCGGTGGGCATGGAAATCTAGCAAAAAGGCGCAAGAACAAAATAATGCAACAAAAACCGAAATTTTAAAGTTTTTTTCCTTCCGTTTCCAAATTCGCCAACAGCACAAAAAAAAATCCAAATTGCACTACAAACAAAAACAATTGCTACATTCGCCGAGACACAATGCGGCACTGTCGCTAATGTCTTTGAACTCAAGTCAACGCTGTGCGTCGATAGCGTTGAAATTTTGCAAGTTGTATTTTGCTTGTTTGTGCGTGGAATAACGGTTCGGGCCAAGAGGGCGGAAAGTGCCACTACGTGCCCATCGCTGAACTAAAGTATCAGTTGAAGTCATCTGCCTTGAAAATTGAAACTTAGGAAAATAGGCTTATTAAACTGCGGAATAGTTTTTGTATGGATCTTTAGTATTGCCTTGTGTTAAAAGTTAACGAAATTGTGTACGCTAAAAAAGTTAATGGTTAAAAAACATGGAAATCGTTTTGTTTTTCCCAAAGTAGTTTTTACCCCAAAGTTTCGTTTTCATGTTATAAACCTAAAAATACTTCTTTTGATGTCCGACCAATAGGAATGAAAATATTTGCCGTAAATAACATAGACGATATCAATCAGGACTTCTGCACGTTTATTTAATTCACTTATTTACTAAACAGTTTTAAGGTAACACTATTGAATGAAGGTCAGTTTACATGAACGCATCGATGTAAACGTATGCGATTTACGAGCTTTCACTCATGACAAATTAGAAAGCATGATTGATATATAATCCTTAATCCATAGGTCATTCTTGCCTTTGGCGACTCCTAGTTAATGGAAAATAGTTTTGTGGAACATTTTATCTTGCGTTATTTGCGCAATGATAATTTTACCAGATTGAAAGTGCATAAATAAGTATTAATAAGTAATAAAAATCATATTGCGTTACGACTACAATATAACTTTAAAATACAGATCAAATATACAGAAGCAAATACTGTATATGTGTGTAGAACGTTTTCGGTAGTAAAATCTTTTTTTTGTGATTAAAACCTGATATATGTTAAACATATTAATAACAAAGTGGATTATTACTTTTTAGTACATATTTACTTAGTAAAAGTAAGGAAGTAATTTCCAACTCGAAGCAACTTTTTAATACTTCAATTTAATTTTCATATAATTTGATCGATTTTAATTAATTTAGTTCTATTTTAAATTCTTTAAATTCAAGTCTTATTGCAGATGACAACGCGAAAGTAAAGTTAATTTTAATTGTCTTGTGTTGAAAAAATATTGATTTTTAATACATGTATTTAATAAAAAAAACTTCCTTTTGTTCTATTTTATATTTCCATACATACTAATAATAATAGAGTTTAGCTACTACAGCTATTAGCCTTCTTAGCTTTTTAGCTTGAAGCTTTAAATCAAGTAAAAAGCTTTTTAATAAATAATGGAGATGGAAAAAATTATACATGCAATTAATTTGTTATTTTTTTATAATTTTTTCTTAGCTTTATCGCACTTTCTCAACATATCCACTCAGACCATGTGATATAGATATTAAAATAATTATATGTGTAATTTTACATGGTCCAAGGCGTAAATGTTAGAAAAAATTTACCCTGCATGCTGTGGGGCTCGGACAACACAAACATAAAAATACAGACCACCATTAAGCTACAAATTTAGCTGCAGTTACTTTTCAATCTAAGCTTGAGTTGACCTTTTGACAAACTAATGTTATAAAAATCGCAATTATTAATAAGAGTTGTCATACGATTAAAAGGAGCTGTAGCTGTAAAGAACACGATAAAAAAAGTACCCTGCACAACAAAAAACTATTTGTTTAAGAGAAAAATTACTTTCGATGTCAGATCATACCTAGCATGTAACTTCAACAAATTTTTTGTATTGAAAGTGCTAAATAGAGAGAAAGAGAAAAAATGGGTCCTCAATGATTATGAATCATAATAATAATAACAATAATAATTTATGATTTAAAAAATAGAAAATGTTGCATGATCGCTAGTGATTAATTTGCAATTTTCTTGATTATAACAGTCGTCAATTGTTTTATTTGTTCGATAAAAAATATATCAATCATCAATCTTGAATTTGTCGCACTGTGTTATTGATCGAAAACAAAATGTATATAAAACACTATTGACATACGGCAAATAAAATTCAGGTTCGGAATTCATATCGCCGCTTGTATATTCAAGAGCTGAGAGTGGATGAAAAAAATATTTCATTGTGCCTATAAGTTTTGTATGACATATTTATGTAAATTGAACTTATTGGGGAATTATTTATGAGCGAACACTATTATCGCCTGAATCGAAAAACAACGAAATCAATATATGTCAACATAAGTATATATATAATAAGAAACCGATTGGTTTAAACAATTCCTACAGTTCCTAAACGATAAAAATTTTAGATTTTATAACAGACATTAACATTTGTAATAACCTTACCAAATATACTTATGCACTTTGATGCGGTATTAAGATCTAATAAATATAGAAAACGAGTTTTGAAGAAAAGTAATATAAAAAATTGAAAAATATAAAATGTTGGTTTGGTAGGTAAAACTGGTGCAGCAATATGATTGCTGTAACGAAAGATATTTCCATACTAAATTTCTTTAATAATTTTAACTCGTTCTTTTCAAATTATTTACGAAAATCATCGATGGATCATCGAACGCAAATAAGTTCGTATTAAATAAAAGCGATATCTTCTTATTTAACTGTGGCTATCCCGTTAATATTTGACATCATATTACATAAATCTCAATAAGATGCGGCTAAAAGTATAAAAAAAAAATGAAAACATAAGTCTTTATACACATTAAACTGACGGATAGATGCGTGTTCGAAATGTGTAAGTACTTATATGATAATCGATTCTATAGTTAGGATTTTATTAGGAGTATATAATCGAACAGAAATAAAACGTCTAAGTACTAAACCATAGAGTTGGTGAATTTCTTGCGAATCCTTTGAATTAATTAAAATATCTTATCTTTATTTTTTTTTTAATTTTTGGCCTATGATGTATCTCAAGTTGCGTGAGTGCTCGTAAATCGGCTACATTATTGAAAGCGGTAATTTAATAATTTAATTTTGTAGTTATGAGGTGCTAACTAAGAATTTTTGATTTTGCGATGTGAAAACTACTGACACAAAAAATAACTCTAGGATGAGATGCATAATAAGGCATTTGTAATCGATTAGGCAAACTTTATTTTTTGTATGCTATTACCTATGTGAATCTAACACAAAATTTTGTTTATACTTTCAGAACTCGCTGGCAATAGTTACCAAAGCAGCATTGAGTAGGCATTAAAATTTATATTATCCTATTTCTAAACAAAAATAGAAATAGTTTAATGGTTGGAATTAATATTATATTATCTTGTTAAGACTGATTTTACAATAAGTGTATTAAATTTGTAATTGTTATACGTAATGCATTTTAACAAAATAACATTTGCACATTTTGTTGTAGGTATAATTAAAATAATTAGTTTAATCAGAAATAAGAAATTTTGACAAAATTTTAAAAATAAAATATTAAAATAAACTTATTTATTTATATTTCTTGTTTCATGTCACACGCAAAAGTATATCACACAAGGTCGGACGAATGCTGAGATGTAGGCTCTTTTAAACATTAGTTATATTAAAATTATGTTCCCAATTGATGGAGCCTGTCCCGCATCTTTGCTAAATAAGTCTTCAAATAAAATTTCCTTATAGTATTTTTTTGTGTTTGGAAATTAATGCGAATTGCATACATATGGGGAAAGTTTGCATACTGTTTCCATGTAAGTTATTTTTCAGATTTTAAAAAAATTTGCCAAGTTGTGTTACTATTTGGTCTCAAGTAATACAGCAAAGTTAGCTGAACTTGTTTCAGAGATGGCATCTATTTTTAGATTTGCTGAAACAGCCAAAATTTCAAAGATAATTGTTAAACGTAGTGGAATCATATTTCACACGAATCTTGATAAGAGGACTATACAAGCAATAACTTCAAAATAATATGTTGAGGAAAGTACTTAACGTAGTGTTACCAAATTTCTTATATTTCCAAACATAAGATGTTGTTCGGTCTGCCACCAGACTAAAAGCTGTCGCATTTTGTTAATATTTTTCTAATAAAAACAAGAATTTTGTGCAACTTAATACTGCCTTGTGCAGGGTTAGGCTAGAGAGCACCTTTACTAGTTTTTTTTTTCGAAATACTATACATTGTCAAGTGTTGTGTTAGGGTTGAAAGGGGTGGCAAGAGTTGGAATTAATGAGCAATAAACAAATGTTTTTTTATAAAAAGTGGTTTTAATTATTCTTGCGCAACGAAGAGAATAATAATGGTCTGAAGTGATATTTATATCTTTGAACTTCATTGCACTTCAATTATTCATATTTTGCCACTTGAACTTTCTTACCACAGATGAAAAGCTCAATAGGGTGCTAATTTGGTTAAAGGTCTACAAAGCTTGAAAAAACTAAGGCGAGGAATAGGAACAATTAGGAAGAGAGGAAATATGTGAAGTATATTACCATGCCTGAATCTTGCAAGGTCTTATTAAGGCTAAGTTAACTACGAGTATATACGTAAATAAAAGCCAGTTTCTTTTAGTAAAAAATCACTTCGATATAACGAATTTTTCGATGTTTCGACTGACCCGTGCATTAATTAGTTTGCTATATTGTTTATTTCGTCTACTGTATTGGTCATTCATCTATCAGAGAATTTACTGTTTTTTATTAGAATAATGAGATTTTTTTGATTCGAAAGTTAAAAAAATCTTGAATAGCCAAAATTTTATGTAGAAATCTTAGTCTTGATATCCATTCCCAGTTTAAGATACCACAATTAATTTTGAAGAAAAATTGAAGATTAATTAAAGAAAACCCATATTCAGTGGTTAAGCATTAAAATCTTTAAAAAACAGTGGAAAGTGGAAATTTTTATAAATTTATGCATTATATATCATACAACTTTTGACATTTCAAATACTAACTGATAGACTTATTTTATAAACACAGTATATAGTACAAGGGATTATGAGCATTTGTTAAGATCCTTATAGTGGACGGTCCATGTCCGTGGTCCCGTATTTGTCAGTTTATCAAAATAGAAGTCATGTATTCAGGAAGGGCAGTGGCTGTGAAAGCGAAGTTTCCGTAGAAAATATACTTGAGTTCTACTTTTCTGCGAGTACGCGTGTAATTTCGATGCCATTATGACCTTTAAAATTTTTCCGCACGCCGCCGCATTTAGTTCTCCATTATAGTTCTATTAGAATATGTTACATACACATTAAAGAAAAAAAAAACAATTGAAGGAATGACAGTAAAAAGTAAATTTTTTTATTATATAAATTTAAAATGTGCATGGTGCGTGGAATATCACAAATACCGGGGAATTTTTAGAAATATCTAATGCGAAGTAAATAGTTGTTAGCATCTCTGATTTCCTTCTTTCGTCTTTGTTGTTTCATTTGTCGCATTTCTGTCGCTGAAAAATCCAGCAAAAGTTTGAAATAATTTAATTTGATTGTTTACTTTGGACGAAGAGGAAGTGAACGCGTATTTCTTTCACTCTGTGATTCTCAACATATGTTATATTTAAATTTATTTTGAATACAAATAATGAAACTTAAAGCAACAAAATCTAGTAACTAGATATGTTAAATTAAAATAAAATAAAAAGAAAACGGTAAAATCAAAAACAAAACGGTGGTGAATGTTAAATTTGCAACAGCTGTTGCCGCTGCCTCTGTTGCCTTGGTGTCTGCATTGCGCCACGGCCTTTGTTCGGTGCTTCATTTTACGAAATATTGTTTTCGTTTAAAAAAATATTGCTCCAAAAAAATGTTAAGTTCATCATTTGTATTGTTACTGCTGTTGCTGCTCGTGCTGTTGGTCAATAAATTGCAGGCGGAATCGTCATCGATTACGCAAACTGCAGACGACAGCAAATCGCACATCGGTAACGATACAATCGGTCTGAAAGGACGACTCGCATTTGCTCATGTGGTAGGTGTGATTTATTAAATTTTTTGCCAACCATCCATAATTTTGGTGCATTTTCACTTCTAAAGATTTTCCGTCACGGTGATCGCACGCCCATCGAACCTTATCCAACAGATCCTTGGAAAAATGTTAAGGACTGGCCTACAGGTTGGGGACAATTGACAAATGTAAGTGCAGAACGAATTAGAAACTTCAATAAGTAGTTAATTAAGAAATATTAATTACATAAAGTAAAAAATCAGTTTTACATCCTGCAAAGTATTCCTGATGATATTAAAACTCTACTGTTATGCAGTCTCCAGTTTGTAATAATTGTTGGCAACAAATACATATATTAACAATAATTTTTTAATTACTAATATATTGTTGAAAATACTCTCGGTTCACCATAAAATCTTAAAAAACAATTTCAAAATTTAAAAAATGAATGGTTACTGTGCATAACGTACGAGAAATATGGCGATACTTATATATCTTTTCCCAAATTCCAAATCCCTGAATTATTTTCAATATAAAAATTTCCAAATTCAATCAATTCGTGTTTCAAAATAATTTATAGTTTTGACAGGTATAAAAGAAAATCGCCCGGAAAAAATATTTTGTAGAAGAATTTTATAAGAAAACTATTTCTTAATTGAACAATATTTGATCGAATTGTACAGTCTTAGCCAAAACCAATATTTTATGCGAAATTTCACAAATCGGTCAATGCTTTTTAACAAACATGACAGAGTCAACAAATGGAACAGTTTAACCTGGTAATTGGTGCCATATGTTTCGGCTATTACCACATATATACATATTCACATACATATATACATAGCCTCATCATACCAGTTTTTGGTTAATTTGTACACGGATTTGAACACCGACCATTCCAGGCCATGATGAAAAGAAAACTATTTCTCAAATCTGATACCCCTTTTACAGAAGATTTATTTTCGTTAACTTTTTGCTGTAAAAGGCGTTAAACTGATTTTTTTACTTAAAAATTACTGTAACTAATTTTTTAAAGCATATGTAGCCGAAATTACGTAATTTTGAAGGAACTTAATTAGAATTTCTTAATCTATTAACAAAGTATGCGTCAATTATACTTTTTTTAAATATCATTGGTTTTAACTTGTAAATAATATTTTCATCGCCATATAAATTACCGTTTAATTTATAAAGTGTACCAGATACTTCTAGTTCCAATACATAATAGAACTTGAATTTCTAAATGAGGTGTGTTGTTTCGAAAGCTGGATTTACACGTTAAACTTTTTTTACATAAACTTAAAAACTGCTTCGACTACCGTGTTTTTAGATAGAGTTTTCTGAAGCTAGTAACTGTTGTCAAAAATGTACGTTTTTTTGACAGTTCTAACTTGTCGAAATACTAAGTATGTTTACAGATTATCAATCTGTATTGACTTTGAAAGTGTCTGGGAAAAGTTCATTCGACGTAGAGTTTAGAGCAACTCGTTACGTAATGGTCTAATCTTTTCGCCGAATGAATTTTTCCCAGACACTTGCAACGTTTCTTTACTTAATATTGACAGCCTGTGGCTTAATTTATTTGAAACTTTTCAATATTTAAATTTCTAAGGAGACTTAAAGTAATTTATGTGTACATATATCTTGGAGTAAATTTTTGCTTATTCCACAATAAGAATTAAACGTTTTCCAGTATATCTGTAAAACTGTTTTCAAATAACTCTTTAACTTTTTTCCAAAAGTATTTGTTTGCTGGGATTGTGTAAGAATGAAGATATTATATAAAAGATAGACAACTGGCAAAACAATAACGTTTTCATTTTCTAATTTTAAGATAAGCTACGTACGAACAATTTTATGTAGAAACCAATTTGAAGCCAACGCTAGAGGCTACGTGCAAAAACAGGTCTGTTTTAAAATAAAAGGTATTTGTTCGTACCTCATTATTCATTTTATCTATTTTGTTTATTTTTTCAATGTATGACTCGTATACACTACATCTAGAAATATTGATTTTTTTTTTATACATTATAACTATAACATTTTCAGTATAAGCGTTGTTATATGTATAATTCTATAGTTCTAAAAAACAAAGAAAATTTTCTACATTACAAAGAGTTCACCTTGAATATCTTTCTCACAATACATGAGCTATTTATTTTATATGCATAACCCAAATGCATTCTTTTTTGTACATTTCATTTCTTTTCCTAGTTTATTATTTAATTTTTACGCTGTAAAAATAATTATCTGTAAATCGATAATTTGACTACGTAATAAACTCAA
The DNA here is from genome assembly GCA_963680825.1 of Meiosimyza decipiens. NCBI lineage: Eukaryota > Metazoa > Arthropoda > Insecta > Diptera > Lauxaniidae > Meiosimyza > Meiosimyza decipiens. The sequence continues at coordinate 88,720,567 of OY804259.1, read as the reverse complement.
GTTTAACTCTTCAATTGTGAGTTATATGAATATAATCGATTTTGGGCATTCAAGTTTTAATCTAAAATCATTTTCCGTAAACTTACTAAAAAATGTTATCTGAAGCGTGCAAATTTTTAATTTGCAATTACCTTCGAATATTTAACATATCTCTAAATTATTGCTAATACACCCGGTAAACATATAAAGCTTACAACGAAAAAGAAATGTCAACAAAAACTGACGACAACAGTAATATGTACATATAAGAAATGACAAAATAATTGTTCAAGATATTTGTTCACATGCGACAATTTGTTCTGTTTACTTTTGTTTTTTTTTTTTCAACGTAAAACCGATACTAAACAGATTCACACTAAATAAAATAAAATGCGTTGTATACAGAAGTCTGAATAGCTCCAGGCAATCAGGCATATATAAATATTTGCAGCTATTTAAAATATAAATGTTGACTTCCGAAACAACCTTATAAAGTTAACGCATCTATATATCATAACAAGCATTCATCTCATGTCTATGTGCAAGTCTCTATTCAGATTGTAGCTAAGCAAATTTTCCAAAAAATGTAAAATTTGTGTTTTGTTAAATTTCTTGCGAGAGCTTTGCCAAGCCTAAAGAGTAAAAAATACATATACCTCAACAAAAACAAGGTCAAGGTCTTCGCTTTGAAGCTCTAAAGATTTTATAATTTTAAGTTAAGCACATATTCTGCTCACGTATAGAAACAATAATGTTTTAGCTGTTCGTCAAAACGCATAGGTTGTAAAATTACAATGGTGAAAATGGAGTAAAAAAGAAAAGAAATCACAAAGTACAAAAGTCGTGTTTTAACTAAAAATGTGGGAATTGTTTTATTAATATATTTTCAATCGAATCAACACTTAAGCAATTTTATATTAAAAAATTGTACACTAAAATATTTAACAAACAGCTTCAAAAGAGAACTGCCGCTTAAACAATGCAGCGTGTAACACCTGACCATGATTACTCGCTTGACAGACTGACACTGTTTCTCAATAAAACAAGTTAATTTCCCTTAAGTTTCTGTTAAGGTTATGCAAATGCTTCTGAAAGCCACAAAATAACATACTCTGTTTTCAAGAAAGCTGAACAAGATAGCATAATTCATTTTGCCTAAGTGCAGGGTATTCACCCCTTATAAAGCAACAAACCCCTTTGTGAGTAAATGCTCAGTGGTTTTAAAAATCAAACATCATTACTTTATAGAAAAACACCAAAAATAAAAAAACAAAAAAATGTGTTCTCAAACGACACGTTGCAATTGGTACAGGTTATTAAGTTACAAATTTCGATGAATTTATCTCAGTAAATAATGACAATCTGTTACCATATGAGTAAATATTTTTTTAGTTAAACTCACTAAAACATACTAAAAGTACATTAAAATCGGTTGAGAATTCCTTATGAAAGAAGTTGCTAAAATAAAGCCTATGCTTCAGTTTAAAACTGTCAACAAATCTCTGACAAATGCCAGTACTAATAATTATCCTGACACTTTTTTCTCATAAAAAAGAACTGAATCAAGCTACTGAATATCTGTTTCTCTATTCGTGTGTTAAATTTGACATAACCATATGACCTTTAATAAATTGATATCCAAACTGAAACAAAGCTACTTATCATAATTATTTATTTGATATAATTGTTTACTCTCGCTTTTGTAAATGGATTTCCGCGATAAGGCCAGAATTCTTCACTGCAATAAAAACCCACAATCAATTCTGTATAATATATATGTGTATGATTTTATTTCTGCATTTAATATTAAATGCTGTTTTTAAATATATTACTTTTTGATTTTCTTGTCGAATTGCAATTGTAATATAAATTATATAAAGTATTTATTGATAAGTAAGAGGGTGTGTGTTTCACTTTAAGACATTGAGCTTAAACCTCAAGTACTATTGTTAAAAAAATACCTAAATACTGATTTTGGCTTGTGGAACAAGGTATAATTTTTATAAATTCCACCCATATCAAAAGTTGTATTAGCGCTTTAACTTTACATCAAAACAAAAAAGCACAATTTTTTATAACAAACCAATTCAATTCATGTAGTGAGTGTAGTTAAAAAAAACCAATTATAAAAAAAAACAATTTCCAATAATAGTACATATTGGAGTTTCAAAAACTGCATGACATTTCCCAGTGTCCCTATAAAAAAAAAAAATAACGATTAGTGGTGCAACAAAAACGAAATTTTTTTCTTAAAGCTATGATGGCATTAAGATGATTCCTGGTTACAGTATTTGTTACAAACATCCTTAGTGCAGCTTTAAAAAATCACAAAAATGTACTAAGATACAGTAAATGTTGATCTAAAAGATATCTTGAAATACATAAAGCGAAATATCTAGCAGCTCAGTTTGATCTTTAAATATTTTGTTGTGGTCCCACAGACCAACAATAATACTTAAAGGTTAAATCAATTGGTTTTTATTTTGTTATTAATATTTATTTTCTATGTGTTGTAATTTTACTACTTCGTGGTAATGGCGACTTTATAATGCTAGTCGTAGTAGGTCGCGTACTACGTAATAATTTTGGAATTTTTAGTCTAACTTCTTTTGTATGTTATCTCTTGGAATTGTTCGTGAATAAAACGTATTATCTAAATATTATAATTCTCGATTTCAGAAGGGTGTATGTTAGGGCTAATTTAAAATACAAATTTTTGTTTTAATTACACTAAATTATTACTGAATATAAAAATTTTTGCAGTACTACTATCGATATATGGCATTTTCATGATCCTTAATTTGATTAATTAATGGAATAAACAGTAAAATTTAGTCTGGCTTAAAAACATTGGTAATCAATATTCTCATTACATTTTTCGACTACTAATCAAAATTTCAAATCAAATTAACTACACATATTATTTTACTCTAAATCTTTTTAGCTTGGTAAACAACAACAATATGATCTTGGTCAATGGCTGCATAAAAGATATGAAAATTTAGTTGGCCCGACTTACTCTAAAGATGAAATCTATATCCGTTCGACTGATGTAGATCGTACGCTCATGAGTGCGCTATCGAATTTAGCTGGTTTCTATCCCCCTACTGCTAATGAGATATGGAAAAACGATATCGATTGGCAACCAGTACCAGTGCATACAGAGCCAGAACGTTTAGATTTTGTAAGTACTAATCGTTTCAGAAACCGAACATAGACTAGTCATTTCCGACGTAGTTTTTGACGCAGAATCTGAAACTTGGGTCGGACTGTCTTAACATCTTAGCCATTAATGTGCAATGTTTCGGAGAAAAACATATCGCCTATCTGATGTCATGTACATACTTATGTAAATCAGTTAAGCAATTCATGCAAGGAAAAACACTCTGGGTCAAAAATTAAGTCAGGAATGGCTAGTCTAGTTTTTAATTCATTTCAGTCCCATTATTTCGTAGATACCGAGGCGTTGAACTAATATTAATAAATAATAAAAATAAATTTAATATTACAGATTTTAGCTGCCAAAGCACCATGTCCAGCATATGATTATGCTTATTCAGCACTAATGAGTTCGCCAAAGTTTCAAGAATTGAACAAACAATATGCCTACCTTTATGAATATTTGACAAAATATACTGGTCGTGAAATAAATACCCTCGATGCCATACAGCGCATAAATAATACACTATATATTGAAGGTCTTTACAATAAATCATTGCCAGAATGGACAAGAAAAGTATATCCTAGTGCAGATATGACGTATGTGTCTGCTTTGACATTTTCCACATTTACATTTACACGTCAAATGGCTAGATTGAAGACGGGACCATTGATTAAAGAAATGTTGCAACGATTTGATCAAAAAGCTAAAGGAAAACTGAATCCTGATCGCAATTTATGGATATATAGTGCTCACGATACAACGGTGGCAACTGTTTTAAATACATTAAAGGTTTACCATGTAAGTAAGATTGTTTTACGGTTAATTAAATAAATACTTAAGAAAATTGAAAAATGCAACTGCGATTTCAGTATCACTACATTCAATTTCATTAATGCATGGCTCAGTGGTGATTCTTCCCGCTAATAAAACCGTTTCATTGCAAATTTTATGGTAATTGTCACTTAATGTGATTTTATACTAGTAGCTATTTTTTGTTGTTAATGCCTGTTACAGAAATAAAGCAAAAAAAAAAAAAACAAAAGAAACGCTTATTTTGTAACAGGTAATGAGATCGCTCTAGCATCGTTATGATTTCATACATATGTATTATTTGTATTTCTTAATAAAATAACAACACAATAATGAATTTTTAGTTAATCTAAAATTTAGATCACAAAACTAATATTTAGTTGACTAGCCTCATTCATCAAAAATTAAAAAGATGTTCTTCTTTAAATTTTTAATTTATGAAAGCTCAATGTTTCGACTTTAATTGAAATCGTTCCTCATTGACTATATATGTATTAATAAATTAAATAATTTCAAAAACAAAACATTATATCACAAGATTACTTTGAAAACAAATAGAATCGCACATTGTTTTCAGTCATTCGGTTGCCTAAAATAAACAAAAACTAAAAAGAAAAACTAACATCTTTCTGGTTTTTAATTTCAAATCTTCAATTTAGTCAACAATTTATTGTTATTTTGACTTAGAATTATTATTTTAGAGCCAAAAATATAAATCAGAATATTTTAGTTTTTAAAACGTTTCATAGTTTTTAAAGTTTATTTAAGAAGCGCTGAAAACAACGCTTGATTTCCATACATTTTCTTTTCTAACAAAAAAATATTTATATCTTTAAAAACAGATACATAGTCCTTCCTATGCTGCTTGCGTTATGATCGAGTTACGAATTGATGAGAAACAGCAACCTTTTGTTTCTGTTTTCTACAAAAGCTCACCAGAAGCTGAATCTAAAATTTTAGATATACCAGAGTGTGGCACAGAGTGCCCTCTGAACAAAATGTACTCATTATATGAAGATATTCTGCCAAAAGATTGGGATACAGAGTGTAAATTTTCAACTTTAATGATGACTTATGAAGAAGCAGATATTGGCACGGCGATGGGTAAGTAAAACAAATTTGTTTTATGGGTATATTCACTTTGTTCTCAATTGCAAGCGCTCAGAAGGGGGCGTCGTATGTATAAAAAAGTCCTTAAATTCTTGGTCACTTTTTCGCGCTATTCTATTCTTAATGCAGTGTAGGGTATATAATTTCTGGCGTGGCCGAATATAACACCTTTACTAGCTTCAACTTCCTTTTTATTTTCTAGGTATACTTGTGGCCATTATTACACTGATGTTGTTCCTATCTTATCTTACGATGGTGTTTTATCGTCGTCGAAGTTACCGTACTTACACATCATATTCACAGGTGGCTTAGATTTAAAAAATACGTCTTCTTCCTCATTAAAATTGGCGCTGAATATTGGCAACTTAGACCAAAGTAGAAAATGTTACAAAATTTAAGTTTTTGTCTCTATCATATTCAACAGTGTGTTTGATAAAGAATCTTGTCTTTCTAGAATCTTATTTTTCTTTTTAACAAATATTTATGTAGTTCACTATCTAATACACTGTTGAATATTGAGATATTTGAATTAACCTAGATATTATAAATTAAAAATTTACCAAAATTTAATATAGAATCTAGTAAAAAACTTACATATTTTTAACTATCACTTCTAATTGAAATCAAAAAAGCAACTACTTACATTAACTTTATTCATAATTTTAGCATTTAAACTAAAGATAATTGTTTTCAATGTGTTCTATTTAAGCACAGACATATTGTATATTGTTAACTTAACTAACTGATGCATTTTTATTGTTGTATATTGACGTTAAAAAATCTTTATTAAGCCCATTTTATGTGTTTTTTTAAAAAAAAAATAATTAATCTAAAATTTTTTTATTTTACATTTAAAATTTAATCTACACATACATGCATTTCTAAAAACAGATCATTATAAATGTGTGCAGTTGTTGAATGTTGTTTTAGTCTTAACGTGTGCTCAGTGATCTGAGCTTATATATATCTTTCATACAAAACTACTATAAGACTGTTGTTACTTGTAATTAAGACATTTTTTAAGACATATACAAAAATTAAAATAATAATTATTGTTATACTCGTAGACCATTGGTTTAGTTAAATTAAATAATTTTATAAACATAAATATAATTGAGATTGCTTAGATCATAAATGAATTGGATGGATTTTGTTGCGTTAGGTTAGGTTATTTTCGGAAGATGAAGTATTATCATAACTTAATGAACCATTTTCATGTTTTTATAAATTCAAAAACGGAAGCGTCGTTGCGAAGGATATTCGCTAAAAAAATGGAAATCAGTTTCTTTTTCATATGGATCTCTACAGACCTTGCAAAGGTAGCTGATGTTGGGCAGACCGTGCTTTGCGGAGTGAATAGTGTCTCGTTATTACGTTATTCCCATTTCCAGAAAATTTTAAATATTTACAAATATTTCTTTTACTATCATTGAAACCGAAAAGTTTCGAAGGTAAAAAAAAAATAAGCTACTTTCATTCGCAGACAAACGTGTCATTACCCATCGACAGATTTGAAGCATATTTTCACAAAAGCTAAATGTGTGCTAATAAGCTGTCCCAAAAAATGGTCAGAAAACCAGTTAGAACATTTTTCTGTAAAGAGACCATGGAAAAAACCTTCTGTACCACGTAACACATAGATTTCACCCGATCCAGATCATCGGACAGAAATCCATTATTGTGTAAAGAGACAAAAATAAAAGACTTCTAGGCCACGTCACACATGGATTTTACCCGATCACCGGACAGATAGACCATTTTTGTGTAAAGAGACCATGGAAGAAAAGCTTCTGATTTGAGAGTCAGGAGATGCGCCAACATTGGCTCTGTTCGCCCTACACAAACTCAAAAGGATACCTGCCTTCAAGAAAACTTCATCGACAAAGTAAAATGGCTCAGCGTCATTAATAGCAGTGAGGGGGCTCTTGTCTTTAAGCCACGGTAAAGAAAGCCTTGGAAGGTACATGGACGCTACATGGATTCATAGATAAAAATAGAGCTACAAAACGCTCGTGAAATGAATCGTGAATAAGGTTCAAGATGCCGTCCAAATATATAACACTAAATATATAAGGAAGTAAAAGCCTCTTGCAAAAAGGACACACGAAATATTCTTGCAAGATTTATGATTTACGAAATAATACTCAAGATGGCAGGCAACAATTTCAATTTCAAATATAAAAACGGGGGCCTATTAACTACTACAAATGACCAGTTAATCCGTTGGAAAGAACATTCTAACGGAGATAACTAAGGTATAGTTGCCGAATTGTTGATAGCTTCCACGAAATTCACCGCTGTAGCTATGTTCCCTGTTCTTGTCACAATTTGGGAAGAGAACAAATACCTGGAGCCTGGCTCATAGGAAATTTAGTAAATATCTCTCCTTGTGGTTGTGTGCTGTCCCTAATCTTGTTTCTGATAATACATACGATTTTATTGACATACGAACAGAAATTAACATCTTTCATATAAATACATTGCTTGGGACAGTTGATCAGCGTAAAATTACCGTTCCCAACATTTTTTTAAAATTGTTCTTCGGTGCTATTTTTTCCATCAACATTCAGTGTTTTACATAATCTGACTATTCGTTTGTGAGAGACTAGTGAAAAACTATCGTATTGAAAATTAAATAAAGTTAATTTTTTATTTGCTTGTGAGCCTTTCCTTTTTTGTACTTGAAATTTGTAACCATATTTAAAAAATTGATTAACGAAACAAAGCGTGCAAAATGTCAAACAGCTACAAGAGCTGTTGCAGTAACTTCTTTTTATTTAAGTTATAAAATATACAGGTTTCGTTGCCTTCCGTCCATTTGGTTTAAAAACCGGTTAAATCTTAAGTTCGGCTTAAAATACTCACTGATCAATGAATTTAATAATTTGAATTTGTTGAAAAATATTTCAAAAGTTTTAATTGATTTTATTTTGTCGTCTTGTTTATACGGGCATGTGTGTTTATTTTCTGCATTCGCTGTAACTTTTTTATCGAAAAAAGAAATTGTTTCATACGATTTATTTGAAATAAAAAAAAATAAATATACATGAAAATATAAAAAAATGAAAAACAAGATAATGCTGCTAATTTCGTTGCTACTCGTGCTGTTTGTCAATAATCTGCAGACGGAATCGTTATTTGCTACGCAAACTATAGCCGACGGCAATAGCCAGAGCGGTAGCATCAGTACCGATGCAATCGCTATCACAGGGCAGCTAGTGTTTGCTCATGTGGTAAGTACGATGTATCGATGTATTCATCATAATTTTCTTGTATTTTACCTTGCATAGATTTTCCGTCATGGTGACCGCACTCCTATCATGCCCTACCCAACGGATCCTTGGAATAATATTGAAGACTGGCCTACAGGTTGGGGACAATTGACAAATGTAAGTAGAGCTCAAAAACTCAAAATCTATTGCAAGTTTAAACTATAAACTGGTTTGAGTTAACGAAAAAAAAAAATATGGTATACGACATATGGACTTGGCATTAAATAATTAAATTAATTAAATTAATTAAATTAATAAAAATTAAAACAAAGCTCGACTTAAAAACTTCTATAATTCGTATTGTCAAAGAAACACATTATTATTTTATTCTTAATGTTTTTTAGCTTGGTAAACAACAACAATATCTTCTTGGGCAATGGCTACGTAAAAGATATGACAATTTACTTGGTCCCACTTATTCTAACAATATAATCTATGTACGTTCTACTGATGTAGATCGTACGCTTATGAGTGCGCTATCAAACTTAGCAGGCCTTTATCCTCCTAAGAGTAATGAAAAATGGAATGCAGAAATCGCTTGGCAACCAATACCAGTGCATACAGAACCAAGACATTCAGATAGTGTGGGTACATATTATTGCACTTGGTATTAATTTTTATTTAATATTAATAAAATTTAATTTAATATTACAGGTTTTAGCTGCCAAAGCTCCATGTCCAGCATATGATTATGTCTTTTCATCGCTAATGAATTCGTCAGAGTTTAAGGAATTGAACAAACAATATGCCTACGTTTATAAATATTTAACTAAACATACAGGATATAAAGTTAGTACCCTTCGTGATGTACTATTCATAAATAATACACTCAGTGTTCAAAGTCTTTATAATAAAACCTTGCCAGAATGGACAAGAGAAATTTATCCCAGTGCAGCTATGACTTATCTGTCTGAATTAGCTTATGCCGCTAATACGTATACACGTCAACTGGCCAGGCTCAAAACGGGACCATTAATTAAGGAGATGTTGCAACGAATTGATCAAAAAGCCAAAGGAATCCTTGTTCCTGATCGCAATGTATGGCTTTATAGTGCTCACGATGCAACGGTGGTTAATGTCTTAAGTACTTTAAAGGTCAATGAAGTAAGTTTATTTTTTCTTCGTTATAAGTAGCATCAATTTTTTAAAATCAAAATACTTTTGTAGGACAGACAAAAGCTTAAAAAACTGGCAAACAAAAGAAACGAACAAAAAATTCAATATAGCTTATGCTTAATTGCGATTCTGCTTATTACATGGTCAAAAAACCATTTCATTGCAAATTTCACGGTTGATCTCCCTTATGGCATTATAATTTTAAAAACTACTTTTATGATAAGTACCTACTACGGTAATATAAATAATTGAATTGGTAATTTTTAAAAGGAGTCCGCGCAATATTTTTTTGATTTTTTATTTTTTGTGCCGAACTTTCCACGTAGAAACGTATTGATTCTCGTCCAGTAAATGGCAGGTTGATAAGTGGCATTTTCTTTTATTTTTGTCTGAACTTTTCTGAAACAAGAGAGCATAATGGTTCCCATTATAGCAAATAGGTCTGTGTCAGTACTATTTTGTTAAATATTAAACCCTAAAAATCAGAGATTAAGTAAAACATTTTTCTCAATTCGATAAAAACTAAAAATTACACAAAAAAAGGTCTCACTTTGAAAACGGATCATGTCTCGAATAGCAAATTACTTTCCGTGAGCCGCCTACATATCTTTGTATCAGTTTTCATAGCCTTTTAGGGTAAAAAGGTTTCAATTTAGACTTAGTATAATCGACTGAGACTTTTGATGATCCCCTTTAAAAATTACCGATTCAATTATTCATTTGGTATATCTTATTTCAAATATTGTCAATTCTGGTAGCTTTTGAATGCTTTACATGTATTTTCTAAGCATTTTTTATAATAATATAACAAATTTACAAATTAGTTGCATAGTCCTGATTATAATGCTTGTATTATGATTGAGTTACGTATTGATGAAAGACAGGATCCTTATGTCTCAGTTTTCTACAAAAGCTCACTTGGAGCTGAACCTAAAATCTTAGATCTGCCAGAATGTGGCACAGCATGTCCTTTAACCAAAATGTTTTCGTTATACGAAGATATTCTGCCAATAGATTGGGAAGCCGAATGTAAATGTTCGAGTTTAAGATTGGGTAAGTAAATCAATTTTCTTCTTTATTGAATATATCGATTTGTGAATTCTTTTTTCCAGGTGTAATTATGGCTATGATAACAGTGATGTTAATTATTCTTTATTTTTGTAAGGGATTCAAGAAAAAAAGAACAAATGTGTTCTGATACTCGTTTATACATATAGGGTGATTCATTTAGAAGTACTTTTTCCAGTAGGAATTTTGTGACCGTGCCAAAATGTCTTGTTATTTTTGTTCAGTATTGTTTGACATTTCATCATGGAAATGCTTAGCCAGGCAGAGCTTCTACAAATTATTTAGTTATAACATAATCGGCCTACCGAACACACAATTCGCAATGCTATCGAAAAATTTAAAACCGAATTTTCATAACTGGATAATATGCGACCAAATAGACCACATCCAGCACATAGTGAGGTAAATGTAGCGAGGGCAGCTGAGAGTGATGAATCGATTGGCGCCGTTCTCAACAACTTGTCGTATTTTATGTAAAGATTTTGGTTTTAATATAGAATACAAAATTCAACTCGCGCAAGAATTGAAGGCATACAAACTTCCGAAACGTCACCGTTTCAGTCTTTCTGCTCTTGAAAAGCTTGAAGATACAGTGTTTTGTGACCAAAATATTGTTCAGCGATGAGGCCCCTTTCTGGCTTATTGGCTACGTTAATAAGCAAAATTGCCGTATTTGGGCTGAAGAGCAACCCAAAGAGGGTTCAAGAACTGCCATTACATTCAAACAAAGCAATTGTTTGGTGAAGCTTATGGGCTGGTGTCACCATCGGTCCATATTTCTTCAAAAAGAGAGCACTCGGAAGGTAACTGTGGATGGCGCCCGTTATCGCACCGTGGCAATGGACAATTTTCTGCCTGAAATTAAAGCCTGTGGCGACATTTTGTGTCAACGAGGCGGTACTACTTGCCACGTAGCACGTGAAACCATGGCTTTATTGCTGGAGCTACGTATCCAAAGTTTATATGGATTAGCTGACTACGATTGAGGAATTGGAAGCCAACATTACTCGTATCATTCTCCAAATACCACTCGAAATGGTTTTGAATGGACCATGTTAGCTGCAGTTACGGCCAACACTTCAAACTATCTTTAAAAAATGATGTAAAGAATGGTTGTTTTGTATGATAATAAAGATTACTCGATGAAATGGAATTTTTTATTTGTTTTTATTTTTGAAAAAAGTACCTCTAAATGAATCACCAGTTGCATAAGAAATGCAGAGTCTTGTTAAAACATATACATAACATATACCATTGGTGAAATGATGATGTGCAAAAAATGTTATGATGTAGTAAACGATTTGAAGGAAATATAAATGCTGAACCATGCGATATTCGTAATTGACTTAACTTGAAAGATTGAATTTTATTATGTCAATATATTTTGGCTCGTTTTGTACGACAACTAGTCTTTGAGATATTAAGCCTGAAAATTGATTACTTGATTTTGGCATCATTAGTTCAAACGTCGAGTGTATTAGGTGACAATAATTAGCCGATACTCTAGAAACGCCTTACTGCAGTTTTTTTAAAAACACAACTTGTTATCCTTAAATTATGTTTTTATTTGCACATTTATTTTGATTTACATTTAAATTATTGATTACGTTTAAGTATATCAATTATATTTATAACTAGTATCTAAATGTATGTTCAGAACTTTGCCATCGATAGAGTATGGGAAAAGTCCAATTTTCTAAATCTTAAGCTATTTACATTATTTTAGCTGTATGTAATAACATCGAGTATTACTAAGGTGATATTTAAATAATTTCTTACTTAATAATCCATGCGTTTCAGTATACTACAGTTGATCATGAAAAACTAGCAAATAGTATATACCTCAATTACATACGTAAATACTATTTAAAAGTTATGCCATCGATATCTTTATGTATTGCGAACGTATCGTTTGTCATACACATTTCGTGGATTATCAGAACTTCTACGATATGTTCGCAATAACTTGAAAAAATTGATTTCAAAACATTCGTTAACTAAAAAAAAAACAAAAAGAATTCAGAAAAAAATAAACGAAATTAAAAGAAAAACGTCGCGTAAATGTTACACAACTGACTTATTTGCATTTTGTGTATGTGGCGCCATCTGGTAGTTGATTTGCAAACTATTTCCAAGTTAACTCTCCTGTTTGCGCTATATGCTTTCAGTTACTCTCTTCATCTGTATGCCTTGTCATCTGAGTAAATGATATACGGCTGATTGTTGGATTGAGCTGCATGTTGTTGCTGCTGGGCGCCTCCGAAATACGACATTCTCGACATAGTCGAGTATGAGGCTTGCGCTTGTTGTGGCGTCTGTCGCTGCGATAAATTCTGTTGCGATTGATGAATGGATGCAGCTTTATGTGGCAAAGTGGCATATCCTTGTGTTGCATAAGGCGGCACTGCGTAAAGTGCAGCTGCTTGCGGAGCACCTTTGTAGTTGATGGGTACACTTCCCGGGCCCATGGGCATCGGTGGCATACCAATCATGGTCGGTCCATTATGATAGTCAATGTTACTCATGCGCAAACGCACAATGCAAATAATGATAATCAAGATGGCGATAAAGGCCACTACGCCTCCCACAATGCCAATGATGAGTGTATCGTCATTGCTCATGATGGGCGCTTTCATTAGTGGCGCCTTTGTTTTAATTTTCATTGGCGGTGGCTGTGTCGGCTCAAGACTCCAAATGATCATTGGTTCTTCGGTGGTAGCGCTAGTGGTGAAACGCGTTACCAGGCGTGACGATGACTTGAGCATGTATTGTGAAGTGGTGCGTGACGTTGTCGAAGTCATTCGACGCGGATCGCAAGTTAATTCATCATCACCGACCTCAATGAGTTTTTTACCCGCTAAATAAGGTGGTGAGTGACATGCGATGTCAATCATGTGTGAGTTTGGTAACCAACGGCGAAGTGCGCGTGCGTTACAATCGCAGTGTATGGGATTTGAGCTGAGACCTTTGAGTTGAAGACTGGAGCGACGATCTTCGAGTGCGCTTAAGAACTGTGGCACTAAAACGGTGACCTTCGAACCAGCAATATCAAGCGTTAGATCTGAGGAGCGTGGAATGGGGAAAAGTAAAGCAGGTGGTAATGCAGTTAACGATGTATTTTGTAATTTGATCGTTAAATCGCTGCTTTTTAGCCCTGCAAGTGTACCGGACGAGATAGACTTTAAACGATCGCCGCGTATACCGATTGACCTCAGACGTGGATGCTTGGCAGGTTGTATCTGTTCGCTACCAATGCTGGAATCTTTTACTTCGAGATCAATGCTTTCCAGACCAGGCAATAACTCAAGTATACCTTGCACATCGAGATATCCCAGCAGAGGTAGATCATAGGCTTCTAATATGGCTAGATTAGGCAAATGCTTAAATGCATTTTTCTCGATGCGTGAACATTTCCAGAGAGCATTTAACTTCAGGCTGTGCAACATGGTAAGATGCTCAAAATTATCTTGTGCCACCATATCGAAGCTGTTATTGGATAGATCGAGGTATTGCAACATGTGCAGTTTGGGCCACGATTCGGCCAATTCAGACAGGTTTTCCAGTTGATTGCTAGACAGATCGAGTGTTTCAAGCAGTGTGGTGCGCTGGAATGCATCAACGTTAATCGTCTGCAGGTTGTTATTCGAAAGATTTAAGTACTGCAAAAATGGAGTCTCAAGTGATTCAATGTGCTCAATGCCAGTTGCAGCTAGATTTAACTCTCGAACTGTTTTCGGTTCGTTCAGTATGTTTTTGACGGCCTCTATAGACAATGGATTGTAAGATAAATCCAAATGTTTGATGTTCACCATTATGCTGTCGTCAGCTGGTATCGCTTTGATTTTATTGTGACTCAAATCTACGGAAGACACAAAGAAGTACTGACGCTGTAAGGCGTTAAGTGGAGCAAATTCAAATTTGTTGTAGGCCAAATTTATGTTCTCCAACATTTGCAGTTTAGAACGCTCAAAAAGTGTGTCGGTTAACTCACTAAGTTGATTGCCCTCCAGATTGAGTAGTTGCAAACGGACCAACCCCTCAAAAGTTCGATCGCCGATGCGATCTAAGTGATTGTGTGAGAAATCGACAACCTGCAGTTGCGTTGAATTGTGGAACGCCATTTCGCTAAGCATGTCGAGCTGATTGTGAGCCACCATCAAGACGCGTAAACGTGGTAGGCGTGCAAAATCAAGTTCCTCAACACTCTTTAGTTGATTATGTGACAGATCGATGTGTTCCAAGTACTGTAGAGTAGATATCAGCTCTGCCGGGAAAAAGCTGAACTTGTTGTGGGCAGCATGAATTTCACGTAGTCGTGGATGTATACGAAACGATGAAGGAAACAAATAACTTAGATGATTGTTTGAAATGTCCAATTCTTCCAAACCGGTGCCTGTGTTAAAGAACTCACCCTTGAAAGCCGACAACTGATTTCCGTGCAGATTCAAACGTTTGATATTCATTACATTAACAAAAGCGCCTGGACGTATAGAGGTTATCTGATTATTGGACAAATCAATGGCAGTGATATTCCATAGATCTGTAAAGGCGCCATCGTTGATCTCCTGTATTTGATTGTCTTGTAAGTAGATCAACTTCAGATCTTGCAATGTGGCAAAGAGATCGCTAGACAGCTGTTTAATGGCGCAATTACTGAGGTCGATAATTTGCAGCCTGCTCAATGGCTTGATCAACGCTGCGGGCACAGGTGCTATATGGTGATTACCACTCATATTAATAAATTGTAAATTTTCTAATCCTTCAAAAATATTGCGTGGTAGATCGGCTAAATTATTTCCACTTAAATCCAAGCTACGTAGTTCTGTTAAGTCCAGTGGTAGCAGCCCAAGTCCGGTTAAACGATTTTGTGACAACTTCAATTCATTAAGTGAACTCCCAAGACCCATGAAGGTGTCAGCACCAATTACGGCTAAAGAATTGCCAGCTAAGTCGAGAGTGCGTAGATTACTGAACATCTGGAAGCTACCTGGCGGCAATTCGCGTATAACATTGCGTGAGAGTGTTAGTGTGGTAACGTCCTCAGCCTGTATGGATCCCAGAATTTCTGCAGACAATGCCGCTACACGATTAAAGTCCAGATGTAGTGAACCTAAGTTTGGCAATCGTCCCAATGCGCTACCTGGTATAAGTAAAATATTGTTGTCACGTATGACAAAAGTTTGTAAGCTGTCGAGACCCTCCAGAGCGTCGTCCTCAATCTGGAAAAATTGTAGAGAAAGAGTTTTAATTTAAATTTACATTTTTAGTTCAATTCGTAGATCCAAAGTCATCTTACCGTACGCAACGAATTCAAACTCAAATCGAGGTACTTTAACATGGAAAGATCACGGAATGTGCCAGATGGTATGGTAGTTATGCCATTACGACTTAAGTCCAAGGTTTCCAAATCCTTCAGCACTTCCATATGCGTGTAGTCCATACGCTACAAAAATAAATAAAAATATTAAATCGAAAGCTGAGGTTACGTCCGCAAAAGTTAGCATACTTGTAGCATATTTGATGATAAGTTCAGTGACTTTAAACTTGGTATTGCTGCTAGTGACACAGTTGGGAATTGCGTAATAAAGTTCTCCGACATGTCCAGTTTTTGCAGCGTTGGCACATTTTCGAAGACATCGCTATTTAAGTTCATTATACGATTTCCGCCCAATTTGATTTCACGTATTTTTCGCAGTCCTTGAAATGTTAGACCTTCAATCGTTTTAATTTCGTTAAAACGCAAGTCCACAATTTCCAACTGAGATTGTGACTTAAAGGACTCAAAACGTAAGAGCACTATAAAAGGGATTTGGGCATCAGATATGAGATATTAATGCGGTTATATTGAAACTTACTGATATAATTATGCCGCAATGATAGATGGCGTAGTGCTGCTGGACCATTCAATGACTGTGATGGCACAGCAGTCAGACTATTCCGATCCATATAAAACTCCTATCATATAAATTTAATTTCGTTTAGTTCAGAACATGCTATAAAGTGTTTCAAAAATATTGTAAATAAAATCATCATCACATATCACTGTTCATCATTGAGAATTGGCAAATTGCATTTTTACATGGCATCTAACGATTAACATCAGTAAATTTATTTTCTGATTACTATATTCTCAAATATTAATATCCTTTAAATTTGTTCGTTACAGGGCTCGAAAATATCTGTGGAACATCTATCAAAAACCAGGGCTTTAAGTGAAGATTACGATGGCGCTCATTCAAGGAAAGCACATAAATCATGATATATTATGAGCATATGCGTGCAACAGAGACCCAAACGTGTTATTCTTAAATAAAACTTTAATTTTTAATAAACTATACATGCATATTCATGAATATTAACTAACTAAATCATTGTGCATTTTGAACTATACGTGGTCTAGACATTGCAGTTCCTATGGCTTTTGGGTCTCTGCAAGCGAATCTGGGCAATAAATATTTTAAATAATTTTTTATACCCAATTGAATTAACAGTTGAACAACCAATTTGTACATTGGTCAGACTTTTAGTTAAATACAGGCGATTTTCAAATGTCAAGACCGAATTATGTTTCAGCAAAAACCCTGAAAGAAGTTCAGTTGGTCGCAGTGCTTAAAATCAAATAGACCATTTTGTCATCAGAGTGGATTTAGGGGCTGTTCACCAAATTTCAGAAGCAGAAGAGGCACAGATATTATTTCTACTCAAGATCACCATCTAATAATTGTGCTGTGTTACCGGGAAGGACCCGGCCAAGCTCGGAATTTTATTTTCAAAGCCGCTGGCTTGGTAGGATTTAAAAAATTTCTGAAATAGCCGGGAGTCATACGATTTTTGTGACATGGACTACAAATTTTCGTTCAACGAACGAACGGTCATTAACTTTATATCAAAAAAAATTTCACTTTTTACGATTTGAGGGAAAATTACATATTTTGAGAAGGTGAGGAATGACTTATGTGCGACTAGGTAACCCTGTAATAGTGTACCAATTCTCCGAACCATGATATTGGGGTCTAAAAGGCAATTCAGACCCAAAAAACGTGAAAATCTAGAAAACCTTTTTATTTTTAATTAAAATTTTTTTTTAATTAAAAAAGGAAAACAAAACCCTTAGACCCCTACAGTGCAGGGGAAGGAAAAAGCAAAATGCATGTGGCGCATTTAGGTTTTTTTTGTTGTTGATATCAACTTACACCTACTTTTTATAAAATCAAAATAAACCATTTTTATAGCACCAAATGGCATACCCACGTACATACGCATGTAGTTCGATTTAAATGATTGATAGTTTTTCTAAAGAATTGCTATATTGTTACAATTTTTGTCTTGTCTTCCATAAGATTCTGATACCATTACATTTTTATATCATGAAACTCAACATCTTTAGATACTGAATAACTTTAGTGATTTAAATTTTAAGATTTCTTTTTAGTTTGTATGAGGTTTTAAGTTTAATTTAAATTAATGTCACACACTAGATATTGAAAATGCTCGAGCCATTGATTTGGCGAACTGATATTTCTGAAGTCGAATTTGAAATGCCAACACTGTACCGAAAATCATTTCAGTGTATGGACGTACATACTTCTCAAATAGTTTACTGAAACATTTACGATTGTATCGAAAAACATGCGTTGAAAAATCACGCAATTTAAGTTTTTGAATGCATCATGCATTTATCATGAAATTGTAACAAATAATTTATTTTTAATTCAATGAACTCTGTCTGTTTGCTAACCTGTACACATGCGCAATGCCAAAGTAATGCGTTCGTTAACAATTTGACATTTTCAATGGCTTAAAGGCTGTGCGAAAATAGCAAAAAAATAATACGTTCACTTGGACATTTTTCCAAGTCACTCGTACATGGAAAATGCGCTGCAAGATCGACACTATTAATAACACGTTCAACTTGCTGCTGTGATCATTGTGTCTCATGATATGGAATGCATGTGAATCTATGGGCAGTTGCAAGTTGAACAATCGGATGATAGAATATAGCAACTTAACTCTAATAAGCAGTTACACTCGCACGTATATATATCAACTACTCGTAATTAACTAATGACAGATTTTTACCTTTAAGTCTACGCATCCTTTGAGTAGACCTTCTTCGATAGATTTTATTTTGTTTCCTGTCAAATCTAAAATGCGTAAATTCTTCAACGGATGAAATTCAGCAGTTGAAAAAATTGGATTCAAACTGTCACCGAGTAAGTTGTTGGCCAAACGTAATTCCTGTAATGAATCTCGTAGACCCAAAAATGATTTTTCCGGAATACGCCGTATTAAGTTGTTGGATAAGTCCAGTTCCTCTACTGGCAGTTTAAGAGTGCCAAAACTCTAAAATGGTTTCGAAGAAAAAAATTAATAAAATTTTGATTCGTAAATACTTTTTATAATAAAAATAACTTAATATAAAGGATTATTAATAAAAAACTAGTTAAGGTGTTATCTTCGGCCAGGCCGAAACTCGCATACCCTACACTGTATTGAAAGTACTTTTTAAATAAATGTTGACAAAATGTTGTAGAGGCTGAATAAGTCGAAAATAATGTAAGAAGTTTCAAAAATGTTGAAAAGTGTTGGAAAAAACTGTAAATGTTGAAAAAATATGAAAACCATTGAAGAAAGTTGAAAGAAATTGAATAAGTCGAAAAATATGAAAAATGCTGAAAAATTGATGAAAAAGTCGAAGGAGTAAAGAAATTGAAACGGAAAAGGTAAAAGGTTGAAAATGTCAAAAGAATATCAAAGAAATGAAAAACATGAAATATGACATACCCACTTCTACAATACAATAAACAAATCAAATTTTAGCACAATAGTTTGTATAGTTGGCGATAAGTGCCGTAATTATTCTTAAAACTTAGGGCGGTGCACACCCAATGGTGCAATCCAGTCCGATTTTGATCCAGAAATAGCTTTCTATTAACAAACCTCTGACAACAAATTTCAGTATAACATATATTTCGATAGTTATGCCACTTAAGGTACTTTAATTGTATGGGAGGTGCCACGCACACTGTTGCTATTTCACCAGCTTTTGTTTCATTTTGCTTATATTCTCCCATATGATGCCCATGCCAATGCCCATTGTGCATTGAGCACGGGCACGAGGCAATGGCATGGGCACGGGCATGGGATTGGGCACGGGTATGGGCATAGGCACGGGCAATGGGCACGAGCGTGGGCACGGGCGTGGGCACGGGCGCGGGCAAGTGTATGTCACATACCGATTTTGTTTCCTTAACGCACTGATTTTGGACGACATTCCTTAAATTCATCCACGGCTACGTTTGAATACATTAAGCTATGTAGTGGCACACAATAATTTTTAAAGTTGTGTCAATGCCAAAAGTTGTGATAATCAATGACTATCCGTATCCTTTTAATGAAAATTCCATTTGCTTAAAAGACAAAGAAAAAAAAACACTCTTATTTGTAAATGACATTTCTTAACTAACTTTTATTGGCATCTTGAAGGTACGAGTAGGTACTAAGATGTCTTTATTTTAATTTTACTTTCTTTCTGATGATTTCGGTTGTCTTTACCGCATTGAAATTGATTTTTTTTTTTTTGTATGACAAACCCGTCTTTAATTACTTGCCAAAAAAGGCTGACAAAAAAAAAACAATACACTTGGTACGCCAGACGGTGAAAGCGAAGCTGTTGAGCAGCGCATAATGAAATACTCGCCGCAATCAAAATAAAAAGATGTAAATATAGTAGGTGTAAGAGCGAAGATAAGAGCCATTCTACCTTTCACAAGTGTGCGAAGCCTTCAATGTCATTGTAAACTTTCGTTTTCGAAATTATGAAGGGGATATTTTGTTATGGTTTAAGTAGGTTAATATAATAACAATCTTATAGCAATGAGTTTTGGGCACAGATAGCAAGGTTCTGCTTCTTAAGCTGCGATCAGGTCAAGCTTAGCGATTTCAATACCAGTAGGTCGACCGATGTTCGGATTTTCGCAAAATTAAGTTTTTTATATATTATTGTACTTTTTTTTATATACATACATATTTGTTAATAAATTAATGAACCTATTTATTTTTTGCTTGTTTACTTACAAATATTTATTTAATTTTTTATAAGCTAATTTTTAGGATAAACTAGTTTTTAGGATAAATTAGTTTTTTCTAGGCCAAACTAGCTCGTCCGAAGCGTGTTAGAATGAAACAGTTTAGCCTAAGATGAACAAGGGGTATTTATTATATGCCCTATCGGCCTTGCTCCCGATTTTCTTGAAATTTTAGTATATTAGAGTAACTGGGCGGTTCACTATACTATGTCTAACACAGACTTTACTCATACCCTGGCGTTGGATTAACTATAGTGAACCGCGGTCAAAAGCCGCCGCGAATCTAGTATTGAACTATAACTGATTCGCATCCAAATTCCGCCCACTTACTCTAACATACTAAAAAATTTAACACGCTTCGGATGAACTAGTTTGGCCTAGGAAAATCTAGTTTATCCTAAAAACTAGTTCTGCCGGTAACATATGCATATGCACTCGTATATTTTATCTTTTTATGAACTAAGTTATTAATTTATTTATCTATTTATTTGTATATTTATTGATTTATTTATTAATTAATTTAATTTTAAGTGAAATCATTCATTAATATAATCCAGTTTATAAGTATTTCCTACCAATTGATGCCAATGTTATTATAATCAATTAAATTATTAATTTGCTGTTAACAACAATTAATATTGTTGCAATCACATAGTTGTTACTTAATTACTATGAACGAATGTTTTTTCTTTAAATTACAACTTCACAATAACTTTGTTTTGGAGTAATTTAATATCTCTGTTCCAGATTAAATCATACTCTCGCTTGCTGAAGTGGCCGAAACACTTGTAAAGTAGAGCGGAAGATAACTATTTGTTAATGAGAAATCGCTACCAGATTGGCGCTCTATTAAACCGGAAGAAGTTATTACGTCGAAAACTACGACAGCATCGAAAACTATGAAAAAAAAAATTATAAAAATTCAATTTAATAGAAATCATATGCCCTAGGGGCGGTATGAAAACACAGCAGGCTACTCCTAACTTAAGCTGCAGCTGTATCTTAACCTTGGCCAATTTTCTGTGTTTGCAAATTTATAATGGTCAAACACAGCATAAAAAATCCACTTATTAAAAGTTTGGCAGTTTTGTTTTTTTTTTTTGATTACTTAGCTACCAGCTAAGTTTCATTGTTTTTTTTTATTGGCTCGGTATGCTTCCCATAGACCACAAGTAAGTAATGATGAAAAAATCAACAACAATTATGTCTGCAACAAAAATTATGATTCAATCTTGCAGATAAAAATGCGAACATATCTTGTTTGTTGCAGTTTCCAGTTAGACACTATGCCGATATGTGGCTTTTCTTATGTTTGCATAAGAAATGAAAAAAGATTTAAAAAAAAACGGCCAGGAGTACCACTCAGATTTTGTTCGAAAAATGGCTTTCGTACAACTTGACTGAAAATTTAGTGTGATGTAGTTAATGTCATGCCGATCAAAACTTAATATGGGCACATAACCATTTATGTTTAAATTTAGGAGTTATTGGAATTGAAATCGAAATTTTGAGGGAAGTTCTAAGCCCCATGCGTTTTGAAATTCCAATTTGTTTTCTTAAATGAAACCAAATGTGAGGATTCTGCGTTGCAAGATTTATTTTTTGCGACTGTCGTCTGCTTGGTCTTAGAGAAGAGGATTTCTAGCTAATTAGCCAGAAAAAAGGCGTTCTCTGCATGGAAAAGTGAAATTTGTAATTCTCAGTAAGCGCCCTAGGATGCGTCATAAATACCTAAAAACTATATTTTGGCTGATTTTATATGATTCCGTGGATAAGTATCTGAAGTTGATGTTAGGGTTAGTCATAAAAATTGGAAAAATGACACCAAATATTTAAAAAAAATTTATTCACTGTATTTTTTTCAGCTTTGATTTTTATTGTTAAATAATAAAAACCTTTTTCATATAAACATTAACATATGACATATTTAAAGAGTGGAAAATGAGTATCTGCCAGTTGGGCTCTTTTCCAACAACCTAACTTTAACATTCTGGAGTTTTTCAGTGGTTTAAATTATGGAGTTTTATTTTGCTCTCCACATTGGTCACGATAGAACTAAAACGGGCTATTCAACTCACTCATATTCACAAAATTTCAAATACTCAAAAAATAAAAAACAAGTGTCATCATAGCTTAAATTAATCCAATGCCTCTTGTCTACTTACCGCTGCTGGTAAAACTTGTTGGCCACTAAAACGTTGCGAATACGAGACAATCGGCGCACCATACGGCAATTGCGGAGCTTCTCCATGGAAAACAACACGATCACAGTCCATTGCCACAGCACCCAGTTGTCCCGTCGCAGTGAAGGGAACAACATTACATCTGCGGGTGAGAAGAATCAATATTATGATACCGGTTAGATGAGTTTCGGGAAGTACACACACAAAAAGTGTGTGTGTGTGTGTGTACAAAAAAATGCGGAAATAAATGTATCAAGTCAATAAAATCAATGTTAGAATTTTATGACACTCAGTTGTAACATAGAAATTTGATCGTTGCTTGATGTGCTGTTGATTGATTGATCGCTAGTCACTGACTGTATGCATTAAGTCAAGCATAGAATTACGACTGGATAAATCAATGGTTTAATGGGCGTACCATTCACACACTCACCTGCAAGGAAGTCTAAGAGCTGGGCTAAGCTCTGGACATGGTCGCCAAGCTTTAATTTGTGATAAGTACAGTAGTAAGAGCAAAAATGTCGATAGATGTCGTATTCGTGTTATGTGACTTGTGGTGGGATTCATCTGCAAAAGAAGAAGAAGAAGATGTTAATTGTAGTGTAGTAGTATTAGTTCCTGTTTATCGCTAACATAAGTATATGTAACTAACTAGATGCCATAACAATTTTTTAATTTATATATTTCGTAATTTTTTTTTTTTTTTTTTAAATTACGCTTTAACCATACTCGTAGCTTGTTAGCCATAATTTGTGCATCTGCAAAGATTTTGCAATTTTAAATTTCTGACCTGAACGTCGGAACGTAGACAGCGGTTTGCTTCATAGAGCAGCAACAAATTCCAACTTTGAACTTAATGAAACAGGAAAAAAAAACTGCATTCATTATTTAATTAACTAACGTAAGCTGCAAATGGTAAATGATTTTGTATGTAATACAATTTTAATCATTACATCATAGATTGGTACGTAAGTGCATGAAATTTTAATTACAAATTTAGGTGACCCAAAACATGGTTGAAAATATCTATTTATGAAACAGAGAAACGTTTTGGATAAGTGAAAAGAATTGTGCAAGTCAGCTTAGTAAAAATGTATATCTTTGAAAAAACAATTTAAAACACATCTAAAAACCCTTGCTAGGAAACCGATCTTAAAAAAAGTTTCAGCTTAAGTGGGTGAGATTGTGCAACTAAGGGAAAAGTAAACTCAGGCACCCGAATTCGGTTAAGACATAACGTCCAAAAACTTTCCATATAAATTGCTGTTTTCGAACTTTTTGGGCATTGTGACATTTTTGATTTTAATTTTGGGCGTTATGACATTTTCTGATGTTATGCCACCGTGTATTTGTAACATTTCACCCAACTATAGCCATATTGCTCAAAACTTTGGAAAACAACTTCATAACGTTATGGCTAGCAAAACTTGTGTTAGATATATTATTGCGGTTCAGGATTTAATATATCCAACATAGACTTAACCGCGATAATATATCCAACACCGGATTCGCTAGCCATAGTATTTCTACATAAAAGATAGTGAAGAACACAATTCGCAATGCCCGTGTTGGACATACTAGAGGATATAAGCTCTGAGCCGCGGCCAAAAGCAAATCAGTTTTAATACAAAATGTCATAGCGCTCAAACATTCAGTCATAACGTACAAAATGTAGGTCATAAGGCCCAAATTTAAAGTAATAACGCACAAACTTGCCAATAACAGATTATTTCTTCACAAAAAATTTGGGCATATTTGACATAATTTTTGATTAATTTTTTTTTATTTCATTTTAGCTTTATTTTAGATTTGAGTATTCTGACACGTTTTTTACCAGACGTCTGCTTAATGAATTCCTCGTTGAGTTTTTTGCATGCAAAAGTTTTAAAGGGGAAAATTTTATTATAAATAAAAAGCAAAAAATTTTGAATAACTAGCCATTTGTTTTTGGTATGTGCAATTTAGTCGTTTGGTCCCAAAACGCGACATGAACGGTTTTTTATGAAGTTGTGTTAACTACAGCTAATGAGAATGACCGCAGGAATCCAATCGTGCAGGATATTTTGTTCTCACACCAGCACAAATGCCTTAAAAAGTGGTTTGAAAAGTACACTTCTTCAAAAACGTGAGGTTATTTTGTTCCCAAATGAAAATTTAACCTAAACACTCAGGTCGCGTTTTGAAAATAAACGACTTAATTTATAACTTCCATAACTATGTTATTGTAAACGGTTTCTGTGATCACATCATCCACTCTACCATTCAAAAGGTGCATATGTCTAGATGTACAGATAGAGCGTGTGCTCAAAGCAGAGCTGAGCGCAAAGCAGTTCAAGGCGAGAAAATTGGTTGCATAAAGCTTTATACGTAGTCGCGCGAGTATGGTCAGGTAAAAACAGAACAGAGCCGAGAGCGAGGCAGATCAAAGCGAGAAAACTAGCTGCTTATAGTTTTATATGAAATCGTGCGAATATGGCAGATCGAAAGCAGAACACTGCGAGAAATCATTTTCGAAACGTGATTAAATAAAATTATGGACAGCGATATGGACAGCGATATTTTCATTAAAAATTTTTTCTCGCTCTACTCTTTGGGATCAAAAAAGTATATTTCCACAACAGAATTTTAGTAGAAAAATTATGGAAATCAATTTCTGTTCCAAGTAAATAATAAAATCCTCTTCATCAGACGAAAACATTTATTTTGACTTAATTTTTTGTTAAATAGCAGTACTAGTCGCTAGTACATACTGTTGTGGATTCAAGAGCCAGGGCAAGTCGTAATAAAATGAATTTTGAAATTTTTATTGACGCATATGCTTACTAGCTCACCCTGTATATTATAGAAAAAAGAGTAATAATATCATTTTAATACATCATACAAAATGTGTGTACATTTTTTGCATTCATACGTCAAATGCAAGATGTGTTGTATTACAATTTTTAAGTACGCAAACATTTTTGCATTTTACGAATACTTAAGGTCTCAATGCAGTACAATTCAAGTAACGAAGCACATAATTATTTAAAGTAGTTGCTCCGATTTCAAGCGTTTTAATTGAACGGTTTTGAATAATAGCGGTCGGTGGTGCTATATGAGTGGAGTATAAAAGATACAACATATAATTTTTTTTTCCATCTTATTTTTATACTTCAACGCTGTAGTACTCTTGATGTGAAGGTGTTAATTCAGCTTTCGGCGTTAGCTATGGCTATACCACACCAATAATAGCAATAATAAAACCGTTCATTGTTTCTGCTTGAAATATTTCTATAATTTTATGTTATTTTGTTGATAAGAGCATGCGAAGCATGTCCACTATTCGACCAATTGTTGCGGTGTTTTAAAAGATACAAAATTTTCAATCATTGCAATTTAAACAATAGCTTACTTAAGATGAAATAGTGGCCTTTAAATAATGACATATTGAGTTGAATACCACATGATCTTTGATATATCTGTCAAAGAGTTTTAATTTTGACAGAATTCCCTTATAGCACATACGCTTGATTTACGCCGAAAGGTAAAAATTAAAAGTAAAAAAATAAATAAATATAATTAATCGGCAAAAGGTATTTTAATAATTCTTTGCTCATGCCCCAAGTTCAAATTTACTGAATTTAGCATTTATTGTTTATTAAATGAAAGCAAATTTCGCTAGCAGCAATTAAGAAACTTTTCTTTGTGATTTTATACGTTGCTTAAAAGTTATATAATATTGAGAAATGTTACCTATGTTAGACCATCGCAAGCATGCTAATATTTGGATGTTGATTGAGGAGTCATTGGCTTCAGTTCATGTCATTAAATTATAGCCAAAGACTTTTGTAATAAAACTAGCTGTAGGCCACAAATGGTCCGCGCGTTATTTGGTATGAAAGAATTTGTGCTTTGCGTTAACTTTTATTGAATTTCTTAATTTTTTTTTATAAGCTATCTTTAAACATCGGAAAATATTGAAAGTTGAAAATCTCGAAAAGTATCGAATAGTGTAGCAAATTTTTGAAAAAGTCCAAAAATATCGAAAAAGTCGAATGCATGGCTTAGTAATGAAAAACATCCGATATTCGCAAATACTTGAAAAGTATTAGAAAATATGAAAAAGTGAAAATAATATCAAAATATTCGATTAAATGTTAATCGAATGAGTTTGAAAAAGTCAAAAAGCATCGAAAAATTTCACAAAAGTCGAACAATATCGAAAAACGAAAAAAAAAAGATGAAAAGTGTCGAAACAGCTAAAAATTATACAGCGAACAATATGGGAAAAGTCTGTAATAATCGAAGAGTATGGCAAAATATCGAAATGTCAAAAAATCTCGACAATTATAGAATAGTAGCGCAAAAATTTGAAAAGGTCGATGAAAGTTGAATAGTATGTAAAAAAAAGACAATAGGTATTGGAGGACAACGAAAATGTCGAATGCATTGTTTAGTATCAAGAAACATTAAAGCATTCGATAATACTTGATAAGTATCTGAAAACATAAAAAAGTCGAAATTTATTGAATAATATCGGGAAATTTAAAGATCAATTTTAAACAGTATAGAATTACATTAAAAAAGTCAAAAACTATCGAAAAATTCAATAAAAGTCGAACAAGATCGAAAAACGATAAAGAAATGTATCGAAAAATTGAGACTTACTTATATAGTGAAGAGTATCAAAAAAGTCAATTATAATCGAAGAGTATGGGAAACATATAAAAGTCAAAAAATCTCGAAAACTATCAAATATGTAGCATCTAAAAAAAAAACTCAAAAAGAGTCGAAAAACTTCGGAAAAGTCGAAATTATTGTTTAGTATCGAGAAACTCCGAAACATTGAAGTTGAAAGTTTTGTAGCGAACAGTATCGTAAACTCAATAGCTACCGATTACTTTTCGCTTACCACGAGTATAACAACGAAAGAGTAAAACTCGTACAATAATTCATTAAAGTCCAAATTTTAATTGCAGAGATATGGACAAAACCTTGACTTTCGCCATCTATGATCAAATTAAAGTTTATATGATTACGAAAAGGCTTTTTTTCTCTAGTGTCAGTGCCACACTCACTTGTTCGCTTCCGTCCACTAGTCGTCTGAATGGCGACCTTGCAATTTTTTACCATCGGAAACAACATTAACATTAACATTCTATTGGAAAACGTTGCAGATAAGTCAACTACAAATTTTTTTTAATGGGACACCTTTTTGTTCAACCTCATCCACTTTCCGTTGAAGACTATAGTAACATAGTTATGATAAGCTAAAACGTATGTTTCTTTAAGATACCTGTTCAATTCTGCTCACTTTTCGCAAGATGTTACCAAGTGGTACCAAGTTTTATAATTATCTTTTCGGATAACTCTCTGAATAGGTTAACTTAAAGTCTTTCTTTTTGTGGTTGGTGGCTCCAACTTGTAAAACTACGTCCACTTCTTGTCTCACTGATTTAAAGTTTCATTTAAGATTTTTGTTGTCTATGATAAGTGCTACACTCACTCGTACAAACTCGCCTATTTTTATCTGGGGAAAAAAACATCGTACGAAAAAAACTATTTCGCTGTATTGTTCTCCGAACTTGCACTACTTCACAAAAAGTTTAATTGATTTTTGTTATTTTTCTTACTGTGACCCTAGTGAAAGCTTGATTGAAACTACTTTATTAAAAATGTAAATTAAAACTTACACCTCCATTGACAGTGCGCATAATATTATGCAATTTTTGAACAAAAGAATGCCATTAGCTTGAAGTCACACGTTCTAATATTCCTATTCTATGCATTTATTTATAAAAAAAAAGAATGAAGTGACTTCATACAAAAGCAAACTTATACTACATGAAAAATTAAAAACAAAGTTTGTATGTACATAGCTATTAGGGTGGAGTAAAAAACTTGTGTCGACAACTTAGCTGCACTTAACTTAACTTTCATTTAAGAACTCTTATAACTTTATAAAAATTAAAACTGGAAAATAAAAATTTTGATTCCATTAGCTAATAATAATAGGTGATCCAATACGAGGTCCCTTTTCCAACTGGCTTGTACATATGACGTTTGTGTTCAGTATTCAATACGACTCAATCACAAATAGACTTACTCTTGAATAACGTTTATTAATTGTGGAAACTTACTACCAAAAACAGGCATCAGTTAGAGAATGTTATAGTGTTCTTTAACATCATTTTGATCGTTATGAGCGTCCAACTGAGCGCACTATTCGTAGCATCATCACCAAATTTCGAACTAATTTTACACTTTTGGACATTCATTATTCAACCAGAGTGCATACAGCCCGTAATTTTGAGAATATTTCTGCAGTAGCAATCGATTCGAAGTTCTTATTGGATCACCCTTTATAATAGGCTTAATGCCAAAAAGGATGCAATTACTGAGAATTTTAATTTACATTCAATGGAATGTACATCCAAATCGCTTTGAAATACTTAGTTTCGTGACACATCCTGCAAGTGTTACTAAGTTAATTTTTATCTCAGCAAAACTTGTTTTTTACACCTTTTTGTTTGTTTAGTTTTAAACCACAAAATTATTCTTAATTTGATGTACATACATGCAACATTTAACTACTTCATAGCTCTCTAGAATACAAATAAAACTCCACCTGATTGTTGTCCATGTTGTGAATTTAAATTGCCCTCTAATGAAGTTGTTACGATGTCTTCTTCTTTGTTTTTAGCAAATTGTATTTAATAGTCGAAATCAATTAAATGCTATGATTGTTTTTTTGTAATTGCCCTCATTTATATGCAATAAACTTTTGCTAAAAATTGTTATTTCCTTTTATTTATCTTTGATTATCACACATACGGATATTGCTATTTTCCATGATATCTTTTGAAAATTACTGGTATATTTCTTGTTTTTTTTTTCGTAAAACTATATGTTTTTGAGGAAATAAATTTCTGTTACTAAATAGAATAATCTCTATTTAATGCTTAAGAGTGGAAAAAGTTATAAAAAAAGAGAAATGTACAAAATCACTTTTACTTTATTGTATGTATACTACGAAAGGCTAAAGTCTTAGGCTTAGGTTATAACTCTTTGCAGTAGTTTTGAGCCGCATATCTCAAACTCTTTGTAAAGTGCTTACAAATTTAGTTACTACTTCTTTTTAGCATTCTTCTTTTTCCCTTTTGTTTTAATGCCTTCTTTTGCTTTTTCCATTATGAGACTTTGAAGTGCTCCACTTTGTGCAAGTTCATCACATCAGCGTCGCAGCGACACCAGCCTGCATCATAATTAGTTCCAATTGTAATGAAGCTCATCGAGCGTAACTGAAGTTGTTCGCGGCAGTGCTGCTTAGTGAAATCTGAAAATCTTGACATTTGTTATGTTCGGCCAAGGAAAAGGTCGCGATTGATATCTAAGGGACAGAGCACAATGATTGAGAAAATTGTGAAAACAAAGTGGGCTATATAACGTATGCTTGTGAAAATTTAATTCAATTTATGAAATTGAGTTGTATAATATTCAGTTTTCAAAAATGTGCACTTAAGAGTTGTGCTGTGGGAAAACATTTATATTTTAGAGCAAATTATTATGTTCATCACATTTTTCGATTTGAGGCAAACTTTTCGAGTAAATGGAAAAAATGTTAATTGTAGCGTTCGTAGATTTTACAAAACAGATGATCTGCACTGATTTCTTAAAAAATGTGCTAAAAAAGTGCTGGCTTACATTTATTAAAGACTGTTCAAAGATTGACTAAATATCAACTTTGTCTGACTAAAAAAAAAATTAAGCTTAAATACCACATAGTTCCGCATGCTTAAATTATTCGTCACCTCTTTTTAAATTTTGCTTAGCACAATTTGGCAGAAGAATGATGCTTCGAAACTTGTTCCTTAAACTAAACTTCATTTGTAAACACTTAGCAAGTCAAATTAGCTAAAGAAACTTTTTTTTTTCTCAAACCTGTTTCTTTGAAATGTTACTTCTATTATATTCTATTATGTTTAAGTATTTGCTTAGTGAATTTCAATTAAATTTTTGTTTTTATTTCAGAAAAAATAAGATGATTAAATTTGACTGACAACGTTGTATTAACTCGTATTCATATGTGAAGTTATATTTATCATCCAAAGAAGCTTGCGATTAAATCATTGTTAAAATCATTTATTACAGCTACGACTTTTTTTTGTCTTTATATTGGAAATATTTATTGAAAATATAAAAATAAATCATATTTTCATATATTCACATTGATCACAAAAGTGATACCACTCAAAATCATTTGTACTAAGTTATAGACTTTTAAGGCTTTAAAAAATAAAACCATCTAGTTTTCTTATGGTGACTCTGCGGTGGTACCCGGTCATAGCCTCAATGGTCATAATACCGAAAACTATTTTGTGCCTTAAGTCCGTTTTCTTTTCAGTCATCATCCTCATTTCATTTTTGGGCTTATAATCACTTCTTAGTACGGACATATTCCCCAAAAACATAACGCCTAATAGTTTTGGAGTTTACGTCCACAATTAAAGTGCACATAACGCCACTATGATGCTAAACTGCAACAACTAAAGTCTGAGTGGACTGAACTCTGTTGCTTCGCTCCGAAGCAGGCAAAGCGGAAAAAATCTTTTCAAAATGCCATGGTATCAGTTTCTTGAGATGGCAGTTGATGAACAACCTCCAAACAATTATAGAAGAATATTAGAGCAATCTTTTGGATCAGCTTGATACAAAAACTCGTGAGAAACTACCTCCTTTAGCGAAAATAAATACCATCTATCTTCAAGACAATGTAACTGCTTACAAATGTGCTTTAACCAGCACTTAACTAACCGATTTGAAGTACGAATTGTTGGAACATTCACCCTATTCATCAGACCTGGCTCCCTCTGATTTATATTTTTTTTCCACACCTCAAGCGACTTCTGCGTGGAAAGCGTTTTTCATTGAGTAAAGAAGCAATTGTAACACAGTAGGGTGGTATTTTGAAGGTCTTACGAAGAACCACTTTAGAGATAGGATACATAAATTAGAGAATAGCGAGTAAAATAAATCATATTTCAAAACCAAACTCATGGTATTTCATTTGCAAGCTCGTAACTTATTGACTAGACAGTATAATTCACTCTTTTGCAACCGAATATGTATGAGAGTATCCAACTTTGTATAATTTACCCTTAGCAAATAATCAACTATTTCGAAGGTTATTCGTAAAAATCATGTAAGACCTTTGCGTTAATATTTACTTCCGCACCTTGTATTGTTGTACGACTATGAAAAAAAAAATTAATAAAATATTGACTGAAACTACCTTATAATCAAAAAGTCAAATATCAACGATATGAACGCAACACAAATCAGAAAATCACACATGGATGAAACTTGAAGAGCCAATTCCACTGTCGAAGAAATTCTTCGCTTAATTTTTAGGTCAAATCTCGTAAAAGTACTTAGCGTAAATTGAGAAAAAAAAAATAAATATAACTGATGATAAAAAAACAACTTAAAGCAAATAAACAGCAATGTTTACTGGACGCAATACTGTGGTGATGTTGCGTCTGCGCAGAAGCTACACGGTTGGTACACAGTGTGCACGTTGCTTGTCAAACATCAAAATAACGTTGACAGCATCACTAAATAGCAAAATGAGGTGTGTAAAATGTAAAGCTGCTGCTGTTGCTATCACTGATTTCATTTGATTTCAAGTTATTCATCCTCACAGCTGCAATTTTGAGTTGCTTGCGCCTTTTTTTTACTTCTTATTTACTGTAAGCAGTAAAGTTGCTGCTGCTTAAGTAAATTAAGTGAAATCTTTTAAAAATTTTGCAATTAAGTTAAGTTGTTTGGTGTACTTTTTTTCCTCTCCCAATTTCATTTTCGTTATACACCAAAAGGTATTTGAACCTCACCAAAACTTTTTTATTTGCTATTTCACATGCCATAAAACAAAAGACTTAAGACACAAGCGCCATTTTGAAATTTCGTTTATCTTTTGAGGCGATTTTTTTTACGATCGTAAAAATTCATTTTAACTAATTAGATTTGCATAAGCTTAGATTAATAAAAAATGTAATAAAACTATTTTAATATGCTTTTGGCGTGGCGAGTTATTTAGTTATATTTCAGTTTTTGTTTTTATATTCGAAAACATGTTATTGCATTTTTTTGGTTAAACAAGTTGTTAGCCATGTTTGAATGCAAAAGCAACAGACCGACAACAATAACAACAGCAACAGTAAATATTTTTTTTTCGAATTGATTGGAAACGCTAAGCAACATCCCTTTTTTTACTCGTTTTACACGCAAATGCAGTTTTGCTGCATTTTTTAAAAGGCTATGCATGATGCACATTAAAAATAGCAACTTGGCAAAGTGCATTTAAAACAGGAAAAAAAAAACAGAAAAACGTAACCATGACCAACACTGCAAAAATAACAAGCGCTTTGATGGCTCCACTTCAATTTAACCAGTTTTCACTTGTCCATATTTTTGTTAAACTTAAGAAATTCAATCAAACCACATCGATCAGTTCACTTTACATTGCGTAGGTAAAGCGTTTAACCCTTTAGCACATAATTGTGTCGATATGGCATGGGTGGGTATATGTAAATAAACCTGTGAACGGAAATTTATAAAATACAAAATTAAGTAGCTCTCATGATATGCTGGCATATCAGCATGTGCTTGGATACTACAAAAATGACGTAAGAACCGCATAAAAACGGTGTCGTTTCAAGGTAGTGATGAGCTAAGGAGGCTACTTCAAGAAAAACATCATGGGTTTCTTCGTGAGCAAGTACATTTTTATAGTCATAAAATCAAGCAGGTGAGAAAATCATTACTTTTTAGAATATGTGGGAGTGCTGCTGGGCCGCCAAAATCTCGTAGCTCTGAAAAATTTCATAAATTTTTCAATTTTAACATTTGAACGGTATTAAATATTATTTGAGCTCAAAATAATTTAAATATCTGGGGCCGATAATACAATACTGTCTTGTTTAAAGTGATGAGCACAAAAAAAAAAAAAATACTTTATATTCAACATTATAATAAAATAGACGGAAGTCAGTTCCTCATTGTTACTGTCATGTTTAATGCGTTGGATAAGAACAAGTCATCAGCTTTTACAGCACAAACCCTATTGAACCTATCATGCTTAGTGCCAGCATTACATTGCGACTCTTTCTGAAATCGAAAAATCGTGTCCCACCCTTCAAAATAGCCGCAAATTGATATGAAGTGATATGATCAGGGCACAAGGTGATTCCAGGAGCTCCTCTCTCTTTTTTCTTAGTAAATCATTGTTTTCTTACGAAGCTTTTAACACTGAAAACGAAATGGTATCAAAATCTAGTTTCGGAGATATAGACATTAGATGTTGAACGTAAAGTCATTGGGAACCCTTAAATCGATTTTCAAAAAATGGATGTCAAATGAAGGATAATATAATAAGATATAGTATTGGTACATGAAAGCTCGAAATTCGCGCAATAGCTTTCGATCCATGACGACTTTTTTTTTAAATTTCTGATCAACTTATTTTTTTAAAAAAACGTTATCCGAATTCTGAAAATTTGGTGGCCTAGAATCATTTCCAATGTCGGATTGCTCACCAAATCAATCAAATCAAACTGCGAAAATGTAAATGGACTGTGCGCACGCCGTGAAAATCACCAAGTAAAGTCAACCGGTGAGCATTGGAGTGGAACCCTCAGAGAAGCAGAAAACGCGGCCGTACTAAATCATCGTGGAGACGTTCGCTAGAGCAGGAAATATGTGTATCAGGGAAATATTGGAGAGAATTGAAGACAATCGCTACTGAGCGTGCACATTGGAAGAGTTTTGTGGAGGTGCCATACTTCGTGAGGAGATAAAGAACATAACTGGAAAACCAATATTAAATATTTATAAAGTCTTGGAAGTTTTTCAAAAAATTTGAGAACTTCATGTTAAAAATCATTTACAGGATATCAGCGGGCTGACAAGTGAAATGTGACTTTTATTTTATAAGGATGTGAGTACATTTTTTGACAGTATGATGGCGATGTATAAGGTGTAAATAATGTTTCAGAAAACGATGAGCAAACTTTTTATCACATCATCATTCTGTGAAAATTTTAAAGTTAAGAAGATAAAGGAAAAATCCAAAATTTTTTGTTGAAAGATCAACTGATTCCCTATATTTTATGATATAAAAACCTTTTTCGTGGTGCGATTCTCTGATTCCTTTATTTTTAAAAATCGTTTGTTTTATGCTATAATGATTTCTGGTAAGTCAAACCAGACACCACCTCTATCGCTAAAAGTTTTAGTTGGTGACGCTATATCTGTGAACATTTTTTGTCAATAGTTAAACACATACAGGGAGTGGTGGATTAGCCCTAAAATTTCAGCTACGAAAATTGTCACATAAGTCTTCATTAGCCAGTTCAGGATCTGATCTTTTCTGGAATGCACTTTTACAACATAACTAGATTTTAGTATTTGTGTGACTAATATATTTGTACAGTATGAATTTGTAGATTTTGGGCGTTTAGGTCAATATATTTTTGATGCAAATAAAACAAATTCTGTTTCATTCTTTTACCAAACGTTTCGCCAATGGATTTTCGGCTTCCACAGGGGTATTTATTTGACGATAAAAATTGCTTTTGTTGGCACAAAATGATGGTTTTTTTTTGTTGAAAAATTATAAAAAAACGGTCATATTCTTCGAAAGCATTTAGCGGATAGTACGTTGCTAACAGGCTAAGTACAGAATAAAGAAAATTTCGGAGTAATTTGTACTTTTCAATAAATCAAAATCGAATGACTAAAAAATATCGAAAACAATCCAGTTACAAATCAAAATCTCCAGTTAAACTAAAAAATTGTCAGCTTAATTTTGCAATTTCTTGTTTGCGCACAAAATAATCAACTTGAGATAAATTAACAATGGAATGGTCCAAACAAAACCATTTAACTTTTCTCTCAGTGTATAAAAATATATTTTCATTTTAGATTTCAAAAAGGTTTCTTTATTAAAAAAACTGCTCCTGCGAGTGACAGATTTCACTTAATCAAGCCATAACATGCATTAATGTTATTGCAGCTGAATCAAAGGAGATTGTTTTTTTACTTTTTTTTAACCCTACGAACCCTACCTACTCTGTAAGGCAAGTAAATATCCACACAAACAGGTCTGTTATCTTGTTTTATTATATGATTTTCATATACCGACATAATTTCATGCGATGAAATTGAATTGCAGATAATAAATATAATGAAGATAATTGAAGTTGTTGTCGCTTTTTTATTATTAATGCACTGCAGGGCGCGGAAACTTACAACTTTCTATATTTTTAATTAATTTCATAAAAAAAAATTATTTATAAAATAAAATCAAGGAAGTTTTTATAATAAGCAAGTTTGTCGCTCAAGTCTTATGCTTTCTTCAACAAGTTCGTTGCCTACGTCTATTGTTTGCACATTAATTGTTGATTTCAATAGTAAAATAAATTTGAAATGATAGAAAGAAATTGAAAGTAAATAATTTTATGCATATGGTTTTTTTTTTTGAAATTAAGAAAAGAAAAACAGCGAAAAACAATGAAAAAATCTAGTAATTTGTGATGCATTTTAGTTTTTGCTTTATTCAATTCATAATTTTTTACAAACCAATTGTTTTTTTTTTGTAAATCATTGTCAATTGACGTCTTCAGTAAAAGCAGAAAAACTAATTTACATTGATTGCCCTTGGACAACAACTTGGTTATAATTTTGTTGTTGTTTTCACCACTCCGCCATTGACTTAAACAGGTTTAAATTGATTAGCTGTTGCTGTTGCTGCTGTTTTGTTTTTTTTTTTTTGGCCGCAGTATTGTCGATGATTTTTTTTGTAGGATGAGTCGAATTCAATAAAGCGATAGCAACAGAAAAAAATTTTTAAAATGCGCTCTCTGCTAAAATTGTATGGTGCTTCTTTAATGGTTGAAAGAAACTTCTACTAAAATTTCGTTGTTTTTGTTATTGTAAACTATTTTCGCGGCATTACAAGTATGGCCGTATATCTTGTGTTTTTATTTTCAAAAAACTCGTATAATAAAATAGCCTTTATATAGCTCAAGAGCTGGTTTGTGACAGGAATTTTGTAAACAGCCTTAAAATGAATTTTAATAGCTATTGGGTATAGCTTTCAAAAGTTACGAGCAATAAGACATTCAGTTTTGGGCATAGATTTATTATTTAACTTTTGAACTTGTCAAAATGAACAATACAAATATTTGTGTTGTTGCATACTAAGAGAAAAATGTCAAAATATCTATAACAAAAGAAATGTGCTATTTAAAACAATGGTAACAAAGCACAAAAGTGCTTCAAGTTTGTTGAATTTAGTGACATGATCCACTTTAACGCTATTTAGATGTTTTGAATAAATTGTGACATATAGGGCTATCCAAATAATATTTTATGTCAAGCTATTGTCTGAAAATATAAAGGTTTATGTATGTATATACCAAAAATGCAGATCGTTTAAGAAATTAGTTTTTAATTATCAAAGCAATTTGCTTATGAATATGAACTATCTCATTAATGTACTACTGCTAGTTTATCTAAAATTATAGTTAAGCTAGCAGTCGTTTTTCCACTTTAGAATAGTGCTCTAAAACTTAGTTAACATAAAGGTCTTAAAAATCTTATTTTTTTTTTAATGAATTATGTTGCTATTTATGGAAAAAAAATGGAAGCTGTTCTTTTGTTTTTCCTGAGAAGTGAAGAGCATAGTCTTCAGTCTTATCGATTCACTACTTCTTTCTCATAGGTAATTTTTTAAGCACCAAATTAAAAACTAGTAAAGGTGTTTTCTTCGGCCAAGCCGAAACTCACATACCCGACACTGCATTGGAAATATTTTTAAATAAATGTTAAAAATACATTGAAAATTAATTATCTATAATTTTCATGAAATCAAAATTTTCAATTGTTGAAAAGCGCCACTCCCACTTTACCAACGGTCAACGAGTTATGGCATTACTATAGTTAAAATTTAGGGCTGTGCCACGTCTTTTTAAGAGCCTTTGCAAATTTGAAACCTAACCCAATCTCAATTTTGTCTACATGTTCACCAAATCACCAAGTTTCATCAAAATCGCAGCCACTTTTTTCAAAATGTGCAGGGGTATATTTACATAGAACATTTGCCCATTTTTACATGCTAGCAGCTTGTAAGAAGCTGTGACCAAATATGTGCCAAATTTCATTGAATTACGTTATTTGTGTTTTTGGAACAAAGCAAAATTTAATATGGACTTTGCTGAGCTTTATGTTCAGTAGCTTAGTGCAAAAAACAACAAAAAAATTACAAGCGCGAAATGTTAGAGAATTACTCTAACAATCGTAAAAGAACAAAAAATGGGCAACCAGCTGCAAACACACTTTATTTAATTTTTCGCATTGTCAAGAAATGTGTAATATCAAAAGAGTTGCAGGAGCAATTGCATGTAAAGGGAGAAAGAATGTAGAGTCTTGTCGCACAGTGTTTGTGTTTTTCGCTATGATTCTTAACTGGTCAATGTGAAAAATTAAATAAAGTGTGTTTGCAGATTCTTCAACATCGGCTAACAAAGCTTACTGAAGATATGACGTAGCTGTCATTGAAACTAGTATAAGCAGCTGGTTGCCCATATTTTGTTCTTTTACGATTGTTAGAGTTATTCTCTAACAATTAATGAATTTTGCGCTTGTAATTTTTTTGTCATTGAATTAGCTTGCTTACTTTTCCCGTAAACGTGATTTCAACAGACAGACAGTCAGACAGACAGAGAGACAAACAGACGGAATAGCCATATCGACTCAGGTTGTGACGCTGATCAATAATGTATATACTTTTCTTTAGCTACCACGCCCACTTCTATGCGTTACAAACGGAATGACAAAGTGAATATACCATCTGTGTAGGGTATAACAAGTATGAATATTACATTAGTTTTCTATTAGAAATTTGGAAATTATTTGCTGCTTTTTGAAAAAGTTTTGGAACTTTTTGAGTGAATCAGATCTGTGTGAGGTTTGAAGTATTCTCAATCATAAATCGATTGATTAGTAACAGAGATACTGGCAAGACATTAACATATTGTTATAAAGATTGGCATATTAGCTCAAAAGCTATATATCTTTGAACCCATATTACCATTTTCACCCCGTTCTGACTTGAATATAGGATTTTGGGAAATTTTTCATACATAGTTATACACAAAATGGTACGAAAGTTTTCTATATTTAAATTATTTATTTTGGTAACTTAGCCGATTTTGATTTCTATCATATTGCCATATATATAAATATACATAAAGATATGATATGATATATGCCATATATATAAATATATGATTGACATAACATTTTTTGGTGAATTTTTCTAAGAAAACAATATGCAGTCTCTTATATAATTTTTACATTTTCTTTAGACAATTGATACGAACCTTATGAGGCAAATTACTTTATCTTTGTTTTGAGTTGTTAAATACTTGAGCTATTTTCCTGCAAACACCTGCTTTTACAATTCTTGGTTTATAAACTAAAACTACCTTTAATTTTAAAGATAATAACATGCAGCTGACATCAATACCAGAAACAAAGAAATAACAACTCAGACGCCCGCTAAAAGTGTTATTTTTTGTTAAACTGAACAAAACCAATCAGTGTTTTTTTTCTTTTATAGCACAGTGAACTAAATTATGATATTACCAATGAAAACAACCTATACAAAGAGCCTTAAGTTCTTGAACAAAGCTACTTTTGTAAAGAGAACGAACTGGTTTCTGTCAGCCACAACCGCAAAAGGAATTTCGCAAATATATTTGCCATCAAGAAAATATAAAAATAAAGATAAATAATAATAAGAGATAAAAATTTCAAAGATAGCAGAAATAAGAGAAAAGAAAACATGGAAAAAAAAATGCCTCAAAGAATAAATGCGCAAGGCACTTAAATGTGTTAAATTGTGTTAATCCAACATTAGCCACTGTAACACTGTGCGTTGCGCTTACCTTTGCAGAAAAACGCTGTTAAATGTTGCAGAAATTCACAAAAACAACGAAAAGTTCAACACCAGCAAAAGCAGCTGCTTGATATTTTTTTTTTGGTTTTTTGCTTTTGCGAAAATAACGTATTTAACTGT
The DNA here is from genome assembly GCA_963680825.1 of Meiosimyza decipiens. Taxonomy (NCBI): domain Eukaryota; kingdom Metazoa; phylum Arthropoda; class Insecta; order Diptera; family Lauxaniidae; genus Meiosimyza; species Meiosimyza decipiens. The sequence goes on along the minus strand of OY804259.1, from coordinate 88,680,659 downwards.
AAATAAGAAATTAAAAATTTAAATTTTGATTTTAAACATTTTTTTTTCGTGTGATTTTTTCGCTGCTGTAACTTAAGAAACAATACCACACATTTGCACAAGTTGCTTTCTTAAGTCTTTTGTTTCTTTTTGCTTAACAGAATTCGAATTTTTTTCTTTATCTTTTTCTATTTAGGGGGAAAAACAAGCGAATTAGCACACACTATTTTTTTTCCCAACGTACACTTGACTTTGCCAACGTTAACACAAAAACGCACACTAACGCAATAAAAACTTTCGTTTCAAAAGAATTTTTCCCACTTTTTTTGAAATTATTGCTAAAGATTGAGAAAAAAACCGCAAAAATTAACCACAGCCGCTGCACTTGCACGAACGCCACAGATCAAAAATGCAGACAAACAAGTAAACTTTGATTTTTTCTTCGGCTTTTTGCCAAAAAAAAAAGTTGTAGTTCACCAAAGTAAAATCCAACCTTTTTTTTTCCGTTCAGCAAAATCGCGTTAACCGCAACGTTGGTTTTAACAGCTCGAATGTTGCTCCAAAACTAAACTCAGCTATGAAATCTGCACTAGAGTGGAGCGGTGTTGGCTTCATATTCATTGTTGCGCATGCGTCGCAAACGTTCACGCAGTTTGTTTGCGTCTAGCAAACGCGCTAAAGGGAGCGCAAGCGCGAGCATCTGTTCATGTACTAAAAATTATAACAACAACAATAGCAAAGATTTTAGTACAGTTTTGTGTTCGCTTTGCAGAGCATGGTAGAGCAGAACATAGCTGACAAAATAATTATGAATGAGAATAACGTTGCATTGGAAAAAAGTTTTCAATGCTGCTTTGTAAGTTGCTTGCCTAAGTCTTTTGTTTTTCTTTGCATTTTCTTTCAAAGTTGTTTTCTTTCAATACCCTACACACAGCATATTCAAAATGCGATCTAAAGCAGCAGGCTTGACAAGTTTATATGCTATATATACATTAGGGTGGCACACAGTTTAAAATTGTTGCATATTACCTTAGGTTACTGCCCGACTGTAGGTAACTCTTTTTGTGTTTACAATCGTACGTGATGTTGTTGTAACAATGTTGTTGTTGTCATTAATTTTGTTTTATTTATTGCGTGATTATGCACATTTTAACATACGATTGATTTTATTTTAAAGACGTGAATGTTTTTTTAATTTGATTTTGACACTTGTTTACGTACATATTGACTTTTAGGTTGATTGAACTTAAGGAAATTGTTTCTTACACAGGAAAATCTGACAATGAGAAGAATATATTTTATTAAAAGAAAAAAAGTATTTTTCACGGCAATATCATTTCTAGCTGGCCTAGACCAGAAAATTATTTTTCTTTGATCAATATTTATTTAATCATAATAATATTAAATAATGTTAATTTACTAGCATTAGACTTTTTTTTCCCCCAAAAACTGTCAATCAATTTCAGAATTCTAATTGATAACATTGCCAAGAATCTGGCATAAGGTCATGAAAAATGCAGTAGAAAGAGCCAATGTTTGTGAGCAGATAAATATTGGTAATTTGATTGCTTTTCTTTACACGCATAATACTGATGAAAATCCATTAATTAATATTTTAATATATGTTAAAGATATTTATGTCTTATATCATTCAGCTTTTCAGCAATCATTCTGTATAATTGTAAGTTAGCCCGCCAAGAAATATTAAAATTTGAACATAAAATGGTTTTTGAAACGACGATTTCATGTAAAAATATTTGTAATTTTTAGTACCAATGGATCGACCCGAGTTCGGTTTATCGGTTTGAGATTGAAAAAGTCGAAAAAGTGTGACAAATGTTGGAAAAAGTTGAATAAGGTTCAATCAGTCGAAAAAATAATGAAAAGGGTTCAAATTCTGAAAAATGTTGCAGAAGAAGAAAAAAATGGAAAAGGTCAAAAGAGTTGAAAGAGTTTGAAAAAACTTTGAAACAGGTGAAAAAGGCTGGCAGAGTCGAAAAAGCATAAAAAAGTTGATATAGGTTGAAAAATGTTGAAACAGTTGAAAGAAGTTGAAAAATTCTATAAAAGTCGATTGAAGTTGAAAAAGTCGACATAAATTGAAAGAGGTTGAAAAAGTCGAAAAAACATGCAAAATTTTGGAAAAATTGAAAGGAGTTGAAACAGATGAAAAATATTGAAAAAAGATGAAAGCGGTTGAAAAACTCGAAAAAGTTAAAAACCTCGAAAAAAATTGAGTAAGGTTAAGTAAGTCAAACGGAAAATATTGAAAAAAGTCTGAAGTTTTTAAAAAATTTTCAAAAAGTTGATAAGCAGTAAAGTTGAAAAATGCTAAAGCAGTCGAAAAATATGTTGAAACAGTTGAAAAAAGCTACAAAGATCAATAAAAATTGAAAAATTACTAATAGAAAAGTTGAATAAAGTTCAAAAAACAAAACAGAAAATAAACGAGGTTGAAAAGAGCTAAACAAGATCAAAACAGTTGAAAAAGACTGAAAACGTTGATAAAGTATGAAAAAATTTGAAAAAAGTTAAAAGTGGTTGAAAAACTCGAAAAAAATTGAAGCAGGTTGGAAAATTTAATGAAGTTGAAAAAGTCGTAAAGAACAAGGGAGAATATTAAAAAAAAATTGAAAGAGTCAACAAATATTTAAAAGAAAGTAAAAAAATACCACTCCAACAATTTTATGTTAACATGGAAGGAGCCACGCCCACTGATGCAATTTCGTACACGACAGTAATGCCAACTTCCTTCAGCTTCGCTACCTGTCTTCAAATTGAGCCACTCTCGTATACGATACGAAAAATATCCTACAACACTGATGGGGTATTCCACGCCAAATCGGATACCGTATTGCTTTTGCATGTTCGATTTTTTGAAACTTTTTCTCTCCATTCCGTTTGAGATTTGCCTCTATATAATTTTTAAAAATTTCTTTCATCAAGCTACTCAAGAGATATAAAGCTTTTGAAAATTGCTAGACAAATTTTTTTTGAAATGTTCACAGCTTCATGAATAATCGGCCAAATTGAAGTTTTCATGTATCCATAAAAATCTTTTTGAAACTATATTACTATGAGACTTAAAAGAATCAAAAATAAATCGTCATCTTTAGCAACGCAAATTCTTCCATCGACTGCACGTTATCAAAACTACGAGTATCGTTCCGTTCAGGTGAAAATTTGTTGGCAGCAAATTCAAATTCAAAGCAAATTCTCGGAAGCGGTATTAATCAAAATATTTCCTAAAAAAATTCGCAATGCATTCTGAAACATTTTCACTTACATATAAATTGTAGAACAAATTGAAAGCTCTAATTTTCAGACTGAGCAGCTTTTTTTCACTACGCTATTTGCGTAAATCAATCTGCAAAGCTTAAGTGACAAAGAAGGTGATGTAACCATGACACCTTAAATAAATCAAGAGAGACTTAGTGTGGAAATTTTCTGAATTTTGTTGAAATTTTCCGAACTTTACGTTAAAAACTACATAGAGACCTCAACCAAATGTTGCAATGCTTGAGGTAGCTGTAATATTGTTTATGTTTCTTTTATAAAATTTATTGCTCCTTGTAATTTTCACTGCCCCAACGTAGCATTTTGCTTAAATAACCGTTAACAAATTCAAAAAAAAGCGTATTTTGTGCTCCATAGCTTGCAACTAATAATTATGCGCATATCGATAAAAAGAAAAATTGCTGCAAATGTGAAAAAGTCACGCAATTGAAAACGCAACTGTTGCGTTGATTTTTATGTTTCTAAGGAATTAATTTATATATTTTTCTTTTAAATACCTCATTTTGGTAGGCAGTTTATTTATAACATAAAACAAGAAAAAAAAGTTACATTTCAACTAAGAAATTGATGAAAATGTTGCAATACACAAGATTTTCTGATTTGTTTTCTTTCAACGTTTGCTGACGTCGGCCTGCACTGCACGCATGCGCTGTTGTTAGATATTTTTTTTCCATCTCCTTTACAATTACATTCAATTTTAATTGAAATCCATTTCATTCAGCTAATTATGGCTATAACACGAATGTTTTTGGTCTATTTGTTGGTTGAAAATGGAAAGTAATTGCAGCTAAATAATTACAGGTATCTTGAAAATCGCTTGCAAAGACCAAGAGCAGTAGCTTTAGGGACAAATGAGGCTGCTATTGCAAATTGCTATTGTACGTTAGTAGCGCTATAAAAACTGGAGGTTTTCATTTTAAGCGTTTTATGTTTTAATTTTTTTATGGAAACTTTTTTTTTCTAGTTTATGATCAAAATGATACACAACATACATCATTCGTGCAACATGCACCTTAAATAACAGCTATGGAAAAAAGTTATTATATTTTTAAAATTTTCCCTTGTATTATTTTTCAATGTGAATAATGCAATTGCAGCTATGACAATGGTACCAAAGCTTAATATGTCTTGTTGATATATAGCTAAAATAGTTTTAGAATTACTTAATCAACTCGACTTTTGTATGAGCTATTCCATTACTTGCTCTGTGGTGTATCATGCATGAGAAAAATTATTTTCTAACTATAACTTGGCCAACTCTCACATTTATCGTTTCGAATTTTGCTGCCCCTTCGAGTAAATTGGCACTTGGGACAATTGTGTTTTACATGCCTTCAGTAATGCAACATAATTGACATGTTACTTCGTATAGAGCTATTTTCCAGAAATTCATCAAATGCATACGCATGGATTTTGATGGTACTTGGCTGCATTCTTCGTTAAGATATAAAAGAAGGAAGTTCAAATCCCTTTTTATTATCACTTGAGTCAGATTCAACCTGTAGCCATATAGAATGTTGCTCTCATTGTCGGTGGACTTAAGACAAATGACTCTATTTTCCATTAATTTTAGATGAAAGTTCTACTTCGTTTTTAAACCATTTAGTTCTAAATAATGCTCAAAAACGGTATGAAAATTTCAGCTAGAGCAAATGAAAAATTGCTGCCTTTTAAGTACCTACATATCTCTTATGGTGACTTTGATTGTTATTCCTTTCTGCCATAGATTTCCTTAGGTGGACTTTTCTAAAGTTACAAGTCATAGATATTTCTTGCCCGAAAACCAAAGTAGAGTCCAAAAATGCACATCTTTAGCAATTTGGTGGATACAGGTCGAAAATTATTGTTAAAAAAGTGTTAAATGAGTTTTAGGTAAGCCTCCAGCAAGTTTCATCAAAATTCAAGTGCTTGACAACAGGCTTTACTAATTTTTTTTTTCAAGGAATTCTCTCCAATTGCCCATTTCATGACAAGTGAACAATAAGTCCAGCCTATGTGAAAAAGGAAAACTAATACACAAAGTCTTATGCATTGTGCAGTGTAACTTTCCTTTTAGTGTGCAGGCCCCACAACAGACGGAGGAGGGCGGCAACGAGAGTATTCCTCCAATAGTTCCTCAAAGACACCCGTACTTTTTCAGAAGAACTTTGATTGTTTTTTAAAAGACGACAAAAGAATATTTGGTTCTCCAAGTAGGATAAAGTGGATATCATGAACGAAATTATCAACTAAAATTATTCATTTGGTGCACATTTACTGAGAGGAATACCACTAGGCCAGGATTTCCACTCGACGACCCTGTTGGCGTGAAATAAGCGCAATATAGCCACATCTTTAAGAACTCTCTGATCTGATAACTTAGTGAAATGCCCTAAGAACTATCAAAACATTACGGTGGCGGGACAACACTCAAATTGAATGTGCGCAAGATGAATTTTGTAAGGTCCCCATTTTAATTGCTAGCATCATCTCATGTAAAAAAGGCAATTTTGAGGGATTTAGTTTTACGCGCTCTTATCAAAATGAAGAAACACAGCAGATATATTTTTCACTTATTTATTTTAAGCTATAATTGACCACTAGTACTTAAGCATTTCTTAATTACTTAGCAGTACTTAAAACTTTATGAAGTTTAGTTCTCAAAATACTTACCACCCCCTCAAAAGACATTTTGATAATGAAAACACTAGGCTATTTTATCAATTTTGTAAGAAGGCCGAGGTAGAGTACTCTACTATACTGAATGTAAAACATTCACCAATTTTATGGTAAGTCCGTACTGGGTTCACCAAACGTTCTCACATTGAATTTCACAATATTTTCTTGAAAAAAACTCTATGGAGAGCAGTTTTAAGCACACACTTTTATGGGAAAAGCCACGCCCTCTTGACAAAATAAACTCACAGTAAAGCACTTAAAAATTTTTAAAGCGAATATACTGCCTTAAAAACCCCTCACACATTGTACTTTCTACTGGCATCTCAAGGTGCATTAATGGTGTATTAATGTTAAATTTGTTGCTGCTGTAAATACTGACGGCTTTATTGCTGATAAGTAAAGTTTATTATTTCAACATGATCTAATTTATATCTCCAACATGACGTGTTATTTTTGTTGTGTTGAATTTATGTATTAATTGCAGTTTTTTATAATTTGAAAGCAAAAAATAATAAGAAAATAATTTACATTTAAATGAAAAGTTAAATAAATTTCCTACCAATAAAAATCTCGCTGACACGCTCTTTAATAATTATTTTCTCGATAGGATTCCTGATTTCAAATCTATTTTCCGTTATATTGCAAATGCAGATTTCATCAAGTTGGCTATATAAGAACACAGAGCCAGAAAGTTGCAAGTAAGTATCGAACCACGTTTAAGGTAATGAACTTGTCTTAAAAAACAGTGCAATAGGAAATTAAGTTGGAAACTAAATGTTACAGAAAGAGCATTATAATCTTGTTAAAAAGCTGTTGGTGCTCAAATTTTTCACTGGCCATACATAGGAGTCATTAGACCAATTATATTTTACCGCATTGTGAATTAGAGGGCTGCTTTAGGAAAGATTACTAACTGCAATCACTTTCAAAGGGTACATTTTCATGTGCATCATTAGTGCTCTTAGTACTTGGCTTGAAAGAAGGGGCTGTCAATATATGTAGGTTATAGTATTTACTCTATTGTAAAGAATTGAAGTCAGGTATTATTGTAAAATTAACAGATTATTGCTGATGAGTTATGTTGCATCCTAGGGCGGTATACATATATCATTGACTTCATAAATATTCCGAATAGTTTTCAAAAAAATAAATGACGATTAATGAAAAATTGGCTAAAAATTCCTTAAATTAAGTTCTTCGATCTTTTCGCCGAACCTTTTAAATGAAATTCATAAATCAAGATTTCTTAGTTATGTAGAGATAACCAGTTACATGATAGGTTAGGTTAAGCAATAGTGGTGGATTAAAAGCCACACATTGACACTTTGGTCCATAGTGATAACACAACTCTCAAGGTTTATTTAGTTAATATTAGTTGTTTGGTTTAAGGTAAATGTGTCGTTTGCCTGGCGAACTTGTAGATTCTGTGGAGTTTTAATTTTGCAACGTCGTGTAATGAGTAGAGGAACGCATGTCCAAGTGTTCTAAGTCTTGTCCGAGCGAGTGCAGGGCATTCACAGAGTAAGTGTTCTAGTGTTTCCTCCCTATTTAATTCCATGCAATTTCTGCAGATATCAGTTTCAAGCAGTCTCATTTAGTTGCATGTTGACCCATGAGTTAATGTCCACTGTCAAGAAGCGGCAATTTAGACGCCATAAAGATATCAGTCAGCCTTATTAAGATTGGGCCAAAATATTTTTGTTATTAAGTTAGTTTTTAGCTGTACCCAGCATGTGCTAGCTTTTATTAACATGTAGATGTCCATTTGGAAGTTATAGTATTGAATCGGCGCAGCGATACTTAATGGCATTGTGTCCTTAAGCGCTCCTTGTTTCGTTTGTTCATCCGCCATCTCGTTACCGCTGATGCCTTGATGTCCAGCATAAATAAACTTTGTTATTTATGCTGAGCTCTTGTAGAGAGTTGTAACATTTGAAAACTGATTTTGACTTTATTGTGTTACTTTGGAGAGCTTTTAAGGTGGCCTGACTATCCACATATACTATATGCTTATGTGACAGTTACTCTTGTTCCTTAAAATGCGCTCTGCTGCTTTTTGAATTGCGATTTTTTCGGCTTGATAAATACTACAAGTGTTGGGGATGCTATACTGTTCTTCAATGTTGATAATCTAACCCTTCTTTTTTGCTTAGAACCAACTGTATATAAAGGGTGTTTTTTTTAGAGGTTTGTTTTTCGAATAGAGATAAAACATTTTATGGTCAAATCTGGCAATTCTAATGTCATTTATGTTCAGTTTGGTTTGCCATTTCATCATGAACAGGTTGACAAAAGAACAACGCTTGCAAATCGTGCAAATTTATTTCGAAAATAATGGTTCATTTCGCGAAGTTTACCGCAAGCTCCGTCCATTTTATGGTCGACATAATCGTCCATCAGAGCAATTAATTCGGTTAACCATGGATCGTTTTCGCACTACGTTTACTCTATGTGATAATACGCATCCGCAGAGACGTCGAACAGTGCGCACCGAAGAAACAATTGCCGCTGTAGAGCAAAATGTTGAAGAGGACCCGAATGAATCGATTCGCCACCGTGCACAGCAATTGGAGCTTTGTCCATCAACTTTATGGAAGATTTTGCGCAAAGATCTTGGCTTGCGACCTTACAAGATCCAGCTTGTGCAAGAATTAAAGCCGCGAGACCATGCAATGCGTCGTGATTTTGGTGTATGGGCCGAAAATGAGATTGATCTCGATGCTGATTTTCATCGCAAAATTTTGTTCAGTGATGAGGCTCATTTTTGGTTGAATGGCTACGTCAACAAGCAAAATTGCCGCATTTGGAGTGAAGAGAATCCACATGAGACCCTTGAGACGCCATTACATCCACAAAAACTGATTGTTTGGTGTGCTCTATGGGCTGGTGGAGTCATTGGGCCATACTTCTTCCGAAATAATGCTGGAGAGTCAGTTACCGTTAATGGAGACCGGTATAGAGCCATGATAACCGACTATTTTGTTCCCGAATTGGATGGCATGAATGTGGATGAGTTGTGGTTCCAACAAGACGGCGCTACATGCCACACAGCGCACGTCACAATCGATTTATTGAAGGAAACATTCGATGAGCGCATAATTTCGCGGAATGGACCTGTCAATTGGCCACCAAGATCGTGTGATTTGACACCATTGGATTATTTTCTTTGAGGATATGTGAAGTCGCTCGTCTACGCCAACAAACCAGAAACGTTAGGGGACTTGGAAGCCAACATTCGTGGCGTTATTGCCGACATACGGCCCCATATGCTCGAAAAAGTGGTTCAAAATTGGACCTGTAGAATTGGCTTTATTCGAGCCAGCCGCGGCGGCTACATGCCCGAAATAATATTCAAACATTAATGGCATAAAATTATCCTTCCAATAAAGCCAAATTGATGGACATTAAAACGATTTTCTTGTGTTTTATTTCAATTCGAAGCTCTATACCTCTAAAAAAAACACCCTTTATGTTGATACAATATGAAGGATCACCTTTCCTTCTGTACCAGTAGCTTTTTGAAGGAAATTTGATCAAAAAGAAATTCATGATAAACATTTTTATTTTGGCTTATGTATTCGATTGGACAGCAGTAAAGGATATATAAATATACTTAATAAATTTAATTAAATTAAATAGTCAAGTACGAATGTATTGGAAAAGTACAATTGTACTGAATCCATAAATTTGTTCTTTCTTTTATAGAAATTTATCACTCTTTGTTTCTTTAGAATTGAAAAATGTAAACGTTGATCAAACAAGAATATCTATCATAGATACCACTAGTATTATATCACAAATAACTGCAGCACCGCACCAAATCAAAACCTATCGTCCAGTTTTTCTATTCGCTGCACGTATGCAAATCGCTGCAAGTTCTTTTGCATTTTAATTGCTAACCGGGGAATATGAACGTACTGAGTAACCTGTAGAAATTTCTGTGAATAAAAACAACCACTTTGATAAAAGGCAAGAAAAACAAGTCCACCTTGGTTGTTGGTACGCGCAACTTTAAGTGGTGTAATTTCTAGTTTATAAAATATGGCCAACAGTCTACTGGTTGTTGTTTGTCAAGAAATTTATTGATCAATGGCTGCAATGGCTGCGCTGTAAAAGTGGTTAAAATATGCGTTAATATACAAAGTAGTCAATCTTGTCAGCATCATCTTCATCGCAATCATTGGCATTATCATTGATATTATAAAGTAAATCTTTAATATCAAGTCTTAAGTGAAGAGAAAAAATCAAATGGAAGCGCTAAACGAAGCGGCGTGTGATTTGTCACAATTGGCAGAATTGCTTTACATAACAATAAATAGCGGCTATGATTTACTATAGAAACCCACTTGACTACCCATCTGGCTGTGTGAATCAATACCTTTATTTATATAAATACTATACTAAGTGTATTTTTTTTTGCTTTTTTTAATTTGCGCTATCTTTACTGTTATTCAATGCTCTTTTGTTCTTAAGATCTTATGTTTATGGTATTTGTTAGTCAATTACAGTGTTCTCTGAGTAAGTAAATTCAGCTTCTTTTGTTCACTATTCTAAGAGCTTGAAAGAGAAATATAGCAAAAAAATGTTGGTTTGAGTGCACTTTATTTTTCCCTTAAAGCTCATGAAATAATAAGGGAAAAGGCCTTTAACATTTTTTTTTTGTAAAACTAATAGTTTTTAGTCAAGACAATTTAAATTTATTTTAGTAGATATAAAGCTCTCCACGTTCATAGAAACTTCGATAAGTTCTCATAGTCTACTATGCATAAATGTCTCATTAAAATATTGATATCGCTTAAGTGGCAACTTTATTGAGGGAGAACTGTTTTTTTTTCTTCTTATTTGTCTTATTAGCACTTTTGTTCTTGGCAGCTTCATAAATTTTCACATAGGTAACAAATACACTAAAAAAAAATATGCGTTCTGAATACAATTCCCGCACTTTAAGTGCCCATATGCTGAAAATTCTCTGCATTTCAAATTATTGGCTCATCTTTCGATGTTTGATATCCTCTAATCATTAGCATTTGCTTTGTATCTATGCGCTTTACGTTCATTTGCACGTTTATTCAGCTGGCTGCCTCTACTCGTTAAGTTAATTTTAGGTAGCATGAAACGATTTTGCTGGAACAAATCTAAGCCAGTAGCGCTCAATGTGCAAAATCATTGGAAATTCATGATTCTTTTTCTGACATGATTCTGTAATGTAATAACATTCTGTTGTTGTTGGCTTTGAGAGCACACACACACACACACACTCACACACACGCACACACACATGTGTACTGCTTTTGTTATATCATTTGTGGGTCACTGAAGCGATTAACTGTTTCTGACTACTTAATGTTGAGCTTGATATATATACTGTATACCTTATAACACGTGCAGCATACTAACAATTTTATTTGCGAAAAACCAACCGCTATTTCAGCATTTCATTTAGTACTATAGGTATTAATATTTCATATTAAAGTTTTAAAGTACAGGTCAATTTATTTTATATTTTCTTTTCTTTATAATGTGTAATCAGGTGTTTCTTTAGTTGAGATTAGATCAGATCAGTTCTTTACTTATTTTCATATACTTAAATATATCAAAAAAAAAAAAAAAAATGGTATATTATGGATGACTTTAATCATTTTAGGAGCAGAATTCCCAAAGATATTAAAAGGCACACTAAAATGAAAAATCGCCAGAGATTAGGCTTTGTAAATTCACACAAGGGAAAAGGGCGAGAAGGAAAGGGAGGGGAAATGTTAGCTTAGAGTGTCGGTTACATTGCCACACATATCTGGGAGCTTAGTATTCAGCGTTTGTTAACATAATATTGGAATGTAAAGTCTTTGAATGTTGTTGTAAATTTGCAAACCCAGTAATACCTCGATAGTAAATCTCTCATCAGGATGAATTATTGTTGGCTATAGATTTAATGCTCACTTATTTTATACCATAGTGTATACAAAATCTCTGGTATTTTAAGCCTTCAGCCGCATCTGTCCCGAGCGCAATTTTAAAAAAAATATTCAAAAATAATTAGTTGAAAATACTCGAACCCTTGGTAATAAAAAATATCAAATTTCGGTAGCTTATTTTTATTTTTCGGCGTTTATTTTTATTTGAACCAAACTTTTTTGGGGAACTTTTCATTGGGGGAGAGCAAAACACAAAAGAAAAAATTTCACCGGCATTAAGGGAACCCATAAATTCTAGTTTGTCCAAAAAACACCTGGGTATATAAAGGCTTAGGCATGAAAGGTGTTGTTTTGTATGAACTTATACTGAATCATCGATATCGACTTATAATGAAGAGCAAAATCAATATGTTCCATAAGTGAGCCTATGCAATTTAATTTGAGTGTCTTGAGAATCATTATACTGACACATTTGATTCTGAAGATTTTTTTTTATAATCCTTATTGTCTCTTAAGAAAGCTTTTTGTTTCCTATTAGCTTAACGTTTAGACCACACAAAAGTTGAATTTTTTGGGCCTGCAATTTTAAGATATTTGAGTTAACGTTAACACGAGTACATAGCAACATTATGAAAGAACAATTAATAAACTATCAAATGGCATGAGAAAAAAGTTCTTTCAAAAAAAAAAAAAAAAAATATGCTAATATAGGGGAAATTGAGGTATTGTGAGACATGGTATTTTTTGTCAGAGTTGCAAAGTTTCATAATTTTTAATGGCTGTTGTCGTCTTGCCTTTTACCAAGCTCATTTTACTATTAGCACTCGTGCATGGAGCGCATACTCGAAAAACTGACTTAGTTTTTAGGCCGCGTTAGATCCTATAGCTTATTGAAATATCGTTCTTATTTCAGCTCTTCTTTGCACAGCTTGAAAAGGCATTGATGACATATGTCCTCAAGTCGAGTGACATTCATTACGGACTTAGTATTACTGAGCTGAAGCTTTTGACATATCAATAATCCGAATAATTTCAAACTCTCTCACTCATACTTTTTTTTGCTAAAAATCAAATTTTTATGTACTTAACTTTAATAAACATTTTAAAACAACATTTTTATTTTTGTGTTAATTTATTTAGAGTCTCACAATTCATCAACAATTTTGAAAATCTCTAAAGCGAATGTTTCTTGCCAACACTTAGATTTTTTTCAGCAGTTAATAATATGAAGAAACTAAAACATTTCTTTAGTAACAACTGTAATTTTCAAAATTTTGATTTTGTGGGAACTAACGAGCTAAGAAAAGTCGGTTCAACAACTCCCTAATTTCCCCTACATATTTTTATGTGAATTTTGAAACAATTATTGTTTCATTAGTTATTATTTTCAAATAATAACAAAAGTAAAATAAATAACTTGAGCGCTGCCACACTTTTTGACGTTCCGATAGCTGCACGTACACACGTACGCTGAAAGTGAAACCATCAAAAGAAATCAGAACATCTCAAAAGACTTTTTCCCTTTGACTTCAAAAACTTCACAAGCTTATGGAAAACAAAATAAAAACAAAAAAAAAATTTAACAAAATAAAGAAGATAAAACTGTCAAAAAAAAAAAAAAATTAAATAAAATAAAAGTTGTGCCAAATTAACCCAGATCATAAACGAAAAAACCGCAAGTGTTTATGTTGTGCAGCGCAGCAGCAGACAGACGCTCTGCATGAGAAATTTCAAAAAAAGATTTGTAACAAAAGATATAACTATCGTACAAGTTATCATGCCCATGCCATATGTTGAACAATAAGTAAGAAATGTATTTGTTATATGTTTTCTTTAAAAATTTTTCAGATACTGCCACAAGTACTTGGCCATTAGAGAGTAAGACGCACATAATGCCAAACAGGTAGCGATATGAAGAAAGTAAGAATCAAAGTGGTCATGTGAAAGCTTCTTAAATTGCTCGAGATAAAGTTCATTATTTTGTACGTTTCTTTAGCTCAATTGCCTGTACACTTAATGTGACAATGTTTTGTATAATTGAATACAATAATTAATTGTTTTTATATGAAAAAAAAAGTGAGTACTCGCATTTAGTAAAAGTTTAATACAAAAACAGGTGTGTCTTGATGCCAAACAATTTATAAATAAAATTCTGTTCAATTATGTTAAGTTTAAATTAAAATTTTCTTGTTAGTTTCTCATAAACTAATTGGTTTAATATTTTAAAAGTCAAGCAGAGATTTTTACATTTACTTTCTAAAACATTTATTGTGAACAAAACATTTCAAATCAAAACTTCGTTTGAGCTCGCAATTTTCTTACTAAATGAAAATTTATAGAATTACTGAACACTATAAAGCCTTAGAGTAATTTTAGACGCTTGATCACAATGGCTACCAAGATATAGAACCCTGAAAGGGTAGAAAGTGCTATAAAAAGACTGTAACCTTAAATATATTTCTTTTATACACATATTATTTCGAGGATATATAACAAGGATTTATATACCTTATAACCCACATTTCCTTCATAAAAGTCGATTTCACATCAGTATAACGTTAAGCAAGGCAATTTTAAACTTCTGTAAAAAAATATATGTTATGTCATTTTAGTGTAATGTGATATAGGTATAGCGAGATTATCTTGTCAGAAGTGATAATTGAGATTAAGACACATTCTTATTGAGAAAATCATAAGCACCAAAGTAACTCTTTATTAATTAAAAATCCAAAACCTTAGATTTCTATGGATTTTTTCAAAATTTTACGACTTCTTTAAAATTTAAATTTTTCAACAAACATTTTTTTAAATTTAAATTTTTAATTTTTCCAACCTTTACTCGACTTTTCCACAATTTTTTTTGATTTTTCAAAAATTCTTTTTTCTGAACTATAAACTTTTCATAAAAAGAGAATGTTTTAGTTCCAATAATTTGATAAGATTGATGACTATGAAATAAAAACAAAAACTATAACTCAAAAATTAAGAATTAAGATAGCCACAACATGCTACATTGCTATGGTATTAAGTATCTCTCAAGTGTCCTTTATCTCCTCATGGAACAGAGTGCCTTCTTATTTATCCAACATATCCTTGAATCACGTATTTCTTGCAATAGCAAATGTTTCCACGATGATTTGGACTGCAGCGTTTTCTGCTACTCTGAGCGTTCCACTCCAATGCTGTTAGCAAACTTTAGTTTGTGATTTCCGCAGAGAAAAGATCATATAACTTAGATACACAACAATTTAATGACACTTTAAGAATACACATATTACAAACATTAAGCGTGAACTTCAAACATTCAGCAGGTAATCATGACAAAATAATTTAAATTTACGTATTCGACCATATAAATATTATCAAATGTAATGTTCATAACTAAATATTTCTTAATGTTTTTTGTTATGCAGTTCCGTTCCTAATTTGACTGCAATGAATTTGCTTGCGTTGAGAACCTTGAGCTGGTAATGATTTTCTAAATATCGCGCACATATGACTTAACAGCAGCAATGAGTTTCACTTATGTTTCTGTTATAATTAACTATATAATATACCAACATCTTACTGTTAACAATATTTTGCTAAAAGTGGTTGAAGGACAAGATAAAAGCGCAGCTGATCCACAAACCTCAAATAAATTCTGTTATGAAGTTATCATTTTAGTTAACATGCAGCAGCAACTCACCACTGCAAAAAAAAGTAAACGAATGATTTTAACAGGATTTTAACATAAGCGAATGTTAAGTTATCGATTGTGTTATGGTCACATATTTTTATTAATTTGAAAATTTTTGGAACTGCAACAGGGCACTTTGTGAAAACCTTTTTTATGTATTTTTTGAATAAAACTTGATAGCATCAATAGCCAAGAAAATCCAACCATTGAACCAACCATTCATTGTGAAGCCATTGGCTTGTATTCATTGACGCATTAAATTCCAGTATCGACCTATTTGCTTCAGTTACTGTAAAAAGTCAAGAAATAGGTATAAGACAAGTGACTGAGAACTTTGTAAGAGCCTAGGAGGCATGGTCAAAATCGATTTTTAACCTTTCCAAAACGATTGGTTCTAAGAAAAATAAATTAAAAACTGGACATAACCAAAGGTAAGCTAGCAACTGTGATTATGTTCAAAGTTCATTTGTGATTTTTCCTCAAAGTTTGGTGGAAAAATTCATAACCTAAATGTGCCCAAAACTAAGGACTGTCCCAGAAAAAACTTGCGTTTTTTAATTTTTTTATTTTACTCTACCTGATAATCTTATAGGTCTTAAAATACACAATATTTGTTCTATATAAAGTGTAGTTTAATATGATGTATAACACTTGAAAATAGCACTTCTAACGACAAAGATGTCTAGCAAGCAACAAAAAGTCCGCGAACTGATTTTGTCCATGTACCCGCAAAATCCAGAATTAAAATATTCAGCTATGGCAAAAATAGTTGGTCCATCAAATGAAAATGAAAAAAGATCAAAAAATTTACTGGACATTTTTTTATAGCTAAAAAACAAAACGCAAATTTTTTCTGGGACAGTCCTTAGATTTAAAGGATTATTCTTAGAATTTACTTCCAGCCTTTCCTAAGCAAGTACATAAAAAATGCCTTATTGGGCATTTAAGAAGATCAGGGGTACACCTCTTGAAAAAGTTTTTAAAAAGGTTAAAAGCAATTTCCACTCAAATTTCAAAAAAATTATAATATTAAATAAAATGCGATATTTAGTCAAACAAACAAATAAGTGGTGGATGCGCAAAGAGCGATATAAAAACCGAAAAAAGCCTCAAACTAAGTGCTTATGATTTTTATGATTCTGCTGGTGACAGAAAACATTAAATGTTTACGCGAGCTTTAAGATAATACACTCACTATTTGTTTTTAATTTCCAAGCTTTCAATTTTTATAATTTTTATCAATATTATATACCAATTTATGAAATTTCTAATTATATTTCACATTAAAAACCTCATAAAATCTAAAGTTATTTTATGTTGACTTAAGCAAATAACAAAGTTTTTTTGCCAAAGGGCCTAAATCGATACTCCAAGAAGCCAATGAAACACTGACACAACTTTTGCAATTTACTCAAAAGCATAATGAACTTCACGGCTTAGTAAGAAAACACTCAAAAAATATTCAGAAGTATCAGATGTGGTAGATAAGGCCGCAAGGAAAATATGAAACTTTTTTCATAAATTCCAAACAATCAAACAACAATTGCTGAACTCTAATTGCATGCAAGTAGCTGTGGAAAAGTTATGTTTTTTATAAACTCTGGCATTTGTATAAATATTATATATATATATATATATATATATATATATGCAGTGACTTTTTAAGCAGAATATTCAACACACAACTTAATTTCCTGCAAGGACTTTTCAAAACTTTGCCACAAATCTTATCACTGCATAAGGAAACTTTAATGGAAGCTATCTAGAAATTATAAGAAACGTTTTAAAGTGTTGAAAAGGCGCTCAGCTTTAAGGCGTATTATGTACTTAATAAGCTGAATAAGCGTTATAATAATGCCACACTTTGCTAACCTAAAGTCTGTTAAAAGGTTAAAAATTTTGCGTAATTCTTAAAGAGCAAACATTAAATATTAATAAAATTGAGTCCTTAAATTGGTGCCTGGTAATAAAATGCTTTTCCTTTATAGCTTCCAGTTAAGCTGCTGCTCAAAAGTGAATAAAAAAGCTGTGGTATAAGAAACAAAGCTGTTGACAGTTTAGCGTCTATTTAACGCACTCATTGCTTACTTTTCATATTTTTTTTTTGCTCAACTCCTTAAGGAAGTACTTACATATTGTATACTACATACTTGCTATACTGTCTTTATTTCTAAAGATGCTCGAGGACAACGAATTTCTGCTTATTTTATTTTGAATACTTTTGTGTCTTGCAATACATAAAATGTTCAATTAATTTAAATTATACGCCCCAGTTAAGCTCATCCCAGTAAAACCTTTTCGTATTCAACTTTGTATGAAAGGCGAACAACTTTGATGAGATTTCTTCATTTTAATAGGCTGTTCAATTGCATGCGCCTTAGAAGGGCGGCCAAGACTTTCAAGTGATTTGAGTATGAAGAAATATTTTTACGAAAGCGAAAGAGAAAAATGTGATAAAACCACGAGTGTATCAACTTCAATGATTTAATTTTCACTTAAGCCTATTAAAAATCAACATTTCTATGAAGATTTCTTTAATGTTGATTTTATCGTTTGAGTTTATACTACAAATCCTTCAATGATTTATTGCCAAATTTTCTATTTTTTTTTTATTTTTATATTTATTTTTACCACAGCTATTGCTGGATTAAATGATTTTTATTTGCGCTTAGTCTTTAATAAAGTCTATTGCGAAAGAGTGGCCGTACTTTTAAGAAGCAAGCAAGTAATGTACTCTAAATTCTTGAGAGAGGTAGCTCCAAGCGGCATAACACACCACTTGTGCTGAAATTGAATTGTATTGCTGGCGGATATGAGAGATCCTTTATACTGGAGTTAAATGGCTAAAAAGTAACTCGTCACGCTAACTGATACGATATATTAGTGTCACATATTACAAAGGGTGATTTTATTGGATAGTTCAAACTTTAAATTTAGATAAAACAGCTACCAATTTAGATATTTCGAAACTCTTTGATTCATATGAAAGGATATTCAATGGCATTGATGTTTGAAAGCAATGTTGGATGTGTGTCCACGGCGGCTGTCTCTAATAAAGCTCATTCTTTCAGTCCAATTTTCGATCAGTTTTTCAAACAATTGAGGTCTTATGACCGCACATATCACCAAGCAGACATTTTAGTTTTGTTTTTAGCTCGCACTTTTAAAACCGAGTTTCATCATCTGTTACGATTTGAGTGATGATACTAAGTCAGTTAAAATTTTGTAAAAAAATTTTGTAAAAAGTGAACACGAGCTCTTTTTTGAGCGTCGTTCAAAATTCGTGAAATTCATCGAGTTGAGCTCGCTAGGAATCATAGACGATTTAAATTTATATAAATTTCTTCACTCTTAGTCTTCACCCGGGCCATATTTGTATCGTTACCTTAAGATTTCATCGTTACCTTCACGATGACCTGAGCTGACGTTGAAGTCCGTAAGCCTGAAGAATTGAATTTCCGGTTCTGTTGGTGGTGGAGTTTGTGCTGACCTTACCTCTCCGCAATTTAATGTTTACTAGTCTCTATCCTCACAGATATTTCAGAAAACTTATGAAATACCACCAACTTATCGAATTTTTTTAAGGCACTCCGGATTACACGATTTGGGCTCTGTTTTAAAGTTGAGTGTTACTCTTCCTCTCTGCTTCGTTCTGATATGCTGTTTTAACTATGGGATCACTCTATGGATAAGGTAATAATTCTAGTTAGATTTCAACCAAGTTTTAACCTTCTTACAAACCTTAAACTTAAAAAAGTTCTTAGTCCTCTACACATGGTGTTTCTAATCCTGACAGAATCAGAAATAAACGCATAGAAACATGAATTTGGAATATGCGCACTTTCAAAATGGAAGCATAATTTAACCATCAATTGATGGAAACATTTTTTATTCAATATATCGAAAATAATGGCGTGGAAGAAGCTCTTGTTGAACTATGCAAAAACGTTTCCATTGACGCTACTTGCAGTCCATGCCAGAAGAAGCAATAACTTTTTTCCAGTTATTTTTAAAATAACAGTCACCCTATTGAAGCAAAGTCGTATGCAAAAAATTCCACAAATGTTGCTTTTCAATATCAAATATTGCGCCATTGCTGCAGAAGTGAATTTAAAAAATTTAACAATTCAGCAAAATAAAAAAAGAAAACGAATGGAAATGCGGAAATAAATTCATCATTTTTTCATCCCAAATGTAATGTAGCCATAAAATGTGGCAAACTTTTATGAGCGCCAACACAATTCACGCTCAGTTTCATCGCAATATTCAAGCCAACGTACTATGGGGAAATTTTCCATTTTCTTTGGCATTAATTTAAGACAAAGAAAATATTCAATGGATAAGCTAAAAAAAAAATAATAATTGTCACGCCCACTTTTCATGCTACCTCAGCAGTAAAAATGCTGTGAGCTCAAAATAAATTGAGCTTTCTAATTTTTTGGCAGTGGATGCCAAAGAAATTGAAATATTTCTCCATAGTGCAACGTTGACGAATCTGAGATATTGCCGCGCGAAAAAAAATCAATCTAATTTTGTATCCTTGACGCTCCTTCAACCAAAACATATTTTCGTACACCATATGTTGGTAGCAGGGATTTTATTTTGCGTCATAAGAAAATGCATCTTTTTTAAAGAGCAGTAAAATCTTTGTTGGTCTCTGTTACATTTTTGTGACTTCAGACATTTTTGATGGTGGGAATTTTGTAAGTTGCAGTTCACTGCACACGCCAGGACATCAACTGAATATAGTGAGTATTTTAATACATCGTGTTGTCTACACGCTGCACAACCTGAGATTCAATTAATTTTTATTTTAATGTGTTTTTTTTTGGTTTTGTGCTAAGGACTACCATGGAGCGTTTACTGTTGCTGCAAATGATGCGATGTGGCTGCTCGTGAACAGTAACATCTTAATAGAAATGCACTTGCAAAGTGCGCACAGCTATTCCGCATTGCTGTTGCATTTGCGGCAAGTCTTTTGCCAGTGAGTTCGCTTCAGGTAGCAGCATTCAATTCATGTAAGAAAGATCGCTTTCTAAGTTAAGGAAGGCGAATTTAAAATGTTGTTATTAGCTTGAAATTTAAACTTTATACTAAATAAATAACATATTCTCCAAAAACACTTATTGGTCATTCCATTGATATATTGCAGAAAAGCTCAATATATGTCTAAATTTAAAAATATAGAAGTGTATAAAGTTTTAATAACTGCAAATCAATTCAATTTCATTCATATATTAATTTCTCTACAAAACAGCTGATATTAAACAGAAAGCAGTCAACGAAAACGCAATAATGCTAGTGTGAAAGCTATTTTAAAAAACGCGATGCAATAATGAAATGAATGAAAACATGCTTTCTTGATTGCGGTGTGTAATTTTCATAAGAGGCAAACAACAAGAAACTAAAGAACGTGATAGTTAACGTAAACAGCGCTGCCTAACAGAAATATCGGTAGATTTCAAGATTGCACAAGAGTATTAGAGGGTTATGTAGCGGACAGCTACAGCTTATATTCAAAAAAGTTAAATAGCGCTTTTGTGTAGAGTAAAAGAAAGTAGAGTCATTATGCCGGAAAGAGACGTTGACTAGATAGATGTTCGATGCTTAACTTAAGGACATAACAACAGAAAAATATATTTCTCATTGGGAAGCTTTGTACGCGCTGACCAAAATGAATCTGTTCGTGAAATTTGTGGTTCGTTACACAGCTCCAAATTTGTTGTGGCATAGCTACTTTATGTGTCGATTTAATATTTCAATCTGAAATGTTAAATTACTTGTAATCCTAACTAATAAATATAACAAGTAAAAACTTTTCCTAAGTTTTTGCTGCGTACTTAAAAGATGCTAGCAATTTTGAACTTTAATATTTATTTTTAATTATGATTTTGCCTCATATTGTATTTTAATGCATCAAATTTATAAAACAACACGTGAACTCAAGAGAGTGCGTCATAAAAAGCTTAAATTTGAACAAAACCAAAAAATGTTGAAAATTTCGAAAAATTAAATCCGTCGAAAAACCGTCAAAAATTAAAAAATCTTTAAAAAGTAAAGTTGAATGTTGAAATAGAAAATAGGAAAAGTGAAAAAAGTACACCATTGTTCAAAAGCCGAAATAAATTCAGTAATACGAAAGAGTTGAAAAAAGTTGAAAATTTCAAAAAAGTTGAATGACTTTGAAAAAATTGAAAAAAGACGGTTTAGTTAATTGAATAGAGTGGAATAAGACAAACACTTGAAAAATTCGAAAAAAGTTGTAAGAAGTTGAACATCATCGAAAAAACTTGAGCATATTGAAGTAATTTAAAAATGTTGAAATATGTTGAAACAATCGAAAAATGTTGAAAAATTGTTGAAATACTGAAAGAAGTAGCCAAAAAAGAAGTTTCAACAGGAAAAAAGTGAAAAGATGAAAGTAAATTAAGGGGCTATACCAGCGTGGCATATTCAAAAAATCAATTTTTTTGACTTATTCGATAGTTTATGCTTTCAAAAATATGCTGTGAAAGTCGCAAGGTCGTATCTTGAACAGTTTTTCAATGGCAGCGTTCTAATGAGCGACCGCTCGCAGGGATTTGCAGCCGATTGTTGAAACTTTTTTCTCGAAACAAAATTTTTCAAAATTGCTGACATCATAACTCATAGAGAAATTGACCGATCGACTTCAAATTAAAACTGAGTATTTTTGAATAACTATACAATGACTTACGATCTTTTTGATTGGTTGAAAATTGTCAATTTGGCATTGAAAAATCCACCATTTTTTTACCCAAAAAAAAAAACATTTTTTTCAGAACTACGCCATTTTGTTAATTTTTGATATTTTTCAAAAATCGTTGGTCAATGTATAGGAAATACCTTTAACTACAATAACCTTTTTGATTTTTTTTGTTTCTGCAACTCATTCGGCCGGAATCTTGTCAGCAGTTGGGAAACTTTTTTTTTGGCACCTCCGAAGACAGCACATAACTCCGATATTTTTCAATATTTTTGTAAAAAAAATCTTACAATATAGCTGAAAGTATACCTTATTATGGCCAAAAAATTTCAAAACATTCTATCCAGAATTTTCTTTTAAAAACATTTCCGAAATTCGCTTAATTTTTCATGGGTTACACTGGTTTATCCCCTTAAGAATTTGCAAATTCTAAAAATATTGAAAAGTCAAAAAACTTTAAAAGAAATTCAAATCCTTCTGCTATGTTGTTGTATGTTGCTTTAGGATGAACCAAAACTGTTCGTTTGTTCGTTCCATTGAGCACCGTGCTCTAAAGAGTTCGTGATCATCGTTTGATTATTTCCCTGTAGCTTTCGGGCGTCTTATCAAAGCCATTCCTTTTGTGCTCAATGATGCTCATTAAAACATCACTTTAAACACTCGATTACTCTTACATTTGGATATATGGATCCTCGATTATAAGCACACCTTGAAGGTTCATACAAACTGCGCTATTATTATTTTTAAGTTAAAAATAAAAACCAAATCGTTTTATTATTCCGAAATTGAGTTAAGCTGAACGTAAAGAGGCCAGGCCCTTGGATATATATAACCCTTGGATTTATGAACCAACCCAACTGTAATTCGTTTTTTGGCCGATTTAAACTGTTCCATAGTATTGAAATTGGTAGATTTAATGAACATATTCAGCACCAAAATTAATTACATTTCCCATCTCATTTTTTTTAACTAATGCGTTGGCTTTGCATTCTGAGCAATTGAATATTTAAGAGTTTCATGGTTGTTGTTGTATTTGGCTAATTTTAACGGGTGTGGAAATATGAGAAGTAACAAGAAATTCTCTTATGATTTTGACGCTGGCCACATTTAATAAATTTGCTATCGTGGCATTAAAAATGCTGACTGCTATAATTAGCATTATTACAAATGGCTATAATTTATTTGTTATTTTTTTATTCTTCAATTGCTCTTTGAAGGACGAATTCTAATACAGAAAAATTTTAAAATTTATTATCTTACTTGAAATTGGATTAAAATTTCATAAATTACTCAAACAAACAGACAGACAGAGGGGCAAGCAAACAAAGACCAACGAAAGACAACTAATTTGCACTAATAGCACAGTTCGCAATGAGCTGTACTAAAAGCAAAAACAAAAACGCAAAAAACAAATGGCAATAAATCCAAATGGTGCAGGTCCTTCGCAACGCACGAGGTTGACAATTGTTCTGCAATTAAAAATATTGGACTATAAAAAAAGACGTTTACTTTTGTCTCTATTGCATTTAATTTGTATGCAAATTTGAACAAAGCATCAGATATGATGGAACGAATAATGGCCATAAAGACTGTTTGAGCACAATAGGAAATGAATGGATATTGAGTTGTGGAAGTTCTTGTAAGATAGACTTCAGATATTGGGGAGAGTTTCGCATGAAATCCGCAAGCACGCTGAATAAAATTTATTTTATCTTAAATTATTTTCAAGTTAAATTTAGAACTGACCATAGCATGTTTCTGGCCAGATTTATATTAAGCACAACCAAAATCGCAAGACTCCTCTTCTATAACGCCAGGACTTTGACACACATAATTATGCTACATATGCTATATCAAAAAAATTCTATTTTTCTGTTTTTTCATTGGAAACTTTAGGCCAAATTTTAACAAACTTGAAAAACTTAGCATCTACGAGAGTTTACTGAAAACTTTTCGACCTCAACATTAAGATGTCACATGTTTTGAATGGTACTCATCAAAATTTCGATGAATGTGGAAATTGTAATCTGGCGGCAAGCATTCGATAGGAACTTAGGGTAGCAGAAATCGCGGCGTTCTAGATCATCGTGGAAATGTTTGCTAGAGCTTGAAATACGTAAATCGTGCATCGTAAATCCTTTCTGAGGAGATGAATGTCACAAGAAGAATAATCTCTTCTTATATGACTTCAAATCTATGAACGCCGATAAATGCGGAACCGACAAAACGAACTGAAGCCAATGTATTAGAAAAGAGCGTTATAAGGGGTTTTAAGGGAAAAACCATGTGGACTACGAGAGTGAAAGAAGGGAACAGTTCTTTGTGGACAACATCTAAAATAAAAAGACAAATGATTGAAAAAGGCCTAATTATCGGAATTGATTTTTTTATCGCATCCGCAGATACCGTCTTACACACATTAGGATGTTAGGATGTCACATCTTCATTTCGTTAAAATTATGAGTTTCGAATTTTAATATATAAAACTCAGAATATGTAAATATTATATCAATGGGTAAGTTACATTCCTCAAAATTAATCTATTTGATATTATGAATAAGGCAGCAAATATTGCTCTTTATATATTGCACTCAAACTACGTGGTCGAATTTGAACTTATTGGAAATAATTAGCTAATGCTGTTTTAACAAATTACTTAACTGATGCTAATACATCAATTGATTTGCAAAGATGTCAACGTGGCTCTCTTGAAAGGGAATACGACTAATTAGTTTCCTAGAAGCATCATTTGATGCATCTTGAAAGACATTCAAATTGATAGAATAAACAAAATTAGCAAATAACCTAAAGATATCCTTGGCCTTGTACTCAAACTAATGGATAAAATTTTGTGTTTATAATATTTTAGTATGGAAATTACACTATACAACTACATTTTTAATACGTGGTCGATTTTTACTATGCTTTTATGACTGAAACTAACGATCAAAGAATAACGTCTATTAATGCAAATCATCCTATTAATTTGTAAGAAAACGAGAGAATTCAGTAAGAAGAAGAATGAGTTAAATAGGGTCTTTGAATTTATTCTTCAATTTATCAATGCCACTGCGGTTAGGAAAAATGCTGGCAGTGAGATTGTACTTGATAAGCGTTTTAAAAAGAAATTATGGCAAATAAAAATAATAAGATGCTCGATTGTTGCGAGGTAGTACGCGATCTATGTGATCAGTGCACTAGTTTTTCTAAGTCCATCTTTAAATTAGGATTAAAACCAAATGTTAAGATGGTGCTCAGGAGGAATAACAGAGCAGACAATATCCACATCTTTTATCGATTTTATCTTATGTCATTGAATGCTTTCTATCAGCTTCAATGTAATTTTTGGAGCCTCGGCCCATTGTGAAAATTATACTCCATTTTAGGTCTAACGTAGCCAAAAATACAACAGGTTATATATAACGCAGCAGAAAATTTTTGACTGCTAGCATTGAAATCGATCACATTAGCAGGAACCCTCATTCAAAAGGACATCATATATATACCGCTTTTTTTCTCAACCTCCACAGATCTTGTGCGCTTTTTGAAGCTACATAAATGCCGAATGATGCTGTCATCTGTTAAGAAAATGAATTGCATTGGTGGTTAATGAAGAAGAAAACAAGTGCGCAAAACGGAAATATTGCAAAGTCTAGAAAAAACTTAGTGATTTCTCCACATTTTAAAATATAATAAGATTATTTTTGTCGCATAGTGCTATAAGTAGAACACTTTTATCTGCGTTGGTGCTTAATAATAGAAGATCAACAATAAAAACAAGTGCGCGAAACGGAAATAGGGCAAAATCTAGAAAAAAGCCCAATGATTTCTCCACATATTAAAATATTAGTTGATTTTTGTCGCATAGTGTTATAAGTAGAACATCTTTATCTACATATAAGTATGTGTATATGTCTGTATACACATGTGTTATATAACTAAGTGTTATTTCCTTTTTGTTTAACAGACTTATTAACATCTTAGCTTTTGTTGTCTTCGCTCTCAGTGCCCCAGTGAATGACTTTCATGAGGCTCAAATGGCATTTTTTGAGAATGGGAACAAAGTTAATATTTGATATCCACTTAAACGGTTCTCTGGGGCTTTGTTTAATTGCTGTTGAATTGTAATTTAAATTTAAGTTAATTTCAAATATTAAAGCAACGAAATATTTGGCTCATTTAATATTTATTCAAATCTTCAGCTTGGGCTCATTTAATGATGTGGTTTTGATATGAAGGCAATTTCGTTTATTCAGAAGTTACTATGGCTAATTAAAGGAAAGTGGTTTTTCACAGTAAAAAATACATTCAATTATTCTGTGATTTTAAGTACAAAATAATGTAGACGCACAAATTAATAATAATGCTTTTTAAGTATTGTCATATTGCTAGAAATTTGCATTTAATGAAACAGTTTTTCGAAATATGCCCCTAAATTTGTGTCAACATACTTTCTGCGATTTTGTGCATATGTGTCCTTGGAGTAATTTCATAAATTTCAACTTATTAGGTTCGTTGGCGCGTCATTAAATGTGAAAAATTCTTTCGAGTTCATTTCGCTGTCATTTAAATGACTCGAGGGAATATCTTAAGAAAATATTAGCATTTGCCTGTCACCCCATTAAAACTTTTTATTTCGAAAAAAAAAATCATAAATACTTCATATGTTATTCAAATTTGTGATATTTTAATGCCATCTTACTGCAGAAATAAAAAAATTAAATAATTTGTTTTCAGAAATGATATTACTGGAAATAATTAAATAAAAATTCTGCAATAGAAAAGTAAAGTGTAATTTTTCAAAGTAAAAAAAATTAACAAAATCGTAGACTTTGAGATGCAAGGACTTTTGTTTTGTCAAATGCTGCCTCACACATAAATATACTAATGAAATATAATTTAGTCATATCTTTCATTTTTATTTTTAGACTTAAGACATATGTCAGTTGTTATGCATATTCAATTTTCTTCCATTTGATTGATCAAGTTCTGGAAGTACTAATAAGACTACGCACAATAAAAGCTCCATTTTCGTATGCAGCAAAAATTGTCGTCTCTGACTTGATTTTTTCTTTTTGCTTTGAAGTGCTTTAATTGAATTTGTCGCATCACAAAGCTCTTCTGTATACAAATCTATTTATTGTGAGCTGTATAAATATTCATGTAGAAAAGTACCATATAAATCCATTGTTTTCCGCAAAAGAGAAAAAAAAACTTAACTTGTGTGTCACACTTAATAAGTCCCACCCATAAGTGACATGTTCACAGTGATTCTCCACATAGTGCGTCATTTGCCAATGGAAAACTTATTTGGTTGTGTGAAATTTTGTAAATTAAAATCACAACTTTAAGAACGCAGAAAGATTTTCTGAGAAATTTCAATCGCCATTTCGTTTTGATACAGCGAGATTCAACTTTTTAATAAGCAAAAAGTTATATCCAAATGAAATTGTACTTATTTATATAACTCGTAGCAGTAAAGAGACTAAGGTCCAAAAAAGTTTTCACATCCGAAATGTGCGTCACAACTTTTAAGAAGAAATTGATAATTAGAACGTGCTGCGACGCTATTTGAGTATGTAAAGCTATCTACTTATGCTGAATTCGTCATATGGATCACAAAACTATTGTTTGTACAGTTCGGACATGCTTTTTTGATATTAATGTGCGTTCTTTCGAAGATGTAACGGCAGTGAGCTTTAATTGTATGTTGTACTGCTTGGAAGCATATGTTGTCGGAAGTGAGGAGAGTATTGTTCGGTAAGAACTAGAGTGATGACAGCATACAACCTTGGGACACATCCAACACGTGCACAAAAGAATCTGAAAGTTTCCCGTTATGTCATTCTTCACACTTTACACCCATACGTATTGAGCTTTGATCTGATTGCATCTCGTACCAGATGCAATTGCAGTCCATGCTATCAAATGTAGTACCTGCTGTAGTTCATACTTTCATGCAACAAAGCCTGTAATTTATAGATCTTGTAAATGATCTGCGGTGGTAATTTATTTGATCAATGAATGATATGTTCAGGCGAAAACCTATCTGTTCTTCTATATATATATGTGGATAAAAAGTTATATTTTTTGCTCGTTCTGGTAAGGATTAATTTCATCAAGAACTTATGTATGGTTAATAATTATTGGTTATTGTGGCTATGAAAATTGATAGCCACTTTAAATGAATTATTTGAAGTAGCTAATAGATGCCCGTTTTTGTTTTTGATTGTCCTATTTATCTGACTTTGTTGCCTGTCATCTTGTGTGTGATATCATCGTGCAAAAGCTTCTGATTTTTGTTGTTTGAAATATTTGGCTACGAGGTTACTGTAGCAGGAGCCTTTTACATCTTCGTTAAGAGCATTTTATACCTTCTCGGCGACTTGTTTCTGCTCCAATGTTTGCATTTTATCACTTACACGTTTTGCAGTACTCCTGTTTTCTACGATATCCTATGTAGCATCAGTCATGTCAAGGGATTACTTTAAACAGAATATCGAGTTGGTTGTGCAGGTCGAACCAATAAATTTTTATGACAAAGCTTATGTTGAAACAACGTTTCTACAATCATAGGTTTTGCGTCACTACAGAACTGAGTTTTCAGTTCACCGTTTTTGTTTCATGTGCCGATGTGCTATCGATATTGAGATTGTTGTTGTCAATTGCTTTTTAAACGCTGAATCCACTTATAACCTTAAGTCTGTTGTGAAAAGTTTCCTACTACCGATAAGACACTGAAGTGAAAAATATTTCAGGATAATAATATTTCCCTTGAAAGTATTGTGGTAATGAAATTTCATTTATCGCTATCGAACTTCAGAAGTTTATATATAAAACTAAAGAAAAATAAGCAGCTTTCGTCAAAATTATCTTTGTCATTTCTCAGTAAAATCAATAAGTCAATATTTCAGCGATATTTAGCTTGATAAATTATTTGGCTGAATGGGATTTCTTTCAGCAGAAGCTATTTTTCAATTTTAACTGGCTCAGGCATGGTATGTTATACTTTGGGATTTGAAACTGAATATCTCTTATACATCTCTACATTTGAACACTTAGCTCTTTTGTTTTATGCTGCATTACATGACATTACGAGTACATGTGCCTGCATATTTTAAGGAAAAGTTTTCCCCGTATCCATACCATACCCAAGCTTAAGAAATGTTCAGCAATTTTATTGTCATTCGCATTAAAAGAATTCATTTGAGTCTCAATGATTCTGCCTTTAGCAAATAAATTTATTCAAACGTTAGATATAAAAATTTGTTGTAAAAATTGTCACAGATTTAAAATAGAACACAAAAATACTTCTTGGTAAAAATTTTCAGTATCAAATTGTTTTGTTGTGAAAAATTGCATGAATTCCAAATAAATGATTTACTATTTTTAAAAATTACAATGATTTTTTATTAAATTGAACACTCGAATAATTAAACAATTTGTCAAACGTTCGATGATGCGCAGTCTATGTTGGATTACTTTTTTTTTCATGCAGTTAAATTTTATTAGAGTAACCTTAAATGTATGCTATAGTTTTTTTTTTTGTAGTAAAATACCATTGAGCTTCACTTGCCTTGCTATTCATTTCATTTGCTGTATCTAATTCGCGTTTATTAATTTGGCAAATTCGCGTTTGAACAGCGTCGTTTGTTGGCTCATTTCGCTGTCTAGACTTTCTTAAGTTCATTTTTATGCTGTTTAATTTAATAAAAACGTTACATTTTTGTATCCTTTTAAAAATGCTTAAGCGTATTATACGTATGAAATAAATGCAGTTAATAGATTTTTTATGCATTTTTAAGAAAAATATTTTTAATAACCATGACAAAAACTACAACAAGCGCTTACTTTTAGAGAATGTAAAGGTTACTCGTGAAAAATTTGTGTATTGACTTAAAATCAGTAACAATAATTACGCTTATTTATCCAGCATAGTTTCCAAATTGTTCCAGACCGGAACGAGCAATAACGACATTTCAATGATCTAAACGTTTACGTGAATTTGAAATTTTCGGCATCAACGTAACATTTTACATAGGCGAAGTAACGCTTAGGCGACAGTGCTGTTTATGGTTTTGAAATAACTTTTATCGTATGTTGAAAGAGAAAACCGAAATTTCCATTAAAAGTGCACACCTACTTAAAATATTTCAAAATTAAAGTTCATAGTTGACTGTCAAATCAGAACGCGTCTGTCAAAAGTTACCAAAAATATTTGTGCCTAACAAAATTAAATGCAAATGCAAAACTGTCATAGTACTCAACTAAAATTGGAATTCCATAATTATATATGCATTGGGTTAAGCTCGTACATTTATTGCTAAACTTTATGTTTCAACATTCCAAGAATAACCGCATGTATAAATCATAGACATGAAAAATCTGTGTATGTAGTAAAAGGTGAAAAATAATTTGATTGATTGCTATTTGTCTGCAGCACGTGAGCTTTAAAGTTTTTCGTTTTGTTCGATACAAATAAATAGTTTTTGTTTGAATTTATTTTTAGTCTAACTAAAGATTGATTGAGTAATTGAAATTGATGACCATTTCATTATTCGACAGAAGTTGTTATATTTCAATCCAAATGTTAGGACATTAGACGCCGCTGTCTGCTGCAATGGTGGGAAGATGAATGAATATTCATTAGTTTACTCATGAAGCGACAGCGCTTTTCCTGCGAAATTTAAGTTAAGTTTAAAAGGATATTGCCGGTTGAATCATTTTTATTGGGATTTGTTTAAGTCCTTTTAAATTGTCACAGATGTTAATATTTTCAAATTTATGGTATATAAAGTTTATTGATTTTATCTTTTGCAGTTGTTCTTTAAAGATATCAGCCAGTAATGTAATATTTTTGTTTTCAAAACTAATGTGCCTTAAAATTATTATTTAAATTATATTATTCCCTCTTAGGCAATTTGATGTTTGTGGCGCAAAGTTTGAATGCTTAAGTTTCCCACATTTGCTGCTTGTTCCCTCGTTGGCAATGGGCTGATGTGTTATATATGTAAATATTTTTCTTTACATATCTATGTACATCTAATATTCGAATGTGTCTTGTGTATAATTTTCTAAACGAAATGAATTCCATAAGATTTTCTTCCATATCAGCGACGTTTTTGCTATTTTGCATTTAGATCCAGAGCATTAACCAGTTAAATCATATTTTCCATTGGAATATTAGGGTGATTTTTTTTCATAAAAATTTGCTTTAACAACGCTGGTGGGTATGGGAGAAAATTAAATTTAGGGAGCAATAAACTCATCATAATAACAGCATGTTTTAATTTTATCGACTTACTGCAATATATAAAAATTTATTTGAACATATCAACTTTTTTTTGACTTTTTAAATATATTTTGGCTTATAAAAAACTAGCAAATCAGACAGACGTTGGTCTACCCTTACCATTAGGTATGTTAAAGCGATGAGTTTAATTTGATTATGACAATCATCTTTTATACTTTCATGTACGTAGCCCCATTCATTTGCGTCAAATAGTTGATGAGATATGATGAACTTAATGTTTCTTGTATATTGGAAGTGTGGCGTCGCTCATTTTACCAAAGTAAGCTATGCCAAGAACCAAAAAATGCATAAGCCTTCTCTAGCATTTATGGTTGCGGAGGTACACGGATTTTCTAAAATATTTCGACCTTAGCGCCTTCTACTGACTCCAAAAAGACGTAAATCTCCAAGAGCACCAAACCAACCTATGGTGTGAATATACCTCACTCTTATGATGACGGATGATATATAACTTATTTTCATAAGTATCTTAAGATGGAAAGTGCCACGCCCACTTTTTTATCAAAAATCTCCTGCTTGTGATTTTTCCACCATTGAAATTTTATCAACATTTCGATTTTTAAATTTTTCATTATTTTTAATTTATTTTGGATGTATTTAACATATCGAGATTTTCAAAACTTTCGGTTTCGTCAACAGGCCTATAAATTACTGAACATCTGTTGAATCAAGAAAAGTTATTCACTCGAATTTTTTGGTTTGGGATCGTAAAATATTTTTTGGGAATAAGAAAAAATTCCTTGAAAATTGAGGTTTTTGGCAATAACTTTTGAGCGAAAGTTAATGACGTTTCTGGAATTTTTTTTTTGGCAACTTTTACGAGGACTCTAAAGTGAGTCCTTTAGAGAAAATCAGAACTGAGAGAAAGAACTTGAAAGCCTTAAGAACTAATCAGAACTATGAAAAAAAACTTCAAAATGTTGTTCTTATGGAGTTTTGCGAAAAAAATTAGAGCTACCCCACAGCACGAAAATTGTTTTAAAGTAAAACTCATTCGCATTGTCACATAAAATTATGCAAAGAAGTCAATGTCATGTCGTCACTGTCATACCGGCATAACTGGCATATCTTGCGTAAATTATCATCTTAATTCTAAATTTGTTGCTACTTTTACTGTTGTCATTTTTGTTTTTGTGCGAGTATTTTTGCACTCTACACATAGTATATACTCACTTTGTATGTCAGCTTGTAACGCATGAGGGGCGTGGCAGGTATAGAAAATTGTAAGTATTATTGATAAACATCTAATGCTGAAACTATAACGCCATGGCTGGCCATCAATCTCTAGAAAACACGTCTGTGGGCAAATAACTATTTAATTTGATGAAATTCGACACGCCTACCACCCATACAACTCTGCACCATCTTCCGAATTATCTCATGAATTACAAATCTAAAACTCAAAAACATAATACCTTCAGAAAAATTGTTGTAATTTTAAAAATTTGGGAGGTGTGGCACTGTACCGAATAATCTAATTGAGTAAATCCAACCAAACTTTACGTTCTAGACAAGCACTGAAGAAAAAATGAGTAGAGTTTAATTGGAGGGCGTGGTACTTCACAAACAAGCAAAAATACAAGGTGTCCAAAAAGGGTGTCGTGTGTTTGATAGTTGAACAAAAGAGAAAATGTAAATAATCTCTCTGTTACTGCAGTGTAGGGTATTTAACTTTCAATGTGGCCAAAGATGGCACACTCACTGATTCTTCTTTTATTTTGTATTTAAATTTACACGCAATTCATAAATACAAAGTACTTTGCAAATAAGAAAAGAGATTTGCGTTTATAAATGGGCTTTTTGTGCAGACAAATAAATTCTGTCGCGCTCAGCGCACATTTGTTGGCGTCTTGGGATTGTGAAGCGATGCATGAAATGTTGTTAGCACCATGCAGGAAAATGCTACATGAGCATTATTTCGAATACAAAAATTAAAAAGAATAAAGAAAAACCCAACAGGTGTTGCACAGGTATACTAAGGAATAAAATGACATTGGAGAAGGAAAAAATAAACAGAATTTGTTTCAATGTGAGAAAATTCCAGGAAGCACACCACATTAGTGTTCCAGTGTTGCTAATCAATTTTTATTTTTATAGCAGCTGTTTATCGTAACGTGCGTGGCAAAAGTGTCCCCGTTATAATCACTAAAATTACATATTTTCACAGCCAATTTTCTAATGCTAAGGATAATAAGATTAATTGATTAAAATTATCATATACCAATTGGCACCTTCTTTACTTACTTAATTGAAAATGTGCTTCATTAAATCGTAATGCGCATTAACCTGAATAAATTACTCAACTTGGGGCGTGTTATTATTTTCACATTTATATGGAAGCAATACACATATACACATTGTGTATAGAGGAGGCATGGGTAATGTTGCATGCGGCGTTGGATGAATATTTTACATATGAAACTATGTCCACATTTATCTGCGATAGAAAGAATATTACATAAAACTTATTTTTTTTTTGTATTTTACATTACTATTATTTCTGAGTAAACACAGCACAAGATATAATCCTGAAACAGTACAATTTCCTTATAAATTATAGTGTCAGATTTTGTGATATCTAAGCCTAAGAATGCGAAAATCACGGGTTTGTGCTATGTTCGGAAAAGTATTATTTATACCAATTAAATCTTCATAACAGTCAAACACAATTTAAATATAAATATTATTTTTACATTTTTAGGTTAGGATACCTCGAAAACCTGAAGTGATGCATTATAGGTTTGTAAGGTAAAATTGATCATGAAAACATTTTTCTCTCTAAGAACTATATCTGTTAGAAAATCACTGTCACACAGTCTTGGCAGCGTCGCTGTAAGCAATTTGAAAACAAAATTTTTGTATTTCGCTTGGGTATCGATATATTGAAGTTGAAAATTGATTTTTTTTTTGCAACATATGACCTATGACTACTAGTTAATCACTGAATCTCCTAGACCCCAATTTACTAGGCAAAAATATACTTGAATATACTTTTCTTATACTCACCTTTGCTTTTGAAATATAAAGCGTTGCAGCCAGTGATACCTAGCTGAAATGAAACAGCTACCAGCCTTCTGAAAAGAAAATAATTTTTCCATCAAATGTTAAAAAGTTTTTTCGGTCAGCAATACTAAAAAAAATAATTCATAAATCGGTAACAACTTAAATTTTGGTATGGAAAAAACTTGATGACTTTTTTTCAATTCCCGGCTATTCCAGAAGCTTTTAATCTCCTATAAGGCTTTTAGGGCCATGAAATTGGCCGGGTCAATCATAAACACTTGGCAATTTTGGTTGAAGCCTGTTGAGATTTCAAACATGAAGTTATTGATCAATTAAGAAACATCGGCATCTATAACATTTGATGAGCTAAACTCGGCTATTACAAGCGAGTTATAAGTATTTATTCTTTAAGTTCATTCTCAGCCTATTGAATTTCATAAATATAAGTTGTTTCGTGTGTTTCTTGAATATATAAATATAGTTCCAATATGCTAATATGTATGTGCTAAATAGACTCAAAACAAAATGCAGAACATTTGTACGTTCAGTATTTCTAAAAAATAAAGATACTGAAACAACTTGTCGATAAGTATTTCTTTAGTATACCAGGTACTTAGAAAGACCCGGCACGTTATATAGAAATATTTAAAATTAGAATAAACTTAAGCAATATTAACTCAGTTATCGAAAAATTTTGACCTCTGATCAGGTTCAACGCTCTTATAGCAGTCAAAATATTTTTTTTCACAGTCCCTCAGATGACAAGGTTTTTTTTTTTTCAAATTTAAAGCCCCACTTTGTAGTCATTACACTATAACTATAATAAGTTATATGTGAATCCAATAAACATAGACTGTTTACTGGTGTTGCTTAAAGCCACTTTAATATCCGGAAACATCGTTGCATGTCTTGTAATTAAGTGGTTTTTCAATACTTTCGTTAACTTTGTCATTTTTAACCTTCTTTATTGAAAAAAATAGCGGACAGAACAAAGTTCATATAAATTTCGGCTTCAGTGGGCTAAAAACACTTAGCACAGATCATTAGAGTCCCCAAGCAGATTTCTTAATTTATTTGGTTGCTTAGAATTATTTGCCAGAAATAGAAGGTGCAGTTTTGAGCATAAAAATAAGAAAGAGTTTTGAAACTTAAAGTTTTAATTTCTTCTTTTTTTTCTTTTTTTTTTAATTTTTTGAAAAGAAAAATTAAATAGAAAAAGAAGAGCAGAATAGAATTGGGAAAAAAGAAATAAATAAAAATATGAAGAAAATTTTCACTGGAACATAATTTTCTCAGGAAAATAACCCAAGCGCTGTAGTTTCACTTTCGAAAGACTGGATAATTTAATCTCTGTCCATTAACTAATATGTTTGGGAGCATAATATCTCAATATAAACACTTATATTAATTGAAAATGCAACTACAATTCAAATATTCTTAAATACAAAACATTTGCCATATTACCCAAATATCTCCCTTCATTTTGTATATTACATTTATGTACTCCTAATAATGATGTGGTAATGACGCTGAACCACATGTCTATCAAAAAAGACACCAAAAATAATTTAAAAGTGCAAGTTTGTGATGGATGATGTTGACACAACTGTCAGTACTTTTACAGTAAACAACAGCAAAATTGTGCATAATTTATTTCAATTAAAATTAAAAGTTGTCAGAGTGTTTTGAGCTGTTTTAAATTAGTTCTATGAAAATTTATTCAAAATTTCAACAGTAAAACCTGTAATTTAGTGAAAGTCCTTATACTAATTACGAGCATAAATAGACCACATACCACATCTTCCGTAGATATTGAATTTCTATTTCTATTTGCACGTGGAACACCTAAGCCAACTTATCAATTTGTGGATGTCATACCTTGTTGCATATTTTCAAATTATTTGCTGTGGTTTATGCCAAACATAATGCAAATTAGAATGAAATGTGGTTCCACAGAAATTTATAGGATTAACATGTTGCACACACACAAAATGCAATGGCTGTATCTAAAGTACGAAGGGAATGCACCAAATTCGAATATAATACCAAAAGTCAATCTATAAGTGGTGCTAAGATACCAAACCACAAAAAAAAATGCACATTTCAAAAGCTGATTGTGGACCAAATGTGGTCTAGTGATAAGAATTTCAATAGAGGTTTTTTTTTCTCCTGCATTGAAAATTCAACTTTATTAGATGTTTCAAGCAAAATCTTGTAGTCTTTGCAGACATTTTGTGTGAAATGCGCATGTTCAATTGTTGAAAACATTTGGTAGTGAGCATATAACACGGCAACTCCGTTCAATTCAAGTAAAGTATTTTGAGTATAAATGATTCCTTGAGTTGGCCAAAAGTTAAATACGATACAATGTATTACTTAGAAGAAATAGAATGCCGGTCTTATTTTATTTAATCCTATAAAATGAAATGCTATATGCAAATGATCTTCTTAGTAACTTAGGTAACTTGAAACTACCACACATAAGCTGGAATAGCGTAGAAAAGTCTTTTTTATGCTGTCCAACACTATGGCCAGATAAAGACATTTGAGTACCCGGATGAAAGTCACTTCATTGACGAGATTAGAGACTTTTACTGATGACCCACTCGACATACATGTCGTATGAGTAACCAGACATACATGTCGTATGCAATGTTATGAATTTTATTAATTTAACATTTCAAGTTACTCATATGACATGTAACGCTGGTTTGATTTGATAAAAAAAACATAAAATTTTAACAAGAAACCAAGCGATTTTTAATGTAAATTCATTTGTTAGATATCATTGTTTCTACAGGAAGACAGACAGACGTACATGGCTTAATCAACTAAGAAGGTGACGCTGATCAAGAGTAAATATTGCTCCATACCTGTCACGATATAATTAGCTATCTTTGCGGCAGCTATTAGCATCATTTTATAACAGCATAATAATTAATTTCCAAAAATTAACATAACTGAAATATTATTTCAATTAAAAACATTTAAGAAAAGATCACGTAACTTAAATATTAAAATTGAAAACCCATTAAGTTTCAACCAAAATTTGATGCTGAAACAAATTGATGCTTTAAATTTGGTGTCAGCTAAATTATTATTTTTTTGGTTTTACTTTCCTTAGAATTTCCAGCATTGATGAATTTCTCATTTACTACGCAGTGTTACGTGCTTACGCGCTGCATCACGTCTTTGATGTTTGACAACACGATGTAGACAAAATCAACATCATTAACAATGCGAGAAGGGCCGGATGATTTTTGATTTCCTCTCTTTTAATTACTTTGAAAATACTAAGCTATTTTTAATAAAATGCCTAATTTACTCACGTACATTAGCAGGTACATAATGGCAGCACACAAATATTCTCATTTTCAAATTAAAAAGTTCCCTAGGTATGTAAGGAATTTTCTGATTTTAATATTTTATATCTGCAACCCTTTAATAATTAACATGCAATCCATTTAAGACAAGTTCATCTCATTTTCATTTTCATGTAATTTGAAACACACAAATTTACTTTTCAGTAAGCTCCCATTCATAGTCTGAAAAAAGGTATATTTTGTAACCTTCATAAAATTCGTAGATTAAAACAGCTGTTTGTGCATACACACACATACATACGCTCAGTATGTAAGTGGTCGTGCGAGAAATTTATTTTTACTTTCGCATAATCATTTGGATTAGATGTAAATTAACAGACAATGCCATTTAAATATTTTGGGATCCTTATGGGGTCTTTTAATCTAACGTTTCATATAATCCAATGATTAACTGTTTTGCTGTGCTTATGTTATCACAAGTTAATCTACATAGGACAAAAACTGAAGCAAATATAGGTGTGAAATAAGTAGTAGGGGATTGTGAAATCTGTGTTGGGTTCTCAACACAGTAAACTTTTAATTGGCAGTAAAATTGAAAATGTTTGAAATGGTGTTTCGTTCTGTTTTAAACTTCGAACATTCATAGCATTATGGGAAGCGGTTCATGTACTGTGAAAAATAGGTATTCAAAATACGATAAAAGGCTAAAATTTTCGAATTGTATTGGAAAAGTTCATGAAAATTTAACAACAATACTTAATGCAAACTATCGAACAGCAAATATCAATAGTATCAAAAGTATCGAGAGCAAAGAAAAGTGTTGAAAGACACCAAAAAAGCTTATGTAGGGACGAGAGTAGCCAGGAAGTACCGCATTGTAGCCAAAAGAAGTGAAAATATTGATAAAATGTACGGATAAATATCGATGATGTTGCCAAAAAGTAACGGAGCAGTTGGTACAAATTTAAAAGTTTTTAAAGTTACTAAAATCAGCGATAAGTTAAGAAATATTAAATAATAGATAAAAATATCGAAAAAGGCGATTACTTTACGTCCGTAAGATGTCGATAGTAGCCGCGAAGCGCAACATTGTTTCGAAAGGCCGCGAATGTTGATAAAAGGATTATGGAAAAGTTATGAAAGTCGATAAAAAATGAACCGATAAAGTATCGAAGAAATTGCTGAAAGTCGATAAGTGCCGAATCTTATTGAAAAGTTAAAAGCATCGAATGGTTTTGCTAACGCAACCGAAAATTATCTAAAAAACAGCCGATTTACGTTTGAAAAATAGTGAAAATTTGGTTAAAGTCAAAAAATGTCAAATGTGTTAGAAAACAGGATCACAAAAGTCGTTTGCAGTTCAAAAAGTCAAATAGTACTCAAAGAAATATGCAAGAAGTTCTAAAGTGTGCAGCAATATATCCAAATGAGTCAATAAGAATCTAAAGTGAATATTTAAAAAGTAATATATAGAGCTGAAAAGTTTCAGAAATCAATAGCTAAAAGAGTCGATAACAATCAATTAGTATCGTAAAATGATAAAAGCCAAATAATATCAAATTGAAATAGAAATGAAATAATGAAAAGTGCGCAGAAGTCCAAAGTAAGTAATATTATTAAAAGAGTCGAAAAGTTGATAAAGCTCGCAATATGCCAATTAGTTTCAAAAAGTATTGAAATTATCTTCATATATAAGCAAGATATAAAAGATTGATAAGAAAGTCGAAAGAGTCGAATTAGTAACGAAATATACATAGCAGTTAGCATACGAGTATATCGAAATTTCTTACAATTATCAGGTAACAATGGTGTAGAAAAAATATGCAAAAGTATTAAAAAGTCGATTGCAGTTTGAGAATGAATGAAATAAAATAAATCGAATAATATAAAAAGTCGATAAAACTCGAAAAGTGTGGAATATCATCGAAAAGTCGAATAGTACTCAAAGACGAACAGTGTAAAGTTATATCGAAAAATATACCATTAAATAATAAAGAAGAAATTGAAAAGTATCATATGCCATTAAAAATTTGGCATATGTAGAGATTATGAAAAAATCAAAATATATCATTGAATCGAAAAGTATCCAGCTTCTAGACATCGTGTTTAGTGTAAAATTTTAAATTGAAAGTACTGTAAAGCGTTCTATAGCTGAACCTTAAAACTTTTTCATGAAAAAAATTGTCCAATGGAGTAAATTCAATTGATTAGCTTATTAGAAATTGAAAAAGGAATAAATGCTCTTTGGGAACAAATTTTTTGAAACTTAACTTACAGCATTTTAAAACTTAAATCAATGACTGTATTTATAATGAGTTCTTCTGATGGTTATTACAAAAAGAATTTCGAGAATATTTTAAAGCTCTGAAGTATTCATAGCACAGTTGGAAACTTTTATATAATCGGACTTTGGCTTAAGAGACAGTGCTGAGAAACACCGACTTAAACTTCAACTGCTATCCCTTGTAAGCAGATGTGATTGAATATCAGGTAGTGCTGACTCATACAAAACTTTTGAGTATTCTCTAAAAGTCTAAAACTAACTGATTTTTCAATTTAATAAAGCCGTTTTGCTTTAATAGTAAGTAAGTGGTAAGTTATGCCCGCTCTCACTGTTATGAAACTATTTGCATTAATTTAAGTCACTGTTTTACTGTTCTTGCAAGTAGATGCGGCGATTTTAAAGTAGTTGCTGGTTTCTTTATTTTTTTGACCATTTTATTAAAGTTTTGCAGTGTTTTTATATTGTTTTTCGGAATAAAGTTGCTGTTTTGCAGTTGCTTTTTTGTTACGAAAATTTTCGTTGCTGCGTTCTGCGTGAAATGATTTGAAGTAATAAATTATATTTCTATTTGTGACGCTCTATGACATCATTGTATAATCGTCACAATATAACAAGAATTACATTTCATAGCTCAAAGTCGGTTCATTAGCTTAGCAGCTTTAAATAAGATTCTACTTCTTATTAAGTACAACATCGTTACACAACATTAGATTCTGAAGAGTTTGGGAACAAAATCAATAGCGAGAGCAGATTTACAATGAAAATTAGGCAAATAAAAAACCGAATTTCCTGAAATACTTTTATCCACAAGTTTGCTAAAGCGTTGGCGTAATGTGCTCATTAGTATTTGCAAGTTCATTTAGCCTACGCACACCAACACAATATTCACAAACCAAAAACTTTATAGACAAAATGGTTTTTGACCTTTATATGTAATAGTCATATTGCAATACAAAAGAACTGCCTTGTCATAGTGCATTTCAATATAAGTTGATTAAGTGAGTAAAATTTCACCATAAATTTAGTAATTTATGTTCTACAATATTAAAGAGCGCACATTTCTCGCTATTACTTAATAGAAATTTAATACGTAATATCCATAGTTTTGAGGTAACTTAAAATGTTGATCTCTTTCCACTAACCTCCACCACTAAAATGGCAAATTAATAGGAAATTAATCTTCTACGCAAAATAACAGTTTGTCGCTAATATCCTGCAGAGCTTTGGCATATCCTGTTGATATACAACATAAGCACCCATCATAAATTTGTCGAAAACATTGAACCTGATTGCTTCAAACTGTGCTCAACGATGAATTTCAGCACTTGTGTCTCGACACGGTGATGATTTGTTATTGTTGCTTTTTTGATGTTGCCAGATAGCAATTGTTTTATTTTTGAAATGAAAATTTTATTATCACCTAAATATGTATTGTGTGTGGTGCGAATGGTTAGCAATACAATTATAGTTTTCTAATATCATAAATGTTTAATATTAACTAAACAGTTATTAGATAAACATTTATAAAATTTCGCTTAAGGTGGCATCACTATTCACAACAATAAGCACAGGTGCAAGTTGTAAATATTCCCTAAGGCAATGAGCTTCCAACGGCTTTTCTTGACTACATAGACTTTCATGCAGTTAGATAAATACGCTGGCGCATATTTGCACATCCCAGTTGGAAAATAAAGCTTAAAAAAATAACAAAAATAAAAATATCATAAATCAGCGACAAGATTTATTATGTGAAAAAGCAATGTCCCATAGTCTGATTCCAACACTTTTCATGTGAGTGGAACCTGTTTCATTAAAAAAATCTTAAGAAGAAATGTTACAGCTGTGTCGGAAAGTACCACGCCTACTTCTGAAATCATGAATTTTGCAAATTTCGTTTCGATGCAATTTCTAACTAGGATATCTTAGTAATGATGATTGCAATGTCGTTGTTTATTAACTCGCCTGCCTGATGCTATTCCATTTTATTTTTGCTACCTTCTGCACTCTCTCTTTTTTGTTGTATTCACAATATTTTTTTTGGTTTTTGGTAATCTGACTACGAGTATGTTGGGCATAAAAATGGATTTGATTACAAGTGGCTCAATTTTGAACTTTGAACGTTGAACCAGTAAGTTCGTTGGATCTTTTTCCACATTTGTGCCTCTAATAAGTGTTATATCAAATAGTTAGTTTTTTTTTTGGCTCAGTTTAACCATTTAAAGCTTAGTCTCATACATACACATGGGCAGAGCTGCGTAGAAATCATTTCTTCGGGAATCAAATTCCTAGAAATGTAATTGGAATGTATTGCTTTGATTAAACGCAACGGCAAAAGAAATTATTCCTTTGTCACTTCCTCGAGAGGACACAATTTTGATTTATCTACAAAAAATTAGGAGTTGGAATTGACTTTAAATGATGATTTCGTGGATTTCATTACAGAAACCATCATTTGGATTTGAAAAGCTTTAATTGTGTTCCAAAAAGTTGTAAAATGGATTTTGACGCTTAAGCAGCTAAGCTGCTCAAATACTATAGGAGCGCATTGCTGGCATACTGCTGACAATGTTTAGTTTTGTGCGTTATTGCTATTCAATTTTTTCGCTTTAAATCCGCTTTTGTTCCAAATATTGATTTTATAAAATCTAATTTTGGTATTTTTAATTCTACTTGCCAACTTGCAGTTTTTGGAATATAAATCACCCTTTATTGTGCAACATATCACCATTTGCTTGAATGTATATTAACTCAAGAATAGCAGCACGTACTAAGTTTCGACTCTGGCTCGTTGGCCATCAGAGTGAAGTTCATTACCCTTAAAACTTTGCGCCACAGAAAACCTTTTTATAAATTATGCGCTCATATACAAAAACCTTGACCTTGAATGCACTTAGTGCAGAAAATTTTCAATTTTTTTAAGCTTTTTAAGTTTCAATTTCGAATTATTTTAAATTTTATAATTATATAAAATTTACAATATCTTTTTTTTCGACAAAAAATAAAAATAATGATCTACAACTGACATAATGGAACAACTTTGAAGCAATGAAAAAATGATTTAAGCTAAGGGAATTCATGCTACAAGCGATTTTAAAATATTTACAAAATATCAGCTCTGCAGTGAAAACTTAAAAGTTTTTACAGATTTCACTTAACACAACATGCTACATTAAAGTCTTGGAAAAAAAAATATTACATCCATTGCTTTCGTTTGTAGATGAAAAAAAGAAAAACTTTTTACCTTTATAATGCTGTTGTAATTTCATTCATTGCATACCTATGGTGAGTGTTGTAAATCTTAAAATAAAGATAAATCTTTCGTTAATATTTTTTTAAATTGAAAATAACCATCATTATGTTGAGCATCAGACTGCGATTTAGCAAAACTGGTCATAAAATCAAATTTATTGTGCAGAATTCAACACGTCATACTGTTACTGATTACAGTTATCATTGTGGGACTATGTGATTACTCCACAACAAATGACAGACGGTACTTCGTGCATGTGTGAATTTATCACGTGACTTTCTGTAAGATGAGATGCTCATATGTCGCTTTTGTAATGCCTTATGCCTCATTACTGCAGCAGGTTTTTATTTCATAAGGCAATTTGTCATGCAATTTTACTTTTAAAATATAACTGTCCTTTAAAGGATTTCAAGGTGAAATTGAATGTTGCACACTGTAATTGATTGCATTTAAAAATTCACACGAAAGTCAGATGATGAGGGTGAAAAAACATGGATAAAATTTTCAGGGATGGTACTCCTATATCTTCTGAAAATTTTGAGCCTAAAAAAGTTGAAATCGATTTTGGAATATTTGGGAAATTTATGTTTTCTTGGAAGCTACATTTTTTTATCATTTACCACATAGAAACCGTTCAGGCCTTCATTTATTCAGATTTGCAGTTTTTTTGTCATCTACTAGTACACAACTACCTAAAAATAATATAAAAGCTAATTTGGATTGTGTTGGTTTTTTTTATAGTCATCAATGAATTTTTTTTGTTTTACTTACAAGTTTTTTTTAACACAATTTGAAACTTTTTTTTAAGCAATATTATTGGCTAAAAAAATTTTATCTAATTTTTTTATATCTACTACATGATATACCAATCACTGAAAAAAGTTTCAGCCTAATTAGAAAACATGAGGGTAATGATAGGCTCATTATAGATGGAATGACCCTAATATATTTTCACACGAGATTTCAACAATTATGGTGCAGATGCATTCGCTGCAACAGCTACAAAAATATCACTCTACCATTATTCCTTTCAAACTACAGACTTTATCTGTTGTTGTATTTAGTTATGCTGAGTTTTATTTCATAGGAATGATAGCAAATTTTTACAGCATTCT
Organism: Meiosimyza decipiens; assembly: GCA_963680825.1. Lineage (NCBI taxonomy): Eukaryota > Metazoa > Arthropoda > Insecta > Diptera > Lauxaniidae > Meiosimyza > Meiosimyza decipiens. The sequence continues at coordinate 88,636,122 of OY804259.1, read as the reverse complement.
TAAAGCAGAAAGCATATAATGATAAATAAATTTTAACTTGAAATACAACAATCTTTAACGTGCAGCCTATAGCAATTTTGTTGCTAAAAGCCCTTTAAACTTAACAGTTTTTTTTTCCTTTAATATTTCTTTGTAATACAAATGAACTTCTACAACAATCAGTTGCTAAACTCAAGGATGTTGCATTAAAAACTTTTTATCTAAATTGTGTGCGTGCATGTATGTTGGTATGTATGTATGTGTATTAGGGTGCTTTCTTTTATATAGAAAGTTTTTTCTCAAATTAACATGATAGTTTTTTAGTGCATATTTAAAAAAAAATTAACAAAAATTAGAATTGAAATACTTAGAGTTTGAAAATTTGTTATATTAAAATGTAAGGACGCAACATTGCTTAATATGATGAAAATAGAGCTATATTTTCAAATATGAAGCTATGGTTGTTGAGAATTTCTTAGATAATTTAATGTTCTTCAAAAGTGTTGCAAAATATTATGCTCTAGTCAAAACTTTTTGAAAGTTGCAGATCTTCAAACTTAATGTTTGTCCATACATTATATGGAAATTGGCTTTGAGCGTTGTCTAAAATTCGGTATTTGAAGACTTCAATGGAAGCGAATTTTTTTAAATGCACCTATACGAAGAAATTTAATGTAAATTCAACAAAATAATAACTTTTCAAAACATGGGAACACCCTAATATAAATACGTATAATACATACAATACCTACAATGTTAGCTGAATGCTTTGCTTAATTAATCATCGTAAACTTTTAGGCGTGTCACGCACTCATTAGATTGAAAACCTTGTTTACTCTGTGATTGACATTGATTTGACTAGAATTACTTACTTTCCATTGTTATAATGAGTGATAGGTATTGTTTCATTTTTACCACACTCTCCGCATTCACAAAATTAATACTAAAACATAAAGTTCAAATGTTCCTCATTACTCATTAAATTAATTAAATTGAAGTGCTATAACACTTTGGTATTTGTAAAATCATACATACATACACATGCATATATATATATGTTTGTATATATGCGTAGAATATTTATTTAAAAAATTAACGTTACCTAATGCTTTCGATTATCACAACAATGAATGCCACCTCAAGCAACATTAATACAACAACTGTAGCAACAATGACAAGGCAACAAAGATAGAAAGCAATAGCAACAACGTCTAAGGAAGATGCTATAATTACCAAGTAATTATCAATGTAATTACATAACTAATGTGCGTCAATTTTTCATCCGAAGACTTTCTGATGTCAATATCTGCAGATTGTGGTATTGTTTCAAGTTAATGCTGAAAATAAATAAGAAAGCGGTAATAAGTACGAGCACAAGGACAATTTAAGGATAATCGTTATGAAAAAGAAAAATCAAATTAATCAATGCTTTAACTCGAATTGTGTGCGTGACTGACAAATTCTGTTTCGTCTGAATGTCGTATTCTCTGAAACGTTTCTAGTATTTCATTTGTATTCATTTTTAGTGAAATGTCTATAATAAGAAAACGAATTTCTAAGAAATTCTTTTGACGAAAATTAATAAATTAAAATAAATTGTAGCACAAAGCCAGGACTAAATATGCGAAGTGGCTCATTTGAAAATTTTCGCATTGATTTCGTATAGCTACGGATTTTTCGGCTTTTATAAAATTTTTACGGTAGCTATTTAGACTTTCATTAACTTTAAAAGTCCAAAAAGTTCTGAAATTTTGTTGACTTGATTTTCATGTATTTTGTGGCAATAAATTTTGTGGTCATAATTAGTTGAATGCCTTTGGCTAAGTCTTTTGAACTTTAAACTTAATCTTTTTTTTTTGCATTCATAAGAACTTACCATTAAATTTGATAGTTTCCGAAAAACATTAATTTATATACTTTTTGTTTTATAGACAAATGTTCAACAGCGACAGGAATTTATGCGTTGCTTATCTCTAAGTATGTCAAATATATGCCAGCGTAAAAATCAATAAAATTATTTGAAACGCCAGACTTAATCTGGCATATGTGTGAAATCTATCAGTCACACAATGTAAAATCCTTCATATAAAATCTACAAAATATCAATTTATCAACAAGGGCAATCATCTTAAGGCCATTTCAAGTCTGAAGCTGTGTGCACTGCATCTGATTGATAATCGGTTGGCCACATCAAGCACTAGTCAATAACATGCACCATCGGTACTTTCTTCACGCTGGCGAAGATAACTTGCATGTGAGAATCTTCAACAGTAATGAACTTAATGATGCAACAATTTATCATTCGAATATGAATCAGTCTACACAGATTTCAATTCTTAGTATTAATCTTATGTAGCATTTTAACCATGCCACGCGCCAGCTATTAGTTGTCCTAATCCGAGTTCAGTTAAAGTTCAGAACTTGCCACCGTTAACTGATTGCAACAAATCAAGGTAACACGACTTTATCGCTGCTTTCAGTGCGTGCTGTTGGGATAATTAATAAAGTTATTTGCCAGTCAAGTGTGCTGAATATCCTTTTGATTTATGTGTTCATGAGTATGTTGGCATTTGGGACGCACACTGCGGGAAAAAATGCCATTTCAAAATTATGTTACAAATTTCGAGTTGAAGTTTGCAATGTTTCCACTTGCAATCATTTTGATGATTTGGATTTTCTAAGAAATCAAAATAAACAGCTTGGAAGTTGCTACAATAAATTATTAATGAGGAAAAAAGTATTGATACTGAAGCGTTAGTGAAATGAGCTCAAATATTGTGCAAGTTCTCCTTTTGTTTTCGTCATCACAATAATTTCACTTGGGGTGGATGTGAATGATATCAAATTGTTTGACAAATTTATTGTGATGAAAAATTTACTCTGCTTATGAGTGCTCCATTTCGGTGGTCGAGCAAGCCTTAGATGTATCACACGCCGAATGAAATAACTAATCAATGGGATTGGTTAATGCTGTTAATGTTCGTGTGAGGCAAATATATTGTATCATTTAAATTAACATAGCAATATTTTCTTTTTAAAATTTGTAAATGTAATTTTAATACATATTTTGTCGTGACACCATTACTAGTTAAAACTTCGACGCATCGACCCATTGAATCCGCCAGCAAGCTAAAAAATAGAGAAATTAAGAGCGTACCTCTCAGTTTTAACTTTTTGCAAATTCTCAATTGGATTTAGTTCCACCAACTGCAAAGGTCATTCTAATAAAGAAACATTAGTGTCCCCGAATCACTTTCTTGACAATTGTGCTGAGTGTTTAAGAGACATTTCTTCCTCGGCATATGGCGGCATTATATAGGGTGCTCTGATTTTAAATAAAAGACATAGTTGCGTGATTTTTTTTATATTTTTATTGGAAATTAGAGAAAATTGTATCCACAAATAACTTTCTCTGGTAGCTCGGCAAACTGTTATTTTTTTACCAAAAATTTCGAATAATTTTTTTACATGATGACAATGCGATTAGTGATATTTGTTTGATGATGTTGTCTTGGAGGTATTGAACGGTTTGAAAGCTATTTGCATAAGCTTTACTCTTCAAAAAACTTCATAAGAAGAAATCGAATGGCGCTTACTTACATGATCTTGGTGGCGAATTCCAAGAATTTCGATGAAAAACTTTTCATTTTCTTCTGGTTTTCTATGGCCCAATTGAAGAATTGCCTATATTTTAATAATGAAAACATGTTGGTTACTCGTATTTCAATATATTTAAACTAACAAACATGTTTTTACTTCCTACCTGAAAACATATCGGTGTAATCTAGTGCCTGTGAAAAAAATATTGACATAACTCGTAGCGCACATCTCATCTTTTATCCAATATATTGAACCTACACTTGATGAGGAAAATCATTGGGTCATGTTTTATGGTTTTTATTGTATGCTTTGAGTCATGATTGAGTGGCTCTTCAACGGATCCAAACAAATTTGCCTTTGGATCATCTGATAATAACACATTTTTCTAATATTTCCGCATCATGTGCTTCAATTCAAATTCTCTTCTGAAGCGTATTTTTTTTTTTTTTTACGAAGGTATGGCGGAATATGCTTTAGATCCTTTTTTCTCAGCATATTTGGAATCCTTCGACTAGTTACAGTTGCATTCAACTCTTTCCTAAGGCAAAAATGGATCTTTTTAGAGATTTCAGCGATCGGTGAATCTATTCAAACTATTCAGAGTTTGCTAGCTTCTTGCCTTGCTTTTTCTTCTTTGGTCCGGAATGAATCAAAAACTATACTTTTTTTTGAGCATTTCATTAGTTCTGCGATTTCAATAATTTATTTGGCTATGTTTTTCAATTTTTGCATGATTGCTTTTTTAAGATTTTTGGAAGTCACTGCACAACCTATTTTGAATATAATAACACTAAAAAAATGCGATTATTGCAACTCTTGTTTTTTTTTAAATGATTTTTTTTTAACAAATTCTAACTGTCGTTATTTTAATGAAAAATATAATTGCATTTCTGTGTTATTCTCCAATACAAAATATTCTTCGATTGACAAAAAAGTACGTGGAACTGATGTTTTCCGAAAAAACGCTATATAACTATCTTCTACAGTGGCGTACATGCATTTAATTTGCTAAAAATAATTAATATTAATAGTCGAAATGCTGAAGTCCTTGCCGTTTGTATAATTTTTTCCATTACTGATATCTTATTTATCTCTAAATTTTTAAAAAAATTTCCAATGTAAAACATATATGAGAAATATTTAAGCTTTTATGGAAACATATTTATACATGATTGGGCCACAAGCATATTGACATATATCAAAATATTCATTTCATTAGGTAACTTTATTGCTCGTAAAATTAAACACACACATGCATAGATTTGTATAAATACCAACACAATAGATGCTCAATATGAGTGTAGTGCATAAATGTATTTGTATGTTTCTGCCATAAAATTAATTTTATGTTTCACACATTCAATGAGGAATTCGTGTTGATGTATAAATTGATAGTCTATTTAACGCGAAAGAATCCTACTCAAATAATCGTAAATTATCAGAACATACCGTAAATAGCGGTTACTGTGCACATCATTTAGTTAAAGTTGAATTTGTTTCGTTTGCATAGCACTACAAAGCTTTGTAAATTGGGAAAAAATACGCAAAGTACTCTGCTCTGACTAGAGATAATTCATAAGTCACGGTACTAAATTTATAACTTAACTTATCGATACTTGGATAGGGGTATGCAGACAATTAATTTTGACTTAAATAGAGTTGTCGTACATAATTCATTTACTCTCCATTCACGGTGCTGTACTAACACAATACGTGTATTCTTTTCCTTAATATATTCCACATAGCTCTAATTTTGTATAATAGATGCATAAAATTTTAAAAAAAAATCACTACTGCATTTTATTTCTAATTATTTTTATGAAACTCTGTTGTCTTATTTCCAGTATATGTATTGGCACATAAAACAAAAATCATTACATTTTAATAAAATTTTTCTAAAGGGCCACTTCAGCGTAATACTCGTACCGCAATTTTGTGCGTTTGTACTTTCGTAGGTGTGAAATCAATAAAAAATTTAATGTTGGTTGTAGTTGATTATTTCAATTAATCAAATTGTAAGTCTATGCAAAGGTACTGGTGGATATGTAGCAGCAGCAGGTAATTTTTAGCTGTTGTTAACATCGCTTGTTCTAATTTCAGCTATAAATACTCACATGTAGGTATCCTGATTATATGTAGCAACGCTTGCATAAATAAGTATTTTCAAATACAGACACTTTTTGTGTTTATCTACCGCTAAGTAAAATATTGAGTTAGAATAAATTATAGCAATCCAGCGCTCATCAAATTTGAAAATCGTCAAATTTAAAAATATTTCTTGGAATACTCTATATAATGAGATTTAAATTTCAATTAATTGAAATTAAATTAAATAAAATCAAATTCTTTTTAACTAAATTAGTTATAACTCACATGTATTTTTCGAAGAACTCAACGCAGTTTTTAGTTCTAATTTTGTTAACAATGTTCTATTGCGTTTAGTTGAAAGACTCATTGGTTGCGATAGCTTAAGGTTTTTGCTTCTATGGTATGTGAGTGAAACTTAACTATTTTTTTGCTTAAATAGTGTAACTGTGACTCTGTTTCTACGTAGAATGTTTCATTACACTAAGTTAGAAACCTCTTTAGTCATGATAACTATCGATCTTTGCTTAAACTTGAGGTGCCACACGCACTTGTCGAATGCCACTAACTTTTCGTAAGGATAAAACTTTGACTAATTTATAGCTTTGTATAGAGCTTCATCGCATACTGTGAAAAAAAGGATTTAATATGATAACCGTAAGTTAGTACAACTATTTATGTTGCCACGCCTACTTATTCAATCCTACACACTTTTCGCCTTGATAATGTTCTCACACTGTATTTATTTCATTCACTGAATATGATAATTTTAAGTTTATGTTTCTGAAGGAGGAGTCACGCCCACTCTCTTTTCCTTTCAAATGTATTTGTCTCATTAACTACCTTAATTGCTAGCTTTGTTTAATCCTCCTCGAATATGACAATTTCATGTTTTTATTTCAATGGAAAATACCACTATGCATCCTAACACGAAATTTTAAGACACTTGCTATCAAAGGAGCGAATATATAGCGTTTTAAGTGTTTATATCGTATAAGAAGTGCACGCTCCGTTGTATAATCTAGTCAATATTTGGCTAGGGACTTGCCATATACCATGCGCATCCTTACACCAAATTCTATGACTGTTGTTATTATAGAAGCGAAGATATACATATAATTTTATAATTATTTTCTCGTATGAAAAATCTCATGCCCCGTTGCGTATTCCCGTCCATATTTCATAAGGTGCTTAGCATAATATTTTAAGCATCCTAACATCAAATTTAAAAACTATGCTTGCCACGCCCCCTATCTGATCCCGTCCATATTTGCGAGGAGCTTGGCATTGACCATTTGCACCCTATCACAAAAATTTAAGTCTCTAGCTATCATAAGTAGGTACGAAGATATAGGGTTTGAAGTATTTTAGTTGCATGGAGACTGACATGCTCATTATTTTTATCAAAATAACATATAGCCCATGTTACACAAGGATAGTGTCTCTCTAATAGTAGAAGAACTTTTAGAATTGGAGCAGTAGTTCCAGAAATTTCAGTCCACATACAAAACAACAAACTTTACTTCTTTATATTTAATGTTAAGACTTTTACCATTTGCTAAAACAAGAGAAAGTTCTTTTCTTTATTCAAAGAATGAAAACATTTGCCTCCACAAAAAAAAAATTGTGGAAAAACGATGTTTTATTAATATAAGTCCGAAAAAAGTTTTCGCCATTTTAGGAATTTCCTTATTTAGTTGCAAAAATGAAATGTTATGAATGTGAACTGTATATTCTTGTAGTTATATGGATCAAACTTGGAAACTTTAATAAAAGCAGCATTTTTGACACAATGGATATTGATTTTTCAAAAACAAAAAAAAAAGTTTCATAAGAAACTTTCGTTTAAGAATTCTTTCATAACTTTTTATTAAGTAACTCAGCGGCAAATATGTTATAAGCAGCAGCGACGTACAGTAGCACCACAACTTAGCTCATTTTTAAGAAGCAATGGCTAGTTTGCTAATATCTACACAATGTGTGACAAAAAAAGTGACTGTCTAGTAGACTGCCAAGCTATGTACCTTAATCGCGAAGTTATGTTTTTGTTAAAATGAAAAAAGTTTTTTGACATTAAAAAAAAAGTTTATGTCAGCGCAGTATGGCGTGTCACCGAGCACTTCATATTCTAAGCGAAAAGTATTTATTTATTCAAAAGCGTTAGAAAAAAAAATATATACATACACTGAAAAAAAATGTATGGAAGATTTTTTTACAAGAGCTTATACGCTATAGACAGTGCTTCATGTATCGAGCCGCTCGATATATCTGCGTTTTTGGTAACAGAAGTTTTTTGACTTTGAAAATTTGTATATAAGCTGCCGAACAGCGCTTTTTTGCATTCATTTCCTTATGCAAAAGCTAAACACCTTAAAAAACATAGTTTTAGGATTTCCGTTTACTATTCCATAGATATTTAAGAAAAAAAATTAGATATACGAACTAAAAGTTTAAAGTTTTTTAACGTTGAAAACTTTCTTCTCAATGTACTGAGCTGCTTGATTAATGCAACTTCAAAAACAGCAAAGCGTCTACTGTGAAGTTTAGCGAGTTGCTTACATCTTCATATACAAAATTAGCAGCCAGTAGACAGACTGCCTAAATATAAACGTAAGAAGTATGCAAAGTGATAGGTCAAAAGCAAATTCTACGCAAATTAAATTTCATAAAAACTTCGTCAACAAACAAGAGACAAATTATTGAAAGAAATTTTTGGAAACTAAGTTTATGTTTCACTCTGACGATAGTCAAAAATAATATGTCCTATACTGATTTCAATTTAGTTCTTAAGTGGAATTAAAGTGTGCAGTTGAAAGCCTATATCTCTAATGGTTGAACTTTGTTATGGAATGTTTTTTAACTTGGAACTTGAGCTGTTATAGTTCCGATAATTTAACGGATTTTCCTTTTTTGTGTGATTCTGATATAAGCCCCAAGTTTCAATATCATTTTCAAAGCAAATTCAGAATGAAATCAAAACATCTGTTAAACTGTTTTTAGGTTGGCTGTTAGATTTTTTGCCTAAAGGTTTTCCGTACACGGGTTCAAATCACGAAGCAGGCTTTTTTTTAATTTTTTAAAAAAAAGTTTATAAAAAAATTTACAGATGAAATGATTTGAAAAATACACACCTGAGTCGATTGATGTTTGAACCCTCTTTATGTCTCAATTATTTTGAATGCGACTTCTTCTCTTATGAGAATATAAAAAATGATTTTAATGTTGACTTGATAATTTACACTTTTGAAATAGTAAATAAATGTTAACTTTATGGAATAGAAAATCTTAAAAAAATGCCTTTTATTGCTGACTTTATAGCTAGAAATATATGAAAATGTGTGTAGATTCTAAAATAATGCTCATATGAGCACAAAAAATTATAGGTATATATAAAGTTTGTTTATTGTTTTTTGAAGCGAAAAACTTTCTTAGACAGGGGCGTAGTATCCGTGTAAGTTCACATACATAACTTATGAAACTCATACACACTGTTCAAAAATTCATTTGAAATTGATGATTGCTACCATTATTTCATTGGGATTGAATATATAGCTTTATTATAGAAATTGAAAATATATGAAATGAATGAATATGAAAACATAGATTTGTTATATATAGCTTGCTTTCGTTGAAAACAACGATCGTAGTCGATAAATATTTTCGATATTTAAACTAATTTTTTAGCATCTCTGACGATTATCGACAGTCAGATGAAATTATACGAAAAAGGTACTTCGAGCTTATAAGGGAACTTAATCAGAATGAGGATTTTCTTAAACATTGTAAAATTATGTTGCATTTGTTTGATATCTCATTCACCAACATAATTTCGATATATTCCATGGTGACATAGAGCTTACGCTTCAAGTTATTCGAAGCTGTCAGAGCTTGCAAACACAATTACGTAGTTTGAAAACGTCATCGTGTTACAATATTGTGGTTTTTGACACGATAGTGCATCCCAATGCTAAGCGAAACTACAAAGTTGTATTGACTCGTAACTCCCTTATTAATGTCCTAAAATCGCATGAAAATCTTTTGAATCAGACATATTGACCAAACAGAATCCTAAAGTTGAGATCATTTAAGCTACAAGTTGTTACGGGTTATGAGTTTGAAACTGTTGCTTAAAAGTAAAAATTCACTTTGTGTTACTAATGTCATTTTTTTTCGAGAACTTATGCCCGAACATATACTTATAAACTGCCTAAGGCTGAAGTCAGAGTGGGCGCTTAAAGCAATACAATGCTATGGCGCTACTAACCTTTGCGTGTGTATTCCTATGCGATAGCATGGAATATGTTAGAGTCAGAGCAGATAGACGCGACTGCGAAAGCAACAATCGTGAGAGCAGTATATGAAGCGAGTTGTAGCTTTCGTATTGTTTACATGAAAATTAATTTGTTTAACATTTTTTTTTTGTGTACAATGCGAATTAATGTATGTAGTAACATTAAAATGCAAATTTTTATCAACTATATCTTTCATAGACCAAAAAATAAAAGTTATCACAACGGGATAATAGTGGATGATGATGCATTCATTCATTGCAACAAAATAATAACGAATAGCCCAGCAACTCGCACAACACAATATCACTTTCACTCTGACATCTCATAGCATTGCTTACAGCATTAAGTAGCAACGCTTCAAGTATCGCGCCCACTCTGACTGCAGCCTAAAAGTCCTTCGAGTGAAAAAAAGAATGATAAAAAAATTTAAAAAAAAACTTTCTGTGTCGGATTTTTTTTGTATTAAAAAAAATTTGTTTGAGTGCTTAAATGTTTGTTTCAAATGAAGGATATGAACTATTTAAAAGTTTTTTTTCACAGTTTTCTGAATAATTTTGAACAAACCAAAAAAAAAAAATACTTAAAATTTTTTAGAAAATTTATAAAAAAAGTCATTAATATCTCTTGAGATTTTTCATCTGTTACGATTTTTGAACATCATTTTACTTTTGCTTGGCCTTTCATACATTAACATGAGATATTACTCACTGTTTGTAAATTCCTGACTGACTAGTTTTTTTGAGGGGTTTGCCTACTATCTTGCCGAACCAAAAAGTTATATTCACAAATTCTCAAGTCAAATGAGCCATTAAAGTAAATACATCATAGCTAATGAGCGACATGTAGTCAAATTGTTTCCAAAGTGTTTTTGATAGTAATGTCTATCAAAGGACCTAACATCAATGTAGATTTTGAAGAAATTTTACAATAGAAAAATAAATTTATTTCACATTCTTTTATTCAACGAATTCGTTTGCTAAATTGAACTAAGACAGGACATCAAAAATAAATTTTTTTGTCATATATACGCATGCATTACTTGTGATAAATGTATTGCCAAATAAAGTGTCAGCTAAATATAGTAAGGCTACATTTTGATACAAAAATTACCAACATAAATAAATAAAAAATTAGAAATCCAAAAATAAAGTTTATTTTTAGTGATTTGGAGAACGATGACATGAGAGAAAAACAAGAAAGAAATTTGTGAGGGTGTTATCTTTTGTTTCGCAAAAATTAAATAGCCTACACTGCATTAACAGATGTCACTTATGTTTAACATGAACTTTTGCCACTAACGCTGCAGTCAAGAGCCATCACAATATAAATCGAATGTAGTAACGTTGAGCACCCCCATAACAGCATGAGCATACTGGTCATACCATACTTAGTCTTCTTCCTTGCTTAATTGGTAGGAAGAAGAAGGTGGAATCGATAATGCCGCGTGTCTCCAATACTTTGGCAGTTAAGATCAAGATCCAGCTCTGTTCTGATGTTTTTTTCTATGCCTTCTTCGTTACTCGTAATCACAACTTTGTGTCACCAAATTTGCCACACAAAGTTCCGTACCCCTCTTCCTTGATATATCGTTTTTATGTTTATTAGTGTTTATGTAAAATTTTATTGTTTTACTTTAAATAACTCCCTCACTATAGCGTGTTTATTAATTTTTGCTGGCATAGGAGGTACCACGCCTTCTTGTTAAGCTCACAAAATATTTGCTTAGTACTTCTTTGAACCATTTCCAATATTTGTAGAAGGTTTGATTGCATTACCTCAAGTAACTCCAACAGTATTGCTTGTAAGAGTTTTTGTGTGCATGGGAGTCGCCACACCCTCTCGTCAAATTCTGTTTTTTAAGTGACTTATAATTGTCTGAGCAATTTGAAATTTGTAAAGAAACTCACTCAGTAAAGCTTCATAATTTTTTTCTTTTAAGGGAGGTGCCATGCCATCTTCCTTAAATTTTTTCACTTTATCTTCAATATCTTGCCTTGTTCATTGATAGATCTTGTGTGAAATTCGTTAGCGTCCATTCGATATAGTTTTTTAAAGTTTTAGCTAGCAGTGAACTTGCCACGCCCTTTTCAATTATCATTACATAGTAGGATCTTTAGAAAACTTGGTACATTCCCTAACTTTTTATGTCTATTAAATTTTGAAAATTTTTGTCCCTGCTCCGAGGAAGACTTGAATTTTTGTGTGCGATAGGCGTATTCATAAATCGAAGTGGCACATTATAAGTATTTATTATAAAGTTCAATTGGAAAAATATTCAATTTGGCAAATTTAGTAAAATTATAACCACTTTTTCCCACAAACACATAGACGGGCATGGCCGCAACGACTCGGTTGGTAACGCTGTTCATGAAATTGTATATTTTGATATGACTGCCGCGCCATACCATGACATTACGAATGAAATGACAAAGTTAATACACCCTATTTGGGGTGGGTATAGTAATGAAAATAACGCTTAGCTGACCGATTAAGTATATTTCACTCAAATTATTTCACATAAAGTAGCTAACCTACTTAACCCCCCTCTTGCTACGCCACTGCTGCTATATGTATTGAAATAATAAATTTTTTTCCTTTGTATTATTCTATCAGCTTTCTTAGATGATAGCACTTACGCGTTGCATAAAAAAAATGTCAAAAGTGACAAAACTTTTCGATTCCACATAAATTGTTTTGTGAAGAAACTTTTTCTTGCTTCATCTACCTCAAGGTGGTCCTGGGAGCATAGTAAGGGGCTATGTGTTATTGTTTTTGCTTTCGCGAATTTGAAATTTTCCTTCTTATCTTTACAATGTTGCCACAGTTTGGCGTTGTTTTTCAAGTAAACAATTCCATTTCACTGATGATGTCACATTCTGTTGCGCTGTCTTTTGTTGATTTCATTTATTTTTGCCATATCGAAGGTAATTGAGTGGAAAATTGTTTTTGTTAACATTTGTTGCGTTTCTTCCAATATCTCATTCCGGAGTTGTAATGAATACTCTCAACAGTACTACTCCAGAAAAATTACTAATTTGATTTGATTATAATGAAGATATTATGCAGTCAAAAATGGCAAAGTAACTGAGATATTATGCTTAGTTGATATTATGGCTTTATTTTGTTGGCTGAAGTATTCTTTGGTATATTCAGCTATGAATTTCAATTGAAAGCTACAAAAAAACTTTTCGCATTTTGTGGGATTGTTATTTACTTGTTTTGAGATGAAATTAAAAATATTGTGGGAACAATTGGAAGGATAAGCTGTATGAGAAGTTACTGTTTTTCGTATAACTTCAGAAAAATAGGCAAAGCTTAAAAGTATGTCATGTCAAAATGCTCAGATAACGCGAATATATAGGCGGAACTAAGCAAAACAAACTGTTTCCATTTTCTTTGTAGAACGTTGATTTTTAAATCTGAAGAAGCTTCAACTTTCGAATTACAAGCTGTCTATTATCAAAAATTTACAATAGTCAGAATTGGGTGTTTAGCTCTTTAACGAATTTAGTAATCGTAAAGATGTTACATTTGGATTCGAAAATTCCAAATACCCTGTGTTACACTATCATTAAAATTGCGCGTGAAAGCTTTAAGTTTTATTAAAAGAGTAGTTTTGACACCAAATATTTATAATTAAAAATATTGCCAGGGTACCAAACTTCATTAAATTAACCTCGCTTGGCTTTCTAGTATTTCTGATTAGCACGGAAAGTTGGACAATCAGACAGCCGGACAAATAGATAGACAGACGAAATGATACTGTTAAAGAATATTACCATACCCATCAAGCCTTCTTCGATGTGCTTCAGATGAAATGACAAAGTTGAGTATAAACTGTTGGGTACAAAACAGTGTGCTCGTGAAATCCGTAGGGATCATTTTTTTCTTTGGATGTTTGATAAAGCCATGCCCAACTTTGGTTTTACATAAAATAGAAAAATGATAAGTTGGAGCGCTCGTGGCTGATGGCATATTACAAAAATATTGAAAAAGCCGAAAATGTTGTAAAGACTGACAAGGTTGAATAAGTCGAAGAAAATGGAAAAAGATTGAAAAATAATCAAAAACCAGCAAAATATCTTTTGACTGATTTAATGGCAATTTATGGTTTTATTGATAAAAATCTTCAAAATCGGTCATGTTTTTATTTAAAAATTATTCCATTCCCATAAAAAATATAGTTGCTTACTTAAATCAAAATTTATTGTAAGCAAATCTTAAATTTTTCCACTTCTTAATGTTGTTGATGATATTTAATTCATAAAAATTACGTGGCGCAAATTCTCAAAAAAATTATGGTTGATATAAAAAATTGTTTATCACCAACACTTTTTCATAATAAAAGTTTTTTGTATGACGTTCATGCAGTATTGCCTACACTAGCGTGTACCTGTTCAATAACAACAACAACAAACGCTTGCTGGCGTGATGCAGCGTGGACGTTCGCTCATAAATTGCTCGAACAGCACGTGCCATTGCACGCATTATAGTATGGATATTCACACAGAAAATGTTGTTATAAAAAAATATTGGTGATAAACAAATTTTTATTGCAACACTTTTCATTGCAATATGTGGCACGAATGTTATATGATTTTAAAATAACCAGCAATATAGAGAAGTCATAAAACAGTGAACTTTGAACTATGAACAAATAATTTATTTGTACGAAATAATTACTAAAGAAAAGTCTCGAAGATATACTAAATGCAAGACATTACATTGGATCTCTTAATATATTACCAAAAATAAAGCTCATATATTTATATGCTTTTGGATAAAACAGTGCTTTTTTTTGGAGAAATTGGTCTATATTTTAGAAGACTGCTTATATTTTGAAAACTGTGGGTCTAATTTCAATATTTTTTTTTGCTATAGAACAAGTATATGAAATAATCATATCAATATAAGGGCTACTCTAATGATTTTTAAAAAAGATATACCTTCGTTAGACTTACGATGGCTATAGCTCTGATATGAGGTGACTCCGCCCAAATTTTGATTCCATGTTCATTGTTAATATTAAAATATACCGTCTAAGAAATAAAGTTTCCTAAAAAGCGATGAGCAGATTAAGAGTCTGCAAGGTAAGTGCGCAGTTCGTAGTTTAATATTTTTCACGCGTACAATATTCACTCTATTTGGCAATGTTTTATCACTTCACAAAAATTAAATTCGAAGAAAAAGTTTCGATCGTGACTATTTTGTTTTTTTTTGATATTGATACAAGAGTGAACTTGCTGCTACATGACGTCAAATATTTTGCATAAAATAAGAAATCATATGAAATATATTCTAAATAAATTGAATTAATATTTGCTACAGCCTTTCAAATACAACTGGCACATAAATAGAAAGTTTTTCTTGCAATACTCTGCTTTGAGGCCTTTAAATTTAATATTCGCTTGTGCCTTAAACTGTTTCACCGGAAAAGCAGCAAAAAATCATAACAGCGAATTCAACGAGACTTCAACAATCAAAAATTTCCAACAGGTAAAATCAGTAGCAAGAGAGCAGCAGCAGCTTTAAAACTTACCATCTTTTTATACGTAAGTATGGTTAAAAATGTAGGTCTTCGTGGAAGAGATAAATTAGGTATTCAGTCGAGGATGTCAAAAATCGACCTACCTTGAAAAGCCGCAATTGATTGCTTATCAGAAAAAATATCATAGTGTTTATGAACGAGTTTTCATAAAAAAAACTCAGAGTAAAAATATTTACTCATTGAAAATTGATATATAAACATATCGATACATTGGAATACCGATATTTTTTAGTATTTTATTGGTTCAAGAATTTTTATTTATCCAGTAATTTTTGAGAGCAAAGCATACTCCAATTGTGTCAAAATTTCCATAAGCTAATCAAGAGCATAAATTGTAGGCAGGTTTTGTAGCTTCAAGCTTAGGTCCTACTATCAGGCAGCCTAAGCACTTCATTGCGTATTACGTTTCACGAAAGAAGCCATATGGAAAATCTATTGGGAACACTAAGCGAGATGTTACTTCGTGCCATATTTTGATGCATACTTCAGCTTACTATTGGATAATTATTTCCTTACTATATTGTGTACGAGTATAAGTATAACACATAATAGAGTATTTATCCTAGTAAGAAATTTTGTATGAAAATTTTCAACTCCATATGGCACCTTCTACAGCATTGGAAACAATGCCAACTACCAACCTTATAGGAATCAAGCACAATTTTCAAAATCGAATTGAGTTTTGAAAAAAGCATCACTCTGTTTTGCTTTTGGGTTAGACCAAGTAGTGCTTATTGGACATATTGGGTGATAACCTTTTGGGTACCTTGGCGACTCATAGCATTTTGAGAGCAACACAAAGCGTTGCAAGTTGGAAGAAATTCTGTCAGGTAGATAAATCGATTCTTTGAATATACCACAAACTTAGTCACTTTTTTGGAGGTTCCACTAGTTCTAGGTTCTTCTACAGTCAATCAGAAGCTCTCTCTTTTAAGAAGTAGAAACAAACTTTAGTTTTTGAACTAAGTATTTTATTCCTTTAGTTTCATTTTCATTGTTTGTCAAAAAGCTCTTAGTTCTGTTGAAAACTCAAGCTAAATAGCTAAGCAGCTTTAAAAATGTAGTAGCTAGGCTCAATAATTTTTATTATGTATACAATTTTTTTTTAGTTACACAGTTACATTAGAAGTAGGAACATTTGACATTACAAAGTCTTGACAAAAGTTCGAATCCCAAGGGATCAATTGTTTTTGATGCCACTGAAAGAAGTTCTTTAGTAAAACTTTCTTCGATATGATTTTTATTTGCAAATAGGAGGAAAAAAAGTTGGAAGCTACTTAACAACATAAAAAAATGATTATTTCGGTTGAGATTTTAACTTCAATGACCTTTGTTTATTACATCATTTCATAACAGCATTGAATTCTACAATATTTAAAGGTTGATCGGACCTTTTTCAACTTACTATCAGAAAAGCTATGAAAACAACAAAAATATTTCAAAAATTGCACATTCATTCATGTTAAAACTACCGTCAAAATCATCCATCATCATGTTGACTTTTAAATTTTAAGCCAAATCAAACGCGCATTATTCTTTCAGTTCACCGCACAGCAGCTGCAACAAAAGTCAATAATTACGCTTCATTAGTCGCTGAAATACACAAAAAGGTCAATTTGGGTAAAGAAAAAAAATTCTATATTAAAAATAACTTTTATTTAACATTTGTCTGAATCGTATTAACTTTAGTAAGGCAGATAAACCACTGGAAGTGATTATGAATTTTACCAAATTCTATTTATTAGTTCCGCCAACACGCTGTAAAGTGTTACGGATGAATAACAGATATGACCTCATGCAGGTCACGCTGAGTTAACTCAATTGCACATATTTTGTGGTCAATCAGGATGTGTCCATTTAAAATACTGCCACATGAAATTTTGTAATTTTATAAATCAATTTGCGTAAAGTTCACTGCATAGTTGAGTCAATTACGATTTAATTAATAAATACAGCAGGCGGTAAGCTCCAAAAGCTGGCATTTATGAATATTTTATATTCAAGTAATTTCTAAAGTACTTGCTTGCGAATAAACTACTTACATGGTTACCAAACTTTATTGCAATAAATTTAGTTACAAGGGGCTCAAAAGCTTAAAATGTTGTTAAAGTAGCTTAAATATCATAGAAGGATTTTTGCCTACCACAAGGCTTTCTTGCCAAATGTATAAAATTTCTAGCAGTTTGTATCCTTTATATGCACATGTGTAAACATATTAGGGTGTCCATTATTTTCAGTGAAATATAAGATTCTTGAAATTTTAGGACAAATTTGGAAAATAACGCTTTGTGGAAAACTTTGCGCGAATATTGCTACCTTATAATCCCAGAATTTAGAAATGTTTTGTTGTTTTGAATTTTTTTTAAACTTTTTTTTCAAATTAATATTACTGGTACTAGAAGAAAGCTAGCCAGTGCTGCGGTGTGTCATTTTAAAGTTACTGAATTCATATTTTTGATTAAATGATTTATGAATTCAAGAGTGCCTAGCTAATATATCAAGTACTTCGTTAAGGACATATTATGAAATTTTCCGGCTTGAAAGCCGTTGCGAATAGAACATTTTTTTATTAGACGCTTGATGGTCATTTTGGCAAAAAGGCTGTTTCTTGTAGCTTAAAATAAAGCAAATCTCGCTGGGTTTTTCCAGTTTCAGTTTTATCTTTATCATCACCAAAAATGAAATACCACAAAGCTCGTTAAGAGTAAAAATGTGCGCAAGATTTAAGTTTTTATAAAAAAAGTATTTCACATTAGATTTGACAACATTAACTTATGCCTGTATGGGAGGTGCCACACCCCTTAGTAAAATGTGAAATTTTTTTGTCTGATGTTTTGCCGAACCATACTTTGTTTTTGTCTGATATTTGGTTTCATTACTGTAAATAGTTCTCTCAGATATGGCCGGTGTCATGCCCACCAACTTTTTCTTCAGAGCTTTTCCGAATCATTCTTACTATTTGTCTAAAATTTCTTTATATTACCTAAAATAATTCCTTCAGTGTAGCGTTTTGAAATTTTTGTTTTGCATAGAAAGTGCCACGCCCTTTTTTCGTACTTCGCCAACTTTATTGTATAAGTTTTTCTAAGTATTTTTAAGAAATTTAGTTACAGTACATCAAATAACTCCCTTAATATAGCGTTTTAAATGTTTTATTTATATAGGCAGGAGTCATGTCCGTGAACCCTTTGTATGGGACATAATTAGACTTAGCGGTAAAGTCAACAAAAATTTTAAAAACTTAAGAATTGACAGACACTCTAATGTGTTTAGTGTTGTGTGCATAATTTTCTTATGCCTGCACGTGCTCAGCGTGTTTCATATGCCTTCGTGTTGTGCGCGTACATGCATACACTGGCTTGTATGTATAAGTGAAAGTTCTTTTGAGAGTTTTTTTTTTATTTATTACATCCCAGCAAATATTTTTAATCGTAAAAGGATTGTAACACATTCTGATGTCGAATGGTAGTTTGTTTGTTCGCCGAAGTGATTTTTGTATAAAGCATAAAGAAGACTATCATACGATTTCCATAGAAAGAGAAATACATTTTTTTTTGCACATTATTAGCATCGGAAACTACTGTTTCATTCCATCTTTGAAAATGTCGTACCAAAATGTTGGCAAAGTGATCAGCAGGCAGCAAATCTCATGGTAGAAGCTGCTATGAAATTGTGTTGTACAAACAAGTTGTTTCGATGTCATGGGTATGCTGAGCAAAGCACATGAAGAATGAGAGCTTGAATCGTAATTGATATTAGAAAATTAAATTAAAGACAAGAAATTAAATTAAAGACAAGAAAATTAATGGCTATTGGAATGTTTTTTTTGCTAAACTAAAGTTTGACGGTAGTAATAAAAACTATTTTCCGTTTATGACTCTTGTTTAATATATCTCAATTCTCAGCTTTATTTTGAATGTTTACTTTTTTGTAATTAAATCTCTATCTGAGAGCAAGCCCCTTTTCTTCTATCAAGTACTTTGCCGAAGAACTGTACTCAGAACTTAACTAAAAAACTAACTCCAGCAAAGTAGGGTTTAATAAATAAAGTGGAGCAGTACCCGAAGCTAATTCAGAGCATATTAAAAAATTTCATTGCTTGGGCCAAAATCCTGATCACGTGTTTTACATGCATACTTAAGTCTTTTTGACAGCGTTTTATCACTTTATTTAGTCGATATCAAAAAAAAGGGCTTTTATGCCCCACCCTTATGAGCGATTATAATATGTTTTTTGAAATGGAAAGAATGACTACCCGATACGACTCTAAGCCATGTGCATTTAGCTTTACGCCAAAAACGGTAAAAATATGGGAATTTTTGTTTGCTTAAAACAAACTAATACTCTCCAAAATGAATATCGATTTAATTTATTTACTTACTGCATATTGGCACATCAGTTGCATGATAACTTTTTTAAAAAAATAAATAAATAAACTTTTAAGCAAACTAATGAATTCACAAAAAGACTAGCAAATATTAATAAAGTTCAGGGAATAGGTTTTGCGCAATTAGTCTTGGTCTTGCAGTCATTATAGTGCGCCATTTCTGGTCTTGTGATCAAGCCTTCGATTGCTCAGCACTTGATATAAGTGCTTCCAGCTAACACCCTAAAGTAAATTTTATTTTCGAAGTATTATGTTATGTGCTATGCGCTGCCTCAAAATCCCAAAAGTAAATTTTAAATACCGCAAAACTGCATACCAAACAAATACTGCGTTGTGATATTTTTGTGAATTTGCCAGAATCTCTTGAATGTGCCACTTAAATTTTGCATTATTGCAATATTCATAAATTCACACTGATTGGCATGAGCTCCACTTACATAAGTAAATGTAATGAGATTTTTCAAATAATAATCGGATATGTTCTCATTAGCAATGCTGTTGCTGCCAATGCTGCAAGCAGTAAAAGCAAAATCGAAATAATTTTCCAACTGCAACGAACATATGAATAATATTGTTTCAGATTTCGAAAATGATAGTTACCCAACCGGCACAAAGTTCAAAACTATCGTTAACGACTAACCAAACGACAAAATCGAACATATTTGCATTATATAATCTCTGTTCTTAAAAAATATTTGATATAGCTTATTTCCAAGCTCGATAACTATAGTAACTCACGCAGCATATTGTTGATTTTTAATATCGAATAACGTTAAAAATATGAAGCTTGTCGTAGAAAACGACACAACAAAGCGATAATTTACGATCATTTTTTTAGTTTCATGTATAACAAGGGTAGCCAAGTGAACGGTGTTGACCCGTCCAATCCTGGAATTTCATGTTCAAAATTTGTGTTTTAACCATCTTCTATATTACTTTCTTAGTATTGCTGAGCAAAACTCTAACTTTTTCCCATAAAAATTTTTCTTTTTTACCATTCCATTCCATTTTATTTAGACAGCCGTGACTTGCTTCTTTGTAACTTGCCACATTCTGTTTTTAACGCATATTCGAAAAGTTTTCGAGTTGAATATTAATAATATTTGTAAGTTCGTTTTTTTTTATTGGGTGAAGTTGCTTCATTTGAAAAAATTTAACTACAAAATTTTCGCAAAACTGATTCGTCTGACATCTTGAAGAGCCATCGTAAAAAGTCATCCTTTGTTTTTTTATGAATTTTGTGGCGAGTGGGTTTTAGCGCTTTCCTGCTCATATTGTAGTGATGATGATGATCGAGTCACTGAAAATTTCTCTTGCATTGCCATAGGTTTTTAAATGTTATTCAATACAAAATCTATTTTGAATTATAGAAAGTAGTAGGCAGGCCAACGAACCGCTTTGCAACCATAAAATTTCATCATATTGAGTTTTCACACAAAAGCGAAAATTGCATTTTTGGGTAGATGTTGAATTTTCATTTAAATCGATATGTACAGTGGGTAGTTTTGATATTTTCTTTGGCATAAATAAAAAATATTAAAAACGATAAGAGTCATAGTTAATTAAAAAGCATAAAGCAAAAGTGGTTGTAGCATTAAAAGTTTTAAAAATCTTGACAAAATATGAAATAGGAAAACAGTTTGTTACAAAGTCCACCAATTATGAAAATGATCCACAGAGTTTCTGACTATACCTTCTCGTTGAACCAAACAGATTTCTAAAACTAATTAGCTAACCTATATTAACATGTCTAAGGTCATAAAGGTCATGAAATAAAAACAAACCAAGTATTTTTTGGCGCTATCTAGTAAGTGCGGAGCAGGAGCAGAGAAAATGTTTAATGTTTTCTCTTCCACATCTCCTCAACTTCTACAGAAGTCAAACGACCTAATACCTAACATCTCCGCATGTCTGCCGATGAGGCAGTGTCCAGTTATGACTGCAACAACTGACGAGTCACTATGTCTAGTGCGGGAAATCAGTTCTGACAAACGCTTAGCATCCTATTTTGGCCAGATTTGCCTAGTTACATTGCAAGTAGACCCTTGAGTCCATCCTTTGTTAACATTTTTTACCATTTCTTCTTTAAGCAGTAACTTGCAGGTAGCAAGTGGCAAGCCAACACTCTTTTTGTCCTGAGAAATTTGTGCAGTAGTCTTCTGCCTAGCAAGTTCATCCGCCTTGGAATTACCGTCAATGTTCCTATGCCCAGGCACCCAAATGAGGTGAATTTTAAAATGTTGAGCGATCTCGTTTGGAGACTAGCGGCATTGCTGCGGAACTAGTGAGTTTAAAAAGACTGCTTGTAGAGATTTGATAGTCCAAATTGGAGGGTACAGAGCTCAAGCTATGAAGGATACTTGAATGTCCTGTTCTACCCTCAAACCAGCCGACAGTTTCCCTGAAACTAATGGCAGCACATGTTGCCATCCGTTTCAAGAGGAACGATTTGAATATCTGTTGATACACTCAAAAAATTTTGGCATAAGACGAATCAGTGTCGCAATTCAATTTTTTTAAATTTACTTGTGAGCTCCGTCTCCTTCTTGCTCTGCTCACCAAGCATCCCCTCCCCTACACCTCCGTACACTTTGCCGTTGACTCTGTTGCACAAAAAGTAAAATAAACTTTACAACTTTTAAATTGTGTTATATAGCAAGGAGAGTAGAAAAAACTCCCATGGTATAAATGAAAGGTAACAAAAATGTTATTTCCAAGTAAAATTACGGACATATTAAATAAACGTTGCGCATACGCCATGTTCTACGAATTTAAAATGTAACTCACAAAAAGCCAATAAATAAGTGGAAAGCAAATAAAATAGAAATACCAAAAGGTAGTAAAATTAAATAAAAATAAAATGTTTACACAGCCAACCTTTATTGATTTTTCTAAGAATTTTTAAGTAAAGCAGCTTTGTGCATCACCTTTTCCAGTTGCGGTCTATTTTTATTGAGAAAACTCCCTAAATTTTTAAATTTTGTTTTTTTTTCCTTGAAAGGAATAAGTAGGATTTTTATTCCAGTCAATTTAACTTTCTAATTGCCAAGAGTTTTCGTTGCTGTTGTAATCAAATTAAAAATACATATCTGTTGTTGGTATAAAAAAAAAAAACAGAAATTATTCATTGAATTCCCTGTAATTAAATACCTTAACTTTTGTTTATACGTAATTGACATTCCCTACCCACAAGGAATTACATCTTACGGTCTGTATAGAGCGGCAGCTAAGACGAATTAAGACACAATAAAAGCTTTTTCGCATAAAAAGGTGCAACATAAAATTTATTTCTTTGCAAAGTAATTTTTAAATCGAAAATTGGTCGAAAATAATTAAAAAAGTAGATCAAGTCGCAAAAATTTTGCAGAGCTTAAAGGAAAGGTTGGAGCTGCTAGATCGAGTTCAACGACGTGCGCTGAAGCTAATAGGAGATGAAAACATCATCTCAAGTATTGATTCTCTTGAGCACCGACGAAACGTTGGGTGTTTATCTCTTTTTTATAGATATTATAATGGGATGTGTTTTAGAGAAATACGTGAACTGGTTCCTTCAGTTCAAGTATTTTATCGTAACACTCGGGCGTCTCATCAGGCTCATTCCTTTTCTGTCACACCGGTACTCAATAGAACATCGCACTTTCGTGATAATTCGTTCTTTGGTCGCACAATAAAGTTGTGTAGTAATCTCCCTGAGACTGTCTTTCCCGATACCTTTGACATCTGCAGGTTCAAGAAAAATGTACACCGACATTACTCCATCTATCATCCTTCCCTCTAACCTTTTCCTTTTCTTACAAACCATCACGGTGCTTTGCATTTAAAGGGGGCATCCCCTGAGCGTTGGTTTAAAGTTAAAAAAAAAAATGTCAAAAGACTGGAAAAGTCAGATAAGTTGAAACAGGTCCAAAAAAATCGGATAAATTTTGATAAGACTAAATAAGACTTGTTGAATTTTAAGTAAATAAATTTTAATTTCATAATTTCACAAAAGTTATTACCTTGCTTTTAAACATAGTTGCTCATATATTCAATGCTTAAAAATATTTGTGCTTCACAAATAAGCCCTTAGAGAAGCTTAAGGCAGCAAATATGCCCAAAAATTTCAATATATAACCAATTATTCAAGTTAAACTGCTTATGTCTGAAAAGCTTATTCTCTTCTTTTTAATGCGTCCATTTAGGTATTTTGTATTCAACAATCAACTGGAAACAAATCAATCACATTTTGTGGTACATAAAAGGGACAAGTGGTTAAGAAGCCTCAACACATGTTGTGGTGATATTTGAATAAGATCCCATTGTGATAGAGACAGACACATGGTAATGCCCTTACTACGCATGGTTTTGTGTTTACATGAGTTGGCAAATGTAAAGTGACTTTCTATGTTTACATCAGGTTGACTAACCCGACTACCTTTTCTTGGAATTTTACACATTTTATGTTATGTGCATACAAATTTATGTTTAATCTTAGTTTTATGGACAGTACCGAAGAAGAAAAGGATGTAAAAATATGACATAAATAGGTTACTATGATTGTAAATGATAAAAATCTTTTGGGATGACATGGCAAAATGGAGAAATATTTTTATCTTATTTCAATTTAAGTTACAAAGTTAACAAATTATTTTGTCACTTTTGGAAATTACGTGAATGATTTGTAATATTATGTTGTTTATAAATGTTGAATTTTTAGTATTTGAATAAATTTTCATACTCGAGGTTTATTTGGAATTAAAAGATTTTTCGTTTTTAAGTCTCGCGTGAAAATCTGCATGAATTTCTCATCAAAAATATTGTTTCTATAACTTAATATAATTTTAATGCAATTTAGTTCTGCATTTTTTGCTCTAATTAAAAAATTGTTATTAAAAAAGTATCTAGAATTCAAACATCAGGTTGCAACTCATTAATATTTAAGTGTGTTTGAGATACTGAATATTAAGGTTAACAGAGCGTATGAATAACATTTAGTTTACACTTTTCCCTTTAGATTGCATATTCAAAATACGTAAAACTCACGTAATATTAAAAGTCTCATGAAACAAAAAAAAGGTCCCAGAATACAAGAATCCATTAGACTACAAGTTTTCATGAGACAAAAATGTCAAAAACACAAATGTCAAAAGATAAAAACTCGCATGCGACTTAAATGTCGCAGTAGTGTGATTGTGAATAATTTGGATAGTATGTTAAGAAACTCGTAAGCTCTGAAAAAGTTTTTTCATTCAACGATTATCTGCAAATGTTGATCTCATTATTATTCATCATTTTAGAAAAATATCCTGCTTTAATGTCGTACATTTATGTCTGTCTGCCTTATTCGACATTTAAGTCTTGTGAAAATTTTTAGTTTTACGCATCTTTTGAATCCTATGCAATTATTGAATTTTCAGAGTGGGATAGCATGAAATGCATAAATGACAAGCAAATATAGATGGTGGCTATTAATTTATGTAAGCATTAGTACTCAACACGCTTC
Organism: Meiosimyza decipiens; assembly: GCA_963680825.1. Taxonomy (NCBI): domain Eukaryota; kingdom Metazoa; phylum Arthropoda; class Insecta; order Diptera; family Lauxaniidae; genus Meiosimyza; species Meiosimyza decipiens. The sequence goes on along the minus strand of OY804259.1, from coordinate 88,610,749 downwards.
CTAATGCTCGTCACTTGGTAAAAACTTGCGCGTGGCGAGCACTAATGCTTAAATAATTACAATACTGCCTTCGTTATTTGCTTTTCATTTACTCATTACTTGCTGCCTCACTTTGAAAGATAAGACACTAAATTGCATATGAACAAAAAAATGCTAAGACTCAAAAGTTGCACAAGATTAAAAATGTTCACAAGATATAAATGTTGCATCAGACAGGCAGACAAACATACACGACATTGAAGCAGGATATTGTTTAAAAATCTTTTTTTGGCTCGTTTTTGAACCGCAATCTTAGTTTATTTATAAGATCGCGGATAAATTCCTCAGCCATTTTTTATGCTAAGGCCTTAATAAAGTCAAGCAATTAGTATTTTATGAAGAAAAATATTCAGTTTAAGATTTTCGGGCTAACGTAAAATGAAATAGCTATTTCAGAGTATTAAAACAAGCTCAAGGAATGAGCAATTGTGATTGAATTGCCCTCTTCCAATTTAAAATTATTAACGTGTATTACATACTTTGAGCGACTATGCCTACACTTAAAAGAAATTTTAGATTTTTGAATATTTTTTCTGAAACAAAATCATGTGTATTTAATGAAAAAATCCACACAAAAAGTCTGCGATGAAATATCAGATTTAAAACGTTATTTAATAAGATTCTCTGGAGAGTTGTTTTAAAACAAGTGCTCTGTTTTTTCACAGTAAGGTAGGAAAATTCTTTTAAACTTTTTTTATATTTTTGGTCACTAGTCCTTAATAAAAATGTTCATAAGTTTTGTGCTTTTTCATATGAAGCATGGATTGAATTTCTTGGTTTATTTTATTACTTCAATTCCAATTTACAACTTTTCTTGCATATATATGTACATAGCATAGTTTTAAGATAAAAGACTATGCACTCTGTTCGAAACCTGAAACAACCTAGCATTCATTGAAAGTAATCGCTCAATTTTGTCAACTTACCGTGCATATCATAGAAAACATTCTGGTTGTGGAAGAAAATTTAGCGACCGACGAAGCTCATTTCACACTCTCTGATGTCGTCAAATTACACTTTTGAAGAACCAATAATCCTCACATAACTCACTAAACTCCATTGTTTGAAAAGAAAATGTCTGTTTCAGCGGGTGATTGCTCAAAAACTACCATTGGGTGGGCCATGATAGGACAGCCACAAGCGATTGATATTGGTGGATGTCGGTCAATATTGTCACATTTTGTGATACCGAAACTGCTTGAAAAAGGTCCGAAAGTCGTTTGATATGGCGCACGACGTGATATAGCACACTGTGCGCTCAACAATATATCCTTCTGCGTTGGAAAGTTCCTGGACGTGTTGTGTCGAAAACGGCGATATTGACTGGTTACCAAGATTTCTCAATAAAATATTTCAACTCTTTGAAATCTTTGGAGAACTGTCCAAATTATTCAATATACCATTGACCAGTTAGAGATGGAAAAGTTTGTAAAGTTTTTACTTTTTATACTTCTAGGTATCAAATTCAAGATGAGGCTCATGGTGTTTGCGCGAACTCTCGAAAACAATAATGAAATACTTTTAAGATATTCACAATAGAAACTATTTTCTTGCTGTGGTCCTGAATGGAACGTCATCTTAAGTTCTCAAAATAGAAATGACACATTTGTGGCGACTGAAAGAGTTAAAGAGAGTATTTAACAGATTGATGGCATATTTGAAAAAGCTTTGCCAGACAAATATCTGAAAATTCCTAAATTTTTAAAATTTTATAAAAAAACTATCTGTTGTTTTGGAATTGAAATTTGTAACCGTTGTTGAAAAAAAGTTTTTTTTAACGTTCTTTTGAGTGTATGCATTAATTTGTTGGTCTTTCGAAACTGACAAATTTATGTTTTTGCCACGAATAAATTAATAAAAGCGCTGCAATCCCCATAGGACTTTAATAAATCCCACCCGACATTAATAAAAGAATTTCTGCCTCCCGCCAAGAGCAGTTGTTGTGGCTACTTTTCTGTAATAATGTGGTCTATTGGTTTAATGCGCTGTAAAAAATTCTTTGGAGTTATCTAGAAAAAAAAACATAAAGTTTGCTTACGCTTTTTAATTAAACCACAAAGCATTTATTCATGCCAACTATTTACTTCTACTTTGAAATACAAAGTACGTAGTGATGTTACACTGATAGAAATAAACAACTAAAAGCCAAATAAATTGAAACTGCTAGGAGACAAATTTAAGTTCTTATTTTCCATTTACTCGAAAAAACAGCAATAAAAAACTCTGTCGCATTAATTTCTCACAGTGTATTCATATTTACATTTGCCGCTAAACTTTATAATGAAGCAATAAAGTTTTATTAATTAGCTGCAATAAATTTTATGCAATGTAAAAAAAACACATATAAAAGAAATAGGAGAACTTTTGCAAAAAATGCCATGAAAGCCATGGAATAGGATACGCTGAAAAGGGTTAAATTATTCATACCGCATGCAATTTATTCAAATCAAAATTAATGAAGTCGTCGCCACCATGATACCTTTAAATAATACTAAAGTTTAACAACAACAACAACAACAACAACAACACCTATAAACCAACGCTGACAACATTATTGCTGTAATATTCCTTTGATGATTGCCCGGTTTAAGCGTTAATGCGCTCCGGTGATTTTAGCCCACGAAACGCAAATACGCTTTGTGTTCATAATTTTATTAAAGTTTTGAGGAAAAAAGGAAGCTCAGACAGACATTGTAGACAGGCCAACAGGTGCAAAAGCTTTAGGGGATTTATGTCAAAGTGACTGTTTTTGCGACTTAAGTTGGTTGCTTTTTTTTTGACGTAGGCGCTTGAGAACGGTTGAATGGAAAATAGTTCTTTGACACTGTCGCCAGAAGTTTAACAACATTTGAAAATCAGAGCATCGCATCGGTTGTTTGTGTGCCAATGTGCGTAATTTGATTGAAATTTGAAAATGCTGTTTTTGTCCTCTTATTGAGACTGTCAACTGTAACAAATGATTATTCATGAATGGACAATAGTTGGTGTTAATTGCTTACTTGCTATTACGCGTTGCTTTGTATGCGGAGTCTGTATCTTAGCACTTGGATTTCTGAAAATCAATTTCTATTTATATTCTTTATTTTTCTATCATTTTCATATTTCTCTCATTCTATTTTACTTGTTGTTGTTTTAGTTCATTAGTCTCATCAAGTTGCATGACATTAGGAAACGTTAGTGCTATGTTATTTGAAAGTTTATTTGTTTTATGTGTGATGAAAATTTACCCCTTATTATGGACGATGATTAGGATATGGCTTCGTCGCCCACTTGTCAAATTCATTTTACCAAGATTGCTCCTTTATTTATTATTATTGCGTTGTAAACTCTTTAGATATGTCGACTGAAGTTCTGTTGGACGTGCTATTCTATCGCTTACAATCTTATCGAATTTCAAGGTGTCTTCAACGCTATGTACCTATCTTTATAAGAATATCTATAAAATTGTGTTCGAAACTTCCCTAGGTGTGATAGCTTTAAGCTTTTTCGCGTATTTTTTTCCATAATTCCATTGCCATTTTGTGCAGTCACTTATTAGCATGGAGTCCTCTCTCTTAAGAACTTTGTGCAGTTCAGTTCAATAACCTCTAGACATAATAGCTTGAATTTTTGCTTCTATTGGAGCCATTTGTCCAATTGTAGTGACATCCCCCGACATAATGACTGAGTCACATCTTATTTTTGAGCAAAATTTCACAGCATTCCGCTGAAATCTCTCCATCCACTATTTAATGTAGTTTTAACTTCTATTGGAGGTGCCACACCTACTGCTGAGATTTTGGGTTATGCTCATATTATCTTGTTTCTTTATGTCCTGTCAAAAACTTTAGAGTTATGCTTGATTATATAATTTACTTCTATGGGATGTGTCACACCCACTTTTATCAATCAGCTCACAATTTGTGCAGCGCAAGTGTGTATGACCTAACGACCATATATTATTTTTTTTTTGCAATCTGTGGCACAGTTTTTGAAAAAAGCAACAAAGCAAAAATTGCGGAAAGTCCCACAACCATTTGGTTTCAAAATTATCATAGCCTTTCCAGAATAATACGATCATTACGTGAGAGTGTTGTGTTTCCAGTTCCATGTTTTTTTTTGGACTAAGTTTTGCTTAGGCGATGACACAAAATTAATTATTCATTTATGGGAGAAATCAAGTTCATGGTTTCAAGGAGGTACCAAAGATTTTTGTATAATTTCTTCAATGATTATTTGTTAATATCGCAATGTTTGTGTTTGATTTGGATAATGATTCTTTAGCCATAACTCAAAAAATACAATTGCTTTTGTTTTGGAAAAGTGATAAAGAGTTCTTGGCGGTGTCACATAGCCTTAGCAGTGCCGCAAGCAAGTGCTCAGAGCAAAGGAAGGCCCCAGTAAGGTTAGCCTACTTATACAGACTTCCAAGAGTCCCAAACTTGGGAAAGGCAACCAATCATTTGTACGCGTTTTTAATGTAACGAAATTTTTTTATATTGATCACCATTTTTTTAAGAAAAGGCCTTTTCCAGATTTTGGTCTGTGCCCCGTAAAGCCAGGAGTTGTACTTGAACTTTAGGATTGAAATCTTAAAATTTTTTTTTGTTGAATGATTTTTAGCCGCTGCCTGTCATGTAAGACTAGTAAGCTTTCTAATTTTTATGTTTCAATGATGGACTGCTTGGTCGGTGATCAGAAAATACGATTTTTACTTTAACATTTTTTCACAGTTACTGAAGTCGTAGTGATCACGGAGTAATAGAGCTTATCGGTCACGGATAGAAAGGCCCTAACTCATTTTGTTCTCGAAACTCACTTTTTTGTCGATAAATCGGTAACCTCCTCGCAATATTTTATCAATATTGGAATCATTAGTTAGATAAAGGTCTAAGCTAAGAAACAAATGCAAAATCTCATGCCTAATCCCACAGAAGACGAGTATTTAAGGAAAAGAATGGAAGGGGCAAATCCATATGTACATTTATGTCCGAAATTCTGCAACGGTTGTATCGATTTCGAAAATGATGAAGTCATATTATATATAGTCACAGGGGCTATAATTATGGAATTCGAAATTTGATGAAAGCGCTGCCGTTTTCAAAATATGTCGAATATGCCAATTTTTGGTGCAAGTGTTCAAGTGTCAAAATAGCATTGATGGAAATGACATTTGGGGAATTTCTCGCCATTAACGTTTACGTCTAAGCTTCTCGTAATTGACCCATTAAAAATTTTGGGAATTGCGTTTAAAAATCATCTTTTTTGAGGCTTACAAGATTTTTCTCCTCCTGTTAAATTTTTCAAATATGAGTTAGGGCATTTCTACTCGAGAGCAACGTTATGCTCTATTGCATTATGATCGGAGCAGAAAATCTGAGGGAATACGACAGATAAATAGCTGAATCAGATAAAGCTAGTGGAAAGATAGTGGAAGGATTAAAGCGTGTTGAAAACTTTAACAGTATTGACTTGTTGTTTCTTGTATCCGCCTTTTTTTGCACTTTTCCAGTGAGCCATATGCTTGAACACATTGACATTTGTCTTCCCAAGGTAGCTTAACTTCGAAAAAGTATAAGTAAATATAAAGACTAAAAATCTAAAAAGTCACTTTGAGCATTCTGTATTTTCGAGGACTGTAAAACTTCACAGCACTGCTATAAATTAAAATTCCCAGAAAAAGTTTCATGGGTATAGTAAACCGTTTCCCTAACGTGCTGGGGAATAGTTTTGAAATGACCGCAGAAAAAGCAATCAGTGGCTTTTAGTTTAATATGACATGACTATGACACGAACATATTGGAACATATAATTGACATAATAAACTGTCACGTCATATGATTAATTTCGTATTTTCCATTATAGCAATAGTTTGATGCAATTATTTTAGAAAAAAAAAACATTCGATTATGACACTGGAACACAATACGCTGACATATGACAGACACTAATGAAACCACTGCGTCAATGCACATCAAAATTGTTATCCTTGGCAGAGGACATAAGGTGTGGAAGGTATACAAATGAGCAATTGACATGCAACTGCATGGTGTTGTCAGTGAATGGCACCTACTTTTGATGTATTGAAAATGCATTGCAAATTAATATAACAAATGTGAAAAATTTCAAATTGACAGCGATAGTTGTTGGCTTTTAGAATTTATTAATTTAGCGTTTAATTGGAAGTAAACTTTAAAATACAAAAATTTCCAAGATCAAGCAAAACCCAATGACTTCCCCGTTTATCACTTTGTTCTTTCTCATAAAAAACTTTCAAATATTTGATAGTCCACGTTATTAAAAAACATAAAACTCAAATTGCCAATATCCCACCAAAACAGATAACGGGTTTCAATTATGTGCCCATAAGCCATCGCCTTTGTCCTTTACTGCCGCCTACACTCAGCCCATAAGCTTTGAACTTTTTCATGTTCCGCCTTAAAGCTCTTTAGTTACTAACAAAATGTTAAATTTTTGATTACATCTCGGGGGAATTCCGCAGGCATCAATTTTCAACGCTTTATTGAGTCGCGTGGCGTGGCGGTAGGGCAGCATAAAACATTTGCATAAGTCGCATACAAATTGCTATAAGTAAGGTGGTACGAAAATCCACGACACTTTTGCCACCGGAAATAAGCGAAAAATTATTTTCAGCCATTAAGAAAATGTGAAAATTGTTCGACGCGTTCGAACGTTGCGAAAAGGTTCCGACATACTGCAATGGATGGATGGAATTTCACTCTTGATGGTGATTGAAAGAAGCGAAAATATGAAAATTCCAGTGTTTATGTTGACCCTTTTTTTTTGCTGTTGCCTTTTATGCGTTAGCACTATAAAGGATTTTCAACTGGACTTAGAAGGCTCTACCATTTAACCCGACGCAATGTTATGAAAATCTTGATGGTGAAATGAACGAAATTGACTTCTTTTGTTATGGAAAGAAAAAGTAAAAAAATTTAAGAAAATAAAAAATATCGTTTATTTTCGCCCAAATTGAGACCAACAAAAACGGACAGTTACTTTGTTTTTCAGCTTTTATTTCATGGATTATTTTCTTTTATAACCCTTTTAAGTAACTAAATGTGTCGTCCAAGGTCACTGCCATAAATGATGATGATAGAAATTTTGCTTCATTATATTTTTGTTACCTTCTCTTAAGTGTCAACGATAAACACTGCACGAGTCCATTATGAAAGGAAAAATCTTAACACGCTACGGCGTAGTCCTAACGTGTTAGACAATGCATTTACAATGTCCTTGTGCACAGGCAGACTTTTATGCAAAAAGTCTTGAAAATTATGGATTCGTTTATGCTGGTAAAGTTTTTACGAAAAAATTCTTAAAAAATTTATTTCTTCAAATTCAAATATTATTAGCTAAATCCAAAGAAAAATAAGATATAATTTCAAAGGGAAGGAAGATTGAATCGCGAAATGGAATACGGAAAAATTTAATTTAACAACATTTTTGCTGGAAAAGTTCTTCAATGAACTTTGAACATCATCACGAAAGTCGCCGAGATGGTTTCCTAAATTTTGCTTCAGAAATTTTTTTAAAGAAGTCAAAACTCAATTTTCGGGATCTCCAGAGAAGTCTTGAGAGTGGTCTCCGATTTACCTAGTGCGGTGTTTTTCGAAACAATGTATTCAGAAAATCAATCGGGAAAGCCGGAGGATTATATAGCGTTTTTCGAAAGAGGTTTAAGTGCATCGATCGAGGGGAAGACGTTCCGAAATATATGAGGCGAGGGTTCTCTGCCTAACCTAGTTTGTGTGAAATTCAAATGCTTAGAAGCCTGAGATGGTCAGAAGAGGTCGTTTTGGCCCCAAAAAGTTGCTTTTACTGTGATTCGGACCTAGTTTGTGTGAAATTCAATGCTTAGAAGCCTGAGATGGTCAGAAGAGGTCGTTTTGGCCCCAAAAAGTTGCTTTTACTGTGATTTGGACCTCCTATGTTGATGTTAAAAATGCAAATGCGACTTAATCCAGAAAAATAATTTTGTTTTTGAAAATGGGTCAAAAATAGGTTCCTGAAGCCATATGAGGTAGTAAAGTAGCTTTTCTTTTAAGGTCATTCGTTTTTTCGTTAACATCCACACCAACGTGCCCCAGAATCTATAGGAGATGAGCTTCATTGTGCTTACTGAGTTCGATCAAGTTCATTTAACAATCCTAGGTTATGTTCGATACAATTTCAGATGACAATTATGTTTTTAAGGCAGCCTGACTATCGGAAAGACTAGCAATGTGTCGGCTCTTGCAGCGTGTAGTTAAATAAAGTTGTACACATTATATCATATATTTTTGATATTTCCTAGAGATTCGTAGTCTTAGGACCAAACACCCCAGCGCCTGTTCATCAATAAGAGAGTTGTCAGTGTATCACATTATGCTGTTACTGCAGAGGTTGTAGGCTTCCTCTGTGGACTCGGAATGTCTTTTTTTGCTCTTTTTACTATAAAAATTTTTTCAAAATTATATTTCGTTACCATAATGTCCTTAAAAAGGTATAGATTTCATTTCATTCATGCATTAGAGTCAGATATAGGCAGACCTCCTTAGCTACAGGTACAGGTGCATGCGACACTCTGAACTTTTCTAAAGCTATTCTGGGTTATGGAGGGATTCGACTTTCTCTTCGAGTTTGCTCCTGTTCCTCTTTCTTGTTTAGTGTAGTCCAATGAAATTTTTCTGCAACTGAACAGTGGATTAATCTACTCTAAGTTATATTTACTTTTTTTACATGGAAATAATCACCGCGAACACATAGCACTAGAACTTTTGGAGCGATAATTCTTTGGGATTTCAACATTTTCCAGTCAACCGTGTTAAGTTTATGCATGATAGTATTTTGCCATTCTCTCAGAGATGTTTGCTTTCTAATGGCATGCCTTAATGAAATCCAGATCTTGTTATCTCAGCATTATTCATCTATGCAGCTCCATGTCTAATGGTTTAGAGGCAAATCCAAAGTTTTGGTAGTGAGGGCTTCAACGAATCTTTCAGTAGAACTTATATTTTAAGAGAGTTCACCATATGCTTCCAAAAATCATTTACTTTACTCAAATTTAATCTACTTTTGGTAGGGTATTTCAGACTATGATAAGGCAAGTTATGATAGCCAGTAAATAGTCAACTTGTTGTACTTTATTTGCTCCTACCAAAAAATTAAGAAATAAGAAAATGAAAAAAAAAAACAAAGGGACACAATTTGTGGCTTTTGTTATTTGATGGTGAGCTTGTGGCTATTTTTCATGCAATTTATAGTTTCAGATTTTGACAGACATGTAGACGCACTATTAGAGATTATCTCATTGGGTAAATACTTTGGTAATATATAAGAAATGACTCACTAGAGAGTATTCAACAAAACGTAGACACATTTTATTGGGTCAAGACAAATAAATAACTGTTTGCTAGTACTAACTACATGCATGAATGTATTTCGTAAATTGTTATTTGACATGACCAAATGAACACCATTTAGTGAAGCTTAGTGTCAACGTAATAAAGTGCATATATAGAGCTATTAGGAGTTCATTAAAATAATGCGCGTCGTGACTGGAAACGATAACGTATGACTTTACTGAGACATTAATGAATGAATATAATGATAAATGAAGGATAATAGCAAGTTAAATGAAGTTCAATATTCATATTTACTTAAAAGGGTGCATTCTAAAGACTAATAGCTTATAGTCAGTGTGAAAATATTAAAATAGTTAAATGTTTGTTGATTGCGATCATAAATCATTTTTGATTGGTGACCTATATGTTGTCATTAATTTAACTTTCCCATATGCAAATCAGAAAATCATTTTATGCTGTTCAGCAACTAAAGAGAGCTGCTAACTTATGTTAAAGTTAACTTACAATTTTCTAATAACTTAAAAATTTTGTTTGTAGGGCTTTAAATTGACTTTTTTGAATTCTTTAAACCCACTGACTACGAATATTGCCACAATTTTTGCAATCAATTTTGGTTTTTGTTATATTTCAATACAAAGAATCTATTACTTTTGTCAGAAAAATATTTCGAAAATCATTGTAATGAAATCGGAAACAGAAAACCCACAAAATACATACATTTCAAAAACAAAAAGTAATTAAACAGTGACCAGAGACTAGAGTCAGAAGCGTACCGTGCACATTGGGCGCCCAGAGCAAGAATTTTCTTTACCTTACCAGAAGAAAAAAAGGTTGTCACTTTTGACTTCGAAAATCCTAGCAAAATGAGATATGTTTCACTTTAAATTCAAAAATCTCCACAGCATTTCAATTTACTATATTCAACTATTTCCATTCACTAAATAAAGGTTCCTTGCTTTTGAATTTCAAAAACCCTAGCGAAATGAGATATATTTCACGATCATTTTCCCGCCCCTTACGTAATATTTTATACGGTTTCCATTTGCATAGGAGGTTTTTTTTTTCAGAATATATGTATGTATTTGTGATACAAAATTTCAACCTTCTATGTTTCATCCTAATGCATTGAGCGGTTAAGAGTGACTGTGTAACGAAACTTCGCAAATCTCAACCTTCAAGCTTTTGCATTTATAATATGAATGGGATTTCTTTAGTTTCTTCTTTTTTTTTGTTTGGGAGATGCCACGCTCCATTTTTCAATACCTTCCTTCTACATATTGCAGGCTGCTTGGTACAAATAATATACACCTACATTTGAAGTTTCATAGCTTCAACTGCTATAGGTACTGAAGATATATAGTGGGAGGTGGCACGACACTTTATCCAATTTCGCCCGCATTTTGCGGTATACTCAACAATTATAATATATGTCTAGTATTTAATTTCTCAACTATCGCTTTATAGCTTCCATAGGTGCAAAGCACAATCATTTTAAGTTTTATTGCCATATGAGCAGTGCCATGTCCTATCGTCCTGTTTCTATTCAACTTCTGTAAGGTGATTATTACTAACAATTTACATCCGTACTACAAAATTTCCCAAATGTATTTGCAATATATGTATTTTCCAAAATTAACCATTTCAAGGAGAATATGATAAGATTGGATTTTAAGATTTTTTCTAAGGCATAGTGCCTAAAATGCGATAACTCTTTTAAAGAAGTTATGTCTTTATTTGATAAATCCATTGCTTTCCTAAATACACACATCGAACAAAACTCAAACAAAATTTCTTTCAGAGCAAAAACATTTAATAATTACTGTTCAGTACAGTGTGTGATAATACCAAAAAAGTTCCACGAAATAAAAATAATGCAACAAAAAACCGCTAAAGCTATTGGTAGTAATGTACTTAGTTTCATTCATTGCTAAATGGAATCATCAGTGAACTTTGAGCCGGTGAGTCTAAGTTTTGATTTTTGCATAGATTTGTTGTGAACTCAAACAAAAAGTGAAACAAAACAAAGACAGGTCCTTTTTCTGTTGTGTATTTTTGATTTTGTGACTAAAAAGTTAGATCAGATAAGGCATTGATTGTAGCGATATTCGATTTGTATTTACATTAATTTTTTTTGCAAAAATTTTTCGCTTGAAAAAAATTGAACACCGCATTTATTTAAGCATATTACATTGATTTTCCACTTCGCATCTGCTGCTCGTAATAACATTACCATTACATTCAATTTAACTTGCTATGGCAACTCAAAGAAAATCGATTATGGAAAAGAAGGATGAAAAAACATGCCACAGGTGTAATGTACAGAAAAGAAATCACTTTCTGTTTAAATTTTTTTTTTGATTTCCAAAATTAATAATAAATTTTTGCTTAGTTGTTTTAACAAATAAACAATTTATCCAAAAATATTATTCTGTTTAAAAATTAAAAAATTTTTCTATTAAAAAGTGAGGTACACCTCTACTTTGGCATCACTGATCTTGTTTAATAATTTCGTATAGTACGTACAAAAATTGTAAAACATCCGGGTGATCATATGCAATCAAGTGGGTATATGCAAAGAACAAGTACATGAGGTCTTTCTTTCCGCTAGAAGACTTCATACGAGCTGGTGCTAGCTCTTTAAAATCTCCAAAAATCTTCATTGAGAAAGGTATGCTTATACACATCGGTATTAACATAATTCAATCTAAAACTTATATTATTTTTTGTTACGTTTATTAATTACTGATAATTAATAGGAATCCAAGCCTAATTTGAAAAATTTCGAAGAATCTTTTATTTTGACATCAAGTCTTTTCTTTTTCACCACTTAACATCATCATTAAAACTACCGTGAAGAAAAAAATTGGTAAGAATTTTTATTCTTAATCCATTTAATAAATACCCATCTAAAAATAGATCAATTTATCTCAATATTTGGTTTACGGAGTGTAGGGGGTGCTGCATCAGCCAACTGCACTTTGAAAAAAACCATTAACGGTGTCACCCACAAGCATTGGTATACCTGCGTGGTAAATAAGCTATCAGTTTACGTACAATTCATACCAGAAAAGATCAACGAAAGCGGTAGATCACAATTTAGAAAAAACAAGTGCACAAACAGCAAAAACAAAGCTGAAATAGCTTCAGTGTAAAAACACAAAAAAACATTAAGAAATCTATAAAAGATAATATAAGCAAGTTAAAAAAGAAAAAATTTTGATTAAAAGCAGAAAGTGTTAAAAGAACAATAAATTTAGCATAAACATGGTAACTTAAGAAAAATCTGAAAATCTAAGTGAAATAAGTTAAATTCTAAATAATAACTAAAATTTTAAAACATTGAACGCTAACATCGTAAATCCTGAAAAAAAAAAACATAAATAACTTAGAGATTCTAAAAAAAAATAAAAGACATAGAAAAGAGAAACAACAACAACAAACAGAAAAAATCGTTCCTAAAGCACAAAAAACCTAAAATCAAAGAAATTAGTCTAACCATTATTTTACGTAATTAGTGTTAAGAATGTAATTATAAATTTTTACCAAAGATTTTCTAGCCATCAAACTATCAAGACATCAAGTTAAGGCCTTACCTCGATGGATTCTTGGTGAGTCATAATTTTCAATCATTTAATTATATTATTATATTATTAACATTTTTTTTATGAAATATAAATATTTTTTTTCTAAAATTCAATTATTAAAAGGGAGTATTCAAATTTTTTGTGCTATTGAGCATTGCTCTACTAAAAGAGATCGTGGTGAATTACCATTTAACGTACATACCTACATACATATGTAGCTTTGCAGAATTTCTGACTGCATTTTTCTAAGCTATCGTTTTGGCATGATCGCTCTCCCTATGTTTACTTTAGTTTTTTTATTTTTGATATTTGCGTAAATTTTTTTTTCTCTTTGCATTTTGTTTTATTTAATTGCATATTGCACTTGCAGAATCCCACGCGAATATGATTGATAAACTTGATTAAAATTTTAGTTTTATATTATTATGCTACTTCGTTTTCCAAATTTATCTATTAAGTATTAAATATTAAAATAAAATAAAACGAAAATGGATAATTTGTTAGAAGATATGGATTGAAAAGATTAAAAGTTATTTCTATTAAAATATGAAAATATTCATGAATAAATAAGTTTATGTTGAACATTTTTTTATAAAATGAGAGGTTAATTTTTTTATTTCCGTGGGGGTAGGGTGACAAAGAGAGTAGGCTCTTGGGGATTCTTTATGAAACCACACAAAGAATCATGGTTGGGAGGGTAAAGAGTGCGCATCTTAATAACATCCACAGATGCAGATATTGTGCTGAATTGATTATCGGATCACACGTTGCGATACTTTTCTTTTTATTTGATGTTATGAGTAAATATTTTTTGATTTTTATTTATTATTTTTCTAGTAATCTTAGTTTGGTTATCATTAATTTCCGAACTAAATAAAGGCAGTTCAGGGATTCTTATAAATTTTATTTTTTTGTAATCACTAAAAACGGTTGGGTAAAGCGGTAAAGAAACCCCCCCACAGGCTGATTTTGCTAGTCGTAGCCAGAAGAGTCCCGCCTACATCCTTCACCCACCTGCAAACACTTTGTGTATAGCGACGGTTACATAAAATTTTGGCGCCCAACGTGGGGCCCGATGCTTTTGAAACATATTCTTGATTCTTTATTATGTGTCAAGTGTTTAAGCCTTTTCGTAAGATCAGGGCTGTTATTTCGAAATTATTTTTGTTGAGGTATAGGTTTTCACAACGAAGTCCCTTAAATCCCTTTATTTATTTGAGTAGAGCTCAATATTTTGTTTTGATAAATTTTGTTTTGAATGTTGCTCTTGCAGCTTAGATTTTGAGATTAATTCATTATCCTTGCTGGAAATTCGGTAATTTGGCGATGAATCGGAATTATTTCGACCGCAGGGCAATATTGTTTTTGTTTTCGTTCTCAAACTGTAGAGAATTATATTCACTCACAGAATTTTCATTAGCGAATTCAGGAATCATGAGTTGATTAGATTTTTTTAAGGAGCATAGTTGTTTTTGGAATACAAAAATTATGCTAACAGTTTTGCTGTTGGAACGCATTTTTTTTGTCCAAACGATTGGTTCTTTTTCTGTCCATTTCATCTTGTGCTTAAGTTTTCGTTTTCAAATTTCAGCAATAAGCCAATATAATTTTTTTTTTTTTCATTCAGCACAATTTAAACTACACTAGCCGCTATATAATTATCTTTAGTCACCTACCATTAAACACGGAAGTATATTTGAACAAAATTTTAATTCATTAAGAGAGTTTCAATTCCTTTTATTTTTTTTTGAAAATTTTGAATCTCTATTTCATAATCATGTCGGTTGTGCACAGTGCAGAGAACATTCCAAAACTTGTAGCTGTATCTGCTGGAGGTACTTGCTCTGTCTGTTTGCAAGAAATGCTGGTTGCGCAAGAGTGTCGAGTCACTCGTTGCAAGCATCTTTTTCACCACACATGCATTGAAGAATGGCTTAAAGAGCATAACGAATGCCCAGTATGCCGTAGCCTTTGTCACGTTCGAGAGTTAAAATCTATCGTTGCTAATGCAAGGATAGACAATGTAATTCACACTCATAACACTATTAACCGAGGTCGTGGAGCTACTCAACGTAGACATAATACCCGAAGTAACACTCGTAATAATTTAATCGATGTTTCATTGCAAAACTTGTTTGCTGACTCAGCTAATTCTAATCGTATGCTTGGCGAAGCTAATGCTACGAATAATTCAATAAATTTACCGGAATTAAATCCACAAATAAATAATAACAATCATACGCCTCGTAGTGCTTTGTACAATAATATGCAGGGCAGAAGACAAAATGATAATTTTGATTATGATCGTATTACAAATCTGATCGAGCAAGTAATTAATCATAGATTTTCTGCATTGAACTTAAATACAAATGAATCTTTTTCCAGAAACCACCAGAATAACTTACTAAATGCAGATGTTAATGCACATTCTAATTTGCCACAGACAAATTTGAACATTAATCCTGATAAAATAACAAATATTATTCAAAATTGGAATATCCGTTTCGATGGATTGTCCGATAGTTTAAATGTCGAAGAATTTATCTATAGAGTTCGAACTCTTACGGCAGATTCTTTGAATAATGATTTTTTGTCGGTATGTAAAAATTTACATATTCTTTTACATGGTAAAGCCAGAGATTGGTACTGGAGATACCATAAGCAGGTCCCTAGAATCGAATGGTCTGAATTTTGTTCTGCATTACGATACCAGTATAAAGATTATCGCTCAAATTATGACATTCGAGAATCACTTCGAAATCGCAAGCAAAGACCAGACGAGAAATTTGAATCATTTTATAATGACATTTGTGTTATTGCAGATAAGTTGTCAGAACAAATTGATGAATCTGAACTTATCGAAATTGTTACCAGAAACTTAAAGCCAGAAATTCGTCACGAATTATTATACGTGCCAATTCACTCCATTGCTCATCTCCGAAAGCTTTGTCAAATGAGAGAAAATCTTATTGGAGAAGAAACATTTCATCGTGCACAAAAGAATCGAAATATACCAAATTTTCCTACTCGTAGAAATATTTCGGCTATAGAGGAATTTGAAAATAATGCTATTGAAACTATGAAAATTGATACTTCCATTGATGCAGTTCAAGGCACAGTAAAAATTTTTAAGTGCTGGAATTGTGGAGAGGAAGGCCACCATTGGGAGGATTGTCTCGCTGAGAGAAAAATATTCTGCTATGGTTGTGGCACTCCAAGTGTATATAAGCCTCAATGTCCCAAATGTATTGAGCGTAGGTCGGAAAACTCCGTAAAGGGTGCATTCCATGCGAGTTCGAAAAGAATGCCCCCGAAACCATAGTTAAAACTTTTAAAAAAAATTTTACAAGTGAAGAAGCACAAAATTCTGTAAATACTGCTACCATTTTACCGGCTAGCTCAAAAGATACATTAAGTTGTCCCAATACTTCAGAGGATATTGTACCATTAAATACAATTAATGAATTTGACTCTTCAGACTTAAATGAATTTAATAAAATAGATTTAATTCCTAAATATAGTCTGTTGAAACGTGTTTGCTCAGAGAATTATCAACCGGTTAATTTTTCTATACGTCCATACCATGAACGTCTTAAGAGTTATCAAGAAATAAGAAAACGCATTTTCAGTGAAGATCCAAAACTAACCAAAAAAGATACAAAAAGATCAACTAGGCGTATACGAGAATACTTTAAAAAAATGAGAAACTCAAAAAAACTATTAATTTCTTCAATTTTTAATGACTGTTCTGATATGAGATACTACGCGGATGTAAAATTTTTAGATTTTTGTGAACTTGGTCTTTTAGATACAGGTGCAAATATAAGTTGCATAGGTGCAAGCTTGGCTAAACAAAATTTCGAACAAATGCCTGAATTTAAAAAAATTTCATCACAAGTAAAAACTGCTGATGGTAATTTACACAAAGTACTTGGATTTTTAAAAACTAATATCACATATAAAAGTGAAAACAAGCCAATTATTCTCTATATTATTCCCTCAATTGCTCAAAAATTAATATTAGGAATTGACTTCTGGAAGTTATTCAATTTAGCTCCTGCAGTGATTTCTTCTGTTTCTATTGAAAATTCTGTCTTGTTTGAAAATAGATTTTCCGAAAATTTTCCTTTGACTCCTTTAGAAAAACAGCAATTGGAAACTGTAAAACTGATGTTTCCCAATTTTGAGTTGGAAGGCCTTGGAAAAACCAGCCTAATTACACACGACATTGATATTGGTGATGAAAAAGAAATTAAGCAAAGATTCTATCCTGTAAGTCCGGCCGTAGAAAGTCTTATGTATAAAGAGATCGACAGAATGTTAAGCTTAGGTGTGATTCAAGCAAGCAAAAGTTCATGGAGCTCACCTATGAGATTAGTTGTAAAACCTGGAAAAGTTAGGCTATGTTTAGATGCGAGAAAATTGAATAGTATTACTAAGAAGGATGCATACCCTCTTCCAAACATAGAAGGAATTTTCTCACGACTACCGAAAGCAAACATTATTACCAAGTTAGATTTAAAAGATGCATATTGGCAGATAGGTTTAACCGAAAAATCGAAACCGTTAACTGCTTTCACAGTGCCCGGAAGGCCACTGTACGAGTTTGTAACAATGCCATTTGGCCTGTGCAACGCTCCTTCTACGATGGCTAGATTAATGGATGAAATAATTCCTGCTGACCTTCGTCATTGTGTATTTGGGTACTTGGACGACCTGTGTATAGTTTCAGAAAATTTTTCTACACACCTTTCAATTTTAGTTCGACTGGCTCAACAGTTTAGAATAGCCAATCTCACTTTAAATCTGGCGAAAAGCAAATTTTGTGTTACAACTGTAAAATATCTAGGATACGTCATTGGAAATGGAGGTATCTCTACAGATCCTGAGAAAATCAGTTCTATTTTATCTTGGCCGGTTCCAAAAACGTTAAAACAGGTTCGCGGATTTTTAGGTATATGTGGATGGTATCGTCGATTTATAGAAAATTTTGCAGATATATCATTTCCCATTACAGAAGTATTGTCGACGAAGAAAAAATTTAATTGGAGTTCTGAAGCACAACTTGCATTTGAAACCTTAAAATCTCGTTTAACTACTGCCCCTATTTTAGTAAATCCTGATTTTTCGAAGAAATTCTATCTTCATTGTGACGCTAGCGATTATGGTATTGGCGCGGTACTTGTCCAGTTAACTGATGATGGAGCAGAACAGCCGATAGCATTCATGTCAAAAAAATTGAACACTGCCCAGAGAAATTATAGTGTAACTGAGCGAGAATGCTTAGCTGCCAAAGTTGCCATTGAACGGTTCCGGTGTTACATTGAGATGCAAGAGTTCGAAGTCATCACAGATCATGCAAGTTTAGTTTGGTTGATGCGTCAACAAAATCTGAATGGCCGTCTTGCGCGATGGGCTTTCAGTCTACAAGGTTATAAGTTTTCTATTAGCCACCGAAAGGGTAAAGATCACATAGTGCCTGATGCCTTATCACGAATATATGAGCCTGAAATTGAAAGCATTGAATTTGTAGGTCCTGAAATAGATCTTGAATCACATCATTTTTTTGATTTGGAGTATAAAAACCTTCAAGAAAAATTTATGCAAAACGAATCAAAGTTTCCAGACATTAAAGTTATTAATAAATATTTATATAAACGTACGGAGCATGCTACTGGTAACGTTGAACAGGAAGAAAACTCATGGAAGTTGTGGGTTCCTCAGAAATTACGAAACGAAGTGATAAGTAGAGCACATGATAGTGTTATTGCTTCTCATGGAGGCATGGCTAAAACCATTGAGTTAATACGTCGAAATCTTTATTGGCCAGGCTTAGTCAAGGATGTGAGAAAGTATATCCGCAATTGTGAAGTTTGCAAGACAACTAAAGCCCCAAATGTTATTTTACGTCCTCCAATGGGTAGTCAAAGTTTTTCCGTCCGCCCATTCCAACGTTTATATATAGATTTACTAGGTCCTTATCCAAGGAGTAAAAAAGGCAACATTGGTCTTTTAGTTGTTGTTGACCATTTCAGTAAATTCCATTGGTTATGTCCTCTTCGAAAATTTACTTCCACAAAAATTCAAGAATATCTTTTTACGGAAATTTTCCATTGTTATGGAGTACCTGAAATAATTATCACCGATAACGGAAGTCAGTTTAAAGCAAATGACTTCAATGCTTTTTTAACGAAGCTTGGTATTAATCATATGTATACTGCTGTTTATTCTCCACAGAGTAACGCATCGGAAAGAGTTAATCGTTCTTTGATTTCAGCTATTCGCGCATATTTAAAAAATGATCACCGAGAGTGGGATACACACCTAACAAGTATTTCCTGTGCTCTTAGAAATTCCATCCATCAGA
Source organism: Meiosimyza decipiens (assembly GCA_963680825.1). NCBI lineage: Eukaryota > Metazoa > Arthropoda > Insecta > Diptera > Lauxaniidae > Meiosimyza > Meiosimyza decipiens. The sequence goes on along the minus strand of OY804259.1, from coordinate 88,591,412 downwards.
GCATTAAAGTTTCCCCATATCATGCACTGTATGGATTCAACATGATAACGCATGCAAATGATTATAAACTTCTCAAAAATTTAAAATTATTGGATGAACCAAATATTCAACTCTCAAATGAAGATAACTTAGTTTTACTGCGAAAAGAAATTCAACACAATATAAAGTTAGCTCATGAAAAGAATGAAAAACTATATAATCTCCGCTCTAGGCCAGTATCGTATAAAGTAGGTCAGGAAATATTCCGAAGAAATTTCGCTCAGAGTAACTTTAACAAAAACTTTAATTCAAAATTGAGTCCTTCTTTTCTTAAAGCTCGCATAAAGCAAAAATTAGGTAACAGTTATTACGTTTTAGAAGATTTGAAAGGAGAACATTTAGGAACTTATCACGCCAAAGACTTAAGGCAATGAAAATTTTCCAGCTAACACTTCAGTAAAAACTGCTTTTTTATCTGGTTTTGTAATGTACAGAAAAGAAATCACTTTCTGTTTAAATTTTTTTTTTGATTTCCAAAATTAATAATAAATTTTTGCTTAGTTGTTTTAACAAATAAACAATTTATCCAAAAATATTATTCTGTTTAAAAATTAAAAAATTTTTCTATTAAAAAGTGAGGTACACCTCTACTTTGGCATCACTGATCTTGTTTAATAATTTCGTATAGTACGTACAAAAATTGTAAAACATCCGGGTGATCATATGCAATCAAGTGGGTATATGCAAAGAACAAGTACATGAGGTCTTTCTTTCCGCTAGAAGACTTCATACGAGCTGGTGCTAGCTCTTTAAAATCTCCAAAAATCTTCATTGAGAAAGGTATGCTTATACACATCGGTATTAACATAATTCAATCTAAAACTTATATTATTTTTTGTTACGTTTATTAATTACTGATAATTAATAGGAATCCAAGCCTAATTTGAAAAATTTCGAAGAATCTTTTATTTTGACATCAAGTCTTTTCTTTTTCACCACTTAACATCATCATTAAAACTACCGTGAAGAAAAAAATTGGTAAGAATTTTTATTCTTAATCCATTTAATAAATACCCATCTAAAAATAGATCAATTTATCTCAATATTTGGTTTACGGAGTGTAGGGGGTGCTGCATCAGCCAACTGCACTTTGAAAAAAACCATTAACGGTGTCACCCACAAGCATTGGTATACCTGCGTGGTAAATAAGCTATCAGTTTACGTACAATTCATACCAGAAAAGATCAACGAAAGCGGTAGATCACAATTTAGAAAAAACAAGTGCACAAACAGCAAAAACAAAGCTGAAATAGCTTCAGTGTAAAAACACAAAAAAACATTAAGAAATCTATAAAAGATAATATAAGCAAGTTAAAAAAGAAAAAATTTTGATTAAAAGCAGAAAGTGTTAAAAGAACAATAAATTTAGCATAAACATGGTAACTTAAGAAAAATCTGAAAATCTAAGTGAAATAAGTTAAATTCTAAATAATAACTAAAATTTTAAAACATTGAACGCTAACATCGTAAATCCTGAAAAAAAAAAACATAAATAACTTAGAGATTCTAAAAAAAAATAAAAGACATAGAAAAGAGAAACAACAACAACAAACAGAAAAAATCGTTCCTAAAGCACAAAAAACCTAAAATCAAAGAAATTAGTCTAACCATTATTTTACGTAATTAGTGTTAAGAATGTAATTATAAATTTTTACCAAAGATTTTCTAGCCATCAAACTATCAAGACATCAAGTTAAGGCCTTACCTCGATGGATTCTTGGTGAGTCATAATTTTCAATCATTTAATTATATTATTATATTATTAACATTTTTTTTATGAAATATAAATATTTTTTTTCTAAAATTCAATTATTAAAAGGGAGTATTCAAATTTTTTGTGCTATTGAGCATTGCTCTACTAAAAGAGATCGTGGTGAATTACCATTTAACGTACATACCTACATACATATGTAGCTTTGCAGAATTTCTGACTGCATTTTTCTAAGCTATCGTTTTGGCATGATCGCTCTCCCTATGTTTACTTTAGTTTTTTTATTTTTGATATTTGCGTAAATTTTTTTTTCTCTTTGCATTTTGTTTTATTTAATTGCATATTGCACTTGCAGAATCCCACGCGAATATGATTGATAAACTTGATTAAAATTTTAGTTTTATATTATTATGCTACTTCGTTTTCCAAATTTATCTATTAAGTATTAAATATTAAAATAAAATAAAACGAAAATGGATAATTTGTTAGAAGATATGGATTGAAAAGATTAAAAGTTATTTCTATTAAAATATGAAAATATTCATGAATAAATAAGTTTATGTTGAACATTTTTTTATAAAATGAGAGGTTAATTTTTTTATTTCCGTGGGGGTAGGGTGACAAAGAGAGTAGGCTCTTGGGGATTCTTTATGAAACCACACAAAGAATCATGGTTGGGAGGGTAAAGAGTGCGCATCTTAATAACATCCACAGATGCAGATATTGTGCTGAATTGATTATCGGATCACACGTTGCGATACTTTTCTTTTTATTTGATGTTATGAGTAAATATTTTTTGATTTTTATTTATTATTTTTCTAGTAATCTTAGTTTGGTTATCATTAATTTCCGAACTAAATAAAGGCAGTTCAGGGATTCTTATAAATTTTATTTTTTTGTAATCACTAAAAACGGTTGGGTAAAGCGGTAAAGAAACCCCCCCACAGGCTGATTTTGCTAGTCGTAGCCAGAAGAGTCCCGCCTACATCCTTCACCCACCTGCAAACACTTTGTGTATAGCGACGGTTACACAGGTGATACATACGCCATGTAATTTATAAACAATATTTTGTGTGCAAACTTTTCTAAGAACAACTTGTTACCAACAACTGCGAAAGTGTGCAAGCAAAACAATTTCGTGGGAGCAAAATGTTACACGACAGGGACATTTTAAATAGTTTGTCATAAATATGCATAAGGTAAAATTCTACAAATGTTAAAAGTTACAAGCAAATGCTACATTACATGTAGTCAGCAACAAAATGATATTAATATTGGAAAAAGAAAAATGCGAAAAAACTGAGCTGAATTGAATGGGTTCAAGACCTTGAAAGTTGAAAGCGATTTATTTGCTTTAAATAAACTTTAAAAGTCAAAAACACATGCGAACACTCAGATGAACTTTGCTGGAGCAAATCAAGAAACTGCTGACTCTCTCACATGAACGAGTGCTCGTACGTACCGCACATAATAAAATTTCAAGTCTGATGGCATTTTGTGGCAACATAAATAAACACATGGGACCAAGCGGCGTAACGACTCTGTTTTGTCAACTGTTGTTTGGTAGAGTACTTTGAGAATTGATGAAGACCAAGTTAATCCTCTTGAGAAATTGTGTTTTTCTTGTGATTTTGTAAGTTGTTGAGTTAAATGTTAATAATATTCTCATGCGCCAGGTCATGCTGAATGGCCAATGATGAACTATTTTTGATAACAGCAGATCTGTTAAATGAATGTCTCCAATGAATATTTATTGCTACACTTTTCTTTTTTTTTTTGTTCAATTTATAGCAATAAAGTGATTTCATTTTAAAACGCTTTGTACTCAAAGAGTACTTAGTAAAAATCTAAATTATCGGAATCATCAAGAGCTGATAAGACACAAACAGAGCAGAATTTGTCAAAAAAAATGTAAAGAAAACGCTTAAAGAATAAGACAGCAACAAATCTCCTTGAAGCGAGTATTGTACACGAAACAAACAATCAATAGGGAAGAAGTACGGAAAGGAAAGGAAACATTCTTTAAATAATCTGCTGATAGAAATTGCCAACAATAAAAATTGCTTCCATGGAATTTGTAAGCGTACGTTTTTTGCTTCCTCACTTCTCTAGAGAGTAATTCAAAGTTGGAAGTTTTTCTTCCATTTTCTTTGAACTTTTTCTATAATCTCTACATACCTCTTGCAAACCCTATGCTCCCTTTGCTAGAAATGTGAATGAAATTTAAGTAGTTGTACAACTATCTTCACCGTTGTTGTTAGTTGATGAAGTAAAAATATCACTTTCTATGGAGACTTGCACTTAAATTGTGGCAACGATTGGAAAAACGATTTTCCTCTTGAATGGCGAGTTAAAAACAAACCGCACAACATAGCTATAAATTTCAGTTTGAGATTTGTTGATTGGTTGCCAGTAGGGACCAATAAATTCTCAACGTGAGTTCGTGCTAGTTGTTAAAAATGAAAATGTGTTGCAAATGGTCATACCACACGGTTTTGTTGATTTTGTTTTTTAAATTTTTCATATATTGCAGACCGTGGCGTCAATTCAGTAGGGCTGGGGAGGGCATTCGTCCCCCCCCAAGGGTCTGATACTAGTTATTATTCAATACATTAATTTAATAAACCCATCTAATAGTGGTGGAATTGTAATTCTGCCCCCCCCCCCCCTAAGATTTGGTGATGTGATGCCACTGATTGCAGAGGTTGTGGCAATGTGCTTAAAAAAAAATTCATAAATATTACTTTTAACAAAGCTATGACAGTTCAAAAATTTAAGCCTGTTTTATTTCTGAAAAAAAAAAAAAAATTTAAATGTATAGAAGATAGACTTTAGCTACTACAACTATTAGTGTTCTTAGCAATTAAGCTCGAAGCTTAAAATCAATTAAAAAACTGTTTAATAATAAGTTTGCGAAAAAAAACATCATTCGAATATCAAAATTCTGATATCTCGTATTCAGACGAGAAATATAGACGTTTAAAAGAAATGCTTCGAACAAAAAATTTTTAGTCATGATTTTATTCATTATATCAAACATTTTGAATGTGTTGTTTTTGCCCAAATCTGTTTTTTCATAATACTGCCCAATTGTTCAATCTTGACGATTTCATGATACAAACTCTAATATAAAGTTATGTACCTTATGGCGAGTAACTTCAATTTTTACTCTGTTACCAAAACTAAAGTTGCTTTATTTCTATGGGCTACACTTACTTTTATCAGCGCTCGCATATCTTATACACTATTCCTATAACTATACAGAAACAAAATTAAACTATAAACTTTTTACTATAACTATTTCACTAGTTCACGATTATGTGTTATGTTTACTGTTTCAATAAACATCAAATGATAACCTTATCAAAAAATTATTTCAGTCTAACATTTTCGATATTCATTTCAAAAGTTGAACGATAAAGAAAGTGGAAAGCGGTTATACCCGAACTAGGTAGGCAACTGATTACTTTTATACCCTACATGCTGGGTAAATTAATTTTTTCCTTCCATAGAAAAATTTAAATTTTTTAGCTCAGCGTTTACTTTGAAATCGATTCAGCTATGTCGATCTGCCTGTCTTCCTAAAGAAATCATGAATATGGAAAATTCAAGATAAGAAAATTTAGTACACTGACTTTTTCAGACCCAGATGTTGTTTTCACATAAATAACTCTTGTTCACAAAAGCCTTCTTTTTTATTACAGCTTTTTGTTTGAAACGCAACCACTGTGCGACGTCTGAACGCTGTTCTTAAAGTTCTCACATAAAATATTAAGAACAGTGGGAAAAATTTGAATACCATTCTCACCTTCTCGTCATTTCAAAATTGCTAGAGACTTAAATATTTTTTAAAGTGTTTTTTTTTTGACAAATCATCTTCACCAATGTCTTGTCAATTATTTTAATACCTGTCTGCAAATATAAACATTTGCTACAATACTTAAGAAATTAAAAATTATTTGTTGATATTTGGATTTATTTTTAGTTAATTTTTTCTTTAAGTTTTGGCGAAAACTCCCTCTGTTTATTAGTTGAATTTAAGTTTTTTTTCATTTTTTTTTTATACAATTTTGCTAAATTCCAAAATCATTATTCATGTATCGATTAAGGTTTTTTTTCCAATAAATATTTTCTTAAATTTACTTTAAGCATCCTTCTTGTGTTGAAATATTTGACCCAAGTAAATTTTTTTTTTTGAGAAATTCATATGTCAAACTGATTTGGCACAATCAAACAGTGCTCTGCAAGTCAAAGAAACTATGACAAGGACATAAATGGCCTATACAAACAAACAACCCAGTGGCATACGTTTCCTTCTGTTGCCTTTTTTTTCTTCAAAAACAATATTTGCTGTAGTTCTTATCCTTAATCCGAATTCATTATTTTGCTATTTGCAATATTTCCATTTGTTTGAACTTTATTTTTAATCTTTAAGGCTTCCTTCCGTAAAACATTAAGGTTATTCACAAAGTTTCATAAAGTCATAAGTTCTAGTTGAAGAAAAATATTATATGTGTGAGCATCTTTTCATTACTCTATTGCTAGTGAGTAATATATGAAAATGAGTAGCACATCTTAAAAAATAAACAAAGAGTTCACAAGATGTCATAATAAGTCGCATATTATGTAGCTTTGCAATAGTTGTAAAAATATTGTTGTTTGTTTCCATCTGAAAATAGAATGAGACAATACAACTCTGCGTTTTATGTTTTCTGGGTGTTGTATTCATTTTGATATTTCTTGAGAGAATCATATGGAGAAAGAGAGTGGCAAAACAGTTTTGCAAGCAAGAAACTTTTACAGAGAGAATTCTATCGCTAGAACTACGATGGGGTACTCACAGATGTCGCATTTTTTTTAAGTTGGAGTCAAGACATTTGATTTTATGCTACCTTGTGATTCCCTAATAGAATTGTTGTATTGTTGTTCTGCTATATGTACATACATACAAGCCAATAGTAAAATGTTCATGATTTAGAATAAATTGTACATTTCAGACACCTCATGAATACCCACATTGTTGCTGTATCCAATTTAATAATGTCTTATTTCAAGCTCAATGAATGAGATTTGTATGGATGTTACAACAAAAAAGCAAAAGTTTGTGCGACGATAATCCTTTAAGATTAAAATAGTTTAAAGTAAAAGCTTTTGGTTAGTGTTGAATTTAACAGAGTTTTAAGTAATAAATTGTGTTTTTAGAAAAAGGAAAGTGAAGTACACATATTGTATAAGAAAAAACTCTTACGAACAAAAGTAAAATGTGTATTAATTCATGAGCTCCTACACAAAGTGTCAAATGAAAAATTTTTCTGAAAAATATTTCAACACAATTATAATCCTTTTGATGTACGCCATAAAATTATAGAAAAAAAAAATAACGCAGTCAACCAAATCAATTTGATAAAGCACGTTTTTGAAAAGGATGCTCCGGCGCGAAAGTAAAGACCTTCAAGAAAATGCCCTTAGCAAAATCGCATTTTGAGCAACCGCACTTTTTGTGTGAAAACGGAAAGTGTAAACAATAAAAACAAAATCCTTTTTCGATAATAAGATTGTGTCCTTTTGCAAGTAACGAACGTAAATTGAAAAATAATCTGACCCTATTTTCTCATTTAATAATTTAATTTTTATTTTTCTTTTGTATTTTGATATGGGTTAACAAGTTGCATGAGAATGTCAGCGCTGCTTTAAATTCTTTGTAATCAACATTTTGAATGAATACCTGAAAAATAATTGAAGCATTAATTTTATTAAAAAATGAAAAATTTAATTTGCAAATAATGGTTTTAGTGCAACCCATTTTGCATCAATAAATATTCCGAATGTCATCTGCAGCATAAAATGATTGACTGTCATTAAAACACAATTTTATTATTAGTGCGCTTGAATTGATTTTGATTTATTTTAAAAATGATAATGCATAATTTTCTTTTCTTTTTTTATTTTGGAAAAAAATCAGAATGATAATTAGATACAACTCAAAGAGTTTACTTTAATTTTTTGATAAAATGTCGAACAATGTTGTAAGAGATTAAAAATGTTGAAAAAGTAGAGAATCGTCAAAGGAGTCGAAAAATGTTGAAAGACTTGAAAAATATTGAAATAGCCGAAAAGAGTCGAAAATTGTTTATTAAGTTAAAATTTGGGAAAAAAGTCCAAAAATTTTGAAAATGTTGATATAATAAAAAACAAACGAAATATGGTGTATTAGTCGATAAAATTAATATAATAAAAAAAAATCTGTAATGTTGTAAAATTTGTAAAAAAAACACTAAAAAATCACTCAAATATTGTTAGGCTTGCGCAAGTGTGTGTGTTGCTGTAAATTTGCCGCCAGTTCACTTCAGTATAGATTTTCTACCATGCCCAGAGCCTATAAGGATGTTCACATATTAAAAATTTACATATTTGCAAAATATTTTATGTTTAAATAAACTTGAGCCTCATGTCTTCCCATGTAAAATTCTTGTTGAACTTCATAGTTAAGTAAACTCAATTGTTATTTGTTTATGTAAAATACTTCCTAGGAATTTCCTCTGAGCTTTCACGTGTAGAAAGCACACAAGTTCATAACTCAACAATGTTTCATAGTTGAAAATTTTATTAAACATAAACAAAACATTATATTTTGCAACAGAACCATGTAAAAACAATTTGTTGAACCGAAAACCGTGGGTACCATTTAATAGCTCATTTATGCATGTGATGTTGGTTGGGTCGGTTCGCCTGTTGTTGGTTTCATGCACGGCAGCGGTAATAGAATTATAAAATTTTTCAACCGCAATAAAAACCATGATTTATGCATGAGTTTTCTCGAAATAAGAAAGACAAACAGAAAGAAAGCCAAGTCCTTTTAGAATTGTAAGTCTCCTTAGTACCCAAGTGAATTTCAGACATCATGTAAATGCGCGACATGACAAAATGAAATCGAATAAAGCATGTTGTATGGAAAAATTTCGGGATCAGGAATCAGTGTTGTAAATTGTTCATTGTCCAATTTCACTATATTTCTGCCTTAATATGTGTGTGGTATTGTTGCGCTTCGCGTATATTATGTTGTGCAACAGTGAAAACATTCACTAAATATTAATGTTTGTGACTTTGTATCTCATGATTTCAAGCAAGTTTTACATGAAACAAAGTGTTGCAGCCCACTGCTGATTTTACTGCGGCATCATATTTACACAAATATGATAAAACTCACTGAAACTTTGTAAGTTGCACATGTGACTTAGTGATAATAATTGGCACCGGATAAAATACTTTGCATGTTTTGTTGAAATATTTACAACAATACTTATTCGATTTTTCAATGTTTTTTTATTTTATTCATAGCACAGTGGTCTCTATAAACTTTTCAAATTTTCCTCATTGGATAATATCTTTCGAATGAAATTAATTTGATATTTTGATATTTTAACCCAAAAACTGCTGTCTGATCTCAGCCATGGGTTCAAATCTGCTCTGCTCGATTTTTTGCTTAGCTATTTGAGTGACCAAAAACCGCTGTCTGATCTCGGCTATGGGTTCAAATCTACTCTTCTCGACTTTGTGCTTAGCTTCTTGACTGACCCAAAACCTCTGACTGATCTCGGCTCTGCTGAACTGGATTTTGTGCCCTGCTACTTGACTCAGTCTGATTTAGTGATCGCTGCAGATCTTAATTGTTACCCTTAAAGGCTTCTAGATCTGCATAGCTCTTCCTCCAGCTCTGATAGCTCCACTTAGTGTGATGCTCTTCATGCATCAGTAGCAAAACTTGCGCACTACATTCTTGTTAGTCAAACTTTGAATAGAATCAGATCCTTGCAAAAGCCGATGTTATTAAGTCCCCGATTTAAAGGTGATAGCCAAAAAGCCTTTCTTTTCGACATTGCTGAATCGGCTGCTTAAAAGTTGAGAAAAATTTTTTAGAGTTTCGAATACCATCATTATAAAAGTGATCACTAACAATCCTATCAAGTATCAATCCGTTAAAGTTAACTGCAACAGTAGCAACTCTATCGAAATAGGCTCAAAATCAGAGAAATCAAACGCTGTGTTGCTTTCGTAAAAGTTCCAGGTCTCGAGCGGAAATTCAGAAATACATAACAAGAGCATACTTATAAGATCATGCGATCATGCGAAAGCAAATATGATCATCAAAGCAAGCGACGTTTGAACTTGAATAATCCAATGAGAGCGAATATGACCAACTTGACCTTGACTAAATCGAAACTGCTATTGTCAGAGAATTATTGCTTCAGTGAAAGAGTAGCCGTACTCAAAATGCCTAAGATGGCAGGAATAATTTCTCAAGATCAGATTTATGACATCACATCGGCATAAGTTGTTGTCAAAAGCAAAATCTGTTAAGAAAATATCAAAGCCGGTGATGATCTCAAAAATCAGTGCTTATCAACCAAATTTGTTACGGCACACTACTTTGATTGCTGCATGATGTGTGAGCTTAATAATGTTTCGTTATGTTAGCCGAAAAAGTCTTGACATGGCTTGAAAAATCTTGAAAAGTCTTTAAAGTAGTTCAAAAATATATATTAAAAGTATCGACTTAAAACTAAATTTTGAGCATCGACACAATCACTTCAAGTTACCACCCTTAATGCCCAGCTGTAAATCAAAGCAAAATGATGAACAACATTTTCTTGCTTGGCAAAATGCTCGATTAAGTCACTCATTCAAAAGCTTATGCATATGCTACATGATGCTACTACATATGTATGCAAGTTTTGTATGTATTTATGTGGTCTGTAAGGGATTTTTCCCTTTTTGTTTTCACTATTTCAACATCAAATTTTACGAGTGCAAATATGTTGGTGGTAGCAAATATTTTAATGAAAATTTACGCTTGAAACATTTTGGCAAATGCTATAAATTTTTGAATTTATGAAGTATGTGTTATATTGCAAAAATTTTTAATAAATGCAACAGGAAGTTACAGTAACAGAAGGGTATAGTAAAGGTACTAATGCATAGTTTTTGAGGGGAAAAGAATCTTTAACAAAAAGTATTCAGTTGATATACATATGCATATAAAAATTGAAAATATGAGTTTCTAAGCAAGCAATAAAAGCGTGAATTTTATATCATTCCCAAAATTAATTGATTAACTTCAAGGTTCAACCACTATGTCAGCCAATATGCTGAAGGTCTGTTAATGAAGCTTTAACTAAAAGTTTAGATGTTTATATAGTTAATTGTGCTTTGCGCTTAAATTTGATAAGATTTGAAGAAAAACCACATCTAATATTCGTGACACATAATTTTCCTTTATATAATTATATAATCTAATGTTAAATTATCATCTATCAGATTATGTTAAAGTGCAGCTGATTCAGTAAGAGCTTTTAACCCCATTGCTGTGCTAGAGCAGAGTCATAATAAAGTTACAATTACTCACATGTTAATTAAAATTTATTTTCAAGCGTCACGTATTTTATACGCGTTCACTGTGTCTAAGTGTATAGTGATATTTACTAAAATATTTAGTCGCCGACACTACGCACACACACACAGCCACACTCATACACGTTCAGGTAATGCAAGAACTTGGCAAACTCTAAAGAGTTGAGTGCTTCCTTCATAATTATTCAATTTGCATTAATTGTGCTAAAGGAGATAATGTCAGTGTATGGAAATTAAATTATTTTAATAGCAAAGTATGCGAGATATACACTTGCAGACATAATAAGAGAGGTAGCGAGAGGTGATAGGAATATGAAAGCGTTGAAATGAGAAAGTGTTTCACAGCGAAAAATAAAGTGCTGCAGCAAATTTTAATTGTAATGTTTAGATTTTAATCGAGATAGTAGAAAATGCTGAAATTCACACATGTCGAAATGTGTTGGGCAAAAAACTTTAAGTAACAAAATAATTTAACAATTTTTATTTTAAGTATATATAGTACATATTTTATTATATGATACGGGGAACTATTTATTGCAGCAAAAATATTTGTCCCACTTCTTCCTTTAAAGTTATTGGTGTAGTATGCGCAATAGTTTTTGGAAAAACTACCATACATTTGAACCTAACTGCATATGATATATACAAATTTTCGTGATTTAAAGTTTACTCAATTCCTGAGCAATTAGCTAATTAGGACGAAAAATGTGAACATTAAGTTTGGAATGATAAGTTTCGATATAATGGCAGTTTTCACTAAGTAAGGATTTTATTTGAAATTAAAATCCTATAGGGTAGGCACTACTGAGAAAAGCATATAAAGCTATACAAAAAAGGCTTTGCAATCGAGACACCAATTTGTATGTTTTTGACTCTGAAGCTATAAAAACTTCCCTACAATTTCACATTCAACTTTTTTTTTTTAGAGAGATAAATATAGAAAGGCATAAACATAAAAATTGGATTAAATAAAAAGATTAAATTTTCGAGTGAAAATACACTTTAATGTCAAATATTATTATTTTTTCAAAATATATATTGATACAATTGTTGCGATGCAATAGCATCATCATCAGTCAATCGCTTAATTTCAACTCAAAATTGGAGTCCAAATATCGATACAGGAAGCCAAAACATGGAATAGAATTTAGCTACTACAGCTATATTAGCATACTTGGCTATTAAGCTTGAAGCTTTAAGTCAAAAGAAAACGAAATAGGCACTTCTCGTGAGGCCAGCAGCTATAGCTAATCTAGATATATAAAGCTCAATATGTGTGGCTTATGGGCTTCTAAGCCATACAACCGATTGCTGAAAGACTTAGTGCAAATACTTCATTTGGCTTGGTAAATGTTCGTGGCATAGTTTTGTTTGTATAAAATGGACAATGCCACGCCCCCATATAAAAGCAAAATAAAATACATCATATCTCATTTACTATTTGACGGAGATGTATGATACTTGGTACCTGTATAAAAGTAGAGACAGAAGTAAGATTCAATGAAAGAAATGGGCAGTTCCACGCTCTCAATATGTGAAAAAACCAAAATTTTTTATACCTCAGCAGATGCACGAAACTCGGAACGTATGTATATAGAAGACAAAGATTATACCCAAATTAAACTCATTCAAAGGAGGAAATGTGCTGATTCCACTCATTCCAATGACTTTCACCAATTCGCCATTCAATTTCAAGCGGCTTTAGTTTCAATTTCAGCTTTTCACAGCTCACATCAAACAAAAACCAAGGTTGTATTAATTACAATGGTCGATGCGTTGCTAAATACAGAAAGTGATGATTATACAGAGATATGAGTTTCACAGCGTGCAAGAAGCAACCAAAATAGCCGAATCATGACTAAAACGTTTTAGCGAAAACGCGATAGTGCTAGTGTGAAAAAAATTTTTTTAACGCTATGCAAAAACAAGATAAATGGATATGGGGTATATTTCAAAGTCAATGTGTATGCCGTAAGAATTTTATAGAACTAAGCATTTAAAATAGTTACAGTATGATTTGTTCATTTAAAGTTTTATATTTTGGATATTAAAAGCTTTTAAGCCAATACTCTTTTGTTTTAAGAGAAATCGTTTGTTTTTTAAGTCATATGCCATTAAGTCATATGAACATCATTTTTAGCTTAAGATTTTCATTTGGGCTACAAGTGACAGTGCCTTTTAGCTGACAATTCACTGCGGCTGACAAAAATGTTCAACAATGATGCTTCAGTGCACCATGCGTAAAACTAAAAAACATATTAGAAAGAGCTATCATTATGTTCTGAAACTGAATTCAATTTCTCTCTCAAGTATTTAAATTTTCATAAAAAACATAAGAACTAAAATTCACATACAGCTGAAAACTTTCTTTGGTGCAATAAAAAGCGCATATGCTTCTCTGTAACATAAATTTTATTGGTTTAAATAAAGCCTTAGAAGAAAAAATAAGATCCCAAAACTTAAAGCCATAAAACAAAGTAATAAAATCTGCAACATAATGTGAAACTTTTGTGCATGACTTCGAGTATTGAAACTGAAACCAATTTTGTCACGTTCCTATAAAACGAACGTTACAACATTGGGACTTATGGGAAATATGGTAAGATTTCCGATGTCAACGCTTATGGGAGACTTAAATGAACATTAGTTACGAGGAACGTGCTGTTCATTAGATCAACGTGAACAGAACGCGCAAGATACTGTAGTATGTATTGGTGAGTTTTAAATCAAAGGCTAACAAATATAAGTGAAACCTTAAATACGAATTTTATTTTAAGGAAACTATTTCTTTTTTCTTTAATATTACAGTTTTTATTAATTTTGTCCCAAATAACAAACAAGCGAATTCATGCTATACTGAACATCATCTGAACAAAATCTATTGGCATTTGTCAATCGTATTACGACTTATGGTGTGTAGCCGCATAAAACTTTCTTGCTTACCTTTTTTTTTGTCCTTCGTATCCAGTAGCAACATTTTTACACATCATCACGTGCTTAACGCCAACGTTTGGAGTTCAAGTTCTAAGAAATGTTTTACGTGGCGTAACGAAGTGTTGAGTTGAACAGTCTTAAGTTGTCTAATTCTGCAACGTATGTCCATAGAGTGTCCTTTGGGATTTAACTGACGATGAGATATGCAGGATAGCCCAGCGAGAAAGCATATCATTATGGAGAAAACCTTTTCATTAGGTTAATTAAAATGTTGCTTCTATGTTGATATAAGAGTTCCAGATTAAGTTATTAATCTCTCAGTTTTCCAACTTTCTTAAAGAGATTTGTTTGCTAAAATAAAAGTTGAGAAAGAGAAACTTTTATGAATGACTACAGAAAATAAGACTCGTGAATGAAATTTAAGACTATTATATTTTAATTTCTGAAATTTTTCCGTATATTTCTAAATTTTTTTTATATTTTTATAAATCTTAAAGACCTGGCGATTTTTCCAATTTTGGAAAACTTTCAGTTTTGGAATTGCTTAAAATTTTTTGAAGTTCTTAAAAGCTTTTGAACTTCTTTTTTGAATTTTTATAATTTTTAAAAGAAAACCATTTTTTAAAAAGTGTTTTAAATTTTTTGTTTTTGAATAGGCTCAACTAAGTTTCTTCTACAAGGCCTCCAATGTTACGTTGCATACCAGAATATGGTTGGAAATCGCTTACGCTGAATGCTCCTCTTATACTCAAAGACATATTCCTCTTGGGTCTTCTTTTAGCTCAACAGTCTCTTACTAAATTTGTTTGTTTATTTATGTAAATATGAAAGTAAATATGTGCGCGTAACTCAATTATTAATGTTTTTCTCTCTAACTTATTATTTCTTTTATTGTTATTATGTTTTTGTTTTTGTTTTACGTACTGTTTTCCTATTGTCACTTTCACTTAATTTTGGTTTTATTTATTTTTGACATGCGTCAGTTGCATGCTGTAAGTGTTGACATTTACATTAAAATCATTCAAGGAACTTAAGGATAAATGAAACGGAGGTATACGAATGCTTTGTATTTAGCAACGACGATTTGGGTATATTCTCGTTGAACACAATTATAATAATAAAATTACTATCGAACGTTAATTAAGATTTTTGTCTTATTACCTTATGTTACCTAATTAAAAATGTTTTTGTTTCTTTGTTTCAAATTAATACTTTGATACTTTATCGATGTATTTAATTTTAACATAATTTTTATTACCCTTACTTCTATTTATATTTTATTTTTGTTTCTATTAACGTTTTAAATTGCTCATATTTTTAAGCCTCTTAAAGATTATGCTTGAAATGTGCCAGCTTGTCCCGAAAAGTGGTTTGCTTACTTTGCGGAGTTTATGGCCTATTTTACATTGATACTTTTGAAAATTTTAATGTTTTTTTAGCTAAACATTGAAAATTTAATATTCTTTTATTTTCATACTCTACAATATTAATCTATAGACTATGCTTAGTTTGTTGAAAGCAAGATCCTAAAACGATATAAGTACGCTGTTTAGCAGAGATAGTTTTTAGAAAAAACAAAATGGAAAGATTACACCTGGGATCAAGATACTTATTCTGAATTATTTGTACTTTTCATAAGTTGGATCAAAACTATCAAATAATTAAGATTTTTTACTAATCGATATGAGCCTTCTAAACGAAATGGAAAAATCTAACGACATTTATCACAGCTCACTAATACCCTCGATGTCTCATAAAAGTATTTTCCCTTGCATATGAAGCAGTGAAGCATTTTCAGTACATTTGTACTTTTTTCAGTACATTTGCGTCCTAAAAAATCGTCATGAATACATACGGTACATTTGCCAAATTTTTAGTACAATAGGTGAATTTCCAGCATATTTTCAGTGAATTTTCGGTACATTTGGACAATTTATAATAATAAACTTTTTTTATTTTTTTAATTACAAGAAATTTAAGATCGTTTAGGAGGCGTGGCACCGTTCTTAATAAGAAAAATGCCAACAGGCTGATAATTTTAATTTTTGGTAGGAGATATATTGAATCTGAAGAAAAGATTTTTTTTTATGTGGGCGGTATCACGCCCCTAATAGCATAAATGCTATCACTTCTAAAGTAATGAACCGATTTTGATGAAATTTAGTATAGAAATATATTGAGCACATTTGTTTTTAAGTGAGATGGTGTCACCTACTGTACACTTTTTGAATACCAAGAAGTATTTCATTTCTTTTTTGTCACTATAATGGTTGAATTTCAACCACTAGACGAACTGTTGTCACATTGAAACTAAACTCGTTGGTCAGGGGGCTTGTAAGCAGCTGTGTTTCATAGAAAATAGTGGAGGTCATCAGTAGGTATGTTTCGATTTATAGACATTTGGTCCTCTAGACTTATTAGCTATTGAAATATTTATAATTTGATGAGTGTTCGTATATTGAGTTTGCTATGTGGAGGGAGCTTTTAGTCAAGCAAACATATGTGGCTTGAAGTTAGCCCATGCTGCAACACTTCACCAAAATACATCTTTTTTTTAAATTCTTAGTATCCAAAGTTTTTCTTATTCTTAAAAAATACCCAGCACTAGTTTAATTATTTCAAACAGCGTTACTGTTGCATTGTAGGGTACTCAAGTTTCAGCCAACCCCAAAATAAATACCCCAAGAGTATACTTCACCTGTTTCGTGTTGCAACGTATAATGATAATGATGTTGTTTAATGGTATGTACCTGGAAAATAAGGGCAAATAAAAAACTTTGGAATTTTCATCACGTGTGTCACAAAAAAATTCTTTTGTTGTTGTTCTTTTGGTGTACCTACATACTTTTCTTTGCTAATAATTTGGAAAATTTTCAAGTTTCCCCCAAAAGCTTGGCGTGTACTTAACGACTGTGTGTGTGTGCGTGTGCATCTGTGCATATGTTGACGACTTTCTTCCTAAATGTGTTGATGGTAATATGAGCCATTTATGGACAATGTCGGAGAAGAAGTAAAGTTTTATGGTTGCAGGTAGCTAAACTCTCAAAATATATTTTCTTTGCGCTTTCATATAATTTCCTGAAGCATAAAATTATGAAGTCAAATATTTTTTTTAGCTCAAGTTTCTTCCGTTTACTAAGAAAATTTAATGTTTTCTCAAACAAACTCGTTCGATGTAATTTATTATATTCACGAATTATAAAATTTTGAGAAAAATTTTGGTGTTTTTTACCAAAAGTTTGAAAAGAGAATAAGCTAATGGCTTTGTTTTGCGAAAATCACTTCTCATTTAATGTTTCTAAGAAATTAATTTTTATGATATGACTTGTGAATTATTCCAACTATTTTTAAACATTTTTATTAACTAAAATCCTTTAGTTTATGAATAAACATTATTTTGAAATAATTAAGTATTTCTAATGAATTCAGCTACCGAAATATATATAAATAGGTCTATCTAAACTCACTCTGTCAAACGGGGAAGTTTTCTTTTATGCAAATAATTTTTAAAATGGTGAAAAACAAACAAATTAAGTTTAGCAGAATTTCAAATATTTACATTTAATTTATTCAACGTGAGCTTTAACATTTTTTTTATTGCCTGCAGGATTAGGTAGATTATAACCGACCGTATTGAGATACGCGCAACATGCTGCTATTGTAGTCACAAAACAAAAATAAAACTTTTTCCTTATCAAGTTCTTTTTTTGTGAAATTACACAAATTTTGTGGTTTGTTTTATTTTTCTTTCAAAATTTTTTTGTACCAATTAGTTTATGATTTACTACAAAAATCAAAAAAAAAAAAAAAAAAATACCAACGCAATAAAATCACAAAAAAAAAAAACTTAAAGCACAGTACGCTTACGCTAAGATAACGAGCATCTTTGAGATTAACATAACAGCAACTTTTCAGCTGAGCACGTGCTTTTATCTGTTTTGTTTACGAATATGCCGGTAAAGTGATGAAACTGAAGAAAAATCTGCACATTCTGAGAGTTTTATTGAATGAAACCTGGTGTTGCATTTGCGCATGTCTTCAAGTTGTTAGGAGAAAAATACTACTGTTTGAAAAGCGCAGCAGTGACAACACTGAATTTTTTAATACGTGCAAATAAAGCGCCATAGATTTGCTTTTTTTGAAGCACCAGTTTATTTTATTTCAAGGCACAAGAGAAAAAAAAATAATCTTTTCTAAAAACATGTCAGCCAAGTTGTTATCTCGAAATCTTCATCTCATTTTTTGTGTGTGAAAGATTTAAGCCTTAATACTACGGCGCTAGATATGCCAGTGTACTTAGCTTAGCCTAAGAGATAAATAGTAAAACAAAAGTATTGCAGTTTGAACTCTTGTGGCTTAGAGGTGGAAGCTCTACAAAAGAAAAGATAAAATCTTGAAACATTTTAATGCAGACTCTGGCGTAGCAAGTGATTATATAGATGGAGCACCAGTAACATATTTTGAGATGTCATTTAAAAAGTCATACACTTAATTCCATTTACATGTCTGCTGAAAACAAAAAACTTATTTTGAAAAATTGCTTCTGGCAGCCCCATGCATATATCAAAACAAAAAACATCGCCGATAACTATAGAAAAAAATATCGCGGAAAACGATAATGAATTTATTTTGCACAAGCCTATGTGGCACTCGATGCCAACACACAACTTTTCTAAGAGGATATCAGCAAGCGAGGTGCGATACTGAGTGCAGAATAAAGAAGATAGCTCCAAATAAGCACTTGTTTTAGCTTCCACTTTAACCATTTTACCTACACAACCCATCTGTGTATTTTTTATTCTGGCATACCATTTGTAGCCCATAGAGGGAGGTGTTATGGGTATATGAACATATTTTCTTGATCACCGCCAGTCAATATTAAATACGTTGAGAAATTATTATATGATACTCTGTACACTGACTACATCTTCAATCACAGCTCTTGGGATTGAGAATGGGCGAAACTTGTTCACAGACACACCTACCGCTCATACAAATAAAACATATAAAGTACTCAGCTAGGATTTTTTAAAATAATGTGAACATTCAATCAACAAAAAGTGGGCGTGACACCTCACATGCAAGCATCAACTTCAAAGCTCTATACTACGGGTTTGTTTAGAGTAATGCAACTAATTTTCAAAAAAATAATAAAATATTTTTTACAAGATCGACGCAAAAATTGAGATAATTTCCATGGGCGTCTCAGTAATCATTCAAGCGAAAATTTCAAAAATGCTTTACTGAAAGAGATAACGTGGTGAAAATAACGTGGAGTATTTGAAATGGCTTGAACTAGCGCAAGACGAAAAGTCAATAATTTTCGAACATAAGGGTTACTAAAGTGAAGCAACTTCATTTAACGCAAATACTAGAAATATTTGCAAAAGCCCTGAACATTTCAACATTTGCACACTTTTACTGCTAAGACAGTGTAGGGTATTTGGCAAGACCCAAGTTGACAACTCTACTATTTTAACCCAAAAATTAGGGCAACTTCTGAATAAAAATATTGTTGTTTATATATATGAACAGGCATTATGTGAGATAAATGAGCTTAAGAGTATTCTTATCTAATAGATAATCGCAAAAAAATAAAATAATTATTAAAAGGCTTGACAGAACTTTCTATTCAGCTCGTTTGATAAATCCATGACAAAAATTACCTTTTTTTACCCATTGCATGAAAAAATTTCAAAAATATTTTAATAAATTAATATTTCAACTACTACTACGATATCAGACTCCGTTAATGCTATAAAGTATAGCCAACTCATTGAATTTTCACCTGTCGGTACTGCAACAACCTACTGCCGCCACCCTACGAACCTATCGCAAGCAGCAATATGAATCTACTACTATTTTCCATCACACATACAGCACAGTGCAGATGTTTCGCATTCAGTCCAATGCAGTAAATTGAAGTGAAAACATGATCTCCCAACTTATCACAGATTCAGTACGTCGGGAATCTTTCAACGCTACGGTTGAATGCGAACAGAGCAGCTCCTTCAAAAACGTAACGAAATAACGCTCAGTTGCCTGCTCGTATCGTTCAACATCTGAAGAAGATAAATAAATAAAAGCCACTTTGGGCCAAGAAGTTTCAATATAGAGCCAAGTGTTAAAACAAATAAAATTTGTTGTTTCTCGTTTAATTTATGAGTACTTCGCACCTTAGCGCGTCGGCGGTGGTATCGGTGGCAGCGGCAGAAAATTAAACATAAAATAATTGAAAGAAACAAATGAAAGAAATACGGCTTTGTTTATCGACGGTTTTTGCTGGGCTTTTTTTTGCGGCTATTAAAAATTGTTTATCAACAAATTGAGTAAAGTGTGCGATATGTAATGAAAAGATATATGTGAAAAGTACTACAACAAAGTATTTAAATAAATAAAAAATACTTAAAGTCAAATGCTCAAGGAAAAGTGAGGCACAGTGGAAAAAAGTGGAAGCAAACAAAATGCATAAAATTATTCTATCGTTGTTTATTTTTTGCAACTTATTAAATGAGTGCTTGCACTAAAGTTTCACAAGAGCAAAAAAATCATAAATCAATGTTAGCACTAAATGTCAAACACTAAAAAAAATTAAAATTTAATAAAAATTCAAAGAGATTTTGTTTATAATGAAAACTTTCAGTGTTGCATTAAAATATACAAGAAATTAATTCACGTATTTGTATTAAAAACATCAAAATCTACAAACGTACTGAGTGGGAGTGGATTTTTAAAACTGAAAAATTTTTGAAAAATAAATAAAAAGGAAAAATAGTTGAAGTGTAAGTTGAAATGTTCATAGTTTGCTTTAAAAATACATATTCGCAGTTACTGAGACAAGAAAAAAATTGTCTTTGATTTATTGAATTTTAATATTTTTGGATTTTAATGTTTTTATAATATTTATCATTTCAAATATTATGAATGGAAATATATGTGGTATGTGATAGTTAGAGCTTCGATTAGTTCCTGTTACGTTTTTTGCAAGTATTCCATAATTTTAGGCTCTGAGACTACTAAATCACTTAATATTTTGCTTTGAACTGTTGATTAAAGTTAAAGCTCGCCTTATTTATGTCAGCTTTAGTGTCAACAAACCACTTACAAAAAAAAAAGAAAAAAAACTTCTTAAAGATATCAAAATTTTAAAAATTTGAAGTGATTTTTTGTTTGACGTTTTTGGTTTTTACGTCATAACTGCCAAATTATTTAATGTGTGAGGCATTTCACGCCAAATCGCACACATTTGATTTTTTTAAGAACTTTATTCTTTTAGAATATTAAAACACTTTTTTTGGCTATAGGTCAATATTTATTTAAAACTTAATCCCAATATTTCGAGGAAGATCCTTCCTCATCTTCAGGGGTGAGTTACAATAATAGAAAGACTAAAACTAAACTCTTTAGTTTAGTTTTAAATAAATATTGACTGAATATTGACACCGGAAACTGAATTTTCGAAGTGCCGGATCTATTTCCAATGAAAACTGAAATCCATTTTTGACGTTTTTGGACCGAATGGTAAATAGGTGTCTATGTTTTTCGTGAAACACTTTTTGCAGTAAGCAGTGAAATTAACATAAAATTTTTTAAGTCAAAATTTTGATTCCTATGAATATCGATATAGGAATCAGGTTTATAATTTTGAAAAATTAAATGAAGAATTTACGTTTATTTATGATTATTTTTTTTAAATTCATTCAAATTATCATTTGGATTGGAGAATTTCATTATATAAGTAAATAGCTAATATAAGGATAATCTGGCAACTCTACTTTACTCTATGGTTACGTTTATTTTTTTCCTAGAGGCAATGCGAGCTGAGAACTGTTTAAGTTCGTTGGGCATTTAAAACTGTACTTAACTAAGTGAACTAATTGCACTTAACTTATGAAGCATTCGGTAGGAGAATTGTAAATATTTAAGATTTATAGCATACTCCCCAAGATATTCATATATATGGAATTTTTTATATATCTAATATAGATATTCATAAATCAGAGTTTATCCAATGAGAAGAATAAAAAAATGTATGGCACCATTAATGTAAAACCAAAGTCTTAAAGAAAAACATCAATATTTGAACTATATAATATCAAAAACTAAAAAAAGAACTTAAATCATTTATTAAATTTTTGACCGAATTCAATAGAAAATCACTGGAGCAGTCTCATGAAATTATTTAACAATATGAAAATATTGAACATTAAAATATCATTTAATACAATTATCCAGCTCGTAAAAGCAAAAATTCACTGTTAAATACTCAAGTGAAATATATGAGAGTTCAACTTTAGTCAGAATTTTTTCATGGTCTCATCACTTTTTGGTCCACTTTTCAAGAACTATACATATGTACACAAATTAAGCTTTTCCATGCATTACATCTAAGCTTCATTTATCCAAACTTGCATAAAACATACTAACGAGGTCTCTTAATGTTGTGGAATGTCAAATTTAAAGAACGAATTCGGATCATAAGTATTCACATTTGAGAAGTCTTTATTTCATTATAATGTTCGGACCCTATCATAATATATAAAATACAACATAATTCAAATGTATGACACTAGACCACTTCCAGGTTTTAACAATTTTGAGGACATTTTCATGCAATTGGAGCATGAGCATTAGTATTGTCGGTTCTTAACAACTTAAGAATTCGAAGAATTTGAAACCTCAAGTCACCAAGATCAAAGTCTTCAATTGCAGGCAAAAAAGGTCAACAGAAAATTACCTTCAAATGCATCATCTAACTCTAATTAAAATAATTTTTCTGGAGGTCCCCATTTTTTGAAAAAAAATTACAACCCTAAAAATAACAACGCTAAGAAAATTAATCAAAAGCTTAAAATTTAATTTTTCAGAGATTATGGCTTGATTTAAAATATAGCATATTGGTAAGTTTGGGTGTTATATAGGAAATAAAAAACTAAGTGTAATTTTTCTAAATTAAAATGTATTTTCTGAAATTATAAAGTTTCTCCATTCAAATGGTGTACATGTTATTAATTTGTCAATATTTTTACAGAAGTTATAAGAGTTTAAAAATTATAACTCATATGAAATATTTAGGTAACACATGTCGTATACGTAACATTAAATTGTTACCATTTCAATGATAAAGTTTATTTTATAAAATATTTTACAGTGAGTAAGGCATAGTGCAACAAATAAATAATTGTGAAAAGTTTTAAAGACTTCTGATTCACCCCGTTCTGAAGTTTTGGTAACTTTTTGATGCCATATTTTTAATCATATAATATTATTTCAAAAATGAAGCATCAGTCATTATAAATGCGCATGAAATTAAAAATAAATAAAAAGTTCTAGACATTTGTCTATTTTGTTATATAATCCATATCGTGTCTAAAAGCACTAATGATATCAAGTCAGTTGAGTTGATTCCCAAGCTTTTATATTGCGTCAAATTTTGAATAGAGTGCTGATCCATTTGACTAGACCGTGACATATTTTTTTTGCATTTTTTTTGCAGTATGAATAAATGTGTCTTTCATGAATAGAAACAATGTTGAATATGAAGTGCTAATTTCAGACTCAATTTTATATGAAAGACTTATTTTCATATGCTTTTTTACAAAATCCAGGAACATGTTTCGAACATTTTAAAAGCACAGCGAGTTTTGAAGTTTAGTATTAGGAACTTCCTTTCATAAAACAAAATGTCGTACATCCATAACTTCTGACTTTTTTTTTAGCGCTATATCACTTGAATTCAAATACTTTCGTACACATTTCCTTCAAAAATGAATAAATTCTTTAAATGTTATGTTTAATTAATTGAAACAGTAGCTTTTGATTTTATGGTCGACATTTTAAAATTGATGCGAAAATTACAATATAAAATGATATAAAAAATTTTTTATAGCAACGTAATTGCATTCTTCGAGAGCATAAAAATTAAATTTTTATTGTAAATTTTTGTATTTTTTATGACCAACTTTAGTACTCACAATACTAAAAAATCACTTTTCTTAAATAATGATGATAATTCTGCAGTTTTTTATTGGTCATTCTACATATAACATGTGAGACATAAAAGCAATTTGTAGCTTGCGGTATCTTAACGTCTTTTTATCTGAAGAGTAGTAAAAAATGTGTAAACAATTGTTAATAAAATTACAATAACTCAAGTGAATTTTTATCGTGGATACACTTCTACGTAAGAGACATTGAAATACATTAATAAAATTAGAATTACAAAGTATGTAGCTGCAGAACCAGAATGATTTTAATTTTGTTTAATGAAACAAACAAAAATAATAAAAGTTCCAATGTTTATTTGAAATAAATTTTCAATAAACATTTGCTTATAAACAGATTTTCCTATGAATACGAAATAATATTTTTGTATG
The DNA here is from genome assembly GCA_963680825.1 of Meiosimyza decipiens. Classification (NCBI taxonomy): domain Eukaryota; kingdom Metazoa; phylum Arthropoda; class Insecta; order Diptera; family Lauxaniidae; genus Meiosimyza; species Meiosimyza decipiens. Next base: position 88,566,944 of record OY804259.1, on the reverse strand, counting down.
ATATTTGTTCAAAAATAATATATCGAAATATATATACCTAACAGTGTTGTCTCTTGGAATTTCTTTATCAAAACAACATGCAAATTAAGTGGAGAGAAAATGTTGCAGACCTGCAAAAAAAAAGTATGTAGTATTACCTTGAAGTTAGTAGAGATAGTTTCAAATAGTATTTCCGTATTTTTTGTCATAGATCCGAACTTATAAACTGATTTTACCCCTCACTAAAACACATTAATTAAGTGATTGAAGTCTGCCAAAAGTATAATGCTAATTTTCAGTTTAATATTTTCATGCCCTTGCACATAAAAAATGTAACAAATGTGATAATGCTTATCTTGTACTTCGGGCTCTATGATAATCTAAATCTTTTTTCCTACTAACTACAAAAGTTATGCGCTTCATCTGCCAAAAGTTATATTACAAGTATAAGCAATATTAGAAAAAAATCTAGTCCTCAACTAGCACCTGCTATGATCGGATTCTCCTGCGCTCTTGTGTTGTGAGTTTTTCTATCTAAAGTTTCTATCTCTTTAAGCAAACATATTATTACCTTTTCGTTGTTGACAAAATTAACTTCAAACATTTATATATATCAATATAACAATAACCAGCCCCAAAGTTAAAAAAAAGGGCACAAATATTACTGGCGTAGGGTTCCCATTATTACCCAACTCTAAATTAAGTGTAAAAATCCAATATTTGTTGTCATACAGCCAGCTGAAGATGATAAACCTGTTTGCTAAGAAAAGCGCTTTAGATTCAATAAACTCTGAGATTGAGTTGGTAAACATGCTCCGCGATAGAAATCTCCTTATCCAAAAGTCAAAAAGTTGCTGAGAGATTGTTTAAAACAATAAAAATTTTGTGGTCTCTGCAATGTTGTAGTTACCCTACATAGATATCTTAATTCTTGCAAGAGAACAATTTTCGATAGAAATTTAATTCCAACACCAGCTGAAGATATATTTGAGGACCTAGAAAGCAAAAGCATTACTAGCCTTTATAAATATTCTAAGAAATAAGGTGATGAGGGGATATATTTCACCTCAGGTTTAATCTTGCCATCAACTCCCTAAAAACATTGATATTGCTTGTTACAAGCTTCCAGTTTGAGAGCATTTTCCAAATCCTTTGCGATGTAAGCGTTGTCAAAATCTTGGTAACACTATGAAGCACCTGTGCAGAGCGTAATTTACCATTACACAATCCCACAAACTACGATCGCGTGATGTGTGCCAACTGTTTCGGTCCCCAAACCTGCTTCCATCTCCACATGTCCATCATTTCAGCAACAAAAAGAAATATTAAAAATAAACACCAAAAATAAGTGTAGTTTCTCTGACGCTAGATATATATATAGGCAAGAAGCAATAGCTTAGTTAAGGACACAGCATACGCAAGTCAACTAAAATCAAACAAACAAACAAACAAACAAAGATTATACCAAAAACATGAATAACCAGACAGATACCAACTATGGGATTCTGTGAGTCGAAAAAATTCAAATATTTTTAACAGTAACCAAACCACCTACCCCCCCCCCCCCTCCCCCCGTTTTCAAAGATGCTGAATACGATGGTGGTGCTTAAAATTCTTCTGGAGTTGGCCCCGCCTTCCAAAGGGGCCAACAACCTTACCCAAAATGGAGAAATCGCATATTCCGCGTCTGCCATCGGTAAAGTATTTGTCACACTCCGCTTTCAAGGATGCTGAGCACGATGGCAGTGTTTGAAATTCTTTCGGAGCTGGCCGCACACCCAAAATAGCCAAAAACCACTGTCGAGGCAGAGCGAAAATTTTTTTTTTATGTAAACGAAAAAACCCGCCGTTTTCGAGAGTTCTGAATACGATGGCAGTGTTTAAACGGCTAAAAAGCACCCTCTAGAGGTTAAGCATTTTTGTTCGTAATTGGGCCTTCTTGGTGGGTGCGCTAAACTCCAGAAGAATATCAAGCACCGCCATCGTGCTCAGCATTCTTGAAAATGGAGGGTGACAAATACTTTACCGATAGAAGTCGCGGAATATGCGATTCCGCAATTTTGGGAATATTTTTGGCCATTCTTACCCATTGGCGTAGTTTTTGAATAAGTGCTAAGAACTGTTTAAAATTTTCTGATTTTTAACATACACGGGTATAAGAAACTAAGGAGTGCAAGTGAAATTTTGTGATTTTGAGAAATAAGATTTTAAAGACAAAGCTTTATAGTAGACTCTGTATATTGCGATACTTAAATGATTTTAACAAATCACTCTTTTCAACAAAAATTTGACTAACGTTAACATTATACATTACTCGCTTTGTTACAAAAAAAAATTTTTTGATACCTGTTGGCACCTAGTTACCATAAATTGTTTTTTTTATTTAATTTATGAGTATCCACCCAAAGAGAAAATTCAAAAACTTAACATAATGACCCATGTGCGCGTATCGTAAAGAACTTATGATTTTTGTCAGTTCGCGCTCTATCAAAGTTTCGATTGTTTTAACGCCAAAGTAATTGTTTAGCATTATTTTTTAACAAAAATACCAAAATAAAACACAAACACATCATTTTCTCTTTGCAGCCTTAAATAATTCACATAACGCTGGCAATTTCAAATCAAATGAAAGTTTTACTCAACAAAAATAATTTTCATTTGTTAGGAGTACAAAAATAAATAAAGGTATTCCCGGTAGCATAAATGACTAAATGTCTTTGACTTACCGCATACCAAATAGTTTCCCAATTTAATGGTATTTCTTGTGAAAACAAAGACAATTTTATTACCCACACTGTTTAGTAAATAAACGCAATTCTAATCGCCAATGTATACAATCGACATTGAAAAAACCGGCTAAAATTTTATTGTAAGCAAATTCAGTTTATTTTTTCTGCAACCAAATAAACTATAGATACTCGAAAGTATTCAGTTTTATTTGTTGCTGTTTTTGTTGAATATTTGCTCAAGCAATTGACGTTGTAAGTAAACAAAAATTTTGGCATTAAAAAGTATTTCACAACAGAACTTTCATTATACAACGACATAATTTCTATATTTTAAGAATTTTTTGTACTTCCGTATCATAAGCCAAAAATAATTGTCATGCTTACGTCTGATTGCTCAACATTCGCTACCTTAAAAATAAATAAATAGTTTGGTAATACATTCAATGAATGAATACAAGTTCAAGATTGATTGACAGCAGAGCGCACCCAATCTACGCAACCTTGCCAAGCAACGTTGTCCTTTTCCGTTTAAACTTAATTCCATTTAAACAATTTCATCGTTCGCTTCCTTGCCATCCTGATTACTATCAATCGTGCACAAAATTCCTTATAAGAAATTTCAAAAAATCGAGTAAAATTCTTCAGCACAAGTTAATTGAAATTGTGTTTGCAGGAAAACAACGCTGCTTACTTGTAATCAATTTAATTCAATCAGGTTCTGAACTTGTTCAATATAGTCCTCGCATAGAGTGAAGTTTGTGCTCGAAGTAAAATATTTGAAATAGAAATTTTAATAAAATTGTAAATGCCAACATTGTTACTACGAAGAATTTTAATAAAGTGTTTTTCTTTGATGATAATGATAAATTATTGAATTATCATTTGAGTGCTTCAAGTAGTGTAACAAATATTCGAAAACCTCAGTAAATAAATAAAAACAAAATTATATATATAATTTAATGAAAATCAGTTGTCAACTTAGATAGTTTAAGTAAAAGTTGCATGAATTTAATCTTAAGTGGCACTTAGAAAATTGCGCAGACTTAAACTTTTCCAAGTTTTTTTTTTGCATTCAAATAGTTATTTTTTATGAAGTGGGACTGCGATTAATTGCACTGTGAGTAAAAATTAGATTTTAATGCTATAGGAATAGCGACTGATTTAAAATTTGGGTAGTTTGAGTTCACTGAGCTCGAATCTGCCATAAAATTTTTGTAGAAATTTCTGGAGAAATTTACATACGAGACAAACAACTGAGTGGTTTTTAATACCATCATAGGTAAAAGTATAGATTGAACTAAAATGCTCCATAGAATCGTAAAGGAGGGGTGTTAGATGGGTAATGTAATGATGATTATTGTTTAACTATTTGGAATATCTTGTGGTTCAAGTTTAGCATTCCTTACTAATGTATTCAGATTCTAAAGTAATGTTAGAGTTACATAATATTTCTTTTTTTTGTTACAAGCAATGTTTGCTTATCCCATTGCCAATAAATATTTTTTCAACATTGTCCATTGTCTACCTAATGATAGAAGATTTATCAGTTCTTTTTGTAAAAGCAATTGAAATTAAAGAGTTCGGATAGGCGAAGAGCCCGCTTTAGAAAGTCAAGTATATAAGGTTACTGGATGTCATGTATAATAAAGACAGTGATGCATTCCGGTATAGCTTACCCTGGTTGGCTGCTCGATGCTCGAAAATACCAAAACTTCCGTTCATTTTGATATTTTAATTAAAATTATTTAATATAACAGCTTGAAATGGGTGCCAAATGATAGAGCTCAAAAGGCCTAAATGGAATATATAGCGTCCTTTTGTGGAATGTTGTATCAAGCATGAGCTACCAGCCGTTTTTAAAACCAATTTTACTTAAATGTGTGTTTTTGGAACAATTTTGAGAGTGCAAGAGTTAATACTTTTGATACGCATAGTAAGCTTTGTTGACATCAGCAAACATCTCATCATTCATCTCAAAACTCTTGCTCTTCCATTTCCACATGTTCAGCAACATGGTATAGTCGCAGGGAGCCAAGTCTGAGAGAATATTATGAGTAAGTAACCAATTTGTAGAAAAATTAATATAATCTTGCTATTAGTGACAGCATATTTGTGCGTGGTCCTAATAGAAGAGCACTTTTTCCTTCAGCAAATTGGGTCAACAGCTTTATATTATATATCCCAGTGATTTTTCTACCATTTTTCAGGTTATCAATGTGAATGATGTGAATGTGCACTCCAAGAAAACAGTCGACATTATGTCGTTGGCCAATAAGCCCACCTTGGTATTCTACGACCCGATTTGGCAGTGCTTCGACTAAGGATTCATATTGTGTCTGCTGATGCAAAAGTTGATAACCATCGTTAAATATCACTAAACGCTCCTTCTCAATAATTAGATGTTTGTATTTGCTTACAACAGAGAGCAAATGCTGGTAACATTTCATTCATTTATGTATTGCATCTTTCATCCTTTCGCATGTCATCCCTAAAACTTCGGGAATCTCGTGTACCTTCATTATTTAAGCGTGAATTATTTTACTATTGAGTTTGGTGTGCTGACCTCTTTTAGACGCCTGCGACTATCATCATTAAAGATGCTCTTACAATCGATTTTGAAATCAGCTGTCCAATATCTTATTGTTGATACCAAAAGTATTAAATCATCGCTCACTTTCTTATTCAATGAGATATCTAACCACATTTAGTTTTATTAATTTTTGTAAAAGGCAAAAGTGATTTGCTTTCAGTGCCTGCCATACACTGAATGACGTAGCTAAATGAAAATTTGACAGTTTACTAATTTGCTCCATAACATTAATTTGATGGTGGTGGTGTTATAACTAACTAGTCTAGGACGATTACTGTTCAGCCCAGCATATCAAGCCAAAAGGAGATTATTGATATTGCAAAATATTGTTTTTATTACTATACATTTATTATAAAATTAATTTACTATAAACAATGGTCAGCACTAGCTGCAAAGGCAGTCGGTTTACCTTGCAAAATATATAAAACTACTATATATCTCATTTTGCATACTACCAGTATATATAATATTAGTCAGTGATTTACTTTAGACATAAGAAATCACCTTAGTTCATAATAGCTTAACTACAATCAGATACTATACATATAAATAGATGCATTTAATTTCATGGTACATTTAATTTTTTGTAAGAATGTTTGTAAGATTTTCAGAATTGTCTCATAATAAAACACTCGTTAGTAATTGAGAAGCATCTTAAAATATAACTTACGCTTGAAAGAAATATTTACAATCAAAATATTAAGTGATGTAAGCTTTCTGCTGAGTAATTCTTTCAAAAATGATCTTACATTGTTGTTGCAAATTAAATACGTTTTGATTGTCATGTTGACAACAATTGTGAATATTTTAGATATTTTAATAAATATATTTCTTTTGAGGATACCGATTTTTTTTATTTATTTGTGTGCTGCAATCGCTGTACTTTGAGCGTGAAAAGCAGACAGTAATTTTCTTTTGTTTGGCAGACTGAAAATGCGGATATTCGAAATGAGCAAAATAATTCCTAATACAAAATTCTCACAGTTCATTTTGCACAAACACAAAGCGGCTATTTTTAAAACTTTTTCCTTTTGATAAATTGTTGGCTTTTTGAAAATTCGCTGGCTATTAAGGGAATAAATGAAACTTAAAGTCAATATTTTTATAGTGAAAAACAGCATCATAGTTGCTGGGAATTGCAATGCAATGAATTTTATTAGCAACATATAATAAGTAGTTGTTGCTCTTTTTTACAAAAACTAGCTGCGTTACACATATAAAGCTAGTGATATAGATTTAACCAATTAATGTCTACAAAGAATTTTTATATGTACACATATTTCAAAATTCAACGCTAAATCTTATGAGAAAAGTTACGAACCACGACACACAAGCTCATGCAAGAGTTGAAGGGATATAATTAGATAGAAAGGAAGTCCAGCAAATATGGGAAATGTTGAGCAAGTCTCAAACATGGAGCATCTGGAACTTTTAACACGTGGACAAATAAACAAAACAAAATCATAAATGTCGATTAATTTTCCATTTCTAAGTAAGGACCTTTATTGTATGCACCTTTTTCGGACTTTATCTTATCTCTTTGTTTGTTTAAAAAAAACATTTTCAACGCTCGATTAGCCAATAGTTGACATAAACAATAATTTTAAAAACATCCAACCACGTACTTTATTTATTATTCAAGAAAAAATGTTTACACAAAATTTGATTACATCATGTCAACTTAGCTGTGATAATTACCAAGTGTATTCTTCGTTGTTGTGCATAATTTAGTTAGGCTTATGCCGTCTACACAAATGATCAATGAATCTTTAATGATTTAAGAGAAAACAACAAGGCGTAGTCCATGTAGAAAATCAGTTGTGAGTGAGATACTTAGACATCAACTTATGATTTGGATGTAAAGTTAAAAGTTCGTAGTTGGCACATCATTGGCAAAAACAATCTTTTGTGATATTCAAAAGTGAACGCCGAAAAAGAAAAAATTTCAAAATTTCAAAAAATCATTTGATTGGGCGTTTTTCTCTCCCTACTCAGATCGGACCAACTTTAGTTTTCACCCATATAAGCGCTTTTTCATATGGCATATTTACTATGACCCTTAGATTGACACCAATTTGGACCAATTTTATTTTCCCATATATATTTGGCCCGAAATTCTCTATCAGCCTATGCTTGTGCGCCACACAAAGGCGCAAGAGGGCCAGTCTGGCAGAATTCACAGATCTTTACTACGTATCTATATGTGATGTCGTATATGTGCAATTCTTTTCCTTCAGTGTAGACAAACTATAGCTAATGTCGAAAAGATTTTGAAAAAAGGTTGAAATCTTTTGAGAAAGTCGAATAATATTGAAAAAGTCAAAAAATAATGTCGCATGTTAAAAAGTTAAAAAAAAATTGATAAAGTCGAAAAGTTTTGAAAATGTTCGAAGACGTCACACAACAAAAAAAAAACAAAATGTAGTACCTATACCATATACCCTATGATTTCGAGAAATGATTTGAGAACGAAACTTAGGTTAAAAGGGTCGCTTGCACATAGCAAATTTCACTCGGAGGCAGAACAGCAATCCTACAACAGTTTTAGTCTCTCCTCAGCTGAAACTTTTTTTTTGTAGATAGGGGCTGTCAAATTACCTTTTCGTTTCGGGCGCCAAATGAGCATGATATGCCATTTCACTTCTAGAATTTTGCAGAATGTTACTGGCATGCTGAGTATCTTGAAAAACAATTAGGATAAAAAATTAGTCGACCATAGCAAATGAATGTGTCGCCTCCTATATGGTCAAAAATCAGTTTGTCATTTTTAAAGTTTGCAATTAAAATATATAATATGGTAAAGAGACGCTCTAACACAAACCCATCCAATTTTTTGTAGATTCGTTCGTAGATTCTTATACCTCTCCGTCTAATTTCATTATTTTCCCAAATCAAACTGACAAGATACAGCTCGCAGCGGCGGGATCACGTCTGCCTGAACTAGTTTGCCCACTTTATGTTCATCATATTGTTGAATCACACTGTGTTGTTTATACGGTTTCAAAATTTCTAGAAATATTGTGTTTTTCATTTTTTTCCTTTATAAAATGTGTCACGCCCAATAGCTCAGAGCCAACCACTTTTTGTACAATGCATTGCTTAGCTATTTACATCTTCACATCAAGATCCATTAAGCTTGTACCTCAAATTTTTCATTTTAGCTTAAAAGTTTTTCCATGCCATATAGAAATTATTTCAACTGGGAATATAAGGGAAATTCTGTAAAACAGAAATTGTGAGTCACTACTTTTACTAAAACCAAAATGAAAGTCATTCACATAAAACTGTTGCTAAGGAACAAAAGTGATAGATGATTTTATTATGCCAACAACGACAACCAAGACCTCACATTTTGTCGCGTCTGATAACGCAGTTTATTTTTTTCTTTTACAAAAGAAAGTAATAAAGAATTAAACCAAGAGTTGTTGTCAGTTGAAAAAAAAAAAGTAATTGAAATAAATACAAAAATAAATATAAGAATTACAATTTAAAAATTGTAAAAAAGTTTTCAATGCTTCCAAAATTTACGACAAAGGACTTGAAAAAATGACAAACAACTTCTCATTAGTGGCATTTACTTTAATTCAATAAAACTGTAAATTTCTTAGTCTCAAAGGTTTTTTTTGAAACATTTCACTGCTACATACGTACATAATCGTCTAAATCATTTTGTATTTACTAAAGGACATCATAGTTTTGCTGGAGACAAGCAGTCACTTCCAATTTTACTTCAAGTAATTGCTGCGCTATGGGTGAATTTTTAACAAGTTAAATTTAGTTTTCATCGCATGAATGGAACATAAACCAAAGTAGAACTTTTTGAAATAAAATCCACTTGAATTAATTCAGCAAATCAAGTCAATTACATTGAATATTCTCTGCATTTTTGCAAGTTCTTCGTCTGCTATCAACCTTTGTCTATTGGATTAAGTCAATTTGTGCAAGTTGGACTTACAGTCGTGGTGATAAATTTATCCAGCTGTCTCGTCATTACAAAAAGCACAGCATGCCAGTCAAATGTAGAGCAGACAAACAGCACATCATCATGGCATTGTAATAACGAGGCGCTGCTAATAACAATGGATCAACTTACCAAAAGAGGAATGATAAATTGGATGTAAATTTCGACAGAAATGACAGCGTTGCTCGAACCGAATGCAATCTGCAATCGTTATGAAGCCACTGAACTCATTGGTCTTTGGGGAAAAATGTGCTCACCAGTAACTGGCGAGCGTATTTAATGTTGCATCTTAATTGAGCAATTGTGGTTCAACAAAACTTATGTTAATTAAGTTGCTTTTGTGTAGTTTCTTCATTGGTTTGGAGGTACTTAGACTTTAAATTAAGAGCACTTTTAAAGCAGTTTATTAAATTAAAGTGACCAAAATGCTTGAGAAAATTTTAAAAGCTAAAATCGCGCAGGAAATTTACTGTAGATGATATGTGATGCGAAAAGTTTTTTGAAATTTGTTATCCTTCATGGGAAAAATTTTTTTTATGGCAATGTTTCTTTTCAAATTTTTGGTATGTTTTTCTTAGAAAAATCGTATAGAAAAGTTGTAAAATATTTAACGAAGGCTTTTTAGATTGTGTGGAAAGAAAACAAAGAATTTGTTAAACATTATGAAGCAACCACCAGATATAATATGAGCTATTCCCTAAATATAAACATGAAATTAAAAATTGTTACTGGCATCTTATCTCAGTATGAACATTTGTATGGAACAGAATGAATCACCTTAAATTAAAGAGTAGAAATTGTTTGAATGCATAATTTAACATGTGATTATAGTCCAAAACTTAAAGGTTTCTCTGCGTCTATGAGTGTGAGACATTAAGCAAGTACACAATTATAATAATACAGACCTTTAGAATTCAAATTTTGTTTTGGGTTTTCCCTATCATAGTTTTTGAATTATCCTTGCTAAAAATGCACATACGCCATATTAGTTCTAAGATAATTGTTGAAAAGATAGCAAATCCAACAAGCACGATGCTGCATATCACACAAAATGTAAGAGTTAAAAAAAAAAGGAAAAAGTTTTCTAAAGGAGCAGGACCGAAGCCCTTTAGGGTCACTCTTATCTCAAAAGCGAAAGTTTATGCAGTTGTTTAGAAACTTAACCGACAAAAAAACTTTTAAGCATCTCTAAAGTTTAAAATTAAAGCTATGGGTGAACAGCAAGAGACAATTAATCCAAAGACCATTTAATTCTAAGTCCCGATAGAGAAAAAGAAGGGTATGGAAATAGAAAAGAAGATAGAAAGGAATCTTAAAGAAATAGAGTTGAGCAAGTCTTTTTTAAGCTCCTTTGATTATTTAAGAAATTTCAGAAGCATCAGAAGGAACCGCTAGAGAATGATCAGAACTCATTCCCAAGAGATTGTCACCCAACAATCTTCTTCTGCATCTTGTGAAAGTCGGACAACTAACCACAGACATAGTAACGATTAGCAAGTCGGTGTTATATGTCCCGTGATCAATCCTATCAGTTGTCGTAGGTCCTTTCTTCCCAGATGAGGCTACGTTTGTAGACAGTTTTTTCACGAAACATTTTGTAATTTTACAGAAATTCCAGATTAGACCTCTTCATTTTGTGAGCAGCACTCCTAACGTGATTTCTGCGAAACTAATGCCGACGCATGATTTGGGACCCATTGGTGTGGCCGCTGAGCCCCCAGTTCATCCATTAGTTCATTTCCTGAGGCTTTGCCGTGCCCTGTAACCCAATGAAAAATCAACTCTGTTTGCCTAGCTGCACATAAAAGTTTTGTCTAACACTCGCCTATGATCTTCAAAAAGCTGACTGGGTCAGCAAGAGCCTTTACTGCTGCCGGACTGTCGCTGCAGCTTCCTATGCACTTCCTATTAAGTATCTCAATATCTCCAACTCACTTTGAAGTTTTTTAACTTCTACTTTCCTTTCAAGTGGATAAGTGCCTTCCATTAAAAGTGCGAGAAAATAACGTAAAATGTTGATAAAAACGTTTCGAGCAGAAGTTACGGGTACATACATATTTAAAATATTCTTCGAAGAAAACTCCTCTAATTTTGATATGCAAGACATTTGATAAAACATATTTTCTAATTAGTCATTGAAGCTTTTAATATTTCCGCATGTCAACTTAATTTACACAGGAGCAGGAGCTACCCTCTCAATATCTCTCCAAAGTTAAATTGCTGTTTTCTCAGTTTTTCTTAAATATTTTCCATTTTTAGAAGGCAAATTAGTGGCATAATGTAATAAAAAAAAATATTTTAATGAGAGACCAACAACCAATTAAATTTTAATATTATCTTAATTTAACAGACTTGCTTTCGCAAGGAAAAAAAATTGAATATGATTACATTGAAGGCAGAAGCGCAGTGAGAGAAGTCACTGCAGGCAGATATCGAAATAAATTAATGAATTTGCTACAAAAAATATTCAAGTGGAATGAAAATTCCACTGAACTTCATTGAGAGGTGTGAGAAAAGATTTTTTAAGGTAATTTTTAAATTTTCCTATAGCATTATTGTACATAAATCAACTGCTTAGTTACTTAAATATGAAAACAGCTTTCTTAATTTTAATAAATTGTTTTCATTGTTTTAAGTAAATCCCTCCTTTGCAAATGAAGACACCAGTGTGTTGAATAACACTGTCGCATAAGTCGCAGCATTTTTCACTCAAGTCTGAATACTTGAATAAATAATAACTTAAATCTTCAAGAGTGACTGCAATCAGCTACATACCGCTTGCACTTAACTCTCAAGCAGCAGAGTATGCGCAGAGCGACAGCAACCACTTGCATTTTGCACATAGCTACAGCCATAGATACAACGCATTCGAATCAGTCAACTTTCTTGTGCATCCGTTCCACTTGCATAAATAAATTCTTTAGCATAAAATATTTTCAGGTTTCGACAAGTGTCTGACAATAAGGAGAAATTCCAAGTAAAACATAAGTAAAACATAGAAAAATAAAAATTAGAACTTTCTTGACGAGTAGTTACTATAAGTCGTTCGCATCCGTCATTTTGGCGGAAATGTTAAAGTTTTGTAGTTTTTTGGTTGATGTGTTGACAATAAGTGTGATTTACGCTATGGAAAATAACGAAAAATAAACTTTAATTTGCATAAGTTGCTTCAAAGTTTCTGTGACATTTTCCTGCATTGAATTTTATTTGAAAATGAGCAATTCTTTGGTATTTTTGCTGCATAATTCTAGGCGCTTCAAAAAGTTTTTGTGCTGTACTTTACTTACGCCATTAGTAAAAGTTTTTCTGTTATCTCTAATTTGACCAATATAAATTTTTTAAGTAAGTTTTGCATTGTAGTTGGTTTTGAAATGAAGCATTTGTCAGATCATAAGATTTATTTTTGCTAAGTTCTGGTGTCGTTACGCTAATTAGTTGCAAAACTTTGCTAGAAATATTTTAAATCAAAATAGAATGAAAACAAACTCTACAATGTTTTAAGTAAAACTTTCAAATTGTGTTAAATTCAAATGAAACATCACATTACAGGATCTCTAAGTGGCCATAAATTTCGTCAAAAAAATTTTGCACAAAATATTTCCAACTGTAGGTCCAATTTCATATGATGAACAACACAAAATTTTGAGTGCCAGTTCGTTTCTTTTTTTGTTTGCTTTTTAAGAACTTTTTCTTCAGCGCGACTTTTACCGGAGACTGATAGTTTGGAAAAAAGAAATTATAAAAATTGAGATTTTGAAACTGAAGCTGAAAGTTTTCAAAAAATTTTTAAAGTGCAAAAATAATCTAAATCGTCCAAACTATGTGCTCAATCCAGGAAAAATATTTTGGATGTTGATAAAATATATGTTGGTTTAATATTTTACAAAACTTTGATGTGGTGTTTTCCGTTATGGCCAGCATATTGGAGCCGCTATCTTAATTTTCAAAAAGTAGCACACGGCATTCCAAAGAATATGACTTAGTAAGCTTTGAAATCTCTGGCTTTTCGACAGACATTTCACTGAATGGTGATGAGAGAAGTGATGCTTTCGGTCATATATATGTTGGTATTGCCACTACTGTATGGCCTTGGAAACTAAGTTAAAAATTAAATCCAAGCATTTTAATGCATCTTTCAGATACAAGGCATGCTACTTTGTTATCTTATGAATTGAATTGTTTTTGCAATTTAAAAGAGAAAACAAGCATATGTTTTTTGGTTAAAGGGTTCACCGAAATTGCTGTCAAAGTGAAATATTTAGTGGTTATGATATTCATTTTTAGTTAAATTCCTTACCTATGGAAATACATTTTTTAGATTTAGTTTTATTGCCAAAAACTTAAAAGTTCTAGATTGATCTGGCATTACTTTTGCAAAGCTTATAGTTATTTTAAAATCACGAAGCCTTAAACTTTCACAGTATTTCCCGCAAAAATCATTTAACTTCAAATGTTGTCTTTTAATTTTCCATACAGAAAATATAATTAGCAAAGAAAAACATTTGTATAAACACTTCGTAGTTGCAAAAAAACCACAGAAAATTGCAAATAGATTTAACGTTGACCTTTATTTTTTGGGTCAAATGATAGTGACATTATAATGGGATTATATATTTTTCCTATTTAAGTTGTTATATGTCGTTTCAATCATCCTTTTACGTGCTTCTCGTGAGGGACTGTTTGATTTTCGCAACAAAAAATCTCAAAAAGTACATTGTGCTGCATATTAACAATGATTTACCATCATAAATTTTTGCAAAATTATTTATTTTATGCGACTAAACCTAAGCTAATGGCTTACCACTTCTACTTATTATGCCCACAATACATGAATCGAGGAGTCCTTGTGAACTTTGCGCACAGCTGGTTTGTGGGAACATTCATTTAGCATTTAATAGTATTTTTTTTTCAATATCTGTATATGATACAAAATAAATAAAAAAAGGAAAACTGTATGATACATTGAACCAAAAACGAACTACTCCTATTTAATATGAATAAGAACGTTTTTTTCACATATTGCCCGAAACTGAACTGCCTTACTTTAATGTCTTGAATAGGAATTGATATACCTCTATGAAGTATAGGACCTTTTCAATATGACTAAAAATATATAGATGTCAGAAAATTTTAACTCTTTAGGGCATACGGATAGTAGAAAAATCAAAATTTAAGCACTAAGAGAGCTTTCTACTTTATATACATTGTAGTGGCAGTGGTAGCAGGGAGTTGCAAGCTCTACATCGCTTAAGTATTATAGATACTAACTCTCTAGGCACTACAGCTGACGTAAGAAGGCGTGGAAAAGCCATTTATTTGTAAGAGCATTCCCCCCGTCTAACAAGCATTTCAGCAAAGTTACACAACGATAATTCCGTTTTTCAAGTTTCGGTCAAAAACTTGAGCAAAATTTTGTATTGTAAAATGTTACGTGCTATCAGTAGGCCAAATTGACTCTTACGAGCAGTTTTGCTACGAATGTAGTGTAGGGTATATAAATTTTGCAATGGAAAAATATTCATAATTCATTTCATTCAACATTTAACTGTCTACTAGAAAATCCAAAGTATTTTTGCTTGTAAACTTTTTTCTTCAAAAAAATATCACGATCAAAAGACTAACAGACTCCTTGAAAGTTTCTTGAAGTCTCTGTTCATTCGCTATTTACGTGTAATATTTCAGTTCTTAAATAATAATTTATTTTGTAATAAGAATTTAAATAAAACATTAATTTCTTATTTTTGTTTTGGCATTTAAAGAATTCTTCATTTTTTAATATAAATTCTCATAGACAAAACAATAAAATAGAACTTGTGTTTACTTCACCACTTAACTAATTGCTTGTAAACAAAACGCATGTTGTATAAAAAATGCTCGCACACACACAAAAACACTTGGCCACTTAACTTATTGATATGTGTATATGTATGTGTGTGTGCGCTCACATGTGTATAGATCGGCTTCCGAATTCTTAAAATATATATTTTTAAGTGAAAATCAATCGATGAAACTTTTGGCATTTAAGGCAGCACATGAATTAAATTGTGTTGTTTCATAATCTAAAAATACATTTGGCGCTTTCATGTTTTTTCTGTGAAAAACTCGTTAGCAAGCCGCAATATTGCCAGGTGGGCAGTGTATAAAATTAAAGGTTATATGTTAAAAGTATTGCAAAATGATGGTGGAAAAAAATCAATATATGAATTCTGCGGAAAATTGTAATAAAATCATTTAATTCACAGCATGTTGAATCTACGGGAGTTGTGAATGAGTGTGTGAGTTAATTTTTGAAAAATTTTAAGTACTGTGTTATGAAAGTTACTAAGTCAATTTGATCATCAAAGCAATGGCATTCGAAAAATTTCCAATAATTCACAACTCCACCACGCGCTGCCGATAAGCTCTGAGTTCAGCATTCATTCCCATAGCGTCATACTTCAATGCCAACTTTCTGATATATTGAGCCATCTATACATAAAAATTGGCTTTCACATTTACTCACAGTTTTTATATATATTCTATGCTATATATCTGCGTTGCATTTATGAGTTGTTGCTTGGGTTTCTAGTACCACCAGCGTTATTCATTACAATTTGGCATTTCTTTCTATTTGTAAATTTATAAATTGAGGCACAGTGAATAAAGATATTGAAACATTTTTGAATATAATAAAAATTGTCTTAACATATATTTTGTATTTGACTGTATGTCAAATTAGACAGCATCACAAAAAAATATGTATGTCGGCTATCAAATTTCAACATACATTCCCTTGCGCTCTGTGGCCAAGCTTCTTTCGCTTGTCAAGCAATAAATGTACCAATGTGTTGTGGAGCATCTTTCAATTTCACAGTTGTACAATAGAGTTTTCACATGAGTGGTTACATTTTCAATTTAACGTAAGGATGCTGAATGATTTTTCAAATCAGTTATGCTCCTTTTATATCAATAAGCAAACAGTAAAACTTTTCTTAATATTTTCATTTTACATCTAAGTGTTTCATATCATGGGGTCAGCTGAAGATGGCAAAAGAAAATATTTCCTTTGTGTCCAGTTTTTACAAAGTTTCTTGGAATATTCGTATGATTAACATTAGTTAAGATTAGTATTGCAGCAACTTATCAGTTTTCTACTCCAAGAAACTTCCAATTGAAACCAATAGTAATCGAGAGTACATCAGCTACTTATGAGGGCTACGTTTAATGTATACCCAAAGTAACCCTGGCGGTATATACTAAAAATTGAAGGAAATGTGCACAATAGTGATGGAATTTTTAATACATTTGTATCGTTTTCATTGCATTCGCATTGCGAAAAAATATACATATGATAGTACGTCCGTACATTCCGCTCATTTTTAGTAGATTCGTAAAAATTCGAAGAAGCTACTACTCAATTTAAAAAGGCTTTCAAATAAATGATATTTCTTATGAAAATTTGCACAAAAATCACAAGATTTTTCTTTTAACCATTACCATTGGATATGTTTCAATTTTATTATTGAGTTCAGGAGATTATAATAAACGAATGGAGAAAAAATAGTAATGTAGTGTTGCCAACTGGAAATACTTAATCTGAAGCGAAAATATGCCAAACGAATGTGTTTGTGGAGTGAAATAAAAGCCAACGTTTTGCGCTACACAAAATCGCCCAGCAGTAAACACTCACGTCGCTTGTCATAAATGCAGTCTTAATTCTTCTGAAATGCATTTTGTAAAGCTCTCGAGAAGGGATACGATTCTCGAGAGAGAATTTCTAAATATATTCTTGATAAGGCCCATTATCTAAAAGTTTGCAGCTTGACTTTTTTAAATCATTTGATATACATGGATAGTAAAAATGTCCTGAAATTGTACTCTGGCGCCCTCTAGCGGACATCTAAGGTAAAAATAAGTGCTCGTACCCTAAAATCCTCTCATAAAATTTTTGGTTTGAAAAATTTAATTTAATAATAAAAGATTTTCAAATGAAAACTTGCAAGTTCGAAATTTATTGTAACCATATGGTTTAGTAGAATTTTTGCTTAAAATTTACCGAATTTTAAGAAAAATAGAGTTTGCGGACCACTTAAAAATTTACTCTGCCCTTATGGATATAAAGGGTATTTTTTTTAGAGGTATAGAGCTTCGAATTGAAATAAAACACAAGAAAATCGTTTTAATGTCCATCAATTTGACTTTATTGGAAGGATAATTTTATGCCATTAATGTTTAAATATAATTTCGGGCATGTGGCCGCCGCGGCTGGCTCGAATAAAGCCAATTCTACAGGTCCAATTTTGAACCACTTTTTCGAGCATATGGGGCCGTATGTCGGCAATAACGCCACGAATGTTGGCTTCCAAGTCCCCTAACGTTTCTGGTTTGTTGGCGTAGACAAGCGACTTCACATATCTCCAAAGAAATTAATCCAATGGTGTCAAATCACACGATCTTGGTGGCCAATTGACAGGTCCATTCCGCGAAATTATGCGCTCATCGAATGTTTCCTTCAATAAATCGATTGTGACGTGCGCTGTGTGGCATGTAGCGCCGTCTTGTTGGAACCACAACTCATCCACATTCATGCCATCCAATTCGGGAACAAAATAGTCGGTTATCATGGCTCTATACCGGTCTCCATTAACGGTAACTGACTCTCCAGCATTATTTCGGAAGAAGTATGGCCCAATGACTCCACCAGCCCATAGAGCACACCAAACAGTCAGTTTTTGTGGATGTAATGGCGTCTCAAGGGTCTCATGTGGATTCTCTTCACTCCAAATGCGGCAATTTTGCTTGTTGACGTAGCCATTCAACCAAAAATGAGCCTCATCACTGAACAAAATTTTGCGATGAAAATCAGCATCGAGATCAATCTCATTTTCGGCCCATACACCAAAATCACGACGCATTGCATGGTCTCGCGGCTTTAATTCTTGCACAAGCTGGATCTTGTAAGGTCGCAAGCCAAGATCTTTGCGCAAAATCTTCCATAAAGTTGATGGACAAAGCTCCAATTGCTCTGCACGGTGGCGAATCGATTCATTCGGGTCCTCTTCAACATTTTGCTCTACAGCGGCAATTGTTTCTTCGGTGCGCACTGTTCGACGTCTCTGCGGATGCGTATTATCACATAGAGTAAACGTAGTGCGAAAACGATCCATGGTTAACCGAATTAATTGCTCTGATGGACGATTATGTCGACCATAAAATGGACGGAGCTTGCGGTAAACTTCGCGAACTGAACCATTATTTTCGAAATAAATTTGCACGATTTGCAAGCGTTGTTCTTTTGTCAACCTGTTCATGATGAAATGGCAAACCAAATTGAACATAAATGACATTAGAGTTGCCAGATTTGACCATAAAATGCCAGTTTTATCTCTATTCAAAAAACAAACCTCTAAAAAAAACACCCTTTACAAGGTGTATATGCTGAACATTGCCAATATAATAGTACAAAGCAAAAAAAAAAACATTTACTTCTTAAATCGAGTGATTTAAAGTTGAAATACTGCATGTTTTACAAAAATCATTTCATTTTTTCATTAAATATACATTTACTTCCTTTTTATGTCTATGTGCATGTATGTAAAATAAAAGCACTGAGACATTTTGTACCATTACCCAATGTACTGACTTTAAATTTTGTCACTGATGTCACTCATTTGATATATTGTTCAACTAAATATTTGCTACTTGTTGCTACGTGACTCTGAAGTGAGTGGAAAATGACGCATGTAATCCTTTTGTGTTTGCCTGTATTGAGCATAAGAATATGTCCTTAAAATATCACATGCTTGAAAAAAGTTTAACATAGGAGTGCTTAACATCTTGTAAGTTAGATTGCAACGAAGTATTTAAAAACTGATTTTAGCCCCAGGGAATTTGCAAAATCTTCACATGAATTTAAGTTTTTAATGGATATTTCTGTTTGTTTTTTAGAAAAATTCAGTACATATAAAAACGTCTGAAATAAATTCTTGTTTTAGCCCTCATGTGGATAAAGAAATTAATCATAATGCTTATACGTTATTTTTTCGACTATAGCACCCCGTAGTTTGTAATATTCCAAAACTTTTTTTTGTGAGCTTCCTTGTCTTGGAAACTATATTTGGCTTCTTTTTCTACAATTTGAATGCTCCAATGCTGCCGCATTGCTTGTGGCAAAAGTAAAAATCAAACTTTCATGTTGAAGAAATACATTAAATTGTCGCATTATTAAATTTTCCTTTTAAAACTGATAAAATCGCAATTGAATTATTTTACTTTTTCCAATTTTGCTTTTTTCCTACTCTTAGCTAAAACAACAAGAATTGAAAAGTGACAACAAACGGATGTAGAAAATAAAATACTTTGTAAAATGTGGAAAAACAACCAGTAAACAAGCAAAAAGAGCTACTACTACTACAAATGCTAAAGCATCTAAATACAACAAATAAAAAATAAAAGACCAAACAAGGGCTTAAAAATCGCTTAAGAATGATAGAAGTCAACATTCCAACAACAGCAACAACATCCGCAGTAGCAGCAATATCAGCTATAACAACAACACTTCAAGCGTTTGACAACAGCGCACTCTATGATAGTAATAGCATATACAGTGGTGCCGGAAACAGTTCACTATTTTACACAACAACATCGTTATCCTTGGACGTCCTATGTAATCAATCAGCGTGGCAACAAATGACATTGGATAATTGCACCACAATCATCAGTGGCAGCAACAGCAGTAGTCGCAACAGTACAAATAGGTAAGTTGAAAAGGATATTGTCTAAAGTATAAGAGAAACATACGGTGTGTATGGTTAGGTGTTAGGTAAGAGTGGCTTAATTAAGCGTAAATATGCACCTCTTCTATGCTAAATTTGCATATTTTAAAACTACTGCTAGCACTGATTGAATTGATGAGCATGAATTTTTTTATATAATGTTGATTTTCAGATCTACTTCTTCCGAAAAGAATGGTTAGGATGCACAAGTGCGGCCTTCTAAATAGTCGCTGAAGCTCTATTGAACTCCATGATTCGTAAAGTTTATAGCTCTACTGAGAGCATAGTACATCTAGTATTTTAAACTAGAGGTACCTGCAGCTTCGCATGCGCACGTCCTGTTGATTTTTTGTAATGAAATTACTCTCATAAAATCACATTATCCTCTTTGAACTTCAAAGCCAAACACAAACGGATAACATGAAAAACCACAAGAACAACAGAGAATTCAAGAAGCAGCAACGAATAATCAAACGATAATTTTTGTGAGAGCTTTTGCAAACACCTAACCCTAAAAAAGTTATATGTAGTTTTAAAAAAAAACAAAGAACAAAAACCAAGTATGCAATAACATTCTTTAACACAAATTTGTTGTTTTAAAAAAGAAATTATCAAAATCGATTTAGTACATTTTGCGCCAAAGCGTTACAAACCATTTCCATATTTGCAATATTTCATATAAATAGTGTTGATTTAAAATTTTCGTATTGAGCCTTTATGTGTTGTAGTTTGTCTGTTAAATGAGTCACAGATTCTACTGTAGCTTATGCTTATAAAAGTGGCACTGTAGTTGATGAAACTCCAGTGCGAATGAGACGAAAGACAGTAGTACTGTCTTAGCGATAAGTCCAATTTTTTGATATGATTGATTGCAATGCGTTCTTATTCCCAAATTCGGAGGCTGTTTGTAGTATTTGGTAGTTCTCCAGATTCATATTTAACTGAATTTTCAAATGAAACATGACATTATAAAATAAGAGAAAAACATAGAGTTATTTTTTCCAACATAAATAACATCTGTCAAGGTTGTGTACGAGGCGTTATCAATGTTAAAATTCACTACATAAATGGCAAGTTTTTGTAGAGTTCTCTGACATTTTGTTTTTAATTTAAACACAACATTTGTACTTATCAACTTAATATCAGAATGACACTTGGGAAAAACAAACTATGATTTTAATATAAAAAAATAAATCTGGCATTCTTATTCGTACATCCTTTGTTATTGGCACATCATTCGCATAAGTTTAATAAATATTGGTTATTAGCATTTCAAGCGCAGCAAAACACCTGCATAAATTTCAGTAAACGAACTGAAAAGTAAGTTATGAAAAAGAAATTCTAAAATAACAAAAAATATCTAAATAAACCAGTTGTTATTTTTCAATTTCAAGAAGTTTGCACTTCAATTTCTATTGCAACGCATATTTTATTAAGTTATGAAATAATATCTCTAGAAAGTTTTTTATTTTAAAGTGATAAATAAACCATTGTTATTTCAAAAGTTTTCCAATTCAAATTGTTTGGCTCATTGCAACTACTGAGTGTTGTTAATAGCTGACCAAACAATTGAAAAGTGAATTTTAATAAAGCTATGGTTTATTTTTCATTCTTATTAGCTCTATGTTATGATATTTCCAAACTCTTTCATATCATTTACAACCACTCACTTAAGAATTATTTGCCCTATAAAATTTTATTGCCCCTTTTAAGCAAACTGTCAACAGTCAATAAATGCTTTCACTGATTTACGATGCACACTGGGGTATAAATTTATTAAATCAAATCGATTTTTAACATCAACTACACTTGACAAATGTTGAAAACATTTGATTACTCTTGAGACTACTACATGTCAACTATGTATGTATGTATATTCAGAGTATTGTATTGAAGATGACAGCAGTTTTAACATAAAAAATGCACACATCTTTATATGAAAAGTAAAATGAACGCAAAGTGACAACTTGTCATGCGATTTGCTGACTAATTGGAAGCGTCAACCATTAACGCTGCATATGATTGCAGTTTAAGTTTGCACATTAAATTAACGCTAAAAAGAGTTGCCTGCCATGGCGTGTGAGTGATTAAATTCATTTGTGTCGCTCAGATGCAATGTGAAGCATGTGGCAGTAGTAGTTTTTAGTGTTTATATTGTAAATATAGGGTTGCCAGGTGCATTTAAAACAAGTCGAGGAAGTTTAGAAAAAAGTTCAAAATCTTGCACCAACTGAAGGTGATCCAAGACTTAATGTGCTTTTAATATTAAAATCAAAAATATTATTACAAGAAAGAACTTATAATGAAGAGCTTTCTAGAAGGCTATCTGTTTTGAATTTAGTTTTGATTTGTTATAAGACAAGGACAACTCACAAAAACTAAGCTCTTATAGTTAATATTTTGTCATAGCAATATCTCCAAAGCTAAGGCCTTTCCTTAGAAAAGTAGCTAAATGCTATTTTCTTGTCCTTATTTTAAAGTATAATAATGCGATATTTATTAAATTCACCTATGGTTATTTCTATACAAAGGATATAAACTTAATGTTTAATAGCTCGTAGAAGGTTGCATTCAAAAAA
Source organism: Meiosimyza decipiens (assembly GCA_963680825.1). Taxonomy (NCBI): domain Eukaryota; kingdom Metazoa; phylum Arthropoda; class Insecta; order Diptera; family Lauxaniidae; genus Meiosimyza; species Meiosimyza decipiens. The sequence continues at coordinate 88,544,352 of OY804259.1, read as the reverse complement.
TTTTAGTTCTTGCTTATAAAATTTAAGTGTTACCCATATTTTTATATAATGCACGATATCAAGCAAAATGTAATCCAATTAAAATGCTTGCTTTTTAGATTTTGTCATCACTCTTAACTTTTGTGCGCATAAATCTTAGTAATTTATACATGAGATTGAAATGTAAGGGTGCACATTCATGAAAGTTCACCAACCATAACATTGAAACTGTTAAATTAATTAAAAGCGTCACTTCGCTTAAAGTTGCAAAAATTCAAGCAACAGCAGAAAAGACATCATAAATTTTTCCGAGCTTTTCATTCCCCACTTAAGGTAACCAATTTGAAGCAACTGATTTCAAAATTTCTCAACAAAAATGAACATTTTTGCACAGACAAAAGTTCAAACTCCCAACATACCTCAGACGAATTTATTAAAATTTAATTATGCATGCGATTTCTGCTGTTTGTGTGACTTTTGTTAAAGAAACTCTGCGATAATACAAACACACACACACGCACACACTCGCAACAGTAATACGCTCACACAAATACAACAATATATGTTTGTATTTGCCAAGAAAAACAATCGCTGCAACATGTGATAAAAAGAAGAAATGCCGACGCCATTACTGTTGTTTCTTTTGTTGGTTTGTTTGTTTTTGTTTTTTCTTTCTATATAATTATTGTCATTGTAAGCCTGCAAGTTGAAAATAACAACAACACTAATTTGTTTTACGTTGTTTATGCGCCCCATTTACAATGAATCTGCATGCATACGCATTCACATAGAACGCAAAACACAACAACGATTTTGGAGTACTCTAATGCAAACAAAGCAAGCATAGTCGCTTACATACATACAGACGCATGCAGATTCGCACTTAAACAGACACAAAAAATTGTACAAACAATCCAACAAAGCAGCGTACAATTTCACTAGCTGTATAAATACTGGTGCAGGTTTAATTTTAGAATTTTATTATCTACAATGGAGCAAAAATAGTTTTCTGGTGAGTTAAATGTTACTCATACGACATGTTGAACAATGAGATATCGAAATAGTTAGTAGAGCATGAGCAAACGTTGTCACCAGATACATAAAAAATTTAAAAATCACCTTAAAAATCATCCCAAATAATAAAATGCTTAAGATATTGAAATTTTCTTCCAGTCAGTCAAAGAATAAGCAAAAAACTTAAAACGAAAATCGCGCTTATAATTTTCTGTAAAAGGGAAATCAAATTTCTAGAAGCATAAGAATTGCTAACTAAAAAAAGTTAATCGTTTGAAAGCAAGCAAAATAACAACAAATCGAAATTCAATAGTCACCTTATAAAACAAGGCCTAGATAAAAACAAAAAATATATTAATTAAGCACCTTAAAAACTGCTACAACAGCAATGTTAGATTTCAAACATTAATTCTGAAGAATATTTGACATCCCTGTTGGGTGTAGACGAAATCGCCTAAGGGCTTATGATACGAAAATTCGACCTTTAGCAATTCACAGTAGCATAAAAGAATTTTCAGTCGAAACAAATGAGAAAATAATCCAAGGCATAGAAGGGATGATTGAAAAATTACACGGTGTGTTATTTTCTTATAAATACTGAAACCATAAGGACAACCTTTCAGAAATGAATCAATTTCTGCTTCTGATCCATTGCGCTCTTTATAAATGCTTTTAATCATTCTTTTTTATTTATGAAGCCATGTGACCCATTGAAAAATCATTCAAAATAATCGGTTAAGACTATGGGCTATTTTCACGGTCAAATTAAACCAAATTTTGTATGAAACCCTTTTTTTATGATAAATCACCTAAAATTGCACTAAGCAAATTCATTGTGTAATAGTATGACAATACTAAACCATGTAACATATGAAAAAAAGGATACAAGTATATCTGATACTTACAAGCCAATAACATGAAATTTGTAAGATATGAATGAAATTTTCCTATAAAATTTGTTATCTAAATATTTTTCATACACCCAACTATTGGTCTGAAAATAGACAGATTCTATAATATAGACATTATGGGACAAACTATAGACTTTAGGCGTAAGTAACGTACAAAGCTGTGTACTTGGTGAACTAAAGATTACTTATACATCATTAGGACTCAAAGGATTTTCAGCGATCCTCCGTTTCGGATATCAAATAATATGAAAGTTGACATTTTTAAAATTATCTTATGAATCATTCATTTTTAATTTTTGTAAAAATTAATTAGAGGAACATGAAAAACAAAACATTTGTTGACAATATATATTTTGGGGAGAATTATGCCGTCAAGCAATTTTTATATTAGCTACCAAAATATGCCCCATTGAGTTTTAAATGAAGAAATCTTTATTTAAATCAGACTGTAATGTTGAAAAATTTCGACTTTAATTCTGCCATTGAGAACAATTATAAGCCATCACGATAAATTTTTCTTAAATTTTTTTAAGTAGTGCTTAGTACGAATTTTTCAGCCTATTTGTGCTTATAACTCTTCAACAAACAATGAAACCAAAATATCAAAATTTGAAAGTAGAAGAACAGAATGTTGCAAATTAATGTTACTCATACGCCATGTGAAAAAAATTTTATTTACAATTGTCTTTTTGTTCTATTGTACAACAAAGATTTTCGCATACAAAATAGCTCTATATATTCTCCCATTTTAGCGATGTTTATTCTAACCTTTTCTTTCTACTAATTTTGTTTTATTTACATTTCAGCGTCGACATTTCGTTTATTTTGCCCTGGTGGCGCCAAGTGTTGTGGAGCATCCTTTTTGCTGGCATGGTGATCGTCGCAACGGGTGGAAACTTAATTGTTGTATGGATTGTGCTGGCACACAAACGTATGCGTACTGTTACAAATTATTTTATCGGTGAGTTCTGAATTAATTTGTGCAATATTTGAATTGAACCTTTTTACAAGTGGTGAACAAAGTTATGAACTGGTGCTCGTACTAAACAAATGTGGACTTCAAATAATACAAATGTTTTAATTTCATGCAATTTTGTCAGCATAAACTCTTAACAAGAGTAGACTATACTAAGCCTTGAATATATAGTAAAATTTAAACTTTGCCTTCATAATAAATTGAAAAAACTGCTATGATTAAGTATATCAACTCTATACACTCAGAAAAAATAAAAATACAAATAAATCATTTTAAATTTTAGCTTGAATTTGAACAAATAACATATGGTGGTTGATAAGTAATGGAGAGTTACTAAAATGGATCGTTGGGTATTACAGAATTAAATCAACTATAAAACATAAATGACATGAGAGAGTTAATATTTGAAAAAGTCTCTGGAGCTTGTCTAACTCATATATATATAATCTGACACCAAGTGAAAGTAATCTTTATTCTTAAATTGACTATGAGTAAACCATAAAATTTTTCAATGTCATTCTTACATTTATCTTGCAGCATTTGCTTCAAATACAGAAACTACCTGTTCTTCTCAGCAGGATATATAAACTCGTCAGTAACTCGTCTTTTTGTTTAACTACGATTTGAAAATAAATGGGGTTGCACTTGGCATTCTACATAAATGTGGATATAAAAAGAGGACTGTGGCAAATTTAATTGCAAAATGCAGCACTTTCTCCCAACAGTGTCTCTTAAAAGTTAGTGGGCGTAGTTTTAAGGCTAAGTTGATGTGCGTTTTATCTGTAACAATGGGTATAATGCTAGTATCTTTTTAGCCTATCTCATATGGCCCGCATATTGCTGTCTTGAAATGTTAACTGTTTTCTAAATTTGTAACTAAAATGAAATAAAACGCAAAGCATATTAAGTCTCCAGCAAAGGTTTGTTTCTTAAAATTTTATTATATTTGTTAAGTGTACATACATTTTACAAAACTTAAACTTTCTCCTGCCCTTTTTGTTTGTAAAATGTTTTCAAACTCTTGAGTTTTCATGCATTTTTGATTCATGGAAGGAAACTTTTAAGCAAGCTATTATTTTGTTTAGCATTCGACAAACAAAAACTAAATATCAAAGTTGATCCAACAAAGTAAACAGAAAGTTTAAAACATTAGTAAATTAAAACAGAAATTTTGCAAAAACACTAGCGATTTACAAATGAAATGCGAAAAAAGGAAAAGTTTAACAAGGCTTTTTTACTAAACAGCTTACGCTGATTTATTCATAATATGAAAAACACAGCTCTGCAGCGATATTGATGTAAGAGCTATTAAATGAATTTGCTTTTTGAACCGTACTAATTCCTTCATTCTTACGAATAAAGAGCAAAAGCAAATGATTTTCTCACTTTTAAGAATACCACTGTTCTGTTAGTAATGCACAAAAAAGGTAAATCGCTCTTACTTCAAGTGAATATTTTCACAAGTTGACGAAATAATTTGTTTTAATGTAAACCATTTTTTAGATAATTAATGTACATTAATAATACATTAAATATTTTTTTTATTGGGTTTGATTTTCTAAAATTTTGTATCGTTATCTCTAAGACTTTGCATAATTTATTAAGTTGCCATAATTGTTACAAAAGCTCTATAGTAAATTACTCCACGAATTATTTATTTGCTTAAGTACAACATAACGTATGAGTGACATTAATTTTTTTTCTATAGAAAATTAAACGTTATCATATTATGTATCAATGCTCAGACTAAAAGAGGCTGAAAGCTTTATTTACAGGGGAGTCACTATAGTAACATAAAATATATCTGTAATATATCTACTGAATACTGCTAGCCAAAACTCCATCTTGATAGAAAATTTACTTCCTTAATTCAAATGCTATAACAGGCAATATCTGTCTGATTCCATTTATTCACCCACGAACCACAGAATATAAATTGTTTTTCTATATCGTCCTTGCAATTAAACACAATATTAGTAAAGCAGAAATTCTGAGTTACCATGCCATCAGGCAAAACGCAAATAATTGCAAATAAAATTTTAGAAACAGCATTTAGAAATGCGCTAACCATTTAGTGGCAAAACAATATCCTTTTATTGCAGCAAACAACAGCATTTGTGTTGCATTAATTAAAAGAAAATAAATTTTATTTTCTCAAAATGTTCACAAGCGCTCGCATGTTGAAAGCAAATGTGCCATATGTGAATTTTTTGGGATTGCTTTGTAATGTGTAAATTGAATTTGCCAATGCTAAAACTCTAAAACAACATAACTGCAAAAATAACAATTGCCCAAACAGGGTCAAATAAGTGATAGCTCATGTATGTTTTTAGGGAAGCTCTTCATGAAAGCGGAAAGTTTGTCATATGATATTTTTAACGTAACTGATTATAACTATGCCTGCCTATACCTGCTATGGAATTAGTGTTAAGTTTACGAAATATTACCGCTTGAAAAAGGATTTTTGCGCCAAAACAAATAGAAAAATATTTTAAATTCAGAAGAAATTAAAACACATAGTAGTATGTCCTAAAAACCCTCAAAGCTAAAGCTTAAAGCATTTAAGAAATAAAAAACAAAATCTGATCTGACCTCCGCTTCAGCTATGAACTTACTATTTATTTTGATGTACATGTAAGAACATTTATACTGGACAACGCTGACATGTAGCGTTTACTTCACTGTTGTTTCGTAACTTGGTTTTTTTGTCTCTCTTGAACATTTTTCAAACTCTTCTGACTAAAAATTTTTTGTGTTTTTTCTTAATTTTTGTAAATATTTTCGACTCCCGCACTTTTGTTTTAACATTTCATTCTTTTCATGTACTTTAGATTACCAATTTTTCAAACTATTTCGAATTTTTCGAGTTTTTAACTTTTTTGGCAGCCATATCTGGTGAACTAACCGCCTTCTAGAAATACCATATTGCAAACTTAAAAAAGTTCACAAGCTTTTGCATTATAACATTTAGTTTCATGCATTCCTTCCGAAACAAGGAAGAAAATACAGGATCGTAATACGCTTAGTTGGAATCTCAGTTTGGCACATTAAATTAAATGACTCATCATTAAAACAGAAATCCTTGTTCTTTTCACTTTATACCTAAACCATTGAAAGTGAACATACTGCCACTGTCCTTGAAAACGTCAGCTTACTTTAACGAGGTGTGGGTCAAGGTCATTTGAGTTGCTGAAAATATTGTACGTATGAGTACTTCTACATTTACATATGCATATGTGTACGTCTAACAAGTTTTTTTTTTAACTTTAATAGAGATATGCAAGGTCATGCTGGAACAAAGGCATTTTGTACTAAATAGAAAAATCTTTATTTCTTTAAATTTGTGTTTGATAATTTAAAATTTGGAGGAAAATATGTACACATAAGGGTCTTAAGAGCTGGATATAATCTGTAACAGTCCACAGAATCCCATTGTGATGACATGAAAATCAGTTGCTTGGCTAAGTTTTTGTCTTATAAAAAGTCTGAGTTAAGAGAATTTCTTAACTTTATGAATGATCAAGGATTCAATACACGACTGGGTAATTTATCATTGATTTTTGAACACCATAAGCTCAGAGAAACTTTTTGAAGGAAAGCACACAGCAAATGTTACCATTAGCTAATTTTGACTGAGCTGAATTCTTATTGATTTTTTTTCGTGAAAAGTTTTTGACTTTTTACCCAAAGCCATTTCGGCATAAGTCGAACAATAGTTGCACTACGATTTTTAAAAATTTATGTTTACTAAATGAATACATTTTTCAAATATATTTTATCTTTGCAAGCATCAACTCCACAAAAACATTTGTTAGAATATAATATGTTTGGAATAAGTTGGCCATTTGAAAATAAAAACAAAAAAACTCTTCTAGATAATAACTGATATTTTGATTATAATTATAAAAGAATCACAACATCTATGGGCACATTTCTCCAAGGGATTTTTCGATTTGAACTATTGCTCTGCTGAAATGCCATTTTTTTGAGATGTGATTTATTAGTGACATAATTTTGGCACTAACATACTTTTTTTTCGAATCGATGGCAACGCTGCTGCTTATAAGTTTTGTCACTGTATCTTAGCTCATCAAATCTTCACAGCGGTTATTTTCACAAATCACACTTGCTCACTTTGATTTTGAAATATTTCAACTCACGGTGAAATTTATTTATTTGACAATTTATATTTTAATGAATTTCTTTAAAAATTCAAATAAATTTCGATTTTAATTGAAAACAATACAACATATGATACTTTGAGTTGTTAAGTAAATAAAAATAAACACATCATAACGAATAATACTGATATTCAGCAGTAATTTTATAGCCAGCTGTTGCTTCTGATCAGTTAAATGTGGGTGGGAATGAAACCACATCAAAACTTTCATCCTCAGACTCTAACCAACCACTAGGCTTTATTCGTTTCTAGACTTATTTTTAAAAGTTTGTCAGTAAAAACCTCATAAATTGTGAGGTAATTTACCAGGAATTAAAAGATTAAAAATATTAAAGTTTCTATTGCTTTTGGTTTGGGTGTGCTTACTTTTCCTGCGGCGGACACGAACTACAAACAAAAATAATAAATGTGAATGTTTCATAAAGTAAACTTGATACGTGTAAACGTGGAAAAGGATGCAATCCAAGGATTTCACACAAAATAATATAATAATAAATTAAATACTAGCAATCAAAAACAAAATGGAATGAAATTTCCATAGACTGGGCAGAAAAAAAACTTGTCATCGAAAAGTTGAATGACTTGTTGCTAGGGAGCAGGTGAACACTTTTGCTATACAGCAATATCATAGGTGGTATTGATATGAAGTGATACAAAATTAGTTTTGTTATTGAAATATTGTGTGATATATTGTGTTAAGGGCAAATTATATGTAGAAAATGAAAATATTTATAGGAACACCAAATTTCCCGAATATATTTAAATACACATTTGAAAAACTTAACTTTTTTTTTTCAAAGTCCACTTTGAATTATGTATATCGATATCCTTTTTATCTCCTAAATATTACAAACTTAAGCTCTTTAGTTATCCAGCCATATCTGAACTGCTGCTCATGCGTATGAAGATCTTTATGCAGACCTGTGTAATAAATTTCAATTTTCGATATTTCGGAGACAAAAATAATTTTAAAAAAATTATAAAGGCTACTCCGTCCAACACTAAAAAAAAATTTAAAAAATCTGATATGCAAGAGCAAACTGATGTCCGATACGGCGTAGAATGGTTCATATCCATAGTCATACAAAAATAACGTAAATGTCCGAAAATACTTAAAAATTTTTATGGAACTTTTGCTCTCAGGCTCCTTGGCTACTTGTTAAACAATCGGCGCCTACTGCTTTGTTGTTTTTTAGATATTTTGTAGTTTTTGTTATTTCCGTTAATTAAAATAGGCATGAGGCCACACAGTGATCGTTCCTCCAGAAGACGATCATTGCGAGCGCTAATGAGTTGACGATGTAGTAGCAATACAACCAAAACTAACGCCAGTGTAAATTTATTTAGACATCTGGTGAAAATGTCACCAATATTTTTTTGTTCATATCCAACGTTGTTTGTCTTTCTCCTCTATAACTTTCTTTTCTTCGCTGATTTTTCTGGTACGCAAACAAAGCTAATAAAGTGAATGTGACACGACAACGAGCCACCACGTTCCTGTTGAGCTGAAGTTGTGCAACACTTTCCCCTCCAATTCAAGCTCCCAAATAACGCTCATGACAATATCGCGCTTATCATATGGCTATCATCTGTTTGATGTTTACCCAATATGTGTGAAAATATACCCATTGGCTGTATAATAACAAAGTTTTATTTGAGACAATTTTCAATATTTAAAATGATATTAATATCATTAAATTGTAAACAAAACAGTCAACTTAAGGTATAATAAATTTTTCCAACATTTTTCATTTGCAGTTAATCTTTCAATTGCTGACGCCATGGTATCCAGTCTGAATGTTACCTTTAATTACATCTACATGTTGGACAACGACTGGCCATTTGGTGAAATTTACTGCAAAATATCGCAATTCATAGCCACACTCAGCATTTGTGCATCGGTGTTTACACTTATGGCCATATCGATAGATCGGTGAGTCACTTAAATTTATTTATAGGTTGTAAATAAACAGCAGCAGAAAAAGTTAATTATCTTTTGACATGCATGTAAGCGATGATATTAAACATGCATGCAGCCAGCCAGATTGATTGCCCACACATGCATTCAGTTTAAATTTTAAAGAGATTTCAGCAAAATTAAAATAAATATGTTTTATGAACTTAATGCAGCTTTTTATTTTCCAAATTACTTTGATGTGAGGTATTTTTTTTAAAAAAATATTTGCTGTACTCAATTAATTACCTTTATTTCACTTTCACATTTATTTACTTTTAAATTGTTTCACAGATATGTTGCCATAATTAAGCCGCTACAACCACGCATGGGAAAACGTAGCACTTTGACTGTAGCTGCTGCCATATGGATATGCTCCATCATATTATCCTGTCCTATGTTGCTGTTCTTTACAACTGATCAAATTTCCTCAAAGGATGGCATACGCACGGTATGCTACACCGAATGGCCAGATGGTTCAACAAATCATTCCGATCAGGAGTATGTGTAAGTTGATACATGAAACATCCAAAGCAACTAAATATCGTTTTTAAAGTTTAATAATTTTATAAGGATTCACCAATGTTTCCCTGGTAAAGTTGACTAGCGGCGCTAAAAGTTTTCTGCAAAAATATATTTTGTGCAAAAACTTGCAGTAAAATTGACAGTGTCCTAACAGTAGAGGACATGAATTGCCATAAGGAACTTAGTTCAGTTTATGCGGACAAACTGTGAAAGCGTAGTAAATATTTAATGTTTTTTCGCATCGAGCGCAGTAAAAATAAAAGTGTCATAAAAATTCTACTGAGATTTAATATTCATGTAAGTGGCAGAGCATAAATACATACGTAAATACCCTGCATTTCAATGATGATGTTCCTGATAAGTCGCAGAGAGGCATGAGGTGTATGTGCCTGAATACGAAAAGAGTATAAAGTACTCGTTAAAATCACAGAATTGGTATTTTTATTCGTACTATTCAAGCGCATCATAAGTACGCACAAAAATGTTTTATTACTATACGAAAACGGTTTTATTTCAATGTAAGATAAGCCAATAATATTAGGGATTAGAAATTTCCATAGCATATGTTGGTTGGTATTTTTTAAAAGTCTTTAAAGTTGATCAGAGTGAATAACTCATGTAACGAAATTTGTTACAAAGTGTACAAAATGTCTCACTCAAACATTTTTCATGACTCTTTTCAAAACCCATGTTCATGTCCAATCAAACGATTGGCAAAATGGCAGTACGAGAGATTGAGCGGCCGATATACGGTTGCTACAGTATGTCCACTGACTCTCGTGCTGTGCGTGCGCTTGAACCAAATCTGCTGAAACCTCACGTTCACAAAGCGCTATTCGTTAATTTGCTGTAGCAAAAAGCTCACAATTATTGAATAGCAACGCTCAACAATCATAGTAACAGTGTAGCTGACGGCGTTACTGAAAAAATATGAACCAATCATCTTTTATTCATGAATGCTGCAGCAAAGAGTAACTTTGAGAGTATGTAATGACTCTTTATGCACTTAATGTGAATTTTCAATGACAAAGAATCAATAATTTGGTTTGTCAGATTTATAAGGGGTTGGCTATATCATATGCACTGTTTGAACTTAGGAGAAACTTCAATTTTTTCACCAAATGCCCAATTATGTCGTTGATGATCGTTAATGTTTGAGCTTATCTTAGAATATGCAACCATTGCAAGAATATTCTTAACAGAACGGCTGGTACGGGGAAGCCTCGTGCAGAACTAAGCAATATTGAGTCAGTCCATCAAGACAAATGGTAAAGTGTCACCCCTTTCAGGGGATTGACAGCGAAATTTTCATTGAACCAAAAGCACCGATCATTTATTTGTCAAAAATATTATTGCAATAAAGCCGCGTTCTTCAAGAGTTAAGTGATCCACGGTCCATATACGGATATTATACGCTACTGTTTTCTTCAAAAATGCCGAAATCACAATGTCGTAAGACTATATTTCCAGAAATGAGAGCATCTTTTTATAGATGATGACTTGTGGAAAAGCATGAAAATTTTCTTTTTTTTGAACCAATGTTTTTATATATCTTTTCAATTATTTTCATCCGATGAATTTCTTAAACTTTTTTGCGAACTATTTAAAGTTATTTTTAATATAAAGTAAGAGTTCATTAATATTTAAAAAAAACCGTTTTATTTATTTTTTAATTTTCTTTAAAGAAAATAAACAAAACAAATAAAGCTCCAGATAAAAAGTTATGAGAAACTATTTGTATGAAATATCTTGTATTTTGAATGAATTTATGAAAGTAAATGTGACGTGATGGACATATTTGTATGTGTGTATATGTCATTGCCACATTTTAATGAAAACACCACGAACAAATTTTATTTTCAACTTTGTTTTCTTGCGTTATCTGAGTACCATCAAGCTAAGCTTTATTTTAATTGCTTAACCCTCCGCAGGACATTTACATTTTCAATGCTTACTAGGGGCAATTATGATGAATTTGTTTTCGGCTTTTTCCTATTTAGGAGTGATCAAACGTTCTTAAGCCAATGCAGATAGCTACTTACGGGTTTCTTTTTGATGTTGCAATAATAAGAAAAGATATGTATCTATGGAACAAACAAAATTAACTGAATAGTCCAATTTACTACAAAAATCGATATCTCTTAGGGATTTGATATTGATAATATGATCTTGAAAAGAAAACCTACTAGCGTTGGACTGACTTCAAAAACTTTACTTATTTAGAAACCTAAAAACATGGAATTTCTCTCTATAGTTTTCAGAAAATAACCTTTTCATTAAATAATAATTAAAACTACCAGCTCCGGATACCCATGATGAATTCAGCTTCATGAATAGTGACACACTTTGGTGTGAGGACTTATGGTACGATAAAGTTTTTTTCATCAAAGATGTCTCGGGGTGGGTTAAGGTCAGCTTGATCAGGCTTTTATAAAAATTTTTCAACTTTTTTCTCAACTTTCGCAACTTTTTCAACATTTTTTGGCTAACAGCAGTAAGTTTTCATATCTTGCCGTGAGGGCCTGCACTCACCCACTTTTTTTGATATATCAAGGATAGAATTTTATAATTTACTAATCCCAGCTCTGTTTACAATTTTTCACAATTTACAGAAGCGAACAAATGATATTGACCCTTTTCTCGCCTCATGAAGCTTCACTTATATAATGACATATAAGTTATTCCCATATGCATTCAATCAACCGTGGTGACACTTTTTTGTGCTCATCAAACGACCTGAAATAAATAATTGCTACCACCACTTAAAATGAAAATAACAAATATCCTTAAAGCGGCACCAAATAATGGTGTTCGCTCCTTTCTCCACTTTGCAACGCTAGCGCATGCCGTTAGGATTTAAAATGTAAGGAACAAATTATCTCTTGATTTTCAATAATCCCTATGGGCTCAACACAAATTTGTTTTCACAAATTAAATGTGAAATGTAAAATCATTGATAAAATTTATGACAGAAAGGCAAAACAACATAAGTCGACATAAGAAAAATGGAGACTAGACCAATTTTCTATGAGTTTTGAGTGATATATTTCTTTCGCTTTTAGGTAATTTGTTAGTTGGCCATTATAATGGCCAAAACTAGAAAGCAAATTTCATCAAGAGTTAATAGAAAATTGGCTTCAACTTTATGTGTTCGACGTCGACATAAGCTGTCTTCTGATGTTATGCCACAGAAATGCTTCAGTCTGAGCAAAATAAGCAACACTAAAGTAAAAATATGCCCGCATCAATTAGCATTTTCCTTTAAGCTCCTAAACATATAGGCACGATTTTCTCAAGTGTAACATTAAAGCCTACACTTTACTGGCATATTTGCCAAAAAAAAAAAATTGCATTTTTTTAACATCCTTTTACTATGTCCTTCATTACAGCTACAACATCCTTTTTATGATACTGACATATTTTCTACCGATTATATCAATGACGGTTACCTACTCAAGAGTTGGCATTGAACTTTGGGGCTCAAAAGCCATTGGAGAGTATACACCGCGTCAAGTGGAGAATGTGAAGAGCAAACGAAGGGTAAGTTGTCGATTCGCAATACCAAAGTATTTGGTGCGTGAATTTCTCCTTTCTTTATGTGGCTTCGCTCGTAATTTGTTACAGAATCGCGTCAATATTGTTAAATTGAAATACAAAGCGAACGGTTTTTTTCTTGCTCTCTTAATTTGAAAGCATTTTATGAATTCGTTTTTATAAGGACATTTGATTTACGAGCGAAAATATGAATCTCGAAGGAAGAAGGATATAAAAAATAAATAGAAAGAGAAAACGCCAAGCAGAATTAATCCGCAGCAACCAAGTTTGAATAGATTGAAGTATAATCGTTAAAAGTGAGCGTTGGCGTTTTTTTATTCTTGACATCCCTACTTAAAAATTTTTGCAAATGTGAAAATTTGTGCGATTTTCTGGCGTTACCACCACATCAGCGTGAAGCATTAAAAATTAAATGATTTTTCATATGAGAGCGCTCGGATTATTTACATACCAATTTATAGTATTTCTCCAAATTCTCAACTTTTTTATGCTTCGCTGTTGCCTTGGCATTCCCATATTTTTTCAGCTGCACACCATGCTATTTATGACTTTATTCATTTTCAGGTTGTTAAAATGATGATGGTCGTGGTGCTCATATTTGCCGTCTGTTGGCTGCCATTCCAGATTTATTTTATTGTGACTTCGTGCTACCCGTCGATCACTGAGATGCCATTCATACAAGAGGTTTATTTGGCCATCTACTGGCTGGCAATGAGCAACTCCATGTATAATCCAATTATTTATTGTTGGATGAATTCAAGGTTGGTAGAAAAAGCAAAAAAATCTGCGTGGTGCTATTAATGATTTCCATTTGTACCAATTAATTCATACATTTTGTTTATATCGTATCACATTTTTATATATTTATTTTATTTAAACGTCACATTTTATGTAAATAACTCAACTGAAAATTTTTCACAAATTCAATTTCATTTGGATTTAAATAAAATTTAAGCAAAATTTTTTTTGAGTTTCGGAATATTTTTTTTAGAATTTATTTTGAGTAAGGAGCAACTCAGCTCAGAATCTTCTCTTGTATCCTTTTTCACCTCACGGAGTTTAGAGTCACAACCACAAAGCTCTTCCAATGTGCACGATCAATCGGGAGTGTCTTCAATTTTCTTAAGCAATCCTTTGATTTGCGTATTTCTTTTTTTAGCGATCGATTTCACGATGATTAGGGTTACTGCTACACTGAGTTTTCCACCACAAAACTTAGCTGAAGACTTCAATTGGTGATTTGACGACATTTGGTGAGCAACTTGGTATAGAAGATTGTCCTTGGCCATCATATTTTTTGAATTCGGTTAAACTATTTGGGGTGAACACTATTTAATTATACCCAGTCCAACAATATTCCGTTTCGGGGACAGAAAGAACTTGTGATGTGCCAAACACTCTTGCTATCTAAGAAGTCGATTAGACTTGCTTTGATTTTTATTGGAATGTGACGTGTTCAGTCAACATTTTCGAGATTTTCACAAAAAAGCTTATGCCAGTCCGAAATTGTTGTTTGACTCGGCTTGGCGCAGACTATTTACCACGCTTTGTACATTTTTGTGTTAGGTAGGCCTAATTAAACATGGGATTTTGTGATATTACGTTGCCCCATTTTGTTATGCCAACACAATTGTTTTTGGGCTGTCACGTGGAACATTATAACTCTGTTATTTGATAAGCTAGCGCATCCAACTTGAGCGCGTTGAAAAGTTGGAAGAAACACCTTTCCAACAATACATATTGTTGGCAAGTGACCTTACGTGTTTAAGCGGAAGATACGCAGCTGGCTGGAAAATTGTCACACTGTGTATATAGAGTTTCACAGCTACAGAGGAACAAACCTCACGTTTAACTCAACTTTTTTAGGTTAAAGTTACCTTCATGACACTATTGGTGACACTGGCTAGATGGATGGAGCTCATTACTTTATTAAGGTTGGTTTTCAGACCTTCTTCTTCCGCATAAAGTCTCGCGACAGCAATTGCCACGATTTATAGAGTCTAGTGCTCCGCTGACATTGTTTCATGCCTTTCAGAATTAAGATTTGTTGCAGCAGTAAACGTTTGCACACACCCAACATGTGCTAAGAAAGTCTCCTGTTACAATTGTATAGTATTCTACACTTGGAAGCATCTCAGATGGAATTTCGGTCGACCCTACAAAAATTGGTACTGTACGTAATGAAAGTTAAGTGCCACTCATTTACTCGTATCTACTCCAAAGTAACGCGAAGAGTATAAATTGTATCCATTCATGATCTGTTCTGGCAAAAACCAGTCTGTTGCTTTTGAATAAGTGGTATTATTATTTTGCAACGCTGATCAGGAGCATTTTTTTCGAGACCATCTTTGGATAGGATGGACGGTATCATGATACTCCTGTTGTTTTCACATGGTAATAAGTCTTGCGTTAGGATTTTCACCAAGGCTCTTATGATCCTCTTCGCAAATTTGAATAAGGACAAGATGCATGAGATAAAATTTTGGCACCTGCTATACTATGCGGTACTTTGTTAGTTTTGGAAGATTGCTTTCTACGTTAATGAAAGTGGGATTAAGGCCAGTTGCTATGGTATTCCCTCATGGAAATAAATATGGCGAATACTAAGCTTTTATAAAGTGAAGTATATGATATCCTACAAACTTGAAACTTTATTTTAATTTAAGATTAAAGATTTAATTTGATAAACAGTAACAGTAAACAGGGTATCCTACTTCAAAATCTATATATCTACCAACGTACCATACGTACATGCATATATTGCAAATACTTTACATAGAGCCCTAAAAGCGGACAAATCCACCCGCATTATAATCACTTTAAGGCAAATGCTAATAAAATTACAATTTTATCGCAAAATGATAAAGTTACGTTTTTAATTTCCTTTTCGTAGAAGTCATTCTGAAGTTTAACTAACTACATCCCCCTACTTCATGCTCACATCTCCCACCCACGCATTTAAGTGCCGCAACTATCACAACACATGCTGCTGTGTAATCCTTAACAGAATCATTCATTAGCACTACTATAATCCCCGACAATAACTTCGCTTTCACATTAATTACCACTGCAGCAGTGACCGAACAACGGAAGCTTTTTACTACACCAAAACATATGACAGGAAAGGAAGCTTTTTGTCGTCATTAGCAACCACACGATGCTGATCTTTGGTAGCCTTGTTTGTAATTTGCTTTCATTAACACATGCATGCATGTGTATGTATGTACCTATTGACAAACATATAGTAACAGCGCATATTTGTCCATCAGCAGACTTCAATACAGCTCATTTTAACAGAAGTTATGTTAACTGTGGGTGTGTATGTTCAATGAGCCAAGTTGAAAGTGACAGCTCATTTCGAAAACGGTGAAAAGTTTCAATAATAATGAAAGACATTTTTACTTACTAATACAACATTCTGGTAGGGCCAGAAGTAATTGGAAAATTTGGTCCTTACTTGATTTAAACAATGTCTCAAAATTATGTATTGAAATTGAAAGGTTTTTTGTTTTTTCTGAACATTTTTATTAAAAGGATAAAATTATCCGCGAAATTTTCTTAAAAGAATCACATTTTTGATATAATTTTTTTTTATGTATCCTTTTTGTTAATATTATTTCAGAGCCATTATCAAAGCATAAAACTATGCACATTATTTTGTGGCAATATTTTCCAAGAAATTTTTTAAAGTCCCATGTCAACATAATTACATTTTCTATTGAGTTCAGACACACCACTAATAAAATCTATATTTCCAACTGGCAGACACTTTTGTCATAAGAAACGAAGTGTGCAAGTATTTGTGTGAACTTTCGTTTGTTTATTTTTTTACCTACGTGTCTACACTTCCTGTGACATGAATAATTTATGAGTAAAAGGACTTGCGTCATATTAAATTGATTTTATTTATTGCAAAAAATTATTCTTCATGTGCATAGAAGCAAATAAACATCTTGCTTTTAAAAATTATTGCTCGAAATTAGCAATCTCATCATCATTAGTTTTATAAGACCATCAATGATATAATAAATTTTATCTACTTTTTGTTTCAAAATGAGAATGGCAGTCGTATTAAGTTGGCATTTTATTTATTTATAGATTTCGACGTGGCTTTAAGCTCTTTTTCCGTTGGTGTCCATTTGTGCACTTGGGTGCTGAGACATTAAATCGTCGCGATAATATGACATCACGATATTCGTGCTCGGGCTCACCAGATCATCATCGAATCATTCGAAATGGTAAATGTAATGTACCGAAAAATTAAAGATTTTATACGATTTATATTATAAAATGTTTTATTTTCGAAGCATGTTCAATTTTGAGTTGATTTTCTTAAACTTTATCTCTTAGCTTATACACCCAACAATTTAATTTCTTTGTATCATTGCAGATACAGAACGTTCCATTTTATATACTTGCCCCGGTTCACCTAAGAGTAGAAGGGTGTCTCATTGTGGTAGGTATTGTTTTTAAAAACATATGTTTTTTTTTTTGTTGCTGAACACTGAACGATTTAGGCGTTGAAGTTCTTGTATTCAATCTGTTTTCTCAATATTTTTTAACTTTCTAATATTTAAAAAAAATGCAGTAACATTTTTATCACTGCCATTTCTTATGAGTTAAATACAAAAATAATTCCTTTCCAGTACATCCAAAATTTAAGTTCGAGAAAAGCGAAATGTTCAAAAAAAAAAAAACGTTCCCAGCCAAGGCTTAGGGTTTGGACAGATTGCAATCAGTCCCGTTTCACTAAAATCAATACATCCAGTTCTACAAAAGTAAGAGCGGAAGAAATCAAAAATTCTGGGAAGCGCTCTTTCAATTTATTTAAAGGCACAAATCTTACACGGTCAACTATTTCCATATTGCTCTTTCAGAATGCAGAAATAGAGAAGGAATAAAAATCGGTGTGAGTTGGAAGAAAAGAAAGTTCAAAATATTGCGTTCAAAGAAGCACCATAATAAGAACTTCAAAACTAAAGTGAAATCAATGAATTCGTTTTTCTCGGTTTTTTTTTATAAAAGGAACACGTTAAAGGACAAGGGTCTGGGCTGGGCCAGAGCTCACGAGCGAAGCGAATGTATGCATACTTATGCATTTGTATTGTAGACTGGGTTAAAATTGATATTTCATTTTGAATCCTTAACCACAGAAATATTTTGCATGGAAACCATGAATGATGAAGAGGATTACTGCTGCACAGAACTTATGTTTGTACAAATATGTATATGTAATAGGCTGAGCAAAAAAAAAAGAGAAAACATTTGTCATATCACATAAATTTTAATTCATATTCCTACTGCAAAAAGAGATTTGTTTTGAACTTTTAATTAGGGAATGAAAAAAAAAACGCACCTTATTCTAACGTTCAAATCGCACAACGTAAGCTTTACTTCTCAGATTCTTTGTATCACTCTTTGATTCAAACACCAACCCGTACTATAGTAAGCAGAAATAAAAGAGAGGAACAGAATAATAACGTTCTGCTCTAAGTACAAAAAATTTTATTCGTTTTGTTGTGGTTTTGACTCGGAATCACTACCCGAACCCGTACCAAATGTAGTGATCGCTTTTGTCATTAGATTCGTATTGCCATGTTATGGAAGTCAGAAACGTGTACCAAGGTCCGGGGACCCATTTTCAGGTTAAAAACGGTTCTGTCCAGTGTCCCGATCCTTCCTTAGTGATGTCCACAACAGTTTGTTGAGGTTTCTTTTGTTTGAAAAAAAAAATGTTTTCCCCCATACGAATCTAATGACAAAAACAATCACTACATTTGGTACGGGTTCAGATAGTATTTGCGAGTCAAAACCACAACAAAGTGAATAAAGCTTTTTGTACGAAGAGCAGAATCTTACAATTCTGTTTCGCTCTCTCGTGTCGTTTGCTATGGTTTGTGTTAGCGTTTCAATCAATGAGTGAAATACGGAATACAGAGGGAAAAAGCTAACGCTCATTGAGCATAACGAAACCGAACCATAGAGTTCTTTTTTCCATTCTCTGTTTATAATATTAAAAAAGGCCCCAAGTGAAGTAACTACACAACATACAGAAAGACGAGCTAAGAACACCAATTTATGAAAACATTTATCAAATTTAGATCATTTCTTTTTCATTTAACCAAAATTTAGCAAAAACTAAACCTTCCAGGCGGGCATCCTGTATTCATATTTTCTGAAAAATTCATATAAAATCATAAAATACATTTAATTACGAGCATATAATTACAATAAAAGAATCATTTAAACCTTACATTTTAAATGAAGGAAGAGTCCAGCCTTAAGCTTAAAATAATGTAGCTTTAATTTTTTGCAATATGCATCAAAATTATTTTTTGGCCCAGTCTAATGTGCAAGTTTCAAATACGAAAATGTTTTCAATATCTGTCTGACTATTGATGAAATGCAAAAAAACACAATATTTGGCATTCCACAGATACGAGTTGCTTTTGTGTGCGTGTGTGTGTTTCTGCTGAGGTTTGATGTGATAACCCACATTTATTACATCGTTTCTTGTTGCTTCTTTTTTTTTCGTTTGCATAAAAAGAGATTAGTTGGTATTTCCCTCTTTCTCTTTTTTTTCGTTGTTTGGGATATTTTCTTGTTTTTTTCTTCGAATGATTTAATATATATCAACTTTGCTTTATTTATTCAAATCATTGAAAGCCCTTAAGAGTTTTATCTACTTGGCATTTAATAAGGCAAAAACTTCATTGTTCTGATATTTGATGCTGGATATTTTGATTTATTTTCTTCTAAAATTCTGATGACTTTAAATGATTTTACTGGTATTTGGCTAAAAACATTTTGTTATATTTGAGTTAGTTTTTAGAACTATCATAGTGTGAAGAGGGATTTTAGAGTTCTACTGCATGCAGAGGAATATTTTGATGGAATGAGATACTTAATAAAAGTCAAATCAAAATCATTTCCATTAACCTCCATGAGTATGCGGAAAATGTTTTTAAATTGACCATTTTAGAAGAAAGGTAGCGAATTCAAAATAATTCTCTTCAGTGATGGTGTTTCCGGTGCAATAGTCGTACTATATAGCTAAAATCAACACAGTTTAAAGTATCATCGAAACATTGTAGGTCATAGCTCCTAACTCATCCAGAATAAAATACAGTGATAATTTTGAATTAAGTTCTTAAGTGTTTTGAGAGAAAATGAGGGTGTGCCAACAAATTTAAATAATTGAAGCCAAAATACATAACATCATATGCCTACATTATAACAAACCTACCTAATAATTAAAGAATATCGGAAATGTTAGCATAATTTTATTCAAATCGATAGAAACCTTTTCAATAAATTTAAACTGCGCCAATATTCTTTATGACGTCAGTGACATCAATTAGCGAGCCTTTGAACTCTCACATACATTTATGTGCCTAGTCAACATAACTCAATTGATGAATATTTAAAGTTGTGAAACTTTCTTCAATAGGAAGTCATTTAAAATTTGAAATTATCCTTAAAACACTTATTGAAAAATGTTGATATTACTGCCCCACAAAGTATAGCAAGTGAAACAAGAGCTATATTTATATATTTATCTATTAATATTTGATTTTTTCTCTTTGTCATATGTCAGGTGTTGTGCGCAATTCCACAACTATCGTTTCTAATCGTGACATCACACGTCACTCAACGCCAGTTGGTGCACTTGCTGGCAACGCTGTTGGTTTTTGTGGCACCGGAACACATAATTCCACGAATTCTGTCACCAGTTATCATCAGCGACAGAATGTCAACAATCATGAGTTGTCGTCGATGAGTCATCTAAGCAGCAGTAAGGACTCCACTAAGCAAGCAATACGCAATAATTCTGTGCATCTGAGACAAAAATGGCCAACAGCGATGGAAGTAAATGTTGCGCCGCCCTCTTATGACAGTATAACGGAAGTAACAACAACAGCAATGCCGATGATGACGACTGCGGCGACAACGGTGATAGACAACACAGCAACGGTAGCAGAAGCGATTACACCACTCATGACACAGCAAGTGACAGCACTATCTTGACATTGTCACAGCAGCAACTGCAAGAATAGTGGTACCAGCAACAACAACAACAACAACAACGGCATTAAAAAATACGATAATGGAAGTATACTTGTGAAGGGTAACCAAAATGGAATATCCGGAGCACATGTGAGTAGTAGCCATAGCTGTAATGGCAAATATGCACCAAAGACAACGACATTTCAGTTGACACATGACGTATTCAGTGCTGTTGACAAAACTTGGTTGTAAAGTTGACAAAAGGACTTAGTAGTAAATTTAAAATAAAATATAAATATATATATTTATGTAGCATAATTTAAGGCGGAAAAGTATAAGTGTAAATAAAAGTTTGAATTTAAGTACTCGTATATAATACCACTGATGGAATAATGTAGGTACTGATAGCAAAACTTCTAAAGTGATTTAGCTTTAGTAGCAGTAGAGATTGCGGCAGCAAATTTTAAATTAACAAATCAAATATTCAGTGAAAGTTGCAGACGACCATTGATGGGAAAGTGAAAGTCTACAGTAGTTCGGGCATGACAAAAAAATTAATGCACTGCAACGATTACAAAAATTCATAGATTTTGTGTAAAATTAAATTAATTTACCACGTACCTTTGTTATTTTGATTGCATTTTTCATTGTTCAACTTGCTCATATGTGATATGTGATGATATTGATTTTTCATAGCCTCTCCTTTAATTGGGCAGAAAATTAAAAAAATGTTTATA
Organism: Meiosimyza decipiens; assembly: GCA_963680825.1. Taxonomy (NCBI): domain Eukaryota; kingdom Metazoa; phylum Arthropoda; class Insecta; order Diptera; family Lauxaniidae; genus Meiosimyza; species Meiosimyza decipiens. Next base: position 88,522,514 of record OY804259.1, on the reverse strand, counting down.
GCCCTTAAGATTTCTCTTTGCTTATTCCTCCCTAAAAGTCAAATTTGTCATAAGTTATTAAAACACAACAACAGGATCTTCATTTAATTAACTAAAAATGTGGTTGAACAACAAACTTTCGTGGTCATTTTGGCATATTTAATCAATAATTTAGTCAATTTGACAAATCAGTCTTAGTAAATTCAATCACAAAACTTAGTTGATTTGATTATATTGAACCCAATGATGAGTGAAAGTAAAGGTCATTGCTGCTTTCCTATGCGCCACTAACAATAGCAGCAATTATGTATAAAAAGATTTCATATAGTCATATCATTATTCCATTGAAAGGTTGATTTTTAAATTAAGTTAAAATAACGAATATATCTGTAAGTCTCTTTAAAGTTAATCGTATAACTGAAAGGTAAAAATTAAATGTCATGAACTCTTAGTTATTAGTGTTTAAAAATTGTTATGTAACTAATAAAAAATTAATTGTATTTAGCTATAATTGTAAAATATAATTATTAATTGTTGAACTCAAAGTTTGAAAACTACTTTAACATTATGTTATTTTTGGATTACATTTATTTATATTCAATCACAAGTGGATTTATCATTTAAAAAAAAACTATTTTTTGACTGTCGAATTTTTACTTGAAAAATCTTAAAAATATTATATAAATCAGCATTAGATTTGATCAAGAATGTTGGAAACTTAAATGTAAACAATCTGTTAGTTTCAGATGTACATGCTTTACTTACGAATATTTACAAAAAAATAATTTAAAAAAAATACATTAATAGTACATCTCGTAAACAAAACCTTCATGTTTTTTTTTTTTTTATATGGTATTATATAAAAGATCCCTGCAACATTTGCATTATAAAGTTTTTCGAGACTTAACTCCTTAAGTGCTATTCTCAACTAGTGCCGCAATGAAGAATAGAAAACTGGCTCCCAAATACTAATACAAAATATTAAGAGAGCTTGATTCATTCTAAAATGGATCATCTTACAAATAGAAAATCAATTTTCCGGGGTCTTGTTGGTACCCAAAAGCTATTTGGTAGATGTTTTTTAATATATTCCCTGCCCTGTTGCTGTGAATGTGTACTATCAACTGAGAACAAATTATTTCAATTTTTGTAAAATTTGAAAGTTAAGTTTTTTTTTCTTAATAACCCATGAAATTATATTGAATGATTTATTTCACTGAACAGAAAACATAGCAATTTGTGATAAAAAAATTTCATATATTTCATTACAAAATTTCAGTATCATTCATGGGCCAGTTATCACAATAAGAAATGACAAGATTCTGATCATATTGACATAAATTAACAGTGTGCCCTACGTTCCCGCCAACGACCTTGTACTAACTCTTAAGACAATATAATTCTAGTACTGTAAGCTCAATATTTTAAAGTATATGACGCTTAGTATGTAGAGCTAGTTCAGTTTTTTACGTTCTCCAAAACAAAATCAAACACAATGGTTATGCAAACATCCATTCGGAATAGCTTCGTTAGGAAATTGCCAACTATTTACATCTTTGGGAAGGGTTTTAACCTATTGTCTATGGCTTCATGTTCTTTGCAAAATCCTCAACCCTTTTTATAAAAAAGACGATTAAAAGTCTTCAATAACTTGATGTAGTATTTGGTATGAAAATACGAAAATGGCTGTTATACTCGTATGTAGTTTGCAGAATTCAAAGTCGTCATTTTAATAAAATTATTTCTAATAATATTGTATTTACTGTACCAAAAAATGTTTAATTTTACTTCAAAAGTAAAGTGGTGAAAATTTTTTAAAAATATGCGATGTTTTCATGATAGAGAATCAACTAATTGCAAAGACACTGTTAATTTAATCACATATTTGTTGGAATGTGAGCTATGTATGTATTAGTATATTTTTATACTATTTCTATTAAATGTTAACTACTTATAATATAATAACTTTACTAAATTTAGTACTCATTTAAAATAATAATGGTATTCGAAAAACGCTGTATATTTCCGGCGCTGCAAATTTAATCAATTACCGTAAGAACTTACACATGATTTTTTAAAGGTATAAATCACTACAATCCAACAAAAAAAAATAGGCAACACTGAAAACTTTATAAAAAAACAAAATTTAATTTGTAAAAAAAAGTTTGCCTTTTATTTATTTATTTAATTTTTCAATTGTTAAACCCTTAAAGGACTTATGCACAATTTACGTAGCAAGTATGGCTTTATTCGAATACCCTTAGTGTATTGTCTTTAAGTTTAGTTATTTGTAAAATAAAAATGCTATGTTTCTTGTTAAAATAAATGGCCAAATTTATGTTTAAAAAATTGTTTTATTTTGCCTATAATTAAAAGGATTAAGAAACTACAAGTCGTCGCTGTGAATCAAAAATATCTTAAACGTGACCTGGCTTCATCATTCTGTCTTACGCTGTAAGGCACATAAACAATAGGAAAGAAATAAAATATCATTCGAACGAAAACGCCTGTAAGTATGCTATATTTTTTTGCATATTTTGAATACAAAATTTTCAAATGCGTAGAATGCATCAGCTTTTTTTAATATTGAACAAACTTGCCTATCCTTTTTAGCAATTAAATTAGGAAGTAATTTTTTAAGGTGCAAGGAATAGTAGATGATAAGTAAATCAATTTAAGTCAATTCCGTTTTAACATGCTTACGCAATAGTATGCGCCGTAAGGCATATCGGTGGATATTTTTAATGTAAGGGAATGCGGGGTTGGCCTAACAGGGGTAAGTTTTAACACTCAAATTCTGAAAATACCAAAATAACTCCTGAATTATTTTTTTGGCTTCCACGCTTTCTCTCGCCACTCGGCATTGGCTAAGTTTATTACATTTTTCCTCCGTCGTTGCAAAAGAAAGTTATGAGTGAGTGTCGAAAAATTGACTGAGGAAATTTCTTGTGTACTTAAATTTTGATTATTGTGCAAAGTTTTTTTTGTTTCTGTACTAATTTTTTTTTAATGGAAGCTTAAAGACTCAGTTTAAAGTTTTGATACTCTGTTGACGATTACTTTTATTGACTTTCATTTGAAATTGTTTTGCTCATATGAAATGGTGATGGGGCAAGTATTAATGTGGTAAATTTTGCTTACAATTCGCAAAGGTATTGAAAAGTGTTCGCCATGTTAGAACTCCACACACCAACTAAGACATGTAGCTATCGTATTCAAAAACAAATTCGTAAAAATAATAATTGGCTTACAAACTGGAGTTAATCTTCCAAAAAGTGTTAAAACCAACTCCACCCTCCCCTACTTTGTTTTCATATCCTTGTAAAAAAAATTTGTTGACTCATATAACATATTTGCACTGATTTTATGCAGAATATTTTCAGTAATGCTTTGTCTTCACATTAAGAAGTCGTGGAAGTGAATTCAATTGCATACATCTCAAAATTCTAAAAACTTAAGAATCATAAAAATTATAGTTTTGTATATTGCATAGAGGGATTTGAATAATTATTAAAAAAACTATATTCATTCTCTAAAAAGTCCGCAAAATCAGAACATTTTTTTTTGTTTTTAAAGATACCTCAGCCACGCACTAGCCAATCCAGCCTAAGCATCTGCGCATTAAAAAATAAATAAAATGAAATTGTAGAATACTTGTTGGCGTTGCTGTGGAATTTTAGATTTGTTCATTCAGCGCTATTGCTTTCGTGGCTTACAGCGTTGGGCATAGGGGAATACGGTTTCCAATTTCATTTTAGCAGAAGCAGAAAGAAATACGGTTTCCGATTTCACTTTAGATGAACTTCAACCATACTACCCTATGCTATTTGTTAAGAAAATAAAAAAGCGTAGGTAATGCGGAAATTAACCATACCTGCTTGCCCAGTAAGCCTTTCGCATCAACTGGAGAATTACTACACACTTTCTATCATCGCTACACCAAACTTGTGAGTACTCGTAAAACATTTTTTTTTATCCAACAAAATACCAAAGATTTTCCACCGTATGGTCCTTACGGAAAATTGGCGTTACCTTGAAATCTACTCTCGCTATTTCTTTGTATAAATCTGTGTGAGTTTCTATTGTTTCGTTTTATGTTTGGTATATGTAAACTGTAATTTCAACGCGCTAAAAATTAAAAAAGTTTTTCAATAATTATTTGTAAGCATTGTATCATGTTTTTTGTTTTGGTTCTTTTTCTCTTTTTTTTCATTGTCCCAAATGCATTTGAAAAGTTTTTCCCATTCTTGCCTAATTATCACTTTGCTGCTTTGAAACAAAAAAGTGGATTTTTTTTTCAGTGCTCAGTTAAACGTGTTAATTAAGAACTTTTCGAAATGTGGTTGTTTTATTATTTTATTTTCTTTCGTTTTGACTTTTTTGAAACTTTTCAATTCTCTAAAGTTTCATTTCGTTTTGTGGTTGCTAACCAAATCAAAATAGAAAACGAAAAATTAAACTTCAATGGGACACAACGTGATACTTTCGACCACATTTATTAAGTTATCCAACTTTTTGATTTATGATATCAAGTTTACAAAAAGTACACTCATTCCCACGAACATATATAATGTATATTGTATAATAAAGCGTAATTTTTGACGCTGCTTTCTATTTGAAGTTCTTTAGAAAATATTTTAAAACTTTCTGTGCTTCGTATAACCAATGCTGCAAAGGTACTAGAATAATTTTCAATAATTTTCCTGCGAATTGTTATCTATGACGTCGTAGCATTACAATCGCACGGTATGTTTCCAGTGAATCCTTTCAAAAATTATAAGAACAACATTAACTGCATTGTAACCCCTTATTTAATAATTGAAAAATTACCCCAAGAACTTTCTTTAACATAAAAGAGCAACTTAAAGTTCCATTTAATGGTCAATTATCTAATTAAAGCAGCTATCTATAATTAATTCAAATTTTAAATGAAAATGGCTCAAGCACAATTTAACGCCGCATAAATTGTCTACGGTTGTAGTCTGATAGCTATTCTATGGCAATGTAAATTCATTCAGCTATCCATTTGCTTAGCATCCATTGCATATGCAGCAATTGATTAACCCCACACACACTCCCACAATCAGATACTAGGGAGTTCAATTCCGTGCTGCAGAAAAATGACACATCGGAATTCTTCAAAAATTCGAACAGAAAGTTATAACTCGTGACAATTTTTTTTGATAGTAAGTAGTTGGTAAAATAGTTTCAACTTCAGCACATCAGCTGTCATTTTATTATTTTAATTGAGTCTAAAAGGCGGTCGATCAATTTAAATAAAATAAATTTTTTGCTAGCTGATTGACATTCCAACTATTAAATAGTTGGTATCCAATCAAGCATGTGGTGGCCAATTAATTACTAGGATGCTGACTGGAATAAGTTTGTATATATGTTCATCTTAAAATTAGTATAAATAATATCCAAATAATTTTGTGTAAGAACTCAAGGAAAAATAAAAAGAAGATTACACACTCTCATAAAGAACAATGTGTTTTTGACAGTTGTCCAACTATTTTATCGCACGTAAGTACTTGCTCTCATTATAACAATGGAGGTAGAAGAATATTGAAGATTAATATTTGATATATGTATCTTACGATGTTAGAAATGGAAAAGAATATAATTTTATTGATCGGAATTTGGGTTTTTCGCAGAACTATAGTCTCTTGATATGAGGAATGGAGATTGTTCTCTTGAGCTTTGTTTTTCAGATAGCTTATGTAGAAAAATTGCTAGAGCTGTTAAGTGCGGAAAACGAGCTGGCTAATCAATGTTCCTAATTTGTGGAGATTTTTATACCGGCCAAGTTTCTCAAAGAATAGTTATGGTATTTTTGGATGTATTGACAGTACTAACATCTATTTGGAACCATATACAGTCACGAGATAAGTGACCAAACATGCTCCTCCCCATTTATCATTGCTCGATCCGGGCTTACGTTTCAAATCCAAGAAACGCTGTAGTTTTTAAAACCGAGATACCACACCAAACAGTGACTCAAATTGAATTATTACAGGCTTTTCCACAGACACACAAATTATGTTTACACACAAAGTCATCGAAGGGTTTTCATCCAACTTAACGAATTTCTCTAGAAAAATAGACATATTAAATCTGTTCCTCAAGCAATATATGGGACAATAATAACTGATTTGGGTGACCTCTGGCAAGAAATTTCTGAACAATGTAAATTTTATATGAAAAATGTAAGAATTATTCAGAAAACTTTCTACAATGGGATCTTTAGCTTGAGTGCCATCTGGTTGATTGTGAAGGGTGTTCGTCGGCAAATACCTATATTCAATGTCAGGATGCAATACCTACAGCTTAGGTACGATTTTACAAGGTTACTTCATCTTGAAAATGGCCAAAAAAACGCACGATGACATCTCTAGACCGAGCACATCCGATATTCAAATAACTGCAAGTTTTCCATTGTGCCGAATGTATAATTCTACAGTGAAAATCTAATATGGGATCATTTACGAGCATCATCACCCGAATTCGAATACTTATTCAAGCAGAGAAAAGCTACTTGTTGATAAACTTCTGATTACGTTTCGGAATTGCTTCAGAAAAGGAATTGAATCAGAAAAGTTCTGATTACTTTCACCACAATTAAAGTTTTTAAAATCAATTTCATGTTTTTGAGACACCCTGCGGGAATAAAGTTTTATTTAAAATAATAATTGTAAGCAATTCGGTAATCAGATTATTATTTCCGAAAATAACGATATTGAAAAAATGTTCCAGCATTGCACTCCCTAGCAAGTACATTACCATGGCTGAGGGCGGTAATTACAAGAAAGCTTACTCGTAGACTAAAATAGAATGCGTAATTTGAAGAGATGAGCAAACAGAAAGCACGACACCAACAACCGACGACAGCGAGTTAATTACGAGTAAAAGCGGCGAAATAATTAAATGAAATTTGATCGAAATGCCGAGAATTCAAGGCATTGATATGAAGCACCAGTGTAATGGAGACAGCATCTTAGTTATACATTTAGTACACATTAGTATGATGAAATCGATTTTAAGCACTTAATTCAATAAGCGGATTTCGCAAATTTACTTTTTAATTGACATTTTAAAAAAAAAATTAAATAAAATTTAAAATATTTCTAAGTTAATCTGCATTTGGTATGTAAAGTGAAATGTGCCCAGAGCAAATTTCTCCAGTTTACATTTCATTCAGAGATAAACAAGTCCTCGGTATAGCAAACATAAAGTTGAAATCACTTCATTTTAGTGACATAGAAATATCCCTACAATATTAAGTTTCAATCTTTGCTTATGACAATATTGACAGCATATTTTGACAATAATAACAGCTGCAACAACAACAAAAACAATAACAACAAATATTCAGAGATTCAACTTTGATAGAAACACTGTGCCAAGATTCATGCGATACAGTGAATCGTAATATTTTGTATCAACCAATAATTCAGAAAACAATGGCTTTGGTAAAAAGTATCACAAGGGTGTTACAAAAATAAATTTTAATTGAATTGTAGAAGAAGCCTTCTCTACATTCCGAATTATAGGAATTGTTGCGCTCAAAACTTCTGCATGTAGCCAAGTTTTGAACGATTTAGGGAAACAGATCATCGGAACTTTTAGGACGATATATAAAGAAGGATATTCAATCGAGATATCTATGAGATAAACACCGATATGATGGCGACTTAAATGGTTAAAATCCGTCTATTGCATAAGCTCGGACAGATTAACAGAAGGCAATGCTTTGACTGAGAGAATCTGAAACTCAACCGATTGAACTCGGGTTACAAAATTTAAAAAAAGGAGGAGGAAATGAGATATCTGTAAGGTTGTTTCGGTTCATGAATTAGCATAACATTATAAATAAAACTAATTAAACTAAGAATTTTATTTCATGCAAAAGTTCGTAGGAATCCACAAAAACTTTATAAATATTGATAATCAACCATAAACGTAGTTGAATCAACAATGGTACGTTGTTAAACAACCGTCAAATCAACAACGAGATTTGAAATGTAGTAGAACAAATCATTACAACGAAGTTTTATAGTTGACTTAACTATTATTCTGCGTATATGGCATAAATAATGAAATAATATCAAAATAACGCAAAATATATGTGAGTTTTATTCAGACAGAAATTCTTGTCTGTTAATTGGGGAAAAAAAATAATGATATTTTAAAATAATTTTTCTCAGCACCCTTCTGAAATATCTTTTTGCGCCAAAAATTTCCATTTATGTTCTATTTTTTTTTTTCAGAAAACATTGACAAAATCTGTTCGCAAGCAGATTTCGTGCAAAAAAGAAGTGGGAGCAGAATGTGAAATGCTTTGCAGTGACAGACTTATTTCGCTACTTGTCAGTTTCGTAAGATAAATCCCTAAAAAAAAAAGGAATTGCTACCACGACAAAAGCAGAAATAACAACAACGAACAAAGTAAGAGGAATCGAATTGAACCCTCTGGCATATTTCGACACTGCAGTACAAATGATATGAAATCAATTTTTTATAAGCAGCAATTTTCGGAAAAATTTCATTTATTGGCGAGTTGTTGCATGAATTTTTCAAGTCTCAGTATCTTATATTTGCCGCAATAAATTATTGTATCGAGATAACAATTGACTTAAGCAAAACAAAAAATGGGCGTAGGATGTATATTATGTGTGAAAATGTGCGTGAATGTGTGACCTATCAAATATCGTAAAAAAAAAAAATGGATTCCAGGTAGAAGTTTGCTTTTATAGCAAGTTTTTACCAAGCACCTTTTCATGTAACGTTCGGATGAAGTGCAATGTGGGTTGTGCTTTTCATCTTATGGCAGATTTTGAATTATAATACAATAAAAGGAAACTTCATACCGCAAAAAATTATAAGTACATAATGAAATTTATGCAAAAATATTTGTTTGCCATTTATATGCCAAGTTAGGATAACAAAAGAAATTTAAGAACCTCACGAAATGGATACAGATATGGGCGATGAAATGGTTGAAGTGAACTTGGACTATGTCTTAAGCTACCATCAGAAAGTGATGTTTGAAAAGAAAAAGGATAATAAGAAATTGTACATAGTGGTTATAAAGGAAATTTACAAGTTCTTAATTCTGTAACTTTTCAATGCTGCATTAAAACATAAAATAATTAAGGGGGTATACTGACTTATGAGGATGCTTTCGTGAAACGTTTTTGGTGGGGAAAACAAACAACTGAGCCCAACGAGCTTTTAAAGTTTCAAAACCCGACTCTGGCCGAAATATTTTGTATTGATCTCTGTAACTTTGTGAATATATTTTTTTGGACCTCATAATTCAGTAAAGGACTTTTTTTAATGGCGAGTATGGCGAGTATGAGCGAAAGTCTGTGTGAATTAGTATACAACGTTTTTTCGACCTTTTCCTTTTATTCAACCTCTCTCAACTGTTTCTGCAATTTTTCTTCAACATTATTGGATTTTTTTTGAATTTTTGAATATTTTAAGTAACGATATCACAAAGTCCTGATGTGTGTGAGAAAATCTTCCACGACATCTTCTTATCGTTGAGGCATATTTTAAAAAGACTTTTAATTTCTTTACCACATTCTTATTTATATCTCCTACGAATAGAAGACTTGAATTACCGCTCCGACAAGATATGCGTTCTCTAGCGATTTTTGAACCAAACAAGTCGATTTGAGACCAGTGTGCAACGGCGCTCATTACTTTCAGAGGTGTGCGGATGAATTGATTTAATTGGATTTCTTAAAGGAAATTTTTTTAAATCAACTTTAACCGATTGATTTGTTATAAAAAATATTAATTTTTAATAAAATGCTATGAACACGAAAGCTGATATTTGAAGCTTTAAATCGATATAAAAAAATTATTTTTTTCCTTAAAATATACAACCAGAGTTAGGACAATTTCAACATAACCATAACGATAACAAAAAATCCCGATACACACCATTTAATAAATGAAAAATAATTTGGAGTGATTTAAAAATGGGTCGGTTAGAAAGTGTTCGGTTTTGTAAATGAATGTCTCATATGTACAAGAATCTAAGATTCATTAATCCTTTGGTTTAGTGTAATCTTTTTGAAAGGCATAGAAGACCTATGAAAATAATTTTGTGTATATTGAAGACAAGCCATATATACATATGTATGCATGTTTCTGAAAGCAAAGCACAATTTAATATTGAAAAATATACTAACGCAGCTAAATTTGTCTTATTGTAAACCATACCATCTGATTTGGGGCTTAAGACGAGGCGTTTTTCAATAGACAAAAAATTAGCGTAAATTCTCTACTGAACTGAACATCCAAAAGCTGCTTGAAAGGACAAATCAAGTTTTTCATGATGTGATGTTAAAAGTAGAGGGCGGTGTGCGCAAAAATTAAAATTTCATTATGGCACAGAGTCTCACACACGCACTCGCAATTAAGTAGAATTCAATTCTGCTCTCTACATTAGCCCTCCATTATAAGAGTTAAGTATTCAAGTGCAGACAATTTAACCTTCAGAAATTGTGTGCTGGAATGGCACAACTTTTTGCAAATTTGAATATTGATATTTTCCACAGACTCTAAAAAATGGGAAATCACATCAGAGAGAATTTTGTATGCATTGTTGTTGATAAATTAAGGTCATTTAAATTTAAAAATAATTTTTACTTTAACGCTTATATAGTAGCTTTAAAAATGGCGGTCGTTTCGGGTAACAAACTTATATTGTAAATAATAAAGGATGCTTAATTTGGGACATTAAATCTTCTAATATGGACTAATTTTCAGTTTTTTGATAACATGGCTAATGAAACTTTTTAATAAGTTTAGTTATGTGCAAGTATAAGCCCTTATGTATCAAATAGATTTTCATCCCAAATCAAACTAAGGCTACTGTAATAATTTGTCAACAATGTATTATCATGATTACAGTTGAGTTGTTTTAGTTGATTTAAATTTATTTAAAATTTAACTTTGTATGACAGTATATATGAAGAGACTATGATATCTCTTTAAGTTTTAGTTGAATTAACAAATTGAATTGTCTGCAAATTAGTTGTTGCTTAAGCAAATATTATTTACGACAAAAAAAATATACACATGTTTATTGAATACATAGAAACAAATCAAATTTTTGTTTAAACTGAAAACAGTAATTCGGACTATAGTAAGGGCACATAATTTTTGGCAGGTCAAAGATAATACCCTTACTAGTTTAACTTAATGTTTCTGATAAGAAGCCTTTTACATTTCTTTATCGTTATCTTAATGCATGTTAGGGGTAAATATTCAAAGCTGAGTTTATGTAAACTAAAGATAACGCTGAGCGTTTCTATTGCAGACTTATGCTTTTTTCTTTCACAGTTATCAATGCATTTATTTAACTAATATTTAAATATCGGCTTATAAAAGTTATATAAAGTCATAGGTACCTTCTTATGACTTATTTTCCATAAGCAAAATTTAGTGATCTCTCAACTTTACAAATCAAAGCATCACACTGCTAGAATTTTCAGTGTGGAAAATGAAATTCTTTAAATTTTATTTAATATTTATTATTTTCTTTATTATTTCAACGCTATGTGAAGCTAGTGGACCACCAAAAAAGCTTAGGAAGACTGTAAGTATTCTATATTTTGGATGAATTTTTTGTAATTCTTTTTTCTTTTAAGAAATGTCGACATAGCGAAATTTGCCGAAGTAAGATACATCAGCCTGATATAGTAGGAGCAAAATGAAAATTTTACGTTATTTTAAATTAAGTGATGATTTGACAACAAAATTATAAAACTTGTTCTGATATGTAGAAATAAATGCGAGGCACATAAGAAACATTGCTTCCTTCTGCAAACATAAGTTCAGTGATTTTTTTTCTAACATTTTATTTGGTAAAGTAAACTTGTCAAGTACTTCACAAGCATGAGAATAAAGTAAAGAAAAAGTAGAGATAAAGAAAATATAAAGCAGACGAAAAATAAATGTAAAGCCGTAAGTCCTTAGATTTTCGTGTCATATAAATAAAGTAGCCTCAAAAAACAGTTTACTTATATTGAGAATAACATTCTACAATCATTACTGAGCAATCGGTGCCTAGATCTTGGACCACTGACTACAACGGCTACATGTGATGGTTAGTCAGATGTAATAAATATGGTAAGATGTTGAGTGCGTTCGCTGCTGCAGCTAGAATCATTTTCTGAGAACTACTTAGGTTTTTATAACCTACACAGAAAGTATATTCAGTTTGTCATACCGTTTGTAACACATAAAAAGGGGAGTGACATGTTTAGAATAGCATATATATCCCTAAACAGCGTCACTATCTGAGTCGTTTTAAACTTAGATATCTGTCTGTCTGTGGAAATTACGACTACGGGAAAACGAAGCAAGCTAATTGAATTATGTATATTTGACACGCAAGCCACATTTTTAAACGAATTGGAATTGAAAATGAGCGAAATTGGTTAAGGGACAAGCTCAGCGCCCAAACAAGTAAAACTTATATGGAGAGAGTTATACGTATCCATATTTCACAAAAATACTAGGAAAAGTTTAAAAAAGCTTCGGAAAAAAAGTTGGCGAATTTTGACGAGAGAGCGTTGCAAGCGAAAACTACAAAATGTAAAGACTGGGAGAATTATATGTAGGGGAACAAAATTTCACACAAATAGTAAGAATAATTCGGAAAAGCTCTGGACGTGACACCCGCCATAGAAAAAAGTTCCATTTTAAAAAAGGTTTATGGTATTTAATTTTTGGCGAGCCCAAAGATACCGATTACTCGTTTTATTAATTTTCTTGTGATATCTTTTCTTTTCGTTAGTATTTTTAATTTATTTCCGTTTTGTTATATTTAAAAACTGTATTGATTTTACCTCAACAGTTACAGTAACTTAAGGTCAGATTGCAAAAATGCCTAAATATGAACAATATCAGCGGTAATATGGCATGTTCGCGAATAGTGTTTGAAAAATTTTCGGAAGAATACAAAAGAAGTTCAACAGCGACAATTACACCCACTTAGCTGCAATGTTTGGTGCGGAATATAATCTTTAAGATATATTACTTTAAAACTGGTGCCTATGCAAACTTTAAACATCTGTGATCTTTATAGCATCAAGCCACAGCGCATTGTGAACATGATAAAATATTTTTGTTAGGGGAAATCTTCAATTAGCCCGAAACGTTAACCAGACTAAAGAACTCTACTGCTTCCTCTGAAAGCACTACGCCCAAGGGTTTATTTCAATAAACCAGCGGCTACCCCATTCTAAAAATCAATATTGGCAAAGAAATATCCATACATTTTGCAGAATGCTACGGAAAATAAATTGAAACGATTGAGTTAATTTTGCGCGACCCTTTATAAGTAATTTAAAAATAATTTGATTACTCGCACTTTCATATCATAGAAAAGCAATTACTTTACATAATTAACGTTTTACGAAAACCACATGTAAGCCAAAGTACTTGACGTACATACATTTTCTTAACATTTTCCAACTCGACGTTGTAAAACAACTTTGAACTCAGTATGTGTGTGTGGTACACACATATATTCGTGCCATACCGTCATACATTAAGCCCTCTTAGCCTTAACTTTTTATTAAACTGTTACACGTTTTCATGCAGCAGCAACACATTACAATGTCTGGATTCACTAATAGCAGTGCTGCCAGCTCGTTACACCACAGTTAACAGAAGCAAAGAAAGAACCAAAGAACCCACTTGCAAATTGGTACAAATGTACGTATTTTTACTAGACTGGTTCTTAGCAACAAAAGAATGAATGGTTGCATTCATATCCCGATTTTAATTTAGTCGAATCACTTGAGAAGAAAACATAATTGTTGCTTAAAAGAGTATACCACTCTCTTTTGAGTATATAGGACACACAAATTTTGGAGAAGACTTTTCCGGGAATTTCCATCCCTTTTTAACGGTCATAACACAATATACTCGCTTCGTTTTATTTTTGTTGGAAAAGTGAGTAGAAGTAGTGCAGAACATATTTTTCCCCTAACAGCAGGCAGTGTCACACCTTTAACAGGAATATACGTTTCCACAGCTAAACTATTGGACTGATTTTGATTAAATTTGGTTTAGAGATAGATTAAAGCATTCGAAAGATTATTAAGAGCTTTCAGTTTTTCAAAGGAGCGTCGCACTGCCCTTAATTCGAAAAATGCTGTTTTCATAAAGTTTGGTATGGAGATAGATTGAGTCCTGAGTAAATATATATGTTTTGAGTGGACAGTGTCACGCCTCTAACAGGAAATAATACTTTCACTGTTTGATGTAATTTGAAAGAAATAGTTTCAACCCTGAAGAAAGATATTTGTTTTAAAGACGATGGTGCTACGCTCCCCGATAGGTAAATATATTTTCACAGCTAAACTAATTGACCGATTTCGAAGAAATTTGCTATGAAGATGGATTGAATCTTGAGAAGAAATATTTGATTTATGTGGGTGGCACCATGTCACTAAGAGGAAAATATGTTTTCATAGCTAAACTTATCGACTTATTTCGAAGAAATTCGGTGTGGAGATATGCTCTCTAAGGATATTGAAAAAATAGATGAACATGATGGCATAATTTTTATGCCGTAACAAAAATGAATAAGAAATATTACAAGCCAGTTGTTTTAACGTCGCCCCGCCAGCATTTTTCTCGTTGAACTTCTATTTTTCAAGGTGTTTTGTACAACCCAGTTAAGTCCATGATGTCAAATTTCAACATTATAGTCGCCACAGGTGCCTATATATATATCGTTTAATGTGTTTCAATTTCGCATGCGATTTTCAAGGTTCGCGATGCAAACAAGACACTTCCATATGTCCATGACTGTAACTGTCATAGATGATGAGGTGAAAACTTCGACCCAGCAGATTTTTATCCGCAGCCTTAAAATCAACTATCTCGTGTACGCTTTGAAACACATAGTATATTGCACTATATAGTATAGTACTGCACAAAATAGGCAGTGCAATCTTTGCAATACAAAACTTGAAAAATAAGGAACACTCTAATGTGTAAGGGTACCATCACTAGAAGGTGTTGCTGTTGATGAGGGCACCAGCAACAACATATTAAACATTTTAAAATTAAATTCAACAGTTTTTTTTAGTTTCTTATGTCTTACGTTGGTGTTGTAATGCTGCTTTGTTTTTATTTTTATTGGTTATTAGATGCAGACCTAATTTTCTAAGGATTTATTTTTCTTTATGGCTCGTGAAAGGTAAATACAACGTATACTACTATATACTACCTTAGAGAGCTGGGAATAAAAGTCAATTTTCACAGGCTTTGCCTCATTGAGGTGCATGCGTAGGATGGATATTTTATAAACTTTGAAAAATCCAATTAGGATCACATGTGGTTATTGTATTTGGCAGTTAAGAGAACAAAGCTAAATATAAAAAAATAAAGAATTAATAGGCGAAGAGTTGCTTTATGTATCGCTGATGTATTTTTGCGAAGTACATACTCTTAAATAAAAGATACTTGTAAGGGCGTGTGATGTGTGAGGCAATTCGCAGTACCTTTAATTTCTAAAAAAGAAAATATTTAATTTTTTTTTTGTATGAAATACTTTCGAAATTGCTTATGATCTGACGTTGATAAATTCTTATGATGCTTGAAAGAGATGTGGTCAAAAAATAAAGATATTCTGGCATTCAGGAAAAAACGGTCTGATTTTACAAATTGAATCGGATCACAAACGAATGGTTCACTTATACAAAAATCTTTTATAATTAAGAGTGTTGACAGTATCATTTTTTTTCATATCGAAGTGAGAACAGACATAAGTACATTCCAACAATTCCACTAAATTAAAAGTTTATTTTGTGTCCTACCACGAGTATATATCGTTTTTTTTTTGTTCTGTTGATTTTGAAGGTATTTTCAAACCAAATTAATGCCCAATATGGGAATTTCTAGTTAAAGTTTTGATTGAACGCAGCTGGCGGTAGACTTGTACGGACCACAAAAACTTTATACGTACAACAAACACACATACATATATGTATGTTTATATTTACGAATTTACCCAACGGAAAAATTTATCGTGATCTATGTCAATGGAAACTATCTATGGCTCGGGCACTCCGAAGGTGCGGCAAAACTTTTAATTTAACCACAGTCCCATCGAAAGAAATAAAAAAAAAGTTTGACGCACCTCACGTCAACCCCCTTCCCAAAAAGACGGAGAAACGAAAATTTTCAGCGCGTTCGATTGACCATGTTTAACAAACCATTATTTTCGTTAATATTGAATATGAATAAAAAAAAATAGTGGCCGCATCTAATTTCGGAGATATAGGCATTGGAAGACGCAGATTTATGTTTACAAAAAATCGTTATATGTAAGTTGAGAACCAATGAATCGATTTCTATAAGTCATAAGTCTATGAATCTAATTAGCTTCAGAAATATTATGAATTTTTGAAATATCTAACAAACTTCTCTAAAAATCGTTATTTTTTCTAAAAAAATCAAGTATGCTGTTTGTTTTCACTTCTTCCATGAAAATAGTTTGCTCTATTGAAGCACCAATTTGGATCATTCGATGGCAAGTGGCAGGTGTTGTAAACTTTATAGCATCAGTTGAATGCACTGTGTATTTGGTACTCACTTTGCATATTTTAGAGCTTAAAATAATTGGATGTATTTTGCAAATATATATTTTCTTTAGTAGGTGCGACTCGATGACCTAATAGGATACATATCAAAAAAAAGTCTGTGCACTTATCAATATTTGTACGTTAATAATTTGACCCTGGGCCCTCGAAAAATTAAAGAATTTCAACAAATTCACTTGTGCGGAATTATCTTTTTTTAAATATTTTTTTCTTTGATTAAGGTGCATTTGGTAACGGTGTGCAAGGAGCTGATCGAACAAGCTCGTGCATTTCATTAAAGTATCGAACATAGCTTAGATATAGCGCGAAAGACTTTGGTTTTTTTGGTTAAAAGGCTATTTCTTCGACCACACCATTCAATAACTTCATTTAAAAATCATTGATAAATATTCTGACGAACTTTGCTTAGCTACAAGATGCCGCCAAAGTCTTAACTCGATTTTCTAGGGCACCAACTTTGCTTGCAAACAAAAGAATTGGGTCTGTTCTTTTGATTATTTATGGAATATATTTTCGGCTGGCTTGGCAGGAGCTCATCCTGACAACCAAATTTTTAATTGTTTAGTTACATCAATACTGCGCGTAAGTGCTCAAAGCCTTTCTGGGCTGTCAGCATAGCATCGACCTTAAAAAAAAAGTTCAACGACTTCAAATTTTGGAAAAAAAGAGCTCACCTGATGGCTCATTCTGTATGCATGCTGTTACACGAATCCTGCTGGCACGTCATACAATCACACAATTGATGCTTTATTTCATTGTATGCCAATTGTACGAGATAAATTCAAAAGCAATACAAATAGTTCCTCTTAAATATAACTGCACACTTTCCCAGTTGGAACTTGGCGGAACCTGATTTAAGTGTGGTCATTTTGTAAGCCAGAAGATGACGAGCGGATTCATTTTATAACATATCAACATGCTTACCCACTAGCTTACGCCGTAAGGCAGGTGGTAAGCATAAGTAAAGTAAAATTACGTATGATAGCAATGAGAAAATGCAATCATCACCAACAACGCTATCATTAGTCTTAGCACGCTTACCGCTCCAACTGGGTTGTTTGAGTAAACATGCATAGATAAGTAGGTAATCGTAAAAAGTTGAGAAATATTTTTGTGTGTACTTTCATAATTTTCGCTAGAGTCAGCTTTACGTTCGGAATTTTTATAGCAAATATATTTTGACATCTAAGGACGTGATATTAGAAAAAGTATACCCAAATTGCTATTTCACAATACGACAGATTTAAATCAATAGCAGAGTGTTAATATTTTTTTGTATCTCCAACAAATGAAAAATTCGTCTCAAGAAAGCATTCACATCTAAAGCACATACATTTTTTGGAATAATTTAATATGAACTTAATACTCTAACAAAAAACACCCTATACAAAAACTAATTTTATAAAAACACATAATTGATTATTTGTTTTATTGGATGAAAGATATTTTAAAAACAAGGTAGAAACGTAAGGATCGCTGAAGTTTTAGCGAGCTTCGGGTAAAATTGCCTGCTATGGAATGCGCAAAAGTTACGCGAGTTGGGTACTCGAACGACAGGCATTAAAAGATGACTTTTCGAATATCTCTTTCTTCAGTGATGAAGCTCAGTGGATACGTAAGTAAGCAAATTTGCCGTGTGCTTATGAAGTTTTGAAAATTCAAAAGTAATCATAGATAAGTTATTTTATCCACCGCAACTGTCTGGTATGCATTATGGTCTTGTGGTGTTATTGACCCGTATTTCCTTGTTAATGAAGAAAGAACGACTGTTGCCGCCAATGTTGAGCACTATAACTAAGTGCTAACCGGACGATATGTATTTTCAACAAGACTGTGCCACTCGCCATACAACACATCCAAATTTGATTTAATTGCGTGGAAAGTTCACTGGAATTTGGTGATGTCTATTGACTTCCAATATCAAGCGATTTGACGCTCTTGGACTTGTGTTGTGGAGCTGTGTGTAAGATGGTGTAAGCGCAAACAATTTTAGGGCAATTAAAAAACAATAATCGTCAAGCTATATTCAAGTTACAGCACGAATTGTGCAGAAATGTTATCTAAAATTATCTCAAAAGAATTGAGGTCTGGTGTCAGATATTTCAGTGATGTTGTATTTCAAACATAATGACAAGGTCCAAATAAAAATTTACAAAGCTCGAAATTTCAAGGTAAATATCTTCATTATTCGTAGTTCAAATCGCATCGTATTCAATTTTAAGCAAAGTAAAAAAAATTTTTTACTATTCCATTTGTGTTTTACATACATATATATAATATATATAAAAAGTAATAAATTTCTAAATTCCCTTCTAAGATTTTCGTACTTAGTATCTATAAGCTATCATACTATGTAACTATAGAGTCTTATATTAAACTTAATTACCCAGAGTGCCCTTTCAAGTTGTTCAGAAATTAAAACAAGTGAACTTACATATATTTGGCAAAAAAAAGAATCAAATCCTCGATGCTTAAGGTTTTCCAATTTCCGTTTAAAAACGCAATTCATACATGACTGATGCTAGTTAATTAAAATTCTACGCTCTAATGACTGGATGTCTGTCATTGCAATGAAGGCAGCACTCAAAATTAACGTCGTATCGAATCAGAGTTGCCAAGTGGACGCGTCCAGGCCGTTAATTCCATGTCAAAGCCGTAAGAATTTAAAAATTTTTCAAAAAGCCGTTAATTGGACGTAAAACTATTTATAGACAAGCCAAAAAAAAGCCAGACTCTTTCTCAACAAAAAATAAGGTAAGTACCACAAACTATTTAACATTGCGGACCAAAAAAAAAAAATAGGTCATCAACTTTTTCCCAAAAAAATTGAAACATTTTAAGAAATAACTTGTTTTTTTGGAATGCTGATAATTCGTCATTTTCATCTTGGCAACACTGTATCGAATGTTATATCAACGTCGTTTAGGTGATGATCCGTTCGCTTGGTTTGTTTTTTTTTTTTGCCAAATATTCATAGAAACATGCGACATGCACCATAATAACTTAACCAGTACCAAAACGTTGCATATACAAAGTTCAATGATTATTGAAAGTAAAGCCTCTAGTTTTTATCTTTTTTCTGCCCTGAAGCAATTACTGAATTCGAATGAAATTACGAGTTTCGTTCTTTGAAATGAAGCCGTTACAAAGAAATTATTTTTTTTTTTTTCATCTTAACAGTTTCCGGCTACTCATATTTTTCTAATTTCCAATACACTGCTATTCTTGTCCATTGCCAAAAGCAAATTAAGCAAAAGCAATTAAGGAAGCAATAAATTTTTATACATTTTGCTTGATTTAAATGAAATTGAAAGACGAAATAAACCCCATGCACTGGAATTGTGACAAAATTAAAGTGAATAAATATTTTATTCCATAAAGTATTCAGGATGTATTGACTTACCCCAATTATCACTCGCAAGTAGCAGCAATCAAACGTCACATAAACTGAGAGACAGTTGCGCAATAGCTTATGTAATTACGAACTTTACTTTTGTTCCGGAGACTACTGCTGTGTCCTGAAAGTTATGGATCTTCAAAGTGGAGAGGTTTTTCAAAAGAGATGTCAAAGTTCACTTCGAATGTGCTTAGCTTCTTTGTAGCGACCGTAGATCTTGCCAAGACCAGAAACATTGCTAAAGACGGTAAGCGTAAACGTTTCTAAACGTTTTAGAATTGTAGGCGATGTGGAATGTTGTCTACGGTTTAGAGATGTTTTGAGCACTGGTGAAACGTTCAGTTCATCATCTCGCATCACTTGAGCGTCCCATTGAGCTCATTTCTTTTACGTTGCAGCGGCACTCAATAGAACATCGTACATTGCTGAATGTTCATCTTTAAGCTGGACTGTTAATTTATGGCATAATCGCTCTGCGAGAACTTTATTCCACAACTATAACATGCACAAATTCTATAAAAATATATCTTCCGCACAAAATAAAAATATGAAAGTCGAGTTTTAAGCACTAAAACCGCTTTTTCTACGCGCCACAAAAGTTTCAATGCACAATTGGCAATGACATACCACGCACCACGCACACGTTCACAATTTCAACCAAAGCGGAAACGGATGCTGAGCGCCACAGCCCTTGCGAATTTTGCAATGATATTCGTATCAACAGACACACAGACTGCAATTGCCGCATCCTTTGCACTTTCATCAATTACCTTGAAGTTTTGTGCTTGCATTTCTTAACTGTTGTTGTTTCTTTGTTTCTTACATAAATCGAGTGCTGTGGCAAGCTGCGTGTTGCAAGGAACTGTCAATTGCCACAATTTAATTGAAATCATTGTGTATGTTCAATTGTATTCTGTTTGTCTGTTTGTCTATTTGTTTCTGTTCATTGCACACTAAAGGAATAAACGATAAGAGGAGGAAGAACAAGCAAGGAAAGCGAACCATGCTTCAGTTTCAGAAGATTTGCTGCGGTTAATGAGCAGCAGCCAGCCAATAACCATAGGATTTTACACATAGAATAATGAGTAACGAGTCTAAGAAACCAATTTCAAATAGAAGCGAATTCGGTTATTTTTATTTATTTATTCGTTGAATGTCTGTTTGAGGGAATTGTGGCAATTGAACACAAGCAAACATCGGTTTTTGACATATTCTTGAGCTTTAATCAAATTTTACTGATTATATCAGTTTGCTTTTACAATCTCTTTAAAAAACAAAGTTTTTTGAATACGTGAAATTAAATAAAGGTTTCTTTAACTCAGTACAGTATTCTTGAAAGCTCTGCTTTTTTAGCTCTCATATTTATTTGGTCTCAAGATTTTAACAATATGGGATTATCTCACTTTCATGGTTTCTCACTACAAAAGAGGGTTCAATTCACTTTAAGTTTTTTAAACCGGGTTTTTGAGACTCAAAGTATTCATCTTTATCGAAAAACTACATCAAGAAAATTTAAAATAACAACAGCAATAGTTGCTCAAACTAAGCTGTGTTCAAATGTCAACAATTGGACATTGATACCAAGAGCAAGTAGCATGCAACATACTTGATATGATACAACAATGCTACTTCTCTTAAATAAATAAAAATATTCCATCTAACTACAAGGCAGACGAAAGAATTTATGTGGTTTCGTGAAAGAAAGGGCATCATTTATGTAAGCACAGGTCATTCGTAACGAAAAATAGCAGCTTTGGATTTTATATTTTATAACTAGTTGCATATACTTATAATTGCGTACTATAGTATATACATTTAGTATACATTATATGAGGCCGATACAAAGTTTCCATTTCTCCAAAATTATAAAAAAATAAAAATATGCAATATAGACAATTGTAGCAGCTCACGCATGACCTATGTGACTGTGAGCTTTTTAATTTTAGCTCTTTCACACCTTCACCTTCGCTCTAATGCTTCATAGTATGTATTTTATTTTTTAAACTAAATTCGAAAACCGATTCCAAGTATGCCAAATGTTAATGTTGGTATTCAGGTCCAAGATCAAACACCGTTCATTGCGTACATACATACATCACGATAGCAGTTTGCAGCATTTAAAAAAAATTTAAGTAAATATGTTAGTTTTTGTATAAAACTATAGTGCGAAGAGGGTAAGGTGATTTATAATGAAGGAGTCATGCTGTGACAGCTCATTAAAGTAGAATTCAAGTAGTCATACAGAGCAAAAAACAATGAAGGTGAAAGTGCCGCATGTAATCGCGTAGAAAATATGGCTCGCGAGTGCGCGTATAACCATGTTGTCATGTGAAAAATTTTTTCACGCTTTTTTGCTCCTTCACTAAAAGAGTACACGATGTTACTGTGGCAGGTGACATAAATCAGTTCATCAAAGTAGAATTTATATGGTGCATTGTAAATGAAAGTGCCGCGTGCAATCGCATAAAAAATAAACTTGAATTCTTTTATTTTGCGAGTGTGCTTTTGGCTTTGTTGCCATATTGAAATTTTAAAACTTTATGAATATAATATAATATGCAAAATATTACAAGTTTATACAATTTTAAAACACCAAAATTTTTCCATACACATTCGTATTGATGCTCTCAATTATATGCTAGGTCAGTAAATATCACAGTAACGGGTTTTTTAGTTATATGTTATAATAATTGATGAGATTAAATCAATATTTATATATGTAGAATCCCTCATAAAAACATATCAAATTGTGTATAGAACTGCATAATCACATCGCATGCACTCGACTATGAAGTTGCGCGATTGAGTGCCATTTGGTAACTTTCATTGTACGAACCTGTGCATAAATTAATCTTAATAGTTGTGTAACTACGTGCCAATGTGGCCTCTCCATAGAACATGCCAAAATAGCTTTAATAGATTAACAGGAATCGACTGATATTGATATTCCTATCTTTTCAAATATATAAAACAAATAATTTTTTACACATCACTGTTTTTTGTTAATGGCAACACTGTTGTTAACTTAATTTTATTGAAATGTGCAACCGTGGGCTCATAAATAGAACGCAAAAAAATAACAAGAAAGTAGAGAGAAGTATAAGGGAGCAAAAAATAATAAAGTGCCACAAAAAAGTGAAATTTTTTGCATAAAGCGCCAATTTTATAGTTATTATCTAAAAAATATTGACAAAAACTATAAAGTCGAATAAATAAAATAAAAGCTAAGCTATAAAATAAATTAATTGTATGCGCAAAAATACCCCGTCTGCTGAACTGAGCTTATTGGCATTTTTTTTCTGTTGTATCGTTTTTGCTACATATTTATTAGAAAGCCCCATTGCATCTTTTCCTGGAGGAAATGTTCAATAAATTTCCGCAAAAGTGGCGTTTGTAAGCGATAATTTGAGTTTTGAGCGATATTTCCTCCAAAAAATGCAGGTAAGTTGGAGTGATTACATCTCAATGCCCCGTTGGCAAAGTTAGACTCAACCTCACTCGTGTGACACTTCCCTGGCATTAAATCGATAGGAAGTCTTAATGCCTGTGCTCTGGAAATTTTTACCATTTCGATGTGTTTTTTTTTTTTTTGTACAAGAACTTTTTTACTTTTGTTTTAATTGTTTAAAATTATGCTATGACTATTGGGTATCATTGCATTCTTTGCTAAAAGTTTTTTGACCAAATTAGAAAGGAAAGAAATAATTTTTTTAAATCGTGAAAGCTACCGAAAAATTATGGGATTTCCTTTGGAACGAAGGATAGCAATCGTGACGCCCATTAAAAGTCACAGACTTACACTTAAGTATATGGTTAGGAAATGTGGTCATATGAACATTCATGCATGTAAGATCCAACAGCAGCATGGTCTTAGGTTATTTTGATATATGTGCATACATATATTGATTTGATAACTCAAGAAAAACGGATGCGCATGTTCAGTATAGCCTAGCGCCATTAATCACGATCTCGGAGGATATCGAGGGCTATAATTCAGTTTTTAACGTTTGCCCTTATGGAAAATTGAAAAATTAATCGATTCCCTCATAGATCTGATGCGTTCAACGCAGGAGTCTTGATATCCACTAATTATGTAGGTCATTGACCTATTTGACGAGAGGACCTCGAAATGGTATCAGAGTGCTCATGTTTATGAGAAACCACCTGTCTGTTGTGTAAAGTACGTCGAACTCGCTGACCCACGTAGTTTGTTCTCCGCATTAAATGGAAAAGGCTCCTTTACGTTGTTAGATTTTTATGTAACGTATGCCGAACTCGTCCCCGTCTATGCGGTATCAGGTCGCTTGATATTTTATAAAGTATTTTCTTTCAGACAGGGAAATATCAGCTCATATACGGGTTAGCCGCAGCCCACCTCAAGCCGGTAGCGGATGTGCCTTTATGATTTTGGCGCTATATCTACGTATATTAAAACAATTTTTTACTGGAAAAATCGAGGTTTTTTCTATGTAATGGCAAAAGAGTAGAGAACAGAACTTTGACATCGTTAAATTTCTGCTTATACAATATTTAAAAAAAAATGTTTAAAATACATATATTAATCTTTTTGGTTTTTTTCTATTTCAGCAAGTGGATGATCCGCCGTCGCTACCTGTCGGTACGGAGGTCAGCGCAAAATATAAAGGTGCCTTCTGCGAGGCAAAAGTCAGTAAGGTTGTGCGAAATATTAAAGTTAAAATTGCATATAAGCATGGTCTCGGCTCAGGAATTGTATCCAATGATGCTATTAAATCGGGTTTGCTTCGTGTCGGTTCTGTTGTTGAAGTAAAGCATCCCGATCGTAAGGACACTGTCGAAGCGACAGTTACAAAAATACAAGATTGTTCTCAATACACGGTCGTCTTTGATGACGGTGATATAACAACGCTTAGGCGTACAGCATTGTGCTTAAAAAGCGGTCGTCACTTTAATGAGAGTGAAACACTTGATCAGTTACCGCTAACACATCCAGAACATTTTGGTAATCCAGTTGTTGGTGGACGACGTGGGAGACGTCGTCAACATGACGATAGTTCTGATGATGAAGATGAAAGCGATACAAAAGAGGTTGTGAATGAGAAGGAAGAAAATATCGGAAAAGTTGTTTGCGTAGACACAGAATCAAAAAAGAAAGACAAAGAAAAATGGTTCCCTGGATTGGTGGTATCACCAAATGCACAGGTTAATTTAATTATATCTAATTTGGAAACATTTTAATATATTTCTTGTTTAATCATATTAGGCTACAGTACGTATACGTGTAAAAGACGAATATCTTGTACGATCTTTTAAAGATGGACGCTATTATACAGTGCCAAAAAAAGAAGCCACTCATTTTACACGTGAAGCTGCTGCCAAACAAGATGGTCCTGCCGTACAGGCTGCACTAGAATATTTAGATGGAGCTGTATTGCCAGCGCATTGGGATCGTGATGCTCTTTTCGGTCTCAGCAATTCGTCTAGTGAAGATGATGGTGAAATGGACTCAGATTCATCAGATGATGAACCCCGTGAAGAAAAAGATCGCTTTGTAGCACAGTTATATAAATATATGGATGATCGTGGCACTCCTCTTAATAAGGTACCGTCAATTCAAAGTCGCGATGTAGATTTATATCGCCTATTTAGAGCCGTACAGAAACGTGGTGGCTATAACCGTGTCACTTCTCAAAATCAATGGAAATCGATTGCAATTCGTTTGGGATTTACTCCTGTCACTGTTAGTATTGCAAATCTTGTCAAACAAGCATTTAAAAAGTTTCTTCAACCATATGGAGAATTTCATAGAAAATTGGGATGCTCAATGTTAATGACACCACGCAACTCAAATCGAAGCAAGGGTCGCAGTTTGGTGCGTGCGAATTCAGTTGCTTCTCCAAAACCAGCAGAAACTGTTAGTAAAGACATTAGTGCGGCAACGATTCCTGTTACAATACCAAAAGTGACAACAGCAACAGTACCAGCAATATCAACGGCGGCGTTAGCTGTATTAATCCAACCAAGCACATCGGCAGCAGCCATTGTAGCATCCCCGGTTGTTCAATCTAGTTCTTCTGCCGTACAGTCAGCTACTGAGGAATCAGAAAACACTAGCGAATCAAGTATCGAAACACCAAAAAACAAACGAAAGGGTTCGGTTGGCAGTGGTAAAGTTAAAGGATTAATCGAGAAATATGAGGAAAAATTAGTTGCAAAAGATGAGGGTGATGTACCTTTATCGAAAATAAAAGCTGCTACTACTGCAACACGTACTGAGGAAAAGGAGCCAATAACGCCTACTCCATCAATAGTTAAAGAGACACCTTTGGTAGTGCAAGTTGCACCAACATTGAGAGATAGTTCTCCAACTGGTGAGTGAATCTATTACCTGCATTGAGTATTACAACCGAACTGAGTTTCTTGTTTCATAATGATTACATACTTACATTCTCCGTTGAAATGTTACTATGCAAGCAGCAAATTTTTAGCGTTTTAATAGAGATTGTTTGCCGCTGTTTTTTTAGATAGAAGAAGTAAGTGCAGAGTTTTCTCTCGCTTGTCAATAGTTCGTTGTTCTTAGTCTCTAATAAATTTTTTCATTGATTTTGTGATACGAAATAATTTTAAATGAATTATAGACAGATTTTTAGGAGACTACGATTTCCGTGGCGGAACAATTTGACATAGAACACGTCAAAATAAATCGGTAATGCTAAATGAAGAAAATGTATATCTCGCATAGTTTTCGAGAAATCGGTAGCTTAAAATTTGAGTTTATATGAAATTTTAATGCAAAAGCACAGTGACTAGCGAAACCGGTTTTAGATGTAAACCCTGAGGCGCGAGCGAAGGCCTCCCACTTAAACTAACCTTTATATGGTGCTAGTGAAGCTACTGTTGGATATACAATAGCATGTAAACCCTGTTTACGTAATGATAGTTTTTAAATATAACAGTTTCGATTTGTTATGAAGTGTTCTATCGAAAACTATCGCCATATTGCGGCGCCACATAAATCGTTACTCTAATGGTACAATCAAATCTAGATTTAAGTGTATAAAAAACATGGTGGTAAAATCTATTTTTCTAGCTTGAATTATTTTTGACAAAATCAAATAAAAAGACTTTTATGTGTAAGTCAACAAAATCTAAAAAAAGCGAACTCGGCTTAAAATGCGATTTTTAAGACCACATAACTCGGTTACGTACATACATATTTCTTCTACTTACCTCACTGATTTAGTAAACCAAAGTGTAATTTTTTCATTAATTTAACATACTCGTATATTCATTCTATCTTAATTTAAAAAAAAAATTTACAATTGTAAGGCTTAGAATTGCATATTTACATTTTTCGTTCATTTAATTCATCGAATCAAAATTTCAACTGAATTTTAACTCGGTGGTATGCATTTGAAAGAACACCACGTAAATTCCAAATATTTTCAAATGATTCTGGCTGAACATTGTACGAAGAGTCCACAGCTTTTGACCAAATTTCGATATTTGCATCGTCAGTCTTTTCAACGGGTATACGTGCAGCCCACAGTGACCACCCATAATGTCTTCCGTCAAGTTGGCCTTCTTGTTCCAAATCAGCTACATGCCAACTTTTCCCTTTATCAGCCGTTAAATCTACTCGAACTATCCGGCGACCACCGCCAGACCAAGCATATCCCCGTACTGTAATGTAACCATCTTTCGAGACAGACACACATTCCCCTGCTGCTGGAGTACATATCGCTGAAGTTACAGGCATCGATTGTATTGCGGGCGATTTAGTAAAATCGACTGTATCCCAATCTGTGCTAGGGCTAAAACCTTTATAATCATTTTGCTGCCAGTGTGAAGAAGACTCATTTGTTGATACTGCTATTCGCGTTAGCCATTTCACATTTCTTGCTCCAACGGTACCAGGCACTACAACTCTAATAGGATAACCATGATCACGGTTTAATGGTTCACCATTCATTTCATACGCAAGTATAACGTCACCTCGTTCATCCAGTGCCTTGAAGAGTGGTATTGAGGCACCATATGGACTTGAAGTTGGATCAAGATCTGCGCCTTCAAATATCACGTGGAGATCTTCATTAGGTTTCACACCCATTTCTAGTAAAATATCACGCAATCGAGCACCACTCCATGTTGCATTTCCTACTGCAGCAACGCCCCAAGAGAGCCCTGTAACGAATGAAACTTGATAAAACAAACTTTAATTTGAACACATGAAATTCATCAGACCTTTTACACCTTTGACAGCTGTCATTTCTGAACGCCTGTTACCACCACACATGATTGCCGCTGTGACTGTATGTTTTGGCAGCGCTTTAATATCTTCGAAAGTTAAAACTTTACTTTGCTCTGCGGTTCCCGATGCAGTTGTTTCCACTTCAACTTCTAATTCGTAGGTTGCTACATCTATAACGGGCACCGGCAAATGATTACGCACATAAAAAAAATCATTGGGGGTGTAAAATTGCTCTGCTAAAATTGCCATTGGTGGTTCAGCATTAAAAGGACGTTCCGATGTACTCTTCAGTATAGGATGTCGTTTGGGTTCATTTGCCCAAGGCGATCCCATGTCAGCTGTACTTACCTGATCTTCTTTTGAAATATTTCCAATACGATATCGCTCTAGCAAAGTTAAAATTTCTGTTGTATTATGCTGTTGATAAATAGCCCAAAAAGGATCAATTGCACTCCCAGCGCCAAGCATAATTTTATCACTTCCAGGATGTTTGGGAATAAAATCAGTTATATCATAAACTCCTATGCCATAAGTGACCCAAATACCATTTTCAAGCGTATTGTGGGGTAGCACATCATCTTGTTTGTATGTAGGCAAATCCTTTCGTTCAGATTTGTGCCACTGCCGACAAGCTGCATCATCACTTAGTTTTGTTATTGTAGTATTTACTTTTTCTACTTTGGCCGATAGTGTTATTGTTTCTTTAATGCAATTTAAAATTTGATCTTTGTACTCAAAAAATACATATCCCGCTGCAATACCAAAAGCACTAATGGCGGTGTAAAGCACTGTAGAGGATGTGGTTTTATCATTACTTGATTCTGAACTGGAAAAACCTCTATGTTGTGTAAATCTTTTTTTGTCGCTTCGAAATATTAAATTTTGTGCTGCGAACAAAACATATTGATGTTTGTTTGTAGTGAGTCTTGTTGTTTTTAGCAAGGATCCCATTATTTATTTCTGAAAAATCATAGAAATTATTACATGATAATAGGTAAGTTTATTTTTACTATTAATAATGAGTACCGGCATGCCCATGCTGTTTTGAATCTGAAAGGTACTTAAAATCAAGCAATTCTAAAAGTATACATTTTTTTATAGTACATTTTTGAATAGTTTTGATATCAAATCTGTAATTTGATAGAATAGACACGAAATGTGGACAAAAAGTTTGTGCAGTTAATATTTGGGAAAACAATCTTGAAATGTAATGGCTGAACTAGCAGCTAGGCAAATCTAGGTCTATTTTATCTGAGTTAAATTCCAAGGTTAAATTACGGGATTATTCATTTGAAAAAGAATTTCTGAATTGTTGAAAACGCCTATATTGAGTTTATTGCATTCAAGAGCAAACTTCCCTTAATTCGTCGATCGCTAACGAAATCGATTTTTCAAGATATAGTAAAGTCATTGCAACAAATAACGCACACTTTCTGTAACCACTAGGTTACGTTTTCTCTTCGAAGAAACGTATTCTTTTTAAGTAAAAACAAGGTTCATACGTTACATAAAATTAAAGGGAATGAATTGAATATGACATGTTTTTAAGAAAAAGCAACGATTTAAAAAAACAATCGGTGTAAATTGAAGTAAAATTTTCATATCTCGAAAACTACACACTTGTGTACCAATATTTTAGCTTAGTAAATTTTATTTCATGTTGTACCCATATTTTGGTAACTGTTTCAGGGGTTTCCAACATATACCGGCTTTTAGAGACTCCTATATCCGCAAGTTCTGATGGCTATATCTCCGATTGGACTTTTTGTTTGCGTTTGTTTTTTCTTTTTTTGCACTAAAAGAAACCTGTTCCGCGTTAAAGTTAAGGGAAGCTTTGAAACACTCGTTCCACTTGAAAATGAAGTTTAAGTTCTGGTTTGCACGAACTTTTTGTCTGACTTATTTCTTAAACTTTTTAGAGAAAGTAAACAACACTAAAAATACGAATCGATATTTAAGCGTTCTGTGTGGCGTAACAAATGTTGATTAAGTAAATAATCTTCAGAATTTTATGTTTCAGTTGTCATGTCGAGTTATAACACAAATTTGTGCGCCCTGTATTTTTAATGATGCATGTTTTCCATATCGTAGTTTTTTTCCGGTTTAATGTTGAACCTGCGATAACCGCGCTGATTATGTACAACGGCTCACTGCTTGTATTTGCTTGGGTTAATTCACATATTTGTGTGTCAGTGTCAGCAGCCACTGTATTCTGTTGAGTTTTTTTATTTTGAGCTTTGCCTACCTTTTAAATATTTTATTTATTTATTTGTTGTTCAATGATATTTTCTGCTGTGAAACTAACTTATATTGAAAACTGTGGTGTATAAATTGTTTGTTTGCTTAAGAATTGATGGAATGACGTCCAGCTGTCAAAGAAATGAAACCACAATTAGCAGGAAAGCTTTATTCCTCTCTGTCATAAATCCACTTTAAAGCTCTTATGTGGAACAGGGTGTTAGTACGCATTTGTTTTAGAGCTTAATTTATACGCATGTACGATGAAAAAGCTTATCTATTTTTAATCCATTCTCAATTTGCATACTTTTAGGCACACCAGGTTCTACCAAAAAAGAAAACAAGCTCCTGAAGAAGCAAACACCACAAAGTGATGAAAAGCGCGGTAAACGTAAAAAGGAAGAAAGCGGTTTATTAGAAAAAATCGACACTGGTGATTTTATTGTAGAAATCGGTGATAAGCTGAAAGTCTATTATCATGAAAAGAAAGTCACTTACGAGGCCAAGGTCATTGAAATCACAGTTCAACGTGGCACACCAATGTATTTGGTGCATTACACCGGCTGGAACAACCGCTATGATGAATGGGTGCCGCGAGAGCGTATTGCTGAAAATCTTTCAAAAGGCTCAAAACAAAAAGGGCGCACGTCAAGCATTAGTGGTGGTATACTACAACATGAAAAGTCAAAGGAAAATCCACCAAAACCACCAACAGCAGCACAACTGTCAACACCACCGACATCGTCGTCGTTATCATTGATTGAATGCAGCAATTTTCCGCCAGCCGTACAACTTATTCCTGGCAATATTCCTTCTTCAAAAATATCAACAACATCTGCGCGGCGTGGACGAGGCCGCAGCGATTCGTTGCCGCCGCGTTCGACTACCCCATCGTCAGTGGCATCCAACTCTAGTCGCACAAAATCTCCTGCGGCGTCGGCTTTAAAACGTAAACTGACACGCACTATTCCCAGCAATACACGACGCACTTCAGCAAATGTATCTGATGTTTCGATGCAAACCGAATCGGATACAGATTCCGATGAACCTGTGCGTAGACCAACACGTGCCGCCAAGGAAATACCTTATAAGATAGGTGGTGGTCCTTCCGACAAATCATTAGATAAAAATAAAATGAGCGCCTCAGCAGCCAACAGTCAAACGGAAACTGATGATGATGATGATGAGGATGAAGATAATCCTGAACTTGGTCGCACTTTGGGAAGTACTTGCTCGAGTGCTAAAGGACGGGACTATGATCTAAATCAAATACGATCGGAACTCAAAGGTTTCCAAAAATTAAAATCACCATCACCTGAAGATACAGATGGACCCAAAATCGTTAGTTGCATCATTAAAACGGAAAGCAAAGATGATTTTAAAGCGACAACTAGCAATGATGCGTTGCTCAAAAATGAGGCTAAATTAGAGCCAAAGGAAGAGCCGACAAAATCATCTACAACAGATGTATCATCTGAATCCGATTCATTTGGTGATGATGATTCACAATCGTCAGATAAAACAACCACTCTTGAAAATATGACAAAGAAATTCCAACAAAAAATTAATGCAGACAAACAACGTGCGTTGGAAAAACTACCTAGTGGTAAAACGATAACAGAGAAAGTGCCGCTGCCCACCAAGACTCACATTGTCGAAAAAATCATTAAAGACTCACTAGCGGAAAAACGACAGGAAGGTCTAAAATCAAAGCCAATGCTTAAGGAAGAGACAAAACTGATTAAAATAGAACGTGATGTGATGACTAGCGTTATGCATAAAGCTGGTAACGCCGTCGATGTTGGATCGTCCTCTACAAGTTTATTACTAAAGGATGAAGATAAGAAGTCAACACCAACAGTTGTTCAGAGTGTGGAATCGAAATCTGCTGGCATTATTGCACCAGCACGTTTTGGCGCTAGTGCTGGTGTTGGAAAATATACATCCGTAATTGTTGAAAAACCTCTGGGTGTTACAAAAAAGTTGGAACAAGCCCATGTTAAAAAGTTTGAAACATCCAAAAAACAAGCAACGTCAATTGATGTCGTCAATACACCTACACCTAAGAAAATAATAGAATCCACAATACACAAAGAAATTATAAAAATTGAACCTCCTGCAGCTTGCTCGCCATCGTCATCTTCTTCATCTTCCTCGTCGTCATCGTCCTGTACTTCATCAGCTTCTTCACGCTCATTACCAGATATGAGTAAACTTGATATAAGTGGTTCATCCTCCACATCATCTACAACGATCAATAATGATATAAAGCTACCTACTGTTATTGCTAAGCCAATATCACCGGACATATATGAATTCAAAGATCCCGAACCATTTGAGTATGAAATGCGCAAGTCAAGTTTGAGCGCAGCTACTAGTATAGCTAATGCAATAGCAACACTTTCGGTAACTACAGCCGGCAATACAACAAGTAATTTACATGTAACACCACAATTTGAAAGTAAACGCAAACAGGCACAAAAGGTAAACGTCGCATTGAGTACAGCATCAGATCCCAGCGCGCCAACCATATCTCCCCACATACCAAATCCTATTGCAGCGTTTGTAAATCGAAAGAAACGAGGCTCTCCTATGAAGGAAGCCGTAGCAGAAAAGTCCAAACAGTTGAAAATTGAAGAAAAACAAGCAGCGATTACTACTCCAATTGTGATGGAAGCTAAGTTATCACTCCGAAGTTCAGTAGCCAATGCTGCTCATGGCACACAAACTATAACAAGAACCTCTCCACAAAATAAAATAATGCATACAGCTGCTGCCACAACTGTGACACATACTGCAACTATTAGTAATGTGAGCAATAAAAGCTCTATGTTGGCACCTTCAAATCATTTAACTCCGCTAAAGAACGAGCATTTTGATGCGTTGCGTAAATCGCCCAGTTTTAATTTGAACATCAATGCATTAAATGAAGAACTCGCACAAACTGTACAGGAAACAACACGTGCATTAACTGATGTTTTACAGACTCCGCCACCAGCACCATCAGCTGAATTGACAACACCTATTAAAAGTGAACCACAACTGCAAAATGTACCATCATCAGCATCGCCATCAACTGCTAAAATTAGTTTTAATACTATGACTATTTCACCTAAAGTGGTAACAC
This sequence comes from Meiosimyza decipiens, assembly GCA_963680825.1. Taxonomy (NCBI): domain Eukaryota; kingdom Metazoa; phylum Arthropoda; class Insecta; order Diptera; family Lauxaniidae; genus Meiosimyza; species Meiosimyza decipiens. The sequence goes on along the minus strand of OY804259.1, from coordinate 88,488,900 downwards.
CAACCCATACAACACCTACTAAACCCCAAGCACATATCGTAGGCAGTCCGTTTATCGAAACACGAAAAGATTTCAGTAATGTTTTTGAGCTATCATCCAATGAGGGTGAAGGTGCTACTGGCACAAGCGACATCAAAGATAATAAATTTGAATTGGAAAATGTAAAAATTCTTCTATCTGCCTCATCCTCTGGATTTGACTTAGAGCCTACAAAACTCGAGAGCAAACCTACTTCAATTGCCGACAAGGTATTAAAGGCAATCAGTCAGAAGAAGGAAGAAGTCGAAAATAAAAATAAGGAGATAAAACAACAGGAAACTGAGAAGAACTCAACCAATCAACAAGCAAACTTTATGGACATAAGTGTCAATATAACAAAAGATGTGACCACTTCAATTTTACAAGAAACAAAGTCTCTCACATCTACAATATCAGAACCGCTTAATATTACTACCGAACTTCCAACAACTTCGTCTGCGTTTGCAACCGTAAAAAAAGATGCTAATTTGGATATTTTAACATCATCTACAAATAAAACTACAATCTCTTCAGTCAAACGTCAAATATTGACCAGTCCTGAACCGAAATTGGGTATACTCGAATCCATAACTGTTAAAAATAACGACCTCAGTGAAACAATACAGAAGCTAGAATGTGCCATACAGAAAAAAACACCAGTACCATCAACTGCTGCTCTGATTATACCTTCACCATCTTCATCATCAGCTGCAGTTGCGCTTTCAACCACTTTCTCTGATGACTCTATGGATAGCACTGATTCTGAGCAACGTCTTGTCATTGAAGACGTTGATGAAGTAGGCGAGACTCAAAAAAGTCCACATACAACTGTAGCAACACAAGTTGAAGCGAAATTACCAAATGTTCAAACATTGAGCACATCCATTAAAACAATTGAACCTCCTTTAGTTTCGAAGATAATGCCCATTGGTGCTATTGTTGTCCCAAGTGCTATTGTACCGACTGCATTACCTTTTAAGGTTGTTACGACTGGAAAGGCAAACTCCGCTGTAGTCAGCAGTTCATCAGTATCTACAAATTTAGTTGGGAAACTACATACAAACACCGCTGTTATCTTAACATCAAAAACCTCACCAATTCTTGCATCTCCTGCTGAATTGCAAACACCAACTACAGATGCCCCAGGCACTTCCAGTCATATTATGACACAAAACATTGCAATGTCAATAATTGAATTGAAAAAAGAAGAGATCATTGCTAACACTCCGACTCAAGTTCCCTGCTCTGCCGCTCCCGTCAAAGTAATTTCACCGCAGCCTCTTAGAGCTGCTACCGTTGTACCTATTATGCTCCCTGACATACCTGTTTCGGTTGTCGTAGCTTCCAGTGCTGTACCATCAGTTGTGGCTGCAGCGCAAGCAGCATGTGCACAAGCTGCGGCTCAACAAACGCCAATGCCAATAAAACAACAACTGTTGTGCGGTAAAGCTACTGTTACTCCTGTGGCGTCATCAGCAACAAACCTACAAGCAACGACGCAAGCTACTTCATCATTTTCTGCAAATTCAGCATCACTTAAAACTTTTGAAAATGCGGCGGCTGTTAGAAATTTATCAGTAAAGCCCAGTCCGACTATTATACCAGTGTCTCAAACAACAGGTTCGGTCGCCATCAGCAGTAGTAATGTTTTTACTCCATTACCAGCTCCAGTGTTTTTCATTGATTCACGCACTGAACTACGTCCAGATGATGGTGTAAAACCAATTATAGATTTTCCTACAAATATCGTGGGTTCCGGTAATGAAGAAAAATTGTCGCAAAATTTAAAGCAGAAAAAACTTATTGGAGATTACAAAACGGATGATTCTTTATCAACGCTTGCAGTTGCTTGCGCTGATACACATAATGATTCCATAAATTTATTACTTTGTGAAGAAACAATACCAGGAAGTCCAGCACCTGTATTTGGCAAAGAAGAGTCGCATCGCAGTAGTACTCACTCGTCGGATGACAAAACTACGGACTATGAATTAAGAAATAAAGATATGCCAACAACTTCAAACACGAGCGGGAAATCAGTTGTAAACACAATCACAAATCCGGCGTCCAACAGTTCCCCTACCGATTCAGCAAGTCAAGACGAAAGTAGTGAAGATTTGAAGAAAAACATTGATATTGAAAATGAAGTATCACCGAGAAAACGACGGCGTACACGTAAACAATCCGAAATGATGTCCATGATAAGTGAACAGCAGCAAAGTAAACGTAGACGTCCTTTAGTATGTCCCAAGAAAAATACAGGTAAGTCCTACACCGAATACTTGAAAAACGTAAATTGATTTGTGTACTTTTTACTTAGCTGGCTCTGATAGTGACGACAACTCAGACACTATATCCCAACGTAGCACTACCTCAGCGAGACATCAACAGCAATTGCAACAACAGCTGCAAACTTCAACAGGTAGACCGTGTCCATATAATTTCTTGATACAATTGGGTAAGTTTGTTCAAAGCTTTTGTGTTTTCTTATTTGTAATTAGTTTTCTTTTGTTTTGCTCGCAGATCCTAATATGAATCCGGATCAAAGAATTGCAATTTTATTAAAACAAATACAAGATTTGCGTAAAACATACAATATGATCAAAGGCGACCTTGCTAGTATCGATCGTCGCCGTAAGAAGTTGCGTCGTCGTGAACGTGAAAAAAAGCAACAAGTTCAGCAGCAACAACAACAAATTAAAATTACATCTTAAACTCGAACTTATAGCAGTTAAAATGTTTGATTTGTTGCTCCCGAAATTCTTATAAAAATAATTGAGTTGTTAATGTGCAAAAAATATGAAAATGTAGTAGCGTAGTTATAGTATCTATTGTGTTTAGATATTACGATGTTTTATTCATAGAATAAAGATTCTTTCTTTTTTTAAGACTAAATTCTATATTTTCAAATAGGATCCCCAAATATATCGACTAATTACGTATCAAAACGAAACTCTTTTTTTTATTAGCGATTTTGACTTTTTATCATATTTGGAGTCTCCACCCAAAGTCGCATATAACCAACTTAAAAATATTGTCTTGCTAAAAATGTTTTTTGTGAAAAACGAAAATAAAAAAAATAATATAAACGTGCTTCAGCATTAAATTTAACAAAATTTATAGCTTCATATACTTTGTACATATATCGGAAAATGTACTAGTCGCTGGTATACCAAATTATAAATCGAATTAACAGGAAAAACTCTTAATAAAAACACTGAATTAACAGGAAAAACTCTTAATAAAAACACTGCAATTTTTTGAACAGTGTTGTGATATTATATCATTTCAAGTGTATCATTAAAAGCTAGGCAATTTGCAATGAATTGTATCGAACTTGTATTTTTCAAAAAATTATATTTTATTTTTTCTTCCCTTATAGTAAAATGTTTATTAAATTTAAATATGTAAAATTATTCAGTTTTTTTTTTTACAAAAATGATATACAATTACCTATTCCGTCCTATTATTTATAATTTTTAAATATTCAACTAAATATTCCCCCATGTGTTCAGCTATGTGGAAAGACCAGTCTAAATATACACCTTCATCTTTTGATGAAGCCATCAGCATGTCGTTTAATGAGTCATTTGTCAAATGTCCTTTTAAGTGAATAGATGTAGTAGAAGTTTGTAAAAAGTTCATAATACGCTGATTGACGTAAATTTGATGCTGTTCAAGAAAAAAATAGCTGTTAATATTTCAAAACTACTTAAATTGCATGTTATATTTACCTCATCAATTTCATCTCCATCCATTACCCTCCTTACATGAATCAATGTCTTATCATTGTGATCTATATGTAATTCCACTTTTTCCGCTGGATATACAAATGACAATTTATCCCATTGCGTTTCCATGATTGCAAATACGGCTGATGTCAAAAACGCATAACCCTTTCTTAACTGGTCTTTTACAACAAGCAAAACTTCGTGATAGAATAATATCTGATCAGATGTTAAGGCTCCAGGCAATAACTTCCATATACGATTCGCCGATGGATTTACAGTAATGTTGGAGTCCGCTGCTGGTGATCGTTGCAGCGGCATTGCATTGAACCCAACTGTGTGCAACATACCTTGCCCAGCGAGTGCCACAAGTTCAACTGCACCACTTATTGGCTTTGTGAAAGCACCCACCAGACCTTTGCCCACGCCAGTGACAACCTCTACTGTGGAACGTGCTTCTAAAGTGTGTCGAGCTAGACCGCCAACAGCTCCCAATATACTTATACCTAAGCCAGTGATACCTTGTGAAAATCCCTCAGTAAAACCTTGTGGACGTGAACGACGTAAAGCTTCTGTGCGTTCAATGTGATCTGCATCTAATGTAAGACGGTCCAAGTTTCTTGCTACTGAAGCAGCTAATTTTGTCACAGAATTAACAGTTCCTGTGGTGACATTGCGCAATAACGAGGCCGAGCCTTGGGTAACGCCGACAACAAAACCCCAAGGACCACGGAATAGGCCTTGTACCGGCATTGAAACAAAGTCACGTAGTCCTATAGAAAACGAGCGCGCCAAGCAGCTAGGGCTACCTAATATCTCCAATGATCCCACAACCCAGCCGGCACCAAAAATGGCACCCGACAAGTAATGCATGCCAAGCGACTGACCAAAACGTAAAGGTACCGTATAAATTTGGTTTTTTTCATATGCGGAAAAAGACAGTGGCGAATGATCCAGCGCAATGTAAAGTCTTACTGAAGTGTGTACCGAAAGTAACACGCTAAGCGGTTGAATGCGAAAAGATTGTAATTTCATAGGCTCTGATATATAAATCGCTTGTGCAGCAACATCTTTTGGTAGTAAGATCTGGTCATTCGTTAGATCCACGCGTTCCCACTCAGTGTTGGTCTGATATACACAATTCGACGGCTCACACTCTAACAATGCATTAAGTAAATCATTCAGATAAGAATCCTCAATGTAAGCGCGTATCGGACTTATGCTGCATACAAAAGAATGGACTGCCAATTCCTCATCATAAAGATTTATAGTAATTAGAGCCATTGGTTTGATTTTTGTTCGTAAATCTTCATAAACAACATCCAAATGATGAATGTGAGGCAGTAAAGGATTGCGTACATACAGTTCTTGTGCGCACAATATTACAGGAAAATCATACCTTCCAGATGCGAAAAGCTGATTATCGATTTGCAAGTTAGAAAATAGTACATTCATTTGGCGTTGATCATCATCCTCATCAAAGGCTACAAAAAAATCATCCACGCTAAGCGCCATTACTTCTATTTTTTTGTAGTCTTCATGTTTATCATCAGTCTTTAGACTAAAATTTATTTCTTTGATAAGGAAGCGTACTTTGATTTTAACTTTTTCTCCACAGTCATCGCGAAAGTGTATGCACCTTGGTGTAATTGTGGGATCTTCTTGTATTGAATGAGAGTTCACATTCCATCCGATTGAATTATCGTCATCAAATTCACCATCATCATCATTTGGTGATTTTCTGAACTCTTCTTGTGAAGGTGCGGTTAGTAAACGTGAACGCAGATCTTTAACAGAGAACTCTAATTGCTGTAATATAAATAAATTCAGTAAAGTTTTTCCATATTTTTTGAAGTAACCGATTACAATATCTGCCTACCTCTGCAATATAATAAATTGTAACACGTATAATTTTATGTTTATCACAAACCACAACTCTAACATCACCATAATTTGGAACGTTCAAAAACTTTTCCCATGATTTGTCGGTGCGTATAGGTTTTGACCATTTGAGACTTTTCTTTTCGACGTTATCTGCGAAAAAAGAAGTAAAAAAGTTTTAAGATTATAAATATGCCTATTCCAATACAATAATGCAGTAATCCAAATTTACAGGATTTTATCAGATTTACTCAGAAAACTTTGTTTTTTGTAAAGATTTTTCGAGCAAAGGAACGTGGACTAAATCCACACAGCATTCAATCTTAAAAAAAAATAAGTTGGAGTGTACCATATGCTTTGCGAACTAACCTCGAGGGTGTTTCAGTGCTATAAAATTTTAACTCTGCAAAAACCGCCACAGAAATTTCTCATCACAGCATAGTTGGTTGATGTTCGATCGACATACACAAAATATGGTTGGAAAAGCCTTAACTCCCAATTTAGTACTTCAAACTCAAATTTACTGTGAAATTGGTATAATTCGTCAGCTCTTAATACATTATATTATATAAGTCCAATAAAAGCAGTATAAATATAGATCGCGGTCCAGGCCCTAGCTTTACCTATACCTATTACCCTAGCGAATACCTTAATCCAGCACTGGTTGGGTTACTGGAGCTCGGGGCTATAGCCCTACTTTATTCCAGCGCTGCATATATGGAGTTCATATTCTACCAAACATTATGCTTTAAATAATTACAAAAACGTATAAAATTTCAAACTTTCGGGGGCCCCATATATTTTGCAGGGTCTCCCTTAAGGTTGGGACCATATGCTATGCAAGCGCTTGGCTCGCTCCGGTAACTCTGATTTACAAAACATTCATTCAACTCATTTGCTTGTGGAAGTCATTCAAAATTTTCTTAACAGTAAACTTGCCTGTATACATAGCCAGCGTCAAGTTACATATAGTCGATTCTACCTCCGGAAAATTTTCGCTCATTTCTGGTGGGGTATAGTAAACCTTGCTGTAACCAGGTAGTAACTGATACCATTTGAAGTGTGAATGCTCTGATGATATTTTTGATACATTAGTATGTTCAGCTGCTTTAGTTTGAGCAACGTACAATTTTATTTCGGTCTGATTGTTTAACAATATTGCTGGGCGTACGTCTTCGAATATGCTTAAATATAGAACACTATTTTTTTCGATGAGTGTAGTCACCAATGGAACTGATTCGCCTTCATTTGATATACTCAAGCATCTGCGTGTAAATGGTGCATTTAACAAAATTGGCATAGAAACGTCAGACTCCTCACAAATTTTAATGCACACAAAATAATTTAATACGATATCCTCAGAACGTCCAGCTTTACGAAAATTGATATGGGTATAACAATCAAGTGAAATGCCGATGCTAAAACGAAAGCACAAATTCATATCGTATACGAAATTAATTTCAGTACTTCATACCAATTTTCCAACGATTGAACAGGCAAAATATACCTCTTTCTTACTTGCTTATCTAAAAGTTTAATATCTTGTCTGGTGGTGGTTTCCTTTTGTCCCATTGCAAACGGCATTAGGCAGAGTTTTATTTTAGTAAAGTTAGTAATACAATATTTTGAGCTCAGTATAAATATCCTACGGTTACTTTCAATTTTCATTTGAAGAACAAATACAGCAGCCTCCAGGCCACATGATATATTTATATCTATCGGAATACTTTCTTGAAGAGTATAATACTTTTCGTCGTTTTTATTTACCGTGCCATCAAAGTAAATTAGTGATGAAGAATACCAGTTTGCACCATTTTGAACTTTAATTGAAAATGAACCATTGATGGCAAACATCATTTCAATGCAATTGGCCTCTACGTGTAGGTGCTCTTGATTTTCAGGATCGAACACACTTATTAAAATACCGCTGCCATTTATAAATAAGCCCCAAGGAGATACTTCTAAGGTCAGCGCACAACCAAATTCACGGGACGGTGAGCATTTATAGCATATAGTCGGTGGAGCGCTTAATTGTGACACTCGATGTATACGCCATTCATTTTCATCCGACACTGGCCATTTGAGACGACTTACTTTTGCCAATTCATTTAACGCGTTTTCTATGGTCCATTTTTGTTCATCATACCAGAAGAATTTATTCCAATTGAGATTTTTAAGTGAAAGACCAAATTTAGATTTTGAATCTTCAGTGATTGGAAAGCTGAAAAAACACAAAATATATGAATTTTAATACGAAACACTTATCGAGATGTATATAATAAATTTTAACACTGTAGGGGCATCTCTTTGGCGAGAAATAAGGTGACATTGCGAACCCCAGTGAACTTAAGAAGACTGAACGACTTCCTAGTCAGCGTCTGACCAATGTTGATGGTAAGTGGTGAAATTTTGACCAAACTATGTCGTAGATAATAATTTTTCATACCATAGAATACAAATTTGCAATACAAAATAAAGATTCGTATTTTAAGAATCACAGTTGACCTCGAATTGACCTTGAAAATTGGTTTCAAGGTCACATGTAAAGATACTGCTATTCGACCCTTAGAACCCTTATAAATTTTGTCGGAAATATTTATCATAATCTTACTTAGTTCTTGAAATATTTGCCTGTGGATTTTACAATGTATAGTTGTAGCTGGCCTTTATTATGTCGGGCAGACGCTTTGGACGTGTCTGTCTTTTTAACTACTGTGGTAAAATTGTTCTTTACTTTAGCGTAACTTAGCCCACTTTTTGTGTACCTTTATTACCTGATACCTGCAAAAGGCACCATTAGACACGACATTGTAACCCTCGGCCGTTCTTAGCTACAATAGTAAGAGTACACAAACAAAATTTCAGCTTTTAGTCTACTGAGCAATAACCATACACTTTTTTATTTCGTTTTAATTTCTAAACGGTGCTTTAATCTTTTGATAATTCGCACAGAAGTTATAGTCATTCATAAAATATTTTTCACCATACAACATGGCGTATGAGTGATATTAAATCTCATCAAAATAAAAGTTTATTATTTATCACTGTGTAACGTTTGCAAAACTATAGTAAATTAAGAATTTTGGCACCGTTTTAAACATAAAACTTCGAAGCTTTCAAAAACTAAACCAAATGGAATAATATTTGTTTGGGAAAGCAAAAACAAAATTGCAAACTTAACGAGTAAAATTATAGTTGCTGTTGTTGTATACGTAACAAATTGCTTAAATGTCAGGGCTAGGCTACCCAGCAAATTTGTATTTTGTATTTATGAGACTTTGTATCAAGGTACGAATTGAAGTTGCAAATAATAATTAACTGCAAAACCGGCGATATTGCTGATGCATCTCCAAGGTATACAATTGGACTTAAAATCATAACGACAATGATACCTACATGGTACTTGTAAAAGTAAAGCGCGGCGTAAATTGCATAACCTAAAATTATCTTACAAATAAAAATTTTTAAAACTTACTTATAAACAAATAATAGGTTATGTTCTGATAGATGTGTTGCGGGAACATTTAGCACTTCATGACCACCATCAGCTGCTAGCTTTAGTTGTTGTCTAGTAGTTGTTTCTTCTGCTAACATTTTGGATGTTAAATATGAAGATACTTCAAAAACCGGCCAAATTGTTATGAGCAACCTTTGGGGTTGGAAATCATCAGTCGTTAACTCGCTTATGTCTTCACGTAAAACGCGCACCCAGAAACTTATAAATTCATTGTTATGTCTAGGAACTGTAAAAAATATTGATTTGTTTGTTTATTATTCATCCAAAAAGCAGAGACCAAAATGAAGAGGTCCGAAGTACTAACAGCAGCGAGTCTACTTCCGGATTTTGATTTTTAGATATCGGTTATTGAAATTAAAATTTCTTAGCTGTGAATTCTTGTTGTGGAACATTTCTAAAAGAATGAAGAAATTACAAGTGAATTTCGTTGGTAAAGATTAGCTTTACCTAGCTTCTAAAATTTTTACAACACGTAAAGCGCTTTATGATTTTTTGTTGAAATGCAAAAAGAAAACTGACAACCTATTAGTGCAAACACAGCATAGTATAATATGTATGTACTTCGGACCTAACTGATCTGAGGCTGCCTTAAACCATTGATTGATTTTTATGTGTATGTGCGTTTATTATTCAAAATACTTACCTTTCACTAACCATGGCAAATGCCTGTTACTTCTTAATGGTATATCGCCCGAACGTAGTTTTCCCTTAACGTTCGTAAATTTCATTCTGTGACATTAAAATATATATGTTTATGTGTATATTATATAGATAAAGAAGTTTTTAAAGTTAAAACAAGTAAACTAACCTCATAGCAATATTTGAATCTCGTTGAACACTTCTGAAGAATGTGGCTCGACTTTTTTTTATTACCGCATACTCGTGAGAGCTTTTTTCACCATACATTGTGTTATCGCCGCAAATTTCAAGATTAAACTCATATTTTACCATCGACATAATTTCCATTTGACCCTTGACCAGAATATAAATTTGTGATGCAGATAGTTTGCGAGTTTTAATTACAAGACATTTATTCCCCAGACGTATGTACTGCAACTGTGTATCGCTCTCTAACTTAAAAAATATAGGCACCGGTTGTGAAGCTTCAATAATTTTAGACGAATTATCGGAAATGAAAAATGTAAGTTCCTGGTTAAAATAATCACTACGGAACGAATACATGCAGCATTCTCTTGGCTTTAACGCTATGCGTTCAGTAGTGCCCGATTGTCCAAACGATAGAGTCGAATGTGTACGATTAACAACAATACACTTTGGTATAAAGGCATATTTTCCATGTTTGCTCATTTTTAAAAATTCTAACCAGTGCTTTCTTGAAGAGAGTAAGGTGTGTAAAATTGCAGGACCAAAATTAACAGATATCTTATTCAGTATCGTGTTGCAGGTTAGAGAATTGGTTTTCTTATTCATGCTAAAATAGTTTTGCAGTCTACATTCCTCGAGTAAATAGACCATATTAAGAAAACCATAATCTATACATTTAATGTGAAAGGTCATATCGCTATTCACAGAAAATTTTTGTAGCGAATTTAGCACCAAAAACAGATTTATACGTTCTACGAAGATCGTCATAAAACTTTGACTAATCTGAGTTGATTTTGCTAATTTAAATTTTTTTAGCAATGAAGGTAAAAGTACATGTTCATCTGGCTGATTTAAAAATATTACTCTAATGCTGTTAAAGGTGATCAGTAACTGAACTTTTGGCACACACTCCGACTGAAAGACGGTATCGATGCGCATACAACCAACTAAAACTTTTGGGTGCAGGATAAATTCAGATTCACCACGCTTTTTATTTGTATTTTCATCTATTATCCTCAAAGCGTCTTCGCTTTTAATTGTATTGATCTAAAAATGATAAGCAAAATCATTTAATAATTTATTCAATTTTTCTCGTAATTATAAATCTTACCGATCGAATTTCATCATCATCCATGTTGTCATCAAAACAATCAGCATTTACTGATACAACTGCTTGCATTATGACCACGCGCCATATATTAGCACAAATATCACGTTCTGGCAATTCAAGCTCTTTTGATACCGTCTCTGATAGGCAAAAGTCTAAATATTCTATGAATTGTTCGTGTGTTTCACTGAAGTATTCCATACGACACCTTATATTTACTGGATTAGAAGTCTATGCACAGAAATAAAATGTTAGTTGAACTGGTTAAAATTAGCTCAAATAAAATTTTTTAAAAGTACAGAAAAAAGAAGGTGGTTTGGTTTTGAACAAGTTTTTTTTTGTGTAAGAAATATTTTAAAAATTCATTCTCATATTTTTCACAAATTTTAAAAAATTTCCATCGAAAATATTTTACAGCTTAAATACTTACAGCCATTGGCACTGGAAATAAATGAATTTTAGTCATTTTCCTTGGTTGTGGATAACGCCAACAAATAATTCCAAAATTTTTTTTTATAATTTGTATTTGATATGGCAGAGGTAAAAATGAGTCTATATTCATTTCTACAAATTGAAAAGCGCCAGCTCTAAAATAAAAGTATGGTTATGATACAGTTTTAATCATGTTATGTACTACCTTAAGTCATCTTGATAGAATTCCTCTCGCTGGTTTTTGTTTGTTTCAGTATTTACAAGTGTTGGACATTTTATGGGAAGCCAACTTTCACGTCGCATGTCGCCTTCAGGGATTGGGTGCGAATGACTCTTAAGAAGTCTATCCCCCACTGCATTCAAATGTCTATGTATTCTATTGTAACCTTCATAGGCTCTACGCAGACTTCTTAGTGAATATACACCGAGATCCAGCTGAATAACATTGAATTTAGCCGTTGACTTAATAAGTGGTAAGCGGTACCATGGCTCTGTTACAAAATCAATTGAAAAACGCAAATTTATGGGATGCACAAAAATTTTGTTGTCTGTTCGCACATAAAATGCGCCAAGCAAAACTTTAGCAACAGCTTTTTCAGGACGTGTTAAAAATTTAAAATTCGCCTTGGCTCCAGACAAAATTACTTTACCATTATAATCCACCTCATTAAAGATCTTAAATTCGATTTTATCCAATTTTAAATAAATGCGATCGGCATCAAAAAATTGTTTACGCATTAGTTTGATTTTTGTGTCACGTACAACTTTTTTTACAGTTGGCACTTTAAAGCAACTGTCTAAACAAGCATCGTGGATAAGCACTATACATTTGCAGAGACTCTCAATATGATCTTCTGCTAAATTGACTGTTATTGGTTTACAAAATTCTATTTCAACTTCTTTTAATTTATTTTTGGATACTAGAGACTTAAGTTGAAAAATCGGTGGTTTTATACCAGTTGGGCCAATATTTCCAAGTTTTGTTTCCACAAGAACGTATGGAAATAGATTTGCTGGTCCTTTTAACACTTCTTCTTGAAGAAGTTCTTCCTCTGCTAGTTCTTCAGATGACATTGTGGGTTTGACCAAATCCCTGCTAACCATATTCACATTGAAATTAAATAAATATACTTGCGTTGTTAGTTCAAATATCGATTGCGATACCATAAAGCTTGGGTGCGTAAAAGTAAATGAGAGCAGCGGTTCCCTTGAACTCTCTTTTTGGTTGTCGAATGACCTTTTGGTTTCGAATAATTTCAAAATGAATATTCCAGCAACCAGCGATATTGTATACGGGATATACCGTAATGGTGCTTCTGGATACTCAATGCGTTCTTGTAGAATTGATGAGTTGCTTGCGAGTGAGCTAAAGTGATCAGCAGCGGAAGTTTTACAACGACTTAGAGATAAACAAGACGCATAGCTGTTTTGTTCGCAAGACATAAAGCCAGAATCTGTATTAACAACCTTCTCATTGTCCTCTTTAATAGATTCAAAAATAGTGGATGTTGATGCATTTGCGTCATAATAGATCGTGGGGCGCTTTTTCTCTTGACGATATTGATTTGGCATAGAATTGCATGATTTTGAAGTACGAAGAAAACTATTCGATTCATTTAAAGTTCTTATTATAGAATCCGATACGGACCTAGCTGGAATTGGAATTGGTGCTTGCTTGAAAAATAATTTATCAACGACCCTAACGCAAAAGAAAGAAAAATTATCAACAACCAAAATACTTATAGAATAATTTAATTTAACCTTGACATGTTTCCAAATTCTGTTAACAAGCAACCCAATAAATTCATTTGTGCAGTTGTACATGAGGAAACAAAATCTGAAGCGCAATTAAATTCCACAGCTTGACCACAAATAAGAACATTATTGTAATCGACGCAGGGTGCAAATATTACTACGAATTTGATATCAGTAAAAAAATTTGAAAATTCCAATGACGTTTTACGGTCCGGATTATTCCACTCAAATGCAGGATTTGAACGATTCAAACTATTTACCATTTCATACATGGCAATTCTTATATCACGCCAATTACCAGTAGCAGCAGAGATATTAAAAAATGTGATTTCGTACTGACGATCTTCAATATAAGCGCCTGGCATTCCAAGCATACCTAAATTGGATGCTTTAGTCCAAACATCCATTCTGATAGGATTGCGTTGAAGTGGATTTTCAAGGTAGTTTGTTACTTTGATGTTTTCAATCTGAAAAAAATTTAAATTATTTTTCTTTTAAAATTATGTAAAAAGAATACAACCTTTGCAATAGCAGCCGAGCACAACGGTGTACCAGTATCAATAGGCAAATAAAGAATGAAACCTTTACTATCCACATGTACCATTGGCAACATCGTTGCTGTGTACAAATTCTGTTTATGTTCCATTTTCAGCTTCCTTCTTTTCGTAGAATAATCAACCCAATCGTTTGAAATCAATTGCCAAGGCTCTAAAAACCTTGCCAATTTGACCAAATCTAAAATGATTTCTGTAAATTGCAAGGAAATGATAATTTCTGAAATACTTCGATTTATGTCGCCTCTGCGTTGTTTTGCGCCAATACGTTTAAAGTAATTTTTAAGTGTTACAATGGTATAGATAAAATTAAAATGAGGCGCACTAGGACTCTCAGCAAGCATTTTAATCCGTATGGAATCATTTTTCGTCCAATCTTTTTGGAGGAATTCTAAATAACGAAATTTCAAGTCTCCCACTTTGGACGTAAACTTCACGAAGTCGGAGTGTTTGTCAACAGCAAAAATTAAATCCTCAAGTTCCAGCACGCATTTGTGTTTTTGTCGTTGATCCACGATCTCAAGCTCTAATAATGCTTTTGTAATTGTCCATTGACAGAAAACGGCCAAAGTTAAGTATTTTGTTGAAGCTATGAGTACAAATAAAACATTTTAAATAAAAACGTATACATCTTTTTTGGTTACCTATGTTGTGTTTTAACTTTAAATAACAAAACGATGTTTTCATTTAACTAAATAGTGAGGTTTGACTAATAAATTTCAAAATGTTCCGAAAGGTATGGAATCTAAAAAACGTTACGCCGCAGACTCATACTAGTGGAACCTCAATCAATCTCATTATTCTTTAAAACGGCCCTATTCATAAAGGAAGAGCATAGTAAAGGTTTCATAAAACATAGTGAAAACAAAAACAAGCTGAGTTTTCAATACAAATTTGTGAAAGTTCTACATTGTGCATATTTTTAGCATTATAAAAATTAAGTCCTCAAACTCAAAAATCAAGAATCACTGAAATATTTTTTCTGCAAGAATCCTATGATTTATTAAGCATAATGGAGAGTTAAGCCTCCGCAATTAACTTTTCTGAGCAATCTATGTACTATATGTTGAATTGATGAGTAACTGAGGTAAATTTAGGAGAAATTCCAGCACGTTCAGAGTATGAAAACTTCAAATGGACCTTTTTAAATACATTTTTCGCATTACTTCACTTACGAAAAACTATATTTAGATAGCGCCACTTGGAATATCTTTTTCTAAACGTGTTGAAATTCGCGATCTTAGAATTCTAAATTTCATTCAGCTACTAATAAGGTCAATGCAGAAAGCTTAAAAAAGTTAATAGCGGCGTTTTATATCTATACTAGCTGACCCGGCAAACGTTGTTCTGCCCTCCCTGTTCTTTTCACTATCTTCAGCTCCATATCCCTATCCCTATCTCTATCTCTATCTCTATCTCTATCGCTATCACTATCCCTATCCCTATCCCTATCCCTATCCCTATCCCTATCCCTATCCCTATCCCTATCCCTATCCCTATCCCTATCCCTATCCCTATCCCTATCCCTATCCCTATCCCTATCCCTATCCCTATCCCTATCCCTATCCCTATCCCTACCCTATCCCTATCCCTATCCCTATCCCTATCCCTATCCCTATCCCTATCCCTATCCCTATGTCATTAAGAGGGTAAAACTAACCTCCCTATCATGTTTGTCATTAAGAGGGTAAAACTAACCTATCTAACTATTTCGGGTTTTTTTGTAATTTTCGGACCACCCTTAACATTTAGGGGGATGAAAAATAGATGTTGTCCGATTCTCAACCCTAGCCGATATGCACGCAAAGATTCACGAAAATCGGTCGAGCCGTTTCGGAGTTGTTCAGTACCGCACACCGTGACACGAGAATTTTATATATTAGATTATTGTGTGTACCTCTATGCTGCAACTAAGGATTAGAAGGTATAAATTATCTTATGTTATTTGCTTACAAGCATCTGAAACCCTTGATGATGCAGAGTTTGACTCCAGTTCGAAAAAATCGTATATACTTGCATTTTCTTCATTTGCAGTTACTATTTGCAAAGGTTCGATCGGCACATCATCTTCTACATCAATCGCAACAATTTGCATTGAGTACCATACGTTCATTAAGAGACTCAGAGGTTCTTTAATAAGTTTGTACTAAATAAAATCAGTTAATTAGTTAAAGCATTTATAATAAAAACAGACATGTAGGTAGTGTACCAAGTTTGAAACGCATTACATTTTTCACTACCATTAAATTAATTTTTTAACAAATTTAGTGGTAGGAAAAAAAATGTTTCATTATCGCTTAATTTATTTATTTTCACATGTAAACTGCCCCTAAATTTAGGCTTAATTAAAACTTTTTCACTATGATAGTGGTAGTGAAATTTTTCTTATTCACTGATAGTCAAAGTTTTCTCATTACTACTAAATGAATTCAGTGATAGAAAACTTTTGCACTGTCTTTTAATAAACTTGTGATTTTGAATTCTTTACCACTACCCCAAGTCTGATTAAAAGCATTTTTGTGTGTATGTACCTTTTCATTTGAAATAAAAACAGCTATTGGTGTTGTATCAGCATGCAAATTAATAGTAATAGCGTCAATTAAATTATGTTTTCTTCTATCAAGAAGCTCTTTCTTTTTATCTTTTTTAGAAACTTTTGAAATTGAATCTTCAGATTCCTTACTACTCTTAGAACTGTTGGTGCGTATTTCTGATATATTACCATCGAAAGAATGGCTAGTATTACTAACACTTCCTTTTTTTTTCTCAGGTTTTGGGATATCACCTTTTTTCAGCTGTTGGCTGTTAGTTGGACTTTTATTTCGCCCTGATATTTTATCGGTCATGTCACTATATGCCGACGTTGGTAAATCTCTATATTTCTCTTTTTTATGCGTTATCGCTATGGTTATGTTAGTATGAATTGGCATAAGTAAGTCATTCATATTGCTTTCAGTACCACTTCGCACCGTGAAGTCATTAAAAGAAAATGAGAAGTTACAAGTATGATAAAAGGTAGATTTTGGAAAAACTATTTTTTCTTGCATATTGGAACGAACAATCAGATCTGCATGTCGAGATTTTATAGAAATTTTTGGTAGTTTTATTTCCACATGGTACTTTTCTTTTGTTTGTGCGTAATTTTCTTCAACTTTAGTTATGTTTATTTTACCCTGACCTATGTCAATATTCAAAATAAGATTTTGTATAAACTGTAACCAATATTTGTAGGATTGATCCTTAGTGTTGAATTGTAAAGATGAGTCAGTTCCTAGACCAACTTTCTCATCACGCTCTGAGCTAAAATGTATTGTCTCCTCTGGATGTGAAATCTTGCGTGTATTACGATCAGTTGACAAATTACTTCGCGATGAACGACGTGTGAGCTGATTCGGTTGTAGTTGTGTTGTTATTAAGTTTGATGGTAAAGTTGGTGTAACTAAAACAGCTAACGGCGGTTGAAGAGGCTGAGGCGTTGGTTCAGAATCAAAGATTTTATCTAAATAAAATGAAAAGAAATGCTAAAAGCTCTTTAAGAATAAGTTACTTATTTTTTACCTTTTTGTAAATCTTTATCAAATTCTTCTTGATAATTTAAGAAGTCCAATAGATGTGGATCAAAAGAGATGTTGAACTTTTCTACCCATAATGCTATTGCATTTACTCCAGACTCATCGATATCTGGATCGTACTTTTGAATCGGAAATTGAGCTTGAAAATCCAACCAATTTTTTACCGATGTTGTACTAAGGATATCATACTTTGCCAATTCACATGTATTTTGATTACAAATTATTTCGGAAAGCAATGATTTAAGGGATAAACTCAATACAGAATAGTTTGTAAAGACGCGTACAGAATTACGAAATTTAGCACACTGATTTTTAATTTTTATTGTATCCTCATAAGTTTTTGGTCGCCACGCCTGTCTTATTATTTTCCATAACAAATAATCATCATATGCTTTGACACACTGCAACAATCTATTTATCAAAACCATTTCTCGTTTAGAAAACTCAATAATAACTTCTTCACACGAGATATCAAATTTATGTTCCGGTACTTCATCTTCATCCCAAAGATCTGGCTTAATCAATGTGCAATAGTATATCTGCATTTTTGGAATGAATAGAAGTTTGTTAAATGAAGACGATTTATTACTTAAAGTTAAGTAAAAGTCTTTAATGTTTAACTGGAAGACATTATAGCATGCGTTTAAAAGCTCTGGTGGTTTTTCTGGCAATTGACATGTTGTATGAACTACCATATCTGCTTGTAATGGAGTTGTAAGTTGACCAGAAATTTGATCGATGAAAAACAGAAAATGCGGTACAACATGTTTTTGATCTTTTGCTATACGTTGTTGTGTTTTTGAATCGGTAGGCTCCAACTTTGGATAAACTTGAAAGGAAACACTCAGAAATTTAAATCTGTAGCTTTGCAATGGAATTTGTACCATAAGTGCATCATAATCTTCCATAAGTGGTGGATGCAATTTCTCCATTTCTACGTTTCTTTCTGCATAATATGCTTGATAATCGTAAGAGTCAATGTAAACTTTAATTATATTTGTAACCTGTAGAAATGCTTCAGTGTATCGAAACGTCACACCCGATGAGAGAATACGATATTGTAGACGGAATGGAGGTAAAGTTGTATCTTCGCTTTGCTTTGCTGGCTTATACTTTATCATATCGAATGCAAGTATAGGACTTCGATAAAGCAAATATTCATCAGTGACACGATTTGAATATTCTTCAAAGCTGGTAGCACCCCAACCTTTCTCAGCAACTACACAACTATCGTCAAAGAGACTCTTGTCCATAAAAGTATGACCAATATCAAACTAAAAAGAAAAGTCAGAGTTAGTAGTGCAAAACTCGTACACATCGATATATGTGGGTTTTTTAAATGAAAAAATATTTTCAAATATTTTGTAAAGTTCAGTTATTAATGAGTAGTTTGAATTTGTAGATAAACATAGAACGGGCGATAGCGACGCATCGTGTGCCGAGATAAAATGTGTGAGATGACGTAAATTTTTACTAGTAAGTATTTGAATATAATAAAAATAAATGAAAATTGTTAAATGCAAGCGATATTTCAGCTTCAGGATATCTTTTATCGTACTAAGTGAATATACTCTAGCTCACACATTCCATTCTGGCTTTCGAAGACGGAGGTAAACTTGTCACTGCCGCCCAGACTAACAATCAAAACCAAAGTTTTTGTGGCAAATATAATTGAAATTAAAAATCACATATGAACTCACGGAAGAAGATTCAATAATCGTATCACGACATTTATCATCTGAACGACACTGTCCCAAAGGTTCCACACATACGGTTGTTATACCCGACTTAAAGTTTGACCAATTACGTTCTTCCAAAGAAATGCGTTCGACGTAAACACCTCCAAATATTATACGCATTACTGGCGAATATCGTATACGCTTTGTCGCACCCATTATTGAGTCGTTTATAAATTCGGCATTTTTTAATGTAAAATTTAATTGTTCTATATAAAAACCAATATCCATAGTGTGTCCTGGGTTTTCAGTCTCAATTGGTTCTTCATTTTCAAAAGGCTCAAAGTTAAAACTGGGCAAAAGATTCCAAGCCCATGTCAGATATGAGACACCAGCATCGTGACTGTAAATTTGATCTTCTAATTCTTCAACAGAGGATGTTGTGCTGTCCGTAGTCTTAACTGGAGATTCCTCAGTTTTCATGGAACCTAATAATGTAGCTAAGCGCATTAATAAAGGAAACTGCATCGATGAAACGTTCACACCCAATGATTTTGTTAAAATGCCAATACGTGTTATACTTGTCGTGGCTACAGTATTGACATTGTACTTTCGCAATATTCGACACTCTAAAGTACATCTAAAAATAAAAATAAACTTTTTTACCAATCTCGAAATGAAAATGTAATTATTGGACTCGTAATATTTATTTATTACAATAGAGTTAATGTACCGTCAGCGACATGAATATTTAAGTCAATTGCGAGAATAAATTAAGACCACAGTAGCTTAGCTTTATTGATCATATCTCTAAATCTAGTAATATGAATAGAAGGAGCTGCTTGGGCATGTGGAGAAATAAATTATTGTAGATTACAGTCACATACAAGTGATATAAGCCATTATGATAATCTTTCAAAGCGTTCTTAAGGGAATATAAAAAATGAACTTCGTTAACAAAAATAAAATTTGTTTTATAGAAAATTTTATTTTTCTAAAGTTTCATAATAATCGGGTTTTTTCTCTTTCCCCAAGAAATTTTTGTGGACGAAAGTTACACATTGTAAGCCGACTTTTCCATTTTATTTGTTATTTACAGAGTAAAATGAAATGCTTAAAGCTTTGCCAAAAGGTTGAAGATTAACCATATTGAGTTTAATAGCAATTGGCAGGCTTCTCGTAAATAATAATGAACATTTTTTTTTCAATCTGTTTTTTTTTATTCGACAGTGCAATCTTTCCAGTTAATTATGGAAATTTCATTCAATGACTTCCTCGGCTGGCCTTGCAGTAGCCCATACGATGATCACGAATTTTTCAGTAAAGTGTAGGCTGCACCTATTTTGCCCTTAAGAGCCTTAATCGTAACACTTATCTTTTAGGACTTTACGATTGTTAAAGGGCTTGTTCTTGCCCACTTTGAATAACAGCAACAATGATCTTAGATGTGCACACTGTACGAGTGCGAGAACGTGTTGTTTTATTCAATAAAAATTTAGTAGTACGCACTCGTGAAGGCGCTTCGATCCTATCGAATCTGGAACGCAATTTTCTTACAGTTTCGGTAGAAGATTAATCATTTGCAACGTTGTTCAAGTGTTTATCGACTCATTTTTTCAACCGGAGATATAAAACTAACTTTCTGTCATAATATGAATGACATTAGCACATGACACTCAAAAAATAAACTGTATATCCTTGAACTAATGTGTTAATAGAAGATCTTATGCCCATTGAATGGATATAATGTTGAGACTTGGTTCAGAATACGTTAAATTTGCAAAAATAATATGATTATCTTGATGAGAAAAAGGGCCTGGAAGGAATTCAAAGAATTCTAAAATATCCTGGAATCGGTCGATTTTTGTGATAAATACTCAATATTGTTGTTTAATGAGCAAAAAACAAAGAAGGTCCAGAATCTTCCACACAAAAATGTAAGTTTTTACCATTTTATGAAATAATTTTTACTAAAGTAAAGGTGATATCTTGGGCTTCGCCAAATATTAATTACCATACACCGCGTTAACAGTAAAATGCATTATCTAATCATCAAAGAGTTTTTAATCTTACCTATACAGCAAAGGTTCTTGACACACATCAATCTGACCAGATGCATTTCGCTTATCCAAACATATTGTCAAATCCGAAACTGTAACTAACTTACGCGTGAGCACTTTAATAGGATTTACATCAACCATAGATATTTTCCATTTTTCGTCGGCAGACCCAAATGAAAGCAATTGCACATTTAATGACACAACTACTTCCTCTTCCAGATATTTCAAAATGATATTGTGACAATTTATAACAATGTTATTGATAATCTTACTAATCACAGCAGAATAAGCAGTTTGCTGAGGTATTTCATCTTGTTTCACAATGTTTTTCTTTTTTATCTGTAATTCTGAACTGCTTTTCTTCTTCAATTTTAAATTAGGTGGTGATGATGAGGCCGACGAACCGGAAGCTTCCGTTTTGGGATCTCTTAGTTTTAACACAAATTCTATTGTATTAATAGTAACTTTAATAGGTTCTGAAGTTATTTTTGTCCACGGTACACGTATATTCAGCTCATGTATATGTCCAGATAGTAGTTCAAAGGGTAAATTCAGTTCCTGTTCCAAAACATCTAGACGTAAGTCAAGATTTTGGAATAAGGCTTCACCTTCCCAAAGCGAAAGTTGCGCATCTTGCGGTCGAATATTTTTCACGTATTTGGCCACATGGTTCATAATAATTGGCGTGACGTACGATTCAATTTTAAACATTTTTTTTTAGTTTTGAAATCAAAAATTTGTTGGAGAATTTTATTTTTTTTCTTCACAATTTATATCTCATTTTATGTGTGTTAAATTTTAAGCGATTGTAGAACTCAATTATTTGTGACCGAAATAGAAAAAGAGATTTTGTTTAATTTTTAGAAACGAAAAAATTCGCCGATTTTAACAGCAAAATTTTGGAAACAAATTTTTTCTATAAATTTGTCGATTTTAATTCTGATGTGTTGTCAAATGAAATCAGCTGTTTGTTGTCAAAATGTAAGGAGTGTTTTGATTGGTGGAAGGCTCACCGGCAGTACAAAATATTTATAAACAAAGTGCTGTCATAGACTGGTTTTTGTAGTAGCGAGCTCCTAACGAATAACTTGTATACACAGTTGATTCGACGGTTGTATATCTTGACGACTCAATTAAATTATTTACATTCACATCGGCGTCAAACTTTATAGTTACAAACAGAGGCGTCAATTCGGTAGGCCTCGGGAGGGTATTGGCCCCCCTCCCCAAGGATCTGATAATAGTTATTATTCAATACATCAATTGGAGCAGGTTTTCTTTAGCTGACATTCTCCAATTTTTTTTTTTAAGGTTAAAAGGAGGTTAAAAATAAATAAAAATTATGAAATAAAAAAGTGCCGCTCGGTTCTAGTTTCGGATATATCGCCATCGGAAGTTCCGGATGTAGCTTTTGTGAAACTGATCATAACTTGGAAACCCTGCATGCATATCAGAAATTTGCCATAAGAAAGATAATTTAATGGCCTTCAATAATGGTGAGTAAAGTTTTGAAATTTAACCTAAAGTTTTGGGGATGTGACGATTTTTTTGAAATTTTGACCAATTTTTTTTAAAAAAACCTTTTTTTCCCAAAAAATGTTTTAATGACATATAAATTTTTTAGCATATTAAAAGAGCCTACCCCCTTTTTATTTCAATCATTTATATCTTGGAGCATATCAAAAACCGGCTTCGCTAGCCACAGTTATTTTATTTAACAGTAGGGATAAGTGGGCGGCCTGCGGCCGCAGCTCAGGATTTATAACTCCCAAAATTTAACATCAGCTTCGAGGCGGCCTTCGGCCGCAGATCAGTCTATAATATATTCAACATCTAGTTTGCTAGCCACAGTAATTTTAAATAGGAATAGGGCGGCCACGATTTTTCATAAAAATTTTTAAATTTTACGATTATTTTGTTCCATGAATTAATAATGATTTTAAATTGAAGGGTGCAATATGAGAAAAGAGCGCCGCAAACGAAAAATTTTTATTAAAAATTGCGCGCGCGTTTTACAATGATAATCGCCTTATAATAATAATTGTTGTTTCTTTTGTTCTTGTTGACATACTTTTCATGAGAATTCATTAAATGATATTTTTTGTATTCCGGTAAAAAAGGGGGTGAATAATAAAAAATTTAGAATAAACTATATACTATTTTAAAGGAAACAAACTGAGCTCTCTTAATATGTTAAAAAAAATATAGGTCATTAAGACATTTTTAGGGGGAAAAAATGTTTTTTTTAAAAAAAGTTTGTGAAAATTTCAGAAAAGTTGTCATATCTCCAAAACTATAGGTTAAATTTCAAAACTTTACTCATCATTATTGAAGGTTATTAAGTTATCTTTCTTATGACACCCAAATTTTTGATATACATGAAGGGATTTCAAAGCTATGATCAGTTTTACAAAAGCTATATCCGGAACTTCCGATGGCTATATCTCCGAAACTAAATCCGAGCGGCACTTTTTTATTTCATATTTCTTGTTTATTTTATAAACCATTGTACCCCTAAAAATATAAATAAAATTGGAGAATGTCAGCTAAAGTAAACTTAAGCCCATCAATTCAATAAAACCATCCAATAATGGTGGAATTATAAATCCCGTCAGGTCCCCCCAAGGTTTTGGCGAAGTGACGTCACTGGTTATGAATTATTTATATTTGATTTTCATTTAAAGTTGGTCAATGTAAAAAATGTAAAATGGCAGGACAGCTGTTAGAGGTAATTCATTGTTTGAGTTTATTTGAGTTGTCCGCAAATCCGGGGAGTTGCGCAACTATAAACATGTGATTTTAAATTAATAGGTGATACATTGCTTGAACGTTAACGGAAAATAAGCAGTTATTTAATTTGCGTTACAATTCAAAAACTTAAACTTCTTAATTATTAGTAGTAGGGACCAAATATGTATACTTCATACTAAAAACTTCAAGCGGACCCTATTAAAACCTTTTGGAACTATATATTTCACTTCATGTTGATTTAGGACGCGGTGCAAAATGCAAGTCAAGGAAAACCATCTCTCTGCCACTGGATCAGGTTACAACCTCAACAGAGGCATGGCTTTGACTGGCTATCCGTTTCTATGGATACTTTTTAAGAAGTTCTTAAAGTATTCAAAAAGTAACAGTCAATGAAAGGTAACAGCATTTGTAATTTTTCAAAGTTGTTTTAAAATTTTAGGCTGCATATCATGATCAGTATTCCGATCTTCAGAGCTCAATTTAGAATTGATATGCAAGCAATATTGAGGCGCAACAGCGCATATAGAGCTTTTGCATTGCTTACAGAGGGTTGGGAACATATAATTATATAGTCTACAAACGGCGGCGACTTGCAAGAGGGGGAGCCGTAAGTAAACAGATTCTCCACTTGACATATGGGGGATCTACACCATAAAAACTTCCGTAATAGGCGGACACGTTAATTACTGGAGTCCAGTTACTTTATCGCAGCATAATCAATACGGTTTTTTATTAAGTTTTTCGGGTCACCATTATCAATCTCCTAATAATAATGTGAACTCAAAAATCTTAACTGTAACAAACTTTATTAATTTCCTTGGGAATTGGCGAGGTCGCTAACGCGTTATGGGCATTCAAATATAATTTGTTTAAGGTGGCTACTAGACTAGAATTTTTAGATTTATTAAGATAAAATTGTCAACTTTTGAAGAATCTTTCATTTGATTCATATTTTTTAATACGATATTTTCTTAAGTACAAAACGACTTTGAATTACTTAATAGAATTTTAAAATATATTTTAATTTAAAACATATATATTAAAACTTTAATTAATGTCCATCATATTTCCAAAGCCTCTTCCACCTATCACAAAAGAGTCTTATCCTGATCAGACTGGATTTACGGAATCGGAAAAAGTAACGTTGCGAAATATTTGGCGTGTCATTAAACGGCACGAACGGAAACATGCAAGAAATATATTTATTGAGTAAGACTTAAGGTAGAAATATTATAAGCGCTGTGTGTATTAAAATACCAAAAAAAGGTGGCTTTAGCCTTAATAAAAATATTCATTCCATGGACAGAGACGATAAAATTACGAGACCTTGCAATCTCAAATTCATTGCAAGTAACCATCGAAAAATTCGAGAAAGGTCTATTTCCGCGGAACGAATAATTTTATTCAGATTTATAGTTCTTCAATTGTTCGCAATATAGGCCAAGGCTAAATTGTGTGCATCCTTAGATTTTACTCTGAGAGTGAGGAAATGTTGGATCATTTTCGAGGACCTCAAGCTAAATTTAACATGCACTCGTTGCATATGCATCCAAAAGGAATATTACGAATTTATGGTCGTTTGATTGAAGAAGGTCTCAATAACTATGCAATGTTTCACATTATATTATCCGAAGTATCTTCAAGGCATGCCAAAATGTTGTCTGATAAAGCTGAAATAGCTATAGAGGTATTTGTTGAAACATAATGTGTGTATTTTTTACTTACCTTTTGACTTTTTTAAGAAACAAGTAACGGCATGCCAAGAATATTTTGAAAAAGTCATTAAGGACGTCATTTCACCAACGGCTTTAGCTACACTCCAAAAACTGAGTGACGTTGTAACAGCATACCTTATTTCACATGTAGACTAATAATATTAATAATTAAAATCCATATATATTATATGAATATTTAAAATAAAAAAAAAAACAAACATAAATGCCAACATACGATAGCATTGTTTATTTGCGATATTGGTCTCAGCTTTTTGCAATCAATTTATCTAGGTCTGTAATCTCTTGTAGATCGCCGCCTACACTTTAACTAGACCCATACTTATTTCTTTTAAATTTTTCAGCGCTAGTAATATGGTGTTGGCGATCACCTGGTATTTAAAACGAAGGTTTGGTTTGCCTCTTTTATTTTTGCAGCTGACAGAGTTTGAGTCAAGCCTAAGTCGGATAAAGTTGGTAAAACTATAATTTTGGTGTGGAAACCTTTTTTTTGGTCATTTGAATAAACTTTAAAGACCATATCACAAAAAATCCATTGCCCAATTCCTGGCTATTGCAGAGATTTTTGAATTCCTGACAGGCCCCTACCATTGGCAAGAAATTGCGGGTCAAGCTTCTGCAATAAGCAGTGGTTCGATTATTATGTCCTGCGAACAAACACTTTTTTACATTCTCTCAATAATTTGTGGTATATCGCTTAATCAGACAACATGGAAGCTCGTGCTCATCAATAACTCCAAGGATACTTGAGTGTTGTCGGTGCACGTACGATCATGTCTGGCAAACAGGCAGGGATACATTAATTCTTATCTGGTATATTGCACAGCCTTATAGTCTCGCCGGTATTCTCGAAATCCTCTCAGAATTCAAAGATTTTCTTTTCCTTATTTTGTAGCTTTGTAGTTTTCCCAGTCCAGTGAAATTATTCTGCTCAGGGTGGGTGCAAACTACCTAAACTGCAGCCTATGAGCCCGGAACACATTTACACTTTACTCATGGTGATTATTGTGATTACATTGATGATGGCATACGTTTGGTTGAACACGAAACTTCTAATACCACTTCCTAAATGCTGTAATTGATTTTTATGGATGCTTTAAAGATGTGGAGCGTATTGTTCAAGAACTGACACGACAAGCAGAAGAAGCCCTGAGTTGTTTAATAATAATTTGGGAAACCAGTTTGAGAAATCAATTGATTTCTGTGAATAAACATTTAAGATCTCGATTCAATTATAATCGCGTGTAGTGGCTGTCCTAAATCATTTTGCAAACGATCGTTAGAGCAGAGAGTTTAAGGCCCTCGCTATAAATAAATTTATAACTTTGGTACTATATAAAACTGTTTTATTTAGGATAATACAGTCATAGTTATTCTTGACACAATTTATGACATTTTGTAAAAACTTTTCAGTAGCTTTAGTATTTTTGTTCATTGCTTGTAATTTTTTTATTACTAGCAATTTTATATATGTCACCTTTTTTGTAAGCCCCAAAACAGGGGTTAACTTTTCGGAAGGAGCAGTTAAAAATCACGAAGTAAATCGCAATTTTTTTTTTTGCAAAAAACAAACGAAAATTCAAAATATTTTAACAAAAGAATTGCCAACAAAATGTCAGTCATATTTCCGAAACCACTGCCTCCAATAATTAAAGAAAATAATCCTGATCAATCCGGATTCACTGCATTAGAAAAATCAACATTGCGAAATATTTGGCGTGTCATTAAACGACACCAACGGAAACATGCACGGAATTTATTCCTTGAGTAAGATCAATTTGGACGAACTGCAAAGCAAATGTGTACAGTAACGTTGTGTGCAATTTTAGATTTTATACTGAAAATGAGTTCATGATCGATCGTTTTCGTAGACGTGACGGTCAAATAAGTATGCATTCCTTGCATTCACACCCGCAAGCAATACTATGTGTATATGATCGTTTGATCGAAGAGGGTCTTGACAATTTTGCAATGTTTCATGTTATACTAACGGAGGTTGCTGCATATCATATCGCTATGATGAAGACTGAAGCTCAAGAAGTCGTAATGGTATTGTATTGTAAATAACATTGCAGATATTTGTATATATATAAGACTTTGGTATGTATATTTTTAGAGACAAGCGCAGACATGTCAAGAATATTTCGAAAATGTCATTAAGAGTATAAATTCGCCAACAAATTCCGCCGCACTTAAAAACCTAACTGATGTTATAGTAGCATATCTGATTTTATAAGCGAACTCATTAAAACATTCCACAGAAAATATAAAAATTCTAACTAAAAAATGTACACATAATTAATGACGAAATTGTTTGCACATATCGTATCTTGAAAAATCATCAACACGGTTAATTTACTATAAGAATCTGAACATAAAAGCTGGAAGAGTATCTACTGTATATTACTATAGAGCTCGTGCTTTTTGGGCAGCGCAATTTCTGTCGAGGCATATTCTAGTACTATTGGTAGATGTCTTACTCCGGAGCTTAGTCGAGCTTTGATAATTCTGTTGGAATCCGACTGCCATTTTATCAGCGACTGCGGTGCTGCCTTCTTTTGAAGAATTCCCACGGATTAAATGTGAAAAGGAGGCACATTTTTTACTCGGAAAAAATCAACTACTTTTACTTAGCCTCAAGGTGTCAAACATTGAAAGAGAGTTTGAGTAACTTTTCATGTATTCTTTTTCATCGCAAAAACCATCATTGGTTTTCGGTTCCGGCGTCACACAGAACTTTATATTGTATCAGATGTCAATCCATTGCTTATCTGAATCACAGAAAGTTTCCATTCTCCTATAGCTCCTATAGTAATCTGATCGTTTTAAAGTTATTGCTTATATGGTAGTTGCAAAGCTCACTTTTCTAATTCAGCCTACGTTTTATCCAGTGATTGCCGGCGGCACTATATGTTCGCTTATAAGCTTGGAAAAATGTATTTAAATATTTTTTGTGCATGGCGGTTTTGGGCATTTCATCTAAATGTGCACCGGATTTATGTTTATCTCTGAAGAAAAAATGAAAAAAGGCTTTCATGAAATTTGAAAAAACAACAATTTTGGATTGTCAAATGTTTTTAGCATTGGCTAAAATTTTGTAAAAAGAAATTGATTTTCATGAAAACGTCCGATACAGTGTTTCTCAGCAGAATTACCAGATTTTCTGAGAACTTGTCTAAGATTTTGAATGAGACTCCTCGGATATCATTGTATTGGGAAACACAGCTAACAGTTTGCCCATTAATTTAAAAATCAACTGATTGAAAGCTTAACTCTGCTTTTCTTAACCGTCAGTTTGTCCTAACCTTGATTTTTTGTATAGTACTGTATTTATGAACCCGACCTATGAAAGTGTGGCTCATCTTAGAAAAACTATATTTAGTTTGAAGCTAAAGCAATCTTATAAGTTTGAACATATATTGCAGTTGAGAATCATTGGCAAAAATATCAATTTGAAATATTACGTCCAACGCAAAGCGTAGAGGCTTAAAATTAATTTTCCCACAACAGACCCGTTTTTGTTACACTTCGGCTGTGGAGGAAGCTTTCACTTAAATTGTTAAATAATTAGGCCATCGACATTATTTCAAAATTAAAAACCTTTGAACGCTCTACTATCCGTATCAATTAAGAGAGCTTCTTTTTTAGGCTTAATTAAATTTTCGATTTAATTTAATTTTTGTTTCAGTTTAAATTATTTCTTTTATTGTCGACATTTTCTAATATCTATGTATGTACATGTATTTATATCAATATTTTCGATGCTAACTTATAAGATATACTATCTTTTAGCATTAAGTCAAAACTGATTAAATATATAAATGAAATGAAAAAGTAACGTATTTATGATTTTTTTTGTTTTTATCAATATCGCGATTTTATTTTACCTATTCAATTCCAGCAAGGAAACCGTTTCAAAGGAAACCGTTTCAAATCTTTGAACAACTATATGCATTAAATCAAACTTGTAAATAAAACATAAATTAAAAAATTAAGTATCTCTTTGGGGGCTTGAATCTGTGTGAACTCCGTTCCAAGTAAATGCCTTGACAACTGACTAATTTGCAGTCTTTTTTACTATCGTCAAGATTATATATACATAAATTTCGTGTTTCAGTTCGAATTTTTTGTATGCGAAACATTTTCACAATCTTCTTAGTTTGTATATGGAAATGTAGACAAGTCGCCAAACTATACAGTTACTTTTTGTTACAGAGATATAGATAAATTGCCCACAAAGCGGCCATTGCTTTATGAAAATTGTTATGTAACCTACTGTAATAGGGAGATACTGCTCACTTTTCGATGTTATTTATGACACTTAATTTTCAGTATTTATTCTAGAACTGCGAGGATTCCCAACCCCGGAATTCATTCAAGGATTAAAAATTTCGGTTCTGACAAACCAGAGGAGACCACCCCTAATACATACGCGCATGTTCTTATGTTGTTAAAAGGCAACGAAAATAAAGTGATAACGCTACAGCTTAACGAATGTAAACACACAGAGCTAACTGTTGCTGCTGCTGCTGCTGCAACTGATACTGGTGGTGCTACTGCTGCTGCTGCTGCTAGTGATGTTGATATATATGCTGTCGCTATTCAGGCTGCTTCTACTTTTGCTGCTTTTATTACTGCTGCTCATTCAGAAGCATTAGTTCGATTGCTAAGCGCGTTCCTTAAGAAAGTTAGTCGGATTGTGACTTTCATCGTCTAAGCAATGTGTTAATAAGTAGCATCTACAGCAACAGCAGCAGTAGCGGCAGCAACAATTTAAATATTGAAACTTTGACAACAAAAAGCATAATTTGCCATCGTTGCATTTGTTTAAATTTAGCGGTCAATAAAATTATCATAAAGTTTTGTTTATTATATTTTGAATATTTCCGGTGTTTCTTAACTCGGAGTGTGTGAAATTGTTTAATCTAAATTAGGAAAATATTGGTTAGGCAATAAAAATGGTCGCAACTGAAAATATCAAGGTAAGCAAAAGAATATATTAATTTTTTCCATATAGGAAAATGTGAAAATGGCTGGATACGAATTAACGTCTCCATTACTCTTAAGTAATGCGTTAAGAAGTTAAAGTTAAAAGATTAAAAAACTTCTTAGTTTTAATATCAAAGACCAACTTATTTTATGGAGCGCATATTCAAAGCATATAGCCCCAAAATTTTTCGTTGTTCCTGAACTCACCTAAATAGTCCGGTAGTGTTAGCAATATTTTAAAGTTTTATTTCACACATAATTCGATTTCCTTCGCTTAAATTATAATTTTACTGAGGATATTTCTGTCAAAAGTTCATCATAAAGTATTTTAATAAGTATTAATTTACTTTTAGTATCCCTTCAAACACAAAGTCAATAAGTAATATCAAAATGAAAGTGAAATATGACGCTTTCAAAAGTGAAACCTTAGCCCCTGCAAGCTTTACGACAAAACGTTAACTCAAATTGAGAATACTAAGTTAGTTATAGGGGCCCAAGGACAAATGTGTTTGCCTTAACAAAAGATATATTTCTGACGAGATAAATGTCTCTGTAAAGCTATCAATCTTCAATTTAAAAATATTATCATTTTCGAATCTCGCCCCCCTTGATCCACGAATTCCTCTCCCACTTTTAGAACGTTATGGCGCCCCTGGCTGACGACACACATATATTACAATAGCTAACCCATTATACAATACCCTGCCGCTGCTCTCAATACAGAGGAGGGATCAGTAGGGTTCAATACAAATTATCGAAAACAAATGTCCTCAAGCGAAGGAGTAGCCACGACAATAATCAGGAAATTACAGATCTTTGGGAAACGTTACCTTCAGCATATATTTCGAGTTTTTTGGCTTATCATGAAATCAATCAAATATCTACTCCGAAGATCCAAAATAAAGTCACTGGACATACGGGTCAGAAGACAAAAAAGCCATTAAATGGGCAGTACCGTGCATAAAAACAGTAGTACTTCGAGAAATCTGTGAAGTGGAATACTTTTTAATGGAAAAAATATTTTTTAAACAGCTAGAGCTTTGCGAAAAGGCTTTGATAGACGCTTTGTAAGTTTAGAAAATGAGTTCAAATTTAGAAAATATATAACATTGACTTAAAACTAAAACAGGAGAAGTGCCGTAAAATTTTTAGATTTTCAATTTTTAGTTCACCCAGCATATAAATTGTCGCAACTTTTTGATGATTAAAAAAAGTTCATGTCATGTTATGTAAAAAAATTTATTGATTTGAGTTTCTTTGGGTCACCCTATTGGGTTTTGATACCATGAAACATTATTTTGATGCAATAGACCTTTGATCGCAGACTTTATGTTTGATGCGATTCGCTCCACATATATAATTATTACCTAATCTAAATCATCATCATAATATTTTCGATGGTTGCGTTGATCGTTGAAATCAAAGTCGGAGTTATATGAAGAGTATATACGATTTTTTAGGTTGCTATATTCCAAAATTAATGCAAGTTGCGTCAAATTCCTTCAAAATAAATGCATGCAGTTCAGCTATTTAAATAATCTTTTTAAGAAAAACATCAAGCATAGCATTTTAAACAAAAATCTTTCAAGCACGTAAATATCGCATCTGCATCCATATACTCCACATACGTACATATGTAGATTATCTTATTGTAATGCAGTTGATTTACAATTTATTCGAAGCATAAGCTTATGGAGTGATAAGCGGCAAGCTACTCTCTAATTAAGAATATATTTTTTAATGAAGTATGACACATTTAGTGAAATATTTATTATTGAACACTTTTTGGGCCAGATTTCAATTTCGAGATAAAAAATGCCGGATTTTATTTATAACTCTTTTGCACTATCAGTTGATAAATAATGAATTGATAGGTCGCCTCAATCGTATTGTTAAAGTGATATTGATTTGTTTCTAGGTAGCAATTAATGTTAGTTGGTCAAGTTGAAAACAAAAGAGTGATTTTTTTTTTACAAAAAATGACAAAAATATTACATAAAATGCAAGTAATATGTCACAAAATAAGAGTGGTCTGATAACATGGAACAACGGAGTCGTGTTCGTTTGAACGCTAACTAACCAACATTCTTGATAACGTAGTGGCGCAATAATTTTACTCAAGTAAATTTCTGATACAATGGAAAACTCCACAAAAATGATCTTGCAGTTTAGTGAAGAGCTGCCTGCGCAGTTGAAAACATAATGCAACCGAGAGAACATCTTTACAAGTTGGATTTATCCTACCGAAATCAAAGTTCAATTATAGACTGAAAGATAAATATGAAACCTTTAGTCTATGGTGCTATTTTATTTTTGCAAGATAAATCTACCTAACTTTTCTGCTAAGAAATTGTGAAAAACAACTCCAAAGCTATTGAGCTTTTTAAGACACTTTACACTGCTTGTCAGAACATCTCTCATGAAATAAAAGTTAGGTTAATGATTCTTACTAAATATCCAAAACCTGCGAAACGACACTTTTTGCTCTATTTTATGTTTTCTACCTTAAGGTTATCTCGGCAAAGCCAAAATAAACTCAAAAAAATATTTGCCAATATTTGTGTTAAAGGAAGACACTTTTTGCTTAACGTTACTCATACGACATGGTTTCTACCTAACCGAGTTTTCAAAGAGCAGCTTACAGTAGAAATTTTAAGTATATCTTTTTCAAGATGAACAGTTTTACTATATCTGAATATAATTTAGAATTCGAATTTCAGATTATTAAATCAGTATTATCATTAAATTAATTATTTCTTAGCAAAGTTATTCAATAATTTCCATTTCACGGTATAATAACTAAGCATTTTACCAAAAGATTGATTTGGCTTGAGTCAAATTTATGGTGTGATAAGTATTGGATTTCTGTTCATGTTGCTCTCAAACTTATTTTTGATAATTAAATTTGATAGATTGGCATATTAAGTGATAAATTTATGGCATATGTACTTCAATTGGAACAGATTTCAATTCAAGTACAAAAACTTGATTAAAGCGTAGTAGTTGATAATATTTGGAGACTTCTAAGTGGGTACTTGAAATATGTTCAGTAAAAATCTGAAAGCATTATCGGATTTGAAATTTTTATTAGAAATTGTTAAGAAATAATTTAAAGACATGTGCTGCTATAAAATACATCAATCATTTCAGCTCATGGCGTAGTTAAAATATAGAGACTTAGTAATATTTTCATAATTTTAACCTCTCTTACTTGGAGAAAGCATTTTCACATTAACGGAAAGTTCTTCTTAAGCTTGTAATAGTATTACAAAATACATATGTACATATCGCTGACCTACTTCAGGACTGGCATGACTCAAAAGTCCTAAAGTAGGAAAAAACGCATTTAAAGTTTTCAATAAGTTACTTTTTATATGAAAATGTCTTCATAAACTTTTCTCACAAGTTTATAAGATACCTTTCTGTTTTTTTTTAGAAAAACTTAAAAATGAAATGACAGATATTTTTGCATCATTAACTCAAAAATCTATCTATTGATTATGATATGTCAGTCTTGAAGTAAGTAAACTATGTATATGTATGTAGCAATAGTATGAAATTCAAATAAGATTATTTGCAATATATGTCTAAACATTTTAACCAAATGAACATAGAGGATATTTCAATATATTGTGTGTCAAAAGCTCAGCATTTGATTTGCAATGATATTTAAAAAAAAATAAACATTTTGAAATGAAAAATTTTGCTGTTTATCTTGGCTGCTGCTACCAAAAAATCCACAGTTCTTATAATTCTTATAAGCGTACTTGCACAGAGATAAATTAAATTTTTATGATTACGTTAAAATGTTGAGATGTTCCAAACCATGACCAAATATTTACAGAGCAAATATAAACACACAAAGTATCTAATATTTGATAACATATTTGAATATAGCGAAATTTAGTTAGTTTA
This sequence comes from Meiosimyza decipiens, assembly GCA_963680825.1. NCBI lineage: Eukaryota > Metazoa > Arthropoda > Insecta > Diptera > Lauxaniidae > Meiosimyza > Meiosimyza decipiens. The sequence continues at coordinate 88,454,386 of OY804259.1, read as the reverse complement.
TATTCTAATATAATTATGCATATAATGGATCTCATCTTTCTATAAGTTGAACTATAATATGCTATGTTAAATAACATACCGTCACGAGAGTACTTAGATAGGGTGTTTTTATTAGAGTCTTGTTTTGAATATGCTCAGTATACTATGCAATTTCACTATGGATAAACATTTGCCAGAACAAGGCTTACAAATTGTGAATATTAACCGAATTCACTAAAATTTATACTATAAATTAACTCAAAACTCACATGATTTTTTTGAAATTATCTCTTGTGGCAATGTGTGTAGTTTTTGGGCTGCTCTGATAAACCAGTGATAATTGATTTAATGAAAATCTACGCACCTCAAGTTATTTCGCACATAAGTACTCAATTGATGCAAAAAGTGATTGTAATTTTGACCTCCAGACAGGCACAAAGCATACTTGCCAAAAACATTTGTACATAAGTGCTAAATGGCATTAAATTATTTAGCTTCAAAAGTTAAATTTCAGGTGGCGCGGAGAAACTTTAGTGTTTTATCTTATTCAAAACTGTGACACTCTAAGAGCAAGCACCCGAAAATCTATCATTATATGAGAGCAAATTTAAACTTTGAATCTCCCACTTACTAAATTATTTATTGCGTCTTATATAAAACTTCTACATTTTTGAAATGCTTGGAGATTTCAATTTTAATACAAAGTTGAAAAGTTAGGATTCAATTATTTAATAACAATAATAGCAGATTTAAAACTAAGCCAAAATTCAAAAACTATCCGAAATCATCATACAAATATAAATTAAATAGAAAAAAGTAAATTAAATGGGATATAGGACAAATAATTTAATGTTTAAAAACTTTCACACTGGCATCAAAAACTATTTTTCACATGTGGCGTTTTTGTGCTAAAAACAAGCATAAAACGGCTAGATATCTCTGCTATTCAAACGTCAAACAAAAATAGTCGAATTTTTTTCGACAAATTTTGCCACACCAAAATACCATTATCCTAACTTAGATGGATAAATGCTACCTCAACGAGATTTAATCTGACGCTAAATGGCTCCCTAACAACAAGACAGCAGTGTCGCTTTTAAACTAAACGGAAGCCAAAAACCACCAGCTATCTATACAAGCCTGAGGTTAAACATACCATCTCAGAATTCAAGAGCGACAAGCTTTGCCACAACTAAATGCCATTACCCGAACTAAGACGAATGAGCTAAAGATTAGCGAATTTAAATCTGCCACTAAATCGCTAAAAATGGCATTGACCGATGGTATGCCAAAGGAATTTCTTAATACCCATCCAGATGTAGTCACCGACTTGCTGCTTCTACTCATTGGTATTACATGACACAGTCGAAGCTTCTAGCAATTCATCTAAATCAATCGTTAAAGAAAATTTACTCGGACCTCGTTTTCCACAAGAATCAGTCTTTTTTCCACAAAAATCGGTGGTATTGTGAATTTTTTCTCAGGGTTGATATTTTTTCGTTTTTAAATACATACATTTTGCAAAAATTTTAACATTAAACAGAATAAGTAAATAAATACAAAATAGAATTTCAAAGCGATGTCAATATTTTTGTATTAACGAGTGGTTTTATTTAATAAAATTTGTTCAATTTGTAGATTAAAAAGAAAATATAATGAGAATACGTGTAAGTTATGTACTTGATGTGTAGCGAAAAAGTTTATTGTTTATATTAATTTCGCACATCCTTACAGAATAGCTGACGCGAAAAGATGAAGTCAGCTAAAACACATAGTGCCAGTGTGAAAACTATTTATAAAAACGCAATTTATAAATGAAAAACAGGTGATTTTTTTTTTCAAAGTAAAAGCTTAATTATTAAATTGAATGAATAAATAATTAGTGTAAAGTTAAACAGATTGATTCAGCTATTCAAAAAAGTTAATTGAGATCTCTTCTGTAAAGGAAATAAAATTGTTTTAAAATCAAAAAAATTCTGTTTTAACGAGGAAAACGATAAAATAGTTAAGTCAAATCTTTTTGTACGAAAGCCTTTCGAATAGAAATTCAATGTTTCTTATCTACTTTCCGAATTATTGAGCAAACGCCTAATTTTAGCCTCATTAGGCGATCATATCTCAGTGCCGGTAATTTTGCTTACTAACATCACTAATATGGTTGAATGATATTTAAGTGTCACTGGCTCTGCAACCATAAGCGCAAATGATCAGATGAAAGGGAGTCACTTCACGTCGCAGTCGTCCCGTCTGTGAGCACAAAAACTCTAGCAATTTTCAATATTTTTAAAAGGGTGTCAATCGAAACGAACAATTCCCAAGCAACACTACTGCTGTTTAAGTCAATTTCTTAGTCATCGACAAATGTCTCGTGTAATTGTTGACAAAAATAATTTACATTTATGGGTGATTTGATGTACTTAGACACATATGATTTCATTTTAAAAATATTGATTTTAGTTTGCGAAAAATGTATACTTTTTTAAAATCATAATAAGGAGGTCATATGAATCTAACTTATTTACGGCAATTTATATCTCTTTACCTCTGATAACATAAAAAGAAAGGGCGACTAAAAAAATATCGGTTGCTTTATTAAATATTTACTATCACACGATGACCACAATCAATGCAATGCAAAATTCATTGAGTTCCTTGGACTTTTATTGTACTTAATTCTACTTTTAACTTCAAGCAAAACAAAAGACTTGTCTACTTCATGGAATATTGTTTTTCAATAAATTAAAATACTTTATGATTTTGATTGACGCGAAGGTTGCGCATCAGCGATTATATTTCTAAGAATAGTGCACAATAAGCGACAGTTTATCGCTATGGTATTCCCTAAGTGACTATAGTGATTGGCTTACGAATCTATGTAGCTACAGTGGTATTTGACCGTAAGTTAAAAATATATGAGTATAAAAATAAATGTATTGAGACTTTGTGAATGATTCGTATACCTGAGAGTCTAATGCACATAGAATCGCAAGTTACTGGTAATTATCGTATTCAGTTTCCACTGATGAACGACCCTCAAAGTGTAAAACTTTAATCAGAATATAATTTCAGGCCACGGTACGATACGTTTATGTTTAAATATCTACTTGATAGTATGTATTTAGTACTTCACCAATACGAGCACAGTACGATAATTTTCGAATTGTGGTGGCGCCAAGCTTATCATCTCGTACTCGTTCTTGTATGAAAAATTTTCGATATGCATCGTTCTCGTCTCGTTATCGCCGACATTTTTCGGTTATTCTCGTTCATATTTTTATATTTATATAATACTAGCTGCAGAAGCAGTTTTTCCGCGCACGGGCCGTTGTACAACCCCTTACGCAGTCCTTACTGCAGACAATTGGGTCCATGCACAAAATTTCACAACTTGGCATATGTTCCAAGAATTGCAACGTAAATGGGTTTTGTTGAGTGGGAGAAGCTATGACCCATTTTCCAACTCTCTATTACATTTAGCGAGTTGCTTGGCATAATCAATTTACATTTACGTATCAGGTTTCACAACTGTAACTGCGATAGTTGCCAAGATATGGTATTTTAAGTGCTTTTGCTCTATAAAAGTGTCACGCCCCTTTGTCTAATCTCATCCAGATTTCATGAGGCATTAAAAGAAAAAGAAGAATAACTTTCATAATACATAATTGGTATTGATTTTTGACAACATATTGCCGTTTCCACACCACAGTACTAACAATAAGTAACAGCATAGGGGCGCTCACTTGACCGTTGGGCATGCAAATGACGTTATTAGAACGTAGAAAAGTGGGTGTGTGTTTTGCAATGTTGTATTTGTTTTTGTTGTGCACTAAATTTAGCAGTCTTTACCGTGACGTAAGTGTCACTGCGACAAACGTATTGACTGAGTCGAACAACAAAATGAGAATGAGAGCGAGCGCGAGCGCGTGTGTTTTGGTAAATATTTATAATAAAAACTTAATTATTTAGAATGACATTGTTTTGTTACAATTCCTTTTAATTCTTTGACGTCTTTTATTGTTGCTCGCATTTTAATTGTTTTCGTCGTTGCATTATTTTTACAATTTGTTGGCGACATTTTTGTTGAATGTCAAATGTTTTTGTATGGTAATGTTGTAATCCAGTTGCTATACTTCGGCAACAACTCAATTTAAAAACATTATTCCTTTTTATTTCTCCAACGACACTAGCTTACAAATTTAAAGAGGAAGGTTTTAAATTTCAAACATTTTATATAGCCAATATCTAGTTGGGGAGAAGCATTGTTTGGCTCTGGATGACAACCGAGCTTAAGATTTTGTTCCCCTGCTGTGGCTTTTCGATATAGACGGGTTTTCTGCTTGATTCAGAGAGATGAAACCCAAAAATAGAAATGATATTATTTATTATACTTGCCACTTAAACACTATATTGCTTGTGACTTAAATACCGCCCCAAATGCCATTTTAGCGAGCCACTACATGTACTTATTAATTATGTAATACGAATGGTTTAAAAAAAAAGAAAATTTAAAACTGCTTGGACTCAATTTAATTTAATTATTTTGTATATTTGCCCTGTTAACAACTCAGTTATTAGCATGTGCAGTTGGACCATACGATATTTCCCTAATTTCTCTTAACCATTTGTTGCTCAGAAGAGCCATGGCAAATTTTAACAAAAAAGTTTTTTTTTTAAATTCTACTGTTGCCATGTAAAATATGTTTTAAATTTCTAAACAGTACTTTAGGTAATTGAAAAAAAATGCAATTATCAATAAAATGCTATCTTATTATCTGAAGCTGATATTCTTGAAATATATTGTAGTGGAGTTGGTTTTAAATCAAAAAGATTTGATAATGAACCAGTAAAAAATGGCCACCGTTTGCTAAAATAACTTTCTCAATGTTTGATCCAAAGGATAAAAGCATACTTATTTTAGTAGCAAACTAATATCATCAATCGTTCTAAATAAGCTTTAAGTGATTAACCCTTATTTTTTGCAAATTTCGAGTATTGTATGTGACCCTCATGAAATGTTCAAACCTCTTAACCAAGACAACCGCAATGCCAAAAGCAAAAGTATGAGCTCGAACGAAAACTTTCATCGTACAAGCCAAAAAAAAAAAACACTAACTTACATACAAAACACAGGATAAGCCAATAGCATAATTTATGAAAAGTCTATGAAAAATTGTACAAAAGTCCACGCATTACAAACGCTTAATTAGATTAATAGCATCAAAACACTATTTGACTCAACGATCTTCCTCACAACATAAGCTAACTCATCAAATTCTTATACTGTAAGCGTTTTAAATTATGAAGAACTTAATTTTTCCTATTCACTCCAGTAGTTCCAAGATTGAAACCACTCTAATTGAGCACTCATACAAAAAAAATCTATCGGCTGATTTGAATGAAATTTTGAAGGTACAAGAACCTAGACAACTTATCATTTAAACGATTGATTCAGGAGAAATACATATTAACAAGATCGCAAACTCAAGGTCAAATTTCCTATGGTAATCATACTATCACAATGAAAAAAACAAAACATCATAGCTTTGTAAGACCCTATACGCTAACAAAAAAAGTTTGAAAGTGAAGCAGAAAAAAATCGCTTATTGAAATAAAATAAATTCTATTCACTACAAGGCACCATCTTTCGACCCATTAAACTACGGTGCAAAGTACTTTAACGTTGTCGTCACGCTTCGCATTAAAATTAAACACTAAAATATTTCACGTGACGCTTTTCAAGAATAAACGAAATATTTGGCAAATTATCACCAGTACACATAGCACTGAAAAGACAATTCTATTTATCACAACATACTTTATTACATATGTATCTGTGATGACAATAATTCTCAAGAGAACATATACTAAGTACAGAAACTACAGAGCAATAACGATTAAAGAGAATCTAAATGTCAAAAGCGAAAAAGGGGCTCGAAAGTAAAACATTCGCCTCGATCATTCAGGAGAGTAAAAAAAAAAAAAGATTCAATCAACGTCAAAACAATTTAAGAAAAATCACAGCAACAATTAAAACTTACAACGCATACTAAAATAAATAAATTAAAAGCATTGTTGGACACAGGCGGAAGCAAGGTTAGGGTTTTTGGGGTTCCTAATTTCTTGGATGTTGAATTTTTTGTTTTTAAATCATGCTGTTTTGATCGTCATTTGTAATGAACATTTTGTGTGAAGGTATTTTACAAGACGTTGATGAAAAGTTCTTACTCGCCAAATTTATTTCAAGTTCAAGCTCAAAATCAACAGCCACATACCAATGAACGATTAATGAGGGTGCGATTTTTGAGAGATTTTGATCTATAATCCCTAAACTACTTTTTTCCAAAATTTCAGCCAAATTCAAAATTAAAAAGGGAAAAACCACCCATGATAGTTTTTAGATAAGAAAAAAATGGTGGTCTTGTTTTGTTGTAAGTACATATTTATGGTTGATATGGAGAATATCTTTGAAGATCTTCTGACGACAGCCGAATATGCCCAAAGATAACAGCAATTTAAATTTTTTTGACCATTGGAAATAGCAAAGACACAAGGCTAAGCCTTAACGATTTCCAAGTAGAAAGTGAATAAACTGTCCTTAAAATTTGGCTAGTTTTTGGCGATACTCTTTTAACTAAATTGTAGTATCATTAAAAAGTCATGTAGGCAGCCCTCCTGATATACATGACTGCATACGTCTCTGAATCTGTATCAAATACATTTAAATAAAATAAAAAATAATAAAAGACATAAGAAAACTCACATAAAATTTGTTGTACTTACAAAAAATTCCTGAGATTTTTACAGACTACGAAATTTAAATTTACGACACTTGAAGAGCCAAAGAGATGTGTCAGTCTTGGTTCAGAAACCGAAGAAAACGGTTGGAAAATTCTAAAAATAAATTGCAAAAAAAAATTAGTGCGAATAAATCAATATATAACAATTGAAACTTTGAAATATTTAAAAATGATATATACTTAGTATATAATAAACTTAAGCGCTTATACTACAAAAACTAAGGAAGAGAAGACTTTTGACTTCCGTAAACTTAGTTTTTTCAAATAAAAAAAACCGGCTTTAAGAAAAATAAATAACTTAATACTTTTTTCAATTTTCAATAAAAAATTGTCGTTAACAAAGTTTTAGTATTTGAGTTATATAACTTATATATTTCGTTACGCTTTTTGAGTTTCCATAATTCAAATATGGATTCGGATAAAGTTGTACGCGCCATGGCTCGTTGGTGGCAGGTAATTCTTATGTAGAAGTCATATAAAACTAAAAAAACTATGCATAAAAACTGTTTTTCTTGCTATCAACCATTATGAAATCAAAAACATTATCACCATGTTGCGCTTTCTACGTACGTTTTATTTACAGAGGAGCGTCTAGTGTCCGCCTCTAATACACACCCAAGCATTTTTATTTTTAAAAATAAATTTTCTTATAATTTGTTTTTCAAATGCGTTGCTCAAAATAATACAGCACTTGAGCATTCAAATGAATACGAAATTTTTTTACGTCGCAATGCACTTGCCATGACAATATTTTACATTTTGCGTATTTCACAAAAATGTTCAAAAAAAAGTGTCTCAACCCAAGGTTTTCAAAATACCCAGAAAATTTGTATATATTTGTACATAAAACTATTGCTAATAACACATCTTAAATTTTTAAAAAAATGCTCTTGAAAAATATATATATATACATATACAAAATTGTGGGTGAAGTTTGATAATAGAAAGTTTCTTATTTTTAAGTACCTTAATGAAGATTTTCTTAGTGATATACCATGATAATCTACAATTTTTGAAAATAATATTCATAAATTTTTTCAGAAGGAAATATTGTTTTCCCCATTTTTGTTCCCACAAACTATTAATGGCTTTAACAAACCGCTTATGTTATACAAGAGAGATAGCTTAAAAATTTTCTGTGTATGACATTAAAGCAGAGAAGAATTTCAGTTTAAAAAATTTTATAGTTCCCAAAAAAAAATTAACTATTTGTTTTATACATTTGACTTCAAAGGAAGGTGGTATACTTTTCATCTTAAATTTCATTCTTATCACTATATAAATATATAACTATTCTCCAAAAGGACTCTCCTTTGATGATAATTCATTTTCTTAGCTGAGGGAATAATTGCCGAGTGCCTTGAAGCATCTCTGTTTTAATTCAGAGCATTCGCGCTGAAAATGCCAAGCAGCTTCAACAAAAAACTGGATCAATGCAGCTCTTGCTTAGATCACCGACATTGTAAGGACCAAGCTTTATAGAGCACTTCCGAATAGAACAGTACCCAGTTTTTGCTTCAGCTAGAATTTTTAAATAAATTCTGTCTACATAGTTACACGCTTCGAGTTATAAGATGATGAATTTAATCCAACCAACCATTGAGAAATAGCCTCACAAAGTTGCTGCAATTCCGTTTATTGCACGTTTTAAAGACAAGTTGACATATTTCCTTATGATACTAAGCCAACACTCAGAGAAAAACTCCTATAAATGCCAGATACAAGTTTTTAAGCAAACTCAATAGATCAGAGCGTAGGGTGATAAGTGGCGTTATGTTACATCTAGTGATATCAGAATTGTCAGCAAAATCATTTGCAGTGAGACTTTTCATAACTTGATGGTGCGGCTAAAGAACGATTGTGAGATTTTTCTTAATCTCCTAGAGAATGTTCTGTAGTGAGAGAATACTTAGTCTGATGGTATCAGTTAACGTATTTCTACTGAGCATGTATCATTATAGTACTAAAAAAGGTTTATACACCCTATTTTGCGCCTATGCTCAAGAGGGTGAATTTTGGATATGACGTTTGCATACCCTATTAGTTTTAATGCACGCCAGTCAAATCAATCTAGCACTTTTAAATCAATTTTACTCCAGTTGAGGCTCCACTCCAGAAAACACAGTGTTATAATGCTACTCGAATAAGATAACACATGCACCGGGAACGATGTTTGCCTTATTAATATTGATTGTGAGTCTTTCTTCTCCTAAATCAGATCTAAAGTCGAAGTTTGGCTTGCATGTTTAACTTTTTAGTGGCGAAGTTTTCCAGATGCTTACTCAAGAAGCTTTAAACTACATGGCATGACCATACACCGAAATTATAGGCTTATGCATCTGAATCCTTTTTTTAGATGCTACCAAAAGTGAAGCTTTAGTCGGTAAGGGTTAAGTGTATCGAGTTTTATTTTCCCATATGGCTGCTGCTTTACTGTTTTCAAGCGACCTTTTGGAAATATTGTAGTGATTTTCGTGTGAAAGTTTAAAATATGGTGATAAGACCTTTAAAACCTTGGTTGAGATGTATTTTGATCGGCTTTTTCAAATAAAACGCATACTCTTATGGTCTGCATCTCTATTTTATTTTTTTTTTGCTGGTACAATTCATCATTCTCAATTGAATTCACCTAGAATGTAATGTGGACTGCATCAATACAAGAAAGTTTTCATATTTTACTATATAAAAGTAATTTTCTCAATCATTGCAAGTTTTTCGAACTTATGTTATTTTTGCTGGGTTGCTCTCTTATTTAAAAAGCAAGGAACTACCTAATTGTTTATATATTTTATCAATTTAAAATAAAACATACACTTAGATTGCTTTGCGCTGAGACCGTCAGTACTGCGCATCTTCAACATCAACGAGTTCGAGTACGGCGGGAACAAGTTAAGAATTTTGGCAAATGTTTATGGGCGGGCGCCATCATGGCTCTTACGTGAATGCAATATCGCGTGCAAAGTGCATACAATCTCTAAAAATATCTACTAATTTAAGGAAATTTTTGTAAACGCAAATTGAGTTACACATTCAAAGCATAAATTAACTCAGTAGAAAAAGACATCCAATTTATTTTTAGCATAACGCATTTTGGCAAATGTGACCAAAATCCTTGTTGAACTTGATCATTATCAATGTTTTTGGTGATGTCATTGATATATAATGAAGATGAAATAAAAATTTTCTCTTTCTTTTCATTCTCAGACTGTTAGCCAGGAAGACAATGATCCAAATGCACGCAATCCGATGCTCTATGATCCACTTCAAGATGGTGTGGTTAAGAATTCAAAAAAAATGCAATATGTTGCAGCACTAGTGGGTAAATAAATAATAAAAAAGAAACAAATTTTCGTTATCGAATTTTATATTGATTTTTGTATTTTTTCGCATAGTTTGTCTCGGTGCTGTATCTGCCGGTACAGCACTTGCATGGACATCACCAGTGTTACCACAAATGAGTATACATCCAGCTGCAACTAATATAACAATTAATAACTCAACAATTACGAATTCAACAATTGCTCATGCAACAAATGACAATTCAACAGTAACGAATTCAACAACAATTTACCCCCCAACGACAACGGAACTACCTGCATCAATCTCTTCTCTAACATCAGATGACTTGCAATTAACATTGGCACAACGTAAGTATTGCAATCATCAATAAGATCATCCGTATAAATAATAAAATTAACTTTACTAAATCTCACAATTCAGCTATCTGTCTGTAGTTATTGTTTCCAGTAGTAATAGCGGACACCTAAAACTATACAATAAAATATTTGCTAAGTTTTAGATTCTGAAATGGTAATCGTAAAATTAAGGCCACAATATCATTCATTACGTTGTTTATATAGTTGCCATCGTTGAGCTTTGAATGACTAGTAAAATTACCCCAAAGCCAATAAGTATGTACATTAGGGTGATCGTTAACAAAAATTTTACTCCTTCTACATTTAATCCAGTAGGAAATGACCTAAAATTGATGCGAAAATTAATTTTTTTTATTTCGATCGTGCCTAATAATGCCGAAAATCGATAGAAGTCGAAAAAAACTGTATCCTTTATGATTATTTCAGTATTTATATCCTACACATAAGGTTGTTATTCTGTTTGTAACGCATAGTTGCGGGCGTGGCAGTTATAGAAAAGTGCAAGTATATGTACATTCTTGATTAGCGTCATCACCTGAGTCAATTAAGCTGTAAACGTCTGTCAGTCAAATATAATATTTTAAACATTCTACTGAGAGTGCTATTTGATGTAATTTCTAACAAATTTTGAGAATGGCTTCAACAAGCTCCGAAAGAAAAGTTAGCGAATGTTGAAAAAAGGGCTTGGCACCACTCATACAAGCAAAACCTAGAAAATGCTATACTGAGACAATTATTTAAAGCAATGAAACCAAATTTCACACAAGCACAAGAAATGATTCGGTCTAGCATCGGACAAAATATTAATGAATTTCAAAAAGAGAGCGTTGAACCGCCTATACAAGCATAAGCTACAAAACGCTACACTGAGAGCTATTAAGCTAATCGCTGCCAAATTTAATGGGGATATATAGAGTCAAACCAGACAGTACATAATGTGGTCTGGCGAGGCGAAATATAGCATCCTTACTAGTTTTTTTCATCCGTTACATTCTTCCCTTAATAAGTTTTATCTTCTGAAGCTGGCTTACTACCACCTAAAGCTTATTTTCCTGCCAGTTACAATCATTACATTACAATCTACGAGTATATGCCATGTATAATTGAACCCATAGAAGATAATTTGTATTGATTTTGCCAGGCTTGATTATATTAAAAGGGATCCGATCTGATTTTAAAATGCCATAATACTTTTACGGCACCTTGACTATCTGAAAAGATAACAGTTGTTTCATTCATATTTCCCTGTACATATATTCTTAGACTTCTGTCTGGTAGATGGTTCTAAGTTTCTGTATGTTCTCAAATTTTCTTTTATTATGTTTTTGCACTATAAAGTTGTTGTCCTGACGCTGGCCACAAATATTAACTTTCAAAAAATATATTCTCAATACATTCATTGCATAATAAGAGAGCCTATTTCGACATATATATTTATCACTGGCTGCTTCTAAATGTCTTGTGACTTTAGTATCTCCGCAAAAGTTACAGCATTTTGAAAACTCCTTTCAAATGCGGTACCTGTTATTTGTGTCAAAAACAGCCTTAAAATTTGCATATTTTTACTAATTCATTGTGGGCTTTTTTTCGACCATTTTCTCAAACTTTTCTCTTTTAAAAAGACCAACTAACTGCTAAGTTTTGACAACTTTTTTTACTTTTACAGAGCTACAGAGTATTTTGAAAAATAATTCGCTTATATTTTATATTTTTTATACATATTTTAAAAAATGTTAGCGCAAAAATGAACTCATCAAATAATATATATACAAAGCAAAAAAATCAACCAAATTGTAGACTTGGAGGTTTTACTACTGTTGTATTGTCATGCAACATCATGCTCTCATAGCTAAAGCCAAAATAATATTTTGAATTCTAAATCTATTCGTCTGGTATAATCTCAGAGGTGTTTGCTATTTCAAACACGCACTTTTGTACAAGTTAAAAAACACTTTCCTCAAGCAAAGAAAATATCGAAATTTATTATGATGAGCTGTGTCATCTCTATGAAGCGTAAACCATCAAAGCAACGAGAAACAGAAGTATTTGTTTACTATGTATGCTGTATTTTTAAAGCTTTGGAAACAATATCACGTTTTATAGTAAACAAACCTTAGATATTCATTGAATAAATGAAGTGCTGAGCATGAATGACATTTTAATGATTTATTATGACGTCATTTAAAGAGTTATTTGATTTCATGTAAAGAGCTCATTTCTGCAGGTATTATAACTACAATGTATTTTGGAAAGTTAGTGTTTTGAAGCTTTATTTTGAAATGTGCATGAAAGTGAGGAAGTACGGAAAATTACAGTACTTATTAGGAAGACAATTTTATATCAATAGTCGTTATCGAAAAAATAACGATTAATAAAGAATTGCACAATTTTTCAGGAGCTTCTGTGTTGTTTTGGATAGAAGTATAATAATATTTGCCTCAAAGTTATACCATCAAGAATCTTAAAGAAAAATATTTCCCTTTAAAATAAAACGTATTTTTATGCTAAAATACATAACATAAATCTTGTAAGTATACCAAATGTTGACAGACTCCTTATCTATACGCAGTATAGAGGGTAAGCAAATCAATCAAGCTAACCTTGATAATACTTTTCATATCAAGTGGCTTCCAATGTAGACAATGTTGTCTATCATGTTTTACTAACAATTAAGTAACGCACAAGTAGTATGACAATGTTCAGAACTCGATTGATTAGATTCAAGTTTAAAATTCAATACATTTCATAATGGCTTTGCAATTGATTTGATGAGTGCTTTTTTTTTGCTTCTCCATAGAAACCTGGGTCAGTTCTTTATTGGCTATTGGAGCTTTTGTCGGCGCTTTACCCTCGGGTTATATAGCAGATGCCATTGGACGTCGTTATACTGCACTTCTTATGGATGTACCATTTATTGTTGCATGGATTTTAACCATATTTGCCAAGTCAGCTGGCATGTTGTACTTTGCACGTTTTCTGATTGGTAAGATTGGAGCTCGTTATGCTAAGATTTCTTATCTCATTTATATTGATCTATTTTATTGTGCTTCTTTTTATAGGCATCGCAACGGGTAGTTTTTGCGTAATAGCACCTATGTACATTTCGGAAATTGCCGAGACCAGCATACGTGGTGTATTGGGCACACTTTTCCAGCTACTATTGACCTGTGGAATTCTTTTGGTTTATGTTGTTGGTTCATTTGTACATTGGACTACATTGAGCGCGGTATGTTTACTTGTACCCATTGCGCTATTTATTGGAATGATTTTTCTACCAGAGACGCCAACATATTTACTGAAGCAGGTAAGCGGTCGAAAATTATGGAAATTCTTAAATTTAAGTTTCAAGTTGTGATTTATGAGGAAAGATTGTGTGAAGAATTATCCCACTGTGCATATGTGTATTTGTTTTTGTTTTGTGCATTTTAATTTAATTATTAATTTATATTATAATTGAAAATAATTTTCTTATTTTTCAACAGGGTCGCCGTGGAGATGCCGCACTCTCACTGAAATGGCTTTGGGGACGCTATTGTGACTCACGTTCAGCCATTCAAGCGATACAAAATGATATCGACTCAGCTGGTGGTGACGCCTCCTTCATGGACTTATTTACTAATCGCGCAGCCCTAAATGGTTTCATTATTTCAATATTGCTTATGCTCTTCCAACAGTTTTCCGGCATTAATGCCGTTATCTTCTACACTGTACCAATTTTTCAATCTGCTGGCAGCACCCTAGACCCAGCAGTATGTTCGATTATTGTAGGCATAGTACAAGTAGCGATGACTTTAACCTCATCGATGTTAATCGAACGCGCTGGACGCAAAGTTCTATTGATTTTCAGTAGTACAACAATGACCATATGCTTAGCCATACTGGGCGCATATTTCGATATGAAAGATGGTGGTAAGGACGTTTCTTCGATTGGTTGGTTACCACTGTTGAGTGTTGTCATGTTTATAATTTCCTTTTCGGTGGGTTATGGTCCAATCCCTTGGCTAATGATGGGTGAACTATTTCTGCCCGATGTTAAGGCCACAGCAGTTTCGCTCACTGTAATGGTCAATTGGCTATCAGTGTTTGTTGTTACCAAATGCTTTGGTTCAATGATAACATCCTGGGGTTCTGACTATACTTTCTGGTTCTTTGCTGTTTGCCAATTTATTGCTACGATTTATGTAGCCATGAGAGTACTGGAAACCAAAGGCAAAACGCCTTCACAGATTCAAATGTGGTTAGGTGGTACCAAGTAAAGGAGATTAGAATTTTGAAAATATAGTAAAATTGTAAATAAATAGAGTTGACCAAAGTTGTACAAGTAGAGATTTAGTTTTAAGGTAGTGGGTGATGCAATTAGTTAAGTTCAAAATAAACTTACCCTTAATAGACTGTCGTTGAACGACAGCGACTATTGACGGGAAAACAAAACTTGAATGAAATTCGATGTAGTTATATATGTTTTTTTTTTTTGTTAGAGAAGTACAACTCAATGAAATTATTGTTATTTATTATATTGCAGCCACAGTGCATTAGCACCAGAGCTTAAAAGTTTTGGTTCTAGTCCACAAACGGGTTCGCTCAAATGTGCAAATATTCGTATTACAGAAGATTTTTAATTTACATTTAAGTACAATTTGTATGAAGACTAAAATTATTTTTTAATTTGTATTTTTGAAGTATTTCAATGCGTACATATGTAAATATTCGTAGATTTGTCATTGTAGTGTAAATAATGAAACTTCATAATAAATCATTTTGACAAATTATAATACAATAGTGATTTTTTTTAGAGGAACACTGAAGGTGAATTGATAAATAATTAAAATAAGTTCATGAAAAATAAATTTTATAAATTGAAAAGGTTTTTTCTTTGTTGAAAAACAGGCTGTTAGGTCAATTTAGATTTTATGAATAAAACAATGTTAAATTCATTTGTTCACCCGACGTTTCGCTTATGGGTTTTAAGCATCCTCAGGGGTATGAGAAAACATTAGATACACTCTAGAGAGCCTACGAATTAGACAACATTACAAAACAGCAATGAACATAAAAGAAGATTTTGACAAAATTAGTCTCAGTTACAGTGTGGTGCTATAAAGCTTATATTCAAATTACTAATTTTTGTTATTTTAATTTTTAATTTAATATTTTTGTAAATTCAAATAATGTTTTTCTTGCTGTAAGTTTTTCATATTAACCAAAAATTTGTACCTATATGAATGTTTTTTAATGTAAATTTTCGTTAACAGTGTGATGTAAATATTCAATAAAGAATTTTGACATACCCCTGAGGATGCTTAAAACCCATAAGCGAAACGTCGGGTGAACAAATGAATTTAACATTGTTTTTTTCATAAAATCTAAATTGACCTAACAGCCTGTTTTTCAACAAAGAAAAAACCTTTTCAATTTATAAAATCAAATATATTGGTCAGATATTATTCATAAATAAATTTTTCATTAAATGGGACAAAACTTAGTTATGGTATGACGAGATGCAACAGAAAAAACGCTTTTCAACTGATAGAAAAATTAAGTTATAAAGCACTCACAATGACATCAAATACAGTCCGTTTCTCATTTATCTCGTTTTGCATCGCGTTTTTAAAAATAACATGTTTTTGTTTTGTAAAGACGTGAAAAATGAATAAAATAACAAGGATTTTAATTACTGTTACACATCAAGTAACATATTTTAGTGCTTCTTGAAAGTTACACAGCAGATCTTTTTTAAAATTTTTGATATCAAACTATTTCGGAGACATAATTTTTTATAAGACTTCTATAGACTTTTAAGTATTTTTATTTAAGTGCTCATAGCTCCGTAAATAACACAGGCCAGCGAAATTTTTGAAAATTGTGTCCTTTTGGATAATAGCTATTTCCAAAGTATTTTTTTGCACTGAAACCGAATCTGAGCTTGGAATCGCTCTATCACGTAAAGCTTTGGAGATAACAGTATTTTTTGACATATTTGAGGTTATGTACCATCGCGAACATTTTTTATTCAAAAAATTATTTCCCATAAAATAAAGTATTGCTCAAATAAAATGTTCGGAAGTTGTGCCTTTTTTTGTATATTTTTTATAAATATGTATAAATTACTTTCGTTTGCTCGTTTGTATACAAGGGAGTGTTTCCGTAAAAAAGCTCGAAAACTTTCAGTTTCATATGACTTTCGAGCTTTTGCGGAACACACTTACTGTGTTATTCATTTTGCACTCTTGATATCAAACAAGAATGAATCAAGTAACAACAAAAGTTAATGTCAGCAAAAACGCGATAGTGCCAGTGTGAAAAATATTTTTAAAACCGCGAAACAAAATTGAAATAGTCGGGTCTTATATGCTGCATTCTTTAAGCGGGAGTTCACTCTCCAAGTTGCTACGAAAAATAAACTACTCTGATCTTAATTTTATGACATTTAATCTGTTTCTTAAATTTCTGTTTTATGTTTATCTTTATTAAATATTTTTAATATTTAGTTGTTGTATTTAAAGTTGCATAAATTTTGATTTGATTGGAAATTTGTTAACAAACATGCAATTAATCTGTAGGCTTACTTGATGCATATACCTGCACTGACCCATTTATTAAAATATGCGCCATCAAAATATTTAAATTAATATAAAGAATTTCAATGCCAAAACTATTATAGTATATGGTGGAATTTAGACTAGCGAATTATTCTTTATGATTTTCTAGAATTCAAAATCACAACTGTTAAACTGAAGTGGGAATAACTTGATAACCCTAGGCGCTGATAGGAAAGTGCATTAAGCAGCAATAAACGTTTTCTTTTTTATATGACACCATAAATAACACGATTATGCCAATTTAAATTGTAATTTACAGACGCCCCTTTATTTTGAATATAAATATTGTAAACTCATCAGTATTTATTATTTGTAATATAAAATCAATAAATAAAAATTTCTAAAAGAAAATAGAAACTTTTAACTTATGGTAATTCTACAAAATCTAAATAACGTGGAATTATGTGTAAGTTTTATTTAAGCGCCAGGTGAGCGTTTTAAAGAGAAACGTGAGCGTTTCAAAGAGAAACGCCACCGATTGAAAGAAAAAACTATATTTTTCAATATACATGCGGCTATTAACCTTAAGATTTTTAGCATTTTACAATCAATTGGTGTATCAAATATTTTTTTAAGCGGCCGGTTTGGATCTTGTGGAGGTCTTGGGGCGATATAGAAATGGGGCCCCAATATTAAGACCAAGCGAAGTTTGAAATATATCAGATGTTTTATTTGTAATTTTAATATTATTAAAATTAGAACAGTTCACAGGAACAAGGATTGTCTACCTACAGATATATTGAATGTAAAAATAACTTCTTCTTCAGAGTTCCTTTTTGAATAAAAAAGCATATGGTTCAAAAAAATATCGCTGCATTTATCTGCTAAGTACATATATCGCACCCCGTTGCAAAATAATAAATGTATTTTTGTGGCAGTGAGGCTATGAAGAATAGATCACCTCATTGAAAGGACATACTATATGAATATATAGAGCACTATGTCGCTTTTACCCAAATTGCTTTTTCTTATACTTTTTATAAATGTGTAAAGGTCGTATTTTTGACTTAGTTGAATTAGAAATCAATTTTTGCGATAGTATAGTCAGCCAAATGCTCCGAGTTTGTCATGACAACACCAATCCACAAATGAACCAATGTATCCAAAAACCTACAAATACTTGCAGAAGAAATCAGCGCACCTTACTTCTTTCGTGATAAGAATGGATAAATAATGAAACTATTTTGGTTTCGAATTCACAAGGTGTTAGTCAAGGAAGATATATGGTTCCAGTTGGATGCTGCCACTTTCCATACTGCAAACAAAACAATCGATTTACTGAAGCCACCACTTCAACGAAAACATTATCTTCAAAAATTTAGCGTTCCTAAATTAGAGATATCAATGGAAAAATTGCAATTTGCAAAACTATTCATTAAAATGGAAATTCGTTATACCGTCATACGTTATATTGGACGTCTACTGTATTTGACTAATTGATAACTAATTAAAAAATTCATTTCGGCATAAGTCGATCTGCTGCTGTGTTAAATTATTTCAAAACTTTTGTCCAACTCCTATCGTTTTGGCAAAAAATTTCCCACATATGAAAGTATTTTATTTTAAAGTTTTGATACGCTTAAAAATTCATTTCCTGAATATTTATGCAGCTAAATGGCAACAACTTCTTGGACAAACTTATCTTACGAAATTATGGATAAATGGAAAATTATATGTACAGTGTAGTCTCCTGACATTCAGCGCCTTTGGATTTTCCCCAAAACCAGCCATGAATGTCTTATGTATGTATAGCAGGTTTTACTTTCATTACCAAGGTTACTTTATTACCCGCATGTAGACGACTCAGAAACTTATTTTTTTTTTTGAACGCGTCATATTCATGTCGCGTGTAGCAGCAATTCATGTAAATTTTAATTATGTTGTCGGAATTTTAATTTAACATAAAAACTTGCCACAAATAAGGAAATACTTGTTTTTATTGCAATTAAAATGAACATATAAAAAGACCAAAATGAAAATTTTTTGTAAAAAGCCCAAAACATACTCAAAATGTATAAAGCATAGATTTCGCAATTTCGAAGTCTTTTTGGCCAAAAAAAAAGTTTTCTAATGATGAAAGTGACGCAATGCCAAATTATCTAATAACCCATCAGTTAACGTTATTAATACAAAAATATTTAAATTATAGAAAACTTATCTAGTTTAGGTTAGCACAGGTGATGACAACTGCCATCATAACTTAGACCGCAGTTGGGCCCATTGTATACCCTGTTTATAACTTCGTTTCTAACGTATGCATACCATTTCGAAATATCTATAAACTTTGAAATGAATTTCGGACACTTTTGCGCGATGTCTTCAAGAGAGTCGAAGTCGAGCATCCAAATACCTTATAATATCGATTTGTCAAAGCTGGGTATTCACAAAGATAATGAAAGACATATTCTTCGACGTCAGGATCCATAAAGCTTCTACAAAGACCCTACAATGCAGGCATGCTTGCCTATAAAATAGTGTCCTGTAATAACACCGACAATGATTCTTAAGGTTTGTTTGTCTAATGAGTTCACTTTTCGCGTTCTATTAGGATCATAATTAGGCCAGATGCACTCAAAGTACATATTGTCATATTTGACCATCTCATATTATCGTAAATTTTTGCAATTTGAATCAATTTTATCCCCAATAAAGGCTTTCATAATATAAAGTTCAGAAACTATCTCAATCTTAGAGATTTTCATCTGCAGTTTCGTTGCCAATGAAGTTGCTATGTCCAGGAACCCAACACATTTTCCGCCTATTACACATGGTGATTTTCTGCAACCAAGGAAAAAGTTATCTAAGTTAAAGCCACTAATTTTTCCATATGACACATTTTTTTTTTGTTTTTGTAGCGCAATATTTTTTGTTTTAATGAAACATAAATTTACGCTAACTTGATCAATAATTCTTGCAATAAAAGGTTAAGTGAATTTTGTGAAAAATTCGAAAGCTTATCGGTTTGGTCAGTGAACGGCCATGTACACATATTTAAAAATACAACTGTCATATCAATTTGGAATCAATCTGATAACCCATGCATGACCCATATAGCAAATTGTATTTAACTAAATTATAAAACAATATATTTAAATTCAAACTCTCATGGTGTCGTAAGTATTAATTCAATTAGTGTTTTAGTTTACAGGCGCCACGCGTTTTTTGATATGCCAGACTTATCATTTATTGCCTTGTTCTAAATACATATTTTTTATTTATGTATGTACATACATACATATATATATTTGTATGTACTGATAACAATTTCGACTTCTTTATTTAATCTTAATATTTATTATAACACACCTTCTAACATATATATCTAGTATATTTGAAAAAAAAAATAAAAAAAATTGCTATATTTGCAAACACTAACAAAATTATATATTTATATATGAGGCGTCCAGTTGCGAAATTGGCCAAGTCCCTTTTTCATACTTTTGAAAAAACAACGAAAAACGATTATCTTCATCTATGTTCATGCTATAAAACGTATTTCCCACATTGCTAATAAAAAGTCTTACTCAAAACACTTCTAATTTTTTTTTTGTTTTTGAGAAAACATTTTTGGACTTGGCGTGTTAGAATCCATTGAACATGGACTTGACTGGTTGTAGTAATCAACAATATTTGTTTGAAAAAACGTGGACTTGATCGGTTTTGATAACAATGTCCAGTACATTGTTATCAATGGAATGGATTTTAATGGACGTGGCCAGTTTTGAAATATATTCATCAAAAATAAATTAAAAAAATTTAATATTTCTGTCAAAAACTTTTTTTTAATCTAAAAACTTAGTAGATAGATAAAGCATGGTCTAGATTTTGATATACGAGAATATCCCAAAATTTGATTTTTTTGGACTTGGCCGGTTTTGCAACTGGTCGCCTCATATAGAATAACACAAAAATTTATAATTTAACACAATAAAGCAATACTTACATAATAAACTTAAAATATTAAGGAATGTACCATGACATTGGAAAAATTCTCAATATTGGTGGTTGGGTCATCTTATTTTGATTAAAGTGAAATTCAATTTGACTTTCAAAAGCTTATTTTTCGAATAGTTTCCGTACGCAACATTTAGTTTATTCGAAGTGATGTTTATGGGTACTCACACTGTTGCTTACTTTTTATGATATGAAAAGTGCGCTCTGTAAATCAGTGCGCTCTGTAAATCAGTGCGCTCTTAGTAATTGCATGATAAAAAACATTATCAAGATGATGACATTTGTACTAAAATCTTCGGTTTAATATTTTAGTTAAAATTTAAAAGTTAATTATCATTGCCAAAGTCTCGTTTTTCTTTGCTCTTTGTAGAATTGCAATTTATTTTAAAATCAAAAATTTGTAGTTCATGCCGCAATTAAATAGTGACAAATTGCTTAAATTAATTTAAGTTGGCTTTAATTGTTTTAATAAACAAAATGTCACTCGAAACAAATCGCAAAAAAGTTTTTACTCAGTAGAATAATTTTTAATAAGAGAATCCACAGTTAAGATTAGAACACATGAAATAAATCAGAGCTTATGCCGATTTGATCTCATGAGATATAGCAACTTATTCACTTCATTTTTTGAAATTATATTTACTCAGCAAGGCTGTGGTGTGTTTCATTGTGATTAGCTTAAAAGTGTCGAAAAATAAAATCTCATGTGATAAATGCTATCAATCAATTAAATATCTAACAGATTGCGCACAAATAAATCCAAACAAAAAATAGTCACACAAAACTATTAATGAAATTATAAAACAACAATAATAAAACATAAAAGAATTGTGAGTTCATGCTTGCGACTAATAGTGAGAATATTTCTGATATATTTAATTAATTTAATTGTGGTTCGAACCATTCAGTAATTTACAGTTTAATGAGGCATTTCGTTTACGAGCAGCCAACAGCGGGTGTTGTTTATTTACAAAATTATTTAACTGCTAAGAGACTATCCATAAGCCATGTGGCATAATTTTGAAAGATTTGGTGATTTTCGAAAAGAGGGCTTGTCACCTCCGACACAAGCATAAGCTTTTAAATGCTACACAGAGAGCTATTTAAGTAAAAACTAAATGTGGGCACGTTTAGTCAAACCAGTCAGCACAAAGGGCGATGGGAAGAATACTATTTTAACGAAAATTTAAGACGCGCACTTTTACTCTTAATGTAGGTGTAGGGTATATGACTTTTGGCGATCCCAAAGATAACACCCTAACAATCTTTTTTTTGGTTTTAATATGGCCGCTTTATTTTGAATATTTTTGTGGGGTGTTGGCTTAAAAATTACATTTACAGTTTTTTTTTCATATACATACTCCACTCGTAGTTATGGGAAATGAACACTTGCATATTAAAAGTTTTTTATTAACTCTGAAAAAAATCTTTCGTTTAAGTTAAAGTATTTTAAAACACAAAAGTTTTAAAGCATAACTTGAGTTAAAGCTCAAGTATCAAAATATTAAAGATCGGAACACATTACTAAGCAGCATCATGTCATAAGTAGGTCACACGCATTTTTACAAAAAAAACTAGCAATCGAACCACCTTAAAAAATATTTTTAACGTACTTTTCCATTTACAATTTTTATAAAGGTCATTTTACTATAACATTTAATTCATACAATTAAACTTAATATTTATTTATTTTTTTTTTTGTTACTTCCAGCTTAGCGTGGAGCCACAAATGCGCTCTTTGAATAATAATTGCAATGATAAATATATCTCATATCAACGCTTAAATGGCTATCACAGCGAACAGCGACTAAGCTTTTAAGTTGAATTAACATTTAGTCAACTCTTACGCGTTCCATGGGAAAGTCGACTTTAGGCATCAACTAAGCTGGAATTGTGTTTAAGTTATCAAGTTATTTTATCACAAATTTAAAAATACAAATAAAATCAGCTCTTAAGTGGATCTTTTATCCACTTTATTGTTGTGTTCTTATTCAATCAGCAGCAGATACATACAAGAATATTTTTTTTTTTAAAGGATTTAAAAAGAAAGTTAAGCAAAATGGGTAAGTAAACAATTAAATGTTGTTTTTGTGATTTAAAAACTTGTTTTTTAAATTAAAACAATCGTCGATAGCAAAAATGTTTTTTGTCAATAATAAATACAAAAAAATAAAAAAATGCATTTTGAAAATAAGCTCTAATGGTAAAAAAATATCATTTTGTCCGAATATCTGTTGGGTATTCGTTAGCAAAAAAAGCAAAAAAAAAAATCGCTGCATCAGGGTTTAAATGTTAAAATATAGGGTTTTCAAATTTAGGGTACATTTTTAAATTTTAAATAAAAGATATAAATTGTGCTCAACTTTTATTTATTTTTATTGAAAATTTAAGCATATTGGTTCCGGCTAATGATGAAAGAAAATATCGTTCAAGTGACCTCTTTTGCTAGCTCGGCAGTCCATCGATATTTTACCGAAATTTTTAATAACTTTTTCGCATAAAAATGGTTCATTTAAAAGTTTTTGCTCGATGTTGTTGTCTTTGAGGTGTTGAACAGTTTGAGGATTATGCGCATTTACTTTACTCTTCAAGGAACTGCATAAGAAGAAATCAAATGGTGTTAAATCACATGATCTTGTTGGCCAATTAACGTCTGTACTTCGAGAACTATTCGATTATTAAACGGTCTCTTTCAAAAACTCGATTGATTTCGTTGCTACGTGGCATGTTGCACCGTAATGTTGAAACCACATTTATGCACATCAAATTTCTGTTTCTCCAGTTTCTTCAAATTTATCAATGAAAAGTTTAATAGCACAGTTTGTCGGAGCATTTTATCTGCTGTATTTTGAACGAAATTTTCTTCCAACTTCTGAATTGCTTTTACAATATTTAAATTAAGCCTTAATATTGGGAACACATTGCTCACATGAGTAACTATCCATTTTAAGTAAACGGAAAGTATTTACTTTGTACCTAAAAACATCGGTGTTATTTAGTACTTTTAAAAAAATTACATCAAATTTCAAAATATATGTACCTCAAATTTATAAATACAATTAAAAATATTGGACAATTCTTGTGGAAATCAGTGCTTGTTAAATAAAATATTGAAAATGCTTTTATGACATTAACCCATGATGCTATTAACCCACCTTGGTGATTTGCTCTCCGAAGAAGTCGAAAAATAAAAGTGGATTTGATTTTAATTTTCCACTCGATTTGATGTTTAATTCAATTGTAATGTTTTAGAAAAGTTTTCAGCACAAAAAAAATATTTCTTTTCATATCTTGGTTTTTTTCGGGGAAAATTAAATTTTTTCTGAAATGAAATTTCTTCACATCTCAGACTTTAAGTTTAAGTAGCATTATTTAAACTCCATATATTATTATTCTCATTGTAATAAGAGTGTTTTTCTCAGACAATCGTAGAATAAAAATTGAACAAAAAATAACGATAAATGATCTGATATTTGGCTTTATTAGCTATATAATTTGATGCCATTTAAATATTATTTCGAATATATAAGCGGAGTAATTGGCAAATATGACGCGCATTCCGAGGGTTAAGCTTTCGATTACTGTCTCGAACAATTGATTACTTATTTGTAAAATAACACAAGCTATAAGGACATAGCGCCAATTACCGCACATTCCAGAAACTACACACACTGTCGCAAGAAATCATTCCAAAAATCATGTGTCTTAAGTGAATTAAAAGTTAAAATTTTAGTGAGTTCATTTAATCTTCACAGTTTGCAAAGGCTGTTCTGGCGTTATTCTATTCATGTTGAAATGGCAACATACTGAATAAAAGTCAGCTGTCATATATACAGTCACTAGAAACAGTGTTGCCAATTAAAAAAACAAACCTCTAAAAACACCCTATATGCTCGTATACTTTACTGTTTATAAAAACAAATTGTTATGTAAATTTTCCCATTTCAACTGAACAGCACAAAACCATAGATTTTGACTTAATTGTTTTAATTAAATCTATTGTTTTAATAAAAAAATTAGTTTCAACATGTAGTTAATTTATTATCTAGAGCTATAAACATTTTTTAAGGCTTATACTTATATCTAGAAGTGCTTTTTGAAATCAGCAACTGCCTGAAAACTTTTTGTTCTCTTCTTAAACAAGCTAAATTTATATATCGAGGTTGTTCAAGAGTACATACTCGTATATTTTCTGCGAATTGAAATAAAGTACAGAAAAAGAAAAATTGTCCAAATGGTCTGAATATTCTTGATTACATTGTGAAAAAATATTGGCTACAAGCGTTGCCTGATTTTTTTTTGTGACGTTTCATCCCTGTAACAATAAATATAGAGGGTGGCTCAGACATTTTCGTTGTTAAAATATTTCACTCTACATAAGCTGAACAGCTTTGTGTAGGTAGGCGTCGTACATCTCTAACGAAAACGACATTAAATGTTACTTTGAATCAGCCATCACCTTGAAATTCGGTGCAAGGATTTATGTTCTCATAACCTTTTTATGGCAGAAACTACGCCGATAAGTTTTATCTTATCATGTCGCAAACGAAAGGAATTCTCATCTTTTTCTTTTTGTTTGTACTTGTATATTCTATGTGTATCTATGCTTTCTTGCCATTGAGCTTATCCTGAATTTCCTGCAGACTTAAGCCCTTTGTCTCCATTACAACGAATAGAACAAACAAAAATGCTAAAACGCAGAAAATGCTAAACAGCCAGAAAGCATAGTAGGAACCCAATTCATCCAGTGATGGATAGAAATATATTACAACGAAACCAAGTATCCAGCAAACTGTAACAGTAATTGATGAAGCCACCGATTTTACATTGGTTGGGAACATTTCTCCCATTATAGCCCAAGGCAGTGGACCAAAACCAATACAATATACAAAAATGTAGACAATGGCAGCTGGTAAGGGCAACCAAGTGATACTATCTACATTGCCATCGGTAAGCTTTACAAAGAAGAATGCACCCAAGGCGGCCAATCCAATACTCATGCCACCAGCTGATACGAGCAAAATAAGTTTACGTCCCAAAGGATCGGCAACAAACGGCGTTACGCCTGATGAGACAACCTGTACAGCACCGATGATAATAGCTGCTATGGCAGGATCTATACTGATATTGGCACTATCAAATATCGATTGAACATTGAAGAGTACAACGTTGATGCCCGATAGCTGTTGGAAAGTGATCAGACCAGTTGAAATGATAAGAGCCTTGCGGTATGCGCGATTTTTAAATACATCCAAAATGGTGCCTTTATTGGCATTCGATTCATCGACGACACTTTGTATGCTATTCATTTCATCCTGTACGCCCTCCGCACTTTTACCACGTAGAAACTGCAATGATTTGATACCATCAGCTTTGCGGCCTTTACCAGCAAAATAATAAGGACTTTCAGGCATAAAGAAAAATATAACTGCAAAGACAATCGGCACAGCCATGCAGTACCATTGTAAAGCTTGATACGAAACATATGGACCAATACAATAGACATAGAGGAAGCCAACTAAAATGAGAAGATATTGTTAATTAGTAGGTACAGATTTTCAGACTAATTAAGACAACAATATCCGAAAGGTACCCAAGGACAATTTTTTATATAGTGCAGTGCTTTAAAATCGTTTGTGGAATTGGCGTTTCTTTTAAAAATTTTTAATGACAAGTAATGCAGATAGTGTCCCGATTCCTAGATATCTTTCGGAAATCAATGTCACAATTGTTGCATCTTATTTCAAAACTCACTGACAATAAGCAGTTGCATAAGCGAACCCGTAGCGCCTCTAACTTGAGCTGTGGAGATTTCACCAACATACATTGGCGTTGCAGTTATAACGAAACCAATACCAAAGCCCTTAAAAAACGAAAGTAAAAGTTAAGTTTTCTTACAAAAAGTTTTCAATATTCTACAAGAGGAAAGCAAAAGGTTGATTACTTCGATAACTTACCATAACCAGACGCCCCAGATATATGAGCCAGACTTTGGTAGCGATCAACATTAGTAAAAATGCTATAACGAAAAATAGCGAACTGGATAATATAACCCACTTACGACCAATTTTATCGGTCAGTGGTCCAGCAATGAAAGGTGCTGCAAAACATGATTATTTTTGAATAGTTCCTCTCAAAGGGCTTATATTTAGTACATTTACTCGCGCAATGCATATTGAAATGTTTCAAAACTCACTGATTAAAGCGCCGATAGCAATAATTGAGGAAATCCAAGCTTCTTGTTCAGAGGTAATTTTATGATCAAGTGGTGAATTTGAAGTGTCATCTTTTTTTAGATTGAATAGTACAGGTGATGTCCAGCCCAGACATGTGCCAACAACAAAAGCCGATAAATTTGCTATTAAAAATATAATGCATTAAAATCAATGATGCAAAACCTGCAATCTGACCAAAAAAGAATTAATGATTTTTAATGCCGCTGAATTCTTTTCATCTCCGTATGCTGGATTTGATCCAAGCTATTAAAATTAAGCTTTCAGTTCCCATTTGGTAGCAGAAACTTACTTGATTTTTCAATTATTACAAATAAAGTGAATATAGTTAGAGAGTTATATGTAAATCTCATCTCAGACTTGCATTAAAAATCCTGTCAATCCAATTTTAGTCAGCTAGGAAACCAAAAGATCGTTGCTTACACATAAAATTTAAAATTGAAGACTTTTAGGGACTACCAAATCAAAATTTTACCGGATTAATAAAAAAAAAAATTGAGAATAGAAGCGGTTAAGCATTAAGCAGATTTCAGAATTGGGCGATTCACATATGACATGATAAATACTCGCAATTTTAAAAAAAAATAGTAAGAAATATTTTCATATTATTGAAGTTAATCTTACCAGCAACAGCAGCTACAAATATGTTAATGGTCTTAACAGATTCCATTGTGCAAGAATGACCTTTAAATTTCACTTAGTGCGTCTTTTTAATGTGACAATGAGATGAACTAAACAACGTAGCTTTGTGACATATAAAATTGTTGTAGCAAGAAGCTTAAATAAATTATTTCAAAATGACAAATTCAAAATGAAGGAAAAAACATTGAGAGAGTAGTTATAGATTTGATTGAATAGTACACCGATCTCCACAATAAGCCTAAAATTACAGTATTGTAAGCCAGCCTATCTATCGGGGTGGGATTTATGATATTGCACAGGTCACGCATATGAATACTGTGAGGTACCTTTCATCCTCCAAATTAATCTAATATATTGACATTTTATAGAGAATCAAAGCCTATCATCAGGCTCTGCTGGATGCCTGACCACTGAGCATTAAGTGAAACGAAGGAAGGAACTGACCGACTTACTCGGTTAGGATCAGAAATGTCACTAGAGCACATAGAATAATTTTATACAGAGCTATAAAGAAGAAGATGATGTTAAGTCGATCGCTGGTAGTTTGCCATGTTTGGACGCAAAGTTTCCAAATTCTTTCAATCAGAAAATGACTAAGAATCTTTTACGGCTCCTTCGAGTCACTGTTCAACCCAAAAAAAGTTCGCTACTTTATTGTCAAAATCATATGTTCCGTATGCCAATGGCTCTACAATGCGCTATCTACTGCAGCCAACTTCACTTCTGAATGCAGATTCATACGTGGAAGTCTGAGCCGATTTATTCATGAATATCACGATGACGACAAAACCAAGCGAGATAATTGAATAAATTTGGTTTATATACTACACCTTTTAGCAAAGCCTGCGGGACACGTCAGCCGTTCATATGGGCATGTAAAACTCTGTATCGAGATAGATATTTGATGTAGTGCAACTCAATTTTTCACAAACACTGGAACTTAAACGAAAAAATACAGCAAAAAAGTAGACAAATTTCGACATGAGGGTATGACACAAAATCATTGAATTTTATAAGAGTGTTTTTATTGCATCTATCTATTTTTATATTCAAAAATTTATTTTTACACGTAATTGTATCATTATCTGCAGTTATAGACATGTACATATCTTTGTAAGACTTAAATTTATATCTAGAAATACTTTTTGAAATAGTTAACTGACTAAATATTTTGAAATCTCTTCTTAAATGAACTTAAATGATATAAATCGGATTTTGTTTACAGTGCCGTAGTATCGAATTGAAATAAAACACTAAAAAAAAGTTTTCAATCACCTGGGGTCATATCTATCCAAAAAGCATGGCAGACTTCGACTTGGAAATGGTTTAACGTCGTTGGTTTATTGGAATGGTGGTAAAACTTTCCAAAAAATTAATGTTTTTTAATTAAATTTTCAATTGTAGGTCTCCGGATACTGTTATATTAAACGTTAAATATCAGTTTGTTAATTATTTATATACTATAAATTAAGTTGTAATAACATATGCATTAATATATCACATATATATTTCAATTTTCTAAATAAGCTATAACTTATACATGCTACACTGAAAAACTGACGATCAACATGACTCTGAGTCTAATAGGTAGTGCTATCTATACAGTTTTTTTTTAAATTTTCTATATAAAACTTGTAAGTCTTCAGAAGTCAACACTCATTAGACCAATTATGGTCTAGGTTAGTGCAGTTTCAACAATTGACTCAGATCAGATCAAATTAACTGACGTATTTTTTTTCTGTGTATGTGTACATGTTATGTATATCTACAATTTCTTTGTATTGAGCTTATCCTGTATTTGCTGCAGACTTAAGTTCTTCGTCTCCATAACAAAGAACAAAACAAAGAAAAATGCTAATATGCAGAAAAAGCAAAATAGCCAGAAAGCATAATAGGAACCCAATGCATCCAGTGATGGATAGAAATATGTCATTAAGAAACCCAGCGTCCAGCAAACTGAAGCAGTAATTGATGAAGCTATTGATTTTACATTTGTTGGAAACATTTCACCAAGTACAGCCCAAGGCAGTGGACCAAAACCAATACAATATACAAAAATGTAGACAATGGCAGCAGGTACCGGCAGCCAAGTGATACTCTCAACATTACCATCAGTAAGCTGTACAAAGAAGAATGCACCCAAAGCGGCCAATCCAATGCACATGCCACCAGCAGATACGAGCAAAATGGGTTTACGTCCTAACCGATCGACAACAAACGGCGTTACGCCTGATGAGCCAACCTGTACAGCACCGATAATAATAGCTGCTATGGCTGGATCAAGGTTGAGATTGGCGCTATCAAAAATCGATTGAACATTGAAGAGTACAACGTTGATGCCCGATAGCTGTTGGAAAGAGATCAGACCAGTTGAAATGATAAGAGCTTTTCGGTATGCGCGATTTTTAAATAAATCGAAAACGGTGCCTTTATTGGCATTCGATTCATCGACTACACTTTGAATGGTTTTCATTTCTTCCTGCACGTCCTCCGCACCCTTACCACGCAGGAATTCCAATGATTTAATTGCATCAGCTTTACGGCCTTTACCAGCAAAATAATAAGGACTTTCGGGCATAAAGAAGAATGTTACAGCAAAGACGATCGGTATAGCCATGCAATACCATTGTAAAGCTTTATACGAAACATATGGACCAATACAATAGACATAGAGGAAGCCAACTAAAATGAGAAGATATTGTAAATTATTAGTAACAGATTTAGGGGCTAATTAAGACGTTGATTTCCGAAAGGTACCTAAAGGCAATTTTTTATATAACAAAGCTCTCTTAAGTCGTTTATAAGAAATATGATTTTTCGAAAAATTTCTAATGACAAATGGATACACATATAGAGATATCTTTCGGAAATCAGTGTTGCAATTGTTGCATCTTATTTCAATACTTACTGACAATGAGCAGTTGCATAAGCGAACCCGTAGCGCCTCTCACCTTATCTGAAGAGATTTCACCAACATACATTGGTGTTACCGTCATGACGAAACCAACACCAAAGCC
This sequence comes from Meiosimyza decipiens, assembly GCA_963680825.1. NCBI lineage: Eukaryota > Metazoa > Arthropoda > Insecta > Diptera > Lauxaniidae > Meiosimyza > Meiosimyza decipiens. The sequence goes on along the minus strand of OY804259.1, from coordinate 88,423,509 downwards.
CTTTAAAGAAATACGCGAGTTATATTTAATGTTTCTTACAATATATTACCAAAATGTTTTATTGTTTCTCATGGAAGCAATTTTTTTTTAGCAATAATTATTCTAAGTTGACATGTACATGAGGAAATAACTCCATCTTTATCAGCCGTGCCTACAAACGTCATTCCAAATTATCAGCTTCAGTATATAGCTTCGACTTTAATACCTTACACATACATCGCATACTTTACGTACATGCCGATAATCTATTAAAGTTAAAAAATAATTTCTTAAAAATGACCTAAGTCTGCAGAATACCTTCTGCTTATAATTTCCTAAGTATATATTTCAATATACGACATGACCCGCCAAAAGACAAATTAAAATTGAAAGCTGGACAACTATAAAATAAACCATAGATACTTTCCCAAATTATGAAATTATCTCTCCTTAAGTAAAAAATCTTAAAATTGTTCTATATCTATACTACAATTAAATATCCAACGACATACCGCAGCCATCAAAATTCACTATCCTAAGCAAGCTGCATATGTGCATAGTGTCAGTATATCCCTATATTCTCTATGAAAACTCTGTTGGGCCTTATTCAAATACTACCAAAGAAATTTGTATTTTTATTTTTTTGATAACTTACCATAACCAGACGCCCCAGATATATGATCCACACTTTGGTGGCGATCACCATTAGTACAAATGCTAAAACGAATAATAACGAGCTGGACAGTATAACCCACTTACGTCCAATTTTGTCGGCCAGAGGTCCAGCAATGAAAGGTGCTGCAATATATGACTATTTTTGAATAGTTCCTCTAGAAGGGTTTATATTTATGTACATATATACAACTTGCTCGTATCAAGTATATTGAATGTGTCTAAACTTACTAATTAAAGCGCCGAGAGCAATAATTGAGGAAATCCAAGCTTCTTGTTCATTGGTAATTTTATGATCAAGTGGTGAACTTGAAGTGTCATCTTTTTTTAGATTGAATAGTACAGGTGATGTCCAGCCGAGACATGTGCCAACAGCAAAAGCCGATAAGTTTGCTGCAAAAATACGAAACATTGAAATTAACAGTGAACATACTATACATAATACAATCGAAAAAATTACAAATATTGTAAATAAAATTATCAACAAACTCGTAACTACAGTGTAAAACGTTATACTACACAAGAGACTTTCAAGTACTTAGTTGATATCGAATTTGCCATGATTATTTTCGATATACCATCACATTATTTGCCCAAAATTAAAACCTGATGTGTGACCAAAAATTAATTTGTGACTATCAGCATGCTGGAGTGAATAAAAATTGATCCAAAAACTTGCTTCAAACTCGTCACAATGGAGTGATTATATCTTTGATGCAATGAATCATTTAACATAAAACCAAAATCTTTCATATTTATTCAAATTTTCCATACAGTTTTTTCAATCAGCATACAAAACTTATCATCTTCATAGTGAAACCAAGAGATCTTTATTTGTACATAAAATTGGGAAAATTTAGGGTTTTTGAGAACTAAAAGTAATATGTTTTGATTTAATAAAAAAGTCATGAAATCATCTTATTTAGAAGTTGCAGCAGCAGTGATATTTTAAATTTTTTCTAATGAATAACTTGAAGCACTTAGCAGGTTTCGGCACTCAGCGATCTACATATGAAATTATAAATATTCATAGTTTGGAGAGATATCAGAGATATTTTCATATTATTGTATTTTTTGTTAAACTTACCCGCAATAGCAGCTGCAAATATGTTAAAGGTCTTAGCAGGTGCTGTCATTGTGCCTGAAAATTGCGTTTTTTTGCACTGTTTTGGTATTTTGAATATGACGACAAAATGAACTAACCAACGTAGTTCCTGTGGTATATAAGATTATTATAGCTAGAAGTGTAGAAAAGAAAATTTTCGAATATAAATAGTTTGGCTTAAGATTTCATAATGAAAAATTGTTAAAACATTAGATTGCAATGAAGACGGATTTCCTCATCGAGTCTCAAATTTATATTCTATGACAGCACAATCTCAGTATGCAGGATCGTTTGCGAGCCTGAGGAGACTAAGGAAAATGTAGTCGTAAGTTTGTATCGGAAATTTACTTAAGAAAAATTGACATAATAAACAAGTAGCAATCCATGTTTGGGACAGAACTCGACAACCTATATATTCGATTAGGCCTCTACAAGCTCTATCGTTTGGCATTCAGTTAAAGCTGTAATGTTAAAAACTTTTTATTAAAAAATCAAAATTTGTCAAAAAATTCGGACAACTTCGGGTATCGGGACGGGGTTTGGCAAGGCAACCCTGGAAGGTATGCACCACTATCTTTCCTGTACATATCATCCTGTTATGTTATACACTCGAGGGTTGAGTAGTTGCATTTTTGTCCTTGAGGTCATATTAAATCTCTGAACTATTTAAATAATCCAGCAACAGTTATGGGCCTGATGAACATTATAATTGTGCCCAAAAGCCAATTTCAAACGGGTGTTTCTCACGGTTGAACTCATTTTATTCCACTGTAATTATCAGGTGGTAGCTTTTTCTGGACAAAAATAAACCATCAACATATTTATATTATGCCTGCTTAATTTTCCTTGGTTAAAAAGTTAATATATTGGAGTTTTCGATACACCAGAGATAACGTACCATAACTGTGTTTTGTTTCGTTTTATTCATTTATATTTTAACTATCTGAGTAAATCGCAAATTGTTTAGTGAATAGAAGTGATTACAATCATAAAAATGTTTACGTTATTTATTTAGTGCATGTAGAGTTTTATGAAGGCAATGAAGACATTTCCAATGTCATTGAAAATGATAATTATTAAACAAAAGCAGTAAATTACTATAGTCATATATACGCAGTATATTAGAAGGGATTTATATGCCGCTTTTACGGCCTATCTGCATTCAGAAAAATATTTGTTGTTTTTAATAGATTTACGCATCAGGTCTCTAGCAAAATAATAAGTAATGGAACATTAGTTCTGTTATCTGTGTGCTATTGTTTTATTTAGCGTTTACAATGGTATTGTTAAAGATAGCTTAATGACGTACCCAAAATATTATTGGTGAAACCAAACAGGCTCGGATTAGCACCTTCATATTACAGATATAATATATGCGGTGGATTTGAATTTCAAACCATTTTATCAATAAGGTTGATGCGTGGCATTTATTAGTGTTGCGATTAGTAAACGCGAGAGTGCAACGCATTATCATTGCTAAAACTCACCATAGGTGTGGTGAAATTTTTGAAATTAGATTGAACTTTTATCTTATACTCATTATCAACTTCTTGTTTGATTTTAGACGATATATAAACAAACAGAATTGTTGTTCGGAGAACACAAGAGTGAAACACGAAAGGCTAAGGCATCCAATATGCGTCAATGTTTAATGCAGGTTTTTGGGCTAGTGGCATGATTTCCTTTAAAAATTCGATTGTAAATACGTTTGCATTACAGAACCAGGAAAAATGATTGGTCGAAATTGATTTATTTGAAACTTGTAGACATTTGCTTTCAGCATGATGTTGCAACATGCAATGCTGCGAGTAAGCTATGTATGTTGCTGTGAGAAAAATTTCTTTTTTTATTGGTCTCTTCTCAGTAGCGTAGATTCAGTAGTGCTGGGAGGGCATTGCCCCCTCCCCCCCCAAAAAATATGATATTGGTTATTTTTCACTACATTAATTCAATATGTGAAGTGACGCCACTGTCTCTTCTACATAGCCACAAGCAATTTCCGAGGTTAAGATGTGTATCATTGCTACAATTGAGCCACAATTATGCAACGATAATATTGAAACTTTCAACATAAAAGCAAAAGTTTGCACAAAGAGCTTTAGCGCACAATTATGTAACATTAAATTCCCCATTTAAATGCAATTTTCGAATGGTAAATGTCTTTAGTTCAGTACTTATTAGAACACGCTACCTAATATAAAATTTTAAACTGAAACTATCATGCAAAATAATATCCTTTTTTGCATTTCATTAGCCTTGAATAGGATGTTTATTTAAAGTGCCTGAAATATCATTACGAGGAAAAAAAACTAAACTCACAAACAAATGACCTAAGTACACTCAGTAATAACGAATTACATATTACAATGGCGGCATTGTAGTAGAAAGCTTTTCATTTAATTCGTTCATCTACGTGTTCAGTCAGTTGTGTTAATTGAAATTGAATGTACACCGGAGAGCAATTTCATGAATAGCCAAATCAGTTTTATAATTTTCTTCAAAGATCATATTCTCTGTATGCAAAGAAATGCATTCATTCAGCATTTGTCAATTACCTAAATTGGCTGAATTGGAGGTATTCAAATAATTGAGCCACCTCAGCTGTTGATGTCACAACTACCTCATATGGAGTAAAGAGTATTTGTATCAAAAGCTTACAACTCTGTTAAAATATCTTAAAGCATTTTCAAATACAACATTTTTGCGAGGTACTATACTACCAACTGCGTTTTTGGAAAAAAATAACTTTGCAATGAATGAAACAAATTTTTGTTTTAATATCCGAAAATAAGAAGATGCACTTGCAAAATAACACTATCAAATAAATCTAGATCCTTTTCTAATGAACATTTTGTTATCATTTTTTAGCACATTTAACAATTGTCATATCTTTTCATTCAAAGTTTTTGAGAAACACGTGTAACTTTCCTTTTTACTAAGCTCTATTCACTGATAATATTACCTTTGCCATAACCATAGTACCGTAAATCTTTTGGACTTTAAAAAATTTCTGATAATTTTCTATACAAACGGCTGTGGTAGGTGCGTTTAGTTCGATGCAAAATTCAAAACTGACTGCGTGGTTGCAATCAATATTTTGAATGCCTCGTGCAAAACCAAAAATATTTCATAAATAATCTGCACACACTTTCACCCTTTATAGAGGTATTTGCTATCTATCAGTGTATATACTGTAATCCCCTGTTAATAAGAATAAGTTGAAAAATTAAAAGCTGTTATGGGAAAAATTTAGTTCGCAACAAGTCTTACGACACGCAACACAACTGAGAAAAATGTTTCCAGGTGAATTAAATATAATATATTGTGATTATGATTGGTCTTTGATATCGCGAAACTTGACAGCAGCTGATATTGTTCTGTTGGGCTATCTAAAGGGACATTTCTATTTTGACAGGCCAATGAGTCTTGAATGTAGAAAGTAATATATTTTAGACGTTTCACAATGGTAAATTATACATATATATGTCTCAAAACATATTTCAAAAAGTATTTTTGGAACAATTACACTTAGTCTTGTATTCCACAATACAAAAAATACCCACGTTTCGTGCAATTTCATGGCCCAAAATCACTTTTTGGTATTTTTGGCTGTGATCTCGGGGCAGGTTCACATTTGTATGAATAAAAAAAAGATAAACAAAACCACCAGCATTCATATCTTTTGTAAATTACAATGATCCTTCCACTTTTTCTCAAATTAACTTGATTCCTCTGTAAAAATACTTATTCAAAAAAGTCTTTCCACTAACAGCATGTTTGTAAACTTAAGTTTGTACTCTTAAGCAGGACACTTTCGAACGGGAAAAGTTGAACCGATGACAAGTTAATTGGGGATTACTGTAATAGTATATATAATCACATATTACGAGTACAAGATTACGCTAGTTATTACTATAGGTAGATTATCTATATACTTTTAATACGACTATTAATCAATATTTGAATCGCTATTCTGTTATCTTTGATAACGCATTGTGGTATCATTCAAGAAAGTCAAATTTTCATGTTTCTGCTTATCACCAAGATTTTTATGAGCCACTCTTCAGGTAGTCGTAACTCTTTCCAAATTTGGATAAGGACAGCATACATAAGCTCAGCAGTGAACTCAGGAATAGCTTTCATCATTACTGAGACTAAGCGAGATGCACCTAATGCTTTGTTGTTTTTGAAAGATTTTATGGCCTTTCTTATCTCTATGATAACGAAGGCAGCTGGTGTGGTCTTCATATAGGAAGAAAGATTTTATAACCTTTGTTATCTGTACAATAACAAAGGCAGTCGGTGTGGTATTCCCACATGGAGATGTATATGACGAATACTAACTGGTGGAGACAAACGAGTGATGGTCCAAAAAAAATTTTAACTGTGGTAGTTAGTTAACTGCTGGTTGTGATTTTGAATTTATTGCCTGCCATTTCTCATTTATCCTTTTCGCAGGAGGCTCTCAAATTTTGTTTTGTTAAAAGCTTCGTATTTCAGTGTGGCCGTGTCCGGGTCACGTAATGTGGTATTAAAGTAAAATTTTTTAGTACTACTTATGGCTTCTAGCCTGCTGTGCTAAGTCACTACTCTAACCTACCTCTCTTCTCTTATATGCGCATTCATCTTTTGCGTATTTGGCAGCTCTACTTTTCCTTTGGTATCACTTATCCAGCGTTTTTTCTTTGATGGAGTTAATTCAAGTATGGTCGCAGTAGTTGTTATAAATGAACGCTTAATGTTTCTCCATTTAGATAAGCTCTAGCTCTAGGCTATTGACTTCAGGTCAAGAATTCTATTTTGCCATGGTCTCCATCTGAAACAAAGTTTCTCAAACCAAAAGATTTGTGTCATTGCAGGACTGGATTAGATGTTCACAGTTTTCATTTCTTTTCAACTTCCCGGAGCATTGGGCCTTCAAAAATTCTCGTCCAATCGATTTTTTTTAGCAGAGCTGATTGAGAGTTCATTGGATGCTTCAATCTGCATTTAAGTATCCCAAGCATTAAGAAATTCCAGGCATTCAGACAATTCCACATTATTCATTACTTTATTATGCAGGAGGGTGATTATCATTTTGTAAAAAAGTGACAAATAAGGGGTGGTGTAAAGTTTCATAGATTGTGTTCCGATTTGCGCATATCCGGCAGGAAATTCCAGTGTGTACAATATCACTAATTACACAAAGGAAATAGATTTGTATATTTGTATGTTTACATACCAATTATATTTATTTATTTAATAAAAGAAAATATGGTGTAAATTTCATTTAAAATAATCAAATTCATAATTGGCGCCACAGCTATCACCCATTATGTCATCAAAAAATCGATTCTAAACAACGCAGCATGTTATCTCTCACCTGAAGCTGAATTTCCTCAAATGCAGTAACGCAAACAGAATAAAATTGCAGTTTTTGAAATAAAAACAAAACACTTGCATTATCAAAATGTCGTTGAGTGGTAGTTCGTCAACATTATTTTGAATGCACTTAAAATTAAAAATCAAAAATACATTGACAAGTCCTATTTCTCCACAAGCTTGCACTCTGCTTTGCCCCCGTGGTAATTATAATTTTTTTTTTTTTTTATTAAATTTGACTGCTAAAAAAGTTACTGACACTCGTACAGATTAAACTTAAATAAAATCGCTTGCTATATGCGAATTAGGGTGGTTAAAAAAAAATCGAATGTTTTTTTTGCGTGTTCTAAAAAACTGGTTGTTCTAAGAACTAATACATACAACCAAGGTCCGCTTTTCGATCTTGTTAAATTCCGAAAAGTTTGGCAAGTTTAAGAATGGTTTCAATCCATTGCTCCCGTTTTCTGCAGAGAGCTAGCTCTTAGCATCCTGAGCTAAAGTCCAAATGGGCATGACCAAATCCTATGACAGGGTTTTCAGTTATTGCCCAATAAAGGTCTCATACGTACACTACATCATTTTGAAGCACAAGGCATAAATGTGGCTGCCAGAACTAACGATCTAAGTTCATTTTACTTGTTTTCAAGCAACTCCACTTCAATAGTTTGATACATGTGAAAATGGATTTAGTTTGCGGTTATCTTCACGGAGCTATACAATAGGGGCTAGGGGCTATACAAAACTTTTCCAATGCGCTTCGATTTGTAGTGATCGTTTGCAGTTCTCTTCAAAACTTCGCCGATTCATGTATTTGCTGTTCCACGATGACTTAGGACGGCCTTTTTTTGCTATACTGAGGGTTCCACTCCAATGTTTGCCAGTAGATGATTTCGCCTATTGATTTCAAAGGATCTTGACAGCATCTGGAGAGAATTTCGACTTTAGAGATGGTCCTGGGCAATCTAATTTTCAAAAGTCGGCAGAGACAATTGTTAGTAAGCACTTGTAAATTGTGTAGCAGAGCGCCGTAAATAAGCAAAGTATCGCAGCCGGCTACACGTTTGACTCAAAGATTTTGAGTTTCAGTGTCCTGGTTAGTAGTTAGTTCTGAAAAATAGCTACAATCGATTTCGAACTTTGAAAATCTGTTCTGATAGGATGATAGTGGGAAAAAAATGATAATCCTTTAAAGAGACAAAACTCATTTCCTCAATAAGAGCAGCCAAATATGACTAGAAAATTCAAAAATAAATATTTTTATCAGCCGCAATAACGAGACATATTGGGCTTGAAAGTGAATCTGAGTCATTATTACTTGTATAAAAGGTTTCAATAGCGAAACGCTGCAGTTAAAAAATTTCTTCAATTTTAGTACCGAAGAAAAATGTATGTACGAATAATTTTCGAAATAATGTAATTAAAACAGAATTCGAAATTTTTTTTACCATCGTTTCCGTTGAGCAAATGAGCTAAGCTAATTACAAGTTGTTTATTGCAAACTAAAAACAAATTTCAGTTATTTAAGCCACCTTAATGTCCATACATATGTACATATAGTACTTACGTTTCTATGTCAAAAGTGGACAAACGATATGTCATATTAGTGGGTACAAACTCATTGATAGACAGAGAATGGACGCTGCTCGTATCAGCAGCTCACTGATAAGGAACATAAGTATTTGTATTACGTTGAGAGCAATTACTGTCAGCCGAATGTGAATCTTTAAATTCACGCGATTTTGAGTAATTAATAACAGTTCTAGTTTTATAGCTGCAGCGGTGATTACAGCAGATTTTCGGGATATTTACGGAATAACGCGTTTAGGATTTTAAAATACGCGACGCTTCGCAAGTTTCTAATTTATGTGAGTTAATATGTTTTTAGAAAACAAAAGAAGGATTTTTGACAGGATATTTGTAATATTTTCTGATATATATAGCTTGCGAAGATACAAAACTTATGAGCTCATGTCTTATTTTATTTAAGAAAAATAATATATGGATTAAAGCAACAACGTGACAAGTTTTAAAAAAACACAAAAATTTAAATTGCAAAAATAAGTTAAAAATACGTATACATTGAAATAGTGCAATTAAAAATCAATGGAGTGTCAAAATAGAGCTTGTAATTAAGATTTATTTTGTTAAAAATCTACATTTTCGTATGTTTCATAAATAAGAACACCAAAAATTGGGGTTTTAATATCTAAAAACTTCCTTAGCTGTCAGCTAGTCGGAGCATATTTTCCCGCATTTTCATAAATATATATGTACATTCAGTTATATGAGAAATAAGAGATTTCTGTGTTGCAGAAATATTGAATTATTATAAGTTTGATTTAAAAAATTTTTGAAATGCGGCAATGAAAACAAAAAATCTGAGCGCAATGTGAAACATGAAGCAAATTAATTGGAAAACGTTATTCAAATTCTTTTTCAAAACAAGCTATTGCATGAAATATTTTTAGAATATATAATTTAATGGAAAAACTTATTACACGCCATAGAAATCAAGTCCTGTACAAATACAGCATATATTTAATTAGAGTAATTTATTTCTATTTAATATATCAACTTCTGTCACATTCAAAGTGCTATTTCATCAAACTTGACATACGATAAGCAACTAACGTTAAGAGATTTATTGATTTTTTATCGATTCACTGAATAATTTGCAATGTGCCGAAAAGATAAAAATTAAAATAAGACAATCGATGTAAGACCTCAGGCTTATACAAAAATCCAATATTAAAGGTAATTTAAAAAAGGGATGCGAAGAGCTTTATCGCGTAAGGAGCTCTAACTTGAGGAAAGCAAAGTTTTAGTTTAGAAATTAACAGTGAAAGAGGCAAAGACAGTTTTGTTCATTGTTCAAAGTTTTTTGAATATTTTCTATTTTTCGACTTTCTCAATAAACTAAATGCTATTTCCTTTGACGATATTTTTTCTTTTCTACACTTATAGCTATAATATTTTTATATGCCGTAGAAACTAGATGAGTTCAGCTGACCATCGCACAGTGGTCAAATATCCTGAAAAGATGGCCAAAAGTCGAAAATGTTGTCCGATTTGTCCAAAATTTTGCACACTCTAGTTTTCGAGGCTGCTGATGACGAATTTGATATTGAATTTTCCGAAAACAAAATGGCGGATCCAAAATGGCGGACGACTTTTGAAAAATTACAACTGATTCACTTGAAAAATTGTACACGAGGGTTTTCGAGGCTGCTGATTACGAATTTGATATTGAATTTTCCGAAAACAAAATGGCGGATTCAAAATGGCGGACGACTTTTGAAAAATTACAACTGATTCACTTGAAAAAGTCGTCCGCCATTTTGGATCCGCCATTTTGTTTTCGGAAAATTCAATATCAAATTCGTCATCAGCAGCCTCGAAAACTAGAGTGTGCAAAATTTTGGACAAATCGGACAACATTTTCGACTTTTGGCCATCTTTTCAGGATATTTGACCACTGTGCACCGAAGCGAAATGTGCAACTTTGTGCAGCTGATTTTCACAATACTTATAGAACAAGATATTCTGAATACTAGAAAAAAAAATCTAAGTGGAACTCGGTGGAACTTTTTTTTTAGGCCTTTCCAAAGTTTGTTTTAATTTTCGAAAATCCGGAAAATCATCATCGGTTCAACACACATTTCAAAAACGAAAAAAATTTACTAGCCAATATACGATAAAATATTATAAAAGAACTTACCTTTACGATGAGATTCCATGTTTAAACATGAAAATCAGTTGAGTTGTTGCAAAGCTATTTAATTTTGAAGATAGGCATTTTTCTTCACTAATGTAGCACGAGATGTTGATCGCACGACGGTCACTGCAAAAGTGAGTTACAGAGACAACAGAGGTGCACAGTTTTACACCTATGGTGAAAATGAGTCTCATGAATAGTTCTCAAGATATTCTCATTAAAAAATATATTATTCCGAAACATTTTTTTTTGCATTTTTGGCCAGCTTTTTGGGGTTTTTGACCACTGTGCATCGTACTCAATATACAGAAGTAAATTCTTTTCAAATGAGTGAAAAAAGTACGCCACATCCACGAACAATGGAACCTGTGAAGACCATTCATATATTTAAAGCAGCTATTGCAGGTTAGTTTTGATTAAAAACATTCATAATATATACATACATATGTATAAAAATATAAAAAAAAAAATTATCAATAAGCAGCAATTGACGATGTGATATATTTGATTAAGTTTTTTCCAAGTATTTATCATGCCCTACCTACCTATGTGATGAAAATTTTAATACCATCATAGCAACTGCCAATTTGTTATCAGCAACTTGAGTGGCTATTGAGTTTTTTGTTTTAACGCCAATCACTTAAGTAATGTCAATAATTAAAATCACAATAGTTGTAATTGTATAGATAGCTGCTCTAAGATAAAAGTGTAATTTCTAGCAATTTATGTAATTTAAATATATATTATATTGACTTGCAGCAAACTTATCAGCATTTGTTGTTGGCACATGTCTGGGATGGACATCTCCTGTATTACCGAATCTAAAAAAAGATGATACCTCAAATTCTCCACTTGATCATAAGATCACCTCTGATCAAGAGGCTTGGATATCCTCAATTATTGCTATTGGAGCATTAATCAGTAAGTTATGAAACAACCAATTGCTATACCTTACGAAATATATCAGCTTTAAAAGATCAAATTTTACTGTATCTCTATCGTTACAGCACCCTTTGTTGCCGGACCTCTGGCCGATATAATTGGACGCAAATGGGTTTTGCTGTCCAGTTCCTTCTTTTTCGTTTTAGCATATATACTAATGTTAGTAGCCTCGAAAGTGTGGATCATATATGTGGGGCGTTTGGTAATGGTAAGTTATCAAAAAATGAAATCATTAGCTTTGAAAGTAATTGAATAGGAAGAGCTATAAACATCAATTCCCAAATAGTTTTTCTCCGAGAATGCTCAATATTGATAGTAGTGGGATGGTGCGTTTTGTTGGCTACGACGTGATGGCTGCGCTGCACGTCGAATGTACTTACACATATATTTAGTTTGTAGGACAATAGCAAAAATGTTCAGATCATTAAAATTTAAAATTTATTCTAGGATTTTCTTAATATTATTTGATTTTTTTTCCTCAAAAAATTTTGCTAGAAATATCAATTTTTTAAATATATTCTATCATTTCCTATTTAACATTTAGAGCTGAATCTAAATCAGGTTCTTTTTTAAGAAAATAAGGCCAAATGTGTCAAAAACACCGATTTTGGAAGTCTTTCGGAGTTCATTAAATTGTGATAGTGAGACTTTTCTTTAAAGTTCTTTAAAAAATATTCATCAAGAAAATTTATGACTGACTATAAGCTTAGCCATAACTCCTATAGCAACAAAATCTTTAAAAGAAACTATCACATTTTGAAGAAATGTGAACACTCTGCATCTCTGATATCAGTCATTCTAGAGGTTGTAACTTTGGTTTATTAATTGAGACCAGCAAAAAATAATTCTTTAGGGAACGAATGAAGGATCCTTCTACCCAACATCAACAGACTTTTAATCACTGCTTTCTCCAGGCATTTGCTCACGTATTTACTATGGATCTGCTAGCCAGTAAATAGACATACAGGTCTCCTAAAACTAAAGTGTAGATATAGATATATGACTGCCCAGACTATCGACTTAAGCAAGTCCATTTGAATAATAAAGTGAGCTTAATGTCGTTTTTTCAAGCAACCAGAGATTGTCCCCATTAAAACATAAATAAAAGGATATAGAGCATGTTGGGAAAAGCCATTCTTATTGTATGAAAATAAAATTTCTCATTCCCATTTTTTATTATTATAGGGATTTGGTGTTGGTTTCGTCATGACTGTAACACCAATGTATGTTGGTGAAATCTCTTCAGATAAGGTGAGAGGTGCTACGGGTTCACTTATGCAACTTTTCATTGTCAGTAAGTATTGAACGTAAAAAAGACCACCAAGGATTGTACTTACAAAAATTCAAACATTATTTTCTCTTTACAGGTGGCATTCTCTATGTCTATTGCATTGGTCCGTATGTTTCGTATCAAGCTTTGCAATGGTGCTGCATTGTTTTACCAATCATCTTTGATGTAATATTCTTCTTTATGCCGGAAAGCCCTTACTATTTTGCTGGCAAAGGGCGCAAAACTGATACTATCAAATCATTACAGTACCTACGTGGTCAGAGTGCAGAAGGCGTACAGGATGAAATGAACACTATTCAAAGTGTCGTCGAAGAATCGAATCTTAATAAGGGTACCGTTTTAGATATATTTAAAAATCCCACATACCGAAAAGCTCTTATCATTTCAACTGGTCTGATCGCTTTCCAACAGTTATCGGGCATTAACGTTGTACTCTTCAATGTTCAATCGATATTTGAAAGTGCTAATACCGGTCTTGATCCTGCTATTGCTGGTATCATCATCGGTGCTGTACAGGTTGGTTCATCTGGCCTAACGCCTTTTGTTGCCGATCGCTTGGGTCGTAAAATCATTTTGCTCGTATCAGCTGGTGTCATGAGTATTGGATTGGCCGGTTTGGGTGCATTCTTCTTTATACAACTGACTGATGGCAATGTTGAAAGCGTCATTTGGTTGCCGGTACCTGCTCTTATTATTTACAATATTGTATATTGTGTTGGTTTTGGTCCACTGCCTTGGGCTGTACTTGGTGAAATATTCCCAACAAATGTTAAATCGATAGCTTCATCAATTACGGCATCAGTTTGCTGGATACTTGGTTTCTTGGTGACATATTGCTATCCAGCACTGGATCAATTGGGTTCCTACTATGCTTTCTGGCTGTTTTGCATTTTCTGCATTATAGCCTTCTTCTTCGTTCTGTTCGTTGTTGTGGAAACGAAGGGCTTAAGTTTGCAGGAAATTCAGGATAAGCTCAACGGCAAGAAAGAATAGATTAGTTTATGCCTAATATAGTTAATTTTGATATCTATGTATGTATGTGTTATACTCATGCATATGTTATTACCAATTTATAGATGGTAGTACACATACAATTTACAAGCTGATATTTAATGTTTAGAGTAACCTAAAGCTTTTAATCAGTTACTGATTTCAAAAAGTATTCCTAGATATAAGTTAAAGTCATTTGAGTATAAACGATTTTATTACTATAGATAATGATACAATTGCATGTAAAAATCAAATATTATTAAAAGTCAGAAATAAATACAAAAAAAAAACTAATGGTGTTGTATTTTACTGCACAGTTGCAATGAGGGATTAAATACTTGATATGATATGACGTCGTCATATTAAATGCATTTTTCTGTAGAAGTAGTGATGTTTTTTTGGACTTGGATTGTAGATCGAAGTTCAATAAACCGCAGGGTTGTTACATATTGAACTGTTTGATGTTTCCCAAGTGTCTTTAATCGAAGTGCTTGGTATATCTTTAGTTTTGCTTATACCAAAGAAGGGTGAATGACGTGTGCTGCTATTTATTTTATTTAGCAAACGCGTTAAAATACCGAGTTCTTTGATTAAGGAATCTTGATAGTCAACTGACAGTCTATTATTTTAAAATCTACGTAGTTTTTTAATGAATTCATAATTTATCATTTTATGATACACAACTACCTTAAGTCATAAATACCTAAGTCTGGCTGTAAATTATATTACGTTACTTTTCTAAAAAAATATGAAAAGTTGTCCAGCCGTAACAAAAATAAGTCGAAGAATAAATTCGATTTAAACTCGATCCATCTGACCGATTTCAACTATCTTACGAAAAGAATAAATGAGAAATAGTGAACACTTATAAATTTGCGTTATTACTAAATATTTTCAACTTTCCCATTACTAAAAACTTTAAATACTTATGGCCACTGATGGCAACTGATCTCATGTATGATAACCAACCTGTCTTTCGTAAGTACACTAGTGACATTTTAGCTGATGGTTAGTGCCGTATGTTATCACTTATAGATATAAACAAAATTCATGCAGTGTTCGAGATGAATTCGTTACATACGATTGCGCTCATAGAACGAACTTAGTATTTTAAATATCTCTCTCAGTATATTGGGGCTAATGGGACTAAAAGAACTACTTAGTTGCACTTGGTACTAATAGCAATAGCAGTATTACAGCACTAGTATGCGAAAATAGCAAAACACTAGTCTTCCATTAACTTTTACATAAGTGCTTTTCCGTAAGGGTCATAAGATGCAAGCTAAGGGGAGTACGGTATAAAATTTGATTGTGTTCCTCGTTTTGTAACTAAACTTAATGAACTTATTTTTGTACAAGTGTATTTTCTAAAGCTCGTGTAGTATTGTAATTTGTTCACACGAACTTTTTAAAGTGGATAACAAATATTACCAGAGATATGATGTAGTATTTTTGGAGCTATTTTTAAAAGTTGCGAAAATAAATTTTGGTTACCCAGGAGGAGTCGAAAAAGTTTCACCAAAAAAAAAAGTTCGACGACAAAATCAGTTGTATGGCAAAAACTTAGAAGACATTGAATTGAATGATAGGCAAGTTAGACGACGAAAAATTTGAACAATAGTTGTGACGACAAACAAAGTGAAAGACAAAAACTATTACGGTACGGTGCTGTGGACAGCAAAATGACGGCAATAAGAAACTTGGCTGACAAAAAGTTGGACGGCAAAAAAATTGGATTGTACAATTTAGATGCCAACTTTTTGTCGTTCAACTTTTTTAATTCAAATTTTAAGTTATTCATCTTTTTTATCGTCCAACTTCTTTTTCGATGTCTCCCGAACGGTTGAATCGGAAGAAAATGAAAACCAGATTGAAACTAAAAAGTTGAACGACAAAGAAAATAACCAACAAGAAGTTGAATGACAAAAAGTTGAATGGCAAAAAGTCCAAACGACAAAAAAGGTTTCACAACAAAAAGTTTGACACTAAAAAGTTTGACTACAATAAGTTTGACCACAAAATAAATTGCACATTTCACGTTGGAAGCCAACTTTCTTGTCGTTGAGCTTTTTGTGATGAAAGCTTTTTGTCTTCAAAGCTTTTTGTCGCAATGCACTTTTCCAATCAGTATGATTAAAAATGTCACTCTAAGCACAATGCATAGCTTAAAATTTTATTAAGAAGTAAATTGTGATGTATTTGAAAAGAACTAAAAAGCACGAGAATGCACTTATCTTGTCCAGGCAAACATTCGGTATCGACAGCAAACACTCTTTCTGCCGATAACTTGTTGATAAGGAAGTGCATTACAATAATCGAGTGTAACGTAAATCTTTAAATTCAATTGAATTCGTAAAACCGCTTCCATTTCAGTTTTATTGCCGCAAAGGTGATTACAGACCATTAGGAACCTTGCAGTAACGTACTCTGGTTTAATAGGAAACAAAACGCTATCTAAGTATACAGCAATTAAATAACAAACTACTCTTTTTAACATGCCCACTTCAATTTTAAGCTATTGGATATCTATGTGGTAAACGAGATTTTTCAACTGCATATTAAACTGCTTGAAATAAGCGTTGAAATTGATACTCATTCTCGAAAAATGGAGCCTGTTAAAACTTTTAATATCTACGTTGCCTCCATTGCAGGTAATTTTTTTTCATATAATAAAAAAAAAAATATATAACTATCATGCATAATATGATGACAATTTTAATATCCTATAACTAATTGATATCAGCTAAGTACCTCTCGAATAGAGGGACAAAGCTAAGCAACTTTGTACTTCAGCTAAACCACTTATAAAATAAATTTATAATATACGTTGGGCAAGTATAAGAATACATATCATTGATACGGTTCTCCTTTCAAAGTAAATTTATCCGCTCTTGCTGTTGGCACTTGTTTAGGATGGACATCACCAGTAATTCCAAAATTAAAAAGCGATGACCTCACACAATCGCCACTTGATCATAAGATCACTGCCGCGAATGAAGCCTGGATTTCTTCGATTATTGCACTTGGAGCATTAATAAGTAAGCTATTAAGATCTTAGAGATATTTGCAACCGATTTATATAGATTTTATATTTTAGCGCCTTTCATTGCTGGACCCTTAGCCGATAAGTTTGGGCGCAAATGGGTTTTGCTATCCAGCTCAATATTTTTCATACTATCGTTTATACTTTTATTGATAGCAACTGAAGTTTGGGTCATATATCTAGCACGTGTAATCCAAGTAAGTATACATAAGTCATAAGCTAATTAAGTAAAGTCTCTTCATCAAACACTCTGAGAAAAGAAAATTAATTCGAGGGTGCAAACACTAGTAAACAGCAGCGTAGCTAGTGGGGCGAAGGAGATGGCCGCTCCAGGCACAAAGGCTTGGGGGGCGGAAAAATGGTTCTCGTAATATTAAATTAAAAATGAGTTTTCGTCAAAAATTTTCAAATTTAATTGAAAAAAATCGATTCTTTTTTCTTGTTTTTAAGCTTATATTATTGAAAAATTGATTCCGATTTCATTATTAGTTGAAAAATACTTCATTTTCAGTTGAAAAATATTTCATTTCGCAAGGGCGAAATTCATTCTGTCAAATTGACATCAAAGACACACTTTTTTTATATCATAATATTAGTGAGCCTTATCCCACCTTTCTCCAACTACTACATAGGCCGTTCTGGGATAGATTTTTTTAGTACCTCACCTCGGTTACAACATATCTCCATGAAATTTTCAGAAAACGTCTTATCCCATCTTGTTGCAACCATCGTGCATACCGCATTGAGAGGGATAATTCAGTACCTTAACTCCGTGACGGAACATTTGGTACCATAAATAAGATCTTATTTAGCTTCATTAAAACAATTACGTATATGTACCTTCGAGCTAATTTTTTTCATGAAGATGTTTGTTAACAAAAACTTTGATAACATGAGCTTTCGAAATAAAACGATTGTGGCCCTACAAGATTTACTGCACTAAAATTGAGTCACATACTTTGATATTTGCTTGCAGTTGTTTTGAGTGGCAAACTGCTGTGTGTTAGTTCCTTTCATAAAACAATCTTATGAAATAACTTAGGTTTCCAAACTACTGTTATGGTTCCACGTTATCACACAACAAATTTAAGTGTGGGCCATTCCTTCATTTCTTGATATTATCGACATCGATCGAGCATACCGATGAGAGAAGACCCTCTCCTGTACGAGTACAATGGGGCATACCATCACGTTGCAAAGCAACTCCTCATCGAGCTACGCATTTTCGCTTCCCACCAAATTCCACAGTAATATCTTCTTTAGTTGTCGAGACATAAGCATTTAAATTAAATCTTCTAAACAACTTTTATAAAAATCTGCTTGTTTTTAAGTATTTACGCTCAAGAAACCTTTCATTAAGGGGATATGTGTGCAATGATGTTTAACATTAATTTTTTTCTGAGCATTAAGACTACGAAGAACAATATGACATACTCCGATTTTAATGATATTTTTGTCACTTTTGAAGTTACTCCCAGCCTACCGTGTCTGTATTGTTAATATGTTCAGTGATCTTTTTCCATCTCACAGCTTTCGATATTGAATCCATTTTCAATTGTATATGATTATCGTCCTTGAATATGAGACCACATTTTAGACGCTGCATTTTTTAAACAGTTGTGTTGGAACACATTCCATGACTTAGCTAATTATTCAACAACTGGATCCATACAAAACTAAAGGCAAACATAATGTCTTCTAAAGCAACAATTTGGTCTATATAAAGAGTACTACACTTTTGGAATTCTAAAAATTCAGAGGATACCTAAGGTTACGCTTCATCGAGCCAACAAAAATGTTTGCCTTTAGTAAAGAAAAGAAAAACGAAGCTCAACAACTAAATTTAGCCATCCATCTTTTCACTTTGGAGTAAGGACTTTTAAAACAGCAACTCGATTTTCATAGAACAGCTGTTTACCAAATAAAACAGCTGAAATCTTTGCAAATTTAGCTTACGATTTACAAATATGATTTAGGTTTTGATTTTGAATCAATTTTGATTTTAAACTTTTACGCTTTAAGGGCGCCGGTGGAGGTTGTAGCGCCACAGTGATACCAATGTATGTTGGTGAAATCGCTACGGATCAAGTGCGTGGATCTACGGGTTCACTATTACAACTTTTTGTTGTTCGTAAGTATAATGACGATAATACTATACATGAAATTCAATATATAACACCCATTTTCTACATTTTTACGTTTCAGTTGGTAATCTATACGTTTTCTGCATTGGACCATATGTTTCATATCAAGCTCTACAATGGTACTGCATGGCAATACCGATTATCTTTGCCGTGACATTTTTCTTTATGCCCGAAAGTCCCTATTACTATGTCAGTAAAGGGCGCAATACTGATGCCATAAAATCATTGCAGTTTCTTCGCGGTCAAAGCGCTGAGACCGTACAAAATGAACTGTTGCAAATTCAAATCACAATAGAGGAGGGAAATACCGAGAAAGGAACAGTAATGGATATATTCAAAAACAATGTTTGTCGCAAAGCTCTCATCATTACGCTTGGTCTTATTATATTCCAGCAGTGTTCAGGCATAACTGTGGTCGTTTTCAATGCTCAAACGATTTTTGAAAACGCGAATGCCGGTTTTGATGCTGCCATATCAGGCATCATTATAGGTGCTATGCAGGTTGCATCATCGGGTGCGACACCATTTGTTGCCGATCGTTGGGGTCGCAAGAAAATTTTGTCAATATCAGCAGTTTTGATGAGCATTGCATTGGCTGCTGTGGGTGCTTTCTTTTTTATTCAATCAACTGGTGGAAATGTCGATAATATTCTCTGGTTGCCCTTGACCGTACTTATTATATATATTATCGTATATTGTTTTAGTTTTGGTCCATTGCCTTATGTTATACTGGGTGAAATTTTTCCAACAAATGTTAAGTCAATTGCTACATCGATATGCGTTGCAGGTTGTTGGATTATGGTTTTTGTACTTAATCTCATATATCCTTATCTGAATGAATTGGGAGCTTACTACGCTTTCTGGCTGTTTGGTATATTTTGTGCTGTAGCCTTCCTTTTCGTTCATTTTGTTCTTATGGAGACAAAGGGATTGAGCTTACAGGAAATTCAAAATAAGCTTAAAAAAGAGAGTGTCTAAATAAGTTACGTTTAATTGTAAAATTTACCAAAATCAAAATGGAATCTCAACCCATAAGGGGTTTTTCTGACTATCTGAGAACTGTTTCAGGAAAAAATAAAAGGGGCTGAGATCACATTTTGGTTTTAATAGAATTTTTTTTACGAACATTTCAAATAAAAACTTTATATAAAATTTTTGAAAACACAAAAATTTATTTGTTGTCCAATTGTCAAGTTCTTCTTAAAGTATTATTTACCCTACCAGGAAACCCCGAGCATCTTATGTTCCGAAAATATACCGATTTCTTATGCACTTATTGAAAACCAGCTATATTTGACCATAGATATTTGTGGACACATTTTTTAAATGAAACTTTTTGAAGAATTCAATCGATTAAAACAAAATTTTGGCACATCGAACATATTGAAGTGGTACAGTGACAATTTAATCGTCTTTTAAAAGTTCCAGAACATGATAAAAACGCGCGCAGGGTTTAGATCTTATGAGACATAAATACGTCAAATCGTTTATAATAATTTTGTGGTATTCTATTAAACAGAGATGAGAGATTTGTTCACTTGAGAATGTGAAGTCCAATGATGACTTACATGCTGAGTAAAATAGCAAAATAGCCGTCCGTCTGTCTCCAGTAATGTATCCCATATCATTATGTTTTTTCCAAAAGGAGAATATTTTTGAATGCATCAAAGTAAAGCCATCCTTGAAACATTTCAAAGTTCACAATGAGCTTACTAGAGGCAGCGAAAACAATATTTTTTTAGTCCACAGGACGAGCTTTCGATATATCAGAGTGACGTGCCGCACAGTGCACATTTTTACACCTTTAACTGCTCAGAAATCTGTAACTTTTCAACGAGTAACTTACTTTTATTTTTTTGAGTTAAAGATAATCAGGTGAAATATATGAAAATAGAAAGTTTTCTGAACTTAGATTCTAAAACCTTTTTTTCATTATGAGTTTTGTTAAATATATGACAATTTTTGTGTTTTTAACCATTTTGGAAAACTTATGCCATGCAAAACGGTGGCATATGGCAACTTTTTGCAAATATTTATACCAAATGTATTCGATGTTTTTTTACGTAGTTCTATATAATGGAAATGTTTTGGTTTTATTGACTCAATGGAAAATATAACGTCTGATATCTTTATGCAGAAACTTAACCAATAAAGGCAATCAATTTTTGAGTTCAATAATAATGTTACTGGGACACAATCAAAAAATATAAGATGTTATAAAATAGAAATATTTAATTTTGATCACCCATTGTTCTTACGGTATATGTTTGGTGGTATAATCCTTAAGCAAACACTTGATGCTGACAATGAACGCACTATCTACTATTGACAACTTTTCGATAAGGCAGTATACCACTTGTAGTAAACGCTTACTGCAATAATAGAGTTTAGCGTGAACCTTTAAATTAAAATATTGTCATAAAATACCTTGCAGTCTTAGTTTTATTGCCGCAAAGGTGGTTACAGACTTTAAGGAGCCTTGTTGCAACGTGCGCTAGATTATTAAATCCCAACCAACGCAGAGTAAGTTTGTAAACTGATTTGATTTTTATTGAAAAAAGAACTAAATTTAATTGGAGAGAATTGAGATTTTGAGACATAACTTTGCTCCTTAAAGACTAAGGTAGCTAATACCCAGAGTAATGATACTCGTTCCTAAGAAGATCAATGAAGTTTTTAACATAAGTTGAGTAACGTGAAAATGCAAAATGATTTCTGGATTCATTTTTACATTAAAGCTCCGGCAGTTACCAGATGAAGTTAATTGATCGGCACATTCTAAATACGAGTTCATATAAAAGTTGAATTTTTTGAAGTAAACATCGATAGAAAGCCATAGTCACGAAAAATGGAGCCAGTTAAAACTTTCAATATTTACATTGCTTCAATTGCAGGTGAGTAAAATCCAATTAAATACAAAACGCATCATGTCTAAAGGATATGCTGATCATTTTTAATTTCACAACTAATTGATAGCAGCTAAGAGGCTCTTGAGAATAGCGTGTGAGCCAAAGCAATTTATTTGAGCCATATCACTAAAATCACTTATTATATGCGTGTTTGTGTTCATGCTTGAGAATTACACTGGATATCAATTAAGTTCGTTAGAAACTTTTCTGAATTTTTCAAGATATTTTGAAGCTCGATACTAACGCTCAGAATCGAATTGCATTTTTTTATAAAAATTAAAAAAAAAATTGTTCGAAGTTAACTTACACTTATGCCAGGGACATAATTAGAGCAAGAGCAAGGCAACAAGGCAGGAAAACGTGTTATGTAGCAAAATGAACGAAGTTCATATACAGCTACATGATATCTGTTAGTCTTATGATCACTTGGCCTGATAGCAGGGGCTATCTGTCTCTCTTGCTCGCTGCTCATTCTCTGTTCGGTAGTTTTGCTGTTGCTACCCTAATTATGTTGCAGGCATATGTGTACTAGCGAACATTTTTAGCTTTTTTCTATTTTCATATAAATGGTGGCTCAAAAACTATCATTCGTAAATAAAGGAATTGGTTCTGTTTCCTGATTATGGTTAATGTGACGTTGAAAGTTTTTTCCATCAAGTCGCGAAAATAATATCTGTCTGCCAATTGCCTACCGCCAGAGTTGATGCACATTCGAGCTCATTTTTGCATCATTTATGAACCACTTCTATCAATAGGCTCTCCACTTCTACTCGGATGTTCTCCTTTAGAGCCGTCAAACGTAGCTGGAATACCCTTGACTTTGAAAAAACTCTATAGAAATAAGTTTTGGCAATCAAATCAGGTCTGCGCAAACCGTCAAAACGAGAGGTTAAGCCAGAAAACGCTTCCTTTTAAATAATGACTATCTCTAGTGCTGTGTATGTGGGTGTAGCGCACTGCTGAAGTCACATATTCTCCAAGTTCAATTTGTGAATTTGAACGATCACATTTTCCCTATAAATAGCACACCAAACAGTGACTTTGAGAAAACGGAATAACTCTTCGTCTATTTGAACTTTCAGTGTCTCAGAAACCATAACTTTCTTAATTTTAATGGTAAGTCATCTACATCTAAGTCGAGACCTAAGTGGACAATCGGCAATCTACATGCAATATATAATAAGCATTTTGCAAGGAAACGTCTTCATGCCTTTCCTCACATAATATTACCTGTCGTCTGATTGATTTGTTTAAGTCCTCTTGGATATCTGTGGTCACAGCAGCGATATTCTCGACTTGGTGGCTGCTCCAATTGTCTATAATTGCATCATTTAAAGCCAATCTCATCGAAGTAAACAGCTTAGCGCCACAATGTTTCATGACTGATGTCAAAACGACTATTTGACTTAAACGCTGACAAAATAATTACGCGTTCTTGAAGAGTACAGTGATCAATGGTTGGTTTCAATATTTTTAATTTTTGATGTGCTTTTACTTTGCTTGAACTCTGAACCTAAACTCATGCTTAGTGTTGTATTATTTGAAATATGTATGTTCTTATTTTACAGCAAATCTAGCCGCTTTTACAGTTGGCACTTGTCTTGCCTGGACTTCACCAGTTATTCCAAAACTAAAAAGCGATGACCTCTCACAATCCCCACTTGATCATAAGATCACTGCCGCGAATGAAGCCTGGATTTCATCGATTATTGCACTTGGAGCCGTAATAAGTAAGTTGTAAGGATGTAAGACATTTGATATCGATTTATAAATTTCATATTTTAGCGCCTTTTATTGCTGGACCTTTAGCGGATAAGTTTGGGCGCAAATGGGTATTACTCGGAAGCTCAATATTTTTCATATTATCGTTTATACTACTTTTGATAGCAACTGAAGTTTGGGTCATATATCTGGGTCGTGTTATCCAAGTAAGTACACACGAAAGTAATAAATTTTTCGTTTAACTGCAAATCACAGTTACCACCTAAAATATTGTGATAAGTTTAGAAGTATTTTTTATCACTAACAGCAATCAGTGGAGATTATTTATTTAAGTTTGAATTTTAAATTTTTCTATTTTTGGGGCTCCGGTGGAGGTTGTTCCAGCACTGTGATACCAATGTATGTTGGTGAAATCGCTACCGATAAAGTCAGAGGATCAACAGGTTCATTGTTACAACTTTTTGTTGTCAGTAAGTAAACGGCGAAAGCTTTAAAGAAGTTGTTGAAGTTGCCCCCCTCCTCCCCGAAAAAAAAAACTAGTTGTACGTAATCCAACATTTAATTAACTTCTTCTTTTATTTTTAGTCGGTAACCTGTACGTTTTCTGTATTGGACCATATGTCTCATATCAGACTTTACAATGGTGCTGTTTGGCAATACCGATTATCTTTGCAGTATCATTTTTCTTTATGCCCGAAAGTCCCTACTACTATGTCAGCAAAGGTCGCAATACTGACGCTGTAAAATCATTGCAGTTCCTTCGCGGTCAAAGTGCTGAAGCCGTACAAGATGAATTGTTGCATATTCAAGCTGCAATAAATGAGGCCAACAACAACAAGAGATCAGCAATGGATATATTTAAAAATAAAGCCTATCGCAAAGCTCTCATTATACCGGTCGGTCTAAAAACATTTCAACAGTTTTCAGGCATAACTGTGGTCGTTTTTAATGTGCAATCGATTTTTGAGAGCGCAGATGCCGGTTTTGATGCTGCCATATCAAGCATCATTGTAGGTGCTATGCAGGTTTGCTCTTCGGGTGTGACACCATTTGTTGCCGATCGTTGGGGTCGTAAGAAAATTTTGTCAATATCAGCAGTTTTGATGAGCATTGCATTGGCTGCTGTGGGTGCTTTCTTTTTTATTCAATCAACTGGTGGAAATGTCGATAATATTCTCTGGTTGCCCTTGACCGTACTTATTATATATATTATCGTATATTGTTTTAGTTTTGGTCCATTGCCTTATGTTATACTGGGTGAAATGTTCCCAACAAATATCAAGTCAATTGCTGCATCAATATGCGTTTCAACTTCGTGGTTACTAGTTTTTGTGCTAGGTCAGGTATATCCCTATCTGAATGAATTGGGAGCTTACTACGCTTTCTGGTTGTTTGCAATTTGTTGCGCTGGAGCCTTCTTTTTCGTCATATTTGTTGTTATGGAGACTAAAGGATTAAGTTTGCAAGAAATTCAAAATAAACTTAAAGGAGAGAAACTCTAACTAAATTCTTAATAAGGACTTGGCAAAGCAAATATGCTGTACTTATTCATTCTTGTTTTTTCACATCAAGATAGTGTATGTACAGTCAAAATGATTTTGTTTTGTTACTTTAAGAAGTATTCCATAATGAATTAAGGTTGAAAATTAACGAAATAATGTAAAAATTATAAATCTTTAATAAACTGTAAGCAATCTGAATCAAATATTAACGTCATGGATTTCAATACGAAGATATATTCCAACAAACAATATCGTGTGGATATTGACTGTTGAAATCACTTATCACATAACCTTGAAACAGATTTTTTCATCATAGATTGTTGCATAGTTAATTGTGGCTTTTATCACAGCGGAAACATGGTTAAGAGCACAAGGCCTGACTACCTTAGAGCACTACTCTCTCGAAGGATGTGTTGTAGGGCTCCTCTTAGGATATATATTATTATTAGAATGAAATGGTTGCTTTGCAGTTGATTAAAGTAGAAAAAGGAAATAATTTTGATTCCGTGGGTAGAATACTGATAAATTTTGGTTATGGATTATCCAAGGCTCCAAAAGTATACTACGCCACTGCATCATAGCGTTCTGGGTTCAAAGGATACTATGCGGCCTTTGCTAACATAAATAAACTAACGCTTTAAAGACTTCTAGCTTAATGTGTGACCTCCAAATAATTGAATAAGCTGGGATAACTAGCAAATACGTTTATAAATGTGTGAATATGAATATGAACCTACCAAACTTAATTTTCCATCCTCGTGATATGCTCTCGACAACCGGAAATGCTACGCGCTATCTATCGGTAGCAAGTGTGTGGTAGGAACTCGAATTTATCGTTGTACCACATGTGTCAATTCCACATCTGCCAAGTTCAAGAGAACCCTTTTTCTTACTAACCAACAAATGGCTCTAGTCTTTACTTAATGCAACAGCCTAAAAGTGTGCTCATAAATTTTTTTAATATGACCAGCACTTTCCCAATGAAGGCATATTCATTAGAAAAAATACTGAGCGCTATCTAACGGCAGCTAGTGGCTAGCGGAAACTGCTATTTATCATTATACCATATCTGTCAATTCCACATCTGTCAAGTATGAGAGATATCTTGTTCTTACTACCACACAAATGGTTCTTGTCTTTCCTTAGTGCATAAGCCTAAGCTATAATAAGCTTCTACAACTTTTTCAGCGCCCTTATGAGTTCAGTCCCGTTTCTCATATTCTCCCTTCAATACAAACAGAACTTCTCAACTTAGCCAAACACTTACATGGCTTATATACATGATTAATTATCACTGCTATAAGTGCACTGCTCTGCAAAAATTAACGACGTTTCATTCATTGAAAAGAGAAAAAGATACTGTTAAGTGAAAGCTCTATGGAGCTCAATTATCTTGTCTCATAACATCCATATCTCTGAAAAATTAATAAAAAAATATCGATTTTTATTTTTGGAGCCTATAATGATGGGGCTCATCATCATAACTTCATTTCATAATTAAAGTTGTCTTGAAAAATGTCTTTCTATTTTATACATATCATTGGTTATTAGAACTGAAGACAATTTCCTTATGAGTTCGTCAAAAAGAGCACAACAAGATATTCACAAGTGTTATGGGGGATTCACGTTCTAAGTATTAGAAATGTTAAGGTAAACTATTAATTGCATATATGTATGAACGCTCTTCTAGGAAGGCCACAACATTCAAATAATATTCAATTGAATACTCAATAATAACATCACTACCAAATACTTATTTCACCTACTATCATCAATACTTTTTTTTTGTTAACAATGGAAGCCTACTATTTTGCAACTCTGATGTCAATTCCTCTGACAGTTTTTAGTGCTCTCTCGCTCACAGCACGACTGTGAAATTTCATTCATTGGAGTTTTTGGTGCGGCCTTTTGTAGACGTGTAATATTTTCTTGTGTGTTTCACTGGCGTGTTGTGTGTCTTATTTGTTTTTAAATAATAAAAAGTTTTACTAATTTATTTAATAAATAATATAGCTGCTTTTGCAACAATCTTAAATTTAATCGGAGTAAAATTGTCGCTGTTTCAATTAACTGCACAAAGTCGAAAGTGCGTGCAAAGCAGAGAGCACAAAAAAATAAATTCCAAAGCAAAAGTTTAAAAATATTTATTTTGTTTACTATTTTGTGTTGTTCTTTTGAGTGCGCGTCGAAGTTGAAAATAAGAGAAAAAAAATCTAAATGTATTTTTCTACATTTTATTGAAATACATAAATAAAATACGTATATTTTTATCAAAATAAAAGGGAATTGTAAAAATTATTCGTGTCAGATTTGTTGCTGCTGCCTTGCGTAAAATTTGTCCTTCAGTCTGCTTTTGTCAATAGACGAAAAACAACAACAACAACAACAGCAAACAAGAAAAAGTTCTGTGTAGTAAAAACAGCCTCAGCTCAGCGCTCCCCAAATTCTCGTCTTCGCGTCCTGCCGGATTTTAAAATAAATATCTGGTTTTTCGAATAAAAAACGGAAAATAAAATACAAAAATAAAAATTCAAGAAAAATACAAAAATTGCAAACGAGTTTCACTTGCTGCTGTCTATCTATCGTGCATCTCTATCACACGCGCTTAAAGCAAAACAAAAACATTTGCAAAAGTATGCATGTCATTTAGACAGTACAACAAAAACAACAGCTAAGAAAATCCAACAAGAAATAAAAACAAAAAAAAACAACATTTGCTGCCGCAGCCTTACGCAGCTGCTGCAGTTTCCCATTGACGAAGCCAGGAAGTGATGTCACCAAATTTGCTCCCTATTGCCTATTGCCTCCTTTTTGCATTTTTTGTTGTCCCTGTAGTTGTTGCTTTAATAATATCATCGGTATTGTGAAGCAATAAAAGAAAAAAAAAAAAAAATAAAATGCAACAATTCCGACTGATGTGTAAATTTGTTACTGTTGCATCTTGGCTACTTTTGGCCAACATATGTTTGCAAGATTTTGCTGTTCCTGCTGCAGCCGTACATGAGAACTGGAGCCCACATACAAAAGGTAAGTGTGCAAACATTCGAATTGGATTATTGTTGAGAAACTTTTTTGATTTGGAAAATATCTGTCGATAGGCGATAAGTCGCAATTTGAAGACTTTAATAGATTTTTAAGGTTAAGTTTACTAACTATACTGCTTTCAGAAGCGGAAAGGTCGTATTTCGAAAAAATTCATATTCGTGATTCTTAAGGCATCGGATGGAGAATGATGAACTTAAAAACATTGAAAGTTTTTTTTATGTTTTTAATATACAGTAGATGTCCAATATAACATACTAATCAATGCACGGGTCAGTCGTAATATCGTAAAATTCGTTATATCGAAAAACTTTTTATTGAAGAAACTGGCATTTATGTATTTACTCATATACACACATACATATCTAGTCATAAAAGTTAAGTTAGATTACGGAATGCTATATTTACTTGCGATCAGCTCTACTGGTTATAATAAAGTTTTTCCAGTTCAGCAGTTATTGTTGAATTAAACAGTGTTTGTTATTTGGAATAATGAACTCTTTTAGTGTTCCTGATTTAGAGACAACATTTGAAGAATTCCTATTTGAAAAACTGTTCGTTAAAATGGAAATTCGTTATATCGTTATACGCTATATTGCACGTCTACTGTACATACATACATATGTATGTATATAAATCTTGAGTAAGGCAACCTTTCGAAACTTAATATTTTATAAAATAAGGTATTTTATTGTAATCTACAATATATTTAGTAGAATAGGGAAATACTTGAGATTTGATTCTACTATGAATTAATAAATAATAAAATACAGCCCGTAAAAATTGCTGTTATATAAAATTACAAATCCACTGAATTTTCATGAATAACAAATAGACAAAAACTGGAAATAAACCAGAAATTAATTTCGTTAAGACCACAAATCTAAACGGTTTTACAAATCACAAAGCTACAAAAATAAAAAACATTTTACTTCACTAACATTTAATAGCGACTAGAGCAAAAGCAAGCGAAACATATGAAACAACAAAACTGGTTAAATTCCTTAAGCTTATGATGTTAAATGGTAAAAGGAAAAGCACTTGAAGAACATCCTTTTTGCCCGAACTCTTTGCAAGATATGTTGTGAGCATTTATCTTTCAAATGTCTCTTTCCCTTAAAACAATTGAAATATCACTGCTATGGTAGAATTGATTCTTTCATGTTCTTTTAAAGTGATTCTATTGGTCATTTTATGTCAGAACTGAAATCTTATGTTGGCTCACTTTAGACAAGTTTGCAGCCAAGTAGCAGTTAGACAATTTTGTAAATATTGATTCAATTCAACGCAAAACAGTGAAAACCTTTTAAAGGGCAAAACAAAAATAACATTAAAAATGCTCACAAAATGAAGTGGTTTACACACAGGAAAGGGTAGAAATTTTATTTCTTATGTCGTTTTTTGTTCGTACGGACGCGCTTATGTGTTTGTTATAACGCTAGAATGAGTGTATTTTATTTTTGGCTTTAACCTTAGTAAAATTTTTGGTTTTCTTTAAAGCCACAAAAAAAAAAAAATCAATAAAAATAACTGACCTTTTCAAGTTTGCTAATAACCAAACTTAGAGTAGTAAATTGCTGCTTAATTCTTATACTCTAACTAGTTACACATTTCAAAATTTTGCATTTACTTTGAAGTAAATTTTTATTAAAAGTGCTTTCCGTTAAATTGTAAAATTAATTAAATTCGTAAATAAGCGGATTAACTATTTAAAAGCATAAAATATTTATTGAGTCGGTTAATTATGGCAATTACGGAGAACCTGACTGTTTAATCTTTGGAAAAGTGTTGCTGATGATCAACGTTGTCAAATATAAATCAGAGATTAGCACTTTGATTGTTGATGTTTAGTATAAAATTGACGCTTAGCATTCCAAAAATCTAACACTGCATTGAAATTTTAATATTTAATAAAACTGAAAAACTTACCACTTTCTTATCGTATCAGTTGTTTAATAAACGTTCTCATCAGTGGCCCTCAACTATACTTTCTCATCAGCGGTTTTGATCTTGAATAGCAATGATAGCTTTATAGTTTTAAAAATAGCCTTAGCTAACTAGCAGTGCTATAAGCTTGGCAAGGCACTGTTTCATGAGCAACTACATTGCCTCATCAACAGTGTAGAAGGTTAATGGCTGCTTTTAGTTCCAAATTTTCATAATTTCTGTTTCCTTGGTTGTTAGAAAATAATTATTTTTTTTTTGTAAAATTAATGAACTGTAAGTTAAAAGAGCTTTGTTACAACATAAATAATAAGTCCAACATGTATTTTCAACGTAGAAAAATGCTGAAATTTTCTAGTAGTTCATGCAAATTTGATGCATTGAACACCGAATAGCATTTATGTTAATTTTTTTTTTTTTAATTGAAGCTGATTTTTTTTCACTGTTTGTTACTTTTTTATATTTTTATATATTTAAGTTTTTATTTATATAAAAAAGATGCCGTTGGCATTACAATTTCATATATGGTTCATATCATTGTTGTTGGTTTTGTTGCTGTTGCTTTTGCAACTTAACTTCTGAATTGTATATGCCATATGAGCTCATTTTTGTTGTTGCTTGTTTGCTCCTTTTTCTTCGCAATTTTTGGCCATACCCCAATACTTTTTAACTATTTTTATTGAAGATTTGTGCAAATTTTATTGCCTGTTTGAATGTGTGATTCTTTTTTTTTTCGCCCAAAATAAAAAACTTTCATTTTTGCAGTTGTATTGTTTTCTTTTCGAATTTTAGTATTGATTTTTGTTTATTCTTTTTTTTTTTGTGCTCCGTTAATGTAGTCGGTCTTTGTATTAAAAATTTCTAGGTCATTTAAAAGCAGTCACGTTTTGCTGGTACTTTCATTTCTTTATTTTGAGGCGCTTGTGATGATTTACTCTTAGGATAAATCAATTGTTGTTGTATATTTTTGTTCTTTACAATGTAATTACGCACAGAAAGTGAAGACTAAAAACTTAATAGGTTTCTCTTCACTTTTACTTTGTCGCCTCAAGAAAGATTGAATTATTTTTACTGACTTTTAAAGTGTATTGTTGATAACTATTTCAATGTTTCAAAAAAAAATCATTATAGCATTGCAGCTTCATGGCAACGGCTTTGCTTCGTTTTAATATAACTAAGATGTAAATAATGCGATGAGTGATATGAGCTTAAAGTTCTCAAATATATTATCAATAATAAAAAAATGACAAAGTAATGAAAAGATTGTTGTGAGTAAAACCCGTTTAAATGCATGCGTGCTGGAGAGTCTTCAAACTTTCACGTGAAATCAAACCAACAATCGATACAAAGACGTCAGCAGATGAATGACATAAGCTTTATTACATGGTGTCTGAGTGCACAAAATGAAATGAAATTAACATCAAAATAGTTTAATTCATGAAAAATTAATTTATTTTTGTTCGATGTAATAGTTGCAACTATTATTAAAGCAAAAGATAGTTAAAGCATTTAATAAAAAGAAAGAAAACCCTGCAGTTAAACAGAACATTTCGATATCTTACAAAAACTGCAATATCACATTTTTTCCTAACTATGATTTTTGTCTATATCAATGTTAGTCAACGTTTACGAAAGGAAATTCGGTGAAACAAACTCTTGTCTATTTTCCTTTGTGAATTTGTTTTACGTTTACACACGAAAACTAGAATTTCTTTGTGCAAGAAAATTTCAAAGCAATTACTGCGTCAACTCGCCACAACAAACTTAAATTCAAATATCAACTAACAAATAGAACGAAAGGGATTTTGCGGGTACGACAAATTCTGTATGTATTTTTTATCAAATTATGTTTTCCCTTCTTGCCTACAAACAGGAAAACTTTCTCTCAAGAGTTTCCTAGTGTGAACGTTTACAAAGGAAATTCGCGGGTGCGACAAATTCAGTACACCACCCTTTCGTTTTTCTCTTCTTACCTACAAACAGGAAAACTTTTTCTCAAGAATTTCTCCGTGTAAACGTTGGCTAAAAGTGAAACAATTCGGTGAAGCCAGCACTGCCAATTCGATATTTTGGTAGATTTCAGCTCCACACGCGAATATTGGAAGGTTTTGTAGAAGCCAGCATGTGTAAATATAGAAGTAGATCCGTTTACACAGGAAGTAACGTCACGTCTTCCTTGTCCAGATTTTAAAGTGTTTTAAGTTAAGTGTTAGTCCAGTGTCAATTGTAAAAGATAAGAAATTCTTTTAAATAAGATTTTTGAGGGTAAATAACGAAACTAACTAACTCGGTTTTTCTGCCGCTTTTTGTTTTTATCTATTTATCTTCTCTGTAAAAAATTGATTTTCGAAACGATTCTACCGCTATTGATGAAACTTTGGGTCCATCCATGCAAGTGGATAAAATTTCGTAAAAAAGCCCTACTCCATACTGGATTGTAATAAATTTTGTAGACTCTTATATAAGGAACTCAAATATAACCGTTGGCTAAGTAAACAGTAAAGTTCATTTTAATTTGACCATAATCCAGAAGCCGTCGAACACATCGGAAGTGAAGACGTTAATTTGACCATTAAATAACATTATAATACAATTTTTCAGAACATTAAGAAAGCACCGAAATCCAATCGTTGAACCGATTTAGTTAGTAACATTGTATAATATTCTTCTGTCATTGTCCTTCCTTTCTCAGCAGTCAGTACAGCTATGGTTCACTTCCAGTTAGACTCCGGTGTATAGAATTGAATTGATGTTTTATCATTCTTGTCAATTTTGAAAAAATGAATGTCTTGCCAAACTTCAATGCAAAACAATAATGCTTATTTTTTCAATCGATTCTGAAGCCCCAAGCATTCGGCATAGTTTTTCATTGCAAGAACATATTCGTATTCATTATCCTCAATAATAGTTGTCTTCATCGATTATTTCTAAGGGCTCTAAAACGTATAAACAGAAGCAAGTGCTCGTATCTGAATTTTTTTTTATTTGTTGAAAAACACATGGTACTATATATATTCCATGTAATTCCAGCATAACACTAGCCCATTTAGTAAGTTCCCAAATGCAGTATTAAAATGTTTTTTTTTTTTTTCACAAATACTGCATCAGTTATGACACTAATCTTTATCATGATGTTACATAAATAGACTAAATAAACTGTTTCATAACAAATAATACGTACTAATATTTTCCAATGACATGACTTACTAACAATCGCTATATTGGCAGCAATAAAAACTTCGCTAAGCAGCAAAAAACACGTCTGCAATCTAAAACGAAGTCACATCATTTCTCTTTTTGCCATCATTTTTCCTTCCCGAGAAAAACAAAACTGAACATGCAATTATAATTTAAGTAAAACAAATTTTATATGCCATAATAAATGTAGTAAAAACGAGCACGTAAACGTTACAACTAATTTGAGGAAAAAAAAAAAACAAAAAATACAAACTACATAAAAGCACGACAATCGAGCTCTCAGTTTAGCGTCATATCCATGCCAAGTTGATGAATAAATTTAACACAATTTAAAATGTGAAACAAACAACAGTTGCAATCAGTAAACATAACCAAATAACAAATACCACAATGCAACAAAACAGCTCGAAAACACCTGTTCTATTGTAATAAAATGTTGCAGGAAATGCACTGCAGTATTTGCAGCTTCCATATGAGAGCATAAATAAAATGAAGCAGGAACTCTGCTACACGCAATACATTGACGCATTTTCTTTTAAAATACGTAATTTCACGATGGAAATAATTTTAAAAAATAAAAATTTAAATAAACAAGATATTGAAAATATTAAGTATTGCAACGCACAAAATTTGCTATTACTCACAATCAGTTGTTAAAAAACCCCATTAAAAATATAGCCAACCTTTCAGCAGCAGTAATAGCCACATTTTAATGAATATTCTTTTGATTTAATGCCAGTAAAATTGTTTCTTTTTCTGCGCAAATTATGGTACAAAATTACAAGTACCTGCACGAACAGCTAAAAGTCTACAGTGATGCGCGTGCTATTTTTTTTTCAACCCAGCAATATGTACAACTCTGACTGAATGACTGACTGACTGAGCGATCCATGCAGCGTACACTGACTTGACACGCACGTGTTCATCTAACTCGCTCAGCTGTAATTCGTTTTGTAAAGTAATTTTACTTTACTGCAAGTAAAGAGGTCCATTGACTTTAACTTGAAGCATTTTTTTATTTTACAGCACAGGCAGTATAAATTATGGAAATTTATGCTTTTAAAGTTGGTGCTGTTGCTTTGCTACTCTACTTACAACAAAGCAAAATATTTAAATTATTTTGACCTGACTCAATATGCACATAGAGTTGATTAGATTTTCTTGTAGTAAGTACATTGTTATGTTGAGTGGTGGCATATCATCAACATCATAATTATCATCATCATCATCACCAACGTACACATCATAATAAACATCAATTGAATTAAGTGACAAAAGACCAATTGAGTTTCATTCGCAGCAAGTAAAAGTGATCGCTTTGCTTAATTGATAATTGACAAAAATTATGAAAAAAAAAAAACATTTAGCCACATGCCAAGAGCCAAGAGAAATGTTTAGATAGGCAAATTAGAAATTCGCATTATGATTATGTACACAATGATATTTCTGTTGAAGAAATACTTAGTTAAAAACTTCTAAATTAAAGTGTTTTTTAAAATTGTTTACTTGACTTATATTTACATTATCTCTAACTGATTTAACCTCGACTAAGATGAGAAGTTCAAAAAGTTGTATTCAAGTCTCAACTTTAATAGAAATATTAGAAACTCGTGTAATGCACTTTACATAGTTTGAATTAAAACTATTTTTAAGAAATTAAATTGAGAGACTTAAACCAAAAAGTTACATTTAAGTACAGCATTAAAAAAATTTTCAGAAAATAAATAACTAAATATGATTGTATTTTTTACCCTGTACTAGTTACATGAAAATGTTATTTTTGGGGTTACTGAACCAAAACAATTCCATTCGCAGCGAACTGTGCAATCGAGCTATTTATTTGTAAAGCGTCACTACTCGTGCCAATTTTGCATGCCAGAAATATTTCAATATCTTTTGATTTCTAATCGTTCAATAAAAATTTTAAAACGATATTTTTCGTTATTGACTTAATTTAGACGGTATCTCACAATTCACCAACATTTTTGAAAATCTGAAAAACCCATGTTTTTGCCAACACTCAAATTTTTTCAGCAGATAATAAATGGTTAAAGAAAGTGTTTGAGCAAAAAATTAGAGATTTCCTCCTAGTACTTCACAAACTGTTTAAAAATTTGCAAAAATTTTGAGTTTTCTGGAAGTTATTAGGCTAGGAAAGAAAAGAGTGTCTCACAAGACCTGATTTCCCATACATAAATAATTATTAGCTATATCTTGGTACGTTAAGATTACAGTATCTGATCAAATTGATTTATTTAGTTAAGAGTTTCAAAATGTCGCTCAATAAAGATTTGAGATTTTTTGAAAATCAAAAGAGCTACTTAGCTGCACTGACAATGTTGCATATGACATGATCAAGCAAAGTATCTATGTACCTACAGCTTAACTCAATTCTTTTTTCCGAAACTAAAATGTTACTTTTTTAGTGTGAACCTCTTCAAATAATTAAAATATGTAGATGTGAATTTCTCTCCATTTGAAGAGTAAACAAATGACAATAACTCTTAACCACTCCCTTTTATTTATTAAAATCATTTTCCCAAGCAACTCAAGCAATGAACATTTTAACGATTCAGAATGCATTCTCTTCTCAAAATCTATGACAATTGTTTTCTTGAACACTCAACATTTCTTTCAAACCTGTACCCAATCAACCGAGTATTGACAACTCAAGAACGTTTTTCTAAAAGGGAAAATATTAATAACAACAACAAAGCAATATTATTATTATTTTTATTATTTTTCTTTTCGTTAGAGATACAAACTCTGTTTATCTATATATTTTTGATTAATCATTGAAACTAAGAATTTCCGAATGCATGCTGCTGCCAAGCATTTTAATTGCATGAGAAGGTCTTTGTGCAACGAAAACAAACTCTCTCATTGATTGCATTTACTATGAGTAGTATCGATGGATATATTGTATCGGTTAGTAATTTTGAGAAACCAAATTTTTTGTTTGAATTTTAAAAATTTTCTTTTAATTTTATTGCAACACGCTACGAGTACATTAATAATTTCAAAAAATGAATTTTATTATAGAGCTCATTGCGATAAAAATATCGACGAACGTCTCATTGCAAAGCCTTGGAAACAGCCAAGTTCTAATAAATGTTTTTAATACCAGTGATATTACGAACGTATGAGTATAAAGTTTTAGTGTTCACTAAAGTTAATTTAATCTAAGTACTTAAAACAAATCAACAGAACTATGCTGCAATAAGAAATATAATATAATAATATTATGCCAACACACAATAAGCGATTTGATCCAATACAATCAGTATCGCAGCACCTATTGCAGGAATAGGGCATAAGCGTACGTGCGAAATAGCCACCAATGTGCATATGTATATTAATGGAAATGCAAAATGAAAAAATTGGTAGATTTCAGGATTGCTGGAGAATGTTATAGTGTTTTGTATAAACAAGCTTTTGCTGATGTATGCCTTAAAGAAGCGCATCCAGTTGTACTTTTATCCGCCCTGGTTGACGTTCTGACTATATTGTGCAAAGTTTTAAGTAAATTGAACTATGTTTGTAAAGTTTTAAATTATTTAAGAAATTATTAGTGAGGTAAAGTATATATAATGTAATGATAAGTGTAGCATTATAGGGACATAATATACGCTTTGGCATCTTTTACATACGACATAAATGTGCTGCAACCTGTTAAATTCTCACTGCACTTTGAGAGGAATTAAGGAAAATTATGATGCACTTTATGTTTTCACGAAAATCTATATTTTTGAAGAAAAAAAAAAAAAAAAATTTCATAAAGGCGAAACAAAGTCAGCTTTTTATAAAACATTTTTAAAACTCTAATTCTTAATCGTCTGAATTGAAGTACATTTACATACATAAGTACTTAACTAGAATCGATACTTTTAACTTTTTTGCATATCTCTAAGTATGCTCAGCTATGAATATTATTGGTTTTGTTTATTATTGTTGCACTGAGTGTGGTGTTTGTTGTGATTTCTCAAATCATTGAAGTTGCGTTGAGTGTTCAGAATTCAAAAAAAAAAAAAAAAAGATTGTCGGTAAAAGTAATTATACGGGGACATTCAAAGTAGGAGGGGAGACAAAATAAGTACAAATGCTGCATTTGTGTGTGCATTATGCGTGCATGCGTTTCATTTTTACTTAACTTCTTCACCTTATGTTGATTTGATTGCTTTTATACGTTTGGTTTTACGTTACGTTCTTCCGTATTCAGAAATATTGCTTAGGTTTTATTGCACATTTTTCATAACCAACTGAATGAAACAAATGAATTCAACGGAAGTGCAATGAATTCGCCGAAAATATTTGGAGTGTGGCCAATTTAGGTGCGTCCGGGTGTGTGTGCATTTAACAGATACTATGTACGTGTGCTCTACTGCCTACTGCATTATGTTACGTTACGCATGATACACACGATTTCTCCAATTTTATTACCTTTTTTGCTAGCACCAGGTAGATGCTCCTATTTATTTATTTAATGTTTTATTGACTTTTATGCCAAGAATAAACTAATAAAATAAGCCATAAAATCATTTTAATTGAGGGCAAAGGAATTATGAGCTGGATAGATACTATGAATTTGTTTTTACTTCTGCTTGTTAGAAGAATTAAGGCTTGGTTCGTGTAGGCGCATTCTTGGCTAAGGAATCTTTAAGTTGTTGTATCAGTTGCTGTGTAAGTCACATTTAGAAATATATCACATTTGCTACACAGAAACTTCGATTATTTTTTCTTTCAAAAAAAAATTAAATTCTCTGTATCAAGTAAATATTTTTTTTTCATTTAAAAACTTAAATTTTCCATAATTTTCTTCAGTTTTACATTCTCTACTTCATTTCTTTTTATCACTTTTAAAGAGTTTGTTGTCTAGACCGCTCAAAGTTCATATGGCGCCAGCTTATTGCAGTAAAAGCAACCAGTGCATAAAAGACAATCATAAATATATTGGAATTATTTCTTTATTTATGTGTGTCCTGAAGAACCCATACGCTGTGCAGTTTTGCTAAAAATAAACTCATACCAGTCACATAAGGAAATCCTAGTTTTATTAAGTCAGTTTGGGGAAGTTCTTGCAATAATGCAGGAAGTGCAAAGTTTCGTATTTTCTTCTGCCACAAATGACTCATTGCACCCCATTGCACAGAAAAAGTAACCCTTATTACCAAAGTTCTGGGTGTATAGTAAATAAATTTGTGTGAGTGTTAATGAATACTGATTGTGGGACATTACTTATGCGAAAAAAATTAAACCAAAAATTATACCAAATGCGTACGAATCTTCAATAGAAGTGAAACATGAGTAACGTGTCTTAGTTGCTGTTAACATGAATTAAGTATATTTTGTTGAAGAAATTCTGTCACCTTCTACAGAAAATTTTTAAAATTCGATATCGCAATGAAGACTTAAAGCGCCAACATGATCTGACCTTTCTTTCAATAAATTTTAATATCAGTTTGGCTGTTAAATACCAATTGCTGTGAATTAACTTTCGTTGTAACATTATCAAAACAATGCTAGTTATTTACATTTTAAATAAATCGGTCACTTCAATCTCTTATGCG
Source organism: Meiosimyza decipiens (assembly GCA_963680825.1). Classification (NCBI taxonomy): domain Eukaryota; kingdom Metazoa; phylum Arthropoda; class Insecta; order Diptera; family Lauxaniidae; genus Meiosimyza; species Meiosimyza decipiens. The sequence goes on along the minus strand of OY804259.1, from coordinate 88,384,383 downwards.
CTTATTAAATCTCTTTTGTTATTACTCAATGAACATTTAACCTTTGCACTTCAATTTCAAAATAGTAACAACGACAAGAGCACAAAACAACCCTTATGCTTAAAAATAATTAACAGCTGACACACGCCCATTAGAAATTCAGTCAATAACGCTTGAAAGGCATCGTCACAAATTTATAATAAAAACAATTGACGTGTGCCAAAAACATTGAAACTTTTTTTTGAAACAAATTAGCAAAACAACTGCAAAAGCACGTGTCAAATGTGTAGGAAATGTTATAGTTCGTTTATGACAAGATAGTGTTGTTTTTGTTTGCTTTTCATCCAAATAAGTTTTTCTGTTTTTGTTAAAATTATCACCTCTTTTAAACTATGTTCTCTACATCCTTCTATTGCTACAAAATGTAAAAACACCAGAAACATTTTACACAGTTGACAAATGATAAGTGCAGTATACTTTTTTGTCACTTGGTTACATGCTCTTATTTTTTCTACATTACATTTATCAAAATGGGTCAAATTTTTGTATACTTTAAATTGTTGTGTTTTTTATCTCTAACAAAGCCAACATTTGTTTCGTAAACATTTATGTAAATACAAACTTGCTGATATCTTTTAAAAAGTCTGTAGCTTGCTTTGAAATTTTCGTTTAGGAAAAATTTGTTAAAGAAAAAACTCTTTTTCCGCCCACACTTTGCCTATTGCCCAATTAGCCAGAGAAAATACAATTTTTGCTTTAAATAAATTTCATTAAAATTATGCTAAAAAATTATTCAGTTTTTGCACGTTAGTAAAATTGAAATTTTTTATAACTAAATATTTTAATATTGAATCTATATATCGTTGTTTAATGTTTTCCTCTTTCTCTACATCCAAAAAACTTCTACGATAGTCAAAGGACCAAGCGCCAAATCTCTCTGCATCTCTGTCGATGAGGCAGCAGCCACTTATGACAGCATCAACTGACGAAACACTATACCTATTGCGGGATATCTGTTCTAGGGAGTGCTAAGCATCCCATTTCGACCAGATTTGCCTTGTTATTTTGATTAGGAGAAATTATTTTCTCAAATATCACTCAAACGATTTTCACCAAATTTTACTAGCGTGTAATGATTATCCAAGAAATTCAAATTTTAAAAAATGCTAGATAGAGTCAATTTTCTGAAAATCAAGCCGCTCTTTGTTTTTCGCGTGTACCAAAAAAAAAATTCAGCTCCATATATATTTTGCTTTGAAAGTAACTATTGAATGCAGTAAAAACTTTTCAGAGAATCCAAAAATTTAATTTTTGAGTCAGCTATGTCCTTACAAAACCAAATTGGGATGAGGAACCAAAATGACACATTGTTTATAGCTTAAAAGAGTCTTCCTATGAAAATTTTAGAGTTTTCAACAAAAGAATCAACAAAATACTTTTAATCTGCACATACTCTTACTATAATAAAATATTTTATTAATTTTTTCCTATCTGCATTGATATTACCAGTAAGCGAATTCGCACTCTCTTTTACTTAACTCATTTAAATTTGTCTTCTTTAGTTATCTTTGCAATCAATATATCGATTAGCTTGTCTGTTGTTTTGCTCTATTAATTCAGAAAAATTATACAGAAATTTTCTGTGATGTTGATATTTTTTTACTTTTTTTCTTGTAGTCAGTCATTCTGCGCCAATTTTTCACACATTTTACTAACGTCGTTAAGATTTTTTTTATTCTTCACCCATTTTCGCACAATCAGCCACCCACACTTCGTTTAGTTAACAACAACAACAATCGGTCTAACGATTACTTTTCAAGTTTGATTTGTATTGCTATAACGCATAAAGGAAATACCCACTATGTACTGCGGAACAAGTAGTGTTGTAATGCTTGTAGTGCAATTTTTATGCCATCGGCATAAAATTTTTCATTCATTTTACTTTTTTTTTAAGCTTATTGTAACATCATTATCGCCTGACTGTTCACGTTTTAACATGCACAAAAACTTGTGTGAGCATTCATTGTATTACGTTTTATGGTCAAAGTAAAAACTACACTGACTTGAGTAACTATTTGCACCTTTGAACGTTAATTACGGAAGCTAAGTCAGTTGGATGGAACATTTTTTAAAAAATGATTTTATATGTAACTGACTAACTGAAGTATTGATTATTCACTTTAAAAAATTAAATTCAAACTATAGGGCATATTCAAACTAAAGGAAATGAATATGCAGAATATCAGGAAACCTTACATATATGACATTTCTAAAGAAAAAGTTTACTTTAGGAAAAATCATCTACTCGGTATAACTTAATAAAAACTCAAAATACGACAAGAACCTACATCGTTAAGTTTGATCATGAACCACTATTCGCTAGTCTTGATCCAGTTAAACTTGCATGAGTTCGCCTTTGACACACGGAGATCACTACTCACTTACACTAAGTAGATGCATATGCCCATACAGAAAATACGTAGCAATCATACAGGTTTACAACAAAAAATTCTAGACCTAGTAATGAAATCCATCTATATTCATGTAACTTTACCGCTGAATCCAAAAATGTAAAACAGTAAGTAAGTAGTTTTCAAAATATTAAACCCTGTAATGACGAAAATGCCATTTTTGTCAACTACCAGTAAATCTTTATTACTTTGACCTGGAAATTGGATGAATTTTTTTTCTATTTTCTTTTAATTATATTAATTTCTATTAAATTTTTTAATGCTGAATCCAAAGCTGACCATTAAATTGTTCTAGCATGCCAATATTTTGAGTTATTCCTCTCTAAAGTTGCCAGTAACCAACTTGCCACTTCTGCATTTTTTTTATTTATTTAGATGGTCGAAGTGCCAAAAATTTATTGAGCATGGACAAAAATTACATCTTCGGCACTTAAGGGTTAAATATTTTGAAATCCATGCGTCAAAACTCTTACGTTTACTGCACTGATTATTATGAAGGAGCTTGGAATGTGTATAATTACTCAGTATCTAACTATACCAAATTAATTTCACAAAATTACTTTGTTGACGCAAAAACTTCAATATTAAATAAGTAGTAAAATTTGTTAAAAAACATATAAAACAGAATTTTTGACTTTCAATAATTTATTTTTTGGATTTGAACTGAAATATTCAAGAGAATTTGCCGTACAAAGTTTTCGTCGTTTTATAAACTATTTACGGCTCGTATCCACCTTTAGCTTTGTTCAATTGCCTTAATATCTCCTTTATATACTTCACTTAAAAAAAAAAACAAAAAATACAATTTTCCTTACTTTGTACGCGCATTCGATTGTGACGAGCTAAAATATTTTACACCTGGGGGAACACCTCACAGTAACGTTACTCATTTGCCGCACACATAAAAGTTTTGTGTAGTTGCAAACCTACAAACCGGCGACAACGACGCGCTACAATAGTTTTCACGTTTTTTCCGTTTTCTTCATTTTTACGTATAATTTATGGAACGACAAATTTACTATTGTGTTTTTTTTTGCACTCGTATGTGTAACAATTTTATTTTTATTTTCAGTGTTTCCCTCACAAATGACTCATGCAAGTTTTCCACAAGTGTGGAAAATTGTGAACGTTGGGGGTAGGTCTTTCTTAGAAAAGTTAAGACTTTGTTATCCTTTCTATTATTTAAAGTGTTTATAAATTTAATGCATCAGATAGAAAGTGCCTGTGAATTGAATTTAATATTATAAAAAACTCATTTAGTTTTTGCTTACTCAACCTCATTTAGTTTTGTTCCGCATCGTTGCCGTATCAAAGGATGCGGTTTTTATGTTTTCATTTTCCATTCATAAAAAAATTGTAATTGTTGTATGGTTAAACATTTTGCAATTTTGCCAAGAACTTAAATTTAAGTTCGCTGAACTGTAAATAATTATTTTATTTTATTGTATGTATTTTTTGTTGGAAAAATAAACATAAAGAGACATGTATTTTATGGTTTGTAAACAAACAAGCTCGTATCTGTTTACTTATATGCATGAACCTACATACTCTGACAGAAAGCATGCTGTGTACACTTTTTACTTTTTTTTTGCTTGAATTATTGCAAATACTATGCTTATTAGGGTTTCCGTTGATTAGCTAAACTTTTTTTTCCAAAAATCCGCCAAATTTAGATCACTATACAAAACATATTTCTTTTTCGAGGCCAAATATTAAGAAAATTATCAAGAATGCTTTCAAACTGACAAAAAAAAAATGTACCTTTGTTACTTATCTCGTTTTTGTACTGCGTTTTAAAATAGAGTTTTCACACTGGCATTATCGAGTTTGTGACATTAGCTGATTGGTTATTGTTTGACGTCAGCTACTTTATTAAGGAGCGTAAATTGAGTAAAATAGTAAAGTTCTTCGTTGCTGCTGCACATCAAGGAAATGGTTAAAATTTGGTTATAATATTGAGCAACTTTGCACGCATATACGTCCTCCGAATTGCAGACATACCTACTCCGTTTCAATTTGCTCTGAAATTTTAATACACATTTTATTTATCAAACCTACAAAAATAAAACAGTCCTGATAGTGCCTTCACAAAAGCAAATTCCCTCAGTTTCCAAAAAACAAACTGGACTTGCGGACACCCTAACGTCAGCAGTCATATATCTAAAAAATTTTGCAAGAGTAATGAATTTTTTCGCTGATAATTTATTTTTGTCGTAAAAAACTTGCATGCTGATGTTATTTCAATGGAACGTTAACAAAATCATAAAAATATGATAAGATATCAAAGCAAAAACATAAATTGCAATCGTATACAATTTTTTTTGCTGAAAAACAGTACAGTATTATTAAATTGGGTTAGTTCTTTATTGGAAAATTTTATACTTAGTGCTTGCTAAATTCGATAGGTCATTAAATTAAAGGAGCTAAGGACTTGTCGACTGATTTACTTCAATCGAATGAAAGTTACAGGATCAAGTCTGATTGTAGTCTAGCAACGCTTAACGACCGGAATCTTGTGACATCTTCGTATTAGTTAGAAAGAAGGGCTAGGCTCATAAAATTTTCTTAAGAAAGATTTTGCATACATGGGACAGTATTGGCCAAAACAAATAAAGTTGGAGTTTAAGGTCTTTGGGTAGTATTGAACTGGTTGGTTGAACAATTGTTTGAGTTAAGTATCCAAAAAATGGTTATGATAATGGCTTATGGCAAATTATTGATTAGTTAGTCATATATTACTTACAAAAAAAAGTCAGCAAAATTGGCGACTTCAAGTTTCAACTTCTTTTATTTTGGTGGAGGAAGCCCTATGTGTGGTATACGAACGTATTTGCGAAAAGTTTCAAACGTTGCTGTGAAGTCGAATAACCCGAGTTCAAAGTTTTTATTTGTAATATTTTTTTATAATATTTTTAACATCATGAAAATTGTAGCATACACTTATTTTTCATCCTTATATTGCTGACCATTCTTACATAAATTTGTAAATCTTAATTTTTCATAAAGCACTTATATAATTTAAAGAAATTTTTCATAGCAAAATCAATATTTTTAAACTGCATACCTAAATAGCACAATCGATCATTTCAGGAATAACCACAGTCTCATAAAACAATATTATTAAATTGTTTTGCTTAAGATTTTACATTTATTTGTCGACTCGTGAACATTTGTTAATTAAAACTAATTTTCGTAACGAACTCTTTGCCGATAGTTTGTTTGTTTGAAAACAAACATTTAATTATGTTAACCAAGTCGCTGCAGCTACTGTTAGAGATCTTAAGAAAAAAGCGCACAGATACCGCCTTCATTAGCGTTATTCTTAAGAATATGTAGTTAACCAAACTGTGGGTTCTTTTGTATTTTCTTATCTGGCACAGTGTATCAGTAAAATCTGTATGCATTGTTCTCTATTGTTTACTCTGTACTTTCGGTTTCGTTGCATAAAATGTTTGTCGGTTTGTCACTTTAAATTTGAAATCAGCGAAAAGTTATTTTGTATTTTAAAGTTTGTGAACATTGTAATACTTTGTATAAATGATTTTTTGAAAAATATGAAAAACAACGCCAAGAGATTTAAAAATTAATTTTGATGAAAAAAGTTCTTTCAATTTAAAAAAAAGATTTTTAGCTCCGAAATCTAAGATAATAGGGTACATTAGCATCTTAAGAAATACTTAGAAATTAAAGAGGTTGGGTACAGTCAGAAAAACCGCTTGGAGTCAGGGACACTGCAAAGAGTTTCTCAAAAAATTCTAAAGCATTGCAGAAATCTCTGTTCTTTTTTCTAAAGAATTATACTCTACATCTGAAGGCATTCATTTGATGTTGCAAGATGTTTTTTTATTTTATAGTTAAGACCTATTTTGTAATGCAGTTTTGGGTTAGTTTGAACATAAAGCATATCATTTAGAGTAAGATTTAATTGTCTACAAAATTGATCTATAAAATATTTCAAAATTTTGATATTTTTATTAATATTTCAGCTTTTTGAAAAAAATTTTTAACAAAAAACATAAAAGGCCTTGTTTACTCTTGCTTGGAAGAGAGATTTGTGGCAGGAACTTTCTGTTATTTATTGTTAATTATTATAAGTACGGTAACAGACCGACCGATATTGAAGCACCTGTAAGAATACTCTTGTTATAAACAAATAAAATCACCCCGTCCAAAACCGCGCACCACAGTGCATTTTTTAATGAAAAAGTTAAACAAAACAAAGTTTTAATTTATATCGAAATTAAGATAAGGCAAAGAATAATATTCCCTTAACCGCAGTCAGCCATGCATACAGAGACACCAACCAGCGCACAAACATCAACTGCAGAGGGTTAAAGAGATGAAGGCGCGCTGTGGAAGTCGAGACACTGCAAGTAGATTTACTATGCATCAATATTGTTCTTGTTAATTGATAAACAACAGCAACAACAACAACAACAGTAATTCAGTATTTTTTTTCTTTTTTTTTTTTAAAGGGTTCGTTGCACGTCTTTGAAGTGTCGTTGTCGTCGTAGCCGCATTTCTTTTGCATGCAAACACAGACATCAGACTGTTGCTTCTTTTTTTTTTTTAACCAACTGAAGATTCTGATTTGACCACAACTAATGATAACAGAGCATTAAGCCCTTGATTAAGATAAAATTTGTTTATTTTAAAATATTAATTTAAAAAAGTAAATAACATTAATGACATTGGAGCTTCGGGAAAAAGGGGGAAGAATTCAAATAAATTTTAATTTGATATTTAAAATATTTATATCCTACATTGCACTGTGGGGCCAAAATTGTTTCAAGAAAATTGTAAACTTAATTCATTTGAAAATATGAATGCAATCACGACAAAAAATCGTATTTTAATGATTGCCACGCCTACTTGTCGGAAGATTAAAAGCACAAAACGGACACAACTTGGTACTTATTGTAGATTGAAGCTTTATATACTGAAACTCATTGTTTAAAAATTCATAGAATTGAAGCATCAAAATGAAAATAAATTGGTACTCAAAATTAAATACAGCGGCTTTACTTTATCATATGAACCTTTGCGCTATTGTACCTTATCTCGACTTTTCATTGTAAATCCTAATGAGAGTCGATTCAATTAACTATCTTTGTGAGGCGGAAATTACAGAAATGAGGATTTTTGAAACTGTAAAAAAGTCACCATTTACTGTGTATAAAAATATACATAAATTTTCCATAACAAAATTTTCCCTTAGCGTAACAAGTTCTCTTAAAGATAATTATATATTTTCCTTATTAAAATGACTATAATACTAAGAATTTATTACTAAATCAATTACTCAATAAGCAATACACCTGTGAGTAACCATATTATTGCATATATTTTTCCATAAAATTAAACGCAATAGCAAATCAACAATAAACACAGATTTATTGTCTCAGAAATTTTAATGAATTTCCGCTTTTTTAGTGTAAAATAAGTGGAAAAGTAAATTGCATTTTATTCGATTGATGCGATAAGAGTCGCATTAAAAAGTGTACGCTCCGCTAGTTCCACTCTCTGTCATCATCAGCTGAAAGTTTTCCATGTGTTTGTGTGTATGCTAAAAAACGCATGTTAATGTTAATTGTTGCTATGTGAGTGCACACAGATTCAAAAGTTAAAAACAATTAATCTGCCATATGAAAGCTCAAAAATTAATTTGTAAGTTGTAGCTCATTTGTTTATCTTCTTTCCGTTTCCCGGCGGAAATGCAGTGCGTAATGCCTGCGACACACGATGTGCTCTATGACAGTTGTTCTGCAACTTTTTCTGGTTTGTGTGTTATTTATATGGAAGTTTGGGCTATATTTTTTTAGTCATTTAGGTAAATTATGCTTGATAGTAAAATATTGGCACATTGTCCATTTTCATTTGACCATTTGTTTGCTAAAACCTCAGTTTGTATAGCAAAAACCAAGCGAATTAAAAAAATTCATTTGATTACGTTCTCATCTCAATCCAATCCAATTTAAACCTTCCTTCATAAATATTTTTCGACTTTAAACGCAGTTGAGGGCTTGGTTCGTGATTTAAAATGATAAGCGTAATTTTAACTCAAAGACCATTTTCAAGCTCTTATAGGAATGAAACACAACACAACACAACAATCTTGACACCTCTGATAAAACTAAATTACTGATAAGTTGATGCGAAAAGGTCGAACATTTTTTCCTTGCGGAAACACTCTTAAAGGAGTGTTTTGTGCCAATATTTTCAATATCATCCGTGGATGAGAGAAGTGAAAAAAATTTGTTCTAAACCACACTGCGAAAACTCTCAAATACACTAAAGAAGTTTCTTGGCTAAATTTTATTAAAAAACATTTGAGAATCACTGTGTCATTCCGTTTATGGAATACATGTAATTAAGTTTTAGCTTTTTTTTCTAAAATTGTTGTAACTTTTGAATTTTTGTTTTTATTACGAAATAATGCACTATTTTCGTTTTATGAAGATAAAGTTTACATCATTTTGCTCAAAGGAAATGCTTTCGCTTTCATTTTTTTAATAAATAGTTCACGATGTCGTTGTTGTTCTTACCACTTGATGTGTAAAATTTAATTACAGACAGTCGGTATTTTTAATGACATGTGCTAACAGTGAAATTAAGTGTAATTTGCGTGTTTGACTCTTAATTACTGCAGTTGAATATGACACAATCATTTTACATTATTTAAGTTTTTTGTGCCATATTAGGAATAACATTTGCTTTAATTATGGTTTTAATAACATAATAACTATGCGAAAGACGCAAAATTGCTTAAGTATTGGGTTTCTAGAGAACTTTACTTCACAGTTTTCGGCAAAAATCAATGCACAGCATAATCAAAACAAAAAGGTTCGTTTTGAGACCTACTAACCGGAAAGTTTTTTGTATTTCGTTTCTCATCTTAAACTTAAATTACACAGCACTACATAACTTAACCATTTGCAATAAATCCAGGTGCTAACACGTAATGCTGGCACAAGACCGAAAACCATTTGAATGTAGTATATCGACTTTTTGAAAAGTTTACATCCTAAAACTTTTTCACAGTGAATTGAAATCTGAATTTTTTTGTTATGAAAAATCAAATATAAAGATATGCAAAAATATGTTTTGATCTACATTTAATCCGAATCTTGTCTTAAAGATCTTCGGCGAGATATATTTATATTTTCTTAGAATTTTTTTTAAGTGAAACTTTCTGAAGAATATTTTTATAAACTCCTTTTAAAGCGACTCATTCATTTCATAAAAAAAAAAAAAATGCATCAAGAAGACGTATTAAGGTAAGATGGTAGGTATAGTGTGAGTTAAAGTGTCTTAAGAAAATATTAATCTTTACAGCAGGGTCCTAGAGCCACAATTGATCTTTGAACTTACAAATGTTTTTCATATCATTGGATTTTTGACAAAATGAAGATTTCAATCTACGATAAAAAAGTTGTAAGCATTCAAAATGTCGACATGGGTATGTTTTGGTTTTCGATTCTCCTTCAGCATCAAGTGTTTTAGTGTTGCACAGTGTTATAAAGCATAACAAAAAAAAAAAACAAACAAACTTAAAAACCTGAAAAACTACTTAACGTATACCTACTTATGTATACCAGTATGTATGGTAGTACAGAGAACTTTTTGTGAAATTTCAAATCTAAAAATTATATAAATGTTTGTATGCACGTGCTTAAAACATTTTTTAATTTTGTCTTTCGTACGTGATATTCCAGCAAAACTTTAAAATTCTTTTACAATTAATTGCATTACTCCTCTATAAAATTTTTATATCAAAAATCAATCATTAATGAATTATAATTTTTCATCCAGCACTTCATGCTTCAATTAGTGAAAGCAATTTGAGTCCAGCTTTTGATGGTTTTGCCACATGCACTAATAACTTCTTACAATGCTGGAACAGTTTTATTTCTTTAAGCATATTGAGAAAAGATTTTTTATCTTTATTTTCTCATCATGACTTTGAATCAATTTTCAATGACTATAATTTCTGTACTACCTTATAATTTCTTTTGCACTTACCAAATTACTTCTCTACCTCCTTATTGTCGAAGGCATTGCATTGTTGCTGTCGTCACAGTCTTTTGAGTCTAGACGCTTTTGACATCAACTCGTCAGTTGGCCGTAATAATTTCTAATTGCATTAATAAAGATGACATAAATAGTTACTCTGGTCTGTTTCTCCATTTCTATCTTTTCGATATTTGTCACTGTAGCTGTCACAAATCGTATAATGCTATTTATTTTGTGCGTTTGATTTTAATAGACAGATGCACTTAGCTTTTTCTCTTTTGCAAGATAACTACTGCTGGACTTGAACAAAAGAAACCGTCAGCTTGTTTTATACGTGTCATCATATAAATGACAATTTAACAATTTTATTGTTATCTTTATTTATAAAATTTGCAAACTGAATAATTAAATTTTGCCTTGAAAAAAAGTTGTCTTAATAAAAATGATTCATTGAAATTTGTGCTTCTACGCATATCAAGATTTTTAATTAATTCTCAAGTTAATGTCTTTGCTTCCTTTAAGTTCGAGTTGTGTATTCAGATGCAATCGAAACGTTCTTACTACTTAATACGAACTATTTTATTGTATTTTATAAAATAAATCAAACCATAAGAAAAATAATTAATTTTCTCGAACACTGTAAGCATTGCACAGTTGCATTAAAACTTAAACTTCAACTTGTTGCATCTTCTCTTATACAAAACTCACGAACGTTCTTGTGCAATCCTCAAATCTATCGATTTTTCCTTGTGTGGTGTATCGGAACATATAATAATTTATAATTATCTTACTGAGCTTCCTATTCATTAGTGTGTGCCAATAGTAAAAAATTTCATTAAACAGAGATAAATTAAGAAAAAATGTCTTAAGCTAGTCATATTAGTTTCGTTCCTTACTAAACGGACTCATCAGTGACTTCAATCCATCTGTCAATGTTAATCTCGACAAAATATCTTACAGAAGTAACTCGCTCTAGCGTTACCATTTGTTGTTTGTCATTTACGCTTATGTAACTCCCGCTCTGGCAGTTATCAAACTGAGTGCCAATGTTCTAGGTGCTCGTTGGGTTCGCTTTTGTTTTTAACTTTTCATTGATGCTTTCAATTGCAGTTGATGGTATTTATTTGTGGATTGAATTTACCCCGGTAAAATTCTTTGTTTGCTTGGAATTTTCGAATGGCTTCGAGTAGTTGCTTTTATAGGTAAAAGTTCCTGCCGTAGAAATTCAATAAAGTGTTCCAATATATATATTTTTTTTCGATAAAGGTCGAATGTAAATACCGCAACAAAATATATATGTTTTCAAATTTGTTTAGGCACTTGCTAATGTCTAATGTAGTTTGAAACTTCTGACGATTAAAGTAAATCTAGCAAGTCATTGAGTCTTGACTTACTTTGTACTAAAACTTACTTACACTGTATTATGTATAATGGTAAATACTTAGTGATAATACTTCCATGCAATTGTCATTCTGAGATTATATTTAGTGTTATTTTGCTAATGACTTTAGATTAAGAAGAATCGTCTGTATATATTCGCATATAATTTGCATTTAACTATCTATTTTTTATTCATTTTATTAATTTCTAAATTATTTTCTATTGCTTCTGTCTTATGTTTATTGTTTTTCTTCCTGATTTAATTGCGAAGATTCGCAGCTGATGACTCTTAAAATATATTTTATTTACTTGTTTTGAATTTTGATGAATTGTGGTTGATAATATTTGCTACTTAATTGCTTACGTGATATGTAATTAACTAAGTTTCACTGTTGCTTCAATAATGAATTTACTAGTTATTGTGTTACTTATTACAAATCGCTTAGGAATGTCATTTATATTAAATTTTTGAGAGGCATAAAAATTAAATGCTAATTGATTAGATATAAGTTCTTGCTGAAGGTTAATTGAACATAGATTACAATTTTCACACTTTAACTTAAATTTTTCTTCTCTATTTTCAGGTGAGTCAACTAACTATATGTATGCTAAATGGTGGTAGCACCAGTTAACTAAAAGTATTTTGAAGGTAAGAGAATAACTTAGTAGCTGTATTTTACACAACGTCATAGTAAATGCAGCAATTTTTGTAAAATCAATAATTGATTTCAAAGCTTAAATTCATTATACGATGTTTTGTAGCCCGTTCTAAACGTTTCATCTAATATTAAATAATAATATTTGCAGTTTTTTCTTTTTAGTTCGTTGTCTTTTTAATTTGGAAATGTAAAAACTGTTGAAGAAATAAGTTCTTACAATTCCATATTTTAACATTTTTTTATTAAAAACAATGTTGAAGACAATTGATACGAAGATATATCGATTACTCAATTTTACTGTAAGATCATGTATACCCTAAAGGCACACTATTTTGGCTAATGTTAGAGTACCACAAAGCTCAAAAGCACAATATTTGATTCAGGCCATAGTTATTCTCATCGATGCGCCTCAATAATAAATGGGTTTCATATAACCTTTTTACTGTACAGCTCAACCTAATTTTAACACTTCCATCTATTTTTCAAATTCAAAAATCCGGGTATCAAAATTTTATTTACTTAAAAATAATTAGTTAAAGGGTTCATATTTATTTCTATAACGGTAATGAGAAGTCGTACATAAAAGATGTCTGCTAAAATTCTTGAATTGCCTTTTCTGCTGGTTATCTAAAAACCTATGTAATCCCCCCCCCTCTCCCTTTGAGTTTTTTTTTTCGTTTTTCATGAAAAAACTTTGAAGAGTGACATTTAAAAAAATGATCGTCCGAGAAAGTTTCGACCCTCCCAGTCTTATAGTTCACTTTTTTCCGTTTTTAAAACCCCCTCCGCTCCATCTGCTGCATACGTCTTTTAAGAACGACCCCTTATTGACCTTAAATCATGAGCGCCTGCGCGAGCTTTGAGCTTTCGCTTCAACCGATCTAAAATAAGATTGTCAGTTGCGATTGATACTTAAGCTTTTTTTTGCAATTACTATAACAAAAATGCTGATGGCTCTCATGGCTTAAAGCCTTTTAGATTTTCCTCTTCTTTGAGCACAAACTTTGACTATAGTTAGTTACCACGCAATACCAAAACTAAAAAAAAAAATAAATCTTTCTTTTTAACTTTTTGAATATGAAGCTACAAACTCTCAGCTGCAAGTGATCTATATTTTACATAAAAGAATGAAATCCCGAAGATATGAGCTTGCTATTCTTGTAGTAGTGTAAGAAAATAAAATAAATTTTCACTATATGGTCGGTTACATCTCGGCATGTGATGATAACGTAGTAACCATAACGTCCTGCTTGTGCATTCAGAGCGAACAGCGTGAAAAAACCGCATAGTATTTGTTGAGAACAGTAAATTTCAATCAAAAACATACCTACCTACTCGTACCTACTGAAGACATGTTGTGATTGTTGTTCTTGTTTTTGTTTTTACAGCTTTTGCTGTTGCTTTTTGTAGAATGAATGCCATTTTGGTAGCAACAAAAGTTGTTGCAAATTATCGATTGCACACTACTGTTATGTGACCATATCCAGCTATCACCAGTGAGTGTTAAACGTTAGCGTTTTTGTTGCTTCTTTCTGTCGGTTGAAACGGGTATGAGGATATAACTCTAGTCGTTGGTCATTTTAAGTTGGCAACATTTAAATACATGTGGCCTACAATCTAGGTCATTTTCAGTGCATGGTCATATGTGAACAACTCGAAATGTTTTGGCACTTGGTGTGCGGCAATTGTTATAAAAGAATTTATACATGGAAAATTAAATAAAATGGGGAAAATTGTAGCATTCACTTGGCCCCCAAAGAGTTCATAGAATTTTAGATACCAACTTTAAATAATTTATACTAAAGTTAAAATGCGTATAAATTCAATAAAGTTTGTTCAGTGGGTTTGGGTGTAATTTTTGAGTCAATTGAAGAGTAAAATATTTAAGAATTAAGTATTAGGTATCGATACACGTAGCTTCTATTGTCAACTTAATTTTGAGTGAAGTTTACCCACCTAAAACTATTGATATCTTTCCCAGAGCTGAATGTAAAACGCAATATTTGCAAGTAACTTTGAAAGGTTTTTGAAAAATTCGAAAAACAGCTTAATAAATGAACAGATTTTTCTTTAAAACTTAGCGAGCCATTCGATATAGATGATAATTTTATAAATGATATAACTATCGTCTGTAATATCTCTTGAAAACCGCGTTTCAACATTGAGGCCACGATGTGTGCAAGATATTCTTGTGCTGAAATGATGTGCTCAGATTTCAGATCACGGTGCGTTTGTTACAATCTAAAACACAAATATAAGCTGCATATCAAATTGAAGCTATCATCTAATATACCCATGCAATAGTCTCATATACTCAATTCCCCAGCTTAAAACCTTGTTATAAACTAAATAGCAGAAGTAATTAGCATCATTATACTGCTCCATATCAAAATAAATTAAATCAACGCAGTAGATAGCTCCAAGTTACTCATTTGCGCCTCAAATACAGTGCATGTGCTAGATACATTATCTGAAAGCATAAAATAATTTCTTATGTTTTGATTTTATACTGGACTGAATTACATTCGTAGGCTTTTATGAGCTAAGCAGACACTTGTAAATTGCAATTCAAAATATATCGTTCTACGCAACAGCTGAAAATACAGACAATTTATTCAATTCTAAAGATACGAATAGCAAAGATAGAGCCATACTCTTTATACGAGTAGCGCAAGAAAACGGAAAATAAAGTTGAGTAGCTTCACTAGAAAACTTAATTTAATTAGGTCAAAAGTCATTTGGCATAAGTTATGAGTTGTTATGAATGTAGAATATAAAGAGAATAAAAACGTAGCGGCTGGTGATAATGATGATGATGATGACGATGAAAAGATATTAATAGGTAGCTAAAAATTAATGTAAAATCAAAGAGCAAAGTAAAATAAAGGAAACCAAATCGAAAAAAATAAAATTTCAAAGAAAACAGTCAGTTTTTCGATGAAAACTCACATAAGAAGAAACAAAAGCTTTTAATAAGAAATATATACACGTATGCCAGTATTAGTAGCCACTTAAAAAAAGATGCACGAGTTGTCAATTAACGTAAGCCCAGCTCACAAAAAGCTTCAACAGAAATGTCGATGAATCATCGGCAGAAGACGTGTTTTTGCACACACAAGATAACATTTTATATACACAATAATTAATTCACAAAAAAATTGGTATAAAACTGGTCGAACCGGTGATGAGTTGTAAATAATGAAAAACAAAACGCTTTTTGAATGAATGGCAATTGTCGGTAGCGTTGATCTGTTTTGCTATCGCTGAAGTTAAATTCAGACTCAGAGGTTAAGTCAAAAAATTAATTGACTTACTTGACTTTGCCAATTACGAAGCCAATGTTGCAACTATAGTTTTTATATGTTGTTGTGTTCTTTTTCTGCTGACCAGCTACTAAGTGCTGCATTAGAAAAACCATGGCCCTTGGGTGTTATGATTGAGGTCTGTGAACTTTTGCCATAATAAAACCTCAGATAATTGCTTAATGGATAAATTGTAGAATATACTTCTTTATTTTTACTTTTTTCGTTAAATTGTTATAAAAGATTTCATATGGCGTGGCGTCATCATTACGCTGATAGTAAAAATAATCCAAGGTTTCTTTTATAAATAGTACTTATATCGAGTTTTATAGACTATAAAAAATACTCTAATAGCTGTGCATCGGTAATTATTTAGTTAATTTTTGATTAAGTCCATAGTCAAATAACTTGAGAGAGTAAATGTAAAGTTTCCTAAGCCCTCTGTAAGTTTTTCCTGTTTCCGAACTTGCAGAAATAGCTCGACGGAAAAAGACTCGGATTAAATGGTGAGTTCGATCGGTTAGCAGAATCATATATTTCCGAAGGGACTCAAAAATTTGTAAGGAATCTTGAATTAAGCGTGTCGAGCTAAAAAAAAAACTAGCTGAAATCAAAAGAAACTTTCCCGAAAGAAGCACTAACTTTATTTTTAAAGAGATACTACGAAGTGTTGATATTAAGACTTGAATCTTTGCAAGATTTGCAAAATATGTTGTGAGTTTCATTATTTTTGTGATATATTGAATTCTTTAAACTTAAATTTTGTTTTCGAATTGTGATACAAATTTGAATTAAAATCTTTTTGAACATATGCAATATGATCAAAAATTTTCCGAAAGGTAGTGTTCTTGTTTGTTAAACTCGAAAGCACCAACTTCAGTAGTCAAGCATACGACATGTTTGTTACACAATATTTTGTGCAAATTAAACCTCCATGTTTGTACCAACTTTTGCACATTGAATTCGTTATTAAACTCTATTCATTTATCACATACTATCAAATTGTCATTACCACCACTATTTACGACCAGCATATAAAAGGAAATTGGTTTCAATTGTGGCCGAGCGTAGAAAGTTTTCATGGTTCAATAAATTTATTAGTTATTACATTTAATTGCAGCATTTGGAAGTTTAAAACTTATTTTTTAATTAGTGTGGAAAAATGTATGCATCATTTGTGTAATAAAAATAAGCTGTTTACAATGACTTGCAAGAAACTTTCTTTCCAAAAGCGAAAACGTAAAACGATTTAATAATAAAAATATTAAAAATGTATTTAAGAAAAATGTTTTTTTTTTTCTCAATTTTGATCTTTTTCAATCTCTACCAATTGCTTGCTGACCTATTTCTATGTAAGGCCAACTTAAACTTTAAAACTCTGCACTCTGCTTATGTTCGACAATTTGCAGCGCTTTTCAAGTCAAGCTACAGCGATTAAAAACACTCGTGCCCAAGTGTTACCAAGTAAGCAAACTGGGCAAACATAATCTTAGCTACAAAGTCGGACAAACACAACATTTGGCGTAGTAAATGATTTTTCAACAACTATTTACAACATTTGTGTGCACAAATGAGAAAAAAAATGTAATTTTATAATGCATTTTACTGAAGAATGTTGCAATGGCTAAAGCAATTTAAAAAAAGAATCATGCGGTTAGATTTCTATAAAAGAATTTTCAATGTTATGTGTAACTATATAAAAATGTGTTCTTATTAGCAAAGAATATAAATATAAAAATTTTATTTTTTTTTGGTAATGCAGACACAATAAACAAAATATGGTTGCTGTATCTATGCTTTGCTCAATTTAGTATTGCTTACCCAACCTCAAAATGTTCTTTTAAATTCATGAAAATAGCAATTATGCGATTGTAGTCAGAAATTGGTTTTTATTTATTTCTTAATCAGCTCAGCTAGTTCTTCCGACAAATAGTTAAAGGAGTGCCATAGACCAAAGGATAGTCCAGTGCCAGAGGTGATCTCAGATCCAAAAAGAGTCCAATTTTGGTCCATCTTGAAATATTTTTCTTATACCAATCAATGGCAATAGGTCGAATATAGACTTTGGCCATCACTAAAGGTGGTCCCGAGTCCAAATAGTGGCAGATTTCGGTCCATTTTGGAACTATTTTTTTTGTATCAATCAATTAAAAGAGGTCGAAAAGAAGTGCCCAATATTGGTTCGTTTTCAAAAATTTATTTTTTGTATCAACCAATAGAAAGTGGTCGAAAATGGATTATGGTCATCACCAGAGCTAGCCCTGGATCTAAAAAGTGCCCGATACAAGTTCATTTTCTATTTCTTCTTGGCGTGGCGTAAGCCCACTTATAAAAATAAATCGACAAGTTTCTGTATTTGGACACATTAAAAAACTAATTGCACTCCATTCGTTGGCAATTAAGTATACATTTTTGCCAGATAATGACACCAAACTCTCCTCCAAATTAATAAAGAACTAATTTTGTGTGTAAGACATCTTGGTTTTGGATTAGTCAGCCCAAAGCACTGGCTTTAATGCAATAGAGAATCTGTAGAACGATGTCAAAGTTAAAATCGTAAAGAAAAATTATACAAATATGGACGATCTTTGCTCTGCCGCACGGAGGGATTGGTATGCCATATCCAAAAAAAAAAATGCGAAAAACGTGAAAAACATAAATTACAGCATAAGATGTCAATAAATTAAATGTTTCTGTATACCAAGAAGTCAATAAATGCAATTTTATCACGATATTTTCTCTTTATTTCAGATTATGCCATTTATGTGTCTAGCTCATTTCATCGGTTTTTTTACATTTTGATAATTTTTTTTTTTGTTAATGGATGATTGCTGAAGTTCGTATTATTATATGAAGGTTATATGTTTGCGAAAAAATCATACACTTTACCATTTGAAAACATAAAAGAATGAGCCATTTATATGTCCATTGCTGTACAATTTCTTAAGCGCAATAGTTATGAATCAACGTCAAAAAAATTTATTGGAAAATAATAATTATCCACAATTCATGTAATATTTCTTACCAATAACAGTAAAAAAACGACTTTTAAAAATATTCCTTAAAATTGGGGAATTTTTTCTATCACAAAAAAAAATAAAAGCTATTTTTGTTGCCTGATTTATGTAGATTTTCCTGCATTAAATAAACTTGCCAGGTTTAATTGAAATTTCTGAAGTGCCTGCTCATGTTATGCTCTAATAAATCACTGCATATTATAATAATGAATATTGAGAATTAATTCATTAACACAAGCAAACTCGAAACATCAAGTAGAATGAAAAAAAAAAAAAAATATCAAAAAAAGTTGGGAAAAGAGACAATTGACCAGCATCTTATCGTCACTCATTCATACCGTGATAATAAATTGATGGCAATTTTTCAATGACAAAAAACAAGAAGCCTTCAAAGTCTGTCCTTATAAAATTCAATAACTTTAGTAGATAATGAAGGATGCTTGATGATATTGATAAAGATATCTTTGAAAAACAAAGAACAACAGTCAGGCCATATGATAGGGGTGGTTGCACACCAACGTACGATGGCTCTGGCAAATGTTGCCAGCAATAAATTAAATTTTTGAAATGAGTAAAAAAAAATAGAATCAACAAAACATTTTTTCCAAAAGGGTGCCATAGGTAATTTTATATAAATTGATAAATAAGCCATTCATTGTTTGTCAACTCTTTTTTATTTTCGCTGCACCCTTCGAAAATTGATTTTTTTTTTATATTTTTGCCTCAATTTGAAAAACCATGTTTTTCTTTTTATAAAAATTTATGGCACGCATAATTTAAGGCGATGGTTTTACAGATTGTGTCACAACATCATGAATAAGGATATATGTTGCATGCGTGTGCCTTCAGTGATATATTGCATTGTTGCTTTACCCATCAGTGACCTAAACATAACAATGTTAGCGTTCGCGTTTGCTGTGTGCCGATTTTACACGGTGGCATTCTAAATTTTTCTTTTTTTTTTTCAATTCATAAGTAAAGGTTTTATATTTCATTACTGGAAATGAAAATAAGAAGGTATAAGAAAATTATAAGGGCTCATGGGGTTATTTTGTGTTATGTCTGCATGTTAAGGGTGTGACCACAGGAATTTCTTTTAAACAGTCCTTTGGACAAAAAAAAAAGTTAAATTGTTGAGGTCAATTTATTGTGTAAAATATCAAAAGTTTTCAAATGAATTTGAAAGTGTCACTTTAAATCTTCTCCAATATTAAGTTTACAAACAACTACTTACTATGCTTAAATTAGCGGTATTTAATCCACTACAAAGTATAATTGTAAGTACCCAGTTGTGTAGTTAGAAAAAATTAATTCAATTCTAGACAATTCTCCAGTGGCTTCTCACACCACTTCTCCATTAAATTGCATTGCCGTCTATAGCTTCAGTTACTGATGAGGAAGCTCCTATCTGCGTTATTTCCACCACTTGCCTTACTACTGCATAGTCGTAATTTATAGTTTTTCCGTTGGCAACATGCTGCGAGCATAGGAAGTAGATTAAAATAATAAAGTGTGCACCCTTGGCATAGCGTCCAGTGGCGGGGATCTTAACATTTTGTAAGAAATATTTCAGAGGAAGGTGGCAGAAAAATATAGAAAAATCAGTTGCTTACATATCCATACATAAGGAAGGAAGTTGAGTGAATAATCAATATTTCCTTGGCGAAGTTTCTGCATATGAAAAAACTGCTTAATTATTTTAAATATAAGCTGTCCGAAAATCAATGTTTCCTAGTCATAGTCCACAAAAAAAAAATCTCTCTTATATTTTATGAGAAAATGACGTGGAAATGTGAAATGAAAAATTAGGCTCAGCTACCTTTAGCACTCAAATAAGAAACTTACGGTAAAGAAATTTTTGGCGCTTGTATACAATAAAAATTGCCCTTAAAACCTGGGTGACCCATCCCTAAGACAAAATGAGTCGTTGCCCAAATATGAAATGGGTCTTCCTGCATGAGGATCATTTGCCCAAAAATGCAAACGATAATAAATTTAGTAAAGGGGTGTTATCTTTGACGTCTCCAAAAACTTAATAAAAATGGAAGTAGGCTTAGAGCTCTGTACGTCAATACTACCAAGAACAATTTGAGAAGTAGTCAGTGCATTATATTTAATCAACTTATTTCTCTTCGTTTTCTCGTAATCGTGATTTCTACAGATTGAAACTTATACTGATAGACCGACGGACAGTATGGCTAGATCGACTGAGGAATGATGCGTAAACTACATGAACTTTTGCTCTGAGGTTGGTAAATGTCGAAAAATTTGAAAAAGCCAAAAATGGGCTGAAAAATTTTAAAATGACGAAAAACTTTTGGAAAAATCAAAAAACTATGTAAATTCGAAAAATTTTGGAACAGTTGAAAAATGTTTTAAAGTTAAAAAATATTGGAAAATCCGAAAAATCAAAATGTTGAAAAGGTTGAAATAAGTAATTACAGCTATTTACCATATGTCACAGCACATTACGAGTATAGATTTGCTTTCATAATCATCAGTTAAAAAAATAGAAAAAAGAGGAAAATTAAGTAAAAAGAAGACCAAAATATTTAGCCATTTTTCATATAAAGTGATGCACTTGTGCTACGTTTTTGTTGTGCAACTTTCAAGTTTTGTTTTTAAATTTGTACTAACTACATTTAAAAATTGCAATTGTATTTAGAACCCAAATAATTATGACCATCCGATTTTTGATTTTGTTTTTTATTCTTTAAGCGGTTTGGCCTGCTATGCCTGAGATATGTATTACTTACTATTAGAGTTTCAACCCACCACTGCTTAAAAACCAAAAACCAGCTGACACTAGAACATCCGCACTACAATTTGCTTACAAACTACTTTATGGCTACTCAACTGCGCATCTATTAAATGAATCAAATTTAACCAGCAGAAACGTCAGCAACCGCTAAGTTGAGGAACAAATGCATTGTGGTGAAGTGTCATTAAAAAATGCTGAGCTAAACGTAAAAGTTGCACTTTACTATACACAATATAATGTACGTAAATTTTATTTAATGTAATGAGAAAGTTTGTGTTAAGGATAATGATTAAAATGAACAAACACCCTGAACACGCAGTTTCGTCATTCATTATGAGACCATGCTGCGCTACTTGGCATGTAATTGTGAATTATTGGATAACGCATACTTTAATTTGCAATTCATTCGATGTAATAAAATAGCGCAAATAAATTGATTGGCTCCATTTTCATGCATCACTACTTAATATAAGTGCAATTCTGTTCATTAAGGACGCTTGTCTGTATCATAGAGCGAGCGTCTTGATACAATTGAGTTAAGTAGCACCATTAATTTTAGTCGTCATTTTATTCCAACAAAAAAGGAAATTACAATATTTTTCAAGTTTTCCTCATTTTCCATATTGAAGTCATCACTGACAACATCCACCACCGGATGATGCTGTTTAGTTAGTAAATAAATATCGTATCGCATCTTTCCAACTCCATTTTTAATCTTATTTACTAAATTGGTTAACTCAACAGTTGAAAGCCTGTTGTGAGAGATGAATGAAAGTAAACTTTCCCATCGTGCGTTATGGCGTAATTTATTCTTACATAAATCCTATGTCTACAAAAGTGTGAACTATATACTCGTAACGAACTGTTCTCACTCTCCAATCATATTAGAGTAGTTATGCTAATTGAATTGGGCGCACTTAACGCCTCTCAGTTCGACGAAGTCGTGTTTATTTGGAGTATAATAAACGTAATAAGATAGACAGGACCTAATAGGTAAATATTATGATGAAGCTCTGGGAATTTTCTGAAGAATTTTGAAAAACACTGTTCGTAATTGATGAAGATCAGAGTCCGGTTTCCTTCTACACTATAATTGACAATCCTGTACCGGCTGGCCACTTTTAAATTTCTTCAGCCATAGAAAATTTTTTCGATTGCTCTTTTTTATGAGTATGAAATTTGTTCGCATTAACTTATAACCCTCTTAGTAGAGCGCTTTGAAGATATTGTTTGTACAGAAATATCAGCATGGATTACAAAAAGCAACGCCCTCTTGTTCTTGTTCCAAGTTTTGAGAATTTTGTATTTGTTGCGAAACGATGGGTTGAAATTTTTACTCATTTGGAAACTGAGAATTGCGATTACAAAAAAATGTTAGCCTCTGCGGAACGAGTATTCGCTTCCATGAACAAGACGTGGAGAGATGAAAAGTCTCAGTTAAAAGTAGAAACTCTGAAAGCCATTCTGAATGCGAAAATCAATTTAAACATGTCGTGCATTGATTTTTACAAAACCGGACATTCTGCAGAAAATCAATGCGAAAGACCAGTATTTTGTTGAAATTCAAGTTGGAACTGAACGACTCGAAAACGTATAAGACGAGAAATATGTGGACGAAGACTCTGATTAAATTTGAGTGCCAAAATATTTATTCATACATAATAATTACTATTTATCCTGCTTAAAAAATAAAATAAATGGTATTCTGTAATCAATCCTGTTTTCGAAAAATTAAATCCTGTGAAATGATATTTTTTCTCCAATTTATCCTGTTTTTCCTTGAAAAATTTATGGCACGGTTAGCTATGAACGAAAAAGCTAAATTTGTAACAATACTTGAATTTATCTCCTTTCATTTTCTCGTAATCTCGTTATATCGACTCAGATGTGCTGTCGATCAAGAAAATATATAGTTTTCTGTATAAACCGCGCCACCTGTAAGGGTATAATAAAAGAGCTCCCTTAATCATTGCTTTCAATTACTTATAAGTTCAAAGCTTTCTTTACATAAAAACTTTCATCAAAAATATAACAAATAGATATTTTACATTTTAATAAAAAAAGTACGCTAAAAACTCAACCAAAAGTTAGAGTGCTTACTGTCTCCACTACCGGGTAATCAAAATGGTAAGCATATTGAAACAAAAGTATCACATTGTATTTTTGCTTAAACGCTTAGGCAATAAATATTTGTTCCGCCTCCCTTAGCGGGTTATCGAAATGATAAGTATATTGAAAAAAATTTATCAGGTCCCCTCAGGCTACAATTGGCTTATTTCATGTAGACACAAGATATGCACTGAAACAAATTCCCTAGTGTAAGCCAGTTCTTTGTGTTAATTTGTATGAAAAAAGAAACAATTCTGTTTCACTCTATTTCAGTTGCAAAACATATCTTGGTACAGAATGTATTTTTTCTTTTGGAACTTCATCATTTGAAACCATCAACCGAATACAATTTAAAACGATGTGTATGTGAATATATTTTGATTCAGCTCACTGCTGCGGTAAATAAATGTCAAACCATTAATAATGTCATAGTTTTTATACAAATTCATATATGGTACAATTAAAACTCCCAAGGCTAAACGAAAAATTAAATCCTTCATAGCTGTGGAACTGCATTCAAAACAATCAAAATGTCATAAATTATTACGAATTCAATTTAAAAAGCAAGTGTTGCCAACAACACCAAAATAAATAAAAAGAAAAATTTCAATGAAAACATTAAAAACGATTGAATTTGAAAGCATGAAGTTAAAAGGGGTTACCGCCGCTTTGTGTTAGCATTCAAAGAAAAATCCACAATATGCATTTATCTTGTAATTTTTTTACTTAAAAAACAAAGGCAGCAGCAGCAGCAACAGATGACTGACACAGATAATTCATAAAGCATGCACTCATTGAAATTACGCGAGTGTATGTGTAGCAAAAGTTGTTAGTTGCATTAAAGTTAAATTTTCTAAAAAGGTCTTCTCATGACTTTGAACAGCTGTTTAACATGAACTATTTAATATTTGCTTCTATGTTAGTTATTTGACACCCAAGCAGGCATATTCATTTACCTCGTAATTGATAAAAACAAGTGCGATTTCCCACATACGTGAAATCGATACCCAATTTCTCACATTTTATGTGTGCGTTCGCTTGTGCTCTAACGTGACGATCCGTCAGTTCATCGTTTTGTTTTGCATGACATTTAAGTCGTAACGTAATTCCTTGCTATTATCTATGTACTATATTGCAAAAAATTTTTTTAATTTTTTATTTCTTAAATTACACATGACAGAAATCATTAGCGCATGCTAAATACATAAATTAACATGAAATAAGATATATCTTGAAGGTCACAAAAACTGATAAATTTTTTGGGTAATTTTTTTTTAATATTTTTGCGAATTTTTTTCGATGATTCTTATTTGTTTGGGAGTGCTTAAGTATTTTTTGCTATTTTATTTACTTAGCTTGATTGATATTTTTAGGTTTTGTAGGCAATCACTGCTTTTTAAGCATAAAAATTTTTCAAGTTTTTATCTCACTTTTTGTTTTATTAAAAAATTGTAAATGTCAAATCAACTATTCCATTCAGCTGATTTGCAGTAACAAATTTAATTTGTTTTCAACAATTAACTGTTTCCTTTTTTGCTAACTTACTTAATGAGCTTTCCATTTTTGGTAGCATTTTATTAACCCGTTTTCAACATTATCCATCGTCGCTTATGGAGAGCATTGCACCCATAAAATTCACGTTCAATTATCTTTAATATCCAGTTTGTTAAATTTTGTTTCCACTCACTCAATTAATTAGTTAAAAAAAAGTGAAATAGTGAAATGCCAAGTTTTATAATTCATCATTTTTTATTTGATACTTGTCTCTTAAGTTTCATTTTGCGTGTGTCATTCACACCATCCCAAAATTTTTTTTTTTTAATATTTTCTTATGTTAAATTTTGTATGACTAAGTTTTATTCAACTTTTTATATGGCAACTTTCATTGAAACAATCATAAGTTGTTAATATACTCGTAGTTGGAAACAAGCCCGACAGAAGACTTTTCGATGGTGTAGAGTACTCGAAACTCGTAATCAATATTTCTGTAAGCCATTTAATGTGTTTAAAAATACAAAACTATTTCATTTATATTTCAAGATCAGGCGTTTAAAAATTAATATAAATATGAATTTCAATATCTAGGAGCGCTTGATCTCAATGTAATGTTGATTTGGTTCCAGTATAATTCTGCTTACAAACATTTCTGCAAATTAACGCTATATGTGGAATATTTCATTGATGTTACGTTATTTTACTAGCATGATCCACATCTTTATCCTATTTTTTGGAGTAGAGTCATTAAGTTTTAATTTATTTAATGCTTTTGGGGATCTATTAAATATGTCATAGCTCGTGCAACAGAAGGACTTAAAATAAAAATTGTTTTTTTTAAAAAGTTGGTGCTATTCATGCGCATGTATGCATTTATTCATACAGTATTGTCTACAGACAAGTTCTGGAGCGGTCTTGGAGTCTCTTCGTCTCCACATTTTTATGCTCTTAAAGTGCCCCAGAGCATTTCACTCGAAAATTATATTATCTTACGTTGGATCATATGTTAAAAACAGGCCTCCGAGTCCCTCCCCCCATCACCCTGAACTAGCGTCGTCACTCGACAATCAAGATTTATATGATTTGTCGACTATGGTTGAAAGCTGAAGTTTCCGCGAGCTGTGTAATTAGAAATTCTATACATTGTCGATGTTTCTAGTTCAAATGGCCACAAATGACCTTGTTTTTCACCTTGAATATCAAATTTATCAAATGAGTACTCCGCATTTGATTGCAAAACGCTTCTTTTAATTTGATGAAAAATCGAGAATAGAGGGAAGAAATTTTGAATGATAGAGTTATTCCTTTACAAATGATACGCATATAATTGAGAATAAAAAAACTTCGTATAGCTATACAGACAGCTTTTTGAAGCTAACTAAAGCAAAATTTCAAATAAAAATGCTCACACAGCAGCTATGCAGCTGAATGTAAGTTGAAGTTTTGCAAAATGTTTGATTTGCATGTTGCGCGATGCTCTGTTTTCAAATTATTATTTTAGTAATAAAATCTTCGCAAAGCAGAACTTTACATATAAAAAACTGAACTTTTATACAAAACTGCAGTATTTGCCAAGACAAAGCTAATCGCTGCAACGTGGGCTGGAATTGCGATCGGTAATACTTTTTGAAGTAAAAAATTCTATTGCTATTGTTATGCTTCTCTCTAAGGTATCATGTCTTATCTGACAGCATTATTTTACAGAACCGTCAATCGCAGAGCTTACCTTATTTTAACCTCTGGAGCTCGCCTTGAACTTCAAATATTTCGCGTTTTCCATCTCTGGTATGCAAGGAGAGTTATTTGCTTACAAAAATATCTTTGATTTAAGACATGCTATGTAAACTCTCGACAAATTAAAAACTAAATTATTATTTTTTTTTAACACTTAAAATAAAAATTTATAAATTATTGAGTTACATTTTA
Source organism: Meiosimyza decipiens (assembly GCA_963680825.1). Lineage (NCBI taxonomy): Eukaryota > Metazoa > Arthropoda > Insecta > Diptera > Lauxaniidae > Meiosimyza > Meiosimyza decipiens. The sequence goes on along the minus strand of OY804259.1, from coordinate 88,357,272 downwards.
ATATCCTCTAAAATGTTTTGCCGCTAGCTGTAAATTAAGATTATTGAACATCATTAATAAACCCTCAAATGCCTCGGTAGCTATGTGACAGTTTTATTCACACTGCCGCAAATATTCTCGCTTATTGTACTCAATTTGGCTACACGTTTACCATTTAAGCGTCGTACTATCTTGGCGCCGTTGATATGACAATGCCCGTGTGTCATTTAATTTACATTAAAATTTATATTTATGAATAACTAACTCTTAGCTGCTAAGTAATTAAATTTTTCAAAACTTATTTACTTTTTCATTTTATATTCTTTGCAGGTAAGAATGTAAATACGAGTGACTAATTATAAAATTACTGTTTAAAATGGAGTTAATAAGGTGATTCACACACAAGTCCGATAAAAGTGAGTATGTGCATACACTCGCAAAGCGGATGGCATTAACGTGTGCGACTAAATGTCAAAATGTCAGTAGTACCTTGTCCAGAAAACGGCAGTTTCCATTTGCATGTCTGCACAAATTATGATTTTTTTATTGGTGGGTCAAAACATTTAGCGACACGGACACGCGTGGATAAATGTAGTGGCCATTTACTTAAAAAAAAAATATGAATAAAGTTTCATAAAGGGTGAAAAGGGTGCCAGGTAAAGGGTTTTCCAATGAAGGTAAAATGTTTTTCTTAATCGTTGGTGTGGCCATATTTGATGTGTCTAAACCTTGTGTTCTTGCCAGTTGTATTCAGTAAGGTTGCAGAGAACATATCAATTTATTGCTTGAAAAGTTCGATTGATGAATAAGAAATGAAAATGTCGAATGAAGTTCAAGAAGTTATGACTTGGGCTTCTTATGGTGTTATTTAAAGTCATTGGTCTATGCCATCAAACCATCAATGTTTGCTGCGTTAAAGTGGAATATAGAGCTCTGATTTCGTGATTTCGCCTGAAACATTGAATAAAGTGGTCGAAAATTGTACTCATCGTATTCATCACTGTAATAGGATCAGAGGCGGCCATATTAATGATATTCTTTTAAGAAGATAATTGCTTCAAATTTAAATAACCTCATTTCGACTTTGATTTATTTAACAAAACAAAAACGCAATATAAAAAAAGAGTTTTAAAAGAACTGTGGCGAATTTAAAATCTAAACTACAAAAAATTTAAAAACTTCATCCCATCGAATTGATTTGCCTGTAATGTTTTTGTTCATGTAAGACTGTGCCATTAGTTTTGATAGTAACCTAACTTAAAATTGCATGTCTGAGGGGCGTTTCCACAAGGCTGCACCACTTTTAAATGAAAAATATAACTTTAATTTAGTATTTCCTTATTCTATAGTAATAAAAATCTCTTTTTTTTTATTAATTTTTTGATTTTCTTTCCATGTATTTATTTCTTATGCATGCATTTGAAGAATGAAAACATGTTTTTGGTTCGGTTGTATTATTTTTGCTGCTGTTTCATATAAAAAGATAAATAAAAAGAATTCTGTAAAAAAACACTTGAAACAGCTGTGCCAAATCATATCGCCAACAAGGATAGAGTTAAAGGCTGTAACAAACAATGGAATGTTATGAGTTTTGGAGCTTTTTCGGTGTTATGAAAATGTATTGTGTATTTTTGTTTTGTTTTCTTTCACTTTTATGTTTTCATTTTTATGGTGTTATTGCCTTTTCTTTAGTTGTTACGCGTTTTGGCTTAATTTCTTTGTATTGTATTCTTTTGACTAAATCCGAAATCATATTTTGCGTGCGTCTGTCGAATTTTGCACAAACTAACATACGAACGAATTTAGCGCATTTACTCATAAAATAAAACTTCGTGTTTAAGTATTTATTATAGGTTTTCTTCGAAACTTTCTGATACATAGGAAAATTAATTTTTCTAGGAATAAGAAAATTAATGTGATATTTTAATTGAGTTTTCCCATGACTCATGACGCACAATAACGCGAAAATATTGAATTTTTGTTGAGAATAATTCTTTTTTTGTTTAACAATTAAGAAATTATTTATTCAATTAAAAACGCATAAAATTAGAAACGTTCCAAAATGTGCTTAGGATTTTTAGCAGAAATTGTTCATAGTCATAATTGATTAAATAATAGCCAAATTATTTATGGGGAACCTTGAATTTTTTTAAATGCTTTAATGAAAAGAGATAATATAAATCTGCAAAGAAATTTGTTGTTTGCAAATTTTTTGTTTTTTTTTTCTGTTCATTGACTTTATTTGTCAAGATTCTAGAATCGGTAACTCATGCAAATGAAGCTTGTTTCCAATTTTTTTTTGCTATAATTTACAGGGCCCGGCTTAGAAGTACCATTTGAAAAAATTTTATTCCCTAGCTCACTATGACTAAAAAATTGTATGGGTGGGGGGGGGGTCAATGTTCAACACCATATGAGTTACAGAATTTTTAGCAAAGTTACTTCAGAGTAGAACATTAAATATTGATTGTCTTATAACTTTCTTAGTAATAAAGATAAGGATATAAAATAAATCGGTTTCATTAGATATGAGAAGGCCGCTTCCAAAGCACTCACGCAGACCTTTATTAGGTTATTAACTCACATACTTATTTATTTTAGTACTAGCGATGTTGCTTAGCCATCTTTCAGTTTAGATTTAAGTACAAAGAATTTTTTTTTTGTTTGCATTTTTTGCGTCCGATCCCATAGAAAGAAAGAATTGATCACAAAAAACATTTTTTGAAACAAAAAAAAAATTAATTGATGGCTAAAAGTCACTTTGGTTTTAGTTAAATTTATAAAAATTTACGCCTAAATTCTTAAGCAAATAATAACTTATGGTATTTCCGTCGCTTGCGGTTAGACTTACAATCTTTGCAAACCAAGACATCAAAATTAAAATTTGGACATGTCCATAAATTGAAATTGAATCAAATTACAAAGAAGCATAGAAATGAAGAAACTAAAATAAAATTTTTATATACCTGCATATGAAATAAAATATATTCTATACATTGCAATTAAAATTTGTTATATTTTAAGAGGAAAAAAACTTTCCTCCTCTAGCTGCACCAATTTGTAATTCGGTCTTTTTTTGAAATTTGAAATTCCCATCAACTTTTCACATTTCTTGCTTACAATAACGCATCACATAGGGTGGAAACAGAATCACTACAGCAAACAGTAATTGGAACCCTGACTTTGATATTATAATCATCGTCATCAGCTAAACATAATCATCATCTGTGCAGTGTTGCTCTGCTACAAAAGTTGTACAAATTACTTTAATCGTACAATAGTTTTAGAAAATTGCAAATCATTATGTCGAGAGGAGGGTGAGAGTAAAAAGTCAGATGTATATACAAAAGAATCCTAAACTGAATAGCAAATCTACACAATATGTCGGAAATGTAGAATTTGATACGCCCACAAAAAGAAAAAAAAATTAAAGGATAATAGTGCAACACTCACAATAGTTGTGAGGTTTTTCACACAAAAACAGTGCATAAAAAAAATTTAAAAAAAATACAAGTGAAAGTAGAAACAGGGTGTGTACAATGTTTGATTCTAAAATAGAGTGGTTAAAAAAGTAATTTTTGTTTGAATTTAAAAGCAAAGCAAATTGCAAAAAAAATCCAAAAAATTTCCTGAAAGATTTGAGCTTAATACCTATCCATTAAGACGTGCACCACAGAAGTTGAAATTTTTTTAGGATTTTGTTCTGAAATCTTAAAATTTGGGGTTAGGGTGCGTTCAAGTATTACGTTACGCAATTTGAGGGGTCTTGTAAAACGTTACGATGCGTTACAGAACAACGCGGTCTGTAACATTGTTTTTGATGTGAAACTTCTTTAGCGCGGGGGGTGATTAATATAGTGATAGGTGTGTATAATGAAACGCTTTCGTAGAAGAACGTTACGGCGCGTTACATGAGGGGGTGGGAGTGTCAAAAATCTTCTATAATTCCGTCACGTAATACGTGAACGCCCTCTTATTATTATAAGTGAATTACTCAGTTAACCAAAATCCTAAAATTTTGTGATAAAAAGAAAGAAACGGCATTGCAAATTTGAAAATTTTGAAGTTGAAAATTTTTAGAGTAAAAGTTAAGAGCTCGAGAGTTTTTTATGCAAGCAACTTTAACTTCATTTTGAATTCGAAAAGTATTGAGATTAACTTTTTTAAATTTAGTTCAATCGTGAAAGTCTTCAAATTACATTTTGAAGTTGCAAATCAATAATTTTTTTTATTTTACATCAAACGCTTTGTCACTTTAAATTAATATGGAATCCTTTTGAATCCAAATCAAAAACGTTTCCTTACAATTATGGTTGAATCAATGATGATTTCGCCTGAGTGTACTGCATAAACCTAACCTATTGTGAACCTATTGAATATCTACATTTTTTATATATTTAAGCTGTTTGTTTTTTTGTGTCAGGATTAAAATATTTCTGAAATTGTTGCATTACATAAGAACAGAAAAACATCTAAAAATATAAAATTTTTTTTTTGCCTTCTTCTGAAAAAACATTGAATTTTATAAACAAAGACCAAGGTAAAATAAAATGCATTCTTTTTAACTGACATTTGCAGACAAAGAAATTGCAAAACAAAGAACAGAGAGCATTGACCACAAATTGAATGAGGAAAGAACAGCACGACGGTACCAAGGTGACGGTCAGCATATAAAATTTCGATTTATTTTTATGGTCCTTTTCCTCGGCAGCTGGTAGCAATGAGAAACAGAAACTAATGAAAAACTTTTACTGTTTTGTCATCAAAAAAAAAAAATTTATTACAAAGAAAAACACAATTGTTTTTACGGACAAATGTGAAAGAAGTAAATAAGCAAAATAAACCGTCAAAACTTTGCTATAATGATAAAAGTTATCTGCTTTGGATTGAGAAACTGTAAGTGAATAATACGATTAGGCAAAAAAAAGAGACACAGATATTTTGTCCTGAAACAACGCTTAATTGGATTAAAAAGTTTTACTCAACTTTATTTGTGTAAAACGTATTATTTTTCAGAATGCGCACAGATACTATGCATATGCAATTACTTGCTGGTAAATAATATCCATTAAGAAAATTTACATAAAATAAATATTGAGCCCAATTGATTATAAACATTATTCAATATACAAAAGTCTTTTCTTTTAAATATCTTTTTTTTTTAATTTTGAATATAAACAAATGCAAACTGTTTTACAGTAAAAACAAAGTTCAAAGAACTGGAATATCAGCGCTGATACATAAATCGCACCATCGTATGTACGCGTTGGATGCAGTGAGTGGCTGGCTCCAGCAAAAAATGCAAGCAAGAAATGTTTATGTCTCCATATAGAAATCAACAACTTTTATATCAACAAGAATACAACTCGTACAACCAAATACAATCAGCAGCAACTGCAGTAGTAGCTTCATAAAAACAACAACAACAAAATATAATATATCCAATAATAGCGAAAGCAAAAACAAAAACAAAAAAAGATTGAAATAAAACCGAAGGGAAACTGAAATGGTTTTTGAACCTCTTGAGAAAAACTTCTCGCATCAAATGCATACAACTGAAATGTTTACGCGATAAAATGTCAGACGCGCGATAAATATTGCAGTAAACGATAGAGAACAGCAGCAGCAGCAACATCTTTGAAAATGAATGGTAAAACGATGGATCATCATTACATGATGTTGTATCATCATTACATGATGTTGTATCATCGAAAACTGAGAAGAGTATCTTTGTTCATTACTTGATATGAATTTAGTCGATACTGTGAATCTATTGGTATATGACTAGTCACTTTACATAAGACACTTACTCTACACAATGTAGAAAATACGTTAATCACCACATATTACAACTTTAACTGTCTTCCTCTGTGAATACACTAACATTTATAACAGACAGTGCTGGCTTATACAAAAGCCTAAGCATTCTCGTACAATCCAGTAATTTACCAATTTTTTTCCATTTGAAAATGCCGATATTCTTCATTAATTTCTTGCTTTTTCACTCATAATTGTTTACCTCTTACTTCAGCATTCAATGCAGCTATGCCACTCTGACATTCTATGTGCCTGTCGATATGTCATTGGTGCGTTTTTAAGATGCTTTTTTTTGTACTTTTTTCTTTTTCAACGTAGTTGTGTTACTTATATGGAGTTCACGATATTAAAAAATATTGATATATCCATGCCATCCATCCATACCATCCAAAAAAGATTCTTAAGTTGTTCGTTTCAACCAAAAGATGATTTGATAATTATTACCAAATCTTTGATTGAATGAATAAAATTTCCCAAACATGCAACTAGTAACACAATATATATTTACTGTCTATATTAATTACATCATTTGTGAAATATTCCCAAATCTGTATTAAATAATCGTTATCTGTGAACTAATGCTTAATTCTTGTTCCGATTCTGCTAATTTTGAAGTGCACTATTTTACTTTCCCAAGGCAAAAGATCATATTGTGGACATATTTTAAAATAGCTTGCTTAATTCTCCCACAGACTGAGTTAAAAGTTGAAATGTTGATACCTTAATTACTCGATACTTTACCTCCTTCACTGTAAGAACAACAAACAGCCCTCATACCTACTGTAGAAATTGCAGAGTGAAAAAAGCAATTTAAAATGGATGGACGATGCTTCTGATGCTTATTCCAGCTGGAGTCATAAATACAAGTCATGCTGCACCAAGTAGCTAAACGTTGAAATGCTCCAGGAACATTTGTTGCCATCATCCGTATCCAAATATGGTAACAAATGTTGTGGTTGTTTTTGCTAGAGATGAATGCTTTCGCAAGAACTTTAGAGTTAACGAAAATGGTCAAAACAATGAGGAAACTAACAAAATTTAAAAATTCAATTTTGTTCGTGGCAAAGATATTTTCAAATTCTAACAAAATGTACAAACTTTCGTTGCCTACAGTATCGCGACATAAAATTAGAAACATATAATCAAGTAAACGGGTAATTAATATTTCAAATTATTAAATGCGACTTACGGTTTTCAGTGTGCTTACTCTAAATTTGTTTATAAATTTATCCTATTATTTCAGAATTTTTGGATATTTAACCCAGAAGTGCTAAAAGTACTAATATATACATTTTAAATAATATCTAAATGAAACCAACTATGACAAATTTATGTTGATAAATTTTATGAAGATATTACGGAAATGACAATTTTGGCAATTAATGTCGATCTTCTGAGATTACATATAAATTCTGGCCAGCATATTTAGATTCAGCATGCCATTTGAAACAATACCAAAAATGATATTTGTGAAACTCACAGCTGTTTCTAATTTTACGTCGGGGTACTATGCATGAAATGTTTTTTTTTGTGATTTTTATTGAAGTACCAACTTTATTGTGGGTTCAAAAAAATCTAATCTTCACTTTCATTCTAATGTATGCAAACACCGGCATGTGTTGGCGTTTGCAAATGTTTTAGTTATTTTTTATTACCAATATGAGGTTCAAGGCAAAGTGTGAACGACAAATTTGTCTCAATTTATTTCATTTACATTTTTGAGTAATAAATCAAATAAATTTGTAGTTATTGTGATAACTAATTAAGTGCTATTTTTTTGAAAATTTTGTCTTCGTACTACGGAGTTCGAATTTACAAAGCTTTCTGACTTGCAATAAATTGAATTTCTTAAGTTCTGGTTTTGTTTTATAAAGCATTTACCTAAGATCATTTGCATAGAAGTTGTCAAATGCTTTATTAAAACTACTGGCAAAACGTTTGATTCTTCAAATGTTAAAATCGCGGCGTTGCTAAGTAAATTATTCATAATCAGCAAGGAATTATTTACAACTTAATTACAGCAATTTAACATTTCCTTAAAGTCCCTGGTGCAATGTGTCAAAATGTATCATTTATAATCAGATTAAATATTAGACTGACACAATAAAAACGACCCTTTTAAGATTTACCGTGTCAAAACCTAGAGAGTTTATTAATAGTATGCTGTAAAATTGCAAGTCACGAGGTTAAAATCTAGATGTCTCACTTGTCTTGCACATCGGCATTAATTTTAAAGATAAAGACATCGAAATTTGAAGAAACATATTTTCTTAAACTTCCCAGGATATGTAATTTCGAAATTTTATGACAACAGTTGAGTCCTAGAACGTACAATATGCCACCTATGAACTTTTACTATGAAGCTACAACTCAAATTGTATAGAAATTTTATTAAAAATTACCTCAAAAGGATTGAGTCTCGCAGGAAGTCTTGTGGCGGACATTTAAATGATGTTGTCTTTCATTGTATTTCATACATAATGGCAATGTTCAAACAATATATTGAAATAACAATTCTGAATTCTTAATTTTAAGAGTTTACTTTCTAAAGCACAAAGCGGATAGCCCTCTGCCTTACTGTAAATAACTATGACAATTTAATTTTTATTTTTCAAATTTCCGACCATATTTTGGACTTTGGTAGTGAAATGATGATTTTTATAGTCGCTATCTAAGAACACAAATAACGTTTGGGGTACTTCTTCTCATGCAGCCCATATTGGCTATAGTCAGTTAAGCGTTTTCTAATCATTATACCTGGAATTTTAGAGAATAGCGATCTTCAAATTTCAACCTTTGACTTGAAATTTTGGCAGCGTAACTACTGCTAATATTTTAGTGAAACTTTTAGCTATTGTGAAAAAAAAATCGTAAAATGGTCGGTTTATTTTTTGTATCGGTCTAATGTATGTACAAAACGTACATAGTAAATAAATATAAATAAAAACCAACTGCGCCAGTTGCCACTGCACTTTAATTAAGATTGATGTTGATAATGAAATAAATAATTAAAAATAAAAATATCAAATTAATATTTCCTATATGAAATTAATCAGTCTATACTTGAATAAATTGATAATTTTTATGTAAATAATTATGTGAATAATTAATTATAATATGCGTTTGTAGTAAAAGTTAATCGATTCGCTAGTGTCGCAAGGAATGCGGACCATGGCATAAGAGTTTTAATATGTAATGCATTATCACTAAAAACGTGTTCCGTTTTGATGAGCCGAAACGTACTCACGTTTTTACCTAGTACATTAGAGTGATTCATACTATTTTTTTTTTGTTGCAAACAGGTCTAATAGTTGCAAGTAGATGAATTAAAAATTCTGGTGCAAAGAGAGCTCAAAATGTTAACATTGACATTTTTAATTTTCCATAGGAGTCACATGGGAAAAACACTTTTCTGGACAGTTTCGTCTATATATCGCGAGAAAAAACTGTTACACAAACCGAGCTGCGCCCATTAAAAAGATTATGAAATGTTCATGTTTATGAAATGTTCATGTTTATGAAGATGTATGGTGAAAACATTTTTCGGAAAATACTTGGAGAAAACAGTGTATGACAACTTGAAAACTGTTCACATGAAATACTGCAATTTCAACTTACTTACATATGTATTTACAACCGCCAGAGATAAACACCGATACATGATATCTGTTTTTCAAAATAACCGCTCTGGAGTATGTGTTGGCTTAATTTGCAGTCACCACACCTTGACTTTCATCGCGAGCGACCTGCCATTAGAAGCTCACTTCTTAAACTATTCCAAGATTTCTGGCGGTGATGGATACACACTCGTGAATCGACGAAATAAGTAGGTCCTTTGGATTGCGCTTTAACATAGTCAAACATTGCTTTGCGGTTGTCACACATGTGCGTTATTGTCAAATATGAGTAATTAATTGTGGCAACCATATTGCGAAAAGCTTTTTCTTATCCCACACTAATTGACGCCGAAGTTGCCCAATCTCTTGTTAAATAATTCTCATGGCAATTAATATTTTTTCACAACCTAAACAATATCGCGTAGTTTTAATCACGGATTACCACATTCAGAATTTTACAATTATTTCTGGCTGTGAGCTACCTGAACGTTCTTCGTCACGAACTTGTTTGATTTCTGCTTTTATATCAAGATTCATTTTCTTTTTAAGAAAACCAAAATCATATCTGAAAACTAAATGATATTTTGACCTATGAGGCAACTCATTTAGATCCTATAAACTAAGTCATTGAGCAGAAACAAGGTAGATATGATCGGTTTTTTAATTGCAGTTAATGATTTGTGTAGAATATGCGCCTACCTACTGAATCTCTTAGGTTAAACGCTGAGTAAAAGTTGTAATTCTGAAAAAAAGTATTTCGAACGAGGTTTCGACGTTTTATTCATAAAATCGGTCTGATATGATTTTAAGAAAAGCAAATATCTGACTTTATTCAGCAGAAATAGACTGTATATTCAGTTTTCAACGAATGCGCTGAGAATCGATATGTGCGAGTAGTACTACATTAATAAAAACGATCAAATAACTGGACTATCGAAAAAATTAATAATACTTTACCGTTTTTTTATCTATGTACAATCTATGGCCTGGGCTAACATATTCTCAAGTAGTGTAGTTCAAATTCCTGTTGCTTCACTGTAATTAAATTAGCCTGATGTACAAATATATCACTATTGTTATTCTTGTCGTTATCATATTTCCACACACAATAAAGGTGTGTTTACAATCTTGCTTACAATTTTTGAACTTATTATCGCTATTGTTTTGTTTCTTTTGTTTTTATTTAGATGTTTGCTTTTATTTCATTTTGTTTTTATATATTAATTAGAGCAGACTTACGCGCACCCACAATTTTTTTGGTGAGTGTGGCGATTTCTATAAAAGCATTAAATAAAAATAGAAAATGTTTGCACGGAATGCGATAGCATTTTAAAGCACAATGGTCTATAGATAAGATATTGTTGACAAAGCTGTAAAAAAGAGATGTAGAAATATTACAGTGTAATCAGTCTTTGTTGTGAAAGGGAAGTTTTACTATCAAATTATTTACCTTGACCCAAATGGAATTTATAAGCTTTTGTATTTTTTATTTTAGGAGTATTAAAAAAATGATTGATTTTCAATTAAACACTCAAACAAAATTAGTAGTTTTTAAATAAAAATTGGTATACATATATATGTATATGAAAATTCCAAAGCCGCTCAATTTCTAAAATTAATATTATTTCTTTAAAACAAGATAGCAGATAAAAACCAATTTCAAAACAACCCAACCATTTCTTATTGTGCAAAAATACTTTGAAATAAACAAAAACCTATCGACCGCTTAGATCTTAAATACATGCTGTGTGAAATTTGACGGCTTAAATGCTGTGTAATTTTAAGTTAATCCATTGTACCAATAACATGCAATTATTGTGTACCTGCTTTAGCTTATCGCTGAAGAACACCCGGAATTTCCAATCCGTAGTGCAACCAAATACAATTGCTGCTGCATTATTTTGGGAATTCCAATAAACACCTGCATATTCTGATAACTCGTGAACGCTTTTGTGTACGCAGTTAGCTGGCAACAAATCGTATAAACGAAGTAAATTCACAGGACACAAAGTACGAAATGGAGAACTCTCGATAAGAACCCATGTGGTCGACGCTCATATTAGTGATTATCGAAATGCTCAACATTCAACGATGTCAGTAGTTGGTCAGGACATAACCAGGTAGATAGCAGCGTGTTTCAAATGACAGTGAATTATGCATGCAAAAGAAACAGTTTGCTACTACCTCTGTAGGAAACGAAGCAACTGATGACTGACTGAAGTTTCGTCATTTACGATTTGATTTTAGTAGAAGAAAAGCTAATGTGCACTTCGGATGAACTTTTTATTGTATGAATTTTAGTTATTAGGTGTTATGTAAAGCAATAAGTAAAAAGGTATTTTTTCAGTACTAAGACTTTAACCCAGAGACTTAAGTCATATATACCAATCAAAAGACCCCAAATATAAACAAATATATCAAAACGGGTTCACATTTTATGCGATAAATGTGTTCATGCAGCCTTAAATGTATGACCGACACTGTTAAAGTACTTTAACCATTTTTTAAAGGATATGAACCTTCCTTATTTGTTAAACCCTTTGTTGTGACCAAACCTTTTCTTTAAAGACTCCGTTTGTGACTTTCGCCAGTATAACGCCTTCCACACACAAAAAGTAAAAATTATTTTGACTAGTTGTATCATTTTTACTTGTGGACTAACTCCGTAAATCGAGTGTGTGAGTTGCTATGTTGCAAGGTTTTTGACCATAATAGTAGAATGGGCACACATTTTTACTTCATCTTGATTGATTTATCTTGAGCTTCAAGAGCTTCCGATAAAAAAAGCACCAGGCTACGACCTTCTCACTACAGAGATCCTCAAACAACTACCACACACAGCTGTTATCCGACTAACCAACATTTTCAATGCTTGTTTTCATTTCCGATATATCCCAAGCCTCTGGAAAGTATCCGATGTTATAATGATTCCCAAACCTGGGAAACCACCAAACGAAGTAACGTCGTATAGACCAATTTCACTCCTTCCTACTTTATCTAAATTGTTGGAGAAAATTTTCTTGAAAAGGTTAAAACCAATCAGTGAATGAAAAAAACTTATCCCATCGCACCAATTTGGCTTTCGGGATCACCATTCAACCATGGATCAGGTCCACAGGATAACCGAGGGAATAGAAAACGCACTGGAAACAAGACAAATATGTTCTGCTGTCTTTCTAGATGTATCTCAGGCCTTTGATAAGGTGTGGCACTCTGGTCTCCTTTACAAACTAAGATACCAACTACCAAGTTCATTCTGCGATTTCTTAGAATCGTATCTAAATCAACGATATTTCCGGATAAAACAAGATGATGTTTATTCGAATCTACAAATAATCCAAGTGGGTGTACCCCAAGGTAGTATTCTTGGACCCATTCTATATTTACTATACATATATACCAACTGATGAAAATTATTGCACAGCAACATTCGCTGACGATACTGCCCTTTTGGCTTTTGGCAACTCTGTCGAAGAATCAACCCAAGTCCTACAATCTGCTATTGACAAAGTTTGTAATTGGACAAAGCAATGGGGAATCAAACTAAATAACTCCAAATCAATACATGTGGATTTTGCGAACTCCAATATCCCACGAAAAAATGTATGTATCGATCACATCGTAGTACCATATTCAAACACAGCAAAATACCTGGGAATGACCCTCGATGTCAAACTAAAGTGGAAAGAGCACATCAAGAAAAAAAAGCAGAGCTTGATCTAAAGCTGTCCAAAATGTATTGGCTCATCGGAAGAAAATCTGTTCTGTCAACAAAAAACAAAATTCTTTTGTACAACCAAGTCATCAAACCAGATTGGACATATGGTATACAGCTTTGGGGCTGCGCTAGTCAAAACCACATAAATGTAATACAACGTTTCCAAAATAAAGTACTAAGGATGATTGTCAATGCACCTTGGTATATCCGAAACACTGATCTTCATTGAGATCTCGGCATAAAGACAGTAGCCAATGAAATACACAGCTACGCCAAAGATCACGTTTTGCGCCTCAGCCAGCATGTAAACGAAGAAGTTTCCAAACTTATTCTAAGCGGCAGTCAAGACAGACGACTTCAAAGAAAAAGACCTTGTGATCTTGCTTACACCAACAGTGGCGGCTTGCAATAAGCCCAAACTTTCCTTTTACTAATAACACGAACTAGAAATAAAACGCTCGTAAGCTAAAGTAAGCTAGTTGCATTATCCTAACAAAATTATGTAATTGAATTAGTTTAATTTATATATATTGTTAATAAAAAAAAAATCTTAATTTCTTTTGAGAGGTCTTTGCTTGAATTAAAATATTTACTCAGAGACTAGTTTAAGGAATCAAATATAAAAGGCATTGTACTAGCGAAAGTCGCAATTAAAACCTTTAAAAATAGGGCCTGACCACCTCTTATAAAAAGAATCTAAAATTTGCTCTGCGTCCACAATAGATTTTTTACATTACTTTTTCCATATAATTTAAAATAATTTGTTTCTAAGTTTTTGAGTGATTTTTGAATTTTTATTAAGACCCAAATTTTTTCTACAATTGAGCATTTTTTTCATTATTTTTGTATGGTTTTAGCAGCCTTCCTCTAGAGAACTTTCTTATACTTTTCCTAATGAATTTCCGTTCGTGTAATAACACCATCTAATATCAAATTAACATTTTACAATTACAAATTTTCTTACTGGGATGTCATGAGCACATACGCAATGATCATTTGAGGTCAATTTGTACAAGTGTGTGCTGGAAGTACTCATAGATATCTTTAGTGCAACAATCTTGATTTATTACGTTTTCATACTGTGCGTAGTATAAAGTTTTTTTTTCTGAAGGAAACGCTGTGTGATAGCCAGGTATACAAAGAAAGCGAAAAAAAGAAAAATAAAAGAAAGGCGTAATGTGAAAAATGGGCAATTTCGTTGATAAGTTAAAAAGCGTGAAGTTTTCAGGGTACTGCGGAAATCTCACGCTTGAAAGTATATTTCAAAGCGAGTATTTTTATTTGGTGCTTATGCTTTGTTTGCTTATCATTACAAGTAAAACCTGTGAATATTCACACCCACTTCCGATTTGTTATCATAGCGGATATCCCGTTGAGTGCTTAAGGATGCGTTGTAAATGGTTGTAGGCCATAGTAAAAACTTTAAAAGGAAAAACTTGAAATTTACGTATATCATAAAAAGAAAAAATAAAATATTTAAATCAATTGAATCCCAACATTTCCTTTTCGTAGTTAAATGTTTCACAATGAATTGTATTTTTTTTTTCATTTACCGTCTTTTGTTGATTTTCTAACTTGGAAGCTGACGAGTCCTTGATGATTTGCCAAGTACCTTTTGGTATAAATCGTTTTACTTTAATTTTTCTTTTCTTTTATTTCTTTTTCTATACTTTACTTTTTTTTGTGCTTATACCTTAAGTGGCGAAATCTATTGAGTTTTTGTTGTTGCTATTGTCGAGTTTCTATTTGGAAAACTATGGGGTTCTTTCGTTGGAAATTCAAAAAAAAAAAATAAAAAATCCTAAGCAGGTGTTTTCCCTGACGTGCTGCTGTGATGTGAAGTTCCATTCTTTTGTTATCGTCATCATTTATTTTCTGTAGTTTTATATTTGCTATGTCAATTCCATTTTATTATTTTGAGAGCCGAAGATTCTTCACTTGATTTTTATTAAAAAAAATATAAATTTTGCTTAAATTATTTCAAAGAAAAAATGGAATTTTCCTTTAAGGATTGAAAAATAAACTTTGCGAAATTCAAAATGAAACAAATCCTCATGTATAGGGGTGTGAGCCAAGATCCCAGCGTTTATTTCATATTCGCTGTGAGCGCATATAAAATCTTTTGAGCTCAACTGTATTGCACTTATGTTGAATATATCTGCCTTTCTGTCGTCTTTGTTATTTCACGTTGCTCCGTTGCTTTATTGAAAGATTAACCACTAGAGTCATGTGGAATTCTGGGCATCATTGGATTTTCCTATAATTTTTTTGAACCTAGAGACCCAAGAAAAACTGGTGACTTTAGTGATACTAGGAAACTTAAGAACTCTGCATATCAGACTAAATGCTTCGCTCAAATTACCCTGAGAGTTCTTATGGCCAAGAACAAGGGTCTCTTAGAGCGTTTTTCAAATAATTTCCTCTCAGTTGCAACTTTTAGTTTTTCAAGAAGTACAAACAGTGTAGCGCCTACTTAATCCATCTCGTCTCAAAGTTGTTGAGGACTTTAAACTACTTCAAGATAAGGTGCTGAGTAAAAATTCAGTACTTTTCAAGTTATAAGCCAACAGACAGAAATCACATTCTTTATGTATAGACAATTTCAATGGACACTGCTTTAATTTTAGTGCTATTTTAATATAACTTAACTAGAGCAGACATGCACTTAAAAAATAAAATGCAAAAACAAAATTCATGCGTAAAATAAAATTAATTAAAACTTACACATTATCTCTCTATTTATTTATATTTATTTTGGTCTGTTAAATTAAGCAGAACCAAACAGACCTGTCGGCCGACATGGAAAGCGACATGCAAATGTAATGCATTCAGCTGCACTTTCAGTCTATTTATAATGCGTTGTAATTGCAAGTGAACGAGCAATTGTGTGTGTATGTGTATGTGTATGCGTGTGTTTGTGTTTATTTATCTTTAATCTCCTTGAGATGTGGAGCGAAATGTGTGCTGTTGTTGCTGCTGTTGCACTTGAACATATCTCTCCCGGGAGCTATGTTTATATTTGAAGAACCTCCAAATTAACGGTTTGTACATCATCACTACCGAATGGTGGAGGTAAAGTCCCCTAAAAGCCTCAGTGTAATTAGTCACATGCGTTTGGATGCATTGTTTATATTTTTCCACCGTGGTTGCCATGGTTAAATTGAAGGCAGTGCGCATTTTAAGCGGTTCGCTATTAAGTTAAATAAGAGACAAATTACGAGTCACTAGTAACACCACTCGTAATACCCAATTTTTATACTGTGTGTAGACAATTAATCTTTACGAACGTGACATCTTGTATACATTTAGCGTAATAAATATTCCTTTTTTATCTCTGTCATCCAATCAACTTCATCGACTTCCTTTTTTTGATGCCTTTTTTTGAAATTCAAGTTTTTTCACGAAAAATCATAAGATTAAGTTAATTTATATTGAAAGTCGTATAAAAATTTAAAAAAAATTATCTGCTACCCAAAACATTTCTTTTGCTGCTCAATTCGATTTTCTGCTGGACGTTTAGATTGTTTTTTTTTGCATATTACTGTAAGAGTTATAGTTGTGCTATTATGTTGCTGCTCAAATCGTTAGGTAACCAAGACAAATTTTCAAATGTTTTATATGAAAATATTTGTCTAGGACTTAAATCAAATACACATTGAAAACTTACAGCTGACCTAGAATTGACCTTGAAAATTGGTTTTGCAGGTAAAGCCACTATTTTTTGACTCTCTAGAAACCTTATAACTTTTGCCCAAAACATTTGTCATTATTTTACTTATTCCTCGAGATATAAGCCTATATCAGGTTTAATATTGTTGCGTGTATGAAGTGCCACACCTACTGTTTAGAAATTCCTAACAGCGAGCTAACTTTTCGTATTGAATTTTAAAACAATTGCTAGAAAAGTTCTTCTAATAAATTTTTTACAATTCTTTCTATATATGGGAAGTGCCACGCCTACTGATGCAAGCTTGTCAAATTAAGTTTATTTTAAAATCTCTTAACAATCGCATTTTAGCACCAAATTTTAGTAGGACCACTTAACATCACATTTGTCGGTTTTTATTTGTATGAAAAGTGGCACGCCCACTGATTTTTTCAAACGGTTTCTCTTTTATGCTCTTATTATAACATGTTCACATTTTATAGTCGGTGCAACGCCTTTCAACAAGTTTTCCTAGTATAGTATCTGTAAAAGTTATCTACTAAACTGTAGGCGACGTTTTCAAGCAATATTTAGTCAAATTTTTTAATTGATAAGAAGTGCCAGATAATCCCTGAATAAAATCTTAAATAGACAGACATTCGCTTACAAAATTTCATTATAATGTCTTACATTATTATAGTTTTGTTATTAGCTCTTGTCCAGGCTCACCCTAATTTCAGCAGCACTCATCCAAATTGCATCAAATGCTGCACGCAAAAACATAACAAAAATTCGAGCAAACAACAATGACAAAAATTCGCCATGTCAGTTTGTCAAGCATCAATCAACAGAATCAAAAACAACGAGGGAGCAGTGCAATAATGTCGACTTTCCAACTTCCCACTTATCAACCTACCGTACAAGAGATCCCCAAGATGCAGAAAGGTGCTGCATTAAGACGCAGCTGCTTGTTTGCTTGCGCTGATGATGATGGGTTTTGCGAGTCATTATGGTCGTAAGACATTAATGCCTGGCTGGTTGCTTGCTAAGAGTCTTGTTTTGTGCAATTTTATACTATATATAAACGTACATATGTATATGTTATATACATATGTGGCAGTGTTTATATGAAAAAAATAATGTATGTTTTTACGAAAACAAAAACAAAGACCAAAAACAATGGCAAATGTGTATTTTTAGCAAAAAACAAAATGTTTTGTCGTCTGGAACGTGCCAAGTTGTAAGATAAGGAAGGACGAATTCATAAAAGGGAACGCGTTGAAACTCTCGCGAGACTGCAGTGTGCTAAAAAATTATTTTTAAGGCGCGACATGTACACACGTTTATGTTAACCGCTGTGGGGTTAGAGTTGTGATGCTTTAAGTGATTGGGTCCTTTTTCAGAAATGTGTGAACTTTGATGAGAATTGGAGTAAGCATTTCTATGTTTATGTATAATATCAGCTTACAACATTTTGGTTCAGTGCCAATAAGCAACCGTTCTTTATGTAAAAGAGTTCATTGATTCTTATAAAAATAATATAAATTTTCTCATATTTCAATATGATCAAATAGTTTAGTTTTCTTTTATTTAAAAAAGTTTTATTAATATAAAGAAAACCAAATGTGGCCAAAGACGAAACTTTATTTTAGTTTTTTTCAATAAATAGCCCTTTATTTCTGTATGTTACCACTTTTTATGACGTAAAAAACATCGATAGATCAGCAATCATATTCGGAAGTTATTCCATTTAGTATACAAATATGACTTCGAGCATATCAATAGCGTTACTGGCCTGACTTTTTCGAGTTTCGTTGTGTCTCGGTAATAACGTTGCTAAATTGTCCTGTTTGAATAATAACTTGCTATGTTCATAAAGAAAATACTCCAGAGGCGTCAAATCGAATGAACTTAAAGGTGAATCCATGTCACAATTTCAAACAATCATGTAAATTTAAAGTAGACTTAAGCTAAAATATTTGAATATCAACCCTTCGACGATATAATGTCAAACTTTTTGATGTTTAATTTCTATTGAAAAGAACGATACTCTAAAATATCATCCGCTGCATATGCAACTCTGAATATTTTTCACATTTATAAAATAGGCCTCTGCTATTTTCGAAGTTCCCCAAACTGAGGCATAATAAAGCAAACTCGGTTTAATAAAATGATCATGGTTATTATTTCTCCCTTTGTATTTGTAAGTGTCTATTCAGAAAACAAACTTAAACCCCAACCTACCTAATTATTGATAATTGAAATTTTTTTTAATATTTTTCATGAAATTCTTTAAATACTTCTTAATATCCACTGAAAATTTTGTGAAAAATGCTTTCGAATTGTTACATTTTTTTAAAGTCTGTAAACTGATAAATCCTTTATTTCGAGATATATTGAATATTTCAAAAATACTGAAATATTACGACAGCGTGAACGTGTATGCGATACTTTTCGGCAAATTCATTCCATAAAAAAGTTTCTTCTATACCCGCCAGTAAAGAGGTTTATACATCAATAAATAATTATTTAATCAGTTGCGATTTTTCACTTTTACCCCACTGTGCATTGTCATAGTTTTTTAAATCATATTTTTATTTTTTTTTTTTGTTTGCAGCTGTTAGAGTAGCTTTGTTTCAAACGTTCAAAATCTGAAAATGAAAAAATCACTTAAAGTGTTTCTTATACGCACCATAATGCACCTTAATACATTTTTATTTTGTTTCAACTTCTTATCCATGAATTCAAAGCCTGTAGCAAAAGTTATAAAATTAATTTTTGCAATTTATATGCCATGCAATTTAATGTTTCTTATTATTCTTTAGTGTATACATTTTAACATAAATCTTGCATAAAAATCTACTAAGCAACGTTCATGCAATCATTTTATGACTCTCTGACCGTCCACGTTGTGTTGAGTCCAAAAAAGAAAAACAAAAATTTTTAAATTTTTTATAGTGTTTTAATGTTCTAAGTCAAAGCCATAATTACCTTTAATGAACTAACGAAAGAAAAGGTTCCTCCCCTGAAATATAAAACCGTGTTTGAAAAAGACCACCCTAATAGCGCTATTACAATCACTCAAGCATCAATAACACTTTTTTTCACTCTCTTAAAGTTAAACCTTTACAAACATCATTAGTAGAAAAAAAGAACATCTTTTTAAAATGAAAAAAATTTTTAAATTTTCAAGATGCTGATAAGTCAGCTAAGATAATGGTACCAGAAAGGAAAATATATTTAAATACCTGCTACGTCTGTAATCTCACACAAATCTGACAAGACATGCACACCAGTCGCTGGTGCGCAAAGTAAAGCGTCCTACAAAAGAATTAAAGTAAAAAGAAAAAAAATATGGGAAGTTTTAACAAAGGATAGAAGTGAAAACATAAAAATGAACAAAGGTTAAAAAAGCGAAATGATTTGGTGTGGAGCAGTTCATTATACCATGAAAACTAAGCCAAATAAATATTTTCTTCGTTTTTTCTTAATCCACCCTGCTACCCGCTTTGCAAAAGAATATCATTCGTCTACTTGAAACTCAATTTGAATATGCGGGAGCAGCAGAAATATTGAAATCATAAATCTTTTAACTTAACTTATCCTGCAGTTTGCTACAAGTACCTACCTATCTACGAACTATTTTGTCTACTCCTATTTTTCCGATTTTCTACGTCGAGTGCACTATATCGTTGTTAAATTGTGATTCCATCTACTCGGCAATGCAATTATTCATGGCCCTTGTGTTGGTGAATGTTGCTTTGTGTGTGTGTGCGTGCTCGTTTTCCTTATCGTGCTAAGCGTGAGTTCAAGTGTGCTTTGTAAAGTTGTTACCGTTTCAGTAGTAGGTACTTCCTCCTACTTTTCTTTTCCTCTCTATCTTTATACAAATTTATTTTTATTTTTAATGCCATGTATTTAGTTCACACAAAATCCTTTTCGTGGTTTTGTTTTGAAATGTTCTTAGGGTTTATTTTTTTTTTTTTGGTGTTGTTTCTTAACTTTAAGTGTTACATTTCTTTCAAGGAGGAGCGTGTTAAAGGCTGTGGCTAAAGGTTTTCTTTGACTGCTTTAAAATTGTTAACTTTTTTGTGTTTTCATACTTGGGTGATTTGAAAGCTTTGCCTTTTTTATTAATTTTTTTACTATCAAATTTGTGTCGTGATTCTAACAGTAAGAAAATATGCTATTTGCGCTACTTTAAAAATAAATATTTAATAAAATCTCTTGTTTTAATTATGCTCACACACAAGTAAAAAAAGATTATTAATAGCATGCGATTTTAATGCTGCCTAATAATCTCTTAAAGTTTAACACCAAATCTTTGAAGTGATTTTCATTTAACAAAACTGTTTTCAAAACAAATGTTCCCTTCCTGCAATGCTTTTGACAACACCAACACCAATTGATTTACATAATTGCCCAAACATTCAATAAAATGTTCTTAAAAGAACATCTCAATAAGTACCACTGTTCTATAGAAAAAGCATTAAAAAAGCTTTTAAAATTCTTGAATTTGATGCACAACAGCCATACAAAAATATTACGCAGATACTTTAGAAAAATACGAAAGTGAAAGTAATAAAATTTTATGCACTCACATTTTAAGACTTAAAATAAATAAAATCTTCATTTTTTCCTTATATAGCTGAAAATCCATAGACTGTAGGTTTTACATTCGCCACTACTAATGGATATATTAGGGATATGATTTTATACAACACACAAATTTCCACAAGCCAAAAAAAAAGTTTTTTCTTTGCTTCCGCAAGATGTTAAAATTCCCAAAATCTAAAAATATTTTCGAGTAGCATTTTCTAAGCATTTAAAATTCATTCAAGAGTACAAAGCGACTCACAAACACCCAATAAAGAAAACAATAGCAGAAAAACAAATAAAATAAAAGAATAAACAAAAAAATTTTTCATTTCAGCCAATTTTTAATTTAATTGCCAATATTTTAATACATGAAATAAGTGGCAACGCTCTCGTGACTCGCTGCGTTTTGTTCTTGAGGTGATCCAAAAAATAAAGCACCACTCGTTTGTCTCTCACCCTCATGCGTAGCGCTGTAAATATTTTTTTTATTTTGTTTTTTCTTAATTTAAATTCACGATTTTCCATAAACAATAAATCGAACTTGTTGAGTATTGAAAAGAAATTCTATGATTCGATTTGCTTCCGTAGCTAATGAAGTTTGGTTGTGTTTTTCGTGATTTGAATTACAGACGGCGTGCGCTTCGATTGCAGTTGAGTTTCAGTTTGTTGCTTGTAGTTGTTAAAAGATATAGAAATTTTTTCTCTGCGTTATACTGAAGACAGTATGTGTATCTAATGGAAGTTTTTCATTTCATATACACACCATATATGAATTTGTAACAGCGTGCTAAATGCTGCTGGAAAATTGAATCGTAAAATATTTTTTTCAATTTAGCTTAATTGAGTTGTTAGATAAATGATTTTAGTTTGAAATAAATAAAGATTCAATATGTATCAATTTCACAACTCGGTTTCATTCAAATAGGCTGCATTTTTAGTCTGATGTAACTATTGTAGCCAAAATGCATAGAAATGAATTAGATGTGTGAACTGTTTTAAGGTTATGGAAAATCCGAGATGTGCATTAAGTTAGCCGACAACGAATATCCAGCGTTCTTTTCCTTTGTACACCTTTATTTAAAAAATGCAATTTCGGAGAATGTTTGAATACCAAAAGTGGTGAAAAATTGCACTGCATTTGATGGTTCCGCTATTGTTCAAATTTTTCCAGCCTTTATTTTCGTATATCAACCCCTTCTTCCAAAGAAATTGGAAAATAAGTGTCTAAAAGTAATACAATCGGCCTACACACGTGACAAAAAATATTAAAAATATCCACCTTTGATTCAAAAATATTCAAAGCTAAAAAATTTTCCGAGTTGAAAAACTTTTAGTTGGAAAAATTTTCAAAAAATTATGCTGTATTCTACTATCCATCGAAAGTACCCTACTTGTATGTAAACTGGACCCTCAAAAGTGACAAACATTTTTGAAGTAGTACTGCATTCCATTGAGTACTCTTTAATTTCATATACCCACCTTTAGTTTCCAACATTGAAAATCTCTTAAAGTTAAAAATTCCCCACTGCGGATGTATAATGTGCGCATTTTCAGCCACACGAAAAATGTAGGCGTGGTCGAAAACAGGGTGACACCTCCCATGCAGCCTTAAAAGCTATGTCTTGGCACCTAAGGCAGATTATTTCTACGTTTTAGTGAGCCGGTTTTTTCGTAAAACTTCAACGAAATCGGGTGCAAACTCTGTCTGCGCTTGCAGGTTTGAGCTAGGAAGCTACAATTTTGTGATAATTATTTTTGAGCTCCATGTTAAAATATTGGCAAAATAAAAAAATATAAAAATCTACAAAATTTTTTTTAAGGTCTAAGCGTCAAATGACAGTGACTTTGACCTTGAAACTAATTTTTAAGGTGAGATCGCAGTCAATTGTGATTTTTAAATACAAATCCAAATAACAACTATAGAAAATAATCTCTCAAAATTTCATGATTTATAAAAAAACGAAATTAAACTTTATTTTTACCATTTTGTAGACTTAGTAATACACCCCCGGCTGCAGGGGGCTGCCAGAGGCGACTTTTATTGTTCAACAAATATTTAAAATTTAGTGTGTGACTTTGATGACAACTCAACTTCTGCTCTCGCTTTGAAAAAAATTTGTTAACTTTGAACCATTACTTAATGCAGGTAGCGTACGTACTTTTTGAAATTATAATAAAAGTTCAACACGTGACAGACAACTAAACCCCACTGCAGATATGCAAGTATTTCTACTGAAGTGTCAAGAACAATATGCAACGCTAGGATACTTTTAGATGCATAAGCAACCGTAGAGAACGCAGCATGAAATGCAAAAGAGGTACGCGACCGAAAAGCTAACGTACCTTAAGCGTTTATAGCATACAGCAGTAGATATGTGAAATGCAGCAAAGTATGCAGTGAGCAGTGAAATATGAACGAATTAAAATTCAATTTCATGGAATAATTTCCGACACTTCCGAGACAGGTTCGGCGGGGAGCGTAAAAAACCTGCTACTGCAACACCTCAAGAAGCTTAAGAGATACGCGCAAGAACTCTTAAATTGAGTATCAATCCAAGTGATTTAATGGGAAAAGCGTGAAAAAAACTAAAATTTACAATGCATACAAATGTTGAGAGAAAGCATGATTTTTATACGCAGCGATTAAATATCGCGTTTGGTACATGTCTGTGCCGAATTTGAATTGATTTTAAAGGTAAACTAGATCAACTTTATGATCAAAACTACCAATTAAGTGTTATCAATTTAAAAATAGCAAAGAAGTAGAGCAACATCATTGGAATTTCACCTGCTACGACAGCTACTGTGAAAAGAAAAATTGATTTTGAAATACGCTAGCTATCTGGATTGTAGTCCAGCGTTTGCAATATTCAAATTATTTGCGGTCTTATCGTTTCATCAAGCATGCAAAGCGTAAGACCAGTTGGCTCATGCGAATTTTAAAATTTTTTCTGTTTTCATTTGTTTTTATCTCAGATAATGAATCTCTTTTTAACCCATATTTGCGCAGCGTAGCATGAGCTCAAGCAGCAAGTACCCAGTCAGGCAGGGTAATTATGAGTAGCTCACAAAGTGTGTGTGTGTGTGTGTGTATGTTTTATGCAAATTCCTTTTTTATTCTAAAAACTTGCATTTCAAGCAATACCCCTTTCATTAATTATAGGCTGAATAATATGCAGAGTGGAATTTGCAACTGTAGGAAAAAAAAACTTTCAGAAAGTTGCACTTTGCTAAAAAATATTAAAATTTTCAAAAATGTATGTATTTTTTATTGTTGCTGTGATTGAGTAAAGTTCTTAAATCATTCATCGGCTTAAATCTAATGGCTAAAATTCATAAGGTTCCTATCTAATGGAAAATTGTTAAGAAAAAGCACCACTGCTATTAAAAAAATAGACTTTTAAGATATATAGTTTGAGCGGTAATTTCGATATATTTAATATTAGCGAAGAGGAATTCTTAACATGCTAGAAAAATCATTTTGTTTTCCATATAAAAGTTTTCCTCTGTTTTAATAAATTTTTCGGGAAATTATTAATTTAAAATATACTGAATCCATATTAAATATAATACATAAAAATAGAAAAAAAAGTTATTTAACTTGCTAAACCTTAAGCAGATTTCAACGGTTTCATAAAAAATTTTCGCACTCATTAAATGATACTGATTTCATTGATAATCAATGGTGGTACCAAATTATAAGCGATTTTAAGAAAGTCGAACTTCAAACAACGAGCCTGAGTTAAAATTTGATCCCCATCTATGGACTCACTTATCATAATCTTCCTAGCATTTTTATATGGAATGATTCCAGTCGACGATAATAAAATCATAAGATTTTAGAGTCTTTGCATAGTTTTATAAAAAGGGATTTTATTTTAATATAGGGTGTTTTTTCTAGATTTTCGTATTTACAAATTGAAATAAAACATAAAAATTATTCAAATGAACCGAAATTTGGCTCTATCAACTAAATAATTTGAAGTCACTTAACACTTGTATATGATTTTAAATTTTTTATATGTTGCTGGCCAAACTATTTTTTAGGATAAACTAGTTTTTCCTAAGCCAAACTAGTACATCCAAAGCGTGTTAGGATGGACCAGATTTTGCCGCGATAAGCTAGTGATATTAGGTACTTTAACAGCCTCACTCTTGATTTTCTTGAAATTTTAATGTTAGGGCAATTGGGCGGTCTTCGTCCGCGGCTAAGGCTTTCCATCCTTAAATATGTCTAGTGTCCGCTTTGCGGCAGCTTTCGGGTGCGATTCACTATACTATGTTCAACACACGGGCTTCGGCAACATACCAGCGTTGGTTTTAATGCAGTGAACCGCGACCAAAGCTGATGCTGAACATATTCGAGAATGGAAATCTTGAATCATGGCCGAAAGCCGCCCTTTTATCGCAACAGACTAAAATTTTCCTAGGCCAAACAGATTCATTCTAACACGCTTCGAATGAATTAGTTTGGTCTAGGAAAAACTAGTTTATCTTAAAAATTAGTTCGGCCGGTAACATATACTACATACCGCAAACTTTTAATATACAGCGCAGTCTAAAGACCAAACTTTCGATAAATTTTTCGAGCAATTGAATACTTATTTGCAAAATAACACGAGCTATGTGTATTTTCAAAGCTGCAACTATTTTTGGTTTATCAGCATTAGCCAGAAACTATACACATTGGCATTGGACAATACATAATTCAGTGTTTTCAAATCACGCGATCTTGGCGGCCAATTGACATCATAATATCATAACAAATTTTGTGTGAATTTAAAGTTGAAATTTTAATGAATTTAGTAAATTTCCACAATTTGTAAGCGTAGCTTTTCATGACGAAATAACAAACTTAACTGAACATAAATGTTGCCAGATTTAATGAAATTTTCGACGATTCATCGTTATTGGAAAGTAAGACGCTTTAAAAAAACACACTATCAAAAACCAGACTAGATTGCAAGAATAGTGCATCAATAAGCTAACATCAGCCAATTAAAAGAAATTAGTAGTTAATTTCCTCAATTTTTGTCGCCAATTGTAAATGTTCAGCGACAGTAAGAAATATTACCACAAATAATACATCCCTACAAAACCATGACCTCGAGTAGATCGTATAAAAGTATTTTACCTTTAATGACTCTGATATGCTTAGATATTGGTCTATAAAATGAGTAGTTATATAAACAAAGGACATGGTAAACCATAAAAATCTCTAACTTGGAACTTTATTAAAAATTTTGAGTTTCACAAAACTGCTATTTTGATTAGCTCAGATAATGTGGCATAATATGGTAGTATTTTACAAAAAAAGTCGCATCAAAATCTTTCCTGGGTTCTGCAGTTGAAACCTTCACTGTTCATTCTTCCTTTTTTCATACATGAATTGTTTTATATCGCACATTTTGTTTTTAATTTTTTTGTTTTTAGATTTAAATAGACAACATGTGGCTGATTTAAAATTTATGATATCATTTTAACAAAACATGCAGTTTAATAATTTTATTGCTAAAGCCATATCCGTTCTACTGTTTTTAAAAATTCCAAAATTGCAAAACAACAAATATTTGCATGTAGACTCACTCATCAATTAGGCAACCAGTTTTAACCGCAATTTCAATGTGAAGTTCATGTACATACTACGAGTCTAGCAATTGTGAAATTATAAACAAATCGTACTTTCAACATTTTAAAATTCATTGAAAATATTAATATCAAATTATTATTGATGTGGTATTCATTAATGCAATATCTACGCTAGGGTGATGCGAATAGGAATGTTTTCTAACCGAACACTCCAATATCGAATTGCTCAACAGTTGCCGTCAAGATACGATTTCCTAAACAGAAATTGGGCAAATCATCAACTGAAATCAGCCCGTGAAACTCACAGGGCTGCAAAAAAACGCGGTCGTTCCAAACCATTGTAGAAATGATCACTAGAGCAAGAAATATAAGAAATGGTGAGAATCGCATGAGATTCCTTTCCTTGCACGTTGGAAAAGTGTTGTGGATATTCAGCATACAAAAAAGAATCACAGTTTTGATTACTATTTCCGATTCGTACGCTTTCTATGAAATTTTGTTGATTTATCT
Source organism: Meiosimyza decipiens (assembly GCA_963680825.1). Lineage (NCBI taxonomy): Eukaryota > Metazoa > Arthropoda > Insecta > Diptera > Lauxaniidae > Meiosimyza > Meiosimyza decipiens. The sequence continues at coordinate 88,329,797 of OY804259.1, read as the reverse complement.
CAAAGAGTTTCATAATAATTCACTTGTTTTATTTAAAACTAAAACTCTAACTGAAAGCTTAGACATCTAAATCCGGAAAGCGATTTTAGGTTATTCAGTTGAAAAAATAAAAAATCTATACATTTTTTTCCAGCACCTTAATATATATAAGTTTATACAATGAATGAATAATACATATACATACTCATATGGTTATATAATGCCTTATATAACGACGTATAGAATGTTCAGCAATTTGTTATATTCTTTTTGTTTCATTTTTATTGTCACCAGACATTACAAATATGTTGAATGAATATTGATTTGTTCGGCGTGAAATTAAAATAAAAATTACAGTACAGCGATGTCTGTACATGGTATGTCTGTATGTAAGCTTGTACATATATGAAAAATCGAACTGAAGCCAAAAACATGCTACAATATTTAATAGCGTCCACAAGTACGCACAGTCAAATGTAACAGCTGTGAGACATAAAGTCGTTGGATTTTCGATTGAAATATTTATTTTTTTCGATTGCTGGTGTCGTTTTTAAGCGTTTATTGAGCGACAATTTTAAATGGTGATCGGATTACTTAATTGTTCTCATGTATAGCGAAACATTTTCTCTATTAAAAATGAAAGCAAGTGTTATTTTTCATTTATGTCATATTTTTTTTATTCATTGATGTCTGAAATTAAATTTTTTATATGAGAGGAAATCGTAGTTTGTTCTTATGCCATAACAAAATATTGTTTTTGTGATCAATAAAGATAAATAACATTCATTTTTACAAAACTTTATTTAAATACCACTAAGGAGAAGTTTTTTTCTTATTCATATACATTAATTGTGAAACAAAAATTCCATTTACTCCTTGCTCAAAAAATTCAATGAAGTATAAATAAAAATTTTAAATATCATTAACTAGTTTGGCTGCTAGAAATTAACTTACTATAAGACCTAACAGATTAGAACAAAACATCAATTCATCAATAGCTGCAATCATTGACAGAGTGTTGAAAAATAACAATTCTAATTCTAAACTATGCAACTTAAGAAATTTAATGTGTGTTAGTTTACAAACAAATACTTTTTTCCCGATCAAAAATCAAGTAATCACTGCTGTGATAAGATAAAAAGAACTGAAACGCAATCCATCAACATTTCACACAAAAAAAAAAAGGAAGAAAATTCGACAACCCGAGGCATTTAAAACCAAACACTTCATTTACCGCCGCTAACCTAATGACCTCCAAAAACAGACAGTGCAACAACCGAACATATGGTTCTTTCAAATTCTATGTGGTGCTAGAAAATTTAACATATCCTTTATCAATAGAGAGGCGCTGTAATTTGATGCACCGTAAAAAACTTTTAACGCAATACAAATACTGGTACTCGACCTTTCGATAATGTGATTTGGGACTATTCATTATCTTATTTTACTTAAAAATCAGGGTATTTTGTTTTTTTTTCTGAAATTTGTATAAACATATTAAAGTCTACATTTCTACAGAAAAAATTTCAACCTCAGAAAAATTTTCAAAGCCCCGAGGCGGGTTGATATATTACATATAAAAATATTTGGAGGCATCATTATTTTTTCTTAAAATGTGGAAATTAGAGCTGAATTGGTGGTAATATTTTGCTCTTTGTTGCGTTTGTAGTCAAATTGCTCCAACTAAAACATTTTCAAAAACATTAGTTTCAACAGAAACTCATCAGTTTTGTATTTCTTATGTTCATAATGGACTATTTATGTATAAAATATACATACGAGTTGTTTTTATACGAATGAATTCTGATGAACGGCGTGGTTCTTTTCATACTCTCTGGCATCGTCAACAAAGAAATTGTCACTTTTGAAGCACCGATAAAAGAGTGACTGTTTGGGCCAGTGTTTGCGCCAAAACCATCTTTGGGCCCCATACTTCTTCAAAGCTGCTGAGACAGTCAATGGCAATCGACATCGTTTGATGTCTGAAAAATTTCTCGTTCGAGCAAGACGGAGCGACATATAGTACCACTTCGCGAGATGGCTCACCCATTATATTTTTAAATTAACGTTTTAGATAAGTTCTCCAAAAATCTGCAAAAAAATGTGATATTGTCTTGCTGAAATCAAAAGTTAGCTTAGAGCTCAGCATCATCAAAAACTTGTCTAAAATCGAAATTGGTTTTTTATTTATCTAAAAACGGAGTTTTTTGTGCAATTTATACATTTACTTAAGATTGGATGATCTGCAGGAACTTGGTTCTAAGGTTATTTTTCTGATTTCAAGCGATTATTAGAGCGCTATTTTTCGTTTCTATATTCAGTCATGCGTAGTCTAACTATTAATCTAAGTTTCGTAGTATGACGACAAGCTTATATATATAAATACGGCTGTTCCTTTCATTTTTTTAAAGTATTATTAATATTTTGATCCATAACTATAGGCATAACTAACACTAATGAATAAGAATATATCTAACATGTCTGTGTTCAGTGACTGCTCTAACGTACTCTAGAGCAATTTATAACTAACTGCCAAAAGTGTTAACTCCAGAGCATTCACCAAATTTTTTACTGTTGATGAGAAAAGTAAGTAACTTGACATAAATGTCAAGAACTGCACTACTGATGAGATAGTTTAGTTACTTTTAAAACCTTTTTTATGGCGAAACACCTTGCCTGCTCTCTGTTGCTGAAATGTGAAGTCTCGGACTTGCAGACGTTTAAATGAATATTTGACTATTTGATAAACTTTTGTTGAATGTTTTTTTTTTTTTTTAAATATCCCTGATGAGGAAATACCATTTGCTGTAACAATAAAAACATTGAGTTATTTATTAACATTTTTATAAAAAACAAATAACAAAACATTAGCTTTTGTTCCGTGTACTCGTTATGTGTCAAACTACATCTCTTTTTTGATTGCATTTTAAGTCACGAAAAACCAACAGAATTTGTAGCAGAAGTATTTTTTCACAGTGTTTCAAAAACAATTGATAATCCTAACCAGCGCAAGGATATCTCAAGTAACAACATATGGTGTATTTTCTCACAGCACAGCAATAACGAACGTGTTGATAGATTATTAACAAAACTAGAGCACAAAATAAAAATAGAACTTATGGCGCCTCGGAAAAAAGGTTCTCGAACGATGTTGATGATTTGACGAAATGGGGTCGCTACAGTTTGATGTGTTGGTTATGTGATAAGTAATGGGATATGCAATAAACAAAAATAGGAAAATCTACAACTCTGCTGGTCCTTGCAAATAGAATAACACTAATGTTTTGTTTATTTTTTCAATATGTTTATTGTAATCGGTTTCCTTTTTGTTTTTCCACTGCAAGAATACCACAGGAGCGTTTCATTTGCATATCAATGCATGCGGGAGGCAGGCACTCAATGGCTGTACTAATTGATTTTTTATGCAAATTAGTTATTATGCTGTTGATTTTAAGAAAAAAAAGTGCATATACACTGCAATCACTTTTTAAACTGTGAAATATGGCACCAGCACTCGCAAGGCCATTAAAGTTTACATTTAAAATGAAAATTATGTTTTTCATTGAGTTCAGAAAACTATGTGGTAGCTTCATAATTTTTTTCATTTACATTCAGATAATGTCATTGTGAAGCGATGAGTAGATTTATTATTGGAAGAGATTCAATGCACATGTCTAAGTACTTAATTATGTTAAATAGTTTTGTGTTTTCCAAGGTTAGGTTAATTTGAAAGAGTTGCTTGCATATAGCAAGTTGCACTCGGAGGCAGTTTGCCCATTGTGATACCCTACATATACATAAAAATAAATATTCCCCTCCATCTCCTTTAATTGCGTTATTGAATGGAGGCGAGCCACCCAAATAATTTGGTGAAGTTGAGCAACAAAGAATGCAGAACCAAAATATTTGATTCGTCTCCTCATTAGCCCCGGGCATTCGCAGAGCAGGTGTTCAACTGTCTCATCATCTTCTTCATCTCTGAAAGCGGCCATATTGCCAATAACACAGTGCCCCATCAGTACTCCTACAATAGTCCTTAGCTCTCCTATTCTGAATCTTAAGAGGGTATGCGTCCTTCCTAGATTCAGTTTAGGCCCCACCATTCAAGACGTTCTGCTTCCGGCGGCAAGGTTCCACTTTCTGATCGTTTGTTTCTTGATTATGCCCTCTATCCGATAGTATAGTTCTGCCAATGGTATCTTAAGGTCTACCACTGGTTGATTCTGCGGTTGTTCTGATGCTATTCTGACACATTCGTCAGCTTTGTCAACGTAGTGATTCCCTGCAGTGTTCTACACACCTAGACCTCACGATTTTAGCGTTCAGTGCTTTGATCGCTGCCTGACTGTCCACACATATGGTAATGATGGAGGTAGTAAGCTCCCTGTTTCGTATCACATGTGCTGCCTGTGCTTCCCAATTTTATGTGGTGTTTTAAAAATTTTCGAACAAAAAGAACAAATTTCGAAACGGCACTATAACATACATTTCATTAGTATTTTATTCAAGTGCAAAAACTAAAATTTTCGAAAAAACGTTAAACGGAAATTTTATATTTGATTCACTAATTACCATTAATCATTAGTCATTAGTCATTAGTCATATTTTGTAAACCACACATATAAACATGTTATTTAAAATATTTAAAATGCTAATAAATTTACTCAATCAATCTAAAAAAGCATTTTATTTGAAATGTTAATAGCATCATAAAAATAGGTGTGACATCTTCCTTAAGAATTTATTTCTTTTTAATTTGATTTCCAACCTAATCATAGCTCAATTACGAAACAACCGAACAAAAGTCGGCCTACTGATGCTATATATAAATTAAAAGATCTTCTCAATACGAAAATGTTATGTGCTAATAAGCAAAGAATCGACCCGGTTATAATTAATAAAATAAACATTTTTTCTGAGTTATAAACTACAAATTAAAAACCAATTTACAATATAACTAAAATTAGTATTGATCAATGTGCCACAAGTAAAATAAACATTTCGAGAATTTCATATTTGTTGCAAAAATTCTAGTATGTCTCCCCCCCCCCCCGTGCAATATATTCATTCACACTTGAAGCTAAAAATAAATTGCGCGCTGCAATAATTTAAGTGATAAATCGTTTAAATAATGCGACTCAAACTGAAAAAGAACATCCTTTTTAAACGCTTTTTAAAGATGTCTGTTTCAATGTACCACGACATATAATGTACAAAATGAATTAGTCCCTCAAGAAACATCAAGTAAATAGGTCTTTATGTATGTGCCACTAACTTAATCGCCTGCCTGCGTGCGTTAATAAGCCTATGTGACATGCTTTTTAATTCTTTTTACAGAAGCTTCCATTTAAAAAAAAAAACAATGACATGTGCCATAATTTCAAAAACATTTCAGCGTTGCTAAATTTACGCGTTCTCTTTTTTATTATTTTTTTCTGAAATACGAAAGTGTCTGCCTGACAGTCCCTTTTCTGCTGATGTTGGTGACTAATTAATTAGTTGTGCGTCACTTTAACGCACGATGCTTCTGCTATTTTTCAGCGTTTTACACATATGTATGTACCATGACCCTCAGTTTTCTATATACTGAGAAATTTTTGAACTCCCTGCCTTTCTGCTTTTATGTAACCAATAAAATTTATGGCAAGTTTTCATGTAGAGGACGTCGGAAACAAAAAAAAAAATTAAGTTTTGGATCTTTACTGGCGGATATGAAAAAACTATGTACTGGAGCGAATTTATTTGAAACCTGTTAGCTGGAAAAAGTTTTAACCCTCAAATCGCATCCCTCCATAAATTCATGGTGCTACGTATTTCGCGGTACCTCACTAACCATTTTTGTGCAAAAAAAAAATAAAACTCTTCTGGGATGTTTTTTTTTCTAACAAGTTTCTTATATTTGGGTGCGTATTACATCGCGAGTTAACCTCATTTTAAATTATGTTGATATCTCTTTTACTTACCGAAATATCACAGATTAAAATTTTATATTTGTCCTGCCATACTGGAATTAATGTAGACCTGTGTTATAAATTTCAAGTTACGATATTCCGGAGAAAACAGAAGATATCGACATATTTTGAATTGAGTGTACTTTCACACGTCTTAACAAATTTTGATGAGAATTTGAATTCGCGGTGTAATATACTGTTAGAAAAAAAAAGCGACCGGGGATTTTTATTTTTTTTTTTGCAGAAAAATGGTCAATGAGGTTCCTCGAACAGTTTAGTGTTTTGGGTTTATATAAACTTTTTGGATACTCTTTGACACACTTCGACTTATTTACGTTTTCAATATTTTTTGAACTTTTTTTTCGTGAAATTTTCCCTACACTGAGGAATCGAGTTGGTTAAATCTAATAAAGCACATTTTATATACAAAAATGAAATATATAAATATATAATTAATTTTATTAAATATACAATCAAATCATTTTCTAAGTGTATAATGGTCATTTTAGCGTCACAAAGTAAAATCCATGTGTGTAAAATCTTTTGCAATATTTATTCTGTAAAAAGTTGGTTTTATGCTTTCAATTTTCCCCAGTTTCTGTTCTTTTGCTCAATTTATGTTTTCGTTATATTTTATCTCTTATGATTCATTATAGTGTATACATTTTAAATCTGTCATTATCAGTCATTAGATCGCCAATTGCGTTGACAGCTTAACATTGTCGATTGCTGTTGTCTTAGTTTTATGGTATATGACATTTATTATGGTCGCAACATAACGCTCTTCCCTTCAATGTTTCTTGCTTTATGGCATATGAGACATGTCTTTTAAATTATATTTACTTTAAGCTCATTTGTCGTCACAAATTCTCACCTTGTTTTCTTTACTTGATGTTAGTTGTTGTGTTTGTTTGTTGTTGTTGTTGTTGATATTTAAGTTTAATGACTTTTGTTAAAGCTTATGCCATATTTGCTGTAATTATAGCTGGGATTTTCTTTGTGTACATAATACAATTTGCTTGGTTAGTTATTTTGCTTTAATTAGGGCTACCCCAAGAGCAAATACAAACAGCTGCTGCTGCTGATAAGCATCGGTGCTTGTTTACTACAGTGATTTTTAAAGTTTTTTCTGTGTTGAAACGATATTTAAAATGTCATTAAAGTGATGCTATCATTGATTATTTCTATTTTTTTTATAATCTGTCGTAAATTTTTATTTAATTTTAAGTTAATTTTGTTTTCTTTTAATTTTAATTCTTTCTATGTTGTGTATTAAAATAATTTAATTTAATTTTTATCTTTCAGCATTTTCTAGTGATGGTGATTTTTTTCCTGCCCTCAGTGAATTTTCCTATCATTCCGTGATACGCCCACAAATACAACATAGCAGACATAAAAGAAGTATAAGAAGCACATTGGATGCGAAGGTATGAAAATACTATTTTCAAAATTTTTAATTACATTTTGTTCTATATCCATCAAAACAAATTATGTTCTAAGTAAGATGCTAAGTTGGTCGTGAAAAAAGTCACAAAAAACTCCAAGCACAAAAGAATTTAACTTTTTTCGAGAAGTTACAAAAATGTTTTGTATGGCTGAGATAAGTGAGGTGCTACAGCAAAAAAAAAATACTTTATATAGAGTGTTTCATTTAGAGGTACCTTTTACAAAAATAAAAAAAAAATCAATATTAGCGAATAATCTTTATTATGAAGGAACTATTCTTTACACTTTTTTTGTAGAGATAACTTCTTTCAAATGGTAGTCGTAACTGCGGCTAAAACGGTCATTTCAAAACTTCCGATTTTCGATGACGCGTTCATGCGACAATTTCGATTTAATTTTTATAGCTTTAAAAATCATAGCTCAAAAACCTATCCAAGTTTCTGTAGTAAAATATTTGTTCGAGCTGTCAACCATCTGACCATGAGCTACCATCTGCCTTACTCGGTTATATGCAGATAAAATGTTCAAGGGTAAATTAGTAGTGGCGTTATATTAAGACATACTAAAAATTTAAAATCAAATGCTTCATTTACTGTGAGATGGATGTAGTAGTTTGATATTAGTTATATTTTCGATTTTAATTCTGTTATTATCGTCGAATACGACCACCAACAGCCAACGGTTTTAAATTTGATCACAAAAAATTGCTCATTTATCTCGTTTTTCCCATATAAGTTATAAGGCAATTATTAATTTTTGTGCCAAATTACCATCATCTCTGCAAAATAAAATTTGCATTAAGTCTGCATAGCAAAAAGTTACTTCCAATAGTTATTAAATAGCCAATAATACAATAGGAATTTACTACAAAACTTAAACTTTCAATTCGTTTTTCTTAAAAACACAAAAATTTCTTTTGTAGCCCTCATCAACGATGTATATATTTTCTAGAAAACTTTCTAAAAACAATGCAAAACAAGCGATATTTCCCATTGTAATGTCTAAAACCTTCTCATTAACAGAATGATGCATTGGCTCCATTACGAATAAAGTTTCACTTCAAAAATGTCAAAAGCAATTCAAAGAAAAATTTCAAATAAAATAATTTCTAAAAACGCTTAGGAAAAAACTTTATTATAATTCCCTACTGATCACTATGAAGTGCAAAAAATTAATTAAATTTTAACCACTAAATTTGTGTCAGCAAATGTTGCGCCCGCAAAAATGATGAAAATTTTATAGCCACCACTAATTTGTCGTGCAAAAACTTTGCCAGTTTATTTAAAACAATTAGAGCTACATCTCAAATGACGTTTTCTAATTAACTGAATTTTTCCTTATGAGATTACGTCAACTTGAATACACAACTAGTGTGGAGGCCAGAAGAATAAACCAATCTAACAAAATGCTATTAACCCACTTGCTGCTTCAAAAGTGTGAATCTACTTGAACCCACCGACAAACTAAGGCTTAGCTCAGTGAAATGATCATCACTTGTATGTTGGTCAGTTTGTTAATTAACTTGAAAGGGTGTTGCGACCAGCTGAGCAACTTAACGACTGACCGACTGTCCGTCTATGTACGCTGGGTAGAAAATATTTGCGTAGAAGTTATGTACGAGCTTATCAAGTAGCAATTTTACACACCTAAACAGCGGGAGTGATGAATTTTGTTTGTTCCACTTTGCCTTGATGATGATGATGATGATTATGGCAAAATAAAATTTGCATGGATGTCAAATTTGCCAAAGAACCGAACGAGTAGCAGATGTCGTTATCACTGGTTAGAGAAATTAAAAAGCTTGAGGTGCTGCCTTAAGCTATCATGTTAAAATCAAATTAAAAGTCTAATGGATTGCATGCGAGAGTATCACGCTTAATAGTTGTGATAGGGATAATTACTTGAACAGAGATTTAAGAAAGAGACTGACGCATTGCATGCCGAGAGTATATTAAAATATGTTTTATTAAAGTTCTGCTTTTACGAGTAGTATGTATATTACAAGCTGTATTGTTCCATTCAATGCAGTGAGCGAAAACGAACATGTGATACATATCGTACAACTTCAAAACACGAAACTATATTTCCCTTTATAAAGTTTGGCATCCAGTCTGAAAAATGAACACAAACAAAAATATATATTCGGAATGGAAAAGTGTTGATTCTTTATTTTTGTGTTTGGAAAACTATGTGCTATATTGTGCTCCGATCCGTAAACTTTTTAAAAGAAATAGAGTTTTGTGTTTTAGTTCGATACAATTTGCAACCGTTCTCACCTGTTTTCCTTAACGACTTTGTGGTGTTGCTAATTTTTCACACTTTCGGTACAAGGTCTTATAAAGACATCACTATGGATAGTTCCGTGCCATATATCTATCAATTCTTTGAAAAAATGCTTAATCATAGATCGTTCGAAAAAAGTTGCTAATGGATTTTGGTTCTCGGTATTACTTTGGTCTATTTGAGCCCGTACTCGAAAAGTGTTTTGTGCATCAATCGATGAGGTAGAATTTTTATTTGTGCTCATTTTTTGAAAATTTACATCAGTCGATACGGAATTGAATTTTGGACTTCTACAAAGGCTGTCAAAATATTCGCATAGATTCGCACATCACTTTTTATTTTGTATTGTTAGAAAAAACAAAATACCACTTTAACCCTCTTCGTAAAAACGATGACGCGTTTTTAGTTTTTTTCCAATAACTTTGTGGAGTGGGAACATACGCCTGTTCTCCGATGATATATAAAACCTATTTTCGATATATTCCCATCAATTATTGCTATACATTTTTTTTTTTGAAAAAAATATGTCCTTACACCTATAAATGAGTCGGGGTCACCTGGCGACTTTCGAACACCATTTTCAACCATCAATAAAAGCAGTAAATTTTTAAAGAAATTAAGTGTCATGGGCGACCCCAGACCATATATTCTAAAACTCAGAAACCGATAACTCCTTAAACCTTCAACCTATGAATCCATAAACGGAAACCACAAAACCCTAATTTTTGAAACGATTTTGTATTTTTAAATGGATGTATGAAAGTTTCGGGCTTTGCAGTGCTTTCATAATATCGTCTAAAATATTTATTTTGAAAGATTTTTAGATGGCAGCTCATTCACCCACCAGCCAAAATTCTCCAGAAGCAGCTAAAGCAAAACAGGCTTCACAGCTGAACTACTTTACTGGACCATTAAAGTGTTAATTGATCAAATGGATGTAAATAAGGACTTCACGCAAAAGATTTTGTACTATAATATATATAATTAGCAATTTTTTAAATCGAATGCTGCTCTACAGCTACAATCTCATTAATTTATCCTTTTGTATTTCTCAATTTTAGAATGGCCTTCATGTGCCACACATAACACTGTCATATCATCATCAAGGTCAACGAGTCTACGCCGACCTACAGTTGAACGACCAACTACTGCCGGATGAACATTTTTTACGCTATCAAAATTCTGAAAGTTCCGGTGGCCATGTTGTAAAAAACTTTACCAAGACTGATGTGCAACTGTGTCACTATCAGGTGAGTAAGCAGTGCATAAATCAATGCCATTAACCACACGAAAAAAATCCAAATTGCACTGCCTACAAAACTTTCGTTTTTTCTATCTTTTATTTTTTACCTACTAACATCTATTTTGCGTTAACGTTTTTTTCTCGTCTCTGCCATAGGGTTCCATTCGTGGCAAACCTGATTCGCAAGTCGCTGTTTCCACTTGCAATGGTGGCGTCAATGGTGTTGTCTTCGATGGCATTGACACATATTTCATACACTCTGGCAGTGATGGTCGTCTGCAGGATGAACATTTTTTATTTCGGTGAGTTGTTTATTTTTAAGTTTCTATTTGCCCATTTCCCCTTTTTTACTTCTTTGCACTTGAAAATAAATATCGTGTGTAACTTGAACGTCGTAGTGATTAAGTGATATTAAAGTAATGATAACGGCTTCATCATTCGAACTAGATATTGATTACGTTTTAATGTTATCGTCTTCACAACTTTCACAACTGGTGTTGCATGTAGCCTCATCAACTTGTCAATTTATCTAAATTGAAAATTTTGTTTCTATTTATGGTTTGAGGCATTTTTCGTAAACAGTTTGTTTTTATTTTTATTGTATTTGGCTTGTGCGTCTAGAGTTTCACGTCTACTCCAGTGACGTGAGCATTGGGGAGCTTAACTTTTTTGAGACAATCTTACCTTTCACACAGGCGTCAATACTAAGAAAATATTTCTATTAGGTAGTGAAAATTGTACACTGGGAGGAGGATGTTGATTCGCTAACCTACAAATAGCTCAAGAACTTTGATTTTCTTAAGCTTGCTCAAGTTTTTTTTTAACTACGCCACTGTCTAATGATTTTTAGGCACCTTGCGGTAGTAAACAAACAAGATTATAGAAGCCACTTAAAGTCCAGTTGAGCAAATTACTTGGTGTTTTTATTATATTTTGGTACATTAGGTAACTGTTATAGAAATATAATAACTGTATAGTAATAAATCTTTCCCTGCGGGAATTACAACCATTAAAATTAATTTATGTACTCGTATAAATTTTGTCTTAAAGTTTACAACCATTATTTATAAGGAGTTTTTGTTTATTAAATTGTGTACATTTTAATATACAGAAATAAATTCTGTTTCAAATAATTCACAAGCTTTCTCAAAATGACAACAGTAAAGGGTGGCATTTCCACAATTTCTTCAATTTGTCCAGTCAGCTGACGACTATTACTATAACTACGCAATTTTTGCCGATTAATGACAACTTATTCAACCTAAACAAAAATCGTTAAATTAAAAGTTTTGATGCCACAATACCAAGTAAATGCAAGAATTTTTCTTTGCATAAGTTTGACGTTTTAGAACTCAAAAAGTTAGAATGGTCCAACTTTTTTGTCATCCAACTTTTTGGTCGTCCAACTGTACTATGCAATTTTTTGTCGTTTAACCTTTATAAATATCATTATTTTCCAACTTTTTCTTCGGCAGCTTTGCTTTCATTTTGTCACACAAGACTTTGTTTTGAACTTTTAGCTGTCAATCTTATTTGCTCTTCAAAATTTTTGTCGTTCAAATTGACCCAACTTTTTGTTTTCCAACTTTTTTGTCGTGCAACTATTGTTTTCGACCTTTCTGACGACGCCAACGCGCTAAAAAAATGCTAAAACATAATGTTCGGACGAAATTATGTTGTACATTGATAACATTAAGGATACGCTTTAGAAACCAACTTTTTATTTATCTGAGTTTCGTCCGATGCATTACGATGAAACCGAGTGTCCAATATGTTTTTTTTTTAGTTTTCTGTGCATTAACGAGACATAGTTTTGTAAAAATTTGCTTAAAAAAATAGTTTCATTTTGATTTTGATTGGTATTGACAGCACTATAAGTTTTCAAGCTACTTACTATGACTAAGAAATTGAGTCAAACTAGCCTCCAACTGTTTTATTTTCATTTTATAAAAAATTCATAGCATCAAAATTATTCTTCATTCTTTATTTTTTTTCAAGACATTCCGACCAGCTGAATAAAAATGCCACTTGTGGTTACAATGGAGCTGCCGAGGATCATACGCACGATCATCATATTGATGTTATAGACTGGAATAAACTCGCAGCTGGTAGCTTACCGATTTCAAATCACATCGACGATTCTGAATTCAATCGTATTTTACGAGTAAATTTTTAAATATCAAGCATTTTCTATCTAAAGTTTAAAATGTCACATATTGCTTTCTTCTTTACAGTACAAACGATCTTATGATGACAACAATGTGATACGTGGCCCATTTAATGCCAACAAACACTCCTCATATGTGGAGCTGGTTATTGTTGTCGACAATAAAGTTTACAAATCCTTTGGTGAGAGCATGAAAAAGGTTCACAATCATTGTAAGGACTTAGCGAATATCATTAATGCTGTAAGTTAATTTGGAAATATTGTGTAGATGTCCACTATTTTGCTTATCCACTGCTCTATGTTAATTTCTCCTAACAGCTTTATGTTCCTTTAAATATTTTTATTGCACTGGTTGGTGTTGTCATTTGGAATGAATCGAATGAAATCGAGTTTTCAAGTGATGGCGATGTGACGCTACGAAATTTTCTTAACTATCGACGCACAAAATTGGTGCTAGACCATCCGAACGATAACGCGCAATTGCTAACAAAAGAGCAGTTCAATGGGGGTGTAGTGGGTGAGTTGAGAAATTCCTTAACTTTTTTATGTATAAGCAAAATCATATTCATTCACTTATTATGTTTTTAGGTAAAGCTCTCAAAGGACCGATTTGCACGCATGAATACTCCGGTGGTGTATCAATGGAACACAGCCAGATAATTGCTGTGGTAGCCACCACCATGGCACATGAAATGGGTCACAATTTTGGCATGGAACATGACTCGCTAGACTGCAAGTGCCAAGATGAGAAATGCATTATGTCTGCGTCGAGTACCTCCGTAGTGCCAGTTCATTGGAGTAGCTGTAGCATTGATCAATTAAATATCGCATTTTCGCGTGGCATGAACTACTGTCTACGCAACAAACCGACAAAACTTTTCGACTCTCCGCAGTGTGGTAACGGTTTTGTCGAGCCGGGAGAGCAATGCGATTGTGGGTTACCTAGCTATTGTGAAAATACTTGTTGTGATCCATACACATGCATGTTGCATACAAATGCCTCTTGTGCCACCGGAGAGTGCTGCGATTTAACTACGTGTCGTCCAAAAGTTGCTGGCACCGAATGTCGTAGCGTGGAGAATGAATGTGATTTGCCTGAGTACTGCACTGGAGAATCCGAATATTGCCCCGCCGATGTATTTAGACGAGATACGGAGATATGCGATAAAGGTAATGCATTTTGTTATCAGGGTAATTGTCGCTCGCATACTAATCAGTGCCGCATACTTTGGGGATCTACTGGCAAGAGCTCAGAACCGTGTTACCAAAAGAAAAATATCGAAGGCAAGCGTGGTGGTAACTGTGGCTATAATCGTCTCAATAATACTTTTATTCCGTGCCAAATTGAAGATGTCGCCTGCGGTATGTTGCATTGTCAACATCTTAATGAGCGTCTTGAATTTGGCATGGAGTCGGCTGCTGTGTTGTCACATTCATTTATCAGTCACGAAGGTATCATTGTGCCGTGCCGTACGGCGTTGGTTGATTTGGGCCTGCAGAGCACTGATCCGGGACTAACGCCAAATGGTGCTAAATGTGGAGAAAATAAAATGTGCGTTGACCAAAAATGTCTGACAGTGGCGCAAGTACGTGCCGATGGTTGGGGCAAAGAATGCCCGGAGGATTGCAATGGCAATGGCGTTTGCAACAGCAAAGGAAATTGTCATTGCTATGTAGGTTTCACAGGTGCGACTTGTTTAGGACCTGGCCCAGGTGGATCTGTAGACAGCGGACCAGCAACTAATCCAAATAGTGAGTACTTAGTTGTAATATTTTTACTCTGATTTCACAAAATGAAAAAGCAAAGTTAATAAAGTTGCATTAAGGACATACAGTTTTGCAAAACAATTGTATTGGAAGTTTTCAATTCATTAATATTTTAAAATCAAATTAATTTCCTTTGGTGCAATTTAATAAAATCTGCTGGCATTCTGATTTGACAAGTAATTAATTTTTATTTTTTGTTTTTCCCAGGTCACGATGCCTTCCAGCGTTTCATGTACATTTTCTTCTTCGCCGTGATACCATTGATGGCTGCCTTCTGTTTTGCTATGTATTATTGCCGCAATCATCCCTTCATAGGCGGCAAATTAGCTGAGAATATGTATGTACAAACACCTAAATCAGTGTGCTCTTTCAGCACATCCTCATCTTCATCATCTTCTGCTACTTCTTACTCTAGTTCATCTTGTGCCAAAAATCTAACATGTCCCTCACAACAAAATGCACGTTCGAATGTAGCTAATCCAAAGTTTTTGTTTAAGAGTAAAAGTAATTGTGACATATATTCAACTAAAACACCAAAAACAACATTATCTGTAACACGAACACCATCACTATCATCAACAGACAAGACCACAAAAACTACAAAATATACTACCTCCAAGTCAAATTCTTTTTGTAACAACACCACTACCACTACAATCAACAATAATGACACCAATACTATAAGCAAGCGCAAAAAAATTGAAATAACCGATATACGGCTGCACTCAACCACTAATCCGCACGCCCTAACCGATGCCACCGAATATATACTCAATAAGCAGAATAGGTGCGTCTATCAGCTGGAAGAGAAGCATCCGAATGTTGGCATGCCGGCTCAAGAACAGCCATGATAGATGTGCTTATTGCTTGAATGTCCTTTTTGCCTTAAAGCTGCATGACACAAACTGCCTACCTTTTTTTTTTTATATCGACTGTTTTAATGTTAAGTGGTGTACTCGATGTAGTCAATATTTGCGATCGATACTCTTATGCATGTTTTTGTTGTAATTTTGATGTTTTGTTTTAACACTTTTATTTTAATGTTATTGTAGATTGCCTATGTTAATATTGTATTTTGGATGTTCTATCGATGTTGTTTCGGTTGTGGTATTAACTTTTAACTGTTTGTTTTTTAATATCTTAGTACGTCTTTTAATAGGTAAAAGTATATGAAAATGTATGTTAATGTTTTAAAAAGGGCCGGTTTAAAACAAATATAAAAATGTTTATTACATGACCTGTGCTGATAGAGTGAGAATCGACTGTAGAAATTTTTCAATGACTTAAGAAATCCTTTATTTCTTAAAAATAAAATCAAGTTTGTGGAAAGTGGCGAAAGTGGAATTTTTTAAAGCTACTTGCAGATCTTAACCATACGCTTATACCACTGAATTTATGAGTCCAAAAGTCAATTAATATAATGAAAAATTTCATAACTATTATTCTTAGTAGCGAACTTTTTACATACTTTTATTGCCATCAGTTTTCTGACTTATTAATTCAAAAGCATTCACTTTTTTTTGTTTTCCAAAATATCCCTTTCTTTCATCACAATGTAAACTGTTAGAAATATTTATTTTCAAAAAGACAAAACCCAAATAATTTTATTGTGCGTACCATTTTATTATTCAGAACTACACTTCAGAATACTTTTCTCTTTCCGCATTCAAATTAAAGTCTTGACTCTACACCAGGGTTTCCAAGTTACCGGGATTCACCCGGGACTTTCATATCAAAGCCGGAGGACTGGTAGGAGTTCAAAAATTGTTGATATACCCGGAAATCTCACGATTTTTGTTAAATGAATTTAAATTTTTTTTTAACGAAATATCGATATTTGCTATACAACATTCTTTTTTTTACCCATTTGAGGTGTTTTAATAATGCTGAAAAAAATAAAATTTTACTTTTTACCATTTTAGGTAAAAATAATTCTTTAATTAGGAGACCGGGATTTCGTTTTGTACTTTGATTGCACTGTAGTTTGGTGCCCTTATACCCCAGTACCTACTTACTTTGCTTAAATTTTTTCTGGTAAATCTACTAACAATGTCTGCTTATAATTTATATTTAAATTTTTGGAAATTTATGAACAGGCCACCATTACTATACATAAATATTACCAGTATTTTTAAGTCATAATAAACTTTCCCAGTTAAAAACTAGGTTTTGAAATTGAGAGAAAAAAATTTTTTCATGAACTCGATAAAGTTTACATATTACCTCAAGGTCAGCTATAACAAGAAAATTTATGCTTTTGTTTTATATTGATTTTTTATATTATTTTAAGTATTTAATGTGTAATGTTTAAAGTTTATTTAATAAAATATTTCTCACTAATAGCTATGGTGCTGGTTTTTGAATCATTTTTTTACTATGTGTTGCATGTTTTCTAATGTTAATTTTTTTTGTGTAGTCTAAAATTAGAAATGAATTTGGAATCATTCGAATGTCTTAACTTAACATTCAAGAACCCACATTTGTAAAGGAGCGCCTAAAAGTATGCATCAAAATGTTTTAATATTATCGTTATAGATATAAGGCACCGTTTGTAGTATTTGATCTTGCATAGTTTTGGGCCTTCATTTAAATTTGTTTGATTTCTAAAAAAAAGTTTAAAATTCCGTTTCTGTATTCAATATTTGAAAATGCGTTGGAATAAATAGTCATTTCTCACGTTTTCTTTCTTTCAGCATCAAATCTGCTGGTGGTAGTTCCAAGCAGCCTGCACAACGTCATCACAATGCCACATCACCACAAAATGGCAGCTTGCCTAAATCTACCCCTAGCAGCACTGATGACATGAACTCAGCTTTATTGAAGTCTCCTAGCGACTCTAATGATGCTGTAATGACCAATGGCATGTTCGGTAAATTTAAGGGTTTCACTTTGCGCCCACTTAACGACACCAGTACGCCTGGCACAAATTTAGTTGGTCCTAATGTTGCATTTGTACATCCAGTTAGTAAAACGGTGCACGACAGTACAATGAATGGCGGTGTACCGCAACGGTTGGCGCCACCTCCACCAGTGCACAAAACCCCACTGACAGAACTGGCAATCACCAAACACAATGGAACTTTAGGACGTAAAGCACCTCCGCCACCCACATCTGCATATGGTGCACCAGCCTTACCACCACCTAATCCAGGTTCTCATGGACGGCCTATTATCTCAATGCCAGTTTTGGATTCATCTACATGCCTACATGCAAATTCCAGAGATCTGACGTTGTCGCTTAAGCCCATGCCTGGCGAAATTTCACCCACACGCACTGCGGCGCCGCATTCTGCCGATTCTGGCTTTGGCACATTGAAACCAGCACCACCACCACCTGTGCCATTACATGGCGATCCCAAATTAAATACTAAACGCGATGGCACTATAAGACGCATTGCATCGTTCCTCAAAAAAGAGGACAAGCACCCGGTGAAGGAAAAAACCTACATCGATCGTGAGAAACTAAAAAATATAGAAATATCCGCACCTATTCCTGTGGTGGATACTTCAAATTCAGATTCAGAGCAATTGGAGGAAACAAAGAACCTTGTGAAACGCGCACAATCGATGCGTTCACCAACCAAAAAGACAAATATTCAATCATTCGGTTCAATGCGTAGCCCACCCAGCGTCGCACGCCCTAAAAGCATAGTTGGTTCAACACGTCCGAAATCGCCACCACCACGTCCACCGCCGTTGAAGAAAACTAATTCGACGACATCGTCGGGTTATCAAATGCCGGTAGCCACAGCAAAATCTACTGCTGAAAATAACTATGATGATTGTGAGTTTGTAGAGCAGCCACTCAGCAGTGTTGGTGAGGGCACTGAGCAACCAGCAGTTGCTGGTGACAACATTTACTCAGTCATTGATGAAATTCCACCTGCTGCACAAACGTTGAAACGCAGCGATTTGGTCAGTGTCTGTAGTGTGGGCAGTACTGCCGGTAATGGTGGTGACATGGGTCTACTGAGTGAAATTGTCAGTGAAATTGAAAAACGAAATGGTGATTCCATTTATAACGCATCTACATTTTCACAAAGTTCTAAAATAACACCAAAGGAAGAGCCGAAGCCACCTCCTGCTGCAGTTACAGAAACAGAAGCAATGTCAAAACTAAGCGGTAGTGCTGCTGCTGCTTCCGGTTACTTGCGTCCTACACCAGTAAATGCTCCAATTGCACGTGTTGCACCAACACGTTCCGATCTCTCGCCAACAACGGCCTTCTCTAGCTTTAAACCGCCACCAGCTGGTACAACACAAGCCGCAGCAACACATCAAAGTCGTTTTGGTGGTAATTCAACTGTAGCAGCAACAAGGGCAAAATCATTTAATAAATCACCAACACCTCCAACAACAACTGCAAGCACAACAAAAACACTGCCAACTACAACAATAACTGGTGCTACTGGTGCTGCGCCAACACAAAAACCAAAACCACTCACCTCTAAGCCCAGCGGTGGCGCTACGACCGCGCGTAGCAACTCAAATGTTGCTGGCAGTCGTTTAGGCCGTGCACCGCAAACAACAACGACCAACAGTAAATTCAGCTCTTCAAAAGCACCAGTGTCACGTCCAGTGCCGGTTGTTAAGTCAACAAATATCGCATCGCTGCAGCAACGTTTTGAGGGTAGCGGTGGTAGTACGACGGCGACTACAGCGCGTAAATAGTTTTTAGTCTATAACTTTCGATAATTAGCTTAAGATTGAGTAATTAGTTATACAAATTAAACTGATTAGGTGCTCGAACTGTAAAAATTGCATGACTTTAAAGTGATATTCATTCCCTTCAAAAAAAAAAAAAATAATAAAGGACTTTGCAACATCGAACGAACTCTGTCTAACACACTTGTGCAGAAAAAGTTGCTATAAAACACTAGTTTTAACTTGCTTTCAAAAATTTATATTTAGTTTGAAAATATGTCCAATGCAATAGGGTGTTTACCTTACATTTTTTTTATTTTTCAACAGCGGATCAACTCCCAAAATAATTTTGTAACTAAATTTATGTATGCTCAAAATTTCGACTCACTTTCAGTTGACTCTGGTAAATATACAGTAAATAAAATATGTACGTATTCATATATAAAAATAATTACTACGTAAACAAATCATATGAGTCACTCTGAATGAATTAAATTTACAAAAATTAATTGCCTGTTATGTATTTTTTATTTAAGAAATTAATTAGTATAGTTTGTAGCTAATACACATAGTTATTTTTCTATAAGAAACAATTGTCACAGATTTAATTTTATATACTTAATTATGCAACACTGGGCAATTTAAGTTGAAAAACTTAAGACTCTCCCATCAGATCACTAAATGCTGAAGATTAAATTTTTAACCTTGGCCTACAGCATATCCCGCTAATCTTGTAGAGCAACGATTTTCGCTCAAGTTGGCTGTAGTTTTTAGTATTTGTATAATATGAATTGATTGAAAATTTTTACTGGTACGAGACCATTCTATGGGCAGCTTAGCTGTTATTGGGGGTCAAAATTCAAATTAACGTACTTATATTTCAGTCCATTTCACCATAAGGCAATTTTTCATTAAAAAATTTGTATGGGTTTCATTGAATTTTGACCACTTATAGCTCTTAAGCTGCTCATACTGCACAGACTTAATCAGGATGACATTAGCAATATCATACTAAATTTTCAGCCAATTTCACTGAAATCCGTTTCCATACAAAACTTCAAAATTCTTCGTAGCCCAATCAATATTATCTTTTTCGCAGATTTTTTTCATCGCATATTTGAAATTTTGAGATATTACTAGTGGAAAACTAAAATCAAAAATGTCTTATCGTAATTCTGGGTTAATTATCGCAAAACTCTGTCGTGCAAAAAAAGTTCTGAAGGCTGTTTTAAATACAGCATTAGAACGTGAAATCGATCGCTGAAAATTTGAGAGTTTCAATAATTGACAAATGAAATTGTAGATTAGAAAAACTTCTGCTTTTTAAACACAACATACCCTTAAGAATATGTATATAGATTTCAAAATGCAGGCCTCTAATATTTTTTCACAAAGTAACAATAGTGATGCTTTATTTAAATTGCCCAGTGTACAATGTTTACTCTTTCAAATGCAAAGAATCACAAAACTTTCTAGTAGTGTACAAATTTGTCATACACTCAAAATGTTTTTAATTTAAAATTTTAACACAGACGCATTTTTGAGTTTGAATCAATTATTAATTTATAAATTAGAATAGGCCAAATGTCACCTCGCCGTGATGGAGAATTTAATTCAACTCTAAACGGTTCTTGAATATTGGATTGGTTCAAAAAATATTGAACTGAATCATTTAAAAACTATTGAAACGGATACAATGAAGAGATTAAATTTGTATGATATTCAGGATTATTGAAAATATATCGTATGAAGAAAATGAGCCTGATGATGGAAACTTACCGACGCAGAATTCAAAGACTTAAATTTTGCATCAGTTTCAATTCTTCATCGGCTATTGGGTTAATATCAATGGTCATCATCTAATTATAAAAAAGCAACATATTTTTCACTGTCCTTAAAAAACGCCGTATATACTTAGTACACGCTAGAGTACATATTTTTTAATTTTAAACAAAGCACTTATCCTTTTTTTAATCAGAAACAGAATTTTCAAATTAGTTTTTAAAGTAATAACTGGTTTACGTAAAGTTTATTTTAAAATTAAATTGTAATTGAAATGAATCTCATGTTAACGTATTTTGTATATATTGCATTTTAATAATTTTACGGTTTTAGTATAACGTCTTAGCAGCTAAAAATTTGTACATTTTATTTGTAAATATAAACCAAAGATAAAATATGAAAAGATAAAGAAAAAACGAAAATCAAACAACGTAAAGCAAAACATATTGATAATTCAAAATGTTCTATATATTTTTAAAATGGATCTGTAGATTGTACAGTTCAAAAGTTACGTATCTAGAAATTGTATAATGTCTATTTTGCTTATAAGAAATTATTAGAATAAATATTCGTTTCGTTTAACGTATAGACGATATTGTATATTTGAAAAACAAAAAAAAAAATAAATAAAAGGACTACATATTTTCATATATCTTAGCTGACGTGTTGGTAGCTATATAATCAAACTAATATATAATGTCAAATCACATATATAACTACACTTAATTGTATTGTGCTAGACACTCCCATTTTCCTTATATAGGAAAAACACCCATAATGGATGATAGTACCATCAAGTTTCCTAAAATCGTTAATGTTGTGTGTTTTTGAACATTTCTAAGTGTTTCTTAAACTGTGTTTTTAGCATTGAAATTATTTTTATATCATAATATTATCTACTATATACATATATAAAAAACCTATATAGGTACATACATAAGTAAATTATATTCAAAATGTCTCGATATGCAAATTAAATAAAAGCGAAAGAATTTTTTTATTTATTAGTGTAATCAGTTTAAGGAAAAACGTTACAATAAACAACAAACGAAAAATAAAATATAAATTTTGAAAAAAAAAGAAATATTCTCAGCCGTTTGGAGTAATAAGCGGAGTATTTAAATTTATTCTTCTTGAATTTCATTTACATCATTGTTTTATTTTTATTTTTTTGAAATTTCAGTTTTTTACCCACAAGTTTGAATAGAGACAAGGTTCAAAAGTTCAGCTGTAAGTTCCAGTGAAAATTTCAGATCATTAATTAGAATGATTAAGTCAACAACACAGAGTTCAATAAGTTTAAAATTTTCTGAAATATTTGTAGATGTGCTCTTTTCAAAAAAATTTAGAGAACCTACCATCTCCCATTTATCAGACGAGAAACAACATATTTTTGTGTGGAAACTTTAACACGAGACCAGGAGAGAAAAATTTCAGAAGGACTCATGTACAAAAAACCAAGAAACTTATTTGAAGCAAATCCTACAGGATGTAGAACAAAGAAACACAAAGCTTTCCAATAAAAAGGATATCGACTGATTTTTGTTGTATGCAATATATTCTGTGGATATATCGCCAGAATTGCTGACATTTGCCATCCAAAAAATACATTCCGAAAGTAAGCATAAATGATTCACACTGCCCATTTAAGCACGAATCTCCTTTACCTCGATTAGGAGCCAAATTCGTGACGTGACGAAATCAGCTGTTTTTCCATACAAATTAAGCGTCAAAGCAAATTCACTGCGTACCGATTTTATTGATTGATATCGCGGTGAGCCCCTATTTTTTTGTATGTTCACATATCCCTGTTGTCCTTTTAAATTGCGAATTCTCTTAACCGCATGCAATGCCATCTCATAGCCAATATTGTAAGCTCAATGACACAAAGCAGCATGCAATTTTCAGACCGTTGATTGACGGTCTTATCAATCAGCTGTTTTTTATTGACAGTTTGCTTGGTTGACAGTTGCAGATGTAGTGTTTTTCGCATTTTATTAAAAAACGTTAATTTTTAAATTAAAAGTACCACTTAAGTTATGTTAATAAATAAATTAAAATATTTTCGACATTATGCCACGAAATCAAGTAGTTCCTTCTATGCAACAACCCCGATTTTCTACGTAAATGCAGGTAAGAAACTGGGCTGTTTCTGTATTTCTTAATAAAAGTGCATTCTTTATTGCAGCACCACACATTGGTCACCTCTATTCTGCTGTTATTGCCGATGCCATTTGCCGTTACCAACGTTTATTGAATCCAGATACATCAGTGCATCTCTGCACTGGCACCGATGAGCATGGCACCAAAATTCAGCAGGCTGCCGCTATTCACAACGTGCCGGTGTCCAAATATTGTGATGACATCAGTAGCAGCTATAGGACAGTGTTCGAGCAAGCACTTATAGCTAACACCGATTTCATACGCACCACAGAACAACGTCATGCGCGTGCTGTCCAACATTTTTGGGTAGGTTTTATTTTTCCTTTAAGTTCGACGGTCTACGACTTGGCGACATAGCCGAACAAACAAAAAGAGAGTATATAAGCAGGTCTGTAGTAGCTCTGGGGAGTAATTATGGGACTTGAAATCACTTTACCACAGCTTGCGAACTCACACTACAGATTACTCAATCATACATTTACTACAACCAGCTATTATATAACGCGTATAGTAAGCAACATTCTGGAATTTGTGACAAAATATGAGTCCGGAGGGGGAATAGATGCTTTGATGTTACATTGCATTGAAAAGACTGCATTGCATGAAAATTCCTTGTGATCACATTATATTGATTGTATTTATATGATCCCTCACGCAGCCAAAGTATACTGGAAAGGTGTCAGTTTGATAAAATTCTTAAATCATATCTATTGCTATTGCTATTCGGTAGCAGACCCGTCGGTCAAGCTCCTTATATTTATGTATGTTTGCTATTATGTTGGGACAATGAAATATATTTGCAAGTTGAATATCGATACTTAATCATTCTTTTGATGTGCACTGATTCAGTCTCCTTTTCTCAAAGGTAAGGTAATTATTCTAATGGGACTTTACCCAATTTTCATTAATCTAATAAACCTATTTGACATTTGTAATGCTTTGATAAAAAGCTCTGAATTTGCTCTAAAAGAAGTTCCAAGTTCTCAAAATTTCTATTTGTGACCGTACCACGGTAGATATTTATTCTACATTTCTCTGTTTTAACTTTATACATATCATTTTAAAGATATTGATGTCTTAAAAGACTGTTAAAAAATTAAAATACATTCATTTAATAGTTTCTAATTGCTCAAAAACCATTCCGCGTATGAAAAACACTGTGCACAACAGTTTTGCACTTTTATTGACAATCATCCATATATCATCAAAATGTGTGACGTTGCTAAGGGATGGGGAATAATTGATCGATAGTACCTAAGGTGGTTTCATTTACATTTTATAATTTTTGTTTTATAGAGAAGTCTTAAATCACATGGCCATATATACTCAGCACAGTACAGCGGCTGGTATTGTGTTTCCGATGAAACATTTCTCACCGATGCGCAACTAAAAGTTGATGCTACAACCGGTGAGCGCTACTCCATTGAATCTGGTCATCCTGTCGAATGGACAGAGGAAACGAATTTTATGTTTAGCTTATCAAAATTTCAAGACGACATCATAAACTGGGTGAAAAGTCGTGAAGGTCATCGTGTGCGTCCTGTAAAATTTGAAAAAATTCTCTTAGATTATTTAAGTGAACCGCTGCCAGATGTTTCAGTATCACGTCCAGCGAATCGTGTACACTGGGCGATTACAGTGCCAGAGGACGAGACACAAACAGTGTACGTGTGGTTAGATGCGTTAATAAATTATCTGACTTCTGTAGGATATCCAAACGAAAGTGTAAGTTCTATCAAATTCTGTGTGTGCGCAGTAATGTATTTTTGTTGATTTTAGTATAAGTCACATTGGCCACCAAATGTACAAGTTATTGGCAAGGATATACTGAAATTTCATGGAATCTATTGGCCAGCCTTTTTAATAGCAGCAGGTGAGAAATTTTACTTGAATAAACAACATTTTTAGTTTAATTCCTGAATTGTTATATACCATACAAAATTGCAATTTCATTGCACTACAACAAGACGTAATTTTTAAATTTATAGTTGAGATATTAAGCTATCTTTAATTAAATCCAAACGCAATAAAAGTAGTGCATCAAAATGTTGTTAGTCTATTTTTGGTTAACCCTTACGACCAGTAAGATGCAAAACCAACCTTTACTTACATAATTGAACATAGAACTATGTACCTACACAAAGTTTTCTTTTTGCAAAGTATTTTTGAAAACTTTTCTAACTTTACTTAAATAAAATTTAAAATTGCATTTCGTCTTTTTCTGCATCACTAAAAGTTTTCATAAAAATTATTTAACTTTTCCTTTTGCGTCTACGCATAGGCTTAGAGCCACCACAAGAACTTTTTGTGCACTCACATTGGACAGTAGACGGACAAAAAATGTCTAAAAGCAAAGAAAACGTTGTAGATCCACAGGAAGCAGCAAAAACTTACACAATGGAGGGATTACGTTATTTTCTTTTGCGAGAAGGAGTAGCACACAGTGATGGTAGTAAGTATAAAATAAAATGTGAAAGCTTGACAAAGCTAAATATATATTATATATTTGATATGAAAATTTAAGCTTTATTGTTTAAAGAACTACAATAGAATACGCACGTGTACAGACACATAAATTTACTTCATCAGGCCTTTATTTTACATGTGCTGCTATATATTTTTATCGGATATTCTACATAAAATTTGATTTTCGAGGAACCTGAACGGTTGATTTGTGGCAAACAATTTTACTTGTACTGCACTACAATTTTAGAATTTTCAAAAATACATATAAAGAACCACCAGCATTTAAAAATTACATTTGTTTAAAAAATTATCTCAGTCTTATGCAACAAAATATATGCATATATATTGATATATCTTAAGGTGTTCAAATTAAGTTTTGTTTAGTTTTCGTCAGCTTGACGGTAAGTTTTGGCATAACAAATGACGTCACTTGTTGGTCCGAACATTCATTTGCATTTCAAATTTTCATCACTTAACCTTTACAAGTTTTTGCGAAACTTTATCCTTCTTATTTAAGTTTGTTGCCTCGTTTCTCTCCTAAGTCTTTGACTGTTTCAACTTAGAGGAACTAACTAATTTTTGTAGGTACGTGTAGATACTTGCTTTAAAGTTTACACTGAGATATTTAACAACAAATTGTTTTTCTGTGCTTATATCCCAGTCAAACTTTTTTAAATAAATAACAACAGAATTCTAAAAGAAATTTTTATTTCATTTAGAAAACATGATGAGCACTTGAAAGCACGAGTATTCAACAAACAAGCGATAAGAAAATTTCATAAATAAATATTTAGAATCATTGATAATCAAAAATAGAAACAAAACTCATTATTTATTTTAGTGAGATAAAAAAGGAATTATTTTTATGCCAACTGTTGGAATCCTTGTCTGGGATATTGGGCGCTTCATTTTTAGTTTTTTCTACTTTATTTAAAATATTTTATCTATAAAAATGACAAACAAAAAAAAGTTACCTGTTTTGAGCGGAATTTGTATCTGTCTACTTCCTAGAACTTTTTGAGGATGACATCGTTCCTTAGTTACCTTGAGTACACTAAAATGCTTTGAATCAAAACAAAATTCAGTTATTTAAACAAAACTGATTTTATAAGAAATTTCTGTGAGGAATTATGCAAGAAACGTTGACGATATTTTTTCCAACTGGGGTGGTATCTATTTTCGCGTATATTATGTACATGTCTTATTCATAGCCACAAAAATTAAATTTTTAAATATTTTTATTATGCATATACACACCATATGTTTGATATGTAAATCAAACAAAACTTTTCCTCACTTGCATAACTTGCATATTAAACAAAACCCTTTTCGTAGACCATTCACTTATTTTCACCATATAAATAGTCCTTTTACGAAACTTCATCGTAGCTGTAATTAAAAATCTTTTGTATTTCCATTTGATTTGTTTGCGTGAAGTGTAAGTTTTGTTGTCAGCTATGCTCTGGGGTCGAGTTGTGAACGCGTTTTCTTTGTATGATTTCGCTTTTACGTTTTGATTTCATTTCAAATTGAATTTATTAATTGCATTCGTTAGCTAAACAAATGAAATTTAATTATAATCTTTGGCAAAGCAAAAGTTTTGAATATTTTAAAGTAGAAATTGATAGTGTGCTAAAGTTTGAAGTTTGTTGCCTTTGGGTATTTCAATTACTTGTAAATTGAATTTATCTTACTATGCTTTATTTGATTTCTGATACAGAAAAGTTTTTGCTATCAAAATGTTGTTTGCCATAAATATCACAGACTGTAAAACATGAAGGAAAAGTTTGAATACACTCAGTAATCTCTAGAGACGAAAACTAATTTTATTTGTTATGTACCTATTATTTATTTATCGTGAAGTTTCTTTTATCTAACAAGAAGTAAAAAATAAAATATGTCATGCAATAAAAAATAAAATATGTAATGCATTAAATTCAATTTTCATTAATTAATAATAATTAAATGTATTTACTAAAGCGTTTACATTTTTATTGAAATTTTCAATACAATATGACAATTCGATTGCGTACAATATGACATTCAGTTCAAAAGCTAAATTTAAGTATTCAAATTTCGATTTTACATCAAATTACCAATAGTTGGTGAAAGGAAACACACGTGCGCCCAAACAAACATATTAATTCATTCATGCCAAGCATGAATTTGCGACAAATTGGAATAAAATGCTAAATGCAGACACTACCTACTCGTGTATATGCAACTGAAACATTACCCGCAGGGAAATTACTGGAGAAATCCACCATTTGTTAATTTATTTCATTAATTTAAAAATATTTAAAAACAAAATATTATTATCTGTATGGCTCTTGAAGTACCGCGGTCATCATTGACGGATTTAGGTGACGGATCCTAAACCCATCATTTGTGCTAATTTTTCTTAAGGAAATGTGTATATGGGTGGCGATCCATGTTTGGGACAGTATACGACAAAGCAACCCTATATATTCTATTTAGTCGAGCTTTATCAATTGGCATTCATTTCTAGCTGTAATTTTTATTAAAAAAAAAATAAACAATTAGTCAATTTTTTGGGACAACATTCAATAAAGCAACCCTATATATTATGGTTAAGAAATGAGGTTCCTCGCTTCATTTTCTCCGCACAATGGCCACAAAAATCTCCGGATGCCAATCCGTTGGACTATTGTGCCTGGGGTATTTTGGAAAGCAAGGTTGGCACTAAAAAATACCAAAGTGTCGATCACCTCAAGCAAGCGCTTCGCCGAGAATGGGCCAAAATACCGCAGAGCCACTTTCGGGCAGCGTGTGACGGTTTCATTGGCCGTTTGAAGGCCATAATTCGTGCCAAAGGCGGCCAATTCGAACAAATCTAAACTTATTCTAAAATTTGATGTTATTTCCGACATTTTTTGCTTTCATTCAATAAGATTTAAAAAAAAATGAAAAAATTATGGCGTTTTACTTTGTTGCAGTTTTTTCATCTCACCTTGTATATAGGCTCTTCGAGTTCTTTTAATTGGCATACATTTCTAGTTATAATCTTATACACTTTTAATTTCAAAAAATTCGAAATTCGGTAATTTTTGGGCATTGGGTTGGTCTTGTTGATCTTTCACCAAACTACATCACTATATAGCTTTTCTATATATTTAGTTCGCATGAAACAATCAAAGTTTCATCACAGAGCAACTCATTTTCCCGCTGGGTGTTGCATTCACATGTATGCAATCGTTACTAGGATATTGAACCAATATAAATGAATAATAAATTTTCTAAAAAAAAGATGGACAAAACAAATAAAATCCAGCAACGGCAACAATAACAAGTAGACTAACCCACAAAATGTCTGACAGTTTTTCTTATGTGGTTACTATGTACATTTATATGTGACAGTCATCTCTCTGTGTCCCATTGCATGGGTTTTTGAATATTTGTGGTCATTTGGTATGGGCCGGTTGTCTGCACTTACACAAAATTTATATGCAGTACAAATGATTTCTACACACGATCTGCAATTCTAATCTTAAATTTGTGGTGAATGATGACATGTCATTGAGAAAACTTTTATCATATAAATTATTTTTTGTGTTTGCTATTGATTATGTTTTATATTTGTTATAGTTAATGAAGCTAGAGATATGGCAAAACTTACGAACTCGAACAGAATGCATCAATTTCTGTGAGATTTTTTTTTAAATTTATATTATAATTAAGATTCTGCACAAATATATATCACTATTTATTTCACCCATCTTTGTAAATTAGCCTTGTATTGCTGAAGCATTACACTTTCCTACCTCTGTTTGGTTTTATATCAGTCAAAGCTGACTTATACCTAACCGCCAAACGTTGTCTGGTAATCGTTAAATCTACCGATGTTTCCTTTTGACAATGTTGCTCGTGTTTCATATTTGTAAGGAGACTATTTCTTTTTATTTTCTGACTGCAAGTTTGTGTCCTTACAAGTAAAAAAAATAAATACCTAAACTTAGTTGAGTTTAAAGTTCTTGATGCGTTCTTTGCATTTAGTGATCTTTTTTAAAACTCTTATTGCTGTTGAACATTCTCTTTATATATATAAAGTATGGAGCCATAATGCTTAAAATGGTTAAATTTTGCCTAATATTTAAACTTTGTAGTTGGTTTTAAATTGAAATTTTATGAACCTAAAATGTAAGTGAATATTTTATGTACTCTTATAAGGGAAAAACTTTTACTGTTCATTAAACTTTCAGCAACATTTTGTTATTTTTTTTCGTTTTAAAGTTGAAAAATTACGATACTCACTCACCTTTTCATCAACAAACTGCATTCATAATTTTGTTTGTAAATTTGACTGCTCCTTGTGTACATCCATTCCTTTTGCTGCACTTGTCCTTTAGCAACTGCGTTGAAAAAATATTGAAAAATTCATAGTGAAGTTTAAAATTGAATTTGAATAGCAATGTGATTGCGAATTCGTATGCAAATGCATTTAAAATCAGTTTACCAACATATTTTACCTGCACTTTACCTGTCTCTTTGCTTTGAAATTATAAAATGTCATAGCTTTTCGTTAGTTTTTCAAGTTTTTATATTTTTCGTCATCGCATTTTTTTTTTCTGCTGCCAAATAAAGCGTAATGCCACCTCTCAAACAGCTGCTTAGTTTTACGTTTGTTGCATATGGACCGCCTCACTTTTCGATACAATAGAGATACTCTTCTATAATAAATATCATATTATCTTCATATAATAATTGAAGTTGCCTCAGTAATCGGCGAACAAAATGAAACATTTCCAGCTTTTAGATTTTAGCAAAAGTATTTTAAAACCGGTTCGCAACACTATATTCCGAAAAAGTCGCTAAGTAGCCGTTTTGTATATAATAAACTCCTTTCATTGTTGATAGAGGATTTTTTTTTTTTAAATAAAATCGCATTCAGGAATCTCTGTTTCGTTCTAAAGTGCTGTTTTAGTTATATTCTAAAAATTCAAAATGGCCGCCTTTGCTTCTCTTAAAGCGGCGAATACGAGCACTTTATTCAATAAGTTGGGCCTTATTAGACGAAGTTGGTGTTCAATATTGAATTTAATGCATCAGTTTGTGCTGATTTATTGACACAAACCAATGACAATAAATAATCTTATAAAGA
Organism: Meiosimyza decipiens; assembly: GCA_963680825.1. Lineage (NCBI taxonomy): Eukaryota > Metazoa > Arthropoda > Insecta > Diptera > Lauxaniidae > Meiosimyza > Meiosimyza decipiens. The sequence continues at coordinate 88,298,787 of OY804259.1, read as the reverse complement.
GCAATTCAAAGGTTAAATCACAAACTCTTAGAAACCATTCGACAACTGCATTTCTAGAAATTATTGCCCCTCCGAACGTTTAATGCAATAAATTGAATCTAGAAAGTTATCATCGATCTGCCCTGTTTAGCATTGACAGTTTTGGCAACTTCTTGCTCATTTTCGAAAAAAATGATTCCACCGTGCCGCAAACCACACCAAACGATTACGTTTACGGAATGTAAGGGTTTCAACAATAAGAAGCAATAATTTCTAAGCTTATTGAATAGAAGAATTTGAATTCTCATATACAGTCGGTTTGGGAACATATCACACCTGTTGTAAAATATGTAAATTTTTTTAAATCATGGTGAAAAATCTACCACTTAGATATTTTGAAGCAAAATATTTATGTGTGAAATTTCAGAGCTTTTGGAAACTAAAAAAGTAAGTTTTTTTTAAATAAAAAAACAGTTTTTTCCATTTACATATATCAAATTTTATCATAAAACAAATAGCAGATTTTTTATTTGGGTAGCTCAAATGACTTACAACAAGGTTTTGGACCGAATTATGTTCGCTAATCATTCAGACGAGAACCATCCCAACTACTCGACATAAAATTGAAAAAGTGTATATCAAAAAAGTTCCATTAAATGAATGCCATATTTCAGTCGTAAGCCTCTTCACGCATAATATATAAATATGACCCATATGACTTTTCGTTATTGCTAGTACCATAAAGCACTAGCTCTTGCTGTTGGACGCAAATGCTTTAATCCTTATCTTAAGGCTGCGCAGCCCACAGCGAAAAAATAAAGTATCGATTTTTATTTTTGATAAGTTGTATGTTTACTCCGTATTTAAATCACCATCTATTTATTTGCTCGTGCGTTGACTTTCATTTTAAGTTTTGCTTGTGTCTATGATGCGTTGCAAAGATATTTTCATGCAACATGCATCATTGCATTTACAACAGAATTAAATTCAAAAGAATTTTTTCGTTGATTTTTCGTTCAAAAAAGATAATATAGGAATCGTAAAGCTGTGATATTATTTCGATTCAATTTAAAAATACGTATGTTCTTATTTTAAATTTAATAATATGTACATCATAAAACAGAAGCAATTTTGTTTACTAATTACTCGTATATTGAGATAGTTTTCTTTAAGTATCAAATTATTGTTTTCTACTTTTTTGGCATACATCAGTGAAGAAAGTAAACATTCCTTTGAAAATGTACCTCCAATATAGCTTTGTTGTTAATTTTTGTCCTCAAATCAAATTTTTTGCTTACATGTTTTGAGCAAATATTTTTTAGTGTAGTTTTTCAGGATATGGTTTCCGTCCTCTATAGCATTTTACTAAATTTTAATAGATAAAGTCATTAACTCCATTGCCTCCAAGAATTTTTCATTTTCACTTTTATTTTTCTACTAATTTTCTTCCATAAATTTTTTTTCCAAACCCATAACCCGAAAAAAATGTATTTTCAAAACAGCTCTTTCGGTTTTGATGATAAGTGGCGAAATGATTTATCTATAAAAAATGCCATCGGAGAACTTCCAATTTTTACTCTCTTTAATAGGGTGTGGCTCCACCTTACCCATTAAGCACTTAAATCTGACATAAAAAAATTTGAGAAACAAGAAAGAGGTATTCCAATGAACTGATAAGGCTGTTTAGAAAAAAAAATTAATCTCCCATAAATTTTTATATGGAAAGCAAAATATACACTTTCTATAGATTAAAAAATAATTTCCAGGGAAACTAGTTATTTTGTATTTTAAACCGTTCTAGGAAAGATTATTAAAATTCACGATTGAACTATTTAAGATCGGTCCTTATTTACAAAGATCTTATAAGAGAAAAAATCGGTTAAAGTCACGTTAATAGAAAAAGTAAGACGCGTTTCATTCTGGATCGAGGGAATTCCTTAGAAAAAGCGATTAATTAATATTTTACTTCTATTTTAGTTTCGTCTAAAAATTCTTTGTATAACCACTTGCTGTAAAGTTTCCAACATATTTATTTAAAGCAAATAAAGCACATAAATATCAATAAAAAAAGCAAATACACCAGAGTTTAAGTATTTCAACTCAGTTTTATTTTTAAAGTTAATGTATCTTTCATTACTACACTTGCTTCCGATGTAACCTTTTTATAAGCACTGAAAGGTAAAACTAATTTTAATAAAAGTGTATTAAAATTTTACAGTGCTGTTAAAAAATTGCAAACATCAGGATAAAAAATAAACTTTGGAACGATTTTAAGTTGCAACAGGCGGCAAAACGACAGTAAAAATAACGCTGGAAAAGTGGAAAATCATTGCACGCACTTCAAATAAAACATATGTACGCTCAAACATACACCGTTACAGGCCATCCCAACCCAGTAGGCAAGGGCAGGTGCTTGCAGGTCTTCTAGCAGGCCTTCCTTGGTAAGATTAAGGCCTTGCCACCTCCTTTCAAACTTACTTTCTTTTTCATATGAAACGTCCCGATAAAACAGGCCTTCTTTAGCAGGCCTGTTAGAAATACTCTTCAAGCAGGTCTTCCTACATCGCTTGCGTCAAGAGCCCTTCTAAGAGCACTTACCGTAGAAGCGGTCAGAGAAGTACTTTGAAAAAATTAAATCTTAATACGTTGTCAAACTCTTAGTTAAATGTTTTTTTTTTTATCTGCGTCAACCCCCATTTTTAATGTTTATTTTTTGTGACGTTTTCTTAATTTATAATTTGACATTGAATACACAACACTCTACCACTTTAACATAACATGAAACAGAAGACCAACCTAGCAACATGCACACCGTTCCTTACTTCTAACCATTTATCTACTTTTGATGCCGTATAAGTACAATCCAATGACAAAAAAGTAATGTCGAATCATAAAACATTGCAATACATGAAATAAAAAAATACATGAAGTCCTTCTTTTTTGCCTTCTATTATGAGGCCTTATAGCACTGCTGCTATGGGAAGGCCTTATATCAGTACTGCTGTGGGAAGGCATAATAAATAGCACGCCTGCCGTGGTAAGGCATAATAGCATTTCATGAGTATACACTCAATGGAGTGTAACTATTCTGCTAATTAAAATTTCACTACTTATAAAATTTACTTATTGTTAATATTGACAGATTGTAAATAAAAACAAAAATCATAGTAAAAAAAAAAAAATTTTTTTTGTTATTTACATCAAAATTTAGTTCTGAGAAGGCCTCTTACAATCGGAGCAGTGCTAGCAGACCTTCTCCGGGGAAGGCCTTGCTCAATTGCCTGCTGGGAAGTAACGAAATCCAAATGCATACAAGCTGACACATACTTACACAAAGTCAGGGCATATACAGACTCACACATTAACTTAAAGGAAATGAATACATGTTGTGAAACATGAGCTTTTAGAAAATTGTCGTAAAATTATGTATTAAAGAAATCCAATGTATAAAAGAAAACAAAAAAACAAAACATAAAATAGGGTATAGACTTACTTTTTCTTAATGTTGTTGATCCATCTCAATAATTTTAAGGTAATTTATAGTTTAACTTTTAAAAATAAATATTTAGCTCAAATTTTCGAGTGATTTGCTGTGGATCATTTTAAACAAAAAACGACTGCCTCAGATATTGCACTTTTCCGGAAAGTGAATTATGATGACTTTTGATTAAAAATTTCATACAAATCAACCGCTGGCACCTTGAATGATTTTTTTATTATAATGTTTTGTTTTGTTATTCTTTTTATGCAAGCAGTAGTTTGCTAGAAAAACTAAAAAAAATAAATATAGTACAAGGTGAATACGTTTTGGAAAATTAATAACAATCCTCTCTGAAATTCGAAAATTTCAAAACTTCATTTTAAGACTAGGAAAATAACATATAATTTGGTACACTCTAACACAAAAGTACAAACCTTTTGTTTTTTTTTTTTCTTTCTTCGCTTTATTCAGAATTTCAGCACCATGCACACAGCCATATGCAATAAGACAACGACACAACACAGACGTAAGAAGCTTGTTAACGTGTTAGTGCGGAAAGTTGTAATCGCATCTCTTTTTCGTTTTTAAGTGAATTTCTGTGACACTCTTAACCCAGTTAAGTGCAAACTTTTTTTTATCATTTGTTTTTTTTTTTGCTGTGTAAAGTTGCGTTGTGCGTTGAGAGAGAAATAAAAGTGCAAAAAAAAGCGTAAAGTTTTATTATACTATACCAAATTAAGTTTAAATAGTTTTTCGTTCGTGTTATCAGAGTGACAGTGACGTATGAGTAACATGCGCTGTCACAATTATGAAATTATGAAGATAATCTAGTTATGCCATTTTGTTTTGAACCAAAATATTTGACTGCCGACTCTCTCGTAAGATCTAACCAAATGAATTACATATGTTAAAAAGTTCAAAAATTTTAGTTAATAGGTAGCCTTAATTGATAGAGTTTTTAAGCCTTTGGGTGTGCTGAATATAAAAAAAAAATATTATTAACAGATAAAAAGTTTTTCCTGCATATGTGGAATTTTTATCTGATTCAGTGCACCCAAAAACATAAAAAAGGTCGCTTTAGCTTTTGCATTGAAATTTTTGAACTTGCAAACTTCCCGGATCTCGAATTTTATTTAATGTATTATATTATGTTGAAAAATATGGTCAGCCAAAAACGTTTTCGTTTTCACTCCTTTTATCATTTTAAAAAGTTACAGTGTGAGGGGAGGTGCTTAAATTCAGAAGAGAGTTTCCTTCAAGGAAGTTTTCGCCGTTTCATCCCCCTTGCAATGAAAGACTTAAATTCGAATGCTTTACAAAAACAGAAGAGATAAGCTTTCGTAACGGTTTTTCTCCAATAAATTGTAAACTATAAAAGATATCGCACTATTTTTAACATTTTTGAAATGAGCATTGTCGAGTGTATGGTACTTCATACCAATTTTGAAGAAAATGCTTCAACCACAACCCTCTTTTGTTAGGGAGGTAAGCGTGTCCAGGGCCGTTTCTTTCTTCATATTCCAAATTTTCATATTTTATTGGTGTTTCAACCTAAAAAATACATGTACCGAATTTCAAGAGTCTAGCGCTTTTACTATTTATGGCCGTCGTTCTATAAAAACTCACCCACTGTGCGCAATAGCTTTTTCGGATTGAGGTGTTTTTCGTACTTCGACATGCTTCTTAATTAAAAGACCAACAACTATTTTCAACCTCTTTAAACAACCACCAGTGTGTACTGCCACGAGTGACAGGCGTAATTTTAATTGATTTTACTCTCACGCACTTAATTAAAAATCTTTCATAGAATTTCATTATTGCATTTATTTGCATGGTAATTTTTATAATTTTTTTTATTGAGCCTGAAACACAACACAGCGACATTTTGTAGCATTCCATTGCCTTGTGACTTAAAACAATAACAATTTTGCAATAAAACGAACTGATAAATTTTGCCATCCCATACAGTCTAGCGGCGAATGCGGTCGAGTTGTTGTGTGTGGGTACAGTTTTCTATAAAGCGAGATATTAAAGTATTCCCCAGGATTTTATGAAGTCGGCAGAACACAGCCTTTAAAACTGGGTACTGCTCTGTTCATAGATAGACGTAAAGTCGTCTTAACTATCTGCAATACATGTTGCCAAACTAATCTAAAGAATCTGTAACTATTATCTCTTCTCATCGTTTTATCAAAATTAAACTTTAAAAAAATAAAGAAAAATATACATTGCAATCCCCTCAACTAATCTATACCTGTATTTGATTTTGTCAATGTCTTGAACTTCATGTTTAATAATTCCATCTTTACACATAAGACATGGATTATTTTTGTGTACAGTGTAATGCACGGCACTTATTTCCTTGCTGTGTAACGCAACGCATAACAATCATTAATCGATGTCAAGGTGCAGTGGAAGCCCATCAAAATCGAAATCAGGAATGTAACAACTTGCACAGCATGTACTATATGGCAACGCATGAGGTTCACCTGCCAATTTGTTTTCGGCTAACTTGCACCACATACATACAACTCACACTATCCTGTGTGGCCAGGATATGCAACGTTTCTTAATCGCTTGCCATTTTGAAATGAGCAACAACATCAAAATGATTGCTGCATGCAGCTGCATCATCTGTAAATTGTATGGTTGTGCAAACAGAGCATTAATTAATTTTCCAACGTACAAAATCGAGCAAAAGGAGGAGAAAGCATTTAGCAGCATAAAGGTGGCTAAAAAAAAAACATTTTTCATTTGGAGTATATTAACTTTAGCCTGAATTTGTGCTTTACTGAAAGTTTAATTATTCAGCGTAGTATTTTGCAAGTCAAATCGAAACTATGCAGTGCTAATCAATAATCGATGCTTTTGTGTTACTTAAAGTTTTTCAATCAACTTGGCCAAAAAAAAAGGTGTGAAAAAGTTTTAGATGAATAGGATATTGAAGCTAAAACGAAAGCAATTTTGCTTTTCAACTCAACTTTAACCGCGTCACCTTCTCCGGTCATTTAATCTTCAATCAAATGTTGGAAATATTCCACCCTGTAATCTTTATGGCATTTTTTGTAATTATTGCAGGAGTTGTTGCCTCTGCTATTTTAGCTGACACTTAACTGAGTTTTATTTTCTGGGTTGCATCAAAGTGCAATCCAGATTAATAGAGTGATTATCTGCTGATGCACGCGTGCTTAATGAGTGCAGAGCAAGAACGTAGAGTACACAGGTAGATTGAATTCGCACATACTCTAAATCAGTCAAACTAAAATCTATTTTTGAGGATTTCAGTCAAATTGTTTTGCTTTAAGTTTTAGTTTAAGTCGGATAAAATTTTAATAATTTATTTTTGGTATTCCAAAAACTGTACCTCATTTATTTCAGCTTTACCTGTAATATATTAAAATGCTTCCTCGTTCTGCTTACAAATATAAATTTGCATTTCTTTGCTTAAAAGTTTCTTCATCCTTCTTTTGTTACTTTTGTTTTATCTTGCAGACTATAGCAGCATCAAGGCACATCGTATCCTTAATTCTGAGTTGGCTGATACCTTGGGAAATCTTTTATCGCGCGGTTGTGCAAAGACTTTAAATCCTCGACAAGTTTATCCGCGTCTGCATCGGGAGCAATTTGAGCATATCCTGCAGTTAGATGCCGCAAAGCGGCTGAATGAAGCATTGCAACAGCTGGAACGTAAGTGGGTTGTGTGTCGTGGGGTAATTGATTTTTGTGCGAAAGGTTTCATTTTAATTTCTCACTAACTTATTTAAGCCGGTAGGAAGACGCGGCATGATTATCAATGTAATGTTTTTCTGGAATTTATTACAAGGTAGTAAATTTTATTATATTCCGGAATATTTCACTTTAAAATCATGTGATATTATCTGCATAATTTGATTGGAATTAAAAATTTATAAAATGCCTCTGATGTTATCTGTACAACACGCAAAAAAATTTTGATTCTGGCCTCCTCGAAAATTTTACTGTGTAATTATTGCATCGGCTTATTCTATAAGAACTCTAATAGATCTTAATGGTTTTTTAAAACTTTTTTATGAGTTTTGTAATATTTTTTACTGAATAATGCCACAAAAATCTCATCGAACTTAGTTGCGAGTTAAATCATTCCTTTTAAAAATCTTAAAAAAGTTGTGAAACAGATGCCATTGTTCTTTATTCTGTACTTTATTTCATGAGGCTATTCAATCCATTTCAGTTTTGTATGGAATCGGGAACTGATGAACGCCAACACCTTCGAACGGAAAGATCAGTCTAAAAATAAAAAAAAATTTGTTCAATATATTCCAACCAATATGTTCAACGGTCTTACATATTTTGAAAATCATCCGCATTATTGCGCAGCTTCATTATCCATACACCGTCTGTTCTCGCCAAAAGAGCTGTTCTGCAGCTCTACTCATTGTCAACAGCTCGGCTCCATACAGTTTTATTTAGTCTTTCGAAAAAGCGAAATGATTGGATAGTCTAAAACTATAAATTTTGCTTTAAGTTGCCCTTTTTCCCCAATAAGGTGTCGTTTTAGCTAGCCTGAAGTAGGTAACCAGTATTTTGTAGCTGTAACCATCAGTGGTAGCATTTTATTCCAGATAGTGGTCAGATGTGTCAGCTCTACTGGATTCACTGCACCGCTCATAACAATAGCTTGACAGAGGAATCGCTGGTAGGCACCGATAATTTCAATATAATCAGCACATCCTAATAGCTGGACGTATACGAACTTGAGGAATTCCAGAGAGATGTGTGTTACGATAATGGACAGTACACTGAGTATTTTGAACTATTGTGCGGAATAACTGGATTTATTTTGTCAGCAACCCAAATTCCATACTATTGTATGCAGTCTTGAAATCAATAGCTCTTCCAAGCTTTCGTTGAAAGTACTTGGACCTAGTTAGAACTTGACTCAGGTCTCTAGGGAAACATTTTTTCAATGACTTCAGTGAATTTTCCGGAATTAAAATTGGTTCGCTTATTAGCATACCCCTAGTAGGCCTAACTAGATTAAGATATTTTTTAAACAATGCGACTAAAATCTGTAAAAGTTTGTCACGATACATACTAAAACGGCACAATTGATGCTATTTGTGGCTTCTAGCTTATTTTATGTTGTATTTTATATTCCCTCGGAAAATCAAAACTTTGAGCAGCATTAAAACATTTACATTTCCTTATGTACAAAAAGTTTGTTTTTGTTTTTCAAAATAAATTGTTTTCTGAGTAACTACTCGAAAAAACTGATTAAATTTATTTAAAAAATTATCTCATAAATGTCAGGAGCTTTAGTTCGCTTCTAATGGCACCCCTTAACGATCCTCCATTAAAGCACTCAAGCGAAAACTCACAACTACTGACATAATTTTAATAAATATCCGTTATTTTATTACTCCTTTTTGCAATTGCAGCGCACTACACCTTGCCGCGGCCGCCACCCAAACTCATAACAATTTTACTCATATTTTACTGTTTCTATCTCTTTCGCACAGCACGCTGCGCTCAACATTATAACGACAAAAATTTCTATTTGGTTGTGGATACCGTTATTTCAACACTGCATGCAGCTAATAACTTCTTTGAGTCCACTCGTCCATGGGAATTGAAAAACAACAACAGCAGCAGGACCAAAGCAAAATCATCGAATGAATCCGAAATGCAACGGGAGCAGGAGCAAGAGGAGCAGGACATTGCTAAAACCAACAAGTTGGAGACAATTCTCGCAATGACAATGGATACCCTACGACTATGCGGCATCGCATTGCAGCCCATCGTTCCTGCGTTAAGCACCAGGCTGCTTGACAAACTCAGCGTGCCGCAATCGGCCCGTTTATGGCACAATTTAAACGAATCCTTTGCAAGTGGCTGCACTGTTACGGAGAAACCCCTTCACAGTGGCACTGATGCGGTACTCTTTCGAAGGATCATACTTAAGGAGGAAGATACTACGGCAGAGGGAAGTGCTTTAAAAACAACAACACTAACAAAAAATAAAAAACCAAACAAACCAAGTAAAGTGAAAAAAGTTGCTCACTGAGTTGCGTTGAACTGAGCAGTAGAGTAGAAGGAGTGAAGTTGCAATTTACCAACAGCAGACATCAGCTTCTAACGACCGCTTGTTTTATGAAGTGTTGTTTTTGTATAATAAATCAATTTTCGTGTATCCTTAAGACTAAATCGGATATTGTAGATAATAGTGTTTAGATTAAAATTTTTTATTGCGTGCTTTTAGGGTAATTTAATCGTTATTAATTACATTCCACTGATTTAATGTGTGCATGCGAGTGCGTGTTTGCATGTACATAGGTGTGTTACCTTGCACATACTCATTACTAATTAATCTAATTTGCTGTGATTTGCAATAATTAATCTTGACATTGATACATCAGCTTACGGAACAATGATATATCATTAACATCATTCAAAGGTCACTGCCTAAATCGTGATTTAAAATGTTGCTGCAAGGAAATGAAAAAAAAAAGACTGCAGTTACAATAGAAAGTGAGAAGTAGTCATTACGTCACTGCAGCCTCAGAAGGCTCCACAACCTCGTTGATTAAAAAGGCTTCCCAGACTAGGAGTTCCATATGAAAGCAGCTAAGCTCTTTAAATCCTAAAAACTTCTAACTTCTAGCGTCCGAAGTCAGGATCTTGCTACGCCAATACGCTTACAACAAGCTTTGATGATTTTATTTCTTCGACTCCTAGCTCCAAGAAGTGCTCTTTAACACCGCAGTGTTCGTTGAGCTCTATTTATTCCACCTATATAAATGTCTTTCAAGAACTAACGTGGCATTCTACATGAAATTTAGTATAGGAGGCCATGCCCGAAGTGCCTAATGAGAGTCAGAAGCTTTTCTGCACTACACTGAACGGACCGTTGTGACCTCCGCTCCAATAAGTCGACATTATATTTCTACTTGGGCTAGTTGTCAAAAAAAATTAAATCTTGAAACTATACCTACCATCTGGCATAGATTTTAAACTTGCTTTAGCTTTAGAGTTTGGGCTGCTGTATGATTTTTCAGGCAGGAATAAGGATTGCTTAAGTTCATTCAATTTTTCCTCCCCGAGTTAGTTATCAAAAGTCTTACTTAACTAAGTGATAAGAAAAAAATCGAGAAAGATTGCAGTTTACAGAAATTAGACTATTGTAAGCCGAAATAACTACTTTTGGCACAATTTTAATTTATTTTGTTTGATTTCTTTACTTGTACTTAAAATAGCAAAAAAAAATGAGTTTATGTAAAATTAAATGAGGAATACACTTTGCTTAAAACTTTATCATGCAAGAGTAACCTCACAAACACAAAAATAGGCAAGGGATAACATCCTGGAGAAGAGTGCCTTTTAAATATCACAACTTCCTAAAACCGTTGAAATGCGTAAGCGTTGTTGATTAAATGCCTTATTTCCACCATATCTGAGTAAAATAACACTGAGAATTTTATGTTCCTTGCGCAAAGATTAAACAACAGATGATTGCATGTTTGACGAACATCAATTTTGTGTATTATACTCAAGTTTATTTATTTTCTTCATTTATATGGATCTTTGTGCCTTTTTTCAGTCTATCCATAAGAAAATTTATGAACACATGGCAGCTCTCGATGCATATTGGTCTACGCAAAGGCACCCAGTGGACTATCAAACAAGGCACCTCTCGGAGAACTTAATAAAAAAAAAATTAGCATTTCGATTTATAAAAATTTCAATTTTGATTGTGTTGATATTTTCACATACTCCTATCAGTTTATCTTTCTTTGGAAATTATGAAAACTGGTCTTATTTCCTGCTTTTTATTTGAAAGTGCATGCGATAAGCTTACTTTTATCCGATCTATTTGGAAGCGAGTATGAAAGACCTGCTTTTCTTTTTTTTACTTAGAAACGAATTCGAGAACTCAACTTTGTGAGGCCTATTTAACCAAGTCATTTCATTTATGTAAACAACATGATTTTTTGGAAAGAATGCCTTCTGATAGTGTCTTACTCCCACTTTTGCCTACTGGGTATTTGTGTGTGCTGGTTAAAGAATGTCCCACCTTCTTATAGTTCAATGGCTAACATGAGCATCAACAACGACAATAAAAGGAAATTATTGTGTAAATAAAGTTATTGAGTTTAAGAAATTTCTTAGCAATAACTTTGGAGTTAAAAGCTAAAATTTTTCTCATAAATAACCGTAATCGTCTTACTGATCGAAACAATTTCTAAAACATTTCGGAAATTCCAAATTCATCAAGTGGCATTGGCTTATATTTGTTTGAGAATGACTAAGCAGTAATAGTCAATTTCTTGACCCTAAATTGAAGATATCGAGCTGGATATGAATATGTGGTTTCAACAATACGTTACCGCGAAAAGTTTTCAGTGCACGTTATTAAGAGATTTTTAATGTCATTGACCCACAATATCGTGTCTTCTAATTTATCATCAATTAAGGAGTAACATTTTTGAGCAATGTCCGATTACGACTCGAATTGCACAGAAATGTCATCGATTGTCAAAAGATTGAGTCCAGTGAGTGCACGGCGAGGCCTAAGGATCTAAGGAGATACAAATTTATTTCAACTAGAAATTTTCAAAGCACAAATCGAATAACCACACCTTTGGTTAAACCGTTCTTTTAAAAAAATTTTCAGCTGTTTTTCGATTTTTGATACTAAAATACTTTTGGGGCATCATAATACATTTATTTATACGGCTTCGATTTAGTTATAATTTTAGTTTTTAGTTTTTACTTTTTAAATTTAAGTCTTCCAGTAATGAGCAACATTTTGCAGAAAGTTAGTAAATGTCTACAAAATCTACTGACAGTACTTAAAGTTTCACAACAAAAACTATGAATCCTTTACGGCAGGAACTCATAATAACCACATTTATACGCGCGCATTTCATGATATTCAACATATGAATAATTAATTTTGTAGCTCAAATTTCACCATTTTGTTTTTGTTGCTATTTCACATATAGTGTGTGCTACATATTTTACTTACCATTATTATCATAATATATATTTTTTGTGCTGACATACTCAACGAATCTCTTGTTAAAATTATTTCCGATGGTGAAGATGCTGTTCGAAGGATATGATAGAAATAACAGGATAATGATGCAACATGGTGCCAATGTTGTTTCTACGTAGTTCTACTCTGCAATTTTGTTATCTTCCTGCTTTCAACAGTGCTGAAGTTTCTAAAGCAACACATGTTTGTGCAACAGCAGCAGTAGCAGCTGCCTTATGCATTTAATTAAAATTGTTGGCACATTCTTAATATGAGAAATAAAAACAGGATACAAAAATTTTAAATTTAATTTCTTAATACCATGAAATTAAATGTTAAGACAACAATTTTCAAGACTAAGTTTTTAAATTGTACAAAAGAAAACGTAGAGACACTGCTCTAGAAAGAAGTAAAAGGACATGTTGCCAAACCATTTTTAAAAATCTTTCCCTTAATATTTGTCTTGGCATGATGTGTGAACTTATTATGTTTCGTTTAAGGTCGAAAAATGATGAAAAAGTTAAAAAGTTTAAAAAAGTATGATGTGTTAAAAAACTAGAAAATATTTGAAAAAAAAATTTCGAAATCTATTGAATAAATCTGAAAACTTTAGAAAAAGTTGAAAAATAAAGATTATTGAGAAAATCCAAATAATGTTGAATCAGGGTGAAAAAGTCGAAATGCTTTGAAAAATTCGATAAAATGTCACACTAGGCTTGAGGTTGTTTTACTTTTCCGACAATTTACTACAGTATAGACTTTCTCCCATACTCACCAGTAAAAATCTCCACAGAACAGAAAAAAGCGTAACAACACTTTCATGAGCTTATTTGGAGCCAACGATTTGAAACTGACACAATTTTTATTTCGAACTGTAAAATTATTTGCAATCTTTTTAGATCTCCACGGAAAACATGCTAGGGATTTTAGTAATGAAAGCTGGAACTTCGGACTTTTTTATATTGTTCCGAAAATAACCGAATTTACATGATAAAATTTGAGGATTTGCGATATTTTATGTAAATACTAAGCAGCTGGCGACATTGTTTCGTAGACATATGTTTTGTTTGATGTTAAGTATTCCGAAAACTTAGTACAATTAGCTAAAATGTTTCCAATTAAATTGATACGAAACTCATATTTAGACAGCAAACCGAATAGATGAAAATACAATGCTAAAAGGGGGAAAAAATTATAGATAATTTGAAACTTCTGTAGCTTAAGGTGTATTTTATTTGCTGCGTTTCAGGAACTCCAAACCTTTAAACTTAGATTTGTGGGTTTTCAAAGATTTTAAAATGGACTAAAAATTGCTATTTTCAGGACAAACAAAATGCTCTTTCTCAGGACCCAACCCCTCAGCGAGCTGAAACTTGAACTGTGGCGCTATGTATTAGAGTTCTTTGACGTGTCGATATTTGAAAAAAAAATCGGATGTTTTTTAAATTGCATACGTATGTTACACACATGTTATATCATAAGAAAACAGTTCATATGGTAAAAGAAGCTTTAAAATATATTCCAAATAATCCTCAATTAAAGTTTTTGTATCATAGTAACTCACACTTTTATTAAGAGTTGGTTAAAGCTCACCGTGACCTAGATTCCTTACAAAATTTGACTCAGAGAGTTGAACCGCGATAATAAAATGAACCGTCATTTGGTTCTACTTCTCCTGCCTAGCCGAAATTTTATGTTTTTCAAAGGTCGTAACACGAACAATTCAAACTTTATTTAATTTGGTAATTTGAAGTAATTTCTGTTAATTTCGTTTGATCGATTAATGAAATTGCAAAATGTGATCTCAGTCAAATCAATCAATTAATTTTTTCTGTTCATTTAGTTTTGAAGGTTTTTTTTCAGAAATTAGATAGTTAAATAATTTTTTATTTGGGTCCTTTCTTTTGATGTTTTGTAATTTGCTTGTCCGCTGATTGATATGAAAGCATTCATGCATTAAATTGGTTCAATGATATAGTGTGTGTGTGTGTTCATAAGTGTTGAAACATTTCAAATGCGTGGCATGTAAACATGCAATGATTGACATTTAATGAAATAATTTATTTAATTTACTCGTGATATTTAAAGTTTCCGCTTAACTGACTGGAAATGTATTTATTTAATTAAGTTTTTTAAATTTCATATTGTGGGCATTTAATTCCATATATTAATAATACTCATCCGGAGTTGTTTATGAAACTTTAAAATATATATGAAAATTTGACTTTAATGACTCTATCTTAAAAATTATTTCAGTCAGAATATGTAGTTTTAAGTAGAGAACATATCTGCATCACACTTATCGTAATTTACACATGTACTTAACGAGTTTAGCATCTACACGCCTCATACCCCAGTTTGTATTCAACTCTTTGGCGTAGCTAATTAAAGTTTCTTGACTTTGCTGACCTAGTAGCAACAGAGTTCTATGCCAAAAACAACAATAACAACAACAGCACTTAGATTTGCTCTAACGCCTTAGGGTATGCAATGTAAATATTAACTTAACTAATTGTTTGTATAAATTTTGCCTAACTTATTGAAAGCATTTAAATTGTGAGAAAAGCAGCAGCGAAAACAACAACAACAACAACAGCAGCAACAATATCAACTGCAAGGCTACAAAAGGTTACCTTAACAGCTGTTGTACGAATGTTATTTCTAAGTTGTTGAAACTTTCAGTATTGCTATTTTTGTGAAATGTTTGTACTTAAAATGAGTTGCTTGGCAAACCCTTTGGGGGACACATTTTAACAGCTTTACGTGGGTTCTTGTTAAAGCGAAATATACTGGAACTAATTAAAGAGAATTTCTGTTTTACTGCTTAAAGTTCCACAGTATGGAGAATTTATGATCTTCTTTGTGTGTCAGTTTAAGAAAATTGGGTTACAGAATAAGTTTTTATGTACGAAATTTAAATAAATTAATGCCACTGCTTATGTTTGAGGAGTTTCGCTAAAGGTGTTTTTTCATTATTTTTTTTTTTTTTATAAGTCTCTCAAACGTTTAATCCTTATCCTTAGAAAATTTTATGTAAAAGATGTCACATTTTTTCCGAAAGCAAACTATATTATTTAAATCTATTTTTGCTTATTTGATTTCAGTTTCAATAAAATAATTCGCTTATGTTGTTTTATATCTTTATTGCTTTAGCTCTATCTTGTTATCATAAACGATTTCGCTTCTTTATTTCATTCATGAAAATCTTGCAGATGCAAGCTTGTTGTTTTTCAAACGTTGCAGATTAGCCCCATTCTATGAAACAGAAAATCATCACCTTTTTTCATGCACTAAGCTGTTTATTTTTTTCTTCTGCATAACTTTTCAGTAGTGTGATGAAAGTTTCTTTTATGCTACTAACTTGCAGCTCCTCGTCTCATGCTGCAAAAATGTAGATTATATACCCGAAGCAAAAATCTTATAAACTTTGTTCTCATACAGTTTTGATAAAATTTTTTAAATAATTTATTTGAAGTGGAATTTGAGAAGGTAAGACTCAATCTTCTTTCCAGGAAATATATTATTAAATGCATATAAATAAGAAAAAGTTAATGACCTGCTTAAGTGTGGTTAGTGTCGAGGTGAAAAAAACTTTGTAAAAGTCAATATATGTAGCTCGAAATCTTTACAAGAAATTTTAAAGTGAAGTATTTTAATTTTATAGATAACTAAATTATCAAAAATGGCCAGAGAGTTCAAGACTTTTCGGAGTTATTGCGGTCTTGGAAATCATTCAGTTAGAAAAAATTGATAATTTTCGGAAAGATTTGGTCTCTATAGCAAATTTTGAACAGTAAAACTCGATTCGGACCACTTTGAGGTGAATTGGCTCCAGACTTTTTCCTTAGCAGCTTCGTAAAGTCCAAAGACTACATGGATAAGCTATGATTGAGAAATCGGAGGCCTACATTATTCGCCTCATTCGCCAAAAACCACTCGAAATGCTCGAATGGAAATTGGAGTCTCAGAACGGATCATGCTAGCCGCAGATACGGCCATAAGTTGAAAGGATTATTCTTTAGGAAGTAAATAAAAAAGCTTTTTTATATGATAATAAAAATTATCAACAGTATTAATTTATTTTTTTAATATGTAAAAAAAGTAATATTATTTCAAAGGTATTGAAATTCACGATAAACAAAAAGATTCCATCAAACCCTTTTGTTTTTCAATAAAGTTCAGAAACTGGAGTATGAGGACCTCTTATTAAGCCTTTCATTATTTAATTAGGTAGCTCTACTTAGCTGTGTTAGTTAATATGGAAAAGTAATAGAAATTATGAAATTTTTTATGGTCTTCTTACACTATGTCCCACTTTATTGTATAATATTAGTAGTAAATTTCTGCAGGGACACGCATCATATAATCTTAAAGATACCATCTAACGCTACATTACCATGCAACATAGATACATTAATGTGATTGCACGTGTAGTAGTATCTATCAGAGCATTAGTGTGCGTAGACGTTACCTAATGTGAATTCAAACTTTCAGATAATTTAAATTGATTCTGTACCTTGGAGTCTACATTGCTATTTACTATTTGGTTTTACTATTTTTCATATATTTTTCTATTTCACGATCTAACTAAATACAGACCCACTAGAAATTGAGCATTTTATGACTAAATTTATCTGCCTTAATAATTCTACAGAGTGGAAGATATTCTATGACGTTTGTGAAGTGGTTGCTATGTCAAACTCCAGTTTTTGAAAATATCTAACAAATTCTTAATGAGCCTTAATGCAAACCAAGCAAACAGCAATGAAAATCGGTCCTTTAATGTTTACATTTTTATATCATATTATGTATGTTATGTTCTCAAACAATAAAACTTTACTTTCATTTGATTGCTGTTATTTCCAGCACATTCTCTTGGTTGGCTCTATGCTGTATTCCTGTAATAGTTCTGTTTTGCTACGCTTACCTTTTACGATACAAAAGTGTAATCAACTTACATTTTATAAGAAGGGGAAAAAATTTAAAATCTCTAATGCGAGACAACATTGGTGTTGTTGTTTATTTGTGTCTGCTCATGTGACTCAGAAAAGTAAACATTTTATTGCAAAGCTCTTCTGATAAAATAGTTGAACTGACTTTAGACTTAAAGTGGCACACATTTTTAATCATAATGCAAAACAGCATAAGTCCAAATTAGTCATTATTTATTCAAAATGTTTTTTTAAGTTTTCTATTAATATGTCATACCCTTTTAGTTAGCTAATTTTGAATTGTATTTAATAATCAGCCGACAAAAAAGATATGTGTGAGTTATCTGACTTACCTTAAATTATTAAATACCAGTAAGCCTTCCGTTGTTAAAATATAGAGAGTTTTCACAATGAATGAGAGATGCGCAAAGGAAGCCAGGAAGAAAATATCATGTTTTCATGTTTTGTTTTTATCTCGCACTCGCATCTCGCTTACTTTGTGTTTACAACTTCATTGTGTTTAAAACTTCAAGCGGTATATTGGAATCATAAGACTCAGTACATGAGCGAAACAGTTTACAGATAATGATAACATGACTGAAGGGTAGGTTGAAAAGTTTGCACTGCAATGCGTTAAAGTTTTTTCGAGAACAGTTGTCGTTAACTGCTTCTGAACTACTTTCTATCTAAATACGATAATTTTGTGATCCTTACTATTCTTCGCTTTATGAATTAAATACAAATAACTGAACTAAAATTAAATGTTCTGACCTTCAGGCTTTAAGCAAGCTAAATGTGTACACACACACACATATGTACACATGTATGGGTATATTATTGCAATCAAAATAATGAAAATGTTTAATTAATATTTAATGCATTTATGCTACATAAACGATAAGTCTTCGCACTTTTGTATTTAATGCCATCAAAAAGATTTATTGTTTATTTGATGTAAATATTTAAATTTATAAAATTCCATGAATTTTTACGCCTTTAACATAGTATTTAATTTTAAAAATTTATTAAAATATGGTAAAACTAATTAAATCAAATAGCGATATTATCTTATCATTATTTTAAATGTTGTTTTAATGAGACTTGCATAATTAATGCTTTAGAATAGCGCTGTCCAATTAAAAACACTACAAGTGCCTCTCGTAATCGGTCACCGGCGGCACATTACATAAGCTAAGCAAATAAAATAAATTAAGTGTGCTATTTAAACCAGAGCTGTGTGTGGCAGTCCAGTGGATAAAATTCAGTTTTTACATTTTCCAGTGATTATATTCTATAGCCACTCTTCGTATTATTCTAGACCAAATATGATTCGTGGACATTACTATTTCCTTCATAGCACTCTGAAAACAAGAAATGTCCAAATAATACTAATTATCATATTGACAGATTCATACGAGAGCTTTATATGCCACATGGTATATAATCAGAATCGCTCGCTGTCAATAAGGGCTGCAGGAAAAAGCTGATGAAACTTTTTTGAACCATCGTTTGTTTTTATGTGCTAAAAAAAAGCAAAAAAAAAAGGAAGCCACTTTCGGCGAAAACCTTAGCAACATAAGATGTTTTATTTTCAATGAAAACGCGGACCACGCGGAGCAGAAAACAAAAAATGGTTCCGCGGCTTTGTCCATGCATCATACTCACTCTGAAGCAAACTGTTACGACGAATAAATCAATTTATTTATTTCTGTTTAAGGTGGACTTGGTGGCCTTGCACGGATCTCCAATCACGAACATTATTTAGCTACTAACCATACTTCGCGTGAGCTGTGTGCGGTTATGTTGAGTCTTGTTTCAATTATCATTAAGCTCATTTGGCTCAAACCATGACCATTCCCATTCAAAATTTAATGGCCAAGCGAATGTTAAAATTTAGTAAGCATATCACTTGCATTTCCAACCAAGAAACATTTTATTTTCATTCTATAATCTTCACCCATTAAAGTAGTACACCAAAGACCATGGGAGCAAAAGCAACACGCGGCAGATCAAACTTTAAGCACTTTTCAATACATTCTCATTTTATTTGCTGCATACAATTGTGGTGGTGTTGATGATAGGACTAAAAGCGCAAATCGTAATTTTAAAGTGCATTTGTATGTACTTTTTAATGTCATTGCAATAATAAATTCATTAAAAACTTCTTTTAATTTGCTCTTAATGGCATATTGATTAAAATGCTCGTAGTTCGATGAAAGTTAAATCACTTTGCCTTTAGGAAATGTTGATAAGAGAAATATTATTAATACTCAATTTCATTATTTAATTCAAGTATTCAGGGATCACCCAAACCAAGAACCTTTTTTGCTGCTACTTGCGTTTGACAGTAAACTAACGTTGAAAGCCTTTACCTCTAAAAAGATTCGACGAAATTATTTTTAAAAAACAATAAATTTCATTGTACTTATCTCTAATATTCACATTTTCATGGAAATAAGCTTTATGAATCTTGTGCAATCTCTGAATATTTGCATCCGGAAATTTCCTTGTTGTGGATTTATATACATGTAAAGGGTGTTTTTTTTAGAAGTATAAAGCTTCGAATTGAAATAAAACACAAGAAAATCGTTTTAATGTCCATCATAATGGCTTTATTGGAAGGATAATTTTATGCCATTAATGTTTAAATATGATTTCGGGCATGTGGCCGCCGCGGCTTGCTCGAATAAAGCCAATTCTACAGGTCCAATTTTGAACCACTTTTTCGAGCATATGGGGCCGTATGTCGGCAATAACGCCACGAATGTTGGCTTCCAAGTCCCCTAACGTTTCTGGTTTGTTGGCGTAGACGAGCGACTTCACATATCCCTAAAGAAAATAATCCAATGGTGTCAAATCACACGATCTTGGTGGCCAATTGACAGGTCCATTCCGCGAAATTATGCGCTCATCGAATGTTTCCTTCAATAAATCGATTGTGACGTGCGCTGTGTGGCATGTAGCGCCGTCTTGTTGGAACCACAACTCATCCACATTCATGCCATCCAATTCGGGAACAAAATAGTCGGTTATCATGGCTCTATACCGGTCTCCATTAACGGTAACTGACTCTCCAGCATTATTTCGATTCATTCGGGTCCTCTTCAACATTTTGCTCTACAGCGGCAATTGTTTCTTCGGTGCGCACTGTTTGACGTCTCTGCGGATGCGTATTATCACATAGAGTAAACGTAGTGCGAAAACGATCCATGGTTAACCGAATTAATTGCTCTGATGGACGATTATGTCGACCATAAAATGGACGGAGCTTGCGGTAAACTTCGCGAACTGAACCATTATTTTCGAAATAAATTTGCACGATTTGCAAGCGTTGTTCTTTTGTCAACCTGTTCATGATGAAATGGCAAACCAAACTGAACATAAATGACATTAGAGTTGCCAGATTTGACCATAAAATGCCAGTTTTATCTCTATTCGAAAAACAAACCTCTAAAAAAAACATCCTTTACATATGTGCGTGTATTCTAAGAAGTCATCAGTCATTTTCAGAAGAAAATCACAATATTACAAAAAACAAGGTTACGCCTTAGTGGACATATTCCCTATTACAAGATAGACAAATTTGAACAATTTGGTATCTATTTTACATTAGTATAATAACTGCTTGTAGATACAATTTTAAGAGCCAAATAGACGTTCGTGCGTGCATGATCAATCAAATAATGGCGAATGATCATAACGATTTCGACACACACTATTCATACATGCTTGACTGTTAACATTTTTGATTCAACTTCTAACTTGTTGATATTGTGACGTCAAAAGCTTGTGCGGCAATTTAAATTGAAATCGGTATTAAAAAAAGGATGACATTTAAGTTCAAAAAGTCATTAAAAAGTGATTTATAAGAATCTTCCATAACAAATTTAATCTTCATATTATTTTCAGTCCGGAATCTTTCAAACTTTTTATGAGCACTCATTGCCTCCGCCATGAAAAACTCACGGTAAGCTGAACTAAGTTCACCTTTCATGCGTTATCAAAGAGAAAAATATGAAATCATTTTAATATTGATCATGCGCATGACCAAACACTCAATCAACCACCTATACGCTCAGTTTGCTTGAACAATCACTTGATTGACCATGCACGCAAGCACCTCTATTTGGCCTATTAGCTCGTTTAATTATTGTAGATTTATGATTATCACTCATACGACCTGTTGTACATAAGAGTCGCACATGAACAAAAATAATTGTATGTAAATACATATCGATCGTTTGATGCAAGGCCGTTATAGCTCAAAAATTTTTTTTTTCGAGTCAATTATCTACCATTATTCGCCGTTTCATGCTTTATTTTGTATTAAATATTCAGAAAGGTTTCTAATGAACTTGTCTTGTGAGTAGAGTTTATGTAATCATACTTTTTTTAATTTTCATATGAAAAGTCATTTATTGAAAACTTTAAATACGATTTTCTCCCACTTCAAGGTTTTTGAGCTATGATGGTCTTGTAGCAAACAGGCAATATGATGCGCGCTTTCATAATTTTTTTGGAAAAAAATTTTGTGAAGTTTAGAATTGATTTCTAGATAAGCACTAAGCAATTAGTAACTATATACATAAAAATAAAAAATTATCGGTGAAAAAAGTCAGAAAAATGTGCAGTTATTTAGAGAACGATCCATTTTACATTAATAATAACCTAATTCATATTGGGTTTGTGTTAATGTTGCTTGCGAACTCGCATATACATACATTCGTTGGCTTTTTTACTACTTCACCAATTCTTATATTGCAGTCAACTTTATATCCTTTCAGCTTCCTTTTATATGTTATTCGAAGTGGCGTTAATGCGATTGTGAGTGTGTATCTGTGATGCAGAGTGTGTGAAGGTGAATTTTTTTTTTTTTTGAAATTGCAATCTGGTGAATTGCACATTTTCCATACAATTTTTCTGACTTCGATTGTCATAGAAATTTGTCCTTTTGCATGACGCATTGCTTGTTAAATGATGACAAAGCATTTTATTTTGTTTGCTCGTATTTATTTCTATTATCATATTGCAGTTATATGCTCAAAATTAAAAACTGGTATATTAAACTTTATTTAGTATCGGAACCAATATAAAATCGCAGAGAAGAAAGAAAATTAATATAAAATGCAATGAAAATAAATATAATTATAAAGTGCTCTTCCCACTTCACCTTATTTTTACAACTCAAAATATTTTTTTTAAATAATATCAAAACTTATTATGGAAAATTCTATTAATAAAAACATCTTATTCCGAAAATAAGCTAAATTAGTTTTTAATATATATACACATACATACTTTACGAATACATATGTATCATGACTCAAAGTGTTTGACTTTATATACCAGTACAAATATTTTACCTCATTTGATGTTCGCAGATATCTTTTAGCAATTCAACGAAATATGCATTTTCGTTTCTTTCTTTTTTTGTTGCTCTACCATTTATTTGCTGCAGCACTCTTCTGTTGTTGTGTCATTTGTAAATGTCATGTCCACTGATACTTAAGAGGATTAACTACGATTTGTGCAAAAATGTGTTGCATCTCTGGTTTTAAAGGATTTGGAAAGGGTTAGAGTAGCTTTTTAAGTCAATAAAGTTTTTATTTAAAATCTGATTTATTTGTTATTTTTCGTTTTGCTTATGTTGAAAAAAAAAATAGGCTAGAAATAATACAAAAGAGAAGAAAAATAATGTATAAATTGATCCTGCATGTTCAAAGCGGAATTTTTTTTACACTCCATGAGTTAAGTTCAGTTAAAAAAGCTTAGTTTCACCATTGCCGAATTATGACAGCAATTTGTTGACAAAAAAATTAATAATTTGAACTTCTTTTTATTGACTAATGACACAAACTTTTGACTTATACCTGCATTTGACTTATACCTGTGAATTAAGCTGGAAGAAATCTAATTTTGAGAGAATTTTGCCTTAGACCAGGGAGAATGCTATGAGCTCTAAGCAAATGAAAAATTGCAGGCTAAGCCCAAGTTCAGCCTTGAAACGTGGTACTCCACGAATAAAATAAGATATTGTAATGAAATTTGGAAAACGATTGTAGATTGAAATTATCATTTGCTGGCTCAGAAGTGCGCGGGATCAGAAACTTGAGTAATTTCGGTTAAAGGTTGGAGCAAAAATGTTTGCTACTTTACACTTTTAATGGATGTAAGGGTAGGTATATTATGTTTGTGGGCTTGGCAACGCATAAATATACACAAATAAATTTTAAGCATCAATTTGAAATACATTTGACACAAGATTTTCCGTCTTTACCAGTTTTAACCTAAACAAACTCTGCGGAATTTAATTAATAGCCGTGCGCTCTTACCATAAAATCAAATTAACATAAACGTTATTTGAATTGAAGGACATAAGCAGCCATAAGTAATATTAATTTAACCACTAGGGTTGTAATACGAATTCACTGACGCAAAAGTATACGGCATGATATTAATAGGCGTGATTCATTCCTTACAAGTTAAATTAAATTTTCTATGTTTTAAACTTAATCATACGATAATAACGAAAAACAAACAACGCTTTTGCGTAGCAACTTTTGTCCTGATTTACTATCTTCTTTAAGAGGTCAATCCTAGAATCCACACAGATGAACATTGCTAATTCAAAACATATTTTCATTTGCTCCTAATCACATCCACATTCGCCCAAATAATATTCAAACAAAAATAATGATGCTCATTATGAGTGTGTGCGTATGCCATATTGTGACTTAGTAATCCATCGATTGTTTGGGGTCGAAAATTCATTGCTGTCAAAATATTTGTACTCTCTGTTATGATATGGTTCAGAAATTGCATCTAATGAAGGGAATTATTATTGAAAGGGTGTATGCGTGAGAGAGAGACTAATTTTTATTTGCCATGAAAATGAATGTAATATTGTGTATATATACATACTATATAGACCTCATCTTGCTCTATAAACACATACAGTACACAAAACTCATCCTTTAACATTAAACATATGAAAATGTTAAACACAAACGTCGAGACACCCACTCAAAATTAACGATCTAAGTTGATTGCATAGCATTAATCAAACGTCTCGTTTAAGACGGAGCAACGAGTGGCCTCTCTTTGTTAGCTATAACCTTTTTGATTCTTAACCAATCTATCTAATGTACGTATACACTCGTGCGTATGTGTATGTCTGTGTAGGTAAATCTTGTGGCTGTCTGCAAAATGATGAGAAGATAAGTTGTATTTTATTCATCGTAAAATGTGAAATAAGTTCAAAATAAATTGTTAAAGTCGACGAAATGCAAACAAAAAACTTTGTAAAATTTTAACAAGAAAGGGTTAAAGAAGCTTGAAACATCAAGATAATTGTGAACACAAGAGTTCAAGTATACAAAGGTATTAAAATATTTACATATAAATTAGAAAAGTGCTAATGAACGATAAAAGCTCTATGGAGATAAGAGTGACATAATTCAGCTACATTTTTTGAGTATAGAAATGTTTCAAAACTGAGATTTATCATGTCAAATATGTATTTAGTGATGTGTTTAAGTTTCAATTAAAAACATGCTACTGTCTGATGAAGTTTTTTTTAAGATATCGCAACTTAAGAACAAAATTTTGAAACAAAATGCGGTTTTGTCTCATTCTCCTTAAAAAGGGTATGCTCATTCAAAACATTAATCAAATTAAAAAAGATCACAGTCCGGTTGCTGTTGAAATATTTTAGCTTTCTTGGAATATATCAACTCCATTTAATCGAACGCGTATCAAAAAAGTCTACAAAAAGTTCTTCCCTAATAAACTGCAGTCGACTTTAACTTTATGAAGCGCTGAACTTTTGGTAAACAACTTTCAAGCTCAATTTACCCATCCAATAAACTTTCACTGCATCAACTAATGAATTAATAATATGACTACGTACATAATGAACTTGAAATTGGCTGAATTGAAAAGAAAAAAAAAAAACTTTGAAAACTTAATAATAAATTTATATCTTACTTATTGAGAATGTAAGCCTGTGAAAAACAGCATTTTGTAAATTTGCTGCGATAAAAAGTTTTAAAAGTAATTAATTTTTAGATAAATTCTGTATAATTTGTAAAACAATGCAATGTACTGGTCAACTAACAAAAGAAAAAAGTACAATACTCCTACTCAAAAAATTGTACTGTTTATGTTCGCAGCTTTTATGTAGAGCTGCAAGTCTAACTAACTGAGCGGTCTAACTCTGAGTTTTATTCTTCATAGCTAAAGGTTTTCCAAACAATCTTGCAAATCCTCAAAAAATTGTTGCAGACTTTATAGACACATTTTTACTTGTGATGGTTTAAACCAGTATTCAAATGCATTCTACTTAAATTGTGACAAAGCTGTGTGTTAGTGAGATGCCACAGTACTTACTGATCAGCTTTTTAAGAAATTGTTTTTTTTGTTTTACATACACCGGCATATGAAGTTGCTACATATCTTGCTTTTTATTTCATTTCTAAGTATAAGTCCCTTGTAAGTAAGAGATTACATTACTAAATTGTGTGGTATTGATGCCTCGCTCTAAGCTTTCTTATCGATACATCCACACGTGCATATGTTTTTATATGGTACTCGTATATCATTTTCATTTAAGTTCATTTGAAATGCAAATCTGATTGTTAGAAAAATTGACAGAAAATTCAGCTCGAGGTTAATGCCCTTCAACAAACCATTACTTCTTTTTCTGATAGATATTTGCATAGCTTTTGATAATCTATTGACATGGAGTCTATCCAATGTTGCATTTACAAATCATTTTCAAATTAAATTTTAAAACAACTTTACATTAAACGAATGGTCGACAAAAAATACATGGTTGGTAGCCATTTAAGTCGAACTTAAATAGATTGATCAAGAAATTTTATCATACCAACCCTACAAAATGGGCTCAAGATACCACATAATCAAAAACTGCTCTCCTTTGAATGTACACCTTTAAAAGTATTTAAGGATATATTGTGAATCGTTTAAAGAAGCAGCAAGTTCGAAATTTTTGATAGAACTACCCAGCAAGCAATTGAGCAAGGCCTTCCCCGGAGAAGGCCTGCTAGCACTGCTCCGATTGTAAGAGGCCTTCTCAGAACTAAATTTTGATGTAAATAACAAAAAAAATTTTTTTTTTATTATGATTTTTGTTTTTATTTACAATCTGTCAATATTAACAATAAGTAAATTTTATAAGTAGTGAAATTTTAATTAGCAGAATAGTTACACTCCATTGAGTGTATACTCATGAAATGCTATTATGCCTTACCACGGCAGGCGTGCTATTTATTATGCCTTCCCACAGCAGTACTGATATAAGGCCTTCCCATAGCAGCAGTGCTATAAGGCCTCATAATAGAAGGCAAAAAAGAAGGACTTCATGTATTTTTTTATTTCATGTATTGCAATGTTTTATGATTCGACATTACTTTTTTGTCATTGGATTGTACTTATACGACATCAAAAGTAGATAAATGGTTAGAAGTAAGGAACGGTGTGCATGTTGCTAGGTTGGTCTTCTGTTTCATGTTATGTTAAAGTGGTAGAGTGTTGTGTATTCAATGTCAAATTATAAATTAAGAAAACGTCACAAAAAATAAACATTAAAAATATCAACGCAATGGAGGTTTGACGCAGATAAAAAAAAAACATTTAACTAAGAGTCTCACCGACGTATTAAGATTTAATTTTTTCAAAGTACTTCTGTGACCCCTTCTACGGTAAGCGCTCTTAGAAGGGCTCTTGACGCAAGCGATGTTGGAACCCTTCTTGAAGAGTATTTCTATCGGGACGTTTCATATAAAAAAGAAAGTAAGTGTGAAAGGAGGTGGCAAGGCCTTAATCTTACCAATGAAGGCCTGCTAGAAGGCCTGAAACTCCTGCCCTTGCCTACTGGGTAGCTTTGGTGCACCCTAACACATACACAGCTAAGTCATATGAGTACAAGTTTTTTGGGAATATTAACTTTTTCATTTGACTGAATAGCACATAACTACATATATAAAATATAAACTCTTGCTGAAATCTTATTCGTATTCGTAGATTAAAGTGGGTATTTTTTGCGCCCTTACATATTTTCCCAATTTATTTACATACATATAAACATTTTTTGATATGTTTTGCTACGAAAATATGTACATATGTTAGCAAGTAGATACATTATATTCAAATGTTGTGATTGTTGAAAGAACTACAGATCTTAATTACTTAATTCCCCTAGAGCTTTGATTACCATTTGCTGTCATGTTACATTTTTTGACACGTATGCAGTTAGAGCCAAAAATTATCAGCTATAATTAGATGGTCTATGTAAATTAGTATTATGAGGCTTACTTGGAAAATCAAAGTAAATAGTAAATCACATTGCCACATGAGTAGTAAATACGTTTTAGAAAAGGTGACTACTTAAGAATTGAGTTCTTAATCCAAAGAATGACCTTATTTAAGTTTTTGATTCAGCTACACTCGTTTCCATTGACCAGTGTACTTTTATTGCGTGTTTTTTGGAATTCGCTTTTGGTTTTTTGCAGAAAAATTTTTTTTGCTATGGAGATTGATATGGGTTTTTTTGTTGTTGCTTCTGTTGTTAGTAGCTTCTGCTTCAAGAAGCAGCTAAAATATATCATAGCAATTAGCTGATTTATTAACAATTAAAAAATGGATCCAGTATTTGTTGCTGTTGCCTTTGCTTACATTTTTCATCAAAAATAGTTTGACATGGAATGTTGATTCCTTGTTCGAAATAATAAGGGACTAAAGGAATGATTTGAAGTTAACAGTCAGCATAAATTTAACGCTGGCTCTTCATTTCGATGTTGTAATGAGTCTAATTGAAGCATCTTCTTACTGGCAAGACCATGACCGACATCAATTTTTAGATCGAATTTATCATTTCCTAACAACTTTTAGGTGTTATATAGAACATAGTCTACACATGATAAATTTGAACTGAAACAAAAACAACTTTTTTTTGATGTTAAAGTTATAGTGGCAAACTAAAGTATTAAGGCAGTTTTGCATAAAAGCTGGCCGTAAAGTTCTGTTTTTTTTGGTAGCTGAAAATAAGTTTTTTTATACCGATTTTATATGAGAAGCTGTGAAACAATAATATTTTATTAAAATGATAAAAAAAAGTTAAAAAAAAGAAGTATGTGTGACTGAATTAAAACAATTTTTTCGTAAAGGTTTTTCTCTGTTTGTTTTCGTTCATAAGTTGAAACCAAGCTGTTATTCAATAATCAAAAAATATGCTCGATGCTTTCTCATTTCCGCTCAGTTCCGCTCTGCATGAAGCGATAAGTAAGAACTTCCCAAGCGGAAATTTGTAAACAAACATTTCTGCTGTGTTTTGTGGTGAATTTCATGGTAAATATTTATTTCGAATACAAAGCAGTGGAAAAAGCAACAACCATTGACAGCAATTACTGCCAATACAATGAGAAAATATGCGTCAAGTAATATACTAATAAAACTATGTAAATGGAATATTGAACCTTTGGGAAAAATTGATTTTTTTTTAATGATTGTGATCTTTTGTGAATAAATTGTATGTTGAAATTGAGCTGAATTTGAGAATAAAGTAGTTCACACTTATCGAAATTGACAAATAACAAGTACACAAGCTACATATTCTATTGTCGAAATACATCCGTTCAGAGTTTTATTAATAATCTGTTGTCTGTACCGCTTAAAAAAAAAAAAATCTTTTTAGATTTGTAGACAAGTGTTATGAAAACTTTGATATCTATAAATATTAATAACATTAAAAATAAACAAATATTAGCTCACTGCTGCTCTAATTAGTTCTTCATTCCAATATATTCAACTTCTCATAAACAAAAATAAAACCACTTATTAATAAAACACAAGCGGCGTTTACTTTCATAAAAAAACAAACAGAAAGCATGAAAAAAGTAATGTGTGGTACCATGTTCTTGATATAAAATCCTAACATATGGACCAGTTACAGTTTATCTCATTATAGGCATATTATTCTACAGAATGTAATTAAAATAAAGTTCAAAATTTTTTTATATATTTATCAAAGAGCAGTAGGTTTTCTGTTGGTGAGCAAACTTTTTTGGATCAAAAATATATACGCTAAATGGCTTAGCTGTTTATATCAAGATTTAGCTATCGTCGATATGTAATGAAGGAATATATAATAAAGCATTTGCTAAACCGTTAAAACGGGTGATTTCTTAAGCGTTTATTTTTTGAAAATTGAAAAAGGAACAGAAAATTTGCAATGGTGAATGAAATATTTATTTATATCCATACATCAATTCCTTTCATTTATTTTTTAAGGACTATTTCATGTTAATGTTGCTCGCGGCTACGACTGACGAGCTTCATCCGTAAGCTCAAATTTCGGCATACTCTTTCCAGGTCCACCTCTCAATAGGTCCACGGCATAGCGCGCTGTGTGACATGTGGCGCAGTCTTGTTGAAACCACATGTAAATCAAGTTCAATGCTTCCATTTTGAGCAAAAAAAAGTCGTTCATCATCGCATTGTAACATTGCGATTTTCATTATTTCTCACATATCGCGAGGTGTCATAAAATTTACATGAAAAAACAATAGCAAAAAAATCACTCGTTATAAATATATAAATACTTATAATTACCGTAGGAAAAATATATTTGATAATAGCTAGCAAAACATATTTGAGTAGAATAAGACATTTATTGCTGCAAACATATATTTGCTGACAATTACCAAATTTTATACTGTGTGGGGCAAAAATTCTTTGTTGTAAATATGATCATGATTTATTATGCTTAAAAAAATATTTGTTGAACTTATTAGCTTTGATTAAAAATATATCTCAAAACCTCAACAATTTGTTAGGTATTAAATATCACTTGTAGCATATAAACACTCTCATAGTCTCATTTCTTTAGAGTTTATTCATAAACATTGAAGAAAAGATAACACTTTTCAAGGTTCCACTGTACTCTAGAAACATTTAAATAATTTTTAAATGTTGATTCTGCGCTGCTCTGTGAACCAGTTTCTGTTAGACGCGTGAATAATTCGACTTCAAAATTTTGATTTTATTCATGTCAATTCGCTTATAGCATTCATTAGCTCAAGTCCTATATATCGTATTTATCACACGTTCTAAAAATAAAAAAAAATAATAATAAAACGAGCTTTTGTTTTTGTTAAGTTACCAGTGAATTCATTGTATTTTGTTTGATAACAAAATGTGTAGCTCGTTGCGTGTTTTTTTTAATTTCTATTTAATAATAAATTTTTTTTTAAGTCTGACTCATAGTCAAATACCGCCGGTCGCCTGTCCGGAATATTTTCAATATTCTCATGATGGTGTTTACTTTTATGGAAAACTAACCATACCTAATGCAGAGACTGGCTCAACTGTGCTTAATGTGAAATTCTCACAACAAACTCCATTGCAATCGGTAAAAGTGTTAAGTTTGTTGTAGGTGCTTTAATATATAAAAACAAAATATATAATGTGATGACACAAAAAGTATTTATGTGGTGATAATAATATTGTTTGAGAATGCGCTTACTTAGTGCGCATTTTTTCATATAGTCCAGTTATTAAAAAAGAATTTTGATTAGCATTTCCTTTTTGGATATTTTTCAATTCACTTCAACTTCAAACGACTTTTCGATACGATTCGTTACTTTAGAGACTTTTTAGATACTGTTCGATTGATATGAATTCTTCATTGTTTCCCGAAATCTTTCAAAATTTATGGAAACGAAAAAAAGTAGTTTTGAAAAAAATTTCTTATCTCTGCAAATATCAACTCCATGAAACAAAATGATTGGATCACAATATATTGATCATAACAAAAAAATATTTTTAGATTTGTTCCTCCAATAGGGTAAATGATATGTTGAGTTGAGTTTGGAAATGGCCAAAAAATTATATTTTGTTGCCTTAATTTTTTATAGTTTTATTTTTTTTTTTTGAATTGTGCACTGCAAAAAGAAGAAGGTTTCAAATTTAATTATTGAGATTTTATGTGGATGTTTTTTTGTTTATTAGGATGTAGATTTTAAAATAAAAATGTTAAAAAATTACATAATACCAAAATTTGAGTTTGAGCAAAATAAATTGAATGAAAAATTTTTTTGTGTGTTTTCTGCTACTTAATCCCACTAAAAATCTGATAAATTTTATATATGAAAGTTAGTTTGAATGGATTTGGGGTTTGAAAAATTCAAAATGCATTTGGTACTTTTGCAAAGTTTCAATAACATATCTTTCTCTTAAAATTTACAGAATTATCAAGGAACACTTTCATTATATGAAGACGACGAGCCAGAAATAAACAGCATAAGTAATGGAAATCAAATTGTGTATCGTGTAACCTTTCCACCCGTCAGAGTGATTCCAAAACTAACACTAATTGAGGTTAACGGCAAAGTTATTTGCTCAGCCAGTGAATGTAAGTACCTTTAAAAAGTTAACACTAAAGTAATCAATGACATAGAACTTCTTAAATGCAAGCTCATATTTTTACAGATCCAAGTCCGAGCACAACACTTCAACTGCGACACACCCTACAGACAGCATTGCGTCACACAAGCGACACATTCAACAATCTGAATAAACAGGTGGCAGCACAAGCAACGCAAGTGCGTCCTCAATCAATATCACTTCAGTTGAACGCAATCAATTCCATTTGTGGAATAGGTGCTCCGGATATTCTTTTAAAAATCTATACAACATCCACCTCAAGGTCAGTCATAGTTCCAGCTGAATTTCCATGGTTAACTGCCATTTTTGGAAAACAGTCAACACGTGTGGGCTTAATTTGTGGTGGTTCCTTAATCTCATCACGCACAGTTTTGACAGCAGCGCATTGTATGCATCTATCGCGCTTAACTGCTGAACGTATTGAGGTATTTCTAGGACGCTTCAACTTGACTAATCCTTTTGAGAATACATTCGTGCAACGCGATATAAGCTCTGTAATAATACATCCTGAATACACAGCAGGCGCAGGATTTGCCGATGCTGACGTAGCACTTTTGCAAATGGTGACTTCCGTAAGGTACGCGTATTTTCCGATTTCAAAGTTTCAAGATAATATTTGAGTTTTAAAACAACAGTTTTGAATCATTTCTAATCTTTGCACTTTCCTAGTTTTACACCACTTGTAAGTCCGATTTGCTTATGGAGTACACCGGATGATGTATCACTCATTGTGGGACAACGTGGAGTTGTCGCTGGTTGGGGCAGCGATGAAACAACCAACACTATCAGAAATATTCCAAAGAAAGCCGAGGCCAATATTGTATCTGACGTTCAATGCTTGCGTTCGTCACCTGGCTTTACTGCGTTGACATCATCACGCACCTTATGTGCTGGAAATCGTGATGGTTCCGGACCATGTATTGGAGATTCCGGTAGCGGTCTTATGATTCAAGTCAAAGATCGTTGGGTACTGCGAGGTGTCGTTTCAGCGGGAATGATTGAAGGAGAGCGATGTAATTTGAATGAATTTGTGGTATATTGTGATATAGCAAAACACTTGATGTGGATACAAAGCAATATGTTACCGTGAAACCAATGCAATCAAGTTGCGGATTCTCATGTTTTCATGTCGTATTGCGAATTTGTATATAAGATACTTAAATAGAATAAAACAAAAAATCACGAAAAAAACTTTCTGTTTATTTATTTCTAGAGAAACCAATGGTGGCTCAACTTCAAATTTATGTGCTATAACATTGATACTTATAATAAGAGTATTGCAAACTTGATGCACATTTGCGAAGCGCTAAGTATTACGAAAAGGATTTGTTTGCAAATAACATAATTCGTTTGAAAATTGCAAATACGGCTTTGCATCACTAGCGACTACTGCTATGCCATTACATCTAATATCCTTTAGGAGTAAAGGAGCTGGCAACTGTCTAACTATTTTTGAGCGCAGTTTGGAGGTTAGATAAACATTTCGAAAACAATTTGCAAATGCACACATAATTTAGTTCCAATAAATGTTTAAGAAGTTTTTTGAACGAATTTAATGTGATGAAACTCCTTCCTGTGCCATAATTTATAACTCCTTTGAAGACTTCAATAAAATTCGTGCCGTCGTGATTTAGTGAAAGTTTTTTTCCAAGTACCTTATCGGTACTGCATATCTTGATTAATGTCCTTTGCGTTTTTGCTATATAATTCTGGTATTTTTGGGTATCGGTAAGACCGTAATATGATTCTCTGACATCTCTTTTGACAATCTCTTATAACAGGTTTAAAATTGGAGCTTTTCTGCTTAAAATGTTTAACAAACCTGCTATATATTATTAAGAGCAAGGTAATGAGCATTTTTAACAATAGAATTTAAAAAAAATATTTTATTTTTTTAGAAGAAGCTATTAAAAAATTTTTTTAAAAAAATCATCACAACAGTTTTTTTTTCTATTGAAACCAATATATGTTTTTTCTTCTTTTTAATGAAGTTCGGGTTGCTGAATCTGAATTTGGTTATAAATAATTTATTGTATGAATAAAGAACAATTTTAATTACTAAAAAATATCATTCCAATTAATCTTATCTTAACAGTTAATGTATCTTTTTAACACCTCAGTGTAGATAACTAAATAAATATTCCTAACTAACACATACATATAAAGACATAAACTTTAAATGCTTAAGATATTCGTTCATTGGTATATATACCCGATTAACCAATTGTTGCCCAATATAAAAGTTCCAAGCAATCAACCACAAATTAACAAAATTTTTTTGTCTAAAGGCTAAGATTTGGCATCTTTGATAGCTGTATTAGGGATCAACGCAGCAAATCGCGGCAACCAAGATTGACATTTTGAATTATAAGAAAATAGTTCGGCAAGATATCTTATATCGAACATATTTTCTGCGTTTACCGCTTGCTGCGTCCATGCCACTTTTTAAGGAAGATTTTGTACACATCAGTGATGGAATTTGGGATTTCGGGTAATGCAGATCCTAAATTCATATTCGGAATAAATTTTTTGGATGGCGAATATGTTGCCTATGGTATATCCAGAAAATTTACTTAGTCAAAAGTAAATAAAAAAGGTATTCCTCCACGTTTGGCATCCTAAAAACAATTAACTAATAAATTATTATAAATTTTGCGAATGTACTGAAAATTGCTCTGTTGTATTTCAGACTGATTTCCATATATGAGAAGTTTTGGAGTGAAATGATCTCAGACGAATGATTATTGCCAGCTAGGGAGAGATTCACTTCACTTGTTATTTATATCATAGCGTCAACAAGAGTTAAGGTTTGAAATTTAATATCAATTGTTTTACACTATAGGGTTAATAGAAGATACATAGTATGTATAGTTTAGAGAACTTCATAATCACGCTTTACACGTGCGGCTAAAATTAAATTTTTTACACTACCCCACTAACCGGATAGAAGAAGCGATAAGCGTCAGCGTTTTGTTTTAGATTTTTATGAATTCATATTTAATCTAAACATTTAGAAGCTTTTGATTTCATAAAACACAAGCAACAATCAGCAAAGATTTAACTTAGTATATAGAACTGTCTCATTTTACATAATTTGCAAAAACAAAGAAACTCTAATGTATATTAAAAACATATAATAAAGCTCTGCTGCTAAGGACCACAGAAATGTTGATTTTTGAAAGTATTCTACTTTAAAAAAAAAAAATATAGTGCGCCAGCAATCATATTTTTGGTAAATTTGCAAAGTTTCCAGCACATTTAAGCTGTGAAAAATATAAGTCAATACTTTGTACGAATTTTCGGAACGTTTAGCGTATAATAAGAATGATTTATCAAATTTCTTTTTAGGATATTTTTTATAAAAGTTTTTGAAGTTTTTTTTTTAAAACAAAAGCATATTCGCTATCTAAAAAGAAAATTCAGACTTTAAATCTAATATAATTTAAAAAAAAACCAAGCGCTATCACTGGTAAGTATATGATATGAGAATCCAGAATTGAAGAGTTGAAAAGCTTCACTTATTTGATCCGCATTATATAACTAATTGGCAGGACCAACAAGGACATGCATACTGAAATCATCTAAATGAAAGTTACCGCGCAAAGCTTCGTTATGTCTAGCAAACTTCGTCCCTGTCAACGACATCGAAGCTCAAAATCTTTCAATCAAACCTGAAACCAGTTTTTCTCTGCAGTTGTGGAACTTCGACAGCCAACAGCGGTCTTTTTTGTCTTCGCCGAATGCTGAAAATTTGGTTGCATTGCACCATCCCTAAAATTAAAAGTCATTGATAACAGCAAAAGATTTAATATTTGTAGATAAAATATGAAGCGAAACATAATGTTTCTTTATAGATTTGAAAAAATATGAATGAAAAATATTGTTGTTGGGTGATACATTAAAAAACAGTATAAATAAATTAAATCAGATTAAAGTAAAATAAACAACCTTTTCAGGGAATGCTCCCCCAACACTCGGCACACTCTACATGGCTC
This sequence comes from Meiosimyza decipiens, assembly GCA_963680825.1. NCBI lineage: Eukaryota > Metazoa > Arthropoda > Insecta > Diptera > Lauxaniidae > Meiosimyza > Meiosimyza decipiens. Next base: position 88,262,925 of record OY804259.1, on the reverse strand, counting down.
AATCTGTTTTTGACACGAGGTGCATAAGCAAAAGGAAAAGAGATAAAACTATTGAATAAACTATGCGATATTATCAAATGAAAGCAAGAACTTTCGTTCAAGCAACATAATACCAAAATTCCTAAACCACAATTCAAAAAATTAATGTGATGCTGACTTAGGTGCAGCTGCAGATGCACAGACAATCGTCAGATAAAAAAATAAAATAAAGAAACTTATGGCAAACCTCTCCCTTTGCACATTTTTTACAAAACTTCAAGAATATCTTACGTAAATGCAACAATAAACTATTGCATAGATGAAACGAAAAACTTTGCAATTTTGACTTTTAAAATACAAACTTTTGCAAAATGTACAGCAGCAGTCATAGATGAGTAAAAAGTTGCAAAACAGATGCAAGATTTTAAGTTTCACATCCTTGACAAATTGCTTTAGTATGCGTTAATATGCGACAAAAATGCATTTATGTACACACATACATAAGTTTTAGTTATTGTTGCGCAAGTGTGCACATATGTTAATATGTGAGTGTAAAAATTTCTTATTATGACTTTTATGCGAAACTTTCACACTGAAACAATAATTCAGGAATGACGTGAAAAAAACATTAAGCTGTAAATAATGTCACTCATACCACCCGTTGAACGATTTTTCTTATTATTTAGTTGAGATGAAGAAAATATCTTTTGGGCAATATTTTCAGTGTCTCAAGCTACATTATAGACCGCAAGCTGGTAATTCTTTTTGAGTAGGTTTTTAATAAATGCTAAAAGTTTATTCTATAAGCCTCTTACCATAACAATATCAAAGGACTGCTTTATAGTTAGAGAATCAGATAATTCATAAGATTTAAAAGCTTAAAGAGGCCCAAGAAGGATTTCAGTATTGATGTTTCAAAGTTATGGAAGGACAAAGTTACAACAATATCTTCCACGAAAGGTTTCTACTCGATAAGTTTTGATCCACCGTACACCGTTTTAAAATTTCCAACAACAACAACTTTTTGGAGCTTAAATAGGAAAATGCGTTTTTATTAAAAATTCTACATCGAAGTAATTAAGTTATGCCCAAAAAAGCTTTTTTTCCAAAATAAATAGTTATGTTCGCAAAAATTTAGTTTTATTTGAGACATTAAAACGACGCCACAAGAAACAAATCTTATCATATAAAGTTGTCTGGTAAGAAGTTGTTGGATGGTGGTGGATAGTTTAAGCTCCTTAAAGATTTGATTTCATTACAATTTTTTACATGTCAACTATAAATGCCTTTAAAATCAACTTCAATTATCAATAACAAGGAGTGAATTAGCAGACTTTAAGCTTAAGTGATACAAGAAATAATATATGTATTTCAAATTTCTTCCAAGGTAAGGCACAAGATATCAAGTCCGATTCTGCATATAAACTAAGAGAAATTCAATGCACAGGGTTTAATAAATCGATTTTGAATGAATTCTTAATGAAATAAGTTTTTCCTATAAAATTAAAGCTTCAAACTTTTTCAGCAGCAACAGCGTAAGGTATTTAGATTTTCCTTGACATTTTTGAAACTTTTGACTTTTTGTGAACCTAAAGTTTTTAAGTTTTTTTTACTTCCTTTTGTTATTTTTTAATTATATTGTGAAGGCTAACTTAAAGTACACTTTCGGTAAAAAAATTTATTTTTTTTTACCCATTGCTTATTTGTTTTCTGCTATTTTTTGATGCCATGCAACAAAAATAACAATCAAGGGTGACTTGAATTTTAAATTGAAATTTAACACAAATAAATAAAGTTTCCACCCAAATATTTCTAATTCAAAAAATTATTGTCTAACGTAAATTATTAAAAAATAGTTTTCAGCAAACGTTAACTACGAATAGCTGTATTCATTTAGTTCAATTTTGAGCCAATATATTGATGAAATCAGAGCCAAATTTGATATAAAGCTACTTCCTGCTGTTACCATTATTAAGCTTATATATATATTTTTTTTAAATTTTTATTATTTCAAGATTCCCAAGTGCATTCGGTTTTTCATCCCTAAATTGAAAACTGCTCTGCCCACAAAATTGCTTTGGCGAAATTCAAAAGGAATCAGGATAGTAAATAGTAGCACATCGTCATGCAAAATTAATACTGATGCGCTTAAGGAGTTAACAGTTCTGTATATGAAACTGAAATCCTCTAATTTATTTAATACTTTTCAGTTGACTGCTGTTGACGTTGCCAAAAATATCATTAAAATAATATAAATTAAATGAAATTGGTGAAAAAGGAATCCATCTAAAATTTATAAAATTTGTACTGCCCGTCATCCTGAGTCTTCTTATCCATATAATAATTAATACATCACAAGTTTCAGCTACTCTGAACTTTCAAAGGTAGCAACGATTATAAAAGTGGCTAAAACATCAACTGAGCCAATGAGGCAATGTTGCACGCGTCTCATTAGCAGTCACTCACTTATTTTGCCTCACATAATACGCGGGTAAATTGAAGTATAGTGGATTACGTTAACATAACAAATTTAATGTTTTTTGCAACAGAATCTATACACATAGACTCCATACTAATTGTATGAAAAAATCAATTTTTGTCAATCAATCAAAAACATGAACGTTATACTATCAACATTTAAGTATTTAAGCTCGTCTAGACTGTTTTTTGTTAGCACTATTCGACTGTGCAACCCACTACATTGTGACTGAAAATGAGTTTCAATTAGCAAATTAATTTTATTATTTTATTATATTTTATTTTTTTCTTGAATCTAAAGTGTTTTTCTTTGAAATAATTTTTCTTGTACATACCCTTTAAGTTTCTAATTTGTAGTTTAAAATAAATCACTAAACTTTTATTTATATGTATAGAAACTATGTCTTTAATTTGACTTTATGCAACACTCTGCCGGTAAAGCAGTAATGGGCTCACTTAGTAGAGATCAAAAATAGGGTACAGTAAGAGAACATATCATTGTAGAATGATTGAAATCATTAATTATTTTAATGTAAATTTAAGATTCTTCAAAATGTCCTGAAATTGCATCCGTTGACATCAAACGCATACTTTTAAACCATTTTCCCCATTATTTCGTACTTAGAACTAATTCTAAATAATAAATAAGATTCACGTTCTGAAGTGACACTACAGTTGCAAAAATTGTACTGCATCGAGATTACAAAATGTGCATTTTAGATGCTGAATGTACTTTTCTGTCTCGAACACCTAATTTTTCTAAAAATTATTAAAAAAAGCATCTCAAAATACTAACCAAAATGAGATTATTACAGTTAATTACAAAATTTAAACCAACACATTCGGATTTACTAAACATCTTGAATTATTTTATTTTAATTTACTTAAAAAAAAAATTTAATTATTATTAATTGTCCAATTATACCGAAAATGTAGGGAAAATGTGCTCAAATTTCACTAAATGTACCGAATGTACTAAAAACTTGTCGATTATACTGACGACGATCTTTCAGGACCCCAATGTACCAATTAAAGTAAAAATGTACCGAAGATGCCAACACTGACACAAATTAAAAACTTTTGAAATTATATTACAATATAATATATTTTTTAAAATTGAGCATTTTATTAAATAAAGACTAAAAAAGACTGTTGTTAAAAATGTTGTCATATTTAAAATTTGTCATTTTTACAATAAAAAAAAAAAGAACTTTGTCCATTTCATGTAATTTATAAATAAATTTCTCTTTTAATAAAACTCTACATATTTGGTTAAATCACCCTCAGCGCTGAAAATTTCCATTAATATTATAGTCCCAATCAATGTAAAATAACATCATCAACAAAATACTGCGAATTGAATCCTTCCCATTCCATTTGAAAAAGTTATGGCTCAGCGCTATCCAATGAATCGATTATTTGTGCTATTTTTATTCACTGTTGCTACTTTTCCTGCTATAACTAAATTTTTATTAATAAATGAAAGCTGTTGCTCAAATTGAAGTTAAAAAAAATAACAAATTTCCACTTCAATGGCTGTTAACTTTACAGAACGTATAAACCCAAAAATTGTGCCATGTTGCTGACAACGAGAAATTGCCGCTTTCACAGGGACTTTGGCGTTTGTTTTTTCTCTCTCTTTAACAGCAATTCACAATATTCGGCCACGTGCTGAGTTTTAAGTAAATTAAATATCGATTTTTTGACTATTTTCATGCTGTGTGAATTTTCAAAAAGGGCATTTTTATCTATAATTTACAAATTTAATATATGGCTTTGTATACCAAAACAGATAAAACGTCACAAAAAAATGTTATTCATTCATTGGGTAACTTTGTTGGCATAGGCATTGATTCTGTCAGGGGATAATACGCAGGATTTTTTATAGCCTTTTCAGCTGAAATAACAAATTTTATGTTTATTTTATTTTAATTTTAGTTTATTATTGAATTATTGAATTTGTAGTTCTGTAGCATTGCTGTTTTATTGTCGCATGATTTTTTCAAATTCCTGGTTGAAACGTGACATATTCGCAGATGCCACAATTGAGCTTTTATTGGTGTTTCACTTTTTTGAGATTTCAATGCAATAAAAACTTTTTTGAAATTATTTTTTAATATTTATAGTTTATAGAAGGGTGAAAACTAATCAAGTTCATCTAGAAATGAAACAAAAGAGAGTTATCTAGAATCGTGTGGCTGTTTTTATTTATACACAGATGACTTCAAGCAAAACAGTTAAGTGTATTATGGAACTTACTTTTAAGAATTGAAGTAAAGAAATGTTGCAAGGTTACCAAGGTATTTTCTTGTTGTATAAGTTGAAAGAGGTTGAATAAGTCGGAAAAAGTTGAAAGGGCAAACAATCGACAAAATCAAAAAAGAATATGTTTAAAAGAATTTGAATAACTCGATAAAAGTTTAATAAAGTTGAAAAGGTTAAAAAATTGAATAAAGCTGAATGGTTGAATAATGTTGAAAGGAATTGTTATAGTAGTTGGGAAAATTTTATAAAAATCGAAAAAATTCAAGACTACTAGGATTTTGTACAGGCGTTTTGTCAGTGATGTTATTTGGGTTTTATGAAAATTTACTGAATCGAGACTTGAAATGTAGTTTTTAGAGTTTGAATGTACTCACTTCACTTAAACACCCCATTTTACTAAAAATTACAAAAGCAAAACTCATTTTACTATCTCAAAAACCGTAGCAAAATGAGATATATTTCTTATTAAATTACAAAATCATATTCCAATTACCTTAATTTTTTCCATTACTTAAAATAACTAAAAAAACGGATTTCATATTATAAATTTACACATTGAGAAAGGTAATTATTATAAATTGTCCAAGTGTACCAAAAATGTACTGAAAATGTGATAAAAATTCGCCGTATGCACTAAAAATGCGGCAAATGTTTCGAACGTATTGACGACGATTTTTTAGGATGTACCGAAAAAAGTACAAATGTACCAATAATGCCATCACTGGCTTAGGTAAGTTCTTTGGAATCGTGCGCTCTTTCTGTGGTTTTGGCTTTCATTATTTTATAACTTATAGGATTTTGCCCTTATATGGCGATTTTGTAGTAACAGTTCACTTTGATGCCATTTGGACTCGAACAACCAATAGAGATCAGTTGCAAAATCGAACAAGGGGAGTCAATCAAAACTGATTTTTCTTCATGTTGTATTCTCTAAGTAAGAACAGTGCTTCCAGGAAATCTGTAGTTTTCGAAATAAATCCCTATTTAACATTACCCAATTATTCCACAAAACGCGAATATACTGAACCATCAGAGCTTACAATATTTGACATATAAATATTTCATGATAAATTGCCTCCAAATCAAATTTTTCTGCACTATGATTCAGGACTCTGGCTCTAGTCATGAGTTTTTCCTAGAATTAATTACTTTTCATACATTTTCAGTAGAGGATATAGACATCAAGACAGCAAATGTATCTGGCCAACAATTAAAAATATTGTTGGTAAAGCCCAGCTTTAAGTTTTTAAAATGATGCTATATGGTTTATGAATTAAATAAAACCCAAAATTCTTAAAAATCCAAACAGTTCTTATGTTTTCCTTATGTAATATGTACATGCTGAACCCTTCACATTTAAAAACTAAATGTCGACGCTAAGACGTAAATTTTTTTGCTCCCATTAAATAAATTACTTAATCGTTTTTAAGTTTTTTTCTTAAAACAACCCATCAAACATTTTAGTTAATAAAAAAGAGTCTTAATTAGTCGCTTATGATATTCAACAAATAACCTGTTCTTAAACATTCATTGATAATGCTATGAATTGATGTATTATTTTAAGAATTTTTAGATTCTATTTACCAAACTTTTTTACTTTTTTAATTAAGCAAACGTGCACTACAACATAGCTCACGCTTAAAGTTTTCGCTTCTTATATTAAGTAAATAAGCGCAGAATCGATTCAGTTAAGTTGTAAATATCGCTGAATTCACATTTTGTTTTCGGCATTCGTTGACTCAAGTACTGTGGCGGAATTAGCACGGTTTTGCACTACGATTCCTTCAGCTGTGTAAGAATCGAAGAATTAAAATACACAATTTATTGTGAAGAATAATTTTACGGCCTAACTGCGCAACTAAGTGAAGTGAAATTTTCTTTTAAGTCCACGGTAACTTGTGTCACGAAACTTTGTAATTTGTTTAAATTAAATTCAGTCGCTTTTATTTCATATACTAAAAATGTCAATATCAGTGCGTTCACTCCTGTTGGTTTTTCTAAGTTCACGTTTACAAGCGTCCTTCGCTCAGTATCCGGAAATACCGCAAGTCGCTTGTCCACGATACTTTCAATATTTAAGTGATGCTGGTACCATAATTGGTCAAATAACACTATTTAACTTACAATCTGGTTCAGCAACCGTTGATGTACATTTTACGCAGCGAAATCCACTTCAATCGGTAATTATTATTTTGGCCTTAAGTGATTTTTTGTTAACATTTATTTAGAATATGTTGGCAATTGGACTATACTCGAGCAATAAATTCGTTGTTACATGTTACTTTTTGCAAATGAATTAATTACATATATCAAATGATACAAACCCTTTCAAAAAAAAGTTAAATTAGTTTTTATAAAAGTTTTTAAAGTATTTTATGTGTTTGATGCAAAGTCTGTGTACTTAAAAAATTTTGATTGTTGTCTGTTAAATTCAATATACTTTATCATACTCGTAAATTGAAATTCAATAACAAATTCAAAAATTTTATTTAAAAAAATTTAAAAACTTTTTAAGGATCAAGAGTGATATATATTCTACTGAATTCGACTGATTTCACTAGTGAAATTAATAATTATATATTTATATATTTTGTTTTAGTTTATACGAACAAGATATGTCCTTTACAAAAAGTTTTTTTTTATCGAAATATTGCTATATACCGCTAAGGCACCAAACATTGGCTAAGAAATCAGTAAACTATAGGTAGCAGACACATCACTGAAAAAAAGATTTTGAGTAATATTGTTAGCTTGAATGAGCTATAGCACCGAACTCTGAGCTTCCGCTCAACGCAGGAGAAATATTTTAAGGTAGGACTTGAGGGGAGGTTCCCTGACCTCGAGCGTAAGGGAATATATTCTATAGATTTTGAGATGTCTTTTGGGCATCGAACACTATAAGTCAATATCGAGGAAAACGCCACCCGGAAAAGTATTTATGTAGGAAAGTATTATTTTATAATTTATTATTTTGGAATATAACAAACTTTTCTATTTTGTATCACTTCACTTTTTGGTTTACTTATAATTGGAGCTTTTCTAGCTCTTAGCCCCAGATCGCACAGTATTAGTGCAGCGCTACCTTCTAGGGGTTATTTAAAAATTCATTCATGTATGTAATTTGAAGTCTTGCTAGTGAGACGTATGATATATATAAAAAAAAACATACCACCAATAGTTTAAGTTAACGGCTATGTATATTTTTATTAGACAGCTTTCTTGTTAGCACAAATTTGTTTCGCATTAACGTTTTCAAAATATGCAAATTTAAATGGCTGTGTGTGTCACAAAATATGTCATTAATTATTTCAATGAAATTAATACCTCATATACATATAGATAAAATTTTTGAAGGCACGTGGATAATAAATTCAAATAAGGTATGGGGAATGATTTTTTTTGTGCTCTTGCAAAACTGGAAACACTCTTTAACAAGTTATAAATAAAAGAACAGAAATTGATTTAATAATGCATAATTTTTAAATTAAGAACTATTTAATTCCAATATTCTCAACATAAGCGTAAAATTTAAAATTTTGCAAAGATTTCAAATCAATATAGTGGCAACGGTATGAATCTAACGACTTGAGTCCCATGTGTATGGGATTTTTTTGTATCTTTTTTTGTGTATCATGAAGCCTCAATAAAGTTTTTACGATGACTTGTTTCTTGCTGTTTGCTCATGTTAATGAAAAAAGTGGAATTGTTTATTAAGCAATAAAGTATCTTAATAACTTTGAACTAAGATCTTCAGTTTAGAAGTGACAAGTTTAATGAAACTTGCAAAAAAAGCAAAAATATTTTTTTCTCAGCACTACGTTGCATGTCCACTTTATGCTCGAAAAGCTGGTTTTGTTCCCAGTGTGCTCAAATTGATAAATAATTAAAATAAATATAGTTTTTGTTTCGAATAGCTCACCCTTGTCCTTTCCTTAATGCGAGAATTCCCTGTCGTCGACAAATATTGTGAAAGTTGTTAGGAACAATCAATACTACAGGGCAAAGGTTAGCATCAAACTTTGAGATAGGATCCTGATATTTGATAGAAGGCATCGAAAATTTAAAAGTATTTCAAATAAATCTTAGCATAATGATATATTGAGTTTAACTTTGCCATTTTTGTATGCTCTTTCTTAGTTTCAGATTTCCATACCTTGGGTTGTCCGTGGCTTAAAGCTTGAAACTGACAGCTTAGCTTAGTAAGGCAAAAAATCGCCATTTTCTGAATTGGTTTTACCTAAAAATATATTGTATTTACCATTATACTTCTTTTCACCCTATAAAAAAATGCAATAAATTTAATAATATTTTAAATTTTTGAAAAATTTAAAGTTCGTTACCGTTCAAATTTATTTAATCATCTACACGAGCCATTAAAGATGTTTTAAATTATTTTTTTTTTTGTTTGCAGTTCTCAGCAATAAATCATCCATGTGATTTCTTAGGTAGCAATAAATTTTTGTCAATTTAACAATTTGAAAACATTGATATTGAGTGAAATATTTATTTTACTAATGTTTTCGCAAATGTTTTCGATGAAAGTTGGATCTCTAAATAAAATTTGCTGAAATTTTGCTACACCGTCTCTTGGAGATAATATGTAATATAATAGTTTTCAAATAAGTTCTTTATCATTTGGCTTACGGAGAATGGAAAAGAGTTAAGGAAAAAATATTTTTGAAGAATTTGATTCAGGATTTCACCTTTATGCTTTTATTTGTGACTTTTTTGTCCCCGCATGTCCTTTGGGAGTAACAATTTACTATTTAAGATGATTAAGCATTCTTTTTTTTTTTCTTTGTTATATTAAATTCACAACAGTTTTGCAACTGGACTGATTTTGTAAATAGCTGAATCTAAAGAAGCAGAACGATTTCAAAACCTAATTACAAACTTAAATTCAAAAATATTACCTATACATTAAAACAAAATAAAATTTTCATTTTAATTTTCAGACTTACTATGGTACGCTAACGCTTTATGAAGATCAGGAAACAACAATAAGTAATCTGCAAAATGGACAACCAGTCAAATATCGCGTAGACTTTGCAACGCCGAATGAGGTACCTAAATTGACATATATTGCCGTCGATGGCAGACCTATTTGTACCAGTAGTGGGTGTAAGTATTTTCACTACAAAAACATTTCATTAATTTAGATAAAAAAATATACTCTTTGTTTTCTAGATCAACGTCCAAGCACTTCAATCCAGCTGCATCATACGCTTAGTCTAAAGGTTGAACAGCGTGTTGAACAATTCATTTCCAATTATGAGGAGTTGGTCAGTGTTGCCAGAAAAGCCGCCAGTGCAGCAGGACAAAACTCTTTTACAAGTTATTACCCGCAAACGCAGCCTCAAGTGCAGTACAAACGACCAAACAGCGTGGAAGTGCCTTATAGACCACCACAAATGCGCACACGTACTTATAGCCCCGCAGTACGACCACAGGCACCTAACTCAAATTCAGTTTGTGGACAAGAGAGCCGAATTACTCCATTTATTCATGGAGGTACGCGATTGCGACGCGGTGAATATCCTTGGTTAACTGCAATCTACGGAAAAGAGACAACGGGACGGGGTTTAATCTGTGGCGGTTCATTAATATCTTCACGCACTGTTTTGACAGCAGCGCATTGCATAGAGTTATCTGGTCTAAGGCACGAGTACTTAGTCGTCTATTTGGGGCGCTTCAATTTGACCAACATTTATGAAGAGCAATATGAACGACGTGAAATTGTCTCTGTAGCGTTGCATCCAGAATATTCAACTGGAGTCGGATTCCCAGATGCAGACTTGGCGCTATTGTACCTCTCGGGTCCAGTAAGGTAGGCATTCATATAATTTAGAAAAAAGGTTTGAGGAAATTATCAGAAGGCCGATTATTACTTAAAACGATATAAGGAAAAGCTGTATCTGAATACTTCGATAGATTTATATTGGTATAAGCTACTTACTCTATTTTTTCATATGTATATACGCGCATTAAGTCCATGAATCTATATCAGAAAATTTGTGGTTTAATAACTCTAACGTTGTTTAACCCTCACGCTCATTGATTTATATATAATAAATTTCTTTATTTCCAATTTCAGTTTCACTGACTACATTAAACCGATTTGCCTATGGACTGAACCAGATGATCAATCAATAATTTTCGGAAAATCAGCAATGGTAGCCGGCTGGGGCGTCGATGAGTACAACAGAGATGTGATGATACCAAAAAAGGTTGAAACCAGTGTCGTTTCGGAAAGTGAATGCCTTCATTCGTCTCCTGGGTATGATAAAATCACATCACCACGCACCTTTTGCGCTGGAAAGCACGATGACACAGGACCATGTACCGGAGATTCCGGTGGTGGCCTAATAATGAATCGTAATGGACGCTGGATACTTCGTGGCGTCGTCTCAGCTGGACAGCTTAGTCACAGTCGTTGCAATTTGCAAGAGTTCGTCGTATATTGTGATGTAGCGAAACATATGGTCTGGGTGAAAACGAACATGGTGTAGTTGGTAGCATAAGTGTTGTAGATTCCTCGAAAAATCTAAAGAAACTGAAATTTGTCAGCTGTTGCTCAAAAAAATTTCTTTCAATTTCATTCAATAAATCACTTGGCTCGGGAAAGAAACTGATTGAATTTATTTGTGTTTGTATAATTAGCTGAAGAAAACTTGGACTTTAAGAGCCGGCTTCGTAAATTCAATGGCATCTAACTTGTAAAAGAGTTAAAGAATTTTTTAGCTGCTAACAACAACACTCCACTAAGCAGCTTAGAAAAGTCCACACCAGAGGAGTGCGGGTTATTTTCGTTTGCTCTTCTTTCATAGAAGCAACTGTTAAAGCAAGCAAGCAAACAGCTTATGCGTTTTTAAAAAGCGTTCGATCTGTTTTCACGCTAAGTAATGAAGATTCCAGCTTACTAGCACTGTACTTTCGAAAGTTACGAGTAAAAAAGTATGAACGGTTTCTCGATGTGGAGAGGGGGATTATTACCGATGGTGATTTCTGTAGGCCAAGAAAATTATTACTTGAATAATACCGTAAGCTACATTAATATAATTTTTGTTAATATTTCACATATGAACAAAAAGAAAATATGTTTTCCTAGAAGTACCTATGTACATTAAAAAAATTTATTTTTCTCATCAGAAAAATTCAACACTTAACCGAAAGCCATTTAATTTTAAAACGTCAAATCTAAGTCAGTAATTTAATTTTAATTATAAGAACTTCATAAAAATTCTAGTTGGTCTATGAGATTCCTACATATATATATCTAATATATATAAATTATATTCTCTGAGTATACTAAAAAGGCTTTTAAAAATAGCATCAATTATTTAAGTTATGGCCTATATTTAAGTCAGTGAAATTGTAAAATTAATTTTAGAAAAAATTATGATATAATAACTTTAGTTGCTAGTAATAAAGTATATATACAAACGTTTTTTCAATTTGAAATAAAAATACACAAAGATAAAGTAACCAAAAACTTTTTCGTCATATATATGTTTTGGCTATCGCACATTGCTGCCAAACTTTTATTTTTAAGGGTACTTTTTGGAGTAGCTGTTAAGTTTCCATTAAAAAATTTCTTTAATAAGTGGATGTCTTAACAAGAATCATATCTCATGTGGCCTTTATTTCTCATGAGGCGTAAGACATTCACAAGACTCTTTTAGCATGCACGTTATCAAGAGCTATGCTGAAAATACGCCCATTTCCATAAGAACTTTCGTCAAGACCTTGAATAGAGCTGACAATATTATACTGCCCCTGTGGTTGCGGGCATATCAATAAGTACCTTTTTTTGAGATTTTCACTAAGGTTCCTATGAGCCAATCTTCAGGCATTCGTTTTTATCTCAAATTTGAATAAAACTGAGAAGTAGTGATCTCCGAGGAAGCTATCAAGATTTTTCCAACTATACGATCTCCGCCCGCTGCTTTGTTGTTTTTAGGAGATTTAACACTCCTTGTTATCTCCGAGACCAGTCGCTGTGGTTTTACCTCAAGGAGACGTATATGAGTGGACGGTTGATAGTCTCCGTTGCATGTTCTTTCTTACGAATTGGCCGATTTTGCCTGAGTTCGCTGCCAGCCGTTTTGCGTTGTATAATTGTTTTTGGACACATTACCTTCTCCTTTTTTATTTTCTTAAGAACAAACAAAACTAAACTTGAAAAAGTACTTTTCCATTCTGTCAAACCAAAAATTGTTTCTATCAAAGGAAATATCTTTGGACTCTAAGTCGTTTATGTGATATATCACACTTTGACATGTAACACATATTTCATGCGTGAATATCTTCACTCTTAGGTATGTCAAAAATCTGTACTGGAGTGATAATCAGGACAGTATTTGTTTGGTGAAGCATGCATAAAACGGTAGTGTTTTGAAGGAATTGTTATGTTTGTAAACTACGTAGCACTTCAATTTTTCATGTCACAATCAGTATACGCATAGAGCTCAAGGTAGTACTAATTTCAAAAAATAGAAGAGTTACAGAATATTAAGTAAAGTGGATGAAAGTCATTAGGAAGAACTGAAAATAATGCCATCTACACGTCTGGTTATAAACTCAACCATGTTAAGAAAACTATAAAAGTTCTACTAAAAATAATGGACAGTAAAACAAATAAAATCAACTAAAAAGCAAAAGCTACTTAAGCAGACATTACACTACATTGCAACACATAAGGCAGAATTCCCCACCAGTGCAACACAATAAGGATATTAGCATTGATTGTGTATGTGACTCTAGATATTGGTTTGTGCATTAGTGTTACTCGTTTGTACGTGAGTATTAGTTAATGTGAAATTGAACTCGCTAGGTAATTCATATTGATGTTACACCCATGACCGAAGTACATTTCAGTTTGGTTCTTATGTTCTGTATTTGTTTTTGAAACTAACACACGTACTTAAGGATACCAACACGCAGCTACTAAGTAGTTTGTGATTTTATTTTCATTCGAGAAATGTTTCATCTCAATCACATTGCACAAACGTTACTCTCAATTAAAGCAATCTTAAAATTTTATTTCAATGCGTTGGTATGTAATTTATTTTTTTAATTATCATGCTAACTCTTTAAGTAAACGATATCTTTCATTTATATTGTTTAGAAAGATAGCACTATAATTTTTAGTTCTACCTTTAATAGTTTTTATGAAAATAGTTTCTCTAACTTAAAATGCCTTAAACGCAGACATGTTGCTTACCAAAGAACATCAAAACTTCAACTGCAGCTGATTGCGCAAACTGGCCGCATAACTTGTATATCTTTCGATGCTGATTGTTACAAAATCCTTAAGCATTCTCGTGTTATAGTGCAGCTCAGTGATTTTTCCATAATAATGCTTATAACGCCGAAAGTCTTAAGCTTTCTTAATAACTCTGTTTTATTTTCTTGTCGCTTACAATTTCGCGCAAATTCGTATTGATTCAATTTGCTGTTTATTTTGACTGATTTCCAATTGCAAATGATAAAAATCAAATTAATTTTCATAACTCTGTAGTTGATTTATACTACTCAAGTTTCCCTAAGTCGTAACAAGAAAATTATACAGAAAATTTCATGATTTTTCTGATTTCGTCAATCCGATCACACATACCATTAATGTTTTCACGTATAAACTAAATAGGAGGGGGGTGCTTTTTTTATGCTAATACTTTGAATTGTAAGTAAAATGAAAATCATTACAGCCGCAGGCAGTCATGACAAAATAAACGACCATTTAATTGGCATAATGTTGTTGAGGAATAAGAAAAACCGTAAAAGTGCAGCTGGAACGTCAGCAAAACTGACACATTTGAATTGCAGTAAAAAAGTAACAAGAGTGTAAGGTTCATTTATAACGATATACAGCGTTAAGTTGGCAGTAAGCTTAGTGCTATCGATAGAACACAGAGAAAAAAATGAGCGTTAAAGGTTGAGGTTTTACTTGAATAATTAAAGTTATATTTGACTTTAAACTGATAAATTTAAATTTGAGAAATATGGAAGAAATTTTCAAATGACTTCGTTTGCCTACATTTGAAGACAGATTTCGATATCAACGTGGCCAACTAATGAGAATACACACTAAAATTTATTTGCTTTAGTTATGGAACCTTAAACTTTCGAGCAAGCGTTTACTAGCAAAAACTTGCATGGGGCGCATTTTTCTGACATTTGATTCCGGACTTATTCGCAACATTTGTGCTTTATAATAAAATGAAAATGCTGTCAGTGTTCACATAAATAAAACACTTTAAATTTTTTAGAAACTATGATGAAATGAGAGTACTAATATAACCTTGTAAAAACTTCGCAATTATGCTTTCTTAAGTTTTAGATCTACAGAACTTCGTCGACATTGTAATTCTTTGATTTCAAAAGATTTTTCATATATACCTTATATGGTTTATAGCTCGTTCAATAAAGAAAACATAATGACATCGAAATCGTGAATGTTGCTATTGCTTTGTTTATTGCTTCGAGATTTGAGTATATTTGTCAACTACAGTTAACAAAATATTAATTTCATTAAAACGGTGCATAAAGAATTTAAAGAAAAAAAAAATAAATGATATAAGTAATCCACAATTTCTACTTCAACAGTAGACATCGTATCTCAGAAGAGAAAGGAATGGTTAAATTTAGATATGTATATCAGATTCATCCATTGTTAAATGAAATCATCAGTAGACTTCAAGCCACTGACGAAAACATATCAGGCTTAGAAACTCTTTCTTATCGGCTTAAAGATCACTGATGATTTTTAGCTTTGGATGAAACTAATATGACTTACTTAAGCCAATTTTTGGTATTTTGTTTTTGTAATTTATATGTTGTTATCACACACTGTACTGAGTGGTAAGCGCTGATTTTATTTAAATTACAATTGAGGAATTTTAAATTTTAGTGTTTCCCGATCTTGACGTTATGTCCAGCGCTATTTAAAACTAAATATGATTTTTTGTTTCCTTCATTTACACTCTCCATGTGCACAGGTGCTGAGTTAAGTAAACTGAACAAATTTAAAACTCATTTTGAATGACTTTCAAAAAATCTTCAAGTAAAACTGGAACATTATTCCTTTAATGAAAACAGAACAGAACTGTGTCCTTTTTTCAGAAAATTGGAACTGCCAGCTAACCCAAATCCAACTAAACAGCAAAAAGCTTAAAGGTATTTGTATGTAGCAATCGATTTAAGCAATTTGACGTTGTAATTTCTTACAGTGCTTATGTGCTCAAGGTATTTACATGCAACTTTGGTACTTATCGTTACAGTGCAACAATAACACGAAATGGTGGTACCAATAATTAAGAGCGCAGTTCAAGTCCCGTATTGCAGTTGTGGGCGCATTCAGCAACAGCGCTACTCAAACTTTCAACTGCTGCCAATGTATTTTCAATTTATTTATTGCATGCAGTAAAAATGAAAGAGCAAACGGAAATAAAGTGCATTTTTTAGTACATTTTACAGTCGCTGCGGTAAATTAATTCCAGAATATTCAATTAACTATATTGACTTATACTAAAAGCTTAATTTGTAAGCTATTAAGAGAAGATTTTATCAATACAAAATATTTAATATAAATACATATGTATATAGAAAGTTGAAGTTTAAATTCCAAATTTTATTTGTATAAAGAAAACTACTTAAAACTTTTTGCTTTAGCTAAAAAACAAAACAATGAACTTAAAAAAAACACTTTAAAATGCTTTTTCTGCATAAACTGGCAGTAAGCATCTCATTTAACTTCATCCGAATTCGTGTATGTAGATACATTCTATTTAAATTTCCTTAAGAAGCCTTCAAAACTGAATTCAAAAGCTTCTAAATTTACTGATAACTTCATCAATCAAAAGGGTTTTCTTTCAGTATTTTTATTTTCGTATATTTTGGCTGCAGCTGCTGCTGCTTCTTATCATGTATGTTATTTTACTGAAGCTTTTGTAGGCAGCAGATTACATTATTTGCTAAGAATGTCTGAATTGAATGCTATGCCTTAGGCACACAACTGTCGGGTTTTGTTCATTTTGTTCATAAATCGAAATCCAATAGTCAGGCCGACAGACAACGAAAAATAAAGTAGCAGCAGTTGCGGTAGTGAATTTCGAGCTTTGAATATTTATTTTCGTATATGGGTTATTCCATCTAAATATGCAAAAATAATTTAGTTTCGTGTGTACTTTGAGACATCTGCTATTAGAAATTTTACTAAAGATTTCGTTGCCAGCAAACAGCCATTTTGACATAGCCTAACCTATGGTAATTCTTTCATGAGAGTATGTTTCTCGTAAGTCAATTAATACTCCACAGTGCAGTCATATTATGTATAGTTTTTAATAGAATTATTTGATTTTCTAAAATTTAATAAGAATTCTGTAAACATTTCAAAATGGTTACATATGAAAACGGTTACATAGTCTGACGTGACTTTATGAGACTTTATTTTATAAGATTAAACTAAAACAATTAAATAGTTAGTACTTTCGTAAAATTCTACAAATGACGCAAAATATCTTCAGTGATATCTCATAACAAATTTAGTAGTGAGTTTGTGTTAAATGAATTACTGCATGGAATAGCCCTGTATCTGTATCTCATTTCATTTTCATTACGTTTTCAATGTAAATCCGATTGTTTGGCACATCAGCAGGAAGTGCTTCAGTAAAAGACACAAAAATCTCTCTTTATTCTTTATGAAAATGTGTTCTTTATTTTGAAAGAATGCTGCCTGCTGTTATGTAAGCAAATCATTTTTGAACCTTAAACAGATTCATATTAAAAAAATACTAATGCGAAAGAAGAACTTTACACACACGCCAACTGCCACAGATGTATTTTGGTAAATTCAATTTCTTAAAGGATATTGACTTTCTATTTGAGTGCAATGCTTTCAAAAAATATTAAAAATATCACAACTTATGAAAGAGCTATCTATTAGTTCTCGCACAAAGTTATTGTTTCTTACTTTTTTGTTTTGTATTTTATATCAGCAAGTAAAATTTTTCTTAAACTTTTTCGATAGAGAATATTGTGCCGTAAGCATTTCGAAAATGTTTAAAAAATTTTGAAACATTCAAAAGATTTCGAATACTGCTGAAAAATTCGAAAAAATGTAGAAAAAGTTAAAAAAATGTATCAAATATTTGTAGTTATCATGAAGGCATAAGACGTTTCATCAAAATCATGTACATTAAAACATAATAAAATGCCATCCAAGTTAACTGGAAATTCTTTTTCTTTAATTTAATTTAAAAATTTCGAGATAAAACACGATTTTTTTTCACGTAATTTTAAAAGCAGTCAAAGGATTCGCACACCCGAACTGATTGATTATAAGAAACTAAAATTCAAGTTAACAAAAGCAACTCGTTGCTATTCGAGCAACATTATAAATGATGTGGATTCAAATTTCATAATTAAATTGTGACAAAAAATTAAATAAATATTAAAGGACGAAGCGATTGCTGATTAAAACAACGTGCTAAGTTTCTGAATTATATTGAAATAATGAGAGAAAAAATTAACTCAAATAATGAAAGTTAAAGCTCACAAAAATTTAGTTATTTTAAAACTTTAATTTTAAAACAAGACTACCCTCTCCAGTAAAAATTTTCTTTTGTTATGATGAAATTTGTATTCAAAATTAAGTTAACAAAAAATAAAAAAAACAAAATATTTTGATAGCTCAGTATAGAGCAATCAAAACAACCAATAGACAATACAAAAATATGACAAAACACATACGACTTTACATAATAAGCATCATTATCTATGCCTTGAAGCTATGTGGGCGTATATGACTATTATTTTAGGGTGAACTACATCTAAGTGGGATTGTATATAAAAGTCATTGTACCACACCACTTTAATTTTGGCGTCTTTAAAGAAAGTGGCTCATAGGATATAGTTTTTAATTCGCAAAGGATAATGAAAAGGCAACATGTCGAAGAAAAAAGAAATTCCATTAATAAATAAAAAGAAATAAGTAGCATGAATTTTTAAGTATTAAAATACATAAAAAAGGAATGATTTTCAAGTTGCTATGGCTTTAGCGATTTCCTTTGATATGTGAAATGAGTTTATCCATTGTACTTAGATATTCTTCTACCTTTCAAATTTCTTCTTTTTTTTTATTGAAACCACCATATGTTGCAAATATTCAGGCAAGCTTCTCCAATTATGTACTGGCTACTATTCGCAGATTGTCGGCGTAAATACCTCAATGCTGCTTTGTTGGAAACTCTTATTTCAACAGATCAAGTTCCTAAAATAGTACCAAAATTAAGTTTTTGTGTAAGGAAATCTTTCTGAACTTCTTTTATGCACATAACAAAATCCTACCATTCCTTGGCTATTTCCGAAATTTTTTAATTCTTTAAAAAACCCCTGGATTTGACATCAAATTCAGGTCTTAGCAACGCTACTAGGTACTCAGCCAAGCGCGATATTACGCTCTTAAAGTTGATGTGAGTTTTTTTGCTGCTCCTTAAGAATTCCTACTTGATTCAGTGTAATTTTAGTGCCTTTACCGCAAGTCCGTTGAGGCGATAATCAATGCGTGGCTACTTCAATAACCATGCCATTCAGAAAGAATGTAATAAAAAAAAAGATAATACTAAGAGAGTGTCAGGAGACCATGTTGGAAAGAAATTTCAGATGAGAACCAAATCTGTACAACATGTTGGGCACAATGGGAAAACTTACTGCATATGCTCCTTATACGTTTATGCATTATTAAGTAATTGTCTAGTATTCAGTCTTACACCTTTCTACCACGCGTTTCGGCTTTTAAAAATGATATAAATTTTAGTTCCTAGCAGTGATGGCATTTGGGTTTCGTGGAAATGTGCTTAATGGAGACCTGAAATGTATATTTTAGATGCCGAATGTACTTTTTCGCTTAACTAAGCTGACGATAAGTTTGCATTTTTGCATAGATACCTTGATATTCTAGAAAAAATGGTTATCTCGATGAAAGTGTTGATTAGAATAGAAAAATTTGGCTGTTTCGGGCACAATATGCTAAGAGAATCAAACAAGGCTTGCTGACACGCATGCTGTCCATAGTCGCTGTTCTACAAGTTTCGTTTTAACTGAATTTTATGGGGTGTGGCTCTAAGTCCAGATGAAAAATGCCCCACAAAAAGCAACTGACATTGCTACATAAGAAATATGGAATTGTGTTTTATTAAGGAGTAAGGGGTCGAATGTTTAATCTACTGCCTTGGCAGGAAATTCTTAAAAATCAAATCAGTCTGCAGTTTTTTACAAGCTTGAAAAGAGTATCATAATAAGGTTATTGCTATGTAATAAACAGATGATCGTATCACTATTTACCTTTGACATCGATTTTATCAAAAGTTCCAATCATTCTAACCTTAAAGAAGCATTCAAATTAAAAGTATCTAGGACATTATGATATTTTCTAAGAGTGATAGATAAAATATGTGTAAATATACATTTACAGCAAAAATTGTAAATGTCAAAAAATAAACTTTTTATTTTCCACTAAAATTGAATGCCACATCTAAAACTATGCTCTCACACAGAGTGTACCATTAAAGCAAAGATATTTGGAAATTCTTTGTAATTTTCTGAGAAAAGCTAATTACATTCCTTGTCTGCATTTTCAATTTAATTTTATTATGAAGAGCAGATTGTTATGAAATAACTGCAAAATTGATATTATTCACAAATTTGCTAGATGCCATCAGTTTTCATCTTTGTAAAGGAATTTTTTGTAAGTGCAACGCTATCATTGCCAGGTACAAGAAAAAAGTAAAATTTGATAATAAAATTGGTGTGACTACAGTAACTACTTACTTTGATTTGGAGTATGTGTCTGTCGTGCAAATAGGATTGCAGTCTCATGAATACTATACCATTTCAATTTCTGTTTAAATATTCCATACTTTACGTATATTTTTGCAGAAGAAGAATATTGCTGTTGCATATTGAGTGAGTTTTCAAATTTAAAGATAATTTTCTTTTCATGCAACAATAAACTTCAAACTTTTAAGCAAAGTTTTCCATCTTAAAACATTTTATAGGTGTGAGCATAAAATCCGCTTATGGCAGTATTTTATAAATTTTTCACTTTGATCAACGTTTAGGTTAACAAAAAGAAAAAGTTAGAAAAAAAAAATAAATTTTTACAGAACTTGTCAAAGCTCTTTAAAGTCAATTCTAAGTACCATCGCCTTTATCTCTGTGGTATTTTTGTGTGTTTTTTTCATTTTAATTTTATTTGTTAACGCGGCTTTTTCATAAGTTTTCAAGTTTTTTAAGTCTTTGGTCAATCATAATTGAATCAGTCAACTTAAACTTTTTCCCTTGTACCTTCATTTCTGCACAATAAGTTGGCCAAGGAATACAAACAATTGAATTTGTTGGCACTGGCAGGTGTACGTTTTGCTGGCAGCAGCTGCTTTTTGATTGCACACATAAAGTTTACACTTTTATTGCTTTGCTTTAAATTTTTCAGAACAAATTTTAACTTTTTGTAGATTTTTAAAGTAAATTTTTAAACAATTATAGATTTGTAAAAGGTTACATCCTTAGAATACTGTGCCTTAGCTCAATATATAAGGATTTCATTTAGTAAGTAGGTGAATGTATGTAAATGTTGCTCCAAAATTGATATTCGCTGAAATCATTTGAATCGGTACCGTTGACATCAGTTCTGACTGGTTTAAAAAGGAATTTTTTCTTAATCAATAATTTTTGAATAGATATTTGAAAAGAGGGTTCTTCGAATACAAACACACTATTTTGACAGAAAATTTGCTTTAAGTACACAATCACATTAAGAAAAACTTTACGTCAGATGATGAATTGATGTGGATTTTTCAAATCATAGTAATTGACAAAAAAATTCCTAAACCTAAACTTAAAGTCTTTACATTTGCCTAAGTACGAATGTGTCAAAAGGAGCTATGTACATATATATTGCAAAAAACAAAACACACAAAAAGTAGGATGTAGCTCTAAGTTCCATGCGCACACATGCTTCAAGCAGAAAGTCTTTTATGCGTATGTGTGTATGTGTGAACAGATCTGTATACATAAATGATTGTGTACAGAGCTTAAAAAATGTGTTGTTGGCAAATGTATCGGTAGAGACTAGTGATGGAATTAAGATATATCGTCAAAGTACAGTCTTGTTGTTGAAATTGTACCAGTTGTATGTTGAGCTTCTGAAAGTTTCAATAAGGTAAAACTATAGTGTTCCTCAGGTTTTGACCAATACGAATATGTGAAAGAAAAGAGCTTAGATAATTTATGGTATTGTTATCATTTTATATGGAATAACAAAAAGTTCAGTCAAAATTTCTCAAAGAATGAATAATTTTTTCCACGGCTTTGAGTTTATTGAATTTCATATATTATTTAGGTTCTATGACCTTAAGTACATAATACAAAAGACTAGAAAGCTGACATGTTAGTTGTTGCATCGCTTATAATGCTGCAATTAGAAGATGCTTTAAATGCTTTAAAAGTATTAGCCTCTTAACAAATATTTACAGGTTTTTTGTACATGTTGATGAATAAATTTCGAATTTTTTGAGAGATATAAGAACTCCCCAAATTTTGCATTTTATACATTTTAGTCTTAACCTAATCTTCATCTAACATCAGAGATTATGAAAAGTTTCTTAAATATTTATTTAGTTGACAAAATGTGTGGATAAAAAAAAAAATTATTCCCATATGAGAACGAGAAGTTGTGGCCGAATCTAATATTCGACGAGTAACACTAAATTATCGCTAAGAGCGAGATCTTGACCAGATCTTTTCGTTCTTGTCTTCAATTATATGCCAATATTAAGAGTGTGTCAACATGCCTATTTGCATAAAAAAGGGTTGATTTTTTTTTATTTTGATTTTAAAAAATCTTCGATCAATGTTCTTTTCATAAAAATTTGCATCATATTTTTAATATATATTTCATAAAAAAAATGTTTAAATTAAAAAAAAATCAAATCAAGTAAAAACGAAATAAGAAAATATATCGGGGCATGGCACCTTACATTCAAAAAAACATTTAAAACGCTTTATCTTGGCTTCTATGTTAGCTGTATGGTCATGAAACCTTATACGTAGATGTACATCGTTTAAGCCAACGTACTCGCAAAATGTGAACGGGATCAGACAATAAAGCGTAGCTCCAGCTGTACAACAAAAACACTTAATTTGTTATGCTTTGTACTCATACCAAGTTTTAAACCTCGGTACATAGACGAGAATAACCGATAAAACTCGGCGAGAACGATACAGCACATTACAGACGATAAGCTTTGGGCTATTACGAGTACGATACGATATTTTTAGAATTATCGATATCATATCGATATCGTAATGTAATGGAAAATGTACAATTGTACTGAAAATGTCATCACTGATATAGACCTTCTTTAATGACAGAAACTTCAGTTACGAAAACAATAGAGAAAGCTTGACCGTTGTTGTCGTAGGTTCATTAGAACGAAATCTGATGTGCTTTGGGAGGACAAATAACACTTATTGTTAGGCGCACACTTACACTAATTCTGTGAAGACTGCAAAACATTACACTAACACACACCAAGTGCAAAATAGTATGTATGTGTATTTACAATTTAGATAGGATCTCTTATAGACTCAAGAGTAAACAAATTTCAAGAGGAGAAACAAAACGACAAAACAATCAAGAATTCTAAAAAATTATGATTTAATTTATTAATCTCCAAGTACCATTTTTATTAAAAGGATACCACAAATCTGGCATTATTTCTACCTTCAATAAAAGAGCTGATAAGGCTACCACTCATCGGCAAAAAAAGGATACTTCTACTGAAAACAGATTTATCCTGCTGGCGCTGAGTTAAATGATTCAACGTGGTTTTACCTACTGTATGTGTTCTTTTAGCCAAATGAAAGCATTTTATTTATTAGATGCACTTTCTATGAAAAAAAAACATGACTTTAACGTGTTGTGCTATAATTTCATATAAAAATTCCGTGAAAAACTATTAAAAATATTTTTGCTGACGTACAAAATAAACAAAATTCAAATTTTCACGATTTTTTTTCTAACTTCCAACTCTATTTCCGTCTGCAGCTTCTATTTCCGTTTTTGATGATTGTAATTAAAAATATTTTTCTCTTAATTTAATAAAATGCTTCGAAATTTTAATTAATTTTCGACAACACATTTTAGAATACACACACACACGCGCGCAGTTTTATGATTTAAATTTGCTGCATGGTGCGTCTCATTTATTTTAATTTCTGCTGGATGTGATATCCTTTCTTGCTTTGAGATTTGATCTTCTGACATGTGACAGACAGAATAATGGTATGGCTTTACTAAAATTTAAAATTTATGCAACGTTTTAGTTTAGGGAAAATATTTAACATTTTTAACCCTTAAAAGCCAAAGAATTTGGTTTAAATGTGGGTTTGAATATTTTTAAAGGGTAAATGGTAAAAATCAATTCTATACTTGAGCAACACGGTCTTTTGGATTAACTGGAATATAGCGATTTGTTGACACTGATATGCAACGAGCTTAAGTTTTTAAGTAAATTGTACAATATCTTGGTATGTCAAACATCTTTTGCGAAAGTTTTTAAATATATGGTACGTGGTGTGCTGAAGAAAAAATATACTTGTAATATAAAAACTGATGAATTTCACGCAGTCTTACTGCTAATGCGGTGTAGAAAATTAAGTTTTTCGCAAAGTCAAATATAAAACTCTTACCAGCTGATCACTGGATTAGCAAAATTAATAAATATTTTTTCATTAACAGACGTCATACGTTGTTATTTTAATATCCTTGTAATACTAAACTTGCATAATCCTCAGAGACATAAATTAAAATCTAATTGAAATACGCAAATTATGTCTCTTTCGAACCCTCAAGATTTTTAATTGCCACCCTGTACGTACATATATTGTGTATATTCAATTCATTATTACTTTATTAATTATTTCAATAAAAACGGCGTAAAAAAAAAATAAAAATTAAAATATTTTCTTATTGAAAAATAAACAAATAAAAATATGAAAGGATATCAAGCGAGCAAATGGTATTTACGTTATTTTCCTTTGATGGTTTACTCCTTTACAGCGTTACTGAGTTCACTTGATTGCAAAAGAAAATCCGATGTCCTTTGAATTGACATTGCACTGCTGATGTGCAATATGCAAGCGGAAAGTGGAGGAAGCAGTTAAATAAATCAAATTGAAGTCGAGTGTCAATCAAGCCGGATAAAAGGAAATGTGAGCTGTGGAAAAACTGAGCATAAAGTTGGAAAGATGAATTTTTCACAGGCAGTTTGAAGCTATAGAAACAAGTGTGATTAATAAAGGACTTGATGTTGGCGCAACTGTCTTTATCCAAAGTTGGCAGCTCTAAAAATTGTTTACATGACATTTGTCAGTCTGGCGATTATCAAATATGGAACATTGTGCGTTACCATTTTTAAAGCTCACTTTAAAAATGAAGTGCTTTCGCAGTATTTACAGCAGAAATATTGTCAGCGGAGTAGTTATCAGCATTTTTCTTATATTTTGTTCCATACCTCAGTGCAACATAATGAACTGCTCATTGAAAGCCCAAATTTGGAACACTTGCAGAGAACATCACGGAGGTGATAAAAAGAGTTTGGTTAAGAAAATAGCTGTATTGATTTTGATCCAACAGATCATAAAAATTTTCCCAACACACGTGTTGCAATCTCTTGCACCAATATGAAAATTTTTTTGGCTGAGAATCATTTTGATGGTCAAAGTTCTTTAGATACAAAAAGTGCGCTCTACGAACTTTGACTTAATTATACATTTACTCAGGGCTCAGCGTAGTCCAAAATATTACTCAAAGTTAGAGTGGACTTCGAGCAGATTTTATGAAGTTGCAGCAAAAGACAACATTCATTCGATAGATAATAACGTACATCTCATTAACTATGTCTACCAAAATACTTTTCTCGGGAACTGTTAGAAATCCGATTTCCAGCTAGACCAAAGCAAAGATGCGCTGATTTCAGTGGGATGGCAATTTGGTAAGTCTCCTATCTTTGAATATTATCTTTATTTGTTTTATACCAACTAATAGTTCTGCAAATTGTTTTAATATTATACCTGGATATACGAGTAGCTTTTGAATGGGAAGGTTTGATTTCGTGGTGGCATTACCAATCTTCTCGATGCAACAAAGGTAAATGCATGAAGATAACCCATCGTAAAAAAGAATTATTTATATGGCTAGCTATTGACGATACCCAAAACTAACTTTTTCTCAAAGGTTTTCCATTTATCGAGTAATTTTACTCTTTATTTAAGAAAAATCAAAGGTATAAACAAGAAAGTGTGCGGATTTCTGGAAAACTACTTATGGAAAGTCTGTGAGTCCATCCTTATTCTATCCATAACAAAAAAGACAATATATGACAACAACGCATCTATTTTTGTTAATATCACATCTATTTAGGGTCATTTTCGATCCAGTAGTTCGAAAAAAATTAAATTCATAATTGCTATATGTTTTTAAACCAAAATTTTAATAACTTCGACAAAATAAACTTTAAGGCACTTGAATAAAAGATTTTTGAAAAATTTTTAATTTCAGTGATCGCAAACCAAACAACGACTATCAAAACCAAATCGGTTAATTTTTTCTTCAATCCACAAATGCTATAAAAATGTCAAATTATAAAATTTACCAAGGTCATCTCGTCGACTACGTGACAGATGTACGTACATATATTAAAACCTTTCACAAAAAAAAAAAAAAAAAAAAACAACCAACACAGCAAAGGTTGCACCTACCACAATGTGGGTTTCTTTTAAAGTGGCACCAACTCATCGCAAAAAAAGAACTTAAACTACTTTTTATCCTGCTACGTTTGTTTCCACTCACTTTTTCTTTTATTCTACGTGATGCTTCAAGTTTTATCTCAATTTTCTACACTTTTCATTCATCAAGAGAGAACAGAAAAAAAAAGTTTTTTACAAATCCATCGGTCACTGTGACAGCATACTTACAATACATAAGGTGATTCCAACAAATGCTGTCAAAGGAGTTATAGAAACTTTAAGATATTCTGGGAAATTGTTTTAAGCTCCATGTCCAGAAAACATGTTTAATTTCAAGCACTTGTTGTACTTGTAATATGTGTTAGTACATTTAATAAGGAAAAATAAAGCAAGGAATGGAATGGTAAGGAAAACAAACCAATATGAGTAGTGCTAGTAAGGAGAAAATCATAATACGTAAAACAAATACTGACTGAAACATTCGAATACCAAGGGATTCGAGTATTAACAAATGCAATTGAGTGGACTCCGGGTCGAAATCTGATTGATATATATCAGATATAGTTTCAATAAAACTGCAGCCAAACTGCTAAAAAATTGTGAAAGAGTTCCTAAGATTAGTGCCAGAGAGAGTCATCTTCTAAGAGTAGGCAAAGGATGTGCTACCATTAGATTCCTCATTTGTACACACGCACAGCCAAGAGGATTTTAATTGCTCAAGCTTTCTTTCATTGAAAGTGAACGTGACTGTGACCTGTGAACCAACGTTACGGGTTAATATCTCTCCTCGTGATCCTGAAACTAGCTGGTGTGGGCCGCGTTGGGTATGATTATTTTTTAATGTAAAAAATACACGATTTCAGTGATTCAGTGAAACACTTTCTGAATGCATTTGCTCCAGATGCCTCGTGAATCAGAATCATTTATTAATTTGACTGTAAAAAAAGAAAATGTGGTAACTACCGATGCTGCTTTGGTTAAGGCAACTCACAGTCAAAAAGAAGAGGTTTTTTTTCTCGCAATTTTTTATATTTAATTTTTAAAAAGTTTATTTTTTTACAATTTTTTTGTTGTTTTCTTGTCATTCTTTATTTATTTATTTGACACTTTTTGCTGGTGTTGTTTTTGCTGTTTTTCTTTTTTTTTGGTGAGCAAAAAAACCATAACAACCGTATTTCTTAGGTCCTATTTTTTTTTGTTAGTATTTTTGTTTTTTGGCTTGCAGCTATTTTAAAATGATTGGCTTTTATGTCAATATGCGTCGCTTCTTGTTGGCTTTCCGACGCGCAGAGTTCCCTCAATTCACTACCGCATTTTGTCGGCTTCCGTTATTTCTCTTCGTCCTTTTTTCCTTTGTGTGGTGGACTCTATTTTTGTTGATCTGTTGTTTTTGTTGCGTTTTTTTTTTCTTCTTTAATGATTTTATTTTTGAGTTTCTGTTAATAACAAGCAACTAAAAACAAAACATTATTTTGTTGCCCGCGGTGTTCTTTTATATTTTTTATTTGTGGTTTTTTCTGCGCCGTCACCACCACAATCAAGGCAACAATACATATACAGAGTAGCAGAAACAGAAGCTTTTAAGCTGTTTTACTGAATTATGTTTTTGTCGCCGCCGAGAAAAGCATGCATTTTCCAAGGCAACAGCAGGTTTCTGCTTACATTTTGTTTTGAGTGAAAGAAGATATCCGTAGACAGCTGACCTAAATATTAGCTGAGGTTTTGGGATAAAGATGGGAAAAACGTTTTTCTTTTTTACTAACTTTGCTACATGCGTTTGTTTTAAGTAAACAATGTGATAAAATTTTATGATGTGAAATGATAAATCTGTTTTAACTACAGGCGATTGGGCAGTGCATGACCTGAAGAAGTAAAGATATTTAAAAACACATTTTTGAATTTATATTGTGAAATTTTCTATTTTGTTTTTCATTCAAATCACTCCTTAACCTTATAACATTAAGGCAAACAAATTCGCTTAACGTTTAACATAGTTTGGCTGAAGTAGATAAAATCAAGGTAAAGCTTTTGTTTTTAGTTAAATAGTTCCTGACTATGAGGGCACTTAAAGCATGATATGACACACTTAGCTACAAAAATAAGCTACAGCATGCTACGGGCTAAAGTGACATAGAAACTTATTGACGTTTTTTTGAAAAATATTACTGATAATTTTCGAAACAGTTTTTATATCGACAAAGTGAAAGAAAATCGTTAGCTCCAAGCTTAGTAAGAAAAAAACTATCGCACAAAACGAAGATACCAGTTGAAGGATGCAATCCTCAAAGTTAGAGTTTGCGGAAAAAAAATATTTTTCCAATTGATGGGAAACAGTAAAATATCAATTTTGGGAGTAAGTTATTTCTCGATAGAAATTATACTGCACCAATCCATGGAGAAATGCCAAAATTAGATTTTGGCGGTCACCAAGGGATCCAAAACAGCTTCAAGACCTATGCACGGTATTTTGGGCATGAAACGAGTTGAAACGTGGCTTATGCCGATAGTGCTGAATGGAAGCGGAAAGCGTTTTGAGACGATTGAGGCTATAAAAGAGAATTTGCAGAAGAAGCTGAAGGTGATTCCAAAATTGCCCTATAAAAATGTTAAATATTAGAAAATGCGCTGTATTTTTTACGATGGAGGTTGCTATAAACGGTAGTAAATAAATATCGATTGAACCATACTCGTTTTTTTTTACAAATTCAGGATTTTTCGATTGAAGAGTGATCTTCATGGCTTCTTTGGTAATAAATATTTTATTTCAAAGCATATTAGAATTTGTTTTTACACAGTAAAAATCAGATTTTTTACTGACGTTAATATTGAAAATAAGGTCGTCGCAAATGACGGAAATTTTTTGTTTTGCATATCCGTAGAGTTCAACTCATTTATCATGACATTCTGGTAAAATTTCATCTGCTAAGGCATTGATTTCCTTGCCAATATAGATATACAGCTGGGAGATGGCTACTGGCTAATGTATTGGCTCAAAGCAAACAGTCGGGGAGGTTGAATTCAGTGAATGCGGTTATTCAAGTAAAGTCGCTACTAAGAAAAATATTGCTCTCGTGAAAGATGCACCGTAACAGCGCCATTCTTGAAGTTCCCTTGAAGTTCAAAATGTTCGCATAGTTTTGGACAGATGGCTTAGAAATATTTTCTGATATAGTTTCATATTGAGCATCATTTTCATCATAAATCTGCCAAATTTTACTTCGGATCATGGATCGCAACGAAAATTACAACTAAGGCTTTTTTATCAACTGTATGGCTTTTGGATTCATGCCGCTGTTTTGCTTATTAGTGAAGCCATTTATTTAAAAATGAGCTGCATAGCTTACTTATAAAATTTTCGATAAAACAAATTGTTTTTTGGTTTTTAATAAAGAGCTCAATTATATTTTTTGAGAAAAAAATATATAGAAGACCTGAAACGCATTCAAATCAGTTAGTTAATGCATCTTCCTGTGTATTTGATTGAATTATTTTGATTTATATTAGAAACGGAAAGTCCTATTTTACAGTTTCTCTCTTTGATGGGTAGAATAATTTACAATTTAAAGCCTTTGGGATTTTATGTAGATTTTTGGTTTAATGCAATGACGATTTATTGCTTACTATGCTGCTATTCTAGTACACCTATGCACGCATATCTACATACATACATACATACATACATACATACATATGTATCTATTGATTTTGTACCGAAACTTTTCTGTCTTTGCACCCATTTGATTTTATGAATTCTCGAGAATGCTAAGTTTACTTTCTGTATTTTATGAGTTTAGCCATTTAAGAGGATTTTCGTATGAAAATATATTCTGAAAGTAAGTGCACGTGCGCGTTTTTTTTTACTGAAGTTCAAGAACTTTATGTGATTGTTTTTGTATTTATATAAGTATTCAATTATGCTTGGATTTACGCACACCTATGTAGATTTGATTCATACACGAATTTATTTATTAAGTTTTAAAATGCACGCAGAGTTTCTTACCCTTATAAACAATAAAAATCCTTATTTATTTATGAGTTAAATTATTTGTTAGGCTGAAGTTTTTTTGTTATTTAATGCCATAAAATGTTTAGATAAAAAATTGTCTCAAATGCTGAACAAATGCGAAAAGATGTGCGCCAAAAAGAAAAAATATCTGAAGTCGACCTTAAACAAATAGAGCTGAGAAGAATTTTTCATTAGTTTTGGATGAAATTTGGATGACAATTTTGGAGCAGTTTGATAGTACATATTTAGGTCTTAATGATACTCAAAACCAGTAAACATGTTTAACTATGAACTCAACTTTATTTGTCTTTTATCAACTCAAGCTGTTAAGCCTTTTTGCCACATAAATGTACATATTGTATTTAAAAAAAAAACGCTGCAATTTATAAGGAAACAGTTTATTTTTTAAGTTTATGAAATTTCATTTAAAAATGTTTCAAATAGGAACTTTATTCCTTGAAAATCCTTTACGAATCGTACTACGCATAAGACTGTTAGTACAAATGAATGTCAGCAATAAAATGATAATAAAAATGATGTTCATTGCGTGGATGAAAGATGTACATCCTCTAAGCAAAATGCCTCAGTAATGAAATAAGAGCAAAACTCATTCAGAGCCTATAATGATTTTTTAGCATCAAACAATTGGCAATATATGTGTATTACATTTATGTAAAAAGCATAAAAAAGTTATTACCGCAGTACATAAAAACAAATGACTAATCAAATCTCATTATGCGCATAAACTTTAATTTGAATAATGCGAAGAATTTCATTTTTCATTTGGCAATTCTGTTTAATCCGCATTTGTTGTTACATTACTTCCAGTCGACTGCATTTAATCAACCAATAAAACATTTACGCACAATTGAATTTTGAAAATACACCCAATCATATTTAAGGTGTACCTTATTGCAACCAAGTTGTTAAGTACGCAAAGACGTATCAGAGTAAGTCTTGTTACGTGATTGTATTTTTGTGTCATCCTGTTAGCTTTTTAAAAGGATAACCTTTCGATTGCGATGCAATTAAAATACTTTTTACTTCTTAATTTACTTTACGATTCGATTTTATGCTCAGAAAAGATTCAAGGTCCTTAAAAAGATTATAAATACTTCGTGTTTCAACTGTGGACATAATGTTGTCTAACACAAGATTCCACCTTAGCTGTTATACTGCTCAACATGTTTGCTCATTTGTCAGCGAATGCTGACTTACACAAGACTCTTCAATATTCTCGTGCAATTGTGTAATTTACCGATTTTTTTAGTTAGCAACGCTGATCTCGTAACATCTTTAGCTTCTGAATTGCGGTTTACATTAAATCAAAGATTTTTTGCGTCAGCTAATGCAAAATCAACTTTTTTGAATTCGGAAACAATCGTCGTCTGTAATAAGTGCGCAACCCCTGAAATCAGCATAGTTGGTAGGGATTTAAGGATTTCGGTATAAGTATTACTGAATATTTATCTGCGTCCTTACCTTCCGACACTAAATTGTGTCACTGCTTGTTGACTTTACGCTTTAAAAGTCAGCACTCTTTTCATGACACTTTTTTGAAGCGCTCAAACGCATGCAGAAAAATTTTTAGGCGAAGATCCTTACTATTGATAATAATGTTACCTAGATAGATATCCTCCGGTGAAGACTTTTTAAAACAAGTTCAATGAGATACTCAAACTACGTTGGAGACTTGCAAAGTTCAAACGGAATGACGTTAAACTGCCATAGAACTTTGACAACACTAAATTTAGTTTTCCTCATCATTCGCCAACCAGTTTCCGCTTTGCAGAAGCAAAGTTGGAAAACTATATCATTCTGAATATCATGTGATTCTTAGTATGTTGTAGTAAACTGTTTTCATTTAATTTCAAATGATTTACACAGAATCACTTAGTGCCATCCTGTTACTTAACTGGAATAACAAGTAAAATCCATGGGCTGTCAGAAGACAGACAACATTCATACTCACTCTCTTAAGAGTTTCAACGACGACCCATTGCATATCTGTAGTCATCATCTCATTGGCATGGCAAAAGTGGCGCAGTTGGCTCGTTCAATTAATCTATCTATTCATCATCCTCTAAGTTCTTGAAATGTGATAAGTACAAATTCTATTTGCTGTAAGTCACTGACCAGATCTCCAGCAGTATCTGGAATAGATGGCGTTTTATATATGTTCTCAGTTCAGAACTTTTGAAATCGATATGAAAATAGTGGCAACATTATGTACACCTTGTCAATAGCCTTATGTCATATAGCCACGTTATAACTAACTTAACGATGCTTTCAATTTTTATGCAGCATACTCAATTTTTTTTTAACATACAGCACCCATAATTTGATTTGAATACAATGCACATCATTATTTTGTAGTGATTTTTTAATAAAATGTTTTTTTTTTAC
This sequence comes from Meiosimyza decipiens, assembly GCA_963680825.1. Lineage (NCBI taxonomy): Eukaryota > Metazoa > Arthropoda > Insecta > Diptera > Lauxaniidae > Meiosimyza > Meiosimyza decipiens. The sequence goes on along the minus strand of OY804259.1, from coordinate 88,229,984 downwards.
CTTTACAATTGGGATTCGTATTTTATTTATAGCAATTTATATGACTTTTTGTTGTAAGTATGTTGAAATCTACATTTCATTTTAAATGGATCAAAGAAAAAAAGAAAATGGATTTTTAGTACATCAATAAAACGGATGTGCAAAGAAGTAAAAAAAAAACATACATTGACATTTTTGCCGTTTGTGTCATTTATATGGCTTAAATTTGCTATGTTGTATCCTTGGGATTATACTTCAAACACTTAAACAGGTAATACCCTTATGTATAGTCGTATAAAAAGAAACATATAAATATCACCCCATCGATAAGATCACAATTGCCTAATGGGCCTAAAAAAAGCTACTAGGTTGGTTGTAAAAGCAACAGCGAAACTCCTTCCGCAAAATAAATGTTGCAAATTGTTGAGCATACAACACATAAACTCTGACAAATTTGTTGCCAACAACAAGAAAAGAAAAACAGCACGAAAGGTTTATAGAGTGGTAATAAAATAAATTGGATTGTGAATTTTGTAGCTCTAAAATGCGCGGTCAATGATGATGAGTGGCAGAGATAAGAGTCGCTACGTTCAACTGTTGCATGTGCGTAATATTGCGTGCGCGACTAAGCAAAACATCATAACTTTTTAGATATTTATAAAAAAACATATAAATAAAAAATTTTGGAGAGACAAACTGTTGATTGTCTACATTTCTTGGTTCAAGCTTTCAAGGCCTTTTGAAGATCTGTTAGTTTTTGTGGAAATTACTATTACTAAAATTCACGCAGCGGAGAAGAAAATTCTATTTTTGAGGCTTAATGGCAATTGCCAACAAAGAGAAAAAATATAAGTTTGCCAAAAGAGTCTGAATAAAAACACTCGCCCAATAAAATATTGACACGAATGTCCTTAGCTTATCTCTGATAAAATATACTTTTTAAGAATAATTTCATATACTAAGTAGATGAACTAAAAATTCACTTGGCAATAGGAAACAATGCTTTACCTAGCTTTGTTGTAATCAGCCATAAAAAAAGGAAAGGTAGTGCCACCTTTCCTTTCATCTCACCCTTGAGCCATACATTGGCTAAATAATCTGCGTTCATGTTCAGCAATTCTGCGGTTTTACGCGCTATTTTAATCGATTGCTTTTGATGTTGATGTTGTTGTTGGCGAAAGGTAAACGCATTTACATGAATGCGTGTAAGTTGTTACACCCCAGTGGCAGCTATGAATTACACGAAATTCCCGAACAAAATACCATCGTTTTTGTTACTGAATTTTGCTTCGAGCAACAGCAGCGGCAGCATCAGCTGCTGATGTTGCTTTTGTGGTTAGTCGTTGTTTACTGCGTCGCTTTTTTGATTGGCTGTTAATGTTGAGGCCATTACACGATTAACAGAATGTCTTTTTTGCCTTTTTGCAAAATGAAATTGTTTCACGGGAGATTTTGATTAAAAAAAAAATCAAAAGCGAAAATTTAAAAAAAAATTTCTAAGTCATACTTAATTTGTTTAAATTTACGATAGCAGTACACGTTCATTCCATATAGTTTTTAAATGGTACGCCATTGGATTTAATAGATTAAGAACAGTATTATCCTATATATTGAAAAGGAACGTTGTTCTGATCAAATTCGTTCAACACCTTACGTGATGGACTATAACTTTGTTCGGCGAAATTATTCAGTCAAACGGTCATTTTCAAGAATATACGGCTATAACATTGTTACTCTGTTATAAGATAATCTTTTGGCTTCAGCACAAATGAAATACTCTACAACGTATTGACAGCAATAGTACGCATAAGTTTTAAGTTTTTATTAAAAGCACATTTTTCGCTACCTAGGTTTGACTAAACGTACCCACTTCAAATTTGGCCACATTTACTTTAATATCTCTCTGTTTAGTGTTTTGACGCCAATTTTTGTATAGGAGGTGCCACGGCTTCGTGTCGAAATTTATTTAGTTTTTTTTTGTCAAGAGCTTGTCTGAGCTATTCCTAGTATAAGCGTAAAGTTTGGTTGGACTATATTAAATAACTCCTTTGGTACAACGTTTTAAAGTTTTTACTTTTTCTAAGTGCCACGCCTTCTATTCAAAATGTGTCAACTTCATTCTGATTCTAAGCTAAAGTTTCTTTAGTATTTGTGTTAAATAATTCTCTTGGCTTAGCATTTTGAGATTTTTATCTCTTTGGGTGGCGCTACGCCTACTTGAAAAAATTTACCTAGTTCTTCTCCATTACTTTTCCGAATCGTTTCTACTGTTTGTGTAAAATTTTAGTTTCATTGCCATAAATAATTCTCTCAGTGAAGGAGAGGTACCACGCAATCTTATCGAAACTCGCCATATTTCCAGAGCTTGTCCAAATAATTCCACATATTTATGAGAAAGTTGGATACAGTACTCAAATAAATCGCTCAATATACCGTTTTAAATGTTTTATTTATAGTAGCGGCACGTATTCACACATTTCCAATCCCAAGAAGCTTGTTTGAAGGTGTTAGCCATATACCGAACTTCATTTACGAATCTTTCTTGATCTTCGCGTAATCGTGGTTTAAATAGACACACAGACAGACAACGGCACAGACAGACGGACGTGGCTAAATCGACTCAGGTGGCAACGCTGATCGAGAATTTATACTTTTGTCAATATCTGCCACGCCCATTTCTATATGTTACAATGGATAAAACAAATTGAATGTATACATATACCCTGAGTGTAGGATATATAAAAACCTTTTGAAAAAAGTTTCTTGCTTTGTAGTTTTTTCTTTTCAATTTGTTGATCATTTTCTCATATCCAACGCTCTAATTTTATAAATGACATAAAGTTCATATTGTTTTACTTTTTTTTTAACCAACTAAGCGAATCATTGTTACTTGCTATGCATAAGAATTTCCATAATAGAAAATATTTACAAAATATGCTGAAAATTCTGTCATTAGTAATAATTTAAAAATTAACTAAGTGCAATTAAAAAAAAATCAATGCGGAAACATTTTGACCTGTTTACATATAACATGCTTTTGTGTTCTCATATAATGCGGCATGTTAATAGCACACAAAACAACAATAAAATGCAGCAACAAAGTTTCCTGGAAACAACGGTAAAGGAAACGGAAATGAACGTCACTAATTTGTGCCGAATGCGCTTTTTGGCATTTCTCATTAAATGGCAGAGTTTGCAAATTTCTCGTAACAACAAGAACAACAACAATGGTGGCAGCAACTGCTGTTGCAGCGAAATTTGCACAAGTTAGCAAAAATTATGTTGCAAAACGTAATTGAATTGTGTTGCATATAAGTTTTTGCTAAAGTAAATTGTTGTTTCTTTTTTAATTCTACTTTTATTTTGCTAATTTTTCTTGCTGATTTTCAGAATTTTTCAAATTGCATTTTAGGTAATTAACGTGAACTTTTAAGTTTTGCTTTCGAAATACAAATGTTTTACTTAGAAAAAAAAATGTTCAAAGTTCCATGTATTTTCGTCATTAAAGCTTATTAGTTTTTGTGGACCATGCAAACTTTGACCGTAAAGCCTGTAAAAAAAACATTGTCATCAAAATTCCACTTGGCTACATATTTGAATAGCGTACATATGAAAGTAAGAAGCTGTGACTGAAAAACTCTTGGAGCAGAGCAGCATGGGTGTGTAAAATGAGTTCTGGGATACAAAAATGTTAAGGGAATAAACAGAGTGCTTAAGCCGTTGGGAAAATCTTATCAGTAACTTGTGCTCAATTCAGAGCATACTCAGAGTTATAACGCGATATGCAAAGTTCATATATAATAGATTATTCAATGTTAAGAACCTCATACTAAAACAAAACAAATAACAAAAAAAACAACATGATCCTTTCCGCAGAAAGGAATTTTTTTTTAAATTTCATTATAAGTTTTTATATAAAAACATTTGTTGTTTGCTGCTGTTGTAGTTAACTTTTCCATTGTAATTTGTGCCAGAAGTGACAGCGAAAAAAAAAACACAAAACATTTTGTCTTCTTTACTGAAGTAATGACCAGAAAAACCACTGAAGACACAAAACCAAACTGAACAGCACAACGAAATGCTGCAGCAAAAATAGTTTAACTCAAACAAAAACCTCAAGAAAAACTTTATGCTGCCAAACAGCCGACAGTAAAAAATGCGTGGTAGAAAATGGACTAAAATTGGACAACAAAAAAAAAATAGCAAAATGAGACAAAAAAGGGAGAGAAAAATCACTTAAAATAAACACAAAGTGTTAAAAATTTTGCAATAATTCAAATATAGATCAATATAATGTTTGGTACTGCTGTACACAGAGGCGTGTCGTGCATACTTGGCAAACAATTGCAATGTCACACCCTATCTACCAAAAAAAAATTTATTCTCATTATCGAAAAAAATTATCGATCAAAAAGAAAACGAAGGTACTCACTTTTGACTTTCAAAAACCCTAGCAAAATGAAATAAAATGAGATGATTGTACCGCCTCTCAAGCCTTTAGTCCAGGGCGGCCGATTTAAATTATAATTTTTTTTCATAGATTTTGCCATAGATTTCTTACTTTTATTTGATGCACGTCAGGACTTCGAGCTATTTCATCAAGAGCAAGAGCAAACTGTATAAGTTTTAGTATATGTATGTATTTACTTATATGGGCCAAATATTTCAAAATTCTTAAGTGATAAAGAAATTCCATTTACGCAATTAGTTTCAATGCACTGAAATTCTAAAGAAAAAGCTTCTAAGTCTACAGTGCACGAAGTCACTTCTTTCACTGATCACAAAGCTGCATGCTAAAATGAAGACTTACCAAAAATGCTATTTACCCATTTTTTTTCTACTGGCAACTTAAAAATGAAGTGCTTCAAAATGCTGAAATCATAAAAAAAGACAGGTTTGAAGAGCAAAATATATGCTCGTATTGGACAAAAATGGTATTTATCATTTAATGACACTTCAAAATCCTCAAGATCAAGTATGCGCTATTCTTGACTGCGGGTATCCACGTCGGTGGACTAACCGTCGTCTGATGACATCGTGTTTGATTTACTTGAAGGCAGTTCTGATGTATCTCTTAAAAACTAAATTCATATTGGTATCAAAAAGAAAAAAATCTAAATTGGTTATTTATTACAGTCACGGACTATAATTCGAAAAAAAAAAATTTTATAACTATTGCATTCTGTTCAGAATATACTTTAAAAATCACACTTAAATGACATTTCAAAGCTTTAATATGAAACAAACCTAAAAAAAAGTCTAAATCGGTGTGTAATTAAGGTTTTTAGAGAGTTTTGAAACAAATTATAAAATTTGGGCACACTGTGTGTGCTGCTGCGAAACAAAAAGAAAACTTTTATTTTTCGCACATTTTCAACAAGAAGTCTCTTCATAATTTGCGCTGCAAAATTACAAAAATAGGTTCATCCCACTTGCTAGTATGGCCAAAATACCATACATCAAGCGCAATGTTTATTAACGTCACTCATACGCCAAGCCGTTTGAATCTTAAAACAAAATTAAAACAAAAACAAAAAAACTTTCCTTACACACATATTCATAAGTAAGCCGGATATGCGCTTACACTTTAACACTTATGCATTGTACACATGCACCCAGCAGGCAATTGAGCAAGGCCTTCCCCAGAGAAGGCCTGCTAACACTGCTCCGATTGTAAGAGGCCTTCTCAAAACTAAATTTTCATGTAAGTAACAAAAAAAATTTGTTTTTTTTTCTATGATTTTTGTTTTTATTTACAATCTGTCAATAAGTAAATTTTATAAGTAGTGAATTTTTAATTAGCAGAATAGTTACACTCCATTGAGTGTATACTCATGAAATGCTATTATGTACTGCTATAAGGCCTTCCTATAGCAGCAGTGCTATAAGGCCTTCCCACAGCAGCAGTGCTATAAGGCCTCATAATAGAAGGCGAAAAAGAAGGACTTCATGTATTTTTTTATTTCATGTATTGCAATGTTTTATGATTCGACATTACTTTTTTGTCATTGCATTGTACTTATACGACATCAAAAGTTGATACGTGGTTAGCAGTAAGGAACGGTGTGCATGTTGCTAGGTTGGTCTTCTGTTTCATGTTATGTTAAAGTGGTAGAGTGTTGTGCATTCAATGCCAAATTATAAATTAAGAAATCGTCACAAAAAATAAACATTAAAAATATGAACGTAAGGGAGGTTGACGCAGTTAAAAAAAACATTTAACTAAGAGTCTCACGACGTATTAAGATTTAATTTTTTCAAAGTACTTCTATGACCCCTTCTACGGTAAGCGCTCTTAGAAGGGCTCTTGACGCAAGCGATGTTGGAAGACCTGCTCGAAGAGTACTTCTATCAGGCCTGCTAAATGAGGCCTTACTTATCAGGACGTTTCATATAAAAAAGAAAGTAAGTTTGAAAGGAGGTGGTAAGGCCTTAATCTTACCAGGTAAGGCCTGCTAGAAGGCCTGCAAGCTCCTGCCCTTGCCTACTGGGCAGTTCCTTTTTTTTTTGTTCTTGTTTGCATTCACACATACTAAAGCAATTTGATAAGTTTTCATAACTTGCAGCTGTTGTGTTGTTATTTAACTTTCTTTCAACTCATATGAATGTTTCTTTGGAAATTATAAAAAGTTGATATAATGAAAGTCAAAAACAACATGTTTTCGGTATTTATGAAAATTTTTTGCTTTTAAGACATGAGCAACATTTGAAATTTTCTAAGGAAGGATCAAGCACTTTTTTTTCAGAAATTGGTACACCGATTTGGAACGAATTCAGCAAAATTTCATGTTTTGATACGCATTAGCAAGTGGACATAGAGGGTCGTCATAATTAAGACGAGGTAATAATTGCTAGCAGTCCGCTAACGTCTGACTTTCATTGCACTCTTTTAACCTCAAACTGGGCAGATGTCGGTAGATGTTAGTAGCTTTGCTGGCAATAATTGCATGAAGTTATATTGGGATTTATCTTAAAGTGACCACTGTTGGAACTTGGTAATTCTCAAAATCTTTACACATAAAGAGTATCATTTCGAAAAATTCGAGCAAAATTTGCAGTCAAACTCTACGATTTGTTTAAGAATATAGTTTTTGCATCCAACTTTGTTTTACTCACAGTTGCATACAGAAATTTCCTTAAAAATAAATCTAAAGTCCTTACAATTATTTTGGGCTTAAAAAAATGTTAAAATTATTTATTATTATAGTTAATATTTACATGTTTAGATCAAATATTCTTTATCTTGTTATTATAAAGTGTCTCTTTTTTGACTCATTGTTGTTTTATATCAAAAGCTTTTCTGTTCGCTGCTTTCATGTAATTCTCTCTTTGTATTTTCATTCAAAATCACCTGTAAATCAAAAATATTTCATATAATCAATTTACTACTTTTATCACAAAAGTATTTACATCGCTTTGAGATTCCATTTTGTATCTGCTTACTTTGTCCTTTTGTTTACTTTTTGTTTCTTTATGAAAACAGCGGTCTCCACGAGATTGGAGAAAAAAGGGCTGTTTTTGATGCCAGTATTCTTATTATTAATCGATTCTGGAATATGCTTTTCGACATTCATAATTGATATGACCATTTTTGCTCATTTGCATAGCCTTTTCTGTGCCATATATGGAATGTGATAAAATAGTCTATTGCATAGACGTTATGCCAAATGGAGCTAAAAAGAACTATAAGAAACCCAAAGTAAAGTTAGAAGTTTTTGCCGAAGCACAAACGATACTGCAAAGTGCTTTAAAGCACATTGCTGATACCAGACAGCGGTTTTTAGGTTAAAAGACCAACATTTTAGTTTGAAAGTTAATACAGGCGATATTTTCAGCTTCTAAAACAACTTTACACGTATATTAGTGGTGTGGATAGCTACCTCTTCTGCACTTATAGAACTCCGAATGAAGTCAGGTTCGAGTTCACGCTAGCATGCAGTTTAAGAAAAGAACTAATTTTTATTGTCTAAAATTTTATTGGTATGTCATCTGGCGGAAATATCGATTAAACATGTCATACATTTTGGGTATTACCACTGATTATGCATAAATATTTTGTAAATTTAAAAGTACGTAATTCTAAGTAAACCGGACTCAAAATTAATGCCTTTCAATGCACCTAAATGAATAAAAAGCCCTAAGTTTAATTGTATTCTTTAATCAAAGTTAGCAAAAACTTGACTTGATTTCACATAAAAGTTTCATTGTTGATTTTTTAATTTTTTATGCAAAAAATCACTTTTAAATTATAAATAAAACATGAGTCTTAATAAAAATCCAACAAAAAGAGAATATAAAAACTCTATTTAAATACTAACTAAAGCAAAATTTATAAATTTATTTCGAATATTTTTAATACAATCAAAAATTTATTAAAATATTTGAACTTTTTTTCCGCTGACGTTGACTTACGTCAAAACAAAACACAGAAAAGAAAAGGGAAAAAAACTGTCCACTCCTCAAGGGACATATTTCATTCAATCACTTGCCAAGTTTTGCATTGTGCTAATATTATCGCTTTTATATGAGCACTTGCCTTGTAGGAAATATGCTTAAGGTCTTAATTGAGGCCATTGAAAGCTGGTAAACTGACGAAGTGTTATCTTCACGAAAAAAATGTCTAGATGCTTTAATGTAGAAAGTTTTATGTGCATTTTAATGAGCTGACTCAGATTTACGTATAAGTTTTCTTTAAAGATTAAAATTAAAAAGTTCAATGAGCCACCAGTATATATTCCATATTTAATTAAAGGTTCCACATTCATTTATCTAAGTATAATCACATTTTTTACAAATCACTTGCAATTTTTTGGAAATTGTTTCCAAACTTCAAAAACTTATCCTTGGTATAACATGAAGGTTATATGTTCCGCATGTTTCCATGAACTAGGCAGTGTACCTTAGTAAGTTAGTCAGGAACACTTTTTTTTAAGAATCAGCGAATTCTTGCTTGAGGCCTGCATTTAAAAAACAAATTTCGTTATAGATTTTGATACCCAAACATAATTTTGGGTATCATATCCAAAGGTTAGGTTTTTGAAGCATAAACTTTAGTCCTAGTGATTCAGTCAAACAAAAAAAAAAACAATTTTTTTTTCTTTTTTGGGAAGGAGATACCTTTTAAAATTTGAATTTCAAAAAATTGTTCCTTAGCGGATATCAACCATATGACAAATGATTGTTCTCCAGTAATTAGTAAAGAAGGAAAGCATTTTATAAAGAAAAGGACAAACTTTGGCCCTTCGGCCTAAATTTTCAAAACCTTTTCTGCTTACTTATATCCTAAAAAGATTCAACACTTAAAGTTTTACGTTTCTAGGATAAATTGATTGAACTGGACATCAATTCTTTATCAGTTTGTACAAAGAACAAAATGCTTTGGCCCTATTCTTTTTCTATGATATTATGCATGTAAAATTAAACTCAAATATTTTTTAAAATTTTTTTCTAATGGGTTATTGAAGTATCTGAAATCTTTAAGCGAATATCTGTGAACACTTTAAATATGGCCGCGAAGGTAAAGGTAAAATTGTCATTGCCAACAATCTGGTTCATGGCAAATACACAAACACACAGATAGCAAGGCCAGAACACCTTTAAAAAAATCAGCAAGAAACCGAGAAAGGAAATGAAAATCGAAATTCATTCACAAAATGAAATCAATTTTCTCCCTAGCAGAAGCAGAAGCAGCAACAACAATTCAATTGAGCGGCAAAAAACATTCACCTGTGTATTTGTCAATTGGGTTGTAAGACATTTAGGTAGGTCGTTTGTTGTTGTTTCTGACGCTGTTTTTGTTGCAACGGCTTTAACGTCCTGTTAAACGAAATTCAATTACTCGAATAAAAGCCGTTGTCGCTCTTGTCGTCGCTGTTGGCTTTTATGCGTTGCGATTGAATGTAGATGAATAACATCAAATTGATTGACAAGTGAGAAAACTTGCGTAATCAAAGTTTAGTGGGATGGGCAACAGCCTTTGTTGGATACTTGATTGGTTGTTTTTTTTAAGGGCTTAAACCACGATCATTTTTTAAGAAATCGGTTTTTTCAAATTTATAAAATATGTTTTAAGCTATGTACTTAGGATCATGAAAAAAAGGTTTATGTCGAAAAAAAAGTTTTTCATCGAACTGTGACATTTTTATATAAGCGTGCCAGAGCGCTCTGCTCTACAATCAAAGCAACATTATCGGCACATTGACTTTTTCGTTTTTTTTTTTGTTTATTTAGAGTACGAAGGTTGAAAATCAAACTTTTTCTTCAAATTATCGCCATTTCCAAAAAAAAAAATTTTTTTTGAACCCCATGCACATTCTCCTTATTAAGCTTTGTTTTATTTTTTCGCATTTTTAATATTTTTTCACAAAATAAATATTTTTTTGCACGTTTGCATAATAGTTCCTTAGCATTTATTCCTCCTTATACCACTATATATCTGAAAAAAATCGCAAACAATGCCGATTTTCTATGGTTATACTTAGTTGGTTAATCACTTAATTGAAAAATGAGTATGCGGTCTTTGAAGTTGGCTTGTTGTCAAAAACAATTGTGTCGAAAAACATTTATCAATGTCAGCAGGCAGTGTTCAACATTTGGATAAGCCTCAGAAAAAGCGCGTTGTACAAATCAGTCTAGCAACATTTCAAAGTTTCGTTTAAGTAAAGTTTGATATGAATGTTGTATCGTGTTACTCTGTAAGAGTACATGCATGGTGTAAAATTAAATGGAGAGCCACATTGTTGAGTACCTGACGTAATTAGCCAGCTAGATCCTGGAAATCGTGCAGTACGCTACTACAGTGGTTGCACTACACCGACTTATTTTTCTTTTAACTCCACCAGCTCTACACAATAGAGGGCTGCATGAGTGCACTCAAAATGATCATCTCATAAGCTTCCGAATGCAACACACTTCGAGTGCTTAAACTTCAACAACATTTTATTTACGATTTATTTGCAAGAGCCGCACTCACATCTCCCGCTTGGTGTTTTGATTTGATTTGTGCTATTTTGTGCACAAAAACTCGATTTTCACTCAACATTGCGAGTGGCGTCATGGTCGTTTCGAATGCACTCATGCATACTCATGCTCCGCTGAAGCACTCAACTATTCAGTGGAATTGCATGAAACAAAATAGTGAAAAAATTATCTCCTCATTTAAGTGCAGATTCATCAATTTTCAATGGATATCCATTTTCGGAAAACAAAATTCCTATAGCCCATTTCACCTCAAAAAGAAATGGGCTTATTATATGTGATTTTTTTTCATCACAGTTTTTTCATAGGACCGCACACTATCCCCAGCGATATTCTAACTTTTGAAGCTATCCGTATAATATGGTTTGTTGAAGTCTGCAAAATAGGCATCTGTTTCGACGTTGACCTCCTCATTTGATGTGAATCTCATTTCCCCAGACATTTCTTCATGCTCCACATATTCGTGCAAAATAATGTGCAAACTATCTGGACACTTTCACTCGTCGGGCTTTTCCAAGCAATATCGTGATTTTATTTCCACATTACTTCAGTATTCTCGTTTGGCCAACTTGAACGTTCTTTAAAATTTAGGTAAAAATGTTAATTTAATAAAAAAAGAAACTGCCTTAAATGGCTCCGCTTTAAATTTTAAATTGAGACTTCGCGGTATTGTCCGGAAAAATTATTAGTTTCAACTAATAAACATAATTGAACGTTCTTCATCACAAAAACTTGCGGAATAACGCCTAAATTTATTAAACCAATATGTGATTATTGCCATCGAGAGTTTAAGTTCCCCGCTGACAGCATGCAACTTTTATTTGATTTTCTCACACGTTTTCCTATTCAAAAACAAAATCGAAACAGCGATCGACACTGACTTTTTTCCATAATTTAAAAATAGCAAAAGTTGTTTGTTTCCCACGGCTATAAGCAATGAAATTTCTCTATGGATTCCGCTTGAGTTTTGATAGAAGTTGTATGATGGATAAGTGTCAATAATGCCAATACCATTGGTGCTCTTTTTTGTGAAACATGGGTACTTATCACTGTACCTCTTACATAAGCTTAAATGCTTAAAAGTTGTCAATGACATTTTAGATATGAAAAACAAAAAAATTTAATAAATATTAATTCACAAATTACTGTGATTACAAGAGTTCAGAAAGCTTAAATTCGAGTTGTGATGCATTGTACAAGTGCTAAAAGTCAGGTGGAAGTAGACGTTGTAACAGACCAGGTACTGACGTTCGAGTGATACACTGGCATGCTTCAGCAGAGTTAAGTGTATTGGTTCCTTTCTGCAGACTACTTTGTGTAATGTACCGAAAGCTTTTTTAGCTCAAACAATTTTAAAAAGTTAACCCATTTCTTTTGCGTAATGCGATACGTAGTCTCTACGTTTTAATCCAAACGCATAGTAAACGATGCTGTGATACAACACAATCAGTTTTCGTTTACTTGCATGAGAAAGTTACGCTCCCGTATAGCAAGTCGTGGTCAGTAACTCTCTAGAGTATCAGCCATTGAAAGTAATGTTAGGTATTGCTAACTTTATTAAGTTTTTTGCTGACAACTAATCATTTCTGGAGCAACTAACTCAAAGTTGTACATCGTCATTAGTACGAGCTCAGTTATAATCTCTTTACTATATTTTTTCTCATACTCAATTCATTCAATTTTATTCATCCATAAGTGGTAAGTAACAATATTTATAATGAGCTTTTGTCAGTCAAGATATATCAACATATAAAATCTTCTCGACGTGGTGAAGACAATTATAAAATAATATAAACAAGTAAAGCAGTTACCTTCTGCCAGGCCGAAAGTCACATACCCTACACTGCATTGAAAGCTCTTTTTAAATAGATGTTAAAAAAATGTTGAAGAAGTTTAATAAGTCGAAAATAATGTAAAAAGGTTCAAAAATGTTGAAAAGTGTTAGAAAAAACTGAAAATTCTGAAAATATATAAAAACCATTGAAAAAAATTGAAAGAAATTGAATAAGTCGAAAAATATGAAAAATGCTGAAAAATTAATAAAAAAATCGAAGAAAATGTCGAATGAAATTGAATGGGAACAGGTAAAAGGTTGAAAATGTCGAAAGAATAAAGGAAATGTTGAAAAAAATAGAATAGAAATGTAAAGCACGAAATATGTCACGCCCACTTCTCCAATTCCGCGCACTTTTTCTTCAATAAATGATATTCGTGATTGACATGCACAAACCAAATTTTAGCACAATAGCTTGTATAGTTTGCGATATGTGCCGTAATTATTCTTAAAATTTAGGGCGGTGACATACCCACTGGTACAATACAGTCCGATTTTGATCCAAAAATAGCCTTCCATACACAAACCTCTTACACCAAATTTCAGTATGATTGCTCATATATTTCGATAGTTGTGCCACTTAAGGCACTTTAATTGTATGAGAGGTGCCACGCCCACTGGTGCTATTTCGCCAGCTTTGCTTCATATGTACCTAATACCCAGTAAACCACTTACATCAAATTTCAGATCAATCGCTCCAATAGTTCACTTAAAATTAATGAGGGAGGTGCCACGCCCACTGATGCAATCTTGTCATGTTTCATTTGATTTCAAAGCTTATAGTAACCGACACCTCCGCTCAAAATTTTATGAAGAATACTCTCATAGCACACTATCTATAGCATTAAACGTATTTTGCTTATATGGGAGGTGCCATACCCACCGGCACTATTGTTCCAAAATTTTGCAAGAAGACACCTTTTAGCGAGTATATCTGCCATATTAAATTTCATAGCGATTGCGTTGTTAGTTCTCATTTTATAACGTTTATAAATATTGTAGGCTGTGCCACGCCCTTCAACGAAACTTTCCAGAATATTAACGAAACTTGTATTGATGACTACTTTTAGTGGTATCATCCCTAAAATTTTCATGAAAATCTTATGTGGCAATTTGGAGATATACGAAATCCAAATTTTCAATTGCTAAAAAATGCCACGCCCACTTTTACATTTCTGCACATTTTATGCGCAATTCAAGTTTTATAAGATCTGCATTCGTGCACCAAATTTCATCACAATATCTTGCACGGTTTACGAGCTACGGCGCTATGAAAGATAAAATTTAGGGCTGTGCCACGCCCCTTTAAGAGCCCTTGCAAACTTAAAACCTAGCCTGATCCTAATTTTGTTCTTATCTTCACTAAATCAGCAAGTTTCATCAAAATCGCAGAAACTTTTTTCAAAATGGACTTGGGTATATTTACATAGAGTATGGGCGGAAGGCGTGGCCGTTAACCGATTTCGCCCATTTTTATATGCTAGCAGCTTGCAAGAAGGTTTGACCTGTGTGCCAAATTTTATTGAATTAGCTTGGTTAGTTTTTGCGTAAACTTGATTTTAACAGACAGACAGACAGACAGACTGACAGACAGACAGACAGACAGACAGACAGACAGACAGACAGACAGACAGAGAGACAGACGGACAGACAGACAGACAGACAGACGGACAGACAGACAGACAGACAGACAGACAGACAGACAGACAGACAGACGGACATAGCTATATCGACTCAGGTGGTGACGCTGATGAAGAATATATATACTTTTCCATACCTGCCATGCCCCCTTCTATGCGTTACAAACGGAATGACAAAGTGAATATACCCTCCGTGTAGGGTATAAAAATAAAGCGCAAAAAGGGGAAAACCTCAATATAATTTAAAAATTTATAGTCAAACATTAGTAGAAAAATTGTGAGGAATATAATTATTTCGAAGATTAATTACATATAAGAAAATTTCTTATATGGCAATTACTTACGTTTGACGTCACTAAAATACATACTCTTACAAAGGCATATGATAAATTTTCATTTGGACTAAACTACGATAATTTAAATTTGGTCTATCAATAAAGTCTGAGTACATTTCATATCCGGACTCTTGCTATATTGTCAGTGTAAAATATTTTCAGTCTTCTGTTAATCATTTTATGTATTTATTTTGGCACTTAGCTACTTTAAACTTTGTGCCAACCTGGGCACACGTAAGATAGAGTTTGTCTTATGACACATTTCAAGAGTGAGTTCTTGTTTTTGTGACTCAGAATTTGTGTAAATTAAAAGCTGTAAATTTTATTATTTCTAATTCAGTATCCAACTTGTGAAAAATAACTAATCGAAACTTGTTAGATAGCAGCTTAATTACTTCATCACGATTTTAAAATACCAAAGCTATAAATGCTGAAACTTTAATAATTCACTATGATTTGAATTTTTAATTTTTTATATAAATACACATTTCTTTGTCAATACTCATATAGTTGGAAAATACACAACTGTTTGGAAAAAGTGCATTTTTATGAGAAAGTTTTTTAATTTTATCCATTTTTCCCAGCTAAGTTATTATATTTGATATGCAAATCAGTGCAAAATATTAAAATTTTATCATTTTATGTGATATATCCCAACATCCTGATGTGAAAGTGCAATAACACTGATGAGACTCATCGTTCCAAATATAACACCATAATAAAATTGGTATTTGGCCAAATACACTTAATATTTAAAGATAGTGCGTCATTTGTGAGTAATTATTTTATTAGAAAAGTAACTTTGCATACAACTAAAACTTGTGCAAATACAAAGGTGCGATTTATAACTTCTTTATACATAAAATTTCAGAATTATATTCAACTGAGTTTAATGAGCTCTTTCTAAAGTTTTATATTACTTTACACTTTGATTTTGAATCATTAAAGTAATATTGAAAATTGACCTTGACACATTATATGATATTTAATATGAAGATAATAAACTAAAATATTGGTACAGTTTTTGTAATCAGCACTTTAAAGCCATAAGAGAAGTTACAGGATATTACTTTGAAGCTAGAATTTGTTATTCAGTGATAATAAAAGCTCGAATTAAAAAAAAATAATTTGCTCACAATATTCCATTTGAGGCATGGGAAAATTATATGCCTCGGACGTGTCTTTTTGTGTCACCAACATTTAACTCAAAAGAACGCAAATAAAATGAAATTAGGTTTTGAATGAATTAAACAGGAGAAATCACTTTGGGTATAATATCGTTTGCAAACAGATCTCTTCGATTCCCAAAAGACTGACCAAATTTCAATATGTTCACATATTGGTTGTAATGGTTTTTCCCCCCTTTCTGAATTTGTCTGTTTCATAAATTCGATACTTTAAGATTCGTTTTTAAACTATCTGATATATAACACTCCAATAACTTTTTCGATACTATTCGCTGTTTAATCTTACAAACATATATAGTTTAATAAAAACGATTTTAATAATTGTTGAAAATGTAATCAAGCACTGATTAACAAACAGATAACCGGCTTTTAACATTTGAATGAGTATGTGTGCATTTGTATAAATGTTTTGAAACTTAAGTTACATTACTTGTTACATGATAACTCGAGATAGCTCAGAACAGAGAAATTATTGCATTTTGTAGCTTTAATTAGTAGTCACTAGTACTTAGAATTTAAGGTATGCTAGATAGCTCACTTCTCTGAGCGAGCAAATTAGATATAGAAGTCAATACAGTAGCTATTGATAAATTACAACGTTAAACTGCAATGCCATTTCGTTTTTTGCATTTGTTGGCTCAAGTTCTGTTTTAGCGGAAGCGCGATCGCGTGTTTTACACAACCTTTTTTTAAGCAAAAATAAGAAATTTTGAACAGAAATTTACAACACTCAGCTAAGCATACAGTCGTGTTCAAAAGTCACAGTATTTGTTACGCGAAAGTCGAATTCTCAAGGTATCGCACTAAATAAGTTCGCTGAATGAAAATCAAAAATAGTTTGTGAAAAAAAAAAACAAACAATCCGATTAAAAAAGATAGCGATAATCACATACTGTACTTATCAATTTGAGTTCAACGCCGTAGTGTATCCTTTGATTGAACAATGTTCAAAGATTTAGTGTGCACCTTTGTGGTTTTCAGCCTCTGTAAATTGTTTTGTTTAACATATGGTAAATTTCTGCAAGTACCGGAGCTACCACCAATTGCATGCCCAAACTATTTTCAGTATATAGACAATGGTAATAGGTATTTTGGAAAATTAACACTACCCAATATAAATGAGGGAGTTCAAGTAGATGTGGAGTTTTCCCAGCGGAAAGAATTAGTAAGTAAATAAATTGATAAATGAACTCCTAGCGAATGTTATTTAACGATAACAATTGCTTACGCTACACAGCTAATTAATAGTATTTATAAGGTGAGTGAACATGACACCTACAGTAAAACTAAAAATGTTAAATTATTACATTAAGAGAGTTTTCCAAAGGAATGAATTGAAAGGTGTTTTCTACAAAGATCATCTACCAGATGAAAAGTTTGAGAAGTAGGTGCTGAACTTTCTATGTATGCTTAAACTTGAAGTTGTTCCAAAAAAACGTTATAAAAAAGCAATAATTATTTTTGCCAAATTTTATTTAGTTTCTTAGTTTTTATTTTTGTAGTGAACATTTTTACATTTTGTCACGAAATACATATACATTATATTGAACAGTGCAAAATATCATTCGAAAAAGAATATATATTTATGATGGACAAACCTATAATTTATAAACAAGTCAACGCGCACAATAAAACGGTATTCCCATCACTTATTTCTAGCACGCTCTTTATTTCTAATTCTGATTTGCATCACCAAATATTGTTGCGCACAACGGGCTTTGGATTGCATGCAGTTTCATTAGGGGGAAAAAAAGGTTTTAACTATTTATAATTAATGATTTGTAAGCGTCAGAGCAAAAAAATAAACAACACAAAAAAAACTTTTTCCGCTGCACAGCAACGCAATTAAAATTTTGTAATAATTAAATTATCCAATTTTTATTAGTAATGACCAAAACAAGGATATTCCGAACATAATAAGTGTTTCCGGCTAATCGCTTACATTGGGGTGGCAATAATGTGGCGTTAGCGTTATGTTCTCCTGGTTATAACCAAGCTTAGTGTGCAGCAGAAGCTTAAACTTTTACAATCATAGTAATTTTTGACTTCCTTACAAAACAGCTAACGTCATACTAAAACGTGAGCGTAGAAGTGTGAAAGCAATTGTTTAAAACGCAATAAATAGAGACCTGACTGTTATTGATGGCACTGTAAAAGCCTTAACAAACAATATTTCTTCTTATTTTCAGAACAACGTTGGCAGCCTGTCCCTTGATCAGGATGAGGAAACGACAAGTAGGAATATTCAAAGTGGAAAACCAATTTCATATCGTGTAGAATTCCCTCTTGCAAATGTGGTGCCGAAATTAACACAAATTGCCATCAACGGCATGATTATTTGCACAGCGTTTGAATGTAAGTGTTTAAGATATTAATTTTTTTAAAGATCTACTAAGTTTATTTTTCAAAGATCCAAGCCCCAGCACATTACTTAAACTTAAGCACACTTTACGGACACGTCTTGCCAGTAGCAGAGGTGAGCGTACCAAGAGAGACACTAATTTTGATGACTTGATAGAAGAAGCAAAAAGGAAGTTTTCATCCAATATAGATACTGATTTTGGTGGCTTATTAGATATTGCCCAGAAGCAGTTTTCATCCAATCCTACCAATGCAGATGACTTATTGCGAGAAGCCCAGAAGCACTTTTCATCTAATTCTGGCACTAATACTGATGACTTATTCAAAAAACACTTTTCCTCCGATGAATTTTTTTCAACCGCTTTGAATATACCGGAAGTGCAACAATCAACAGTATCTGTAGGGCCAAATAATAGTTCATCAGTGTACACTGTAACTAAAAAAATATATAGAACTCAATCATCGACACAGCAGCAACCTCAACAGCAGCAACCACAGCCACAGCGACCACAGCTGCAAGAGCACCAAAGCACACAACCGCGAGTGCAGCAAAGAGCCACACAATCTGTTTGTGGACAGGAGGGTACCGTTAGCAATAAATTTGCACCATTTATCTATGGCGGCAGTCCATTGCGTCGTGGTGAATATCCATGGCTGACTGCTATCTATAGAAAACATGCATTGGGTTCGAACTTTATCTGTGGCGGATCATTAATCTCTTCAAGTCTTGTTCTGTCAGCGGCGCACTGCTTTGATTACCTGACAGCGGATAAAATTGCGGTTAGTTTGGGTCGTTACAATTTGACCAATTCAATGGAAGATGTTGTATCACGTGACATACGAAGCATAATTTTGAATCCAGAATATAAACAAGGAGATAAACGATTTCCCGATGCTGATTTGGCACTACTTCGAATGTACGCAGATGTCAGGTAGGTAACACAACCTCAATTGTGAGTGATATCAAACGCTATGGTTTGGCTGGAGAGAAAATAATCAAAAGAATGTAGTCCCTTAAAAGAATTCGGTTATGTACCCTGAATAAGGTACATTATTCATATTGCACATATTCACACCAAAAAAGAGCTAGAACTATTTTCTGTATATTTTGGGGCGTAGGTTCCAATAATGCCAACTATGTTTTTATCTTAAGAATCATTTCGGAGATATTCTCAAAAAACCCCATTTGTTTAGTCATTTTAACCATACCTCCATCGATTTTTATTCGATTTACAAAAAATTGCATTCAGATCAAAATGTGATTTTGTTTTCTCTGTAACGGTAACGAATATAACTTTATGTCGAAAAATTTGAACTTTTTCGGTCATTTTTAAAACTCGCTATATTTCAATTCAGTTGGTGATTTAGCCAACGTGTAATCTATTCTGTTCAATCCATTTCCATTTTCTCTTTATTCGAATGCAAAACAGGTCTTGATGGTATCTGGTGAGCAAATCGACATAAGAGATGGTCCTAGCCCACCAAATTTTCAGGATTCAGCGAAGACAATTGTAAATACCTTATAGCATTTGAATAAATATAATAAGGCATTTAAATATTTAATGATAGTTGCCAAATGGAAAATTTGGTTGAGACAATTTGTTTTTTTGCTGCAAACACACACATATTTACAACCACTAAGTCATGTATTTGGTAAAAGAAATATTGTCTAGTCGCTAACGCAAGATTTTAGGTAAAAACCGATGGGCAAAAAAACGATTTCTTAATACATCTTTAGTATGTCTGGAAAAGCGTTTTACTAACTTTAGACTATAAGATAAATATATTCTTACTTAGATAAATCACAACCTTTGATTATTTCTACCAGAGACAAACCGTGGCATACAGGCCGATGAGCTACGTTGAAAATTTGAAGGCAAAAATTGTGTTTTTCTTAGCTTAGCTTAGCTTAGCTGTTAGCTTTACTATTTATTTTTTTTAGTATATGAAAAAATACTGATACATAATCTAATATTTAAGTGCACAATTTTTAGATTGCTACATATTTACATAAACCTAAGGACCTCAACATTTTTTCAAACTTAGAAACATAAACTACCAATATTAAAAAATGCTTCATATAAAGTTAGGGTGCTTAGCCTTTGACTGATCGTAGCCTTGTTCATATCAAATTCTAAATAATTTTTCATTCTTAAATTTAGATTTACCAACTTAATAAGGCCGATATGCCTGTGGTTCGAATCAGATGATGAATCGCTTATTGTAGGAAAAACAGCCATGGTGGCCGGTTGGGGCACTGATGAGAACAATAGTCCATCACAGGTGCCAAAAAAAGTGGAGTCAAAGGTTGTCTCTGATAGGGAATGTCTAAGTTCGCCCCATGGATTTGGTAACATAAAAACAGAACGCACCCTTTGCGCTGGCAATCTTGACGGTACGGGACCATGCCATGGAGATTCGGGTGGTGGTCTAATGTTGTTACGTAATAATCGCTGGGTACTACGTGGTATCGTCTCAGCAGGACAATATGAGCAGTCGCGTTGCAACTTACTCCAATATGTGATATTTGCTGATATAGCAAAACATTTAAAGTGGGTACAAGGCTACTTATAATGATAATAATTAGATCACATGGTACCTAAAATATATACTGAGAATGTTGTTTCAAAGAGATAGCAAAAAGTTTTAAATTTTTTTTAATTTTATCATAAACTTTAATATATTTACAATAATGCTTTTAGTTTATGTTTTTTGAGATTTTTGTTATTTATGTATAAAGTTAAATTTTAGTTTTTTTAAATAAATCATAAGTACATTAAGAATTTTTGTTTATATATGAGTCTGTATTGTTTTAAAGATAGTAAAGATTTTTGTTTTATTTAATTTTTTATTTTGTTAAATACCTCAGAAAAAAATCCTTACAAAAATGTTTCGCATATCAAACTTTCAATAGTTTCAAAAATTTTTATATGAAATACAGTCATTCCAATTCTAAGCCGAAAAAATATCATCTAATCAAAACAACTTGATCTCAGTTTTCAGTAGTTGAAAATTTATGCTTTTGGTTTTTGTCAAGAAATTTGAATTATTTCCAGTTATTTAGATGTTGAAAACGAAAGTTCGAGTAACTAAATTGTTTACTTTAAAGACAGCGTTCGTAGTCATTGGCCTAGTACCCATACTTCCAAAGTCAAAAATTTGTTATTTCATTTGAATTTCTCATTACGAATTTGATTTTAGTTACACACAATACATAAAACCGATTTGTCTCTGGACTGAAGCATCTGATCAGTCACTTATTGTGGGACAACTCGCCATGGTAGCCGGTTGGGGCGATGTTGCATCGAGCAGCATATCGACCATACCAAAAAAAGTGCTAGCACCTGTTGTTTCGGATAGCCAATGTTTGGATTCATCTTCAGGCTACGATGCGATCACATCAACACGTACCTTATGTGCTGGCAATCGTGATGGTTCGGGACCATGTGTTGGTGATTCTGGTGCTGGTCTCATGATTAATCGTCGTGGACGTTGGGTGCTACGAGGTGTTGTCTCAGCAGGACAGACTGATCGGCAGCGTTGCAACGTGCGTGAATACGTTGTGTATTGCGATATCGTGCAGCATATGTCATGGTTATCAAGATACTTGAATTGAGGTTAATGTTCAAACACAAATAAGTAAATTAAAATAATGCACCTAGACTAATCTGCAAATGAAAACAGCTTAAGTGCTTTTTCTACTATTCTTAAACGAGCTAAAAATGTATGTTTATTTACATCCATAAATGTATATCATTCTATAGCTATCTGTACAGTTTGATTGGCTAGGGGGAATAGGATAAGACAGATATAATTTTTGTTTAAAAACGCTTAAGTTTTATTTTCAGAAATAAATTAATTTTCTTAAACATAATTTTGTTTAATTTATAAAAATATTTCGTTGATCAATGCTAATAGCTAGTGAGCCAGAGGCCTTAACTTTTAATAATTTTATCATGCGGCAGAAGTTGGAAGTCATGTTGTTCTGAGTGATGTAAGTAATGCCAACAATGTCTGGCATTGCGTTGATTCTGCGTTATTAGTTGAGAGTCTCTTGAAGCTGTAAAAAAATAAGATGCCATGAACAATTTTATCGCGTCTGCTTTTATATTAAAAATTAAGTCTATGCACGTAAACAGATAGATGCAAGAGGCAGACGTTTTTGTTGCCGCGTTTAAGAGTAATTAAGTTCCTTTTAAAAATTACTTAAGCGATTTTCCCATCAGGCAAATTGTGATAATTATAAAGATTAAGTCACAAGAAATGAGAGAAATAACTTCTGCCATTTAATAACCACTGCATTTAAAAATTGGAAACATGTAAAAAAAATTTTATAATACATCATTTTATCGCGTCTGCCACCTGACTCATTGGTTCCTTTACTTATAAAAAACATAAATATAGAGTAAACAGACGATTCGACCGCTGTTTTTTCGAAGACAAACTTTTTTGAGCCCCTAAGTATATATCTATATAAAACCAATAAAGAGCAATTATTTAATATTGCCTCTTGTATTTTTTAGCTTCTAGGGGCAATACTGAAATCAATGAAATTCGATAAAATAATTTAGAAGGTTTCTTTTATTTACAATTGTTGTTATAAAAAATGCAACAGTATTGATGTCTGGTTTTAATATTTTCATTCTGTATGCTATACCATCAACACAATATATATGAGGCAGGCGTGACAGGATAATTTAGTGTGTTTTTTTTTACCAACATCAAAATTCATTTTAAAAAAAAGGCGGCACTACTATAGATTCACTTGCCTCTTAACTTTTTCTTATTCGAATAAGTGTAAACTACAATGCATATCAATATCAACAACAACAACAATCATAAAGCTTAAATGATCTCTTTCTATTAGAACGTATCTTCTTCTAAAGTATCTACTTAAAACATTCAAGACAATATGTAGTGAAAATGTCTGTTCGATACCCAAAAGTAATTACAATATATTAATAATTTTATTTCCCGTTACAATACACACACATTCACATTCATCACATGAATGTTGTTGAAAGCAAAAATTGATTATTGTTTTCACGTTTTATTAACTTGAAATTGTAATTTATTATACGATATTGCATAAAATTCCAAACAACGTAAGTTTCCGTCATCAGTCGCTAAAATGAGAAATAAACGGCCGAAGTTTACGTCTCCCGCTTTCAAAGAACTATGTAGCTTTCGTAGACGCTCTTAGCATCATGCATTCTTGTTCACAATATTGTCAACCGGTATTATTTGCTTCTATGCAACCTTTCGATACTTTTATCGACTTTTTTGAATTATTTTTCCATACAGTTCAATGCTATTCAACGTTTTCGGTATTACGGGATTTATTTTTACTACTACCAACTTTTCGATACGATTCGATACTCTTCACGACTTAATTTTACAAATATAAATAAATTATAAAAATTTTATCAATTGTTAAAAATGTAATCAACCAGAAGATAATGAACAGACAACCGGTTAGTAGCATTTCAATGTGTTACTTGTAACTTGTTACATGCTAACACGAGGCAGCTTCATTCAAAATCACCGCTCAGAACAGAGATATTATTGCATTTTGCATCTTTAATTAGTAGTGACTGGCAATTTAAGGTATGCTAGATAGCTCACTCTTTTGAGCGAACAGATTCGATATTAAAGTTAATACAGAAACTATTGCTTAATTGCAGCGTTAAAGTGCGATGCCATTTCGCTTATTGCATTTGTTGACTTAAGTTCTGTCTCAGCAAGCACAAACGCGCGTTTAACACAACGATTAGTTTGGCATTTTCTTTTAGTAAACAGAATAAATAAGAAATTTAAAGCAGTGATCGAAAGTCATAGTGCATTCTTTGTTCATACAATGTTCAAAGATTTAGTGTGCACCTTTTTGGTTTTCAGCCTCTGCAAACTATTTTGTGCAACATATGGTAAATTTCTGCAAGTACCGGAACTACCACCAATTGCATGCCCAAACTATTTTCAGTATATAGATAATGGTAATACGTACTTTGGAAAATTAACACTACCCAATGTACAAGAGGGAGCTCAAGTAGATGTGGAGTTTTCGCAGCGGAAAGTATTCGTAAGTACATACAGACATATATGCTAAGCAAGCTCTTATTGAATGTTGTTACACGATAACACACAATAAATCAATGGAGTTAGTTTCGTGGACGTGACACCTTCAATGTAACTACTTATGTACGTTATTCAGATAAAATGTCTAAAGAATAATCTAATTGAATTAAAAGTGATTAGAGCAGTATACAGTTATCATATGAACATAATAATATTTATAATAATTTTTTTCGAAAATAAAAATGCAAAAAAATGGCTGAAGCTTATCGCACTGGTTTCATCTATTGCTAAATGGAATCATCATTAACCTTCGAGCCGACGAGTTAGAGCTTCTGAGCCTGCTACGTTTTCCTTTTTGCATAAATTTGTAAGAACCGAAGCGCAAACAGTGCAACAAAGTAAAACCAAATTATTTTTTTTTGCTGTGACTATGTTTTTACAAGCGCTTCGTTGCAAGCTTTCTTGGCGAGTCAATACGATTAAACAAGCGCGAGTTGTTTAATAAAACGGTGAGCTCACTAGTCATACTAAATCTGTAGAAACCAATAGAAAAATATGAGCATAAATTTATGTGAAGATAGAGAAATGGAGGAATAAATTGTAGAGGGAAAAACACAACGACAGGCATTAATAACACTACTCTAAAAATTTACAAAAACTTTCACCACACCGAAAAGCGATTACATTTTCTATGGTAACATTTTGCGTAGATTACGAATATCGTAATGGTTTTGTTTGATTGGCCCCAATTTTCCATATAAATAGTCAAATTTAAAAAAAAATTGTATATTTTAGAGAAAACGTGCCAATAGTATCTGTCATTTATGGCTGAAAATAAGTAAAACAAATCCCTTTTTTTCGATTTTATTAAAAAAATTTTAACTTTGAAGACCTAAAGCTGAAATTTGTCTTATGGATGACAAAAACTTAGCGCTCCTATCTCATGGAAAATTTTAACTACGTATATGTTAATGGAAAACCCATGTTTTACGAAACTAGAACATTACGATTGTTGGATTCAACGGACAATTTTATTATTGAAAATTTCATCGGAATTGGTTGTGAAAAATCTGATTGAGTAGTGATATCTCTGAATTCATTAATTAATATACAGATTCCGCACAGAGTCATAAATAATAAAAATATGCAATAAGCTGTTGAATATTTTTATATAACTTATATAAAGCAGCGCTAAAATATTCAACAGCTTATTGCATATTTTTGCGGTGCTTTAAATAAGTTTTCAATGTACATATTTGTTTTTTTATTGATTTCTGAAGGCTTTAGAATAGCTTCTTTCTATAACTTCTTCCAAATATTGGTGACTGCAAATCTGTTTTTCATATGATCTCTGTTCCACGTACGAAGTGGCGGGAATTTAAATTTAATTGATAAAACTTATGTGTACCAATGTAATTTACTTATCACGCTTACACCCACGATGTGTTTTGTGTTTCAGGTCGATGTTTTCTCAAAAATTTCTAAGTCAAACAATTTTATCGCTTAACAAAAATGATATTTAAAAAAAAACAATGCTCTTGCGCACTATTTGTCAGGGCTATTTAATTTTCTGCTGTCAACAAATTTATCATTAAACATTTACTTAAATGTGTTTAGAAGATTGCGGACATATTGATTAGAATTCACCTTATCTCCAATACAGACGATGTTTGTATTGTGCAAAGTATCACAATTTCACGACCAAATATTAGTTAGCGGCATAGTATGCAGCAAAAACTAAAAACTTTTACTCTCATAATAATTTTTCACTTTCTTACAAAACAGCTGACGTCATACTAAAACGTGAGCGTAGAAGTGTGAAAGCAATTGTTAAAAACGCAATAAATAGAGACCTGACTATTATTGATGGCACTGTAAAAACTTTAACAAATAATATTTCTTCTAACTTTCAGAACAACGTTGGTAGGCTCACACTTGATCAGGATGAGGAAACAACAAGTAGGAACACTCAAAATGGACAACCAATTTCATATCGTGTAGACTTCCCTCATGCAAATGTGGTGCCGAAATTAACACAAATTACCATCAACGGCATGATTATTTGCTCAGCGATTGAATGTAAGTATTTAAGAAACTAAGAAATTAATTTTTAAAAATATCTTCTTACTTTATTTCTTGTAGATCCAATTCCAAGTACATCACTTAAGCTAAGGCACATTTTACAGATAAGTGTAATCAAAAGCAGTAGCGGGCGATCCAAGAGAGAAGCTAATCCTGATGACTTTGAAGAAGTACCCCAGAAGCACTCTTCATCCAATCGCACCACACTAGGTATTAATAATGACGAAGAATTCTTCCAAAAGTACTTTCTATCCTATCCATTTCTATCAAACGCTTTAACTTTACCGCACAGGGTTGCTACGTGGTCGGGGGGCCAGTAGGAAAAATTTGTGAAAAAACCGTGAACTGGATGATTTATGTTGCATGTACTCATATTTTTATTAATAAGCAAAAAAAAGTCTTTGGGTTTTTCCATAACAACTACTAAACGTTTTACGTTTATCTTAACACTTTTTTTCATATTGCTGACCAAAAATATTTAACCATTTCAACGAAAAACTATTTTATTTTGGGAAGGTCAGTTATGGCGATCTTTCAAGATTGGAGCTGGGGTAATGCCGCAATCACAACAATCGACAGAATCTGAAGAGCCAAATAATGATGAACTGGAGCCAAAAGTATCTGAAGAGCCAAGGCGTGATGAACTGCACTCTAAAAAATCTAAACCAATATATAGAGCTAGGTCATCAACACCGCAGCCAACACAACCACAAGAGCCCAAAGAAACACAACAAATTCTTCCACGACTGAATCTGGAGGTGCTACCGCCACTTGTGCAAGAAATACAACCGCACCAATCACACCAACAACATATGATACCACGACTGAATCTAGAGCTGCAACCGCCAATGGTGCAAAGCATCAGAGAATCTGTTTGTGGGCTGGAGGGGGACACCGACGATCACTTTTCACCATTTATCTATGGTGGCAAGCCAATACGCCGTGGTGAATATCCATGGCTGACTGCTATCCATAAAAAACATTTATTTGGTTTGACTTTCATCTGTGGCGGTTCATTAATCTCTTCAAATATTGTTCTGTCAGCGGCACATTGCTTTGATTCCCTGACAGCGAATGAGATTTCGGTCACTTTTGGTCGCCATAATTTGAGCAATCCAATGGATGATTTTGTAACACGAGACATATACTCTATAATTGTGAATCCATCATATAAACCATTCGCTAAAGGTTTTTCAGATGCTGATTTGGCACTACTTCGAACAGTAGATATCAGGTAGGTAACACAACGTCAATTATAAGTGATAGCTACCTACATAGCATGGTTTGGCTCCAGAGTAAATAATCAGCGGAAAAGGTAGAATTTCATGCAATGCAAGTTATTGTATTTGAGCGAAAAGCTTAATTTTAAAAAACGATTGGAAAAATAATTTAAAAGTACACACACCTAGGATGTAAAAGCTATATTTTTTGATAACAATAACGTATTGTTCCCGTAGACTATATTAACACAACAGATTTTTTTACCATCAATTACATAGTGAAACCCCGAAATATTTTTCTTTCTGGAGAAGATCATGGTTTTGCATTTATTAGGACTTAATGATTTCGACACAGACTGAAGGACTAAGCTATCACTATCCATCTCCACAATCCATTAAAGTTTAGAATCATCGACATATATATATAGGCAGATAAGAGTTTTTGTCTATATGAATACAACCTTATCTTCAATGAAGTATTTCTACAATAGCCGATCCGGGACATACAGGCCATTAAGCTAAACTGAAAATTTCTTGCTAAAAATTCTTGTTTCTTAAGTATACATTTGTAATATCAAAGAACTCTAATGCATGACCTAATGCTTAAGTGCACAATTTGCAGATTGCCCTATTTGAAAATAAACCAAAGGACCTCCAAATTTTTTCAAACTTAGAAACAAAAACTACCGATAGTAAAAAATTATTCCCAATCATATTTATCATAAAAAATTAAGGTGCTTACCCTCTGACCGATCGTAGCTATTCTCATTTCAAATTCTAAATAATTTTTCATTTATAATTTTAGGTTTACCAACTTAATAAGGCCGATTTGCCTGTGGGTTGAATCAGATGATGCATCGCTTATTGCAGGACAAACTGGCATAGTGGCCGGTTGGGGCACTGACGAGAATGATACTCTATCACCGGTGGCGAAAAAAGTCGAATCAAAGATTGTCTCTAATAGACAATGTCTGAGTTCCTCCAATAAATTCATTAACATTATATCAGAGCGCACCCTTTGTGCTGGTAATCGTGACGGTGCAGGACCATGCCATGGAGATTCAGGTGGTGCTCTGATGATGCTACGTAATAATCGCTGGGTACTACGCGGCATCGTCTCAGCAGGACAGTCTGAACAGTTGGGTTGCAATTTATTCGAATATGTGGTATTTTGTGATGTAGCGAAACATATGCGGTGGGTGGAAAGATTCATAGAATGATTATAATTAGATACAAAAATATGGTACAAAAACAAATACTTCGTTACAAAGAGACAACGAAAAATTAAAATCCAATTTAAGTTTATCATATTTTATATAATTTATACATGCAAGTAAGTTTATTTTTAATTATACATTTACAAAAATTAATTATAGTTTTGCTAAATAAATCATGCATTAAAAATGTTTGTTTAAATATTTGCATTTTATTTTGTATTTTGTTAAGTGCCTGAGATATTTTGCAAAAATTATGTTGCAAAAATATTTTGCTGATCAAACTATTTAAGATTTCAAGTGGAGGCACACATGTTCTTAAATTAGTTAAATTTAATAATATCTCTAAGTTGTTTTTTGAAGATTTTAGACCTGCATCTGGAAATGGGCTCATTGAGTCCGCAATTCGGTATAAGTGCTAGTAAATCATGAGAGTTTATTCTGCCACCAATTGCCACCAAATGTTCTTAGTAAGCATAACATTAATATATATTCGTATATCAGCAAATCTAAAATATTCAATCAACGGCACCGCTCCTAAAAGCATGTTAACATATATGTTTAGAAACTTTCAGTCTGGTAAATCCTATGTTTGTTTAACACTAAATAACGCCACAAGAAAAAAAGATAATTCTGGTTCGGTAAGATATGAGAATTGGGGAAAGTTTACAGCTTATCAACTTTCTTTTCATTTCGTATTGACTATTCCTTTCTCATTTTCTATCTTACAGAGAAACCAAATAAAAGAGTTCCCTTCAGTGATCACAAATGCTCTTTTCATTGCACGTAAGGTAGAGTGAGAGCGTGCGCCTGTGTGTATTCTAACGTTTAGGGGCTACAAACTTTCACTACCGGTGATTTATGCTGATATCAGATAATAAAGGTGTGCCATAACTGGGCCCATCCACATACTCAAACAACAATATTATGACAGTCCAGCCAAACCCAGCCGAAGAGTTTTAGCACTCCTCCAGACTCGGTGTAAGGTAAAATAAGTCGAGAAAGCGTTGCCCATATCCGTTAATATGCAGTGGGCTCCCTTTTTTTTAAGAGAGAAAGTGATAGAAAGTTTTCAGGGGGTCGAATAAAAGAGATTTTGTTTTTGAACTTAAAACCAATTTTCAACGTCAATTCAAGGTCAACTGTGTTTTTCGTATGCAAAGCTGTATTTTTTAATGCATATTTGGATTTGATGATGAGGTATGTTTTGTATGAAAACTTTTTTGTGGGATTTTAAGTTGTTGCATTTAAGATTAATATTTTGTCTTATAGAATTTTTTCTCCTGTTTAGTTTTAAGAAGTCCTTAAAATTTCACAAAAGGTGCAGCATATATATTTTGTCTTATATTTATTAATACATTTTTTATGTAAATGAATGACGTCATAAGTTCACTTACCGCTCTTCTTTTCTCGAGAAGAAAGTAAGCGATAAGATAATAATATATCTTTCAATCAAGATATCTCTCATACAAATCTATCCCTCTCGCTCTCTCTCTCAGTCTTAAAATACTCTGTAAAATTTTTATAATATACATCCCGATTGCTGCAAGACCGTCATAGCTCAGAACAATGTTTTCGAGTTAATTTCGCAGAAATATCATCCGTTTTATGTTTTATTTTGTGTAAAAAAAATCATTATCTAACAATTTTGTATTGTGAGAAGTATTTATGACATACTTTTTAATTTTCATATAAAAAGTCTTTTATTGAAAAGTTTAAAAGCGATTTTTTCCCACTGCAGCAAACGAGTGATATATTCCCTTAAATAACTTCAAAAATCATATAACAGGTACTTTGCGGCATCAAATGGATCAAAGTTCGGTTATGTTCAAAATGTGGTCATTGCTGTATGAAAATAATTGTCAATTGGTTGCCTTTATTTCAGTCGGTTGCGTTTTCAAGTCCTTTTTGCCAAATCAATAAACTTTGGCAGGAAATGCATTATATTTCGTACACATTTTTACTTAAGAAAGGTTGTAAATGATGCCTACTTAAAATCAAAGCTTTTTTTTATGTATTTCATTTTATTCAGGATCTTATTCTTGGCCTTGCCAAAATTTTAATGCCACACAACGCATTAGGAGTGGTCAAAAATTTTTATTGTGAGGGTAATTTTTTCAACTTACCACGTGCTGGCTGATTCTACTAAACATTCTTAAACGAAATTTTATCATTTACTTAAAAAGTATTTCATATATGTATATGCATAGCTAAGATTATGCATATATAGAAGCACACCACCCCCATGTAAAAATACTCCAAAAATTTGTTTGTGTATATATTTGTGTTAACTTTGTTTGCATTAACTGAAATAGATATCTAATTTTGAAGTCTTTACTTGTGTGCAGTGCCACACCTTCTTGACAAGAGGCACCGAATACTTTTTTAAGTGCTTGGCTAAACCATTTCTCGTATTTGAGTGAAATTTTAATGGATTACCTAATGTGTACCAATTTTTATCAATACTCATTTCCACATAAAGAGAGACAAAGAGTTGTGCAAAACGACACATGTACATATCAATCAACTCAGAACCTTGGCGCTGATCAAGTGTAGCTATATGTGTCTTTCATAATTGTAACGCTATAGTTATGAACTAAGTGAGAAAATTAATCCATAGTGCAGGATATAAAAAGAAAAAATTATTTAAATTTTTTCCAATCACTTTCTAAAATATTTTTATTGATGGTACAATATATATATTCCATTTCATAAGAAAGATATAGATGAGCGCATCGCGCAAAAAGCACGAACGGGAAGTCTTTTGCTAAACGCAACACGATACACTTAGAAGGCTCTGCAAAAATAATTGTGCTGCAATTGTGGAAAAGTAACAAAAAAGCTGCAGAAATGCAATTAGTTAACTTTCTCCAAGACAAATCTATTGATGAAATTCAACGAGAGCCACAAATGCAGTGTCTGATGGCTTTCTCTTAAACTGAAATGTTCGTTTAAATTTTTTGTCAACTTATTATGTTTTCGATTTGTATGCTTCATTCCCTGAAATACTCAGAAGTTACCTCAGCTAATTCTGTACTTAGTGGAATAAATTCTAGCCAAAACCAATTTTCATCGAAATTTTCGAAATTAAAACGATTCACTATACCGCATGTTACATAATGAGTACTTAGTATAAAAATTAAGTGAAATTTTCCCACCTCATACGATACACAGCCAAGATAAAAGGGGACTTTTGAGTCAGAATTTTTGGGTTTATCAGTTTCAGCTTATGTAGCTAGCATGCTAAACTATAATCAACTTTTACAGCAACAAGCAGCTGCTAAAACTACGACTTGGCTACTACAATTGAGTTATCTGGCTTCCGGACATGATTTTAATAATTGCTATTTTTGTAGACCGAATAATTTGTCACAGAATTAAATACTACTTTAGCAATTGAGCGAAGATATAATAAGGCGTATTCCAACATAAATCATTAGCACAAAACTGGTCCACACTTACTACTTCTGATTATAAAACAAACCGCAATAGTTATGTCAAGTATTTATTTTTACATAAAACATATTAATGCAAATTTTATTCATAATATTTTATTCGCTTACAAATTAATTATTTACAAATATTCAAGTCCAACAACAATGTTTTCTGCACACGTGACTAAATGAAGCAAAACTTTGAGTTATTATGCGCATGCGCAAAGTAATAACTAAACAAATGCACACTTACAGCTTTACTAATTGTTTGTATGGCGCTTTAGAAAAAGATTATTTCAAGCCAAATAAAAGAAGTCAAAAATTTAAGATAAAAAGTGGACGCTTTTTTCAGATATTACGTAGTAGGTTAGTTAATTTTGTCAATAACAAATTATGTAAAATATTAGAACTTAGTATGAGATGCTAATTTCTCCTTTAGTGACGGTTATCCTGTCTATTTCTTTCTTACGCTGATCGGTACGCTGAATGGAACGATTGAGCGTTACAGACAAACTGGTAGTAAACGTAGGTACAATTGACCGAAAGCCGAAGTTTTTTGTTATACATTTGCCAATATTTGAGAACAAAAAAAAAAACTGTTGTTTCGATCGACCAATACAAAATAACGTTTGGAATGAGCTAAAAGGTATCAATCCTAGACAGAAAAGACTTCAAGGGAATGGCAAAGTTTGAGCTATTTTCGTGAAAATGGTGAGCTTCCCGTCGACGCAGCGTTGACAAATAATTTTTTTCAGTTTAAACACATAGTGACAAGCATATGCTGCTAACACCGTTATATCGTAGGGATGTGCAACAGCTAATGGATTGGGAAATTGAATGCGAATCGAGGATACAATGCTGAAGAAACCGTGTTTTGTGATCTCATTTTAATTGGAGAAGAAACTAAAGCCAAGAACTTTTGATAAATAGTCGGTAAAAAATAAGACTACAGATTATTAACACACCTTAGTAAGTATGATTTTTATTTCATTCAAAGAAATTAAGCCACAGCCTAGCAATTTTCGTAGAATATCTTAGGATCCAATACATATATTTAATCACAGTATCACTGCTGTTGCTACTTATGACTTCAAATGGGAAACAAAACACTTGGACTTCCAATTACCAGCGCTTAAGCGGTTAATGCTCTGGATGAAGGTATCGTAAACATTCATCTAATTTATTTAACGTCGCACAGTGAATCGCATCGTATCTCGTATGAATTTTGATGTTACTCAAAAAATCTAATGTAATATTTCTATCGCATAGAGAAGTGTTTAGAGCTAAGGATAGTGTAAGCCTTAACACAAATGTAAAGATGATTTAACTTGTAGAGTTAGCACATGTCAACGTTTGTGGGCGCTATTCAAAACACATCGACTTTTGTCGATAATTTGTTATACTTTTCAACTTCTAGGTGTTCAATTCAATTTTTACTGAATTTCTTGAAACATTTCTTCACTTCTCTTGTGTATATATACTCTCCAATACAGTTGGTTGCTATTCGACTTTTGTGACGCTGACGGGCCTACGAGTACTCTGAGTTCGTCGATACTTTTCATTGTTTTGCGATACTACTCAATACTCTTTTTACTCGTTCCTATTTTTGATACTCAGTTTTACAAACATAAATGAAATCTTACAGAAAGTTTAATCAACCGGTACATAACAGCAAAAAACCGGTTTTCAGCATTTAAATTGACTGTATGCATGTGTTAGACCAAATGCTACTTGACATGTTGTATGCTAACACATGACAGTTACAACTCAAATCACTACTAAAAAAATGCAATTTACATCTTTAATTAGTAGTGACTTGTATTTAACATTTACAGCATGTTTAATAACTCACTCGCTTAAGCGAGCAGACTCGATCTTAAAATTAATGCAGAATCGGTTGAGCGAATTGCAGTGTTAAATTGTAATGTTATTACGTTTATTGAACTTGAAGACCTAAGTTCTGCCTGAGCGGAAGCGCGCTCGCGCGAGTTGCATAACTATTGTTTGAGCGTTATCTGTCAATAAAAAGATTAAATAAGAAATTTAAAACAGAAATTTACAGCCCTCAGCTTAGCAAGCAGCCGTGCTCTAAGGTCACATTATTTGTTTCGCGAAAATCGTATTCACGGGGCATCACTCTATATAAGTTTGCTGAATGAAAATCAAAAAGAGTTTGTGAAAAAAAACCGAACAAATCAATAAAAAAAGAGAAAAGTTACAAATTGTTGTTATCAATTGGAGTTTTAACTCCGTAGTGTATCCTTTGGTCACATAATGTTCAAAGATTCAGTGTGCAACTTTCTGGTTCTTAGCCTCTGTTCACTGTATTGTGCAACATATGGTCAATTTTTTCAAGTACCGGAATTACCACCAATTGCATGTCCAAACTATTTCCAGTATGTAAGCAATGGTAATACATATTTTGGAAAAATAACACTGCCTCGTATACAGATGGGCTCAACTCAAGTAAATGTGGAGTTCTCCCAGCGGGTTCCAGTTGAATCGGTATGTATGTGTGTATATATTTGCTGAACGAGTGCTGCAAAAAAATTGGGTGGAATTAGGTGTGTGAACGTGACACCTTCAAGAGAAGTGGTAAATTAAAGTTATCATATCTAGAAAGTTTTTCAATTAAATAGTTTGATAAATGGGCGTGGCACTTTCTAAGGATGCTGGAACTCAAAGTTATTATATATTTATAAATTTTCAACGGAATGTAATGAAACTTTATACATTGATATTAAGTGTTAGAGGAATCAAGAGTAATGAAAAGTTGATTAGATAGGACATACAGGCGTTACTCTTTCAAACAAAACGTAATTTAGTTTTATAATAAGACACCAAACGATAAAGGCAAGTACGCAAGGCACATCGTATAGAGTTACAAGTTTGATCATCATCTCCAGATCGTTTATGCAATGTATTGAAATTTTTACATAGATGCAGCGTCTCAAAAAGTGCACGGGGTGGGCGTGTTTGCGCTCATAGTAATAAAATCTTAAAGTAATCATATGCAGACAGTTTCCCTAAAATAGACGAAAATGGAAAACTGTAGCGGATTGAAGGCATAAAATAGTACAAACTAGCGGGCCCGTGCTTGATAGAGACAGATAGAGTTATAAGGTATTCGTAAAATAAAGCAAAATATATAAAGAGTATAGAGAGATAAAGAGCTGCAAAACAGATAGCGATAAATATCGAAAAATATAAAAACAAAGTGAGTTAGTAGTTCAGGTAAAGAAATGGTGAGATAACTTGGAGGGAAAAACACAAAGACATAAATTGATTTCCGGTAATATTTGAGTTAAGATGTAGACTCCGCACAAGGACATAAATAATAGAAATATGAAATAGGTCGTTGACTTTTTTTACGGCACTTTGGATAAGCTTCAATAACTTTGATATTTAATGTTTAGCGACTTTTCAGAATGTTGGCGACTGATTTTTGCTTTTTAATATGATCTCTGTTCCGCGTAAGTAGCGGCAAGAATTTTATTTTTATTTATGAAACGTTTGAATACGTTATTGCAGCTTACGATTTTCGTTTACATATCTATTAATGCATTATGTATTTACAATGTAAAGTCCAGTCTGTGCTGTGCTGCCCACAGTCAGCGTATCTGTCAGTTACTCTTTCTGTGATTATTTTTAATTCCCAATGAATATTCATAAGCGTTTAATGTAATATCTGAAATTAGCCAGAAATCTATATAAACTTCTTAAAGGTGTCCTTGAGTTATTGAATTTTCGGTTTGTTTTTCGAAATACTACATAAGATATTCGGTTGCGTTTCTTCTACTTGCTCCATGTTTCTGTAGCTTAAAGGACTAAATTGTAATTTGTACGTTTATAGCTTTTGAGTGGGGAAGCGTTTGTCAACATTCATTGGATAAAGCTCTAGCGACCGCTATGAAGGTGTTATGAAATCCTAATCCGCTGAGAAGTATTTTTATGAGCAAATATCGGCAGTATCTGATATTTTGAAATTAGTTTTCAAAACAGACTAAGAACTTGTTTGATTTCAAAAACATTGGAAAAATCTGAAACTTTTTGCTCAAATCTGAGCACTTTAATGAATTCTATTGCGAGAACAACTTTTAATTCAAAATAGCAAAATAAAATAGGTTTTAAAAACTACATGCCACTTGTGATAATATCTCTTGCACAACATACACCAGATATGTTCTCATAAATATAAAACTAATTATTTGATATTCTTCACATGATTAATCAAATTTAAATTTCCCAGTCAATCTTATAAAGTTGTTGTTGTAACACAAACCGTTTAAGCGTCTTAAGTTTATATAAGACGCTAGACAAGTTTTAAACATTTATCATTAATATAAATTGCAGTGATTGATATAGCTCCGTAACACGAATTAATGTCCAAGTTAAGATATGTGACACTCGTTTAAGAATTCACAGAGTAAAATTCTCATTAATTCAGCAGCTGTTGTTTACTTTAGAACCGATTTACAAAATAACTTTAATGGTATGATTTTGTTAGACTTACAGCATTTTTGTTGAAGTTATACCATTTTTACATATACTATTACGTTGTATTGCTCATTGACTTCTTGCAAAATTGGAGATTGATCGCTCTAATGGATGGACAGAATGGAGCCAATGCGTAAGATAAATAGAGTTTTCCCATAACTAATTCTATAAAACGCTTCTCTTTTTTAACTTAAGCTTCTATAATGATTGGTTTTGAACAGGATTCTTTGGGATCTTTAGATCTTTGATTATTCATCATATTAATAATTTTAATACCTCAACCTACAGGCCTTCGAGGAGACCTGTCCAATTTCATATTTTATCCATGTTATTAAACCTAAGGAGTTAGACTCTTCTTTTCACACACCGTACTTTTTTTAATTTTGAATAAAATTTTCTCAACATTTTTCCTATATCATATTTAGCTGAGGTTGCTTTAAGGAAAATATTTCATTTCGAAATGTTATAGCTATAAACTTTGCTTATGACATCAAATCATGACGTCTTTTATGCATATATATATCTCGTTTCTAAGTCAAAAAGCTGACAAAAACCGAATAAAAACACCTCCACCAGAGGAGTCATTTTTCCATACAAACCGATGTTTTCGTGCACAACTTGTCAGGGCTATTTAATTTTTCAAATATAAGTCAACAAATTCGTCATCAAACATTTAATTAAATGTCTTCAGGAGATTCAGCACGATTAAGTAAAACCCTAACAATCCAACTGTGAAAGCAATATTTTAAAACGCGATAAATGATAAGGAAATTAGGTATTATTTTTTTTTCAATTTTCAGAATAACGTTGGCAGCCTTTCACTTGAACAGGATGAGGAAACAACAATTAATAGCTTACAAAATGGACAGCCAGTTTCGTATCATGTAGAGTTTCCCCGCATGAATGTGGTGCCAAAATTAACACGAATTGTCGTCAACAGCATGGTTCTTTGCTCAGCGAGCGAATGTAAGCATTTAAAAAAATTATTTTTATATATATCTACTGACATTATTTTTCACAGATCCAGCCCCAAGCGTATCACTTAAGCTTCAGCATACATTTACTTTTACTTTACCATCACAACAACAAACAACGCAATCTGTACATCCAATTGAGGGCTCAGCAATATATTATGTTCAACAGGAAGAACCTGATTTTTATAGAACTAAATCAACAGCACCGGAACTAACATCATTAAAACCAAGTCGGCCATTTAAACCAAGACGTCCACCAAAACCAAGTCCACTGCAAGTACCTCAAAGAACACAGCCGCAACAATCACAACAGACACAACCAGACCCACAACAACTACGACAAAATCAACCGCAAGTGCAACAAAAAAATGTCGAAACTGCAGTTTGTGGGCAGGAAGGTGTCGCTAGCAATAACTTGGTACCATTCATCTATGGTGGCAGGCCCTTACGTCGTGGTGAATATCCATGGCTGACGGCTATCTATAGAAAACATAATGCGGGTGTGAATTTCATCTGTGGCGGTTCATTAATCTCAACAAGTCTTGTTCTGTCAGCGGCACATTGCTTTGATTCCCTGACATCCGATAAGATTTCGGTCACTTTAGGTCGTTACAATTTGAGCAATTCAATGGAAGATGTTGTATCACGCGATATACAAAACTTAATTGTGCATCCAGAATATGAACCAGGAGGAAAAAGTTTTTCCGATGCTGATTTGGCATTACTGCGTATGTACGCACTTGTCAGGTAGGTAACACAAACTCACTTGTGAGTGACAACCTCTGAAAAAACGCAACTTTATCTAAGAAAAATATCGCTTTTAACGCAACTCTTTTCATATCACAAGTAGCTGGCTTGCTTTCAAATTAAATGCTTTATTTTAGCTTATTGACGGTAATACTGATACCTAAGCTGCCATTTTCGCTGAGTAGTTTGTTTTTCGACACTAATCGACCCATTTTGACTTTCATAGTTTGCTCTTAACATGTTGATCGTTTAGAGCTTTCTAATACTTTTCTCGTTGTTTACCTTATAATTTTTTATACTTTGTACGATGAGTTCCATACTCTTGAAAAGTATCGCCTTTAAGCTATTTTTTGACTATTCCAATACACTTCGATACACTTTTTTGACCCTAAAACAGCTTGCAGCACTTATTTATATTAAAATTCAAAAAAGTACTAACATTCATTTAACAATAATATTAAACCTTTGGCCAACCGTAATTTCGTTCATTTCAAATTTTAAATCAATTTTTCATATCTGAATTTAGTTTCACCAGCTTAATAAGTCCAATTTGCCTTTGGACTGAACCAGCTGATGAATCGCTTATCGTGGGACAATCGGCCATGGTGGCTGGTTGGGGCACTGACGAGAGTAATAATATATCACCGGTGCCGAAGAAAACCGAAGCAGATGTTGTCTCTGAAAGGGAATGTTTGAAATCGTCACTCGCATTTTATTCTATATCGTCAGATCGCACTCTTTGTGCTGGCAAGCGTGACGGCACAGGACCATGCGTGGGCGACTCAGGTGGTGCTCTAATGATGCTACGTAATAATCGCTGGGTACTACGTGGCATTGTCTCAGCAGGACAGACTGAACAGATGCGTTGCAATTTACTTGAATTTGTGTTATATTGTGATGTAGCGAAACATATAACGTGGGTGCAAGGGTACTTATAATGATATTATTAGGAACATGAAAAACCAAAACCATGTACATAAAATGTATTCAAAGACAACCAATAAAATAAAGCTATAGATTTTGCTTAATTTTATTCTAAGATGTTACTTACTTAAAGTAATACTCTTAGTTAATTTAATACTTTTGGTAATTAAATATTTGCTCAAATATTTGTTTTGTTAAACAAATCACACATTAAGGATGTATTTTTTAAATGTGCTCTTAGTGAGATGGTCAATAAAAACAGTTTGTAATACTAAATTTATATATTTATATTCTCAAAATGTTACAGCATCAAAACTTTAATCATACAGGGCGCTGCATGCAAATTGGATCGTATTCCAGTTACTCTGGAATTGACGTTGAGATTCTAATGAAATTAACATAAAATATTTTTCAAAATATTTTGATCAACTGTAAGGCCTAGTGCAATTTCTACAGAGAATTGGTAGCTTAGGAGTAGAAATAATGGAAAGTGAAATTATCACTAACACAAAAACTAAAAATCTCACAAATCAGCTCTGTTTTTTCCCATAAAATACAAATCTGAAATAAATAATATAGATATGCATATAACTAATCGCAATTGACTTAAACTTAACCTTGAAAACTGGTTTTAAGATCAAAGGCAAGGTCGCTGTAATTTCACCCATTAGAAACTTTGTAACTTTTATAAGAAGCATTTATCACTATCTTGCTTTGTTCTCTAAATTACAGGCCTGGAGGAATTACTTAACATGGACCACACTGTATTTGAGACATTATATGCCAAATCAGACACCATTTTCCTTCTTTGATTTTTTCAAATTTTTTATTTCACTACTGGTTGAAAATACTCTCAGTAGTTTATCTAATTTTTTTATTAAGACACTTAAAATAAATGGGCGTTTGGAGACTAATTTTTTAACATTTTTTGGAATGCTCATAGAACGTAATAAAACGTTAGCTTTTAAAAATATATATCTCTTATGTAAATTAATCAACAAATGTTTAAAACCCGATGAAGAAAAAAACCAACTAACGGTTCGATATCCTCTGAGACTCTCGGATCAGATACAGAATTATTGGCTGCGAAATAGATTTCAAAGAATTCCCCAAAAATATTCACAGAATCATTCAGCACATTCAATGAAACACCAGATATTGAAATACTGTTAGGGAAAGAAAAGAAAATTCTTTTCAAACTTATAAAATTCCAAAATGATTTGGGATTTCACAGACTCTTGACGTAAAATGATAACACTGCGGCGCAATTTGAACTTTGAACTGCATTTGCAAGAAATTCTCTATCATTCAAATGATAACATTTGTGAACTACACCGCAGCAGTTAGATTGAATACTTTATTTAGAACCTGTTTCAGCATTTAAAACACGCGTCGTGATCTTACAAATAAAAATAATATTTTAGAGATGATTTTATTTATTGTCAAAAATTATTTCAACCGGTACTAAACAAAGAAATAACCGGTTATAAGCATCTGAATTCATTTGCATTACTCTTTCTCTTGACGTTGCCATGTTGTTTTGCATTTTGTTTTGAAACTTAAGTTACATATTTGTTTCACAAGACTGCGCCAGTAGCTCATCTTTATCAGCTTATTTATTCAGATTAGCAAGGCAATTCCAGCTTAAGCTATCGCTTATGACAGAGATCTTTGGTGCTCTAATTAATACTGACTTTATATTAAGCATTAAGTGTATTCTTAGTAGCATCTCATTTGAGCGAGTAGTTTAATGCAGAATCGATTGAGTGAACATCGATGCGATACCGCCTTGCCATTTCGTTTGTAGCAATCGTTGACTCAAGTTTGGCTGTAGCGGTGGTGCGCGCGCGTTTTACACAACAGTTCCTAAGCTTTATCTTTCACTGAAAAGATTATAAAAATATTAAAAAAGGGAAAAATAAAAATTTTAAA
The DNA here is from genome assembly GCA_963680825.1 of Meiosimyza decipiens. NCBI lineage: Eukaryota > Metazoa > Arthropoda > Insecta > Diptera > Lauxaniidae > Meiosimyza > Meiosimyza decipiens. The sequence goes on along the minus strand of OY804259.1, from coordinate 88,188,572 downwards.
ATAAAATCAGCTTTCAGCTTAGAATTTAGACGTATCGCAGGGTCACGTTAATTATAACGCGAAAGTCGTATTCATGGGGTATTCATACATTTTCGCGATTAAAAAGTGATTGCAATAAAATTACGCAGATAAAAACAAAAGAAAAACAATAAGTGTGCTTTCTTTGAGTGTATGCTTTGATTGTACAATGACCAAAGGTTTAGTGATTTTTAGCCTCTGTTCGCTATTTTGTGCAACATATGGGCAATCCTTTGATTTACCACCAATTGCATGTCCAAATTATTTCCAGTATATACTTAGTGGCAATACATATATTGGAAAAATAACAATACCCAATATACAGGGCGGCTCAACACAACTTGATGTGCAGTTATCCCAGCAGAATTCACTTCAATCCGTAAGTATTTGCTAAATAAACTTTTGAGCGTTTCTTAAAAAAATATCTTAGATCGCATAAGCATTTAATTGACTAACTAAATTGTTTTGCTTGTGACGTCATGATGGTTTATTGACACACCGACAGTGTAAATAAAATATAATATTCAGTATATTTTAACAAAAATTATGACATTTATTTGCTTTCATTTTAAACATCTTCCAGAGAGAGGAGAGTGTGTTGCCTTTTTTATTCAAAATCACTTTTTTCATATTGGTTTCCTGCATCGAAATATTGTCAACAGTGAGCTAAGTGAGAAAAGACGTCTATATATTACAAATATTCGATATCTATTTGTTTTATTTATTTATTTATTTTAAATAAAAAAGTGCGCTCTTATTGGGTCACCCCAAAATTTCAAAAAAAATATTTTAAATTAACATAAAAAATTTCCAATAAATTAAATTTTTGTGTCATTTTGGTGTATGAGAAATTTTAGCAAAAGAAAAAATTCCGATTAAGTCCGAAATAAAAATTTTTGATTGCTCAAAAAACCAACCGCTGAGTTGGGTATCTGAGCGATCCTGAAATCAATTGAATTGATAGACGAACACGCAAAAGATCGCAAATTCGTAAAAAAAAGTTGGTTAGAAATTCTTTGAACATTTCCAAAGAAATAAAATAGTACATGTCTCGAGAGATTTATTGAATATAGTTCTATTGCACCAAACGATTGAAATATGTAGGTCAAAAATAGATTGTGCAAATTTCAAGTCAATTTTTAATTAAAAAAATTACTACACAAAGAAGATTCTCAACCATTTTAATGACACATCTAGGGTGTCTCCGACAGCTCTAAGACTCAAATCTTACCCCAAATGTAACTACAGAAATTGATGGGTATGAGCGGATGGTTTCTGACCAACTAAACACAATTTTTTAAGAAAAAATAATGTATTACACAAAAGAAGAAGAAGTTTGAAAACAGGTATTGAAAAACATTTAGACTTTCCCGAGGCCATTAAATGCTACCCACATACACATAAAAGTAGACTGAAATTGAATCGTAACAAATGACGTCCAAAAAGATCTACAATAATAGGACATTGTCATATAACATTGAATAATATTTTTTGAGATTCAATATTTTTTTTTTTTTGTTTCTACGATTCTCTTAACTGTAAGTAATATTTTGACCAACCTTATCACGTGTCGTTTGAGTTCATGTTCTTTCACTTTGGAATTTCCAATGGAAAATTAGTGAGTCAAGGTCTTGGTTTTCAAATGTACTGGTGTACAAATATGAAACCGGTAATTTTTTATTCAAAAAAACACGTTCATTTTGCGAAAATAGTTCCAAATTTAATCTTCAAAGTAATTCCCCTCGCTAGCTACACATCTTTTCCATCTTTCAGGCAATTTATGGATTCCTCGCCAAAAAAATTCTTTGTTTTTTGAGGCAATCCATTCATCGAGCCATTTTTGCACTTCCTCGTAAGAATTGAAGTGCGAATCGTTGAGTGCGTGTCCCATCGATGAAAACAAATAGTAATCGGATGGCGCCAGGTCCGGTGAGTACGGCGGGTGGGGCAGGGGCTCCCAGTTGTACGATTCTACCAAGTTTTTATTGACCGCTGCTCGATGTGGCGATGCGTTGTCATCTTGGAATACAATTTTGTCATGGCGAAGTTGAAATTCGGGCCTCTTCTGACGTATAGCAGGGTTCAAAGCGATCAATTGTTGATGGTAACGTGCACCAGTAACTGTTTCACTTGGTTTTAGTAGCTCATACCAAATAACACCACGCTGATCCCAGAAAATACACAGCATTGTCTTTCGGCCGAAGCGATTTGGTCTTGGCGTTGATTTGGGTCGTTGGCCGGGCTCAAATATGATTTTTTTCGTTTGGGATTGTTGAAATAAATCCACTTTTCATCGCCAGTGATGCTTCGATGGAGAAAACCTTTTCTGTTTTGCCTGGCGAGCAGCAATTCACAAGTGGTTTTTCGGTTTTCTTGGTGCCTGTCGGTCAGTTCATGTGGCACCCATCTGCCGACCTTTAAAATCTTTCCCATGGCCTTCAAACGCAAGGAAACGGTTTGTTGTGTCACATTAAGTTGTTCAGCGAGCTGTTGTTGCGTTTGACCATCATCTTCGTCCAATAATGTTTGCAATTCGGTGTCTTCAAACTTTTTCGGTGGCCGGCCGCGCTCCTCATTTATCACATCAAAATCACCACTTTTAAATTTATTGAACCACTCATTGCACTGCGTACGACCAAGAGCATGCTCGCCGTAAGCTTCAACAAGCATTCGATGCGATTCAGAAGCGTTGTTCTTCAAATGGAAACAGAAAATCAATGCTTCCCGCAAATGAGAGTTTTCAGAAACAAAATTCGACATCTTTACGAGCGGAAAAAATGCGTTGTTGTATGAAACTTGACAAATTGTGAACTGAATATTGTTGACAGATGACAGAATGAACAATTAAGACATTTGGTGCGGTTCGGAAGCTCATACATATACGGCTATCGACCGCTAGATGTCATTACCGGCTTCATATTTGTACACCTATATAATTGATAGATTTTTTGACAAGTAGTATATTTTATTTATAAGAGTCTTATATATGAACTTACTACTAATAGGTATGCGGTCTATATTTTGCACATTACATAGAACGTGATATATACGAAGGCGAAAAATGATCTTCCACTGAAAAATTCTCGTAATGCACAGGAGAACTTTTTCTGTATCCATGTCGTACATGTGATCACATTCAAGCAATTTCTGCTTTCCATTGGGTCTAAGCAGCTGATTTTGTTGAATTTTCAATAGAGCAAATTTAAGTGAGAAAACTTTGAGCATAGTTTTGCTTTAATGAATTATGAAGGTAGTAGTTGTGCAGAATTTTAATAAACATTTTCATGGAGAAACCCAAAAATTAGTAAAATTTCCTCAATCGCTGAATTTCAGATATTAAAAAAAGGAGTAATTTTTAAAAAAGTCCCTCTTAACTGGTTCAATTATCTTAATAGTAATCGCTACATGGTATACATTCATAAATGTTGCTTAAGTGTAGCTGTCAGAGATGAAGAAAAACCCAAACACAAAATATTAACTAAATGTACTTTTTTATGGTCGCACTCCGATACAAAAAAAGTAGTTTACATCTTTTTCGGGGAATTTAATTTAAAGTAAAATATTTCATAAGCATCGTAGAAATTTTAGATACAAAAAAGTTAACAAGAAGATGTCGAAAAATATCAAATAACACTGTCCAACTATGATATCAGATTTTCATAACTTAATGCATCGAACTTAATTTACAGCTTATTTTTTTGTTGGACGACAGATCATGTTGCACTTTCCATTCAACTTTTTAGTAGAAAATCAATATAAATTTATAGCAGGAACTGATATTAATAAAAATATTTAAACTATTTTTTAATATTAGCTGGCTTGGCAGACTGGTAGACGTTCTTCTGGCCTTACTGATAGGTGACGCGATACGTTTAATTTTGTAATGATCCTTCTATATTTAAGTCTGAACAGGAGAGTTCGATGCCACAATTAGGGACTAGGTAAGGGGACCAAAACTTGCAGGTTATTTGCATGAAGAATATTGAACGGCTTGATAATTAAAATTGAGCATTGTTATTGAGAGTTCAAACCTAAAGTCTGTTCATTAAATTTTGAAAATAAAGTCCTGGGCTAACCTATTAAACTGAATTGGAAACTTCTTTTTTTTCTCATATGGAAGGCGTGGCTCCGCTAATTTTTTTAGTGAAATTTTTTTTACCCATACATTTCATATAAATACTTACCAAGTTTCATTCATCTGCTTCAAAAACCTATCAGATATGTTGAACTAAAATTTTAAATTCTATACGAGGGCGTGGCATCGTACATTTTTCCAAGTCAAACAATGTTAGAAACCTTCCGCAAATCATAAGAAACATGTGTACTAAAACGTGCAGCGCTTTAAAAAAATATGATTTTTACTCATGTGTGAGGAGTGATGCCGCCCATTTTTTCACTCAAACTTACTTTTGCTCATACTTAGCTTTTGTATATGCACCAAGTCTCATTTATCAGCGTCAAAATGTATAAAATACTATATAAATAAAAGCCGCATCTTCCCCCATTCCCCTTAAATTACCTATTAATACACTATAAAATTATTCTTGATAGCTTATATTTACGTTCAATTTTGTCTAACAGTGTAATTAAATGTTGTTCTGTTCGCTTATCTAGCTATTTATTTATTTTTAGTTTCATTTTGTGTACGCACAAAAATGGGAATATTTTTTTTAAATTTACAAAAACTGAGAAGGAAAAACCCAACAAAAAATGGAAATAAAATGAATCATTAGACTGCATACAAATTGTGACCAAATTTGAGATCGAAATAAACTACAGTTATTAAGTGATAGTGTTATCAGTTCAAATTATGAGAACTTCAAACAGAACATCTAAGAAAAATTAAGTTCAATATGCAAATTGAATTGAATGAGAAAATAAACATTGACTTAAGATGTTTAAGAGAGTGAGAGCATTACAAGCGTCTCGTATTTCATTCTCTTGTTATAATTTTGGCTTTAACAATAGAGAGCAGCTTCCGTGAGAAAAACAGTAGCAACGTAAATAAACAACATAGTTAAGTGCTAATTTAACAAGAATTCTACACAAGAACTTAGCGTGCTCATTTTATTTGCTTTTTATTAATTCGATTCTCAATATTAAGAAAATTTAACTTTTGATTATTCAAAGATATCTACGTAAGACTGCAACTTAATAACAGGGTTGCAAATGAAATAATCTGAAACAAAACCACAAATGCTAACTGAAGCAGTGATTGGGCTAGTGATTGGGCTAGATTAGAGATTTCTTTAATGGAAAACCCCGAGTTAATTTTTGATGACTAAATATATCGTTTTTGGATTAATTAAAGAGGTGAGAGTCATCGTAGCCTTGACAGTATTGTATTTAGTTATTTTAGAAAAATTAATACTTTTAAAAACGTTGTACCTGCTTTAAACTTGGCTATGATAAGATGAAGGCACAACTTAAGGGGACAGTACACTTTGAAAATGAATAAAAAAATTGTTTTAAATACTTTATTTTTTATGAAGGAAACAAGATATCTTAATAAAACTTTGCACATATATTATATAGTTAAAATAGCATACAAAAAATTAAATTTTTTGTTTTTCCGGCCTGTTTTTTGGCTGCAGCAGATTTTTGAAAAAAAGACCAAAAAACCATGGCGGGCAAGATAACAGCTCTCTGGATGGTCTGAAAAAAAAGGGCGTTTTAATCAGCATCGAAGCCAATATAGAGTGAACTACGATGATTAAATTTGGACCAAAACAAAAAAAAATGGTGGCGATTTTTCAAAATTTGACTATTTTTAGCGCCAAAAAATCCTTGTTAATCAAAAAATTTATGACCGACCTTTCTAATTGTAGTTAACTCTATAGAGTTACATGTGTACAATAACATACTAAAATTTCAGAACGATCAGATTAATAGTTTTTTTTTAATAACGCTCGCTCACTCAAAAAACGTTGTTATGAGAAAAATCTGCTGCAGCCAAAAAACAGGCCGGAAAAAAAAATATTTTTGTATACTATTTTAACTATATAATATATTACAAAGTTTTATTAAGATATCTTGTTTCCTTCATACAAAATAAAGAATTTCAAACAATTTTTTTTTTTCATTTTCAAAGTGTACTGTCCCCTTAAGTCAATTAAAAATTGACATAATCAGTTTTTGCTCAATTGAAGATTACGTCTAAACGCTTGATAGAACATGCAGTACATTTTCGGTACACTTGGACAATTTATTACATTTCATTTTTTTTTTTAGTAAGCGAAAATAATCGTCATGTATAGATTTATAATATAATAACTTAAAATATGAAAAATTTCGTACATTTCAGTAAAATTGAGTGTCTCGTTTCAGTACATTTTCACAAAATTCAAATGCCATCACTGCTCGGAAACCCTAGCATATTTAACAAACATAAGAAAATTTTACAAAATTTCGCTAAAAACAAAATTTTGCTCTCATATTGTAAGGAGCACTTTCCGTCTCCAAAAAGGTTGTTCTCGGATCGGCCACCCCCTTGTGCCTCACCTAGGTATGGTACTGAATGAAAATTGACGTCTAAAATCCGAGAGCTAGCTCTAGAATTGCTTGAAAATCCGTGGCGTTATTTTTTAAACAATTTATAAGCTCAAAAGTTTACTATTCAAAACCAGGTATCTCAGTTATACAAAAAAAAAGCAACATAAGCCCCATGACTTTGTTATAAATAACAATGCTGATCTTGACCATCGTGTGTAGTTACCGAAGGTCTAACTGTTTTTTCTGATTTATAATCGACATAACATTCAGTCATATGACGTATCCTATGAAAATACTTATCTTAGGTTATTCTCCTTTGATAAGCTTTAAAAATCTCTTTGCATTAATTTAAATTTTTATAGCAACATGCTTAGTATAGTGTGAACAGCAATTTGTTTGTATCTAATGTGATAACGTGTATTGTTAACCAGTCTCTTTTGTCTTTATTCTGACGTAGTTTCTTATGGCAATTTTTTTGAAGTTTTTGACAAAAATTGTATCTAATCTTAAACTATAATCTTAACGCACAGGCTTATTGATTTTTGAATGATTTTTATTTAAAAGCGAGTTGAAAAATAAATCGGTCTCTTACATTTTTGCTAACGCTGTTCGTTAAGTTGCCTGGAATTGAATTTAAAATAATTAAGACAATTATGTTTATTTATTCACAATGATGGCTTTGACGCAAGTCTTGTGTACTAAAAATTCGAAAACTAGACTTTGAGACTGCAATCGTATGTATGTATGTATATATCGAACCTGTCCCAAATTCTTAATATTCAAAAATTCACTATATATATTCATTTATGATAACTGGTTTTGTAACGTTGCAGTTTACTTGTATAGTTTTTCTTTGGATTTCCAAAATTTTTTCTCTCTGAAAAAGTTAAAAATAAAAGTTTTATTGTAAAAGCTTATTTACCTTGAAAAAACAAAGTAAATTCTTGAATAATATTTTGAATTACTGAGCAAATAATTACACTGCAATAATTGCACGAAGCGATTTGAAAAGGAATTTGGAAATGATAGGGGACGTTGCCAACCGTCGGAAAGGGCTGTTTCGGACCTATGTGTCCAAAAAAATCATTGCACGAATCGATGGTGAATAATCGAAATTGCATTTTGGCAGTGACAAGGGAGGTCCCCGAACCTCCTAAAGATTCCCGGCCCTCCTAACGAGGTGTTTTAGTTCAATTTAAAAAAAAAATGTACGGCACCAATCGATGGCAAATAGCCGAAAAGTGAAAGTGACAATAGAGGTTCCCGACCGTCCTAAAGAGATGTTTCAGACCTATATTTCAAAAAAAAAAAATGCATCGCATCATATCGATTGGTGCCAAAAATGAATTTTGAGAGTGACAGAGCAGTTTTTCGACCCTCCTGAAAGGTTTTTAAAATCTTTTATTTTCATGACTTTTTGAATAGAAGTTTCAAGGTCTGGTAAAAAGGGATCATCGCTTAAAATAACATCAAAAGTAGATTGTTACTGCATAACTTTATATGATAATAAATGACAATTTGTTAACCTAAAGGTGAGTATTTTCAGAAGATTGCTTGTACGCTCAAGGTTGTTTTTATTGTGAGTCAAAATGTTGACCAGTGGGTATATATGAATATTCTCGCCAGCTTTGGACAGAACTGACACCTTCAGAAGTGGGAGGAATAGGTAAAACTATCTGAAAAAATTTTTGGGAACTATCCCTATTAAAAGGTAAACAGTTTGAACAACTTTCTTCCAGCACCCGAAAACAGTACGAATAGATTATCTTAAGAGCACTTATTGGGCTATTCCTCCATATGGAAGTTTTGCACCAAGAAACACAAAATTGAAAATTTTACCCGAATATCTATTGCATATTTTTTCCAGTGCTAGTAATATGTTTTCTAAAATTTCAAAACTTCATCTTAACAATTTTACAAAATGAAAAAACAAATTCTTAAGATGATCCTTTTTGAGGCCATGATTAAAATTTTAAGCTATAATAAATTTCGTTAAAAAGTAGTTTCAACGCCCTTCTATTCATTTTGTTTGCCTTAAGTTTTTGATAACGAAGCTACCCGGATGATGTCAAACGTCTCATGTATATAATAAGTTATACTTAACGTATTAGTATACACGTGTAGACTTACTAATCTTCCTTTAAGTATTTGTAATTTATTACTTTTGCAAATTATATTACATAAAATAAAATTAATAATTTTTTCCCCCACATGATTAATCAGGCGTAACTTTACAAAATTGCATTTCCAAGTTGTTTGCATTACGTACACTTGTAAAATACCAGCAATTGAATAAGATGCTGATTATTGGAGTGGGTCGAGTTTCGCTTTTTCGAAATGAAATAAATTAAAGCAAAAGCTTTGCTCTTGTAACGAACAAATTTGCCAATTTTGTGTTTTTATACCTTTAGTATAAAGTTTTACTTTTATAAAAATATTACGGATGGTCACCTTATTTTATTTTTTTTGTGTATACATATGTTTATACATATGTGAATGATAATTTGTTACAGCATAAGGTATGCTTGAAAACAAAATCAGCAGTTGGTAGCTTGGAATTTTTCTTTAATAATTTTGCGAATCTTTGTGAAATTCGGAAGTACCAACATACATAATTTATTATGAACTATGCTATTTTTACGTAGATAGTTCTTTTTAATATCATCTTCCATCAGAGCAAGTCATACTAAGTGTTGCTAAAAAAGTTTAATTGTTAAAATAGTGATTTTGATAAATACCTATATCTATACGCACATTGCATATACGCAGCATAGTAGTCAAAACAAGAGGAAAGCCTAACTTTTGCTGCTCCTAAAACTGTAATTTGCGAAGAAATTTTAAAAATCTTTCAATTAAGATTTGGCAATAAATTGTCTGAATTTATTTAGAAAACTTCAAATGCACGAATCCTCTAGTTGAGGCAAGACTTCTTATTCAAAAACCAGTGAAAAATCTTGATATTAATCAGTTTGCCTTTGCTCAGGTTCGTGCATAATATTATTTATTATGTAATTGAAACTCAGCAAATTGTCTTAATACAAATTTGCAAGCTTCAAGTTTATCAGCTAAAAACTCCAAAAATTGACACTCATTTTGGGCATAGGATCATTGCTTATTATTAAAGGAAATCAAATTCAGCAAAGCATAAATAAGTCTGCAGATCAACCGCTTTGTAAGCCTAGCTTCAGTTGCAGCATATGAGCCGTATATTTTATTCGGACGGACATATATCTGATTAGTTATTTAAGTAATGCTTTGTGATTTCACGCCAAGAAAAAAATTCAATACCAATGTTGGTAAAAATATTAAAGTAAAGTGATTTTTCAATTTTGTACTAACCAGAAATTTTGAAGTTTAAATTCCAGTGAAAAGTCGAGATTGCATCAAGAAATGTTAACTAAATTTTTCACAAATGAGAAAATATAAAAAATACTATAATTACTAATTTTCAAAATTTCAGAAAATAAGTTAGTAAAGTGGTTGCAAATTCACCTTTTTATATTAAAAATTAGATAAGTGTTAAATTCAAAATTTCTATAACCTAAGCCTAAACCTATGTTAAGCATGCATTAATCAAATCTCTATAGCAACAAAAACAGTTTTTGTCATTTCTTTTTATAATTCTTTTGATCACAATCTCCACTAGAGTAAGTGCGGGTCCGGATAATTGAGAGTTTAAATCTCATAAAAAATCGGAGCATGCACTCAATAGTAATTTCACATTTTTATATTGTTTGTTTTGATTATTACAACGGCATTGTAATTAATAGAGATCGTATTGTCTTATGTACTGCAACTTTTAAATTCAATGACTACATGACGAAAATTATATGTACTACTTCGATATTATTGTTCTAAAGTTGCGCGGATAATTTAAGAAACTTTTTGTTAGCACATAGATACTTCTTAAACCCTCTTTGGGTCGCGAATTTATATCGTTAGAAAATCTAAGATCATTTTTCTAAGCTTATATGTTTAACAACAACAAAAACGTTATTTGTTTCTTGTTACATATTACCCGATATGTTCTTTTGCAATTTGAATTACTATGAATTGTTTGATAGATAATTCTTATTTCACCATAGATATTTATAAGTTCGAAAATTAAGAAAATGAGAAAAAAACCATGAAAATATTTTTGAATAAATCCTGAAGTATTAGTAAATCAAATAATTCTATACTAAAATTCCTTGAGTAATGGGGTATGTGAAGTGAAAGTTGTGGAGAAATGGGATCCTTTACCATATTGTCGTGCATAAAATAGGATCATTAGGATGGGAGGGTATCGACGCACATATCTCAGTCATATCTTTGAGATAACAGTTAAGGTGTAAATAGATGCTCCGTACAAAATTCATTATCAACTCATTATCTTTCTTTGTTTTTAAATCATTTGCAGTTTGTTCTTCTTTAGGTTTTCACTTTGTTTAGTATATTTTTTTTGTTTCGGTAAAGTGGCACTCAGGGACTCTACAATAAAAAAAGTGTAAGGTGTTCAAGTTTGGGTGACAGCAAGAGCCAACGAACCCCCCAACCGACTGGTTGCTAGTGTTTTCAATGGGTCCCGAACCGGCCTACTTCCCCATAACAGAAGCTAAGAGCTTTTAGACAGTGGTGCATTTTTGTAGGCATCCTGTTTAACTTTGCATTAGACTACCTCGTGTTTATCAAATGGATAGTTTATTGTAAGGATTCCGCATAAGTATTTCTTTACATTAAAACTAAATGCAAAGTATATTCACGTCTTTCTTTCAAAAAGAAAGAGACACATTACACTCTTCACCATCTTTGCAAGAAATGATGATATACAATTTCCATACAACATGCAGGTTTTTTCAAACAGAAACAATGGAACTTTTTAATGTAAAAGAATGGATTCTAAAAGCTCTGTATCATCTCTAGAAATCGAGATATTTCGGTTTAAAACTGGTCTAGGGATTGGCAGATTACAGCGCTTGTAATCTCAATACTAAATCACGATTAAAATACATCCAATATTAATTGTGGCTTAACTGTGATGATGATTAACTAATGTTGTGTTTAAGTGTCATTAATGAACAATTCTTTGAGTGATTCCAGTTCATAAAGTATAACTTGGTTGAAGAGATATGCAGCCTATAAAACGTTTATTTACATTTGGTTATTGTTTCATTTTATCATGTAAAGCTTAAAAATTTTTGTTATTTTTACTTGAACATTTACTTTGGAAGAATTTGGCATTCTTTGCTTAGTATACCATAAATCATAATATTGCACACTGATTTTGTCAACATGGCAAAGAGGAGAACTTTTGCTATTATTCAATACAATTTGAAAAAGGTGATTTTCGAACCACTCTACTGGTCAGCTTTCAAAGATTTATCATTAAGCTTAGTTTCAATAATTGATCTATGTGACTATCGATTAAGTATTTAACATTTAATTATGATTACTGACATCAAAAAACTTTACTAGTTTTTACAAAAATAAATATTAAAATAACTATCGGAGATGAGCCTTTGTCGTTTTATATTATGAGCTGAACTAATTAAAATATGTATATATCAAAAAAATAGATTATTAGATTCATTTAATTCAAAAACATCGAAGCATTCTTAATATTTTTAATAAAGTCTTACTTCTTATATATACATGCATGAAAACATACAAAATAATAATTTTATTAGGATATTATTTAGTGAGGATATAGATTAAAGCTTATTAAATTTCTTTTTGCAGTATAATTGGTATCTCAGGTAAACTTTGCAAGGCATAACAAAACATTTTCATATAAGAAATTTTATATAAACAGTTTAGATAAAGATTTTACGGATGCAAGTTCTTAAGCTACGTGCACTAGTATATTCTATGATAACTTAGTTTTATAGGAATCACCAAATTCCTTAGATATAGGAATATATTAGTGGACTGCTAGTTTCAAGAAATGAATTATGTGTGAATTTTTGTCAGCTTGCTTGTCAGCTGTTGGAAAAAAACATCCAAAACTGGTTTCTCCAATGTCCTTTAAATTTCCTATTTTCTACAACGATTGATGCAACAAAACTATTTTCGTAAATCAGATACAAGTCACCCACTTAAGACGGTTGGAGACCTCTATTATATTTTTCAGAAATCATTTTTACCGTTTGCACATCGATTGATGCAATAAAATGTTTTTTTGGACCTACATAGTTCGGAGACTCTCCTTAATTAAGTTCATAGTTTTCATGAATTTTTTTCTGTTAAGAAAACTGAAAAGTATTTTCCATTGAATTATGCATATTCCAAATTATTTCATTTGAATTTCTTCGATTCTGGAATCCAAAAATACACTTTGTTGTATTCATTAAATGTCTTATACCGTCGAATGAATGATGCTACATTAAAATTCTTAGCCACTGCCTTTTTGGCCTTGCAAAATAATATCCCCACATTCAGCATCTGAATTTTAAAAATCTGATTTAGGGTTATCTGAATTTTGATTATCAAAACAACATTACAGACCCATTAATATCATAGTCAGTTAAAACATAATATTTTGATTCTAAGCTGTTTACTTAAAGTATAATTTTTTTCTTTACTTTCAGAACTACTATGGTAACCTCGCACTTTACCACGATATGCAAACAACAATTCGCAACATACGAAAAGGGCAACCAGTTTCGTATCTTTTAGACTTTCCACTACAAAACGAAGTACCCAAATTAACGCAAATTGTCCTCAATGACAGAGTTATTTGCTCAGCGCGCGGTTGTAAATATTTCAAAAATTAAATTTCTTGAAAATTTTTTTCTATTATCAATTGATTATTCTTCACAGATCCTGACCCAAAAACAACACTTAATCTTCAGCATACGTTCCAGACAACAGTAACCACAAGCGTAGGTAGGCCTTCGCATACCAATTCAAATACTTATTTTAATAATTTCCAACAAGAAGACTATCAAAAGCCAAACAATCCATTTTTTTCAAATACTTTTACTTTAACGCAATGGGAACCACCAAATGATGGTTCAACACTGTTCTATACACAACAACTAGAACAACCTGTAAGAACCTTACCGCAAAGACCAGAGCTGCCAGCACCTCAAGGAACACAACCTGAAGCACCGCAAAGACCACAACCGCAAGCACCGCGAAGGAGACATCCGCAAACACAAATACAGCAGCGAGTGATAGAATCTGCAGTTTGTGGACAGGAGGGTGCCACTAGTAATAACTTCACACCATTCATCTATGGTGGCAGGCCTTTACGTCGTGGTGAATATCCATGGCTGACTGCGATCTATAAAAAACATAATGCGGGTACGAATTTCATCTGTGGCGGCTCATTAATCTCTTCAAGTCTTGTTCTGTCAGCGGCACATTGCTTTGCTACCTTGACGGTAGACAAGATTTCGGTTGTTTTAGGTCGTTACAATTTGAGCAATTCAATGGAAGATTTTGTATCACGTGACATACAAAACTTAATTGTGCATCCAGAATATATTCAAGGAGGAAAACGTTTTCCAGATGCTGATTTGGCACTACTGCGAATGTACGCAATTGTCAGGTAGGTAACACAAACTTAATTATGAGTGATAAGCCTACACCATGGTTTGGCTGATGAGTGAATAATCAAAGGAAATGAAAGGAAAGAATCTTATGCAATATAAATTATTGAATTTGAGAAAAAAAAAATCGAATTTGTATCTGAGGGCACATGAAAGACAAAATTTTACTCTATTTACACTACCCCTCTGGCACTACCTTTTATCCCCTTACGGACAATTTTAACTTACCAAAACTTTGAATAAAATGCTCCATAGAGGGCTTAAGAAACGGTGCAGATTCGAACTTAGCAATTCCAAATTACTGTAGGTTGATATTAGTCGGTGTTCTGCTCTATTTCACTATATACTGTGATATTAGTTCACCAGTAACTATAATATTGCAATTCTAATTTGAAAGAAATCTTTTCACCAACACGCCCATCGCCTTCCTACAAGTACAACATTTAAAATGTCACATAGAAAGAGCTATATGATGTAGTGTAACCAAAATTCTCATAAATACAAGGAATAAATAATTTGGACAAGTAATGGGAGTATGAAAGTTTCAACTAAAATGAGATCAGTGATGATATTTGGGTTTTGCGAAATTGTACTGAATGCAGACTAGAAATGTACTTTTTTGATGCCGAATGTACTTTTCGACATGAACATGAAAAAATTACTTAAAATTACAAAAATTTAACTTTTTTGTTACAAAAAATTCAAAAAAAAAACGTCAGTAAATTTTACTTCAAGTAAATTTCGCGGTGAATGTACAGAAAATGCGCAGAATGTACTGAAAATGAGACAAATGTACGGAATGTACTAAAAACTTTTCGGTTCTGCATTTGCATTGTCAACGTTTGGTATTCCTACAATTTCTAGTTCTGTCTCCACTATCTTTTTCTATCTCCGATTTAATTTGGTTTCGATTTTCTTGAACTGATGTTTCGGTTTCTGCTGCAAAATTACTGTTCTGTTTGTTTTCATACAGGAGATGAAGTGTGATCGAACAGTTGCACTGTTTCATTAAATTAGAAGTCGTGTCACTTAATATTACTTTGGGTGTTGTTGTTGTTGTTCAATTACTTGCAGCTGCTGATGTTGCTTAGCAGCGGTTGTATCAAGCTGCTTTTCAGCCTTATGCTGCTCTTTTTACTTTTTGTTTCTTTTGGTCTTCCGTTCGCAGTGTTTTTTCAAGACGAATGTAATAGGACAAAGATGTATAGCTTGAAGCTGGTTCAGCTCTTCCAGCTCTTGCTACAATCACAAAAGTTATTTAGCCCTTCTCGAGCTCTTTCCGATATTCGAGCTCAATCAGTTCGGTTCGATATCAGAGCATGTTTTTTGTTAATATAATTTTTGTCTTCAATACGTCGTCTCGTTCAGCTCTCTCCGTAAGTCAAGGTTAACATTTTCGGTTCGTAGTTCCTGCATGTTATTTGTTGTCAAGTCACATGTTCCTTCAGCTCTTGTTTTTTTTTTTTTGTTCACTTGTTCCTATTTCTTCAAAACATACCCGAATTTTCAGAAAAACCATCAAGGTGAAGTCTTAAAAAAAGGTATTCTCTCATCGGCGCCTCTATTTATTTTAATTGTAATTATTTTAATGATTTTCGTTTTTAAAATCGATTTACTCACACGCACGTATGGCTCTCCCTAATGAAATTACTTATGAGGACGCAAAACGTACATATATGTACAATTACATTAACTTGCCATTAAACAGCACTCGTATGTCATGTTTGTATGCAAGCCGAGTTTCTACTTACTATTCAAAAAAATTAGAATTTGTTTACGAGCTTAGAAAAAATACGTGAGCACCCCACACCACTCTGTTTACCTCCAGTCAAGTACGAGCTTATTAAACTAAATTCATTCACTCCGACGAAAACTCACTATGGTTGCTAACATACATAGATAACTAAAAAAAATCAAATCATTTAAGGAAGCACCCTTGTAAGGGAGGTGCCACGCTCACTGATGCTATTTTTGAATTGTTAGTTCGGAGCTAAGTATGACGAGGAGATCTCCTATCATAAATTTCATTGCTGCAATAATTAACTTAAATTCACGTTTTTAATTTTGATACATGGAAGGTGCCACACTCTTTAATGGAATTCCATTGAATATAACACTGAAACCGTACATGGCAACGTTGGGAGCAATTGAGTGAATATATCCAAGTCCCACATTTGCTGAATACATTAATTTCTTCCACAATTTTACGAGTCTAATCCTTACAAAAAGATTTTTTTTTCCAAGTAGGTACCTTAGATAAGAGGGTACTTTTCTTATGTATTACTTTCCACTGAATTCGAAAATGAAGGCTAAAATTTCAAGGAGCATTTTTTGAGACATTGTGATTTATTCGATCTTTTCTCACTTTAAATTCACATCTCAAGCTATAAATTCACAATTTAATCGTTCTTAGTACCAAACTAAAGATTTTAAAAAGAAAAACAAACACATTTAATTAAATTTTTAAATGGCGAAGCGGTTGAAAACATATTGATAAAAAAATCAAGTTTTATAGTTGACTCTGTGGCCTAGTTCCTCTTTCACAGTAACCAGTGCGTAAGTTGTAAGCTATCAGAAGCTTAAAGCAAACTTATTCTTGTAATACGAATACACCGAAAATCATAGAGATGGGCAAGCGAATAAACTCAACAAATGGTTGAAAAAATTCATTTATTAAGAACCCAACTTTATCTTTTATAGGTCGATTTTCTTATGGTCACAAATTATAGCAATTAAAATTAAATTCAAATTAAAAATATGTTTTATTTTCCTTGATGTATTCCTACCTTTGATTATTTCTACAACAGCCAAACATTGACTTACAGGCCAATGAGCTAAGTAGAAAATTTCAAATTGGCTTTTCCCAAGACATTGCTTAACTATTCAGCTCTTATGTCAAAAAATTCCTATACATAACCTCGTATTTAAGTGCGCTGTTCCAATATCCCAAAAAAACCTAAGGCCCTCCAAACTTTTCCCAACTTAAATCCAAAAACTTCCGATATTCAAAAATTTTCCCAATCACACATGCAAAAATGAAGTGCTTAGCCTTTGGCCGACCGTAGCCTTGTTCATTTCCAATTCTTAATAATTTTTCATTCCTGAATTTAGTTTTACCAGCTTAATAAGTCCGATTTGCCTATGGAATGAACCAGCTGATGAATCACTTATTGTGGGACAGTCGGCCATGGTGGCTGGTTGGGGCACTGACGAGAATAATACTATATCACAGGTGCCGAAGGTAGTCGAGACAAATGTGGTCTCTCATAGGGAGTGTATAACTTCGTCACCCGGATTTTATTCGATAAAATCAGAAAACACTATTTGTGCTGGCAAACGTAACGGTGCAGGACCATGTGATGGAGATGTAGGTAGTGGTCTAATTATTTTACGTAATAATCGGTGGGTACTACGTGGCACAGTCTCATTATCACTGACTAAAGAGAATCGTTGCAATTTACTCGAATATGTGATATATTGTGATGTAGCGAAACATATGAACTGGGTGCAAGGTTACCTACAACCGTCATAATAAGATCATAAAAAACGTAAATCAAATACTGTAAATGTTATTTTAATGAAAAAGAATTAGATAAAAAATAAAGACTGTAATTTTGCCTAATTTAACTACAAAATATAAGATATTTAAATTATTTCTCTTAGTTAAGTTCAGAGTTTTGTTAATTACACATGCACACAAGAAAACAGTGAGACCCAGAAGGTTGACCACACTATCTAGACATCTTTCTGTCTCGTTCGTTTTGAAATTTGATTTACTCTCACGCACGTGTGGCGCTCCCTAATGAATTCACTTTGTATAATTATACTATGAAAAAGCAAAAACAAAACCCACATATACAACTACACTGACTTGCCATTAAACGGTATGTGTGATATTAAATAAGAACATAGTGATTACTTTTATGAGAGATTACGACCAAGCTTCTAAGGAAAATATAAATAAATTTGATTGAAATCGAAGCTGTAGCTTAAGCATAATGAGCGGATATTGATGGACATAGCTATAATTTTATTCATATGGATGATAAGTTGGGAACATTTTATCAACGTCTACTTTAAGCACAATCAGAGCAAGTAACTTCAGAAGTATTGCATATATCTTTTTTCTGTATGCAAACCGAGTTTATACCAACTATTCAAAAATATTAAAATTTGATCATGAGCTTAGCGAAATACTTGCGCATCCCACTACACTCATCTTACTTTCAGTCAAGTAGGAGTTTATTATTCCATATTCATTCACTCCTACCAAACTTCACTATGATTGCTGAGATAGCTAACGAAAAACAAACATTTAAAAGAATACCGTTCTATGGGAGGTGCCACGCCCAGTGATGATATTTTTGAATTGTTAGTTCTGAGATACCTCAGGGCGAGCAGATCTCTCTCTCGCTGTAACACTTCACTCAACATCACGTTTTTAACTTTGTATTTAGATATATAGTATGGGAGGTACCGCGCTCACTCATGTGATACCGTCGGAAATAATCATAAATAAATAAATGTTTATCTTGTTTATATTATTTTAATTAAAATAAAATTTAACTTATAAAGTTGTATTCTTTCCTTTGATGTATACTTACCTTTGATTACTTCTACAACAGCCGAGCAGTTACACACAGTCCAATGTGCTATGTTGAAAATTTCAAGATGAAAATGGTTTTTTTACTAGGACTAATCTCAACTTGGAATTTTTTATAACCAAAAACTCTCCCCGTACTAAAGTGCATAATTCCTAGATAGCCTAAAATCCAAAAAGACCTAAGAACCTCCACATTTTTCCCAACTTAGAACCAAAACCTATCGATATTCAAAAACTTTCCCAATTACACATGCAAAAGAAAAGAGTGTTGGCCTTTGGCCAACCGTAGCCATGTTCATTTCAAAATCTTAATAATTTTTCATTCCTGAATTTAGTTTCACTGACTACATTAAACCGATTTGCCTATGGACTGAATCAGCTGATGAATCACTAATTGTGGATCAGTCGGCCATGGTGGCTGGTTGGGGCCTTGATGAGCACAATAGTATATCGCAGGTGCCGAAAAAAGTCGAGGTAGATGTTGTTTCCGATAGAAAATGTTTAGA
The DNA here is from genome assembly GCA_963680825.1 of Meiosimyza decipiens. Lineage (NCBI taxonomy): Eukaryota > Metazoa > Arthropoda > Insecta > Diptera > Lauxaniidae > Meiosimyza > Meiosimyza decipiens. The sequence goes on along the minus strand of OY804259.1, from coordinate 88,169,421 downwards.
TTCGGCAGTCGCATTTTATCAGATAACAACAGAACGCACCCTTTGCGCTGGTAATCGTGATGGTACAGGACCATGTACTGGGGATTCAGGTGGAAGTCTAATGATGTTACGTAATGATCGCTGGGTACTGCGTGGCGTTGTCTCAGCAGGACTGGAAAATCAAATGCGTTGCAATTTACTCGAATATGTGATATATTGTGATGTAGCAAAACATATGAACTGGGTGCAAGGTTACCTACAACCGTGATAATAAGATCATAAAGAACGTAAACCAAATACTGTAAATGGTATTTCAAAGGAAAAGAATTAGATAAAAAAACTAAATCTTTAATTTTGCCTAATTTAACTTTAAAATATAAGATATTTAAAGGAATACTCTTAGTTTATTTAAGAAGTAGTGTAGTTTTATATAAAATAAAATTTAATTTATTCGACCAAATTATGTTCAATTTTATAATAAAATGGTAGTTTTGTTAAGTTAAGCATACTCTAGCAATGTATAATTTATGTGTGTGTTTTCTTTAAGATAGTCAACGTTTAAATTTATATTGTGTTTCGTAAAGTGCCTTAAGGATTGTGCAAAAAAAATATGTTACAAAAACATTTGGCGGTCAGGTTTTCTACAATTTTCTGAATCCTTATATGAACTTGAGCTGCAGTCATTCCCAACCAAAGTGAAAACTTTTCCATCTATTCGAAATTGTCATAAAGTGGCCCGTTGTAGGTAGCAGAGCGAGTGCATGCTAGTTTAACCTGGTCTAAGCTCGTCGGATTGGGTGCGGTTCTTGCTCTCCACAGTTCTACAACCACCAATGAACACAAAAAAAATCATGCACATAAAAGAAACAAAAATCAAAATTACCGCAAATACCGACTGGTCCTGTATATAGGGTCATTAACCGAGAGATAGTCTGGAATGAAACATGATTCTTACGAATCAAAACAGAACCGAAAGTCATTTCAACACAAAGTCACACAAAAAAAATATCAAAGGAAAGACGAGAAGCCAAGATGACATTTGCTTCTCTGCTCTTCCCATACCCAACTAAAATAGAGAGACAGTGTAAAGTCTCCACTCCCATCAGAACTTACCACTACCGACTTTACATCGCTCACAAGATCAAAAATCTACTTTAATTGCTCCATATTTTATTTTTATTTACTTTAAGCTTCTACAAAAACAAAACTTCTTTGATTATACGGTTAACGGCTATTCCCTTATTTTACATAATTCATCATTATGTATATAATAACAAAATTATGTATTTATCTATATATTCTTACTCATTATCATGAAAATGGTTTTACATATTTAAAACTAATAATAAAAAAAAATATTAAAGTTTCATATTATCTAATTTTAAATTAAATGAATTTCAAAAAAAATCTTGCAACTTGAATTTAGTTTTTGCTGATTTTACTTTTGTTTAGTTTTTTTTTTTAGTCTATATATCTATTCATGTTTCTGTTTTCTTTTTCACAGGTTTAAATAAGAATAATAATGAAGAAAAATGTAATAAAAGAAATTAAGAAAAATTACTCACAATTTAAGAATGTGCAATGACGGATCCCACGACGCTAACGATGTTGGTATTCCTCTTTTATTTTGTTGTAGTTTACCTTGTTTTTTTTTTATGTATAGTTTTGCTAAGTAAATGCTTTTATTATGTACTTATTTGAACCCATACTATTGTTTTTTATAAGATGCATGTGATTATTTTTTTTTTAACTTTTAAAACTAACCTTAAAATTTACATTTTCTTAAGTTTCTGTAATTTGATTGGATTTGTTTTTAAATTGAAATCAAATCTAATCAAATTCAACATCTTTAGCGTAACTTTAATTAATAATTTAAACTTTACTTATGCATATATTCTAATGTTTTTTTCTTTAAAATTTTAGTTTGTAGAACATTTTTTTTAATTTTTACGAATTCTAATTATTTTTTAGTTTGCAGTCCTAGGCAATATTTTTATTTTTTTTATATAGCGCGTCGTCTTCCAACTAAAGAACTAAACTGTTGCTATATGCATCGCTCACTAGTTGAGTTGAATGCATGCAGAGATTTTGTGGTAATCAATTGGAGAATAATAAAGGAAAAATATTATGCCCAGTTGAAAAGTAATATTATTTCGTATTTTAGCACTTTTTGCTGATGCTTTTACATACATATGTTGCTTCTTTCCGTAATATCGTCCTGTGATATTAGGTTAGAATTTTTAGAATTTGCTTCTTAAATTTTTGGTCGATTCTCGTAATAGCGATTGCTGTGATGTTTTAATTCTTAATAGGATTAACTTGATACCCTGTAGAATTAAGGTTATCAGACGGATCTCAAGGTTTTCTTGCACTTTGACTTACCATGAGGTAGCAAGTTGATTTTAATTGAATTCGTCTAAGATTTGCTCACAATTATTAGATTCGCATGTAAAAATAAATACTTTTACAAGTAACATCTGGAAATTATGTTGCTTAGACTTATGTATTTTTACTTGCTAAATTCACTATTATTTCAAAGATTTAGGTTGGTTAGTTTTTCACTGGTCAGTTCTGGCAGATGGTTGAAAGCAAAAGAAGGAGGAAGTTCAAGACTGCATTACGCATCACCAAAACGATCGTAACATATTCGAAAATTTACCGAAAAGTCGATTATGCAGTTTTGAACCTAATCTCACTGCAGAGATGTTAAATAAGTGATTAAATTAACATAGGATCTGAGCAAAAAAAAAATTAAGTTTTACAAGTAAAAAAAATAAATGATAGTTAAAAAAACTATTCAATTTAATTTTAATCTCGCTATCACAAAGCAGATTTTTTGTGGAACGCAAAGTTTGCAAAGAATCTGAAAAATGTGAGAATCAGCATGGTTGCATATCTTTAGCGTGAAAAGTACCAATTACTTTCATATCCATATCAAGTACCTAACTTTTCTCTTTCTCGAGCTTTTACAAATGTTTTAGCCAACTTTGCATTGAAGTTCTTAGCCATATTGCTTTGTGCAAAGTTTCTTCGCATTACTTCCTTTCCTATACTAAAAGTTTATGATCGAGACCGCAAATTATATTGTTTTTTATTTTGATCGTAAGATTTCTGAAGATTGGTTCTGACAATGTCACGAATTTTAAAAAGATTATCATGCCGCATTTGAGGAGTTTTCGTTGTACCTTCACAAATCATATTTATATTTTTCAGCAGTGCATACGTATCACCATGAGTAACCATATGTTGCCCAAAGAGTACGAAATAAGGACTTTAGCCTGTGGCTTGATGCACGGAGTTCCTAAGAGCACTATTAATGCTGCTGAGATGGCAATCCCAATCACGTTGGTCTTGTTTAATATATGCTCTTAAAGCTGCATTAATCGAACGATTTACACGCTCAGAAGAATTGCTTTACGGAGAATATACCGCAGTTGTCGTATGTTTAATGCCACATTTGGTCAAAAATGCCTTAAATTCTCCTAACTTAAATTGACTGCCGTTGTCGCTTACAATAAACTCTGGTACGCCAATTACATCAAAAATATGTTCTTTTAGGAAATTTACTATCCGAGTAGTCGCAAATTTTTTTAGTGGACACAGAAAACTAAATTTTGACATGTGATCCAGAACGATCAAAATACCAATATGTCCGTTTTTTGACCAAGGAAGTGGACCAATAAGATCTATATACAACCTCTGGAAAATTCTTTCTGCAGGCGTAAAGTTCCCCATAGGTGGACGTAAAATTTTTGTAGGATATTTTGTCGATTTACATGTTTCACATTGTTGTAAATATTCGCTAACAACGCGGAACAAACCTGGCCAGTAAAAATATCTTCTAATTCATTCAGCTGTCTTTGCCATACCAACAAGCTGCACCATGGTGACCACTTTTAATCACGCCTACACGTAAACTTTCTGGTACAACAAGTTTCCATGAAGAATTTTCTTGCACCGGATTTCCGCTGTAAAATTGATTTCGGTGATAAATAAATTTATCACATACTTTAAAATCAGGGTACTTGTCAATATATTTGAAAAGCTTTTCACGAAGTTCAAAATAGCTTGGTTCGTTAAAGGCTTCAGAAGAGAGATCAATGTTTGGTTCAAAATCTAGCTCAATGCTATTCAATTCATTTAAGTTTTCAGAATGAACGCACGACAGCGCATCAGGAACAACATTTTCTGATCCCTTCCGATGTTTTATAGTAAAATCAAAAGCTTGTTACTTAAGATCCCAGCGTGCTAATCTGCCACTGAGATCAGTAATCAGTTACAATGGTGAAAATCTACCCTTCAACATATGCTCTAAACTTTTTTGCAGCAAGCACTGCAGCTAAACATTCTAAAAAAAATTTATAATAAAATGTGATCTTCTCTTGTGAGTTCAGTAATAAGTCGGCTAATTTGATTTCTTTTTCTCCTTCCTCTGTGTTGAATGCAAAAAAAAGTTACAGAAATGTTTCAATGAGGAAAGGTTATATAAAATAAAAATATCTTAATATAAATTCCAAGTCCACTCGAAACTAACTTATGCACCATCATTAAAACCAAGTCGACCATTAAACCCAAGACGACCACCAAAATCAAGACCAGCATTAAATCCAAGTCCACTGCAAGTACCTCAAAGAACACAGCCGCAACAATCACAACAGACACAACCAGAACCACAACAACTACGACAAAATCAACCGCAAGTGCAACAAAAAAATGTCGAAACTGCAGTTTGTGGGCAGGAAGGTGTCGCCAGCAATAACTTTGTACCATTCATCTATGGTGGCAGGCCCTTACGTCGTGGTGAATATCCATGGCTGACGGCTATCTATAGAAAACATAATGCGGGTGTGAATTTCATCTGTGGCGGTTCATTAATCTCAACAAGTCTTGTTCTGTCAGCGGCACATTGCTTTGATTCCCTGACATCCGATAAGATTTCGGTCACTTTAGGTCGTTACAATTTGAGCAATTCAATGGAAGATGTTGTATCACGCGATATACAAAACTTAATTGTGCATCCAGAATATGAACCAGGAGGAAAAAGTTTTTCCGATGCTGATTTGGCATTACTGCGTATGTACGCACTTGTCAGGTAGGTAACACAAACTCACTTGTGAGTGACAACCTCTGAAAAAACGCAACTTTATCTAAGAAAAATATCGCTTTTAACGAAACTCTTTTCATATCACAAGTAGCTGGCTTGCTTTCAAATTAAATGCTTTATTTTAGCTTATTGACGGTAATACTGATACCTAAGCTGCCATTTTCGCTGAGTAGTTTGTTTTTCGACACTAATCGACCCATTTTGACTTTCATAGTTTGCTCTTAACATGTTGATCGTTTAGAGCTTTCTAATACTTTTCTCGTTGTTTACCTTATAATTTTTTATACTTTGTACGATGAGTTCCATACTCTTGAAAAGTATCGCCTTTAAGCTATTTTTTGACTATTCCAATACACTTCGATACACTTTTTTGACCCTAAAACAGCTTGCAGCACTTATTTATATTAAAATTCAAAAAAGTACTAACATTCATTTAACAATAATATTAAACCTTTGGCCAACCGTAATTTCGTTCATTTCAAATTTTAATTCAATTTTTCATATCTGAATTTAGTTTCACCAGCTTAATAAGTCCAATTTGCCTTTGGACTGAACCAGCTGATGAATCGCTTATCGTGGGACAATCGGCCATGGTGGCTGGTTGGGGCACTGACGAGAGTAATAATATATCACCGGTGCCGAAGAAAACCGAAGCAGATGTTGTCTCTGAAAGGGAATGTTTGAAATCGTCACTCGCATTTTATTCTATATCGTCAGATCGCACTCTTTGTGCTGGCAAGCGTGACGGCACAGGACCATGCGTGGGCGACTCAGGTGGTGCTCTAATGATGCTACGTAATAATCGCTGGGTACTACGTGGCATTGTCTCAGCAGGACAGACTGAACAGATGCGTTGCAATTTACTTGAATTTGTGTTATATTGTGATGTAGCGAAACATATAACGTGGGTGCAAGGATACTTATAATGATATTATTAGGAACATGAAAAACCAAAACCATGTACATAAAATGTATTCAAAGACAACCAATAAAATAAAGCTATAGATTTTGCTTAATTTTATTCTAAGATGTTACTTACTTAAAGTAATACTCTTAGTTAATTTAATACATTTGGTAATTAAATATTTGCTCAACTATTTCTTTTGTTAAACAAATCACACATTAAGGATGTATTTTTTAAATGTGCTCTTAGTGAGATGGTCAATAAAAACAGTTTGCAATACTAAATTTATATATTTATATTCTCAAAATGTTACAGCATCAAAACTTTAATCATACAGGGCAAATTGGATCGTATTCCAGTTACTCTGGAATTAACGTTGAGATTCTAATGAAATTAACATAAAATATTTTTCAAAATATTTTGATCAACTGTAAGGCCTAGTGCAATTTCTACAGAGAATTGGTAGCTTAGGAGTAGAAATAATGGAAAGTGAAATTATCACTAACACAAAAACTAAAAATCTTACAAATCAGCTCTGTTTTTTCCCATAAAATACAAATCTGAAATAAATAATATAGATATGTATATAATTAATCGCAGTTGACTTAAACGTAACCTTGAAAACTGGTTTTAAGATCAAAGGCAAGGTCGCTGTAATTTCACCCATTAGAAACTTTGTAACTTTTGTAAAAATCATTTGTCACTGTCTTGCTTTGTTATCTAAATTGATTGGGGAAATTAAAATGGACAACACTGTACTTGTGGCTTTACATGCTAAATCAGAACCAATTCGATTCTGCGATTTTTATGAAGTTTTTTATTTCACTACTGGTTGAAAATACTCTCCATAGTTTATCTAATTTTTTTTTATTAAGACACTTAAAAGATATGGGCGTTTGGAGACTGATTTTTTTAACGTTTTTTGAAATGCTCATAGAACGTAGAAAAACGTTAGCTTTTAAAAATATTTGTCCTGACATAGCTTTGTCAAAAAATGTTTCAAAAACTATAGAGAACAAAAAGTCAACTAACGGCTCGACTTCCTCTAAAACTCTCGGATCAGATACAAAATTATTGGCTGCAAAATTGGTTTCAAAGAATTCCCCAAAAATATTCACAGAATCATTCAGCACATTCAATGAAACACCAGATATTGAAAATCTGTTAGGGATTGAAAAAAATTCTCTTCAAATTTATAAAACTCCAAAATGGCTTGGAGTTTCTTTCAATATTTGCATCAAAATGGATAACATACTTCTTATGTAAAAACTTATTTTAAAAATTAAACTCCTTCGTAGTACAAAGGTATATAATTTTGTGCTGGGGATCACTTGTCTCCTTGAAAATAAATGTATACTAAGAATACCATAGCAATTCATGGACTTTTGACGTAAAATGATAACACTGCGGCAAAATTTGAACTTTGAACTGCAGTTGCAAGGGATTCTCTATCATTCAAATGATAAAATTTGTGAACTAGATCGCAGCAGTTAGATTGAATACTTAGAACCTGTTACAGTATTTAAAAACACGCGTCGTGATCTTACAAATACAAATAAAATTATAGAGATGATTTTATGTATTGTCAAAAATTATTTCAACCGGTACTAAACAAAGAAATAACCGGTTGTAAGCATCTGAATTCATTTGCATTAACTTTTCTTTCGACTTTGTCATGTTGTTTTACATTTTGTTTTGAAACTTAAGTTACATATTTGTTTCACAAGACTGCGCCAGTAGCTCATCTTTATTAACTTATTTATTCAGATAAGCACGGCAATTCCAGCTTAAGCCATCGCTTATGACAGAGAACTTGTTGTATTTTGTATCTTTAATTAATACAATGTACTAAGCATTAAGTGTATTCTAAGTAGCAACCCATTTGAGCGAGTAGTTTAATGCAGAATCGATTGAGTGAACTTCGATGCGATACCGCCTTGCCATTTCGTTTGTAGCAATCGTTGACTCAAGTTCGGCTCTAGCGGAGGTGCGCGCGCATTTACACAACAGTTCTTTAGCTTTATCTTTCTTTGGAAAGATTATAAAAATATTAAAAAAGGATAAATTAAAAATTAAAAAATTAAATCAGCTTTCAGCTTAGAATTTAGACGTATCGCAGGGTCACTTTAATTATCACGCGATCGTGTTCATACATTTTCGCGATTAAAAAGTGATTGCAATAAAACTACGCAGATAAAAATACAAAAGAAAAACAATAAGTTTTCTTTCTTTGAGTGTATGCTTTGATCACACAATGACCAAAGGTTTAGTGATTTTTAGCCTCTGTTCGCTGTTTTGTGCAATATATGGGCAATCCTTGGATATACCACCAATTGCATGTCCAAATTATTTCCAGTATTTACTTAGTGGTAGTACATATTTTGGAAAAATAACAATACCCAATATACAGATGGGCTCAACACAAATTGATGTGCAGTTATCCCAGCGGAACTCACTTCAATCCGTAAGTATTTGCTAAATAAACTTCTCACGCGTTTCTTAGAAAATTATCTTAGATCGCATAAACATTTAATTGACTGAGTAACTTGTTTTGCTTGTGACGTCATGATGGTTTATTGGCATACCGACAGTGTAAATAAAATATAATATACAGTATATTTTATCAAAAATTATGACAGTAATTATATTTTATATGCTTTCATTTTAAACATGAGAGTGTTTTTTTTTATTCAAAAACACTTTTTTCTTATTGGTTTCCTGCATCGAAATGTTGTAAAAATTCGATATTTATTTGTTTTAGTTATTTATTTATTTATAAGTGAAAAAGTCCTACATAAAAATTTGCTATATAAATGAATTGCCTTGAAAAAAAAAATTATTTAAAAAATTTCGATTTTGTCTTTTTCTATTATTAATTCACATGAATTTTTCTTTGAATTATTAAAAGGAGTAGACTTTTAAAATTTTGTTTTCGTGCAAAAAGCAACTATGAAATTTAAGCTGTAACCTATGATTGTTCCGATTATTAAAAGTAGAGCGCTACTCAAAAAAAGTACGCGTTATCATTATTGAAAATGAGAGTTTCAATTGATATGGAAAAAGTCAGAAAGTTCGAAAACGTAAAAATGTTGCTGAAATAAAAAAATCAATCAATGTCAAAAAAAGAAATATTGCAAGGAAAAACACAACAAAACGTACAAAATTTCAATTAAGTAAATCCAATTGGCAACTCTAGCTACATTGGTTAATGAATTATTTTCGTACACAAACTCGTAAATTTGAATCATCTTAGATAACTATCCCTATTGAGCTTCTAATAAGATAATTGATACCTTAGCAATCAAAATTGGCTCTACAGCTTATGAGCAAATTCTATATAGTCACTTAGATTATAGTGTGCTCTATGAAAAGATATTTGTAGCCTAAGCTATCTGCTCAGTGACTTACCATCTGCGACACTCAGTCTCAATATCCTTTTGTTTATCTATAAATTTTAAGGCAATTAACTCTGATGCTCTGATGATTTTGCGATTCAATAATATTTTTTTATTTTCTACGATTCTCTTGCTGTGTCGAACTCTAATTGTCATGAACCAATGGTATAATTAACTATAATTAGTATTTTGACCAACCTTCTCACGTGTCGTTTGAGTTCAGGCTCTTTCACTTTGGATTTTCCAATGGAAAATTAAATAATATAGATATGTATATAATTAATCGCAGTTGACTTAAACGTAACCTTGAAAACTGGTTTTAAGATCAAAGGCAAGGTCGCTGTAATTTCACCCATTAGAAACTTTGTAACTTTTGTAAAAATCATTTGTCACTGTCTTGCTTTGTTATCTAAATTGATTGGGGAAATTAAAATGGACAACACTGTACTTGTGGCTTTACATGCTAAATCAGAACCAATTCGATTCTGCGATTTTTATGAAGTTTTTTATTTCACTACTGGTTGAAAATACTCTCCATAGTTTATCTAATTTTTTTTTATTAAGACACTTAAAAGATATGGGCGTTTGGAGACTGATTTTTTTAACGTTTTTTGAAATGCTCATAGAACGTAGAAAAACGTTAGCTTTTAAAAATATTTGTCCTGACATAGCTTTGTCAAAAAATGTTTCAAAAACTATAGAGAACAAAAAGTCAACTAACGGCTCGACTTCCTCTAAAACTCTCGGATCAGATACAAAATTATTGGCTGCAAAATTGGTTTCAAAGAATTCCCCAAAAATATTCACAGAATCATTCAGCACATTCAATGAAACACCAGATATTGAAAATCTGTTAGGGATTGAAAAAAAATTCTCTTCAAATTTATAAAACTCCAAAATGGCTTGGAGTTTCTTTCAATATTTGCATCAAAATGGATAACATACTTCTTATGTAAAAACTTATTTTAAAAATTAAACTCCTTCGTAGTACAAAGGTATATAATTTTGTGCTGGGGATCACTTGTCTCCTTGAAAATAAATGTATACTAAGAATACCATAGCAATTCATGGACTTTTGACGTAAAATGATAACACTGCGGCAAAATTTGAACTTTGAACTGCAGTTGCAAGGGATTCTCTATCATTCAAATGATAAAATTTGTCAACTAGATCGCAGCAGTTAGATTGAATACTTAGAACCTGTTACAGTATTTAAAAACACGCGTCGTGATCTTACAAATACAAATAAAATTATAGAGATGATTTTATGTATTGTCAAAAATTATTTCAACCGGTACTAAACAAAGAAATAACCGGTTGTAAGCATCTGAATTCATTTGCATTAACTTTTCTTTCGACTTTGTCATGTTGTTTTACATTTTGTTTTGAAACTTAAGTTACATATTTGTTTCACAAGACTGCGCCAGTAGCTCATCTTTATTAACTTATTTATTCAGATAAGCACGGCAATTCCAGCTTAAGCCATCGCTTATGACAGAGAACTTGTTGTATTTTGTATCTTTAATTAATACAATGTACTAAGCATTAAGTGTATTCTAAGTAGCAACCCATTTGAGCGAGTAGTTTAATGCAGAATCGATTGAGTGAACTTCGATGCGATACCGCCTTGCCATTTCGTTTGTAGCAATCGTTGACTCAAGTTCGGCTCTAGCGGAGGTGCGCGCGCATTTACACAACAGTTCTTTAGCTTTATCTTTCTTTGGAAAGATTATAAAAATATTAAAAAAGGATAAATTAAAAATTAAAAAATTAAATCAGCTTTCAGCTTAGAATTTAGACGTATCGCAGGGTCACTTTAATTATCACGCGATCGTGTTCATACATTTTCGCGATTAAAAAGTGATTGCAATAAAACTACGCAGATAAAAATACAAAAGAAAAACAATAAGTTTTCTTTCTTTGAGTGTATGCTTTGATCACACAATGACCAAAGGTTTAGTGATTTTTAGCCTCTGTTCGCTGTTTTGTGCAATATATGGGCAATCCTTGGATATACCACCAATTGCATGTCCAAATTATTTCCAGTATTTACTTAGTGGTAGTACATATTTTGGAAAAATAACAATACCCAATATACAGATGGGCTCAACACAAATTGATGTGCAGTTATCCCAGCGGAACTCACTTCAATCCGTAAGTATTTGCTAAATAAACTTCTCACGCGTTTCTTAGAAAATTATCTTAGATCGCATAAACATTTAATTGACTGAGTAACTTGTTTTGCTTGTGACGTCATGATGGTTTATTGGCATACCGACAGTGTAAATAAAATATAATATACAGTATATTTTATCAAAAATTATGACAGTAATTATATTTTATATGCTTTCATTTTAAACATGAGAGTGTTTTTTTTTATTCAAAAACACTTTTTTCTTATTGGTTTCCTGCATCGAAATGTTGTAAAAATTCGATATTTATTTGTTTTAGTTATTTATTTATTTATAAGTGAAAAAGTCCTACATAAAAATTTGCTATATAAATGAATTGCCTTGAAAAAAAAAATTATTTAAAAAATTTCGATTTTGTCTTTTTCTATTATTAATTCACATGAATTTTTCTTTGAATTATTAAAAGGAGTAGACTTTTAAAATTTTGTTTTCGTGCAAAAAGCAACTATGAAATTTAAGCTGTAACCTATGATTGTTCCGATTATTAAAAGTAGAGCGCTACTCAAAAAAAGTACGCGTTATCATTATTGAAAATGAGAGTTTCAATTGATATGGAAAAAGTCAGAAAGTTCGAAAACGTAAAAATGTTGCTGAAATAAAAAAATCAATCAATGTCAAAAAAAGAAATATTGCAAGGAAAAACACAACAAAACGTACAAAATTTCAATTAAGTAAATCCAATTGGCAACTCTAGCTACATTGGTTAATGAATTATTTTCGTACACAAACTCGTAAATTTGAATCATCTTAGATAACTATCCCTATTGAGCTTCTAATAAGATAATTGATACCTTAGCAATCAAAATTGGCTCTACAGCTTATGAGCAAATTCTATATAGTCACTTAGATTATAGTGTGCTCTATGAAAAGATATTTGTAGCCTAAGCTATCTGCTCAGTGACTTACCATCTGCGACACTCAGTCTCAATATCCTTTTGTTTATCTATAAATTTTAAGGCAATTAACTCTGATGCTCTGATGATTTTGCGATTCAATAATATTTTTTTATTTTCTACGATTCTCTTGCTGTGTCGAACTCTAATTGTCATGAACCAATGGTATAATTAACTATAATTAGTATTTTGACCAACCTTCTCACGTGTCGTTTGAGTTCAGGCTCTTTCACTTTGGATTTTCCAATGGAAAATTAATGAGTCAAGGTCTTGCTTTTCAAATGCATTCGCATATAATTGATAGTTTTTTTGACAAGTAGCTTATTTTATTTATAAGAGTCTTATATATGAACTTACTACTATTTCAAAATGATTCATTGATTGCCATAGCAAGAAGATATTGACTCGTATTGCAATTGTTTTGCTGTATGCCCTTTAGCGGAAAATATGAAGTTAATAGGTATGCGGTATTTATTTTGCACATTACATAGAACGTGATATATACGAACGCGAAATTCATTAGATGATCTTCCCCTAAAAAATCCCCGTAATGCTCAGGAGAACGTTGTCTGTAACCATATCGTACATGTGATCACATTTAAGTAATTTCTGCTTTCCATTGGGTCTAAGCAGCTGATTTTTGTTGAATTTTCATTAGAGCAAATTCAAGTGAGAAAACTCGGGGCAGAGTCAATTTAAAATATGAAGATAGTAGTAGTGCAGAATTTTAATTAACATTTTAATGGAGAAACCCAAAAATTTGTGAAATTGCCTCAATCGTTGAATTTCAGATGATAAAAAAAGGAGTCATTTCTAAAAAAGCCCATCTTAACAAGTTCATTGTCTGCGCGTTCCGCAGTTTAGGCAATTACCTTAATAGTAATCGCTACATGGTATACATTCATAAAAGTTGCTTAAGTGTAGCTGTCAAAGATGATGAAAAACCCAAACACAATATATTAAATAAATGTACTTTTTTATTATACTGGTCAGAATGGTCGCACCTTCTACAATGAATCACTTTAAAAAGGCATAGAAATTTAAGCGTGCTAAGACTGATTCATGACTCCGACACAAAAAAAGTAGTTTTTATCTTTTTCGGGGAATTTACTTTGAAGTAAAATATTTCATAAGCATCGTACGAAATTTTAGATACAAAAAAAAATTAACAAGAACATGTCGAAAAATATCAACTAACACTGTCCAACTATGATATCAGATTTTCATAACTTAATGCATCGAACTTAATTTACAGCTTATTTTTTTATTGGACGACAGATCAAGTTGCACTTTCCATTCAACTTTTTAGTAAAAAATCAATATAAATTTATAGCAGGAACTGATGTCAATAAAAATTTTGAAACTATTATATTTTAATATTAGCTGGCTTGGCAGACTGGTAGACGTTGTTCTGGCCTTAATGGTAGGTGACACGATACGTTTAATTTTGTAATAGTCCTTGTATATGAAAATCTGAACAGGAGAGCTCGAACTTTATATACTTACCAAGCCTCATTCGTCTGCTTCAAATAGCTATCAGATATGTTGCCCAAGAATTTTAAATTTTATACGAGGGCGTGGCATCGCACATTTTTCCAAGTCAAACAATGCTAGAAACCTTCCGCAAATCATGAAAAACATGTGTAGTAAATTGTTTTTAACTGCAAATAGCTGCAGAGACATACAAAAATTTGATTATTCGTCATATAAGAGGCGTGATACCGCCCATTTATTTCATTCATACTCACCTCGAATACATGCACCAAGTCTTATTCATCTTCCCACACCGCCCTTAAATTACCTTTTATTACATTATAAAATTATTCTTGATTGTTAATATTTACGTTCAATTTTGTCTAACAGTGTAATTAAATGTTGTTCTGTTCGTTTATCTAGTTATTTATTTACTTTTATATTCATTTTGTGTACGCACTAAAATGGGAATATTTTTTTAAATTTACAAAAACTGAGAAGAAAAATCCCAACAAAACCGGTATCAGCTTCTTATTATAGAAATAAAATGATTCATTAGACTGCATACAAATTGTGACCAAATTTGAGATCGAAATAAACTACAGTTATTAAGTGATAGTGTTATCAGTTCAAATTATGAGAACTTTAAACAGAACATCTAAGAAAAATTAAGTTCAATATGCAAATTGAATTGAATGAGAAAATAAACATTGACTTAAGATGTTTAAGAGAGTGAGAGCATTACAAGCGTCTCGTATTTCATTCTCTTGTTATAATTTTGGCTTTAACAAAAGAGAGCAGCTTTGGTGAGAAAAAGAGAGTATCTTCTAGTAGCAACTAACTGACGTAAGTAAACAACATGGTTAAGTGCTAATTTAACAAGAATTCTACACAAGAACTTAGCGTGCTCATTTTATTTGCTTTTTATTAATTCGATTCTCAATATTAAGCAAATCCAACTTTTGATTGTAGAAAGATATCTACGTAAGACTGCAACTTCATAACAGGGTTGCAAATGAAATAACCTGATACAAAATCACATATGCTAACTGAGTTTTTCCGAAGCAGTGATTTAGCTAGACTAGAGATTACTTTAATAGAAAAACCAGAGTTAATTTTTGTTGACTAAATATATCGTTTTTTGATTAATTAAAGAGGTGAAAGTCATCGTAGCCTTGAAAGTGTTATATTTAGTTATTTTAGTTTGTGCTTATGAAAAATTAACACTTTTAAAAATGTTATCCCTGCTTTTAACTTGGCTTTGATAAGATAAAGGTACAACTTAAGTCAATTTAAACCCTAGCGAGGTTGTTGTAGAAAATTTATGTATATCAGCGAATTTAATAAAAATTGACGTAATCAGCCTATGTTTAATTGAAGATTGTGTATAAACGCTTGCTAGAAAATTGCAGCAAACAATTGGCGCAAAATTGCAGCAAAAAATTTATCTGAACATAACGTAACACAAAATAAGCATATGGTATCTCCTGCATTTTGAATAGACCATAAAATCAAACTTTTCAAAAACGATTTTTCTCTATTCTCTGAAAACCAAATATCGAAAATCGAAAATACGTATTGTATATGAAAATAACATATAATGAAATCAGTTATGTACCGTGCACATTATGCGCTCGGGAAAGAGACGTAATTTACCCCCCATCCCCCCTACCGACAGAAAAAATTTTGTTTTTTACAACATTGAAAAATTTAATTGATTACAAAACAAAAAAAGTTAGTCACTTTTGGTATATCGGTAACAGTGCTTGCATTTTCGGTACATTTGTACTTTTTTCGGTACATTGGAGTACTGTAAAATCGTTATCAGTATGTTTCACAAGTTTTCAGTACTCGTACATTCGGTACATATACCACATTTTTAGTACATTTTCAGTACATTTTCGGTACATATAACATTTAACTTTTTTAAGTAAACAAATATAATCACTATGTGTAGATTTATAATATAATAACCTAAAATAAAAAAATGTTCGTACATTTTAGTAAAATTGGGTACTCAAGACAAAAAAGTACACTTTGCCTCCAAAAAGTACATTTCAAGTCTCGTCTCACTATATTTTCACAAAGCCCAAATTAACATACATAAAAAAATTTCTAACAACACATTTACAAAATTTCGCTAAAAACTAAATTTTGCTTTCATATTGTAAGGAGCAGTTTCCCGCCCCTAAAAAGGTTGTTCTCGGTGCGGCCATCCCCTTGGCCCTCACCTAGGAATGGCACTGTATGAAAGTTGATGCCAAAAATCCGAGGGTTAGCTCAAGAATTGCTTGAAAATTCGTGGCGTTACTTTTTTAAGCAAATTAAAATATCAAGGATGGGCTCAAAAGCTTACTATTCAAAAACAGGTCTCCCAATTATACAAAAAAAGATACGTAAGCTAGAAACAGCAAAGAATCAGAAATAGCTCGAAAATACCATTGGAATGCTTGAAAATTGTGTGTATTTGGTTTTTAATAATTGCTAATATTTCCAAAGTTGACCGCCAAAGCAAGCTTATCAGAAACTGGTTTTCTTGATTTTTCGGAAAACTAAGAGCTCAAAATGTTTAGAAAATACTTTGAAAAGCTTGAAATCCTACACGTTGTGTTTCAAGAATTATATTTATTTAAGTCCTCAAAAGCAAGCATTTCGAAAATACTTGTTTTTTAGCTTTTCTGCAAAATTTAGAAACAGCTCGACAGTACCATTGAAAAGCTCAGAGATACTGTTAAAAAGGTCATGTTTACATGACTTTGTTATAAATAACAATGCTGCTCTTGACCACTGTGTGTAGTGAGCGAAGGACTTACTGTTTTTTCCGATTTATAATCGACATAATACTCATCATATAACGGATCGCATATGATAACAATACTTTCGATCGGGTTGTTCATGGCACCAGCTGCGATATATCGTAGGTTATTCTCCTATGATAAGTTTTAAAAATCTCTTTGTATTAATTTAAATATTTATAACAACATACTTAGTAGAGTGTCAACAGCAATGTGTTCGTCTTTAATGTGATAACGTGTATTGTTAACCAGTTCTTTTGTCTTTATTCTGACGTAGTTTCTTATGGTAATTTTTTTAAATTTTTAACAGAAATTGTATCTAATCTAAAAACATAATCTTAACGCACAGGCGTATTGATTTTTGAATGATCTTTATTTAAAAGCGAGTTGGACAATAAATCGGCTTTTTGCATTTTTGTTAGCGCTGTTTGTAAAGTTGGCTTCGATTGAATTTAAAATTATTAAGACAATTATGTTTATTTATTCACATTGATGGCTTTAACGCTCGACTTTTGTACCAAAAATATCAGAACTAGACTTTCAGACTGCAATTTTATATATGTATGTATCTATCGTACCTGTCCCAAATTCTTAATACTCAAAAAATTCATTATATATTCATTTATTATAACTGGTTTTGTAACGTTGCAGTTTACTTGTGTAGTTTTTCTTTAGATTTCAAAAATTGTTCTTTCCGAAAAAGTCGAAAGTAAAAGTTTTCTTATAAAAGTTTATTTGCCTTGAAAAAACAAAGAAATTCTTAAAGAATATTTTGAATTACTGAGCAAATAATTACATATGTTTAAGACCCAGTTTAGATCATTTTGTGCTCAAGTTTTTTTTTAGATTTTTAACTTTTATTCAAGGAAAGTTTTTACATAAAGCTCTTAATGACTTTTAATACAAAAAGATTTTTAAAATCTTTAATTTTCATGACTTTTTGAATAAAAGTTTCAAGGTCTAGTAAAAAGTGATCATCGCTTAAAATAACATCAAAAGTAGATTGTTACTGCATAACTTTAAATGATAATAAAGAACTATTTGTTAACTTAAAGGTATTTTCAGGTTGTGTTTTTTGTGAGTCAAAGAACTCGTCAAAAACTAATTTCAGCACCCTCCTATTATTTTGTTTGCCTTAACTTTTTGATAAAGAAGCTATCCGGATGATGTAAAACATCTCATGTATAGAATAACTTATACTTAACGTACACGTATAGACTTAATAATCTTCCTTTAAGTATTTGTAATTTATTACTTTTGCAAATTATATTATGTAAAATAAATTAATAATTTTTTTCCCCACATGATAAATCAGGCGTAACTTTACAAAATTACATTACCAAGTTGTTTTCATTATACAAACACTTGTAAGATACCAGAGATTGAATAAGATGCTGGTGATTGGAGTGGGTCGAAAGTTCGATTTTTCGAAATAAATAAATTAAAAACGTAAATAAAGCGAAAACGTTGTTCTTCATCATCTTTGCAAGAAATGATGATACATAATTTCCATACAACATGCTGGTTTTTTCAAACAGAAACAATGAAACTTTTTAAAGTAAAAGAATGGATTCTAAAAGCTCAGTATCACTTCTAGAAAACGAGATATTTCTGTTTAAAACTGGTCTAGGGATTGACAGATATCAGCGCTTGTAATCTCAACACTAGATCACGATCACGATTAGAATAGAACCAATATTAATTGTGGCTTAACTATGATGATGATTAGCTAATGTTGTGTTTAAGTGTCATTAATTAACAATTCTGTGACTGATTCCAGTAAATAATGTATAACTTGGTTGAAGAGATATAATTTTAAAAAGATGATTTTCGAACCACTCTACTGGTCAGCTTTCAAAGATTTATCATTAAGCTTAGTTTCAATGATTGATCTATGTGACTATCGATTAAGTATTTAACATTTAATTAAGAATGCAGCAAGTTGGAGAATCCCGAGAAATTAATTTTTTATGTTAATGATTACTGACAACAAAAAACCTTTCTAATTTTTACAAAAATAAATATTAAAATAATTACCGGAGATGAGCCTTCGTCGTTTTATGTTATGAGCTGAACTGATTTAAATAAATAAATATCAAAAAAATAGATTGTTAGATTTATTTAATTCAAAAACATCGTAGCACTCTTACAAAAGCCGAGTATCGGCAAAATTCATTGAACTGAATACAATTAAATATTTTTAATAAAGTCTTACTTCTTATATATACATGCATGAAAACATACAAAATAATAATTTTATTAGGATATAATTTAGTGAGGATATTGATTAAAGCTTATTACTGCTGTAGGCAGTTTTTGCAGTATAATTTGATTCTCAGATATATTTTCCAAAGCATAACAAAACATTTTCATATCAGAATTTTACATGAATAGTTTAGATAAAAATTTTGTGGATGTAAATTCTTATAGTTTTATAGGAATCACAAGATTCCTAAGATGAATTATGTGCGAATTTTTGTCTGCTTGGATGATGGTTGTTTTTACTAGCAAATCTGTTGCAAAAAAATATCCAAAACTGTTTTCTCCGGTGTCATTCCAATATCTTATTTTCTACAACAATCAAAAAACAGGTCCAAAGCACCCGCTTAAGACGGTTGGAGATGGACGGTTGTGATGTATAAAACAAATATTTGCTGTTTTCACATCGATTGATGCAATAAAATGTTTATGGAAAAGAGTCCAAAACACCCACATAGGTCGGAGACTCTCCTTAATTATGTTAATTTAGTTCAATTCAGTTTTCATGAATTTTTTTCAGCTGAGAAAGCTTGAAAGTATTTTTCATTGAATTACAAATTATTTCTTTTGAATTTCTTCGATTCCGGAATCCAAATAAGTACACTTTGTTGTATTCATTAATTGTCTTATACCGACGAATGGATGCTTAATTAAAATTCTTATCCACTGCCTTTTTGGCCTTGCAAAATAATATCCCCACACTCAGCATCTGAATTTTAAAAATCAGATTTAGGGTTATCTGAATTTTGATTATCAAAACAATATTACAGACCCATTAATATCATAGTCAGTTAAAACATAATATTTTGCTTCTAAGGTGTTAACTTATAGTATAATTTTTTTCTTTACTTTCAGAACTACTATGGTAACCTCGCACTTTACCACGATATGCAAACAACAATTCAAAACATACGAAAAGGGCAACCAGTTTCGTATCGTGTAGACTTTCCCCTAACAAACGAAGTACCCAAATTAAAACAAATTGCCCTCAATGGCAGAGTTATTTGCTCAGCGAGCGGATGTAAATATTTAAAAAATTAAATTTTTTGCAAATTATTTCAATTATCAATTGATTATTCTTCACAGATCCTGACCCAAAAACAACACTTAAGCTTCAGCATACGTTCCAGACAACAGTAACCACAAGCGTTCCAGACAACCAATAAAATAAAGCTATAGATTTTGCTTAATTTTATTCTAAGATGTTACTTACTTAAAGTAATACTCTTAGTTAATTTAATACATTTGGTAATTAAATATTTGCTCAACTATTTCTTTTGTTAAACAAATCACACATTAAGGATGTATTTTTTAAATGTGCTCTTAGTGAGATGGTCAATAAAAACAGTTTGCAATACTAAATTTATATATTTATATTCTCAAAATGTTACAGCATCAAAACTTTAATCATACAGGGCGCTGCATGCAAATTGGATCGTATTCCAGTTACTCTGGAATTGACGTTGAGATTCTAATGAAATTAACATAAAATATTTTTCAAAATATTTTGATCAACTGTAAGGCCTAGTGCAATTTCTACAGAGAATTGGTAGCTTAGGAGTAGAAATAATGGAAAGTGAAATTATCACTAACACAAAAACTAAAAATCTTACAAATCAGCTCTGTTTTTTCCCATAAAATACAAATCTGAAATTAATAATATAGATATGTATATAATTAATCGCAGTTGACTTAAACGTAACCTTGAAAACTGGTTTTAAGATCAAAGGCAAGGTCGCTGTAATTTCACCCATTAGAAACTTTGTAACTTTTGTAAAAATCATTTGTCACTGTCTTGCTTTGTTATCTAAATTGATTGGGGAAATTAAAATGAACCACACTGTACTTGTGGCTTTACATGCTAAATCAGAACCAATTCGATTTTCGATTTTTATGAAATTTTTTATTTCACTACATAGTTTATCTAATTTTTTTTTATTAAGACACTTAAAAGATATGGGCGTTTGGAGACTGATTTTTTTAACGTTTTTTGAAATGCTCATAGAACGTAGAAAAACGTTAGCTTTTAAAAATATTTGTCCTGACATAGCTTTGTCAAAAAATGTTTCAAAAACTATAGAGAACAAAAAGTCAACTAACGGCTCGACTTCCTCTAAAACTCTCGGATCAGATACAAAATTATTGGCTGCAAAATTGGTTTCAAAGAATTCCCCAAAAATATTCACAGAATCATTCAGCACATTCAATGAAACACCAGATATTGAAAATCTGTTAGGGATTGAAAAAAAATTCTCTTCAAATTTATAAAACTCCAAAATGGCTTGGAGTTTCTTTCAATATTTGCATCAAAATGGATAACATACTTCTTATGTAAAAACTTATTTTAAAAATTAAACTCCTTCGTAGTACAAAGGTATATAATTTTGTGCTGGGGATCACTTGTCTCCTTGAAAATAAATGTATACTAAGAATACCATAGCAATTCATGGACTTTTGACGTAAAATGATAACACTGCGGCAAAATTTGAACTTTGAACTGCAGTTGCAAGGGATTCTCTATCATTCAAATGATAAAATTTGTGAACTAGATCGCAGCAGTTAGATTGAATACTTAGAACCTGTTACAGTATTTAAAAACACGCGTCGTGATCTTACAAATACAAATAAAATTATAGAGATGATTTTATGTATTGTCAAAAATTATTTCAACCGGTACTAAACAAAGAAATAACCGGTTGTAAGCATCTGAATTCATTTGCATTAACTTTTCTTTCGACTTTGTCATGTTGTTTTACATTTTGTTTTGAAACTTAAGTTACATATTTGTTTCACAAGACTGCGCCAGTAGCTCATCTTTATTAACTTATTTATTCAGATAAGCACGGCAATTCCAGCTTAAGCCATCGCTTATGACAGAGAACTTGTTGTATTTTGTATCTTTAATTAATACAATGTACTAAGCATTAAGTGTATTCTAAGTAGCAACCCATTTGAGCGAGTAGTTTAATGCAGAATCGATTGAGTGAACTTCGATGCGATACCGCCTTGCCATTTCGTTTGTAGCAATCGTTGACTCAAGTTCGGCTCTAGCGGAGGTGCGCGCGCATTTACACAACAGTTCTTTAGCTTTATCTTTCTTTGGAAAGATTATAAAAATATTAAAAAAGGATAAATTAAAAATTAAAAAATTAAATCAGCTTTCAGCTTAGAATTTAGACGTATCGCAGGGTCACTTTAATTATCACGCGATCGTGTTCATACATTTTCGCGATTAAAAAGTGATTGCAATAAAACTACGCAGATAAAAATACAAAAGAAAAACAATAAGTTTTCTTTCTTTGAGTGTATGCTTTGATCACACAATGACCAAAGGTTTAGTGATTTTTAGCCTCTGTTCGCTGTTTTGTGCAATATATGGGCAATCCTTGGATATACCACCAATTGCATGTCCAAATTATTTCCAGTATTTACTTAGTGGTAGTACATATTTTGGAAAAATAACAATACCCAATATACAGATGGGCTCAACACAAATTGATGTGCAGTTATCCCAGCGGAACTCACTTCAATCCGTAAGTATTTGCTAAATAAACTTCTCACGCGTTTCTTAGAAAATTATCTTAGATCGCATAAACATTTAATTGACTGAGTAACTTGTTTTGCTTGTGACGTCATGATGGTTTATTGGCATACCGACAGTGTAAATAAAATATAATATACAGTATATTTTATCAAAAATTATGACAGTAATTATATTTTATATGCTTTCATTTTAAACATGAGAGTGTTTTTTTTTATTCAAAAACACTTTTTTCTTATTGGTTTCCTGCATCGAAATGTTGTAAAAATTCGATATTTATTTGTTTTAGTTATTTATTTATTTATAAGTGAAAAAGTCCTACATAAAAATTTGCTATATAAATGAATTGCCTTGAAAAAAAAAATTATTTAAAAAATTTCGATTTTGTCTTTTTCTATTATTAATTCACATGAATTTTTCTTTGAATTATTAAAAGGAGTAGACTTTTAAAATTTTGTTTTCGTGCAAAAAGCAACTATGAAATTTAAGCTGTAACCTATGATTGTTCCGATTATTAAAAGTAGAGCGCTACTCAAAAAAAGTACGCGTTATCATTATTGAAAATGAGAGTTTCAATTGATATGGAAAAAGTCAGAAAGTTCGAAAACGTAAAAATGTTGCTGAAATAAAAAAATCAATCAATGTCAAAAAAAGAAATATTGCAAGGAAAAACACAACAAAACGTACAAAATTTCAATTAAGTAAATCCAATTGGCAACTCTAGCTACATTGGTTAATGAATTATTTTCGTACACAAACTCGTAAATTTGAATCATCTTAGATAACTATCCCTATTGAGCTTCTAATAAGATAATTGATACCTTAGCAATCAAAATTGGCTCTACAGCTTATGAGCAAATTCTATATAGTCACTTAGATTATAGTGTGCTCTATGAAAAGATATTTGTAGCCTAAGCTATCTGCTCAGTGACTTACCATCTGCGACACTCAGTCTCAATATCCTTTTGTTTATCTATAAATTTTAAGGCAATTAACTCTGATGCTCTGATGATTTTGCGATTCAATAATATTTTTTTATTTTCTACGATTCTCTTGCTGTGTCGAACTCTAATTGTCATGAACCAATGGTATAATTAACTATAATTAGTATTTTGACCAACCTTCTCACGTGTCGTTTGAGTTCAGGCTCTTTCACTTTGGATTTTCCAATGGAAAATTAATGAGTCAAGGTCTTGCTTTTCAAATGCATTCGCATATAATTGATAGTTTTTTTGACAAGTAGCTTATTTTATTTATAAGAGTCTTATATATGAACTTACTACTATTTCAAAATGATTCATTGATTGCCATAGCAAGAAGATATTGACTCGTATTGCAATTGTTTTGCTGTATGCCCTTTAGCGGAAAATATGAAGTTAATAGGTATGCGGTATTTATTTTGCACATTACATAGAACGTGATATATACGAACGCGAAATTCATTAGATGATCTTCCCCTAAAAAATCCCCGTAATGCTCAGGAGAACGTTGTCTGTAACCATATCGTACATGTGATCACATTTAAGTAATTTCTGCTTTCCATTGGGTCTAAGCAGCTGATTTTTGTTGAATTTTCATTAGAGCAAATTCAAGTGAGAAAACTCGGGGCAGAGTCAATTTAAAATATGAAGATAGTAGTAGTGCAGAATTTTAATTAACATTTTAATGGAGAAACCCAAAAATTTGTGAAATTGCCTCAATCGTTGAATTTCAGATGATAAAAAAAGGAGTCATTTCTAAAAAAGCCCATCTTAACAAGTTCATTGTCTGCGCGTTCCGCAGTTTAGGCAATTACCTTAATAGTAATCGCTACATGGTATACATTCATAAAAGTTGCTTAAGTGTAGCTGTCAAAGATGATGAAAAACCCAAACACAATATATTAAATAAATGTACTTTTTTATTATACTGGTCAGAATGGTCGCACCTTCTACAATGAATCACTTTAAAAAGGCATAGAAATTTAAGCGTGCTAAGACTGATTCATGACTCCGACACAAAAAAAGTAGTTTTTATCTTTTTCGGGGAATTTACTTTGAAGTAAAATATTTCATAAGCATCGTACGAAATTTTAGATACAAAAAAAAATTAACAAGAACATGTCGAAAAATATCAACTAACACTGTCCAACTATGATATCAGATTTTCATAACTTAATGCATCGAACTTAATTTACAGCTTATTTTTTTATTGGACGACAGATCAAGTTGCACTTTCCATTCAACTTTTTAGTAAAAAATCAATATAAATTTATAGCAGGAACTGATGTCAATAAAAATTTTGAAACTATTATATTTTAATATTAGCTGGCTTGGCAGACTGGTAGACGTTGTTCTGGCCTTAATGGTAGGTGACACGATACGTTTAATTTTGTAATAGTCCTTGTATATGAAAATCTGAACAGGAGAGCTCGAACTTTATATACTTACCAAGCCTCATTCGTCTGCTTCAAATAGCTATCAGATATGTTGCCCAAGAATTTTAAATTTTATACGAGGGCGTGGCATCGCACATTTTTCCAAGTCAAACAATGCTAGAAACCTTCCGCAAATCATGAAAAACATGTGTAGTAAATTGTTTTTAACTGCAAATAGCTGCAGAGACATACAAAAATTTGATTATTCGTCATATAAGAGGCGTGATACCGCCCATTTATTTCATTCATACTCACCTCGAATACATGCACCAAGTCTTATTCATCTTCCCACACCGCCCTTAAATTACCTTTTATTACATTATAAAATTATTCTTGATTGTTAATATTTACGTTCAATTTTGTCTAACAGTGTAATTAAATGTTGTTCTGTTCGTTTATCTAGTTATTTATTTACTTTTATATTCATTTTGTGTACGCACTAAAATGGGAATATTTTTTTAAATTTACAAAAACTGAGAAGAAAAATCCCAACAAAACCGGTATCAGCTTCTTATTATAGAAATAAAATGATTCATTAGACTGCATACAAATTGTGACCAAATTTGAGATCGAAATAAACTACAGTTATTAAGTGATAGTGTTATCAGTTCAAATTATGAGAACTTTAAACAGAACATCTAAGAAAAATTAAGTTCAATATGCAAATTGAATTGAATGAGAAAATAAACATTGACTTAAGATGTTTAAGAGAGTGAGAGCATTACAAGCGTCTCGTATTTCATTCTCTTGTTATAATTTTGGCTTTAACAAAAGAGAGCAGCTTTGGTGAGAAAAAGAGAGTATCTTCTAGTAGCAACTAACTGACGTAAGTAAACAACATGGTTAAGTGCTAATTTAACAAGAATTCTACACAAGAACTTAGCGTGCTCATTTTATTTGCTTTTTATTAATTCGATTCTCAATATTAAGCAAATCCAACTTTTGATTGTAGAAAGATATCTACGTAAGACTGCAACTTCATAACAGGGTTGCAAATGAAATAACCTGATACAAAATCACATATGCTAACTGAGTTTTTCCGAAGCAGTGATTTAGCTAGACTAGAGATTACTTTAATAGAAAAACCAGAGTTAATTTTTGTTGACTAAATATATCGTTTTTTGATTAATTAAAGAGGTGAAAGTCATCGTAGCCTTGAAAGTGTTATATTTAGTTATTTTAGTTTGTGCTTATGAAAAATTAACACTTTTAAAAATGTTATCCCTGCTTTTAACTTGGCTTTGATAAGATAAAGGTACAACTTAAGTCAATTTAAACCCTAGCGAGGTTGTTGTAGAAAATTTATGTATATCAGCGAATTTAATAAAAATTGACGTAATCAGCCTATGTTTAATTGAAGATTGTGTATAAACGCTTGCTAGAAAATTGCAGCAAACAATTGGCGCAAAATTGCAGCAAAAAATTTATCTGAACATAACGTAACACAAAATAAGCATATGGTATCTCCTGCATTTTGAATAGACCATAAAATCAAACTTTTCAAAAACGATTTTTCTCTATTCTCTGAAAACCAAATATCGAAAATCGAAAATACGTATTGTATATGAAAATAACATATAATGAAATCAGTTATGTACCGTGCACATTATGCGCTCGGGAAAGAGACGTAATTTACCCCCCATCCCCCCTACCGACAGAAAAAATTTTGTTTTTTACAACATTGAAAAATTTAATTGATTACAAAACAAAAAAAGTTAGTCACTTTTGGTATATCGGTAACAGTGCTTGCATTTTCGGTACATTTGTACTTTTTTCGGTACATTGGAGTACTGTAAAATCGTTATCAGTATGTTTCACAAGTTTTCAGTACTCGTACATTCGGTACATATACCACATTTTTAGTACATTTTCAGTACATTTTCGGTACATATAACATTTAACTTTTTTAAGTAAACAAATATAATCACTATGTGTAGATTTATAATATAATAACCTAAAATAAAAAAATGTTCGTACATTTTAGTAAAATTGGGTACTCAAGACAAAAAAGTACACTTTGCCTCCAAAAAGTACATTTCAAGTCTCGTCTCACTATATTTTCACAAAGCCCAAATTAACATACATAAAAAAATTTCTAACAACACATTTACAAAATTTCGCTAAAAACTAAATTTTGCTTTCATATTGTAAGGAGCAGTTTCCCGCCCCTAAAAAGGTTGTTCTCGGTGCGGCCATCCCCTTGGCCCTCACCTAGGAATGGCACTGTATGAAAGTTGATGCCAAAAATCCGAGGGTTAGCTCAAGAATTGCTTGAAAATTCGTGGCGTTACTTTTTTAAGCAAATTAAAATATCAAGGATGGGCTCAAAAGCTTACTATTCAAAAACAGGTCTCCCAATTATACAAAAAAAGATACGTAAGCTAGAAACAGCAAAGAATCAGAAATAGCTCGAAAATACCATTGGAATGCTTGAAAATTGTGTGTATTTGGTTTTTAATAATTGCTAATATTTCCAAAGTTGACCGCCAAAGCAAGCTTATCAGAAACTGGTTTTCTTGATTTTTCGGAAAACTAAGAGCTCAAAATGTTTAGAAAATACTTTGAAAAGCTTGAAATCCTACACGTTGTGTTTCAAGAATTATATTTATTTAAGTCCTCAAAAGCAAGCATTTCGAAAATACTTGTTTTTTAGCTTTTCTGCAAAATTTAGAAACAGCTCGACAGTACCATTGAAAAGCTCAGAGATACTGTTAAAAAGGTCATGTTTACATGACTTTGTTATAAATAACAATGCTGCTCTTGACCACTGTGTGTAGTGAGCGAAGGACTTACTGTTTTTTCCGATTTATAATCGACATAATACTCATCATATAACGGATCGCATATGATAACAATACTTTCGATCGGGTTGTTCATGGCACCAGCTGCGATATATCGTAGGTTATTCTCCTATGATAAGTTTTAAAAATCTCTTTGTATTAATTTAAATATTTATAACAACATACTTAGTAGAGTGTCAACAGCAATGTGTTCGTCTTTAATGTGATAACGTGTATTGTTAACCAGTTCTTTTGTCTTTATTCTGACGTAGTTTCTTATGGTAATTTTTTTAAATTTTTAACAGAAATTGTATCTAATCTAAAAACATAATCTTAACGCACAGGCGTATTGATTTTTGAATGATCTTTATTTAAAAGCGAGTTGGACAATAAATCGGCTTTTTGCATTTTTGTTAGCGCTGTTTGTAAAGTTGGCTTCGATTGAATTTAAAATTATTAAGACAATTATGTTTATTTATTCACATTGATGGCTTTAACGCTCGACTTTTGTACCAAAAATATCAGAACTAGACTTTCAGACTGCAATTTTATATATGTATGTATCTATCGTACCTGTCCCAAATTCTTAATACTCAAAAAATTCATTATATATTCATTTATTATAACTGGTTTTGTAACGTTGCAGTTTACTTGTGTAGTTTTTCTTTAGATTTCAAAAATTGTTCTTTCCGAAAAAGTCGAAAGTAAAAGTTTTCTTATAAAAGTTTATTTGCCTTGAAAAAACAAAGAAATTCTTAAAGAATATTTTGAATTACTGAGCAAATAATTACATATGTTTAAGACCCAGTTTAGATCATTTTGTGCTCAAGTTTTTTTTTAGATTTTTAACTTTTATTCAAGGAAAGTTTTTACATAAAGCTCTTAATGACTTTTAATACAAAAAGATTTTTAAAATCTTTAATTTTCATGACTTTTTGAATAAAAGTTTCAAGGTCTAGTAAAAAGTGATCATCGCTTAAAATAACATCAAAAGTAGATTGTTACTGCATAACTTTAAATGATAATAAAGAACTATTTGTTAACTTAAAGGTATTTTCAGGTTGTGTTTTTTGTGAGTCAAAGAACTCGTCAAAAACTAATTTCAGCACCCTCCTATTATTTTGTTTGCCTTAACTTTTTGATAAAGAAGCTATCCGGATGATGTAAAACATCTCATGTATAGAATAACTTATACTTAACGTACACGTATAGACTTAATAATCTTCCTTTAAGTATTTGTAATTTATTACTTTTGCAAATTATATTATGTAAAATAAATTAATAATTTTTTTCCCCACATGATAAATCAGGCGTAACTTTACAAAATTACATTACCAAGTTGTTTTCATTATACAAACACTTGTAAGATACCAGAGATTGAATAAGATGCTGGTGATTGGAGTGGGTCGAAAGTTCGATTTTTCGAAATAAATAAATTAAAAACGTAAATAAAGCGAAAACGTTGTTCTTCATCATCTTTGCAAGAAATGATGATACATAATTTCCATACAACATGCTGGTTTTTTCAAACAGAAACAATGAAACTTTTTAAAGTAAAAGAATGGATTCTAAAAGCTCAGTATCACTTCTAGAAAACGAGATATTTCTGTTTAAAACTGGTCTAGGGATTGACAGATATCAGCGCTTGTAATCTCAACACTAGATCACGATCACGATTAGAATAGAACCAATATTAATTGTGGCTTAACTATGATGATGATTAGCTAATGTTGTGTTTAAGTGTCATTAATTAACAATTCTGTGACTGATTCCAGTAAATAATGTATAACTTGGTTGAAGAGATATAATTTTAAAAAGATGATTTTCGAACCACTCTACTGGTCAGCTTTCAAAGATTTATCATTAAGCTTAGTTTCAATGATTGATCTATGTGACTATCGATTAAGTATTTAACATTTAATTAAGAATGCAGCAAGTTGGAGAATCCCGAGAAATTAATTTTTTATGTTAATGATTACTGACAACAAAAAACCTTTCTAATTTTTACAAAAATAAATATTAAAATAATTACCGGAGATGAGCCTTCGTCGTTTTATGTTATGAGCTGAACTGATTTAAATAAATAAATATCAAAAAAATAGATTGTTAGATTTATTTAATTCAAAAACATCGTAGCACTCTTACAAAAGCCGAGTATCGGCAAAATTCATTGAACTGAATACAATTAAATATTTTTAATAAAGTCTTACTTCTTATATATACATGCATGAAAACATACAAAATAATAATTTTATTAGGATATAATTTAGTGAGGATATTGATTAAAGCTTATTACTGCTGTAGGCAGTTTTTGCAGTATAATTTGATTCTCAGATATATTTTCCAAAGCATAACAAAACATTTTCATATCAGAATTTTACATGAATAGTTTAGATAAAAATTTTGTGGATGTAAATTCTTATAGTTTTATAGGAATCACAAGATTCCTAAGATGAATTATGTGCGAATTTTTGTCTGCTTGGATGATGGTTGTTTTTACTAGCAAATCTGTTGCAAAAAAATATCCAAAACTGTTTTCTCCGGTGTCATTCCAATATCTTATTTTCTACAACAATCAAAAAACAGGTCCAAAGCACCCGCTTAAGACGGTTGGAGATGGACGGTTGTGATGTATAAAACAAATATTTGCTGTTTTCACATCGATTGATGCAATAAAATGTTTATGGAAAAGAGTCCAAAACACCCACATAGGTCGGAGACTCTCCTTAATTATGTTAATTTAGTTCAATTCAGTTTTCATGAATTTTTTTCAGCTGAGAAAGCTTGAAAGTATTTTTCATTGAATTACAAATTATTTCTTTTGAATTTCTTCGATTCCGGAATCCAAATAAGTACACTTTGTTGTATTCATTAATTGTCTTATACCGACGAATGGATGCTTAATTAAAATTCTTATCCACTGCCTTTTTGGCCTTGCAAAATAATATCCCCACACTCAGCATCTGAATTTTAAAAATCAGATTTAGGGTTATCTGAATTTTGATTATCAAAACAATATTACAGACCCATTAATATCATAGTCAGTTAAAACATAATATTTTGCTTCTAAGGTGTTAACTTATAGTATAATTTTTTTCTTTACTTTCAGAACTACTATGGTAACCTCGCACTTTACCACGATATGCAAACAACAATTCAAAACATACGAAAAGGGCAACCAGTTTCGTATCGTGTAGACTTTCCCCTAACAAACGAAGTACCCAAATTAACACAAATTGCCCTCAATGGCAGAGTTATTTGCTCAGCGAGCGGATGTAAATATTTAAAAAATTAAATTTTTTGCAAATTATTTCAATTATCAATTGATTATTCTTCACAGATCCTGACCCAAAAACAACACTTAAGCTTCAGCATACGTTCCAGACAACAGTAACCACAAGCGTAGGTAGGCCTTCGTATACCAATTCAACTACTTATTTTTATAATTTCCAACATGAAGTCTATCAAAAGCCAAAAAATCCATTTTTTTCCAAAACTTTTACTTTACCGCAATGGGAACCAATAGGATCGGCACTGTTCTATACACACCAACTAGAACAACCTGTACAGCCAAGTGAAGCTTCAACACCGTTCTATACACCACAACTAGAACAACCTGTAAGGACCTTACCGCAAAGACCAGAGCTGCCAGCACCTCAACAAACACAACCTCAAGCACCGCAAAGACCACAACCGCAAACACCGCGAAGGAGAAAACCGAAACCGCAACCGCAACCGCACATACAGCAGCGAGTGATAGAATCTGCAGTTTGTGGGCAGGAAGGTGCCGCTAGTAATAATTTTGTACCATTCATCTATGGTGGCAGGCCTTTACGTCGTGGTGAATATCCATGGCTGACTGCCATCTATAAAAAACATAATGGGGGTACGAATTTCATCTGTGGCGGCTCATTAATCTCTTCAAGTCTTGTTCTGTCGGCGGCACATTGCTTTAATACCTTGACGGAAGACAAGATTTCGGTTGTTTTAGGTCGTTACAATTTGAGCAATTCAATGGAAGATTTTGTATCACGTGACATACAAAACTTAATTGTGCATCCAGAATATATTCAAGAAGGAAAACGTTTTCCAGATGCTGATTTGGCACTACTGCGAATGTACGCACTTGTCAGGTAGGTAACACAAACTTATTTATAAGTGATAAGCCTACACCATGGTTTGGCTGAAGAGTGAATAATCAAAGGAAATGAAAGGAAAGAATCTTACGCAATATAAATTATTGAATTTGAGAAACAAAAATCGTATTGGTGTCTGAGGCAAAGATGTTCCACATGAAAATACAAAATTTTACTCTATTTACACTACCCCTCTAGCACTATTCCGTATCCATTTATGGATCATTTCAGTCAAATTTTCTGATAAAATGGTGAACGTGGTGAACGAATGACAATTGTAACTTAGAAAAACTTTGAATAAAATGCTCTATTGAGAGCTTAAGAAATGGCACAGATTCGAACTTAGCAATTCCAAATGACTGTAGGTTGATATAAGTCAGTGTTCTTCTCTATTTCACTATATACTGTGATATTAGTTCACCAGTAACTATAATACTGCGTATCTAATATGAAAGAAATCTTTTTGCGAACACGCCTACCGCCTACCTACAAATACAACATTTGAAATGTTACATAGAAATAGCTATATGATGCATTGTAACCAAATTTCTCACAAATACAATTAATAAATAATTTGGACAAGTAATGAGAATTTGAAAGTTTCGACAAAAATTAGATCAGTGATGGTATTTGGGTTTTCTGAAATTATACTGAATAGAGACTAGAAATGTACTTTTTTGATGCCGAATGCATTTTTCGACATGAACATAAAAAAATTACTTTAAATTACTGAAACTTAGCACAAAAGTTTAACGTCTTTGTTACAAAAAAATCAAAAAAAACGTCAGTAAATTTGACTCCATGCGTATTTCGCGGTAAATTTGCAAAAAATTATAGATTTTAAACTCAATCAAAATGTACAGAAAATGCGCCGAATGTACTGAAAATGAGACAAATGTACAGAATAGACTAAAGCCTTGTCGAATGAACTGACGTAGAGCTCTCACGACGCAAATGAACTGAGGACATTAGAAATATACCGAAATTTCAATCACTGGGAATGATTCGGAAGAGCTCTGGCGCAGAGAATATTCTATTTTCAACAATTGCATTTTTTATACGATTTCCTTCTCATTCGAACAAAATAGGGTCATAGACAGATCATTGCGGTATACTCAAATTTATAACCACTGAACTGCGGACGCTATATCCCAACTCTCTGTGTTCGATTTTCTACATAAGATTCAAACCAACTGTAAATGACGCACCGAATTCCTCCACATAAAAAAGTTTATTTAAGTGACGTTTATTTTTTCTATTTGAACTCTCTTTGCCGATATAAACAAATTTCTGTCATATCTTGTCAGACAATCATTTATATAAATCTTACTATTTTAGTCACCTCGGAACACAGAAGCATTCACTTAGTCTGTTAAATCTTTTTTTTTTGCTTAAAATTATTTAGTCGAAGAGATCTTTACAGTTCAAACGTTACTAAAAGTGGAGTCCGATTTCATAATGCGCTTTGCACAACACTTTTTTAAGTCTTCCACAAATACAGAGAACCTTTAAGCATCTCTCAGAATACGTTGCAGACACTCTTCTGCATTTGCATTGTCAACGTTTGGTACTTCTACAATTTCTAGTTCTGTCTCCACTATCTTTTACTCTCTCCGATTTAATTTGTTTTCGGGTTTCTTGACCTGAAGTTGCGGTTTTTGCGGCAAAATTACTGATCTGTTTGTTTTTGTTTATTATTTCTTCATACAGAAGTTGAAGTGTGATCGAACAGTTGCACTGCTTCATTAAATTAGAAGTCGATATACTTTTCCCTTAAGGTTGAGTTTGTTGTTGTTGTTGTAATTCTATTAGTTTTTGGATTTTGTATTTGAAGCTGCTGATGCTGTTTAGCTTAGAAAAAATACTCGCACCCCACACCACTCTGTTTACTTCCAGTCAAGTACGAGCTTAGTAAACCAAATTCATTCACGCAGATTAAAATTCTAACTAAAATAAACGTTTAATGAAACACGCTTGTATGGGAGATGCCACGCCTATTGATGCTTTTTTTGAATTGCTATTTCGGAGCTATGTACGAGTACCTTATAGCGAGGAGATCTACTATGATAAATTTCATTGCTGCAATAATTTACTTAAGATCACGTTTTTAAATTTGTATGTCGAGATATGGGAGGTGCCACACTCTCTAATGAAATTCCACGTTAAGAGCGATTAAGTGAATATATCCAAGTCCCACATTTGCTGAATACATTAATTTTTGCGACAATTTTTTTAGTCTAATCGTTACAAAACAAATTTTTTTTTCAAATAGGTACCTTAGATAAGAGAGTACTTTTCTAATGTATTACTTTCCACTGAATTCGAAATTGAAGGCTTAAATTTCATTGAATATTTTTTGAAACATTGTGATTTGATCGATCTTTTCTCACTTTCAATTCACATCTCAAGCTATAAATGCACAATTTAATCGTTCTTAGTACCAAACTAAAGATTTTAAAAAGAAAAACAAACCCATTTAATTAAATTTTTAAATGTCGAACCGGTTGAAAACATATGGATGAAAAAAATTAAGTTAAACATTTGATTCTGTGGCCACGACAAAATACAAAAGTGGTTTTTTGGGCCTAGTTCCTTTTTAGCAGTAAGCACTGCGAAAGTTGTAAGCTATCAGAAACTTGAAGAAAACTTATGCTTATAATAAGAATACACCAAAACTCATAGAGATGGGCAAGCGAATAAACTCAACAAATTGTTGAAAAAATCAATTTATTAAGAGCCCAACTTTATCATTTAAAGGTCCATTCTGTTCTGGTCATTTATTAAAGCTATTAAAATTAAATTCAAATTAAAATTTGTTTTATTTTCCTTGATGTATTCCTACCTTTGATTATTTCTACAACAGCCGAACATTGACTTACAGGCCAATGAGCTAAGTTGAAAATTTCAAATTGGTTTTTTCCCAAGACATAGCTTATCTATTCAGCTCTTATATCAAAAACTTCCTATACATAACCTAGTATTTAAGTGCGCTGTTCCAATATCCAAAAATACCTAAGGCCCTCCACACTTTTCCCAACTTAGATCCAAACACTACCGATATTCAAAAATTTTCCCAATCACACATGCAAAAATGAAGTGCTTAGCCTTTGGCCGACCGTAGCCTTGTTCATTTCCAATTCTTAATAATTTTTCATTCCTGAATTTAGTTTTACCAGCTTAATAAGTCCGATTTGCCTATGGAATGAACCAGCTGATGAATCACTTATTGTGGGACAGTCGGCCATGGTGGCTGGTTGGGGCACTGACGAGAATAATACTATATCACAGGTGCCGAAGGTAGTCGAGACAAATGTGGTCTCTCATAGGGAGTGTGTAACTTCGTCACCCGGATTGTATCCTTTAAAATCAGAAAACACTATTTGTGCTGGCAAACGTGATGGTGCAGGACCATGCCATGGAGATTCAGGTGGTGGTCTAATAATGTTACGTAATAATCGGTGGGTTCTACGTGCCACAGTCTCAGTATCACTGACTAAAGAGAAGCGTTGCAATTTACTCGAATATGTGATATATTGTGATGTAGCGAAACATATGAAGTGGGTGCAAGGTTACCTATGACCGGAATAACAAGATCATAAAGAACGCTAACCAAATACTGTAAATGGTATTTCAAAGGAAAAGAATTAGATAAAAAAACTAAATCTTTAATTTTGCCTAATTTAACTGCAAAATATAAGATATTTAAATTATTACTCTTAGTTAAGTTCAGAGTTTTGTTAATTACACATGCACACAAGAAAACAGTGAGACCCAGAAGGTTGACCACACTATCTAGACATCTTTCTGTCTCGTTCGTTTTGAAATTCGATTTACTCTCACGCACGTGTGGCGCTCCCTAATGAATTCACTTTGTATAATTATACTATGAAAAAGCAAAAACAAAACCCACATATACAACTACACTGACTTGCCATTAAACGGTATGTGTGATATTAAATAAGAACATAGTGATTACTTTTATGAGAGATTACGACCAAGCTTCTAAGGAAAATATAAATAAATTTGATTGAAATCGAAGCTGTAGTTTAAGCGTAAAGCGCGGATATTGATGGACATAGCTATAATTTTATTCATATGGATGATAAGTTGGCAACATGTTATCAACGTCTACTTAAAGCACAATCAGAGCAAGTAACTTCACAAGCATTGCATCTATCTTTTTTCTGTATGCAAACCGAGTTTATAATGACTATTCAAAAATATTTAAATTCGCTTATGAGCTTAGCGAAATACTTGCGCATCCCACTACACTCATCTTACTTTCAGTCAAGTAGGAGTTTATTATTCCATATTCATTCACTCCTACCAAACTTCACTATGATTGCTGAGATAGCTAACGAAAAACAAACATTTAAGAGAATACCGTTCTATGGGAGGTGCCACGCCCAGTGATGATATTTTTGAATTGTTAGTTCTGAGATACCTCAGGGCGAGCAGATCTCTCTCTCGCTGTAACACTTCACTTAACATCAGGTTTTTAACTTTGTATTTAGATATATAGTATGGGAGGTACCGCGCTCACTCATGCGATACCGTCGGAAATAATCATAAATAAATAAATGTTTTTCTTGCTTGTATTATTTTAAATAAAATAAAATTTAACTTATAAAGTTGTATTCTTTCCTTTGATGTATACTTACCTTTGATTACTTCTACAACAGCCGAACCCTTACACACAGTCCAATGACCTATTTTGAAAATTTCAAGATGAAAATGGTTTTTTTACTAGGACTAATCTCAACTTGTAATTTTTAATAACGAAAAATTTTCCCCGTATTTAAGTGTACAATTCCTAGATTGCCCAAAGTCCAAAAAGACCTAAGAACCTCCATATTTTTCCCAACTTAGAACCAAAAACTATTGATATTCAAAAATTTTCCCAATCACATAAGCAGGCCGTAGCCTTGTTCATTTCAAATTCTTAATAATTTTTCATTCCTGAATTTAGTTTTACCAGCTTAATAAGTCCGATTTGCCTATGGACTGAATCAGCTGATGAATCACTAATTGTGGATCAGTCGGCCATGGTGGCTGGTTGGGGCATTGATGAGAAAAATATTTTATCGGAGGTGGCGAAAAAAGTCGAGGTAGATGTTGCCTCTGATAGGAAATGTTTAGATTCAGCAGACGCATTTCATCAGATAACAACAGAACGCACCCTTTGCGCTGGTAATCGTGACGGTACAGGACCATGTACTGGAGATTCAGGTGGAAGTCTTATGATATTACGTAATAATCGCTGGGTCCTGCGTGGCGTTGTCTCAGCAGGACTGAAAAATCAGATGCATTGCAATTTACTCGAATATGCGATATATTGTGATGTAGCAAAGCATATAAAGTGGGTGCAAGGTTACCTACAACCGTGATAATAAGATCATAAAGAACGTAAACCAAATACTGTAAATGGTATTTCAAAGGAAAAGAATTAGATAAAAAAACTAAATCTTTAATTTTGCCTAATTTAACTTTAAAATATAAGATATTTAAAGGAATACTCTTAGTTTATTTAAGAAGTAGTGTAGTTTTATATAAAATAAAATTTAATTTATTCGATCAAATTATGTTCAATTATAAAATTAAATGTTAGAAATGTTCAATAAAGCATACACTAGCACTGTATAATTTATATGTGTGTTTTTTTAAGATAGTCAACGTTTAAATTTATATTGTGTTTCGTTAAGCGCCTTATGGATAGTGCAAAAAAATATGTTACAAAAACAATTCGCGGTCAGTCTATCTACAATTTTCTAAATCCTTATTTGAGCTTGAACGGCAGTCATTCCAATCCAAAGTGATAGATTTGCCATTTATTCGAAATAAACTTAATAACTTAGGTCACATCCAATAGTTAACATGAGTAGGTACAAACTGAAATAGCACTCTAGCTTTAAAGTCTCCTTCCATAGTTTATTTCAACAGATTTAATTTGACAGATATTCAAAATAATTTTCGATCAAACTTATTCTCCACATTATTGCCTACATTCATAGATATTGGACTAAGCTTTTAAAGTCTAAGATACCTTATCTTATTAAAATTTCTGATTACTAATTTATATTTTAGCTACACACAATATATAAAACCGATATGCCTCTGGACTGAAGCATCTGATCAGTCACTTATTGTGGGACAACTTGCAATGGTAGCCGGTTGGGGCGATGATGAATCGAACAGCATATCGACCATACCAAAAAAAATATCGGCATCTGTTGTTTCGGATAGCCAATGTTTGGGCTCGTCTTCAGCCTATGATGCGATCACATCACCACGTACCCTGTGCGCTGGCAATCGCGACGGCTCTGGACCATGTGTTGGTGATTCCGGTGGTGGTCTGATGATGAATCGTCGTGGACGTTGGGTGCTACGAGGTGTTGTCTCAGCAGGACAGACTGATCAGCAGCGTTGCAATTTACGTGAATACGTTGTATATTGCGATTCAGGTGGAAGTCTAATGATGTTACGTAATGATCGCTGGGTACTGCGTGGCGTTGTCTCAGCAGGACTGGAAAATCAAATGCGTTGCAATTCACTCGAATATGTGATATATTGTGATGTAGCAAAACATATGAACTGGGTGCAAGGTTACCTACAACCGTGATAATAAGATCATAAAATACTGTAAATGGTATTTCAAATAAAATGAGTTAGATAAAAATTAAATCTTTAATTTTGCCTAATTTAACTATAAAATATAAGATATTTAAAAGACTATTCTTAGTTTATTTAAGATGTTGTGTTAGTTTTATATAAAATAAAATTTAATTTATTCGACCAAATTATGTTCAATTTTATAATAAAATGGTAGTTTTGTTAAGTTAAGCATACTCTAGCAATGTATAATTTATGTGTGTGTTTTCTTTAAGATAGTCAACGTTTAAATTTATATTGTGTTTCGTAAAGTGCCTTAAGGATTGTGCAAAAAAAATATGTTACAAAAACATTTGGCGGTCAGGTTTTCTACAATTTTCTGAATCCTTATATGAACTTGAGCTGCAGTCATTCCCAACCAAAGTGAAAACTTTTCCATCTATTCGAAATTGTCATAAAGTGGCCCGTTGTAGGTAGCAGAGCGAGTGCATGCTAGTTTAACCTGGTCTAAGCTCGTCGGATTGGGTGCGGTTCTTGCTCTCCACAGTTCTACAACCACCAATGAACACAAAAAAAATCATGCACATAAAAGAAACAAAAATCAAAATTACCGCAAATACCGACTGGTCCTGTATATAGGGTCATTAACCGAGAGATAGTCTGGAATGAAACATGATTCTTACGAATCAAAACAGAACCGAAAGTCATTTCAACACAAAGTCACACAAAAAAAATATCAAAGGAAAGACGAGAAGCCAAGATGACATTTGCTTCTCTGCTCTTCCCATACCCAACTAAAATAGAGAGACAGTGTAAAGTCTCCACTCCCATCAGAACTTACCACTACCGACTTTACATCGCTCACAAGATCAAAAATCTACTTTTATTGCTCCATATTTTATTTTTATTTACTTTAAGCTTCTACAAAAACAAAACTTCTTTGATTATACGGTTAACGGCTATTCCCTTATTTTACATAATTCATCATTATGTATATAATAACAAAATTATGTATTTATCTATATATTCTTACTCATTATCATGAAAATGGTTTTACATATTTAAAACTAATAATAAAAAAAAATATTAAAGTTTCATATTATCTAATTTTAAATTAAATGAATTTCAAAAAAAATCTTGCAACTTGAATTTAGTTTTTGCTGATTTTACTTTTGTTTAGTTTTTTTTTTTTAAGTCTATATATCTATTCATGTTTCTGTTTTCTTTTTCACAGGTTTAAATAAGAATAATAATGAAGAAAAATGTAATAAAAGAAATTAAGAAAAATTACTCACAATTTAAGAATGTGCAATGACGGATCCCACGACGCTAACGATGTTGGTATTCCTCTTTTATTTTGTTGTAGTTTACCTTGTTTTTTTTTATGTATAGTTTTGCTAAGTAAATGCTTTTAT
Source organism: Meiosimyza decipiens (assembly GCA_963680825.1). Lineage (NCBI taxonomy): Eukaryota > Metazoa > Arthropoda > Insecta > Diptera > Lauxaniidae > Meiosimyza > Meiosimyza decipiens. Next base: position 88,129,530 of record OY804259.1, on the reverse strand, counting down.
TATGTACTTATTTGAACCCATACTATTGTTTTTTATAAGATGCATGTGATTATTTTTTTTTTAACTTTTAAAACTAACCTTAAAATTTACATTTTCTTAAGTTTCTGTAATTTGATTGGATTTGTTTTTAAATTGAAATCAAATCTAATCAAATTCAACATCTTTAGCGTAACTTTAATTAATAATTTGAACTTTACTTATGCATATATTCTAATGTTTTTTTCTTTAAAATTTTAGTTTGCAGAACATTTTTTTTTAATTTTTACGAATTCTAATTATTTTTTAGTTTGCAGTCCTAGGCAATATTTTTATTTTTTTTATATAGCGCGTCGTCTTCCAACTAAAGAACTAAACTGTTGCTATATGCATCGCTCACTAGTTGAGTTGAATGCATGCAGAGATTTTGTGGTAATCAATTGGAGAATAATAAAGGAAAAATATTATGCCCAGTTGAAAAGTAATATTATTTCGTATTTTAGCACTTTTTGCTGATGCTTTTACATACATATGTTGCTTCTTTCCGTAATATCGTCCTGTGATATTAGGTTAGAATTTTTAGAATTTGCTTCTTAAATTTTTGGTCGATTCTCGTAATAGCGATTGCTGTGATGTTTTAATTCTTAATAGGATTAACTTGATACCCTGTAGAATTAAGGTTATCAGACGGATCTCAAGGTTTTCTTGCACTTTGACTTACCATGAGGTAGCAAGTTGATTTTAATTGAATTCGTCTAAGATTTGCTCACAATTATTAGATTCGCATGTAAAAATAAATACTTTTACAAGTAACATCTGGAAATTATGTTGCTTAGACTTATGTATTTTTACTTGCTAAATTCACTATTATTTCAAAGATTTAGGTTGGTTAGTTTTTCACTGGTCAGTTCTGGCAGATGGTTGAAAGCAAAAGAAGGAGGAAGTTCAAGACTGCATTACGCATCACCAAAACGATCGTAACATATTCGAAAATTTACCGAAAAGTCGATTATGCAGTTTTGAACCTAATCTCACTGCAGAGATGTTAAATAAGTGATTAAATTAACATAGGATCTGAGCAAAAAAAAAATTAAGTTTTACAAGTAAAAAAAATAAATGATAGTTAAAAAAACTATTCAATTTAATTTTAATCTCGCTATCACAAAGCAGATTTTTTGTGGAACGCAAAGTTTGCAAAGAATCTGAAAAATGTGAGAATCAGCATGGTTGCATATCTTTAGCGTGAAAAGTACCAATTACTTTCATATCCATATCAAGTACCTAACTTTTCTCTTTCTCGAGCTTTTACAAATGTTTTAGCCAACTTTGCATTGAAGTTCTTAGCCATATTGCTTTGTGCAAAGTTTCTTCGCATTACTTCCTTTCCTATACTAAAAGTTTATGATCGAGACCGCAAATTATATTGTTTTTTATTTTGATCGTAAGATTTCTGAAGATTGGTTCTGACAATGTCACGAATTTTAAAAACATTCTCATGCCGCATTTGAGGAGTTTTCGTTGTACCTTCACAAATCATATTTATATTTTTCAGCAGTGCATACGTATCACCATGAGTAACCATATGTTGCCCAAAGAGTACGAAATAAGGACTTTAGCCTGTGGCTTGATGCACGGAGTTCCTAAGAGCACTATTAATGCTGCTGAGATGGCAATCCCAATCACGTTGGTCTTGTTTAATATATGCTCTTAAAGCTGCATTAATCGAACGATTTACACGCTCAGAAGAATTGCTTTACGGAGAATATACCGCAGTTGTCGTATGTTTAATGCCATATTTGGTCAAAAATGCCTTAAATTCTCCTAACTTAAATTGACTGCCGTTGTCGCTTACAATAAACTCTGGTACGCCAATTACATCAAAAATATGTTCTTTTAGGAAATTTACTATCCGAGTAGTCGCAAATTTTTTTAGTGGACACAGAAAATTAATTTTGACATGTGATCCAGAACGATCAAAATACCAATATGTCCGTTTTTTGACCAAGGAAGTGGACCAATAAGATCTATATACAACCTCTGGAAAATTCTTTCTGCAGGCGTAAAGTTCCCCATAGGTGGACGTAAAATTTTTGTAGGATATTTTGTCGATTTACATGTTTCACATTGTTGTAAATATTCGCTAACAACGCGGAACAAACCTGGCCAGTAAAAATATCTTCTAATTCATTCAGCTGTCTTTGCCATACCAACAAGCTGCACCATGGTGACCACTTTTAATCACGCCTACACGTAAACTTTCTGGTACAACAAGTTTCCATGAAGAATTTTCTTGCACCGGATTTCCGCTGTAAAATTGATTTCGGTGATAAATAAATTTATCACATACTTTAAAATCAGGGTACTTGTCAATATATTTGAAAAGCTTTTCACGAAGTTCAAAATAGCTTGGTTCGTTAAAGGCTTCAGAAGAGAGATCAATGTTTGGTTCAAAATCTAGCTCAATGCTATTCAATTCATTTAAGTTTTCAGAATGAACGCACGACAGCGCATCAGGAACAACATTTTCTGATCCCTTCCGATGTTTTATAGTAAAATCAAAAGCTTGTTACTTAAGATCCCAGCGTGCTAATCTGCCACTGAGATCAGTAATCAGTTACAATGGTGAAAATCTACCCTTCAACATATGCTCTAAACTTTTTTGCAGCAAGCACTGCAGCTAAACATTCTAAAAAAAATTTATAATAAAATGTGATCTTCTCTTGTGAGTTCAGTAATAAGTCGGCTAATTTGATTTCTTTTTCTCCTTCCTCTGTGTTGAATGCAAAAAAAAGTTACAGAAATGTTTCAATGAGGAAAGGTTATATAAAATAAAAATATCTTAATATAAATTCCAAGTCCACTCGAAACTAACTTATGCACCATCATTAAAACCAAGTCGACCATTAAACCCAAGACGACCACCAAAATCAAGACCAGCATTAAATCCAAGTCCACTGCAAGTACCTCAAAGAACACAGCCGCAACAATCACAACAGACACAACCAGAACCACAACAACTACGACAAAATCAACCGCAAGTGCAACAAAAAAATGTCGAAACTGCAGTTTGTGGGCAGGAAGGTGTCGCCAGCAATAACTTTGTACCATTCATCTATGGTGGCAGGCCCTTACGTCGTGGTGAATATCCATGGCTGACGGCTGTCTATAGAAAACATAATGCGGGTGTGAATTTCATCTGTGGCGGTTCATTAATCTCAACAAGTCTTGTTCTGTCAGCGGCACATTGCTTTGATTCCCTGACATCCGATAAGATTTCGGTCACTTTAGGTCGTTACAATTTGAGCAATTCAATGGAAGATGTTGTATCACGCGATATACAAAACTTAATTGTGCATCCAGAATATGAACCAGGAGGAAAAAGTTTTTCCGATGCTGATTTGGCATTACTGCGTATGTACGCACTTGTCAGGTAGGTAACACAAACTCACTTGTGAGTGACAACCTCTGAAAAAACGCAACTTTATCTAAGAAAAATAGCGCTTTTAACGAAACTCTTTTCATATCACAAGTAGCTGGCTTGCTTTCAAATTAAATGCTTTATTTTAGCTTATTGACGGTAATACTGATACCTAAGCTGCCATTTTCGCTGAGTAGTTTGTTTTTCGACACTAATCGACCCATTTTGACTTTCATAGTTTGCTCTTAACATGTTGATCGTTTAGAGCTTTCTAATACTTTTCTCGTTGTTTACCTTATAATTTTTTATACTTTGTACGATGAGTTCCATACTCTTGAAAAGTATCGCCTTTAAGCTATTTTTTGACTATTCCAATACACTTCGATACACTTTTTTGACCCTAAAACAGCTTGCAGCACTTATTTATATTAAAATTCAAAAAAGTACTAACATTCATTTAACAATAATATTAAACCTTTGGCCAACCGTAATTTCGTTCATTTCAAATTTTAAATCAATTTTTCATATCTGAATTTAGTTTCACCAGCTTAATAAGTCCAATTTGCCTTTGGACTGAACCAGCTGATGAATCGCTTATCGTGGGACAATCGGCCTTGGTGGCTGGTTGGGGCACTGACGAGAGTAATAATATATCACCGGTGCCGAAGAAAACCGAAGCAGATGTTGTCTCTGAAAGGGAATGTTTGAAATCGTCACTCGCATTTTATTCTATATCGTCAGATCGCACTCTTTGTGCTGGCAAGCGTGACGGCACAGGACCATGCGTGGGCGACTCAGGTGGTGCTCTAATGATGCTACGTAATAATCGCTGGGTACTACGTGGCATTGTCTCAGCAGGACAGACTGAACAGATGCGTTGCAATTTACTTGAATTTGTGTTATATTGTGATGTAGCGAAACATATAACGTGGGTGCAAGGATACTTATAATGATATTATTAGGAACATGAAAAACCAAAACCATGTACATAAAATGTATTCAAAGACAACCAATAAAATAAAGCTATAGATTTTGCTTAATTTTATTCTAAGATGTTACTTACTTAAAGTAATACTCTTAGTTAATTTAATACATTTGGTAATTAAATATTTGCTCAACTATTTCTTTTGTTAAACAAATCACACATTAAGGATGTATTTTTTAAATGTGCTCTTAGTGAGATGGTCAATAAAAACAGTTTGCAATACTAAATTTATATATTTATATTCTCAAAATGTTACAGCATCAAAACTTTAATCATACAGGGCGCTGCATGCAAATTGGATCGTATTCCAGTTACTCTGGAATTGACGTTGAGATTCTAATGAAATTAACATAAAATATTTTTCAAAATATTTTGATCAACTGTAAGGCCTAGTGCAATTTCTACAGAGAATTGGTAGCTTAGGAGTAGAAATAATGGAAAGTGAAATTATCACTAACACAAAAACTAAAAATCTTACAAATCAGCTCTGTTTTTTCCCATAAAATACAAATCTGAAATTAATAATATAGATATGTATATAATTAATCGCAGTTGACTTAAACGTAACCTTGAAAACTGGTTTTAAGATCAAAGGCAAGGTCGCTGTAATTTCACCCATTAGAAACTTTGTAACTTTTGTAAAAATCATTTGTCACTGTCTTGCTTTGTTATCTAAATTGATTGGGGAAATTAAAATGAACCACACTGTACTTGTGGCTTTACATGCTAAATCAGAACCAATTCGATTTTCGATTTTTATGAAATTTTTTATTTCACTACATAGTTTATCTAATTTTTTTTTATTAAGACACTTAAAAGATATGGGCGTTTGGAGACTGATTTTTTTAACGTTTTTTGAAATGCTCATAGAACGTAGAAAAACGTTAGCTTTTAAAAATATTTGTCCTGACATAGCTTTGTCAAAAAATGTTTCAAAAACTATAGAGAACAAAAAGTCAACTAACGGCTCGACTTCCTCTAAAACTCTCGGATCAGATACAAAATTATTGGCTGCAAAATTGGTTTCAAAGAATTCCCCAAAAATATTCACAGAATCATTCAGCACATTCAATGAAACACCAGATATTGAAAATCTGTTAGGGATTGAAAAAAAATTCTCTTCAAACTTATAAAACTCCAAAATGGCTTGGAGTTTCTTTCAATATTTGCATCAAAATGGATAACATACTTCTTATGTAAAAACTTATTTTAAAAATTAAACTCCTTCATAGTACAAAGGTATATAATTTTGTGCTGGGGATCACTTGTCTCCTTGAAAATATATGTATACTAAGAATACCATAGCAATTCATGGACTTTTGACGTAAAATGATAACACTGCGGCAAAATTTGAACTTTGAACTGCAGTTGCAAGGGATTCTCTATCATTCAAATGATAAAATTTGTCAACTAGATCGCAGCAGTTAGATTGAATACTTAGAACCTGTTACAGTATTTAAAAACACGCGTCGTGATCTTACAAATACAAATAAAATTATAGAGATGATTTTATGTATTGTCAAAAATTATTTCAACCGGTACTAAACAAAGAAATAACCGGTTGTAAGCATCTGAATTCATTTGCATTAACTTTTCTCTCGACTTTGTCATGTTGTTTTACATTTTGTTTTGAAACTTAAGTTACATATTTGTTTCACAAGACTGCGCCAGTAGCTCATCTTTATTAACTTATTTATTCAGATAAGCACGGCAATTCCAGCTTAAGCCATCGCTTATGACAGAGAACTTGTTGTATTTTGTATCTTTAATTAATACAATGTACTAAGCATTAAGTGTATTCTAAGTAGCAACCCATTTGAGCGAGTAGTTTAATGCAGAATCGATTGAGTGAACTTCGATGCGATACCGCCTTGCCATTTCGTTTGTAGCAATCGTTGATTCAAGTTCGGCTCTAGCGGAGGTGCGCGCGCATTTACACAACAGTTCTTTAGCTTTATCTTTCTTTGGAAAGATTATAAAAATATTAAAAAAGGATAAATTAAAAATTAAAAAATTAAATCAGCTTTCAGCTTAGAATTTAGACGTATCGCAGGGTCACTTTAATTATCACGCGATCGTGTTCATACATTTTCGCGATTAAAAAGTGATTGCAATAAAACTACGCAGATAAAAATACAAAAGAAAAACAATAAGTTTTCTTTCTTTGAGTGTATGCTTTGATCACACAATGACCAAAGGTTTAGTGATTTTTAGCCTCTGTTCGCTGTTTTGTGCAATATATGGGCAATCCTTGGATATACCACCAATTGCATGTCCAAATTATTTCCAGTATTTACTTAGTGGTAGTACATATTTTGGAAAAATAACAATACCCAATATACAGATGGGCTCAACACAAATTGATGTGCAGTTATCCCAGCGGAACTCACTTCAATCCGTAAGTATTTGCTAAATAAACTTCTCACGCGTTTCTTAGAAAATTACCTTAGATCGCATAAACATTTAATTGACTGAGTAACTTGTTTTGCTTGTGACGTCATGATGGTTTATTGGCATACCGACAGTGTAAATAAAATATAATATTCAGTATATTTTAACAAAAATTATGACAGTAATTATATTTTATATGCTTTCATTTTAAACATGAGAGTGTTTTTTTTTATTCAAAAACACTTTTTTCTTATTGGTTTCCTGCATCGAAATGTTGTAAAAATTCGATATTTATTTGTTTTAGTTATTTATTTATTTATAAGTGAAAAAGTCCTACATAAAAATTTGCTATATAAATGAATTGCCTTGAAAAAAAAAATTATTTAAAAAATTTCGATTTTGTCTTTTTCTATTATTAATTCACATGAATTTTTCTTTGAATTATTAAAAGGAGTAGACTTTTAAAATTTTGTTTTCGTGCAAAAAGCAACTATGAAATTTAAGCTGTAACCTATGATTGTTCCGATTATTAAAAGTAGAGCGCTACTCAAAAAAAGTACGCGTTATCATTATTGAAAATGAGAGTTTCAATTGATATGGAAAAAGTCAGAAAGTTCGAAAACGTAAAAATGTTGCTGAAATAAAAAAATCAATCAATGTCAAAAAATGAAATATTGCAAGGAAAAACACAACAAAACGTACAAAATTTCAATTAAGTAAATCCAATTGGCAACTCTAGCTACATTGGTTAATGAATTATTTTCGTACACAAACTCGTAAATTTGAATCATCTTAGATAACTATCCCTATTGAGCTTCTAATAAGATAATTGATACCTTAGCAATCAAAATTGGCTCTATAGTCACTTAGATTATAGTGTGCTCTATGAAAAGATATTTGTAGCCTAAGCTATCTGCTCAGTGACTTACCATCTGCGACACTCAGTCTCAATATCCTTTTGTTTATCTATAAATTTTAAGGCAATTAACTCTGATGCTCTGATGATTTTGCGATTCAATAATATTTTTTATTTTCTACGATTCTCTTGCTGTGTCGAACTCTAATTGTCATGAACCAATGGTATAATTAACTATAATTAATATTTTGACCAACCTTCTCACGTGTCGTTTGAGTTCAGGCTCTTTCACTTTGGATTTTCCAATGGAAAATTAATGAGTCAAGGTCTTGCTTCTCAAATGCATTCGCATATAATTGATAGTTTTTTTGACAAGTAGCTTATTTTATTTATAAGAGTCTTATATATGAACTTACAACTATTTCAAAATGATTCATTGATTGCCATAGCAAGAAGATATTGACTCGTATTGCAATTGTTTTGCTGTATGCCCTTTAGCGGAAAATATGAAGTTAATAGGTATGCGGTATTTATTTTGCACATTACATAGAACGTGATATATACGAACGCGAAATTCATTAGATGATCTTCCCCTAAAAAATCCCCGTAATGCTCAGGAGAACGTTGTCTGTAACCATATCGTACATGTGATCACATTTAAGTAATTTCTGCTTTCCATTGGGTCTAAGCAGCTGATTTTTGTTGAATTTTCATTAGAGCAAATTCAAGTGAGAAAACTCGGGGCAGAGTCAATTTAAAATATGAAGATAGTAGTAGTGCAGAATTTTAATTAACATTTTAATGGAGAAACCCAAAAATTTGTGAAATTGCCTCAATCGTTGAATTTCAGATGATAAAAAAAGGAGTCATTTCTAAAAAAGCCCATCTTAACAAGTTCATTGTCTGCGCGTTCCGCAGTTTAGGCAATTACCTTAATAGTAATCGCTACATGGTATACATTCATAAAAGTTGCTTAAGTGTAGCTGTCAAAGATGATGAAAAACCCAAACACAATATATTAAATAAATGTACTTTTTTATTATACTGGTCAGAATGGTCGCACCTTCTACAATGAATCACTTTAAAAAGGCATAGAAATTTAAGCGTGCTAAGACTGATTCATGACTCCGACACAAAAAAAGTAGTTTTTATCTTTTTCGGGGAATTTACTTTGAAGTAAAATATTTCATAAGCATCGTACGAAATTTTAGATACAAAAAAAAATTAACAATAACATGTCGAAAAATATCAACTAACACTGTCCAACTATGATATCAGATTTTCATAACTTAATGCATCGAACTTAATTTACAGCTTATTTTTTTATTGGACGACAGATCAAGTTGCACTTTCCATTCAACTTTTTAGTAAAAAATCAATATAAATTTATAGCAGGAACTGATGTCAATAAAAATTTTGAAACTATTTTTTAATATTAGCTGGCTTGGCAGACTGGTAGACGTTGTTCTGGCCTTAATGGTAGGTGACACGATACGTTTAATTTTGTAATAGTCCTTGTATATGAAAATCTGAACAGAAGAGCTCGAACTTTATATACTTACCAAGCCTCATTCGTCTGCTTCAAATAGCTATCAGATATGTTGCCCAAGAATTTTAAATTTTATACGAGGGCGTGGCATCGCACATTTTTCCAAGTCAAACAATGCTAGAAACCTTCCGCAAATCATGAAAAACATGTGTAGTAAATTGTTTTTAACTGCAAATAGCTGCAGAGACATACAAAAATTTGATTATTCGTCATATAAGAGGCGTGATACCGCCCATTTATTTCATTCATACTCACCTCGAATACATGCACCAAGTCTTATTCATCTTCCCACACCGCCCTTAAATTACCTTTTATTACATTATAAAATTATTCTTGATTGTTAATATTTACGGTCAATTTTGTCTAACAGTGTAATTTAATGTTGTTCTGTTCGTTTATCTAGTTATTTATTTACTTTTATATTCATTTTGTGTACGCACTAAAATGGGAATATTTTTTTAAATTTACAAAAACTGAGAAGAAAAATCCCAACAAAACCGGTATCAGCTTCTTATTATAGAAATAAAATGATTCATTAGACTGCATACAAATTGTGACCAAATTTGAGATCGAAATAAACTACAGTTATTAAGTGATAGTGTTATCAGTTCAAATTATGAGAACTTTAAACAGAACATCTAAGAAAAATTAAGTTCAATATGCAAATTGAATTGAATGAGAAAATAAACATTGACTTAAGATGTTTAAGAGAGTGAGAGCATTACAAGCGTCTCGTATTTCATTCTCTTGTTATAATTTTGGCTTTAACAAAAGAGAGCAGCTTTGGTGAGAAAAAGAGAGTATCTTCTAGTAGCAACTAACTGACGTAAGTAAACAACATGGTTAAGTGCTAATTTAACAAGAATTCTACACAAGAACTTAGCGTGCTCATTTTATTTGCTTTTTATTAATTCGATTCTCAATATTAAGAAAATATAACTTTTGATTATTCAAAGATATCTACGTAAGACTGCAACTTAATAACAGGGTTGCAAATGAAATAATCTGAAACAAAATCACAAATGCTAACTGAGTTTTTCCGAAGCAGTGATTTAGCTAGACTAGAGATTACTTTAATAGAAAAACCAGAGTTAATTTTTGTTGACTAAATATATCGTTTTTTGATTAATTAAAGAGGTGAAAGTCATCGTAGCCTTGAAAGTGTTATATTTAGTTATTTTAGTTTGTGCTTATGAAAAATTAACACTTTTAAAAATGTTATCCCTGCTTTTAACTTGGCTTTGATAAGATAAAGGTACAACTTAAGTCAATTTAAACCCTAGCGAGGTTGTTGTAGAAAATTTATGTATATCAGCGAATTTAATAAAAATTGACGTAATCAGCCTATGTTTAATTGAAGATTGTGTATAAACGCTTGCTAGAAAATTGCAGCAAACAATTGGCGCAAAATTGCAGCAAAAAATTTATCTGAACATAACGTAACACAAAATAAGCTTATGGTATCTCCTGCATTTTGAATAGACCATAAAATCAAACTTTTCAAAAACGATTTTTCTCTATTCTCTGAAAACCAAATATCGAAAATCGAAAATACGTATTGTATATGAAAATAACATATAATGAAATCAGTTATGTACCGTGCACATTATGCGCTCGGGAAAGAGACGTAATTTACCCCCCATCCCCCCTACCGACAGAAAAAATTTTGTTTTTTACAACATTGAAAAATTTAATTGATTACAAAACAAAAAAAGTTAGTCACTTTTGGTATATCGGTAACAGTGCTTGCATTTTCGGTACATTTGTACTTTTTTCGGTACATTGGAGTACTGTAAAATCGTTATCAGTATGTTTCACAAGTTTTCAGTACTCGTACATTCGGTACATATACCACATTTTTAGTACATTTTCAGTACATTTTCGGTACATATAACATTTAACTTTTTTAAGTAAACAAATATAATCACTATGTGTAGATTTATAATATAATAACCTAAAATAAAAAAATGTTCGTACATTTTAGTAAAATTGGGTACTCAAGACAAAAAAGTACACTTTGCCTCCAAAAAGTACATTTCAAGTCTCGTCTCACTATATTTTCACAAAGCCCAAATTAACATACATAAAAAAATTTCTAACAACACATTTACAAAATTTCGCTAAAAACTAAATTTTGCTTTCATATTGTAAGGAGCAGTTTCCCGCCCCTAAAAAGGTTGTTCTCGGTGCGGCCATCCCCTTGGCCCTCACCTAGGAATGGCACTGTATGAAAGTTGATGCCAAAAATCCGAGGGTTAGCTCAAGAATTGCTTGAAAATTCGTGGCGTTACTTTTTTAAGCAAATTAAAATATCAAGGATGGGCTCAAAAGCTTACTATTCAAAAACAGGTCTCCCAATTATACAAAAAAAGATACGTAAGCTAGAAACAGCAAAGAATCAGAAATAGCTCGAAAATACCATTGGAATGCTTGAAAATTGTGTGTATTTGGTTTTTAATAATTGCTAATATTTCCAAAGTTGACCGCCAAAGCAAGCTTATCAGAAACTGGTTTTCTTGATTTTTCGGAAAACTAAGAGCTCAAAATGTTTAGAAAATACTTTGAAAAGCTTGAAATCCTACACGTTGTGTTTCAAGAATTATATTTATTTAAGTCCTCAAAAGCAAGCATTTCGAAAATACTTGTTTTTTAGCTTTTCTGCAAAATTTAGAAACAGCTCGACAGTACCATTGAAAAGCTCAGAGATACTGTTAAAAAGGTCATGTTTACATGACTTTGTTATAAATAACAATGCTGCTCTTGACCACTGTGTGTAGTGAGCGAAGGACTTACTGTTTTTTCCGATTTATAATCGACATAATACTCATCATATAACGGATCGCATATGATAACAATACTTTCAATCGGGTTGTTCATGGCACCAGCTGCGATATATCGTAGGTTATTCTCCTATGATAAGTTTTAAAAATCTCTTTGTATTAATTTAAATATTTATAACAACATACTTAGTAGAGTGTCAACAGCAATGTGTTCGTCTTTAATGTGATAACGTGTATTGTTAACCAGTTCTTTTGTCTTTATTCTGACGTAGTTTCTTATGGTAATTTTTTTAAATTTTTAACAGAAATTGTATCTAATCTAAAAACATAATCTTAACGCACAGGCGTATTGATTTTTGAATGATCTTTATTTAAAAGCGAGTTGGACAATAAATCGGCTTTTTGCATTTTTGTTAGCGCTGTTTGTAAAGTTGGCTTCGATTGAATTTAAAATTATTAAGACAATTATGTTTATTTATTCACATTGATGGCTTTAACGCTCGACTTTTGTACCAAAAATATCAGAACTAGACTTTCAGACTGCAATTTTATATATGTATGTATCTATCGTACCTGTCCCAAATTCTTAATACTCAAAAAATTCATTATATATTCATTTATTATAACTGGTTTTGTAACGTTGCAGTTTACTTGTGTAGTTTTTCTTTAGATTTCAAAAATTTTTCTTTCCGAAAAAGTCGAAAGTAAAAGTTTTCTTATAAAAGTTTATTTGCCTTGAAAAAACAAAGAAATTCTTAAAGAATATTTTGAATTACTGAGCAAATAATTACATATGTTTAAGACCCATTTTAGATCATTTTGTGCTCAAGTTTTTTTTTAGATTTTTAACTTTTATTCAAGGAAAGTTTTTACATAAAGCTCTTAATGACTTTTAATACAAAAAGATTTTTAAAATCTTTAATTTTCATGACTTTTTGAATAAAAGTTTCAAGGTCTAGTAAAAAGTGATCATCGCTTAAAATAACATCAAAAGTAGATTGTTACTGCATAACTTTAAATGATAATAAAGAACTATTTGTTAACTTAAAGGTATTTTCAGGTTGTGTTTTTTGTGAGTCAAAGAACTCGTCAAAAACTAATTTCAGCACCCTCCTATTATTTTGTTTGCCTTAACTTTTTGATAAAGAAGCTATCCGGATGATGTAAAACATCTCATGTATAGAATAACTTATACTTAACGTACACGTATAGACTTAATAATCTTCCTTTAAGTATTTGTAATTTATTACTTTTGCAAATTATATTATGTAAAATAAATTAATAATTTTTTTCCCCACATGATAAATCAGGCGTAACTTTACAAAATTACATTACCAAGTTGTTTTCATTATACAAACACTTGTAAGATACCAGAGATTGAATAAGATGCTGGTTATTGGAGTGGGTCGAAAGTTCGATTTTTCGAAATAAATAAATTAAAAACGTAAATAAAGCGAAAACGTTGTTCTTCATCATCTTTGCAAGAAATGATGATACATAATTTCCATACAACATGCTGGTTTTTTCAAACAGAAACAATGAAACTTTTTAAAGTAAAAGAATGGATTCTAAAAGCTCAGTATCACTTCTAGAAAACGAGATATTTCTGTTTAAAACTGGTCTAGGGATTGACAGATATCAGCGCTTGTAATCTCAACACTAGATCACGATCACGATTAGAATAGAACCAATATTAATTGTGGCTTAACTATGATGATGATTAGCTAATGTTGTGTTTAAGTGTCATTAATTAACAATTCTGTGACTGATTCCAGTAAATAATGTATAACTTGGTTGAAGAGATATAATTTTAAAAAGATGATTTTCGAACCACTCTACTGGTCAGCTTTCAAAGATTTATCATTAAGCTTAGTTTCAATGATTGATCTATGTGACTATCGATTAAGTATTTAACATTTAATTAAGAATGCAGCAAGTTGGAGAATCCCGAGAAATTAATTTTTTATGTTAATGATTACTGACAACAAAAAACCTTACTAATTTTTACAAAAATAAATATTAAAATAATTACCGGAGATGAGCCTTCGTCGTTTTATGTTATGAGCTGAACTGATTTAAATAAATAAATATCAAAAAAATAGATTGTTAGATTTATTTAATTCAAAAACATCGTAGCACTCTTACAAAAGCCGAGTATCGGCAAAATTCATTGAACTGAATACAATTAAATATTTTTAATAAAGTCTTACTTCTTATATATACATGCATGAAAACATACAAAATAATAATTTTATTAGGATATAATTTAGTGAGGATATTGATTAAAGCTTATTACTGCTGTAGGCAGTTTTTGCAGTATAATTTGATTCTCAGATATATTTTTTTCAAAGCATAACAAAACATTTTCATATCAGAATTTTACATGAATAGTTTAGATAAAAATTTTGTGGATGTAAATTCTTATAGTTTTATAGGAATCACAAGATTCCTAAGATGAATTATGTGCGAATTTTTGTCTGCTTGGATGATGGTTGTTTTTACTAGCAAATCTGTTGCAAAAAAATATCCAAAACTGGTTTCTCCGGTGTCATTCCAATATCTTATTTTCTACAACAATCAAAAAACAGGTCCAAGGCACCCGCTTAAGACGGTTGGAGATGGACGGTTGTAATGTATAAAACAAATATTTGCTGTTTTCACATCGATTGATGCAATAAAATGTTTATGGAAAAGAGTCCAAAACACCCACATAGGTCGGAGACTCTCCTTAATTATGTTAATTTAGTTCAATTCAGTTTTCATGAATTTTTTTCTGCTGAGAAAGCTTGAAAGTATTTTTCATTGAATTACAAATTATTTCTTTTGAATTTCTTCGATTCCGGAATCCAAATAAGTACACTTTGTTGTATTCATTAATTGTCTTATACCGACGAATGGATGCTTCATTAAAATTCTTATCCACTGCCTTTTTGGCCTTGCAAAATAATATCCCCACATTCAGCATCTGAATTTTAAAAATCAGATTTAGGGTTATCTGAATTTTGATTATCAAAACAATATTACAGACCCATTAATATCATAGTCAGTTAAAACATAATATTTTGCTTCTAAGGTGTTAACTTATAGTATAATTTTTTTCTTTACTTTCAGAACTACTATGGTAACCTCGCACTTTACCACGATATGCAAACAACAATTCAAAACATACGAAAAGGGCAACCAGTTTCGTATCGTGTAGACTTTCCCCTAACAAACGAAGTACCCAAATTAACACAAATTGCCCTCAATGGCAGAGTTATTTGCTCAGCGAGCGGATGTAAATATTTAAAAAATTAAATTTTTTGCAAATTATTTCAATTATCAATTGATTATTCTTCACAGATCCTGACCCAAAAACAACACTTAAGCTTCAGCATACGTTCCAGACAACAGTAACCACAAGCGTAGGTAGGCCTTCGTATACCAATTCAACTACTTATTTTTATAATTTCCAACATGAAGTCTATCAAAAGCCAAAAAATCCATTTTTTTCCAAAACTTTTACTTTACCGCAATGGGAACCAATAGGATCGGCACTGTTCTATACACACCAACTAGAACAACCTGTACAGCCAAGTGAAGCTTCAACACCGTTCTATACACCACAACTAGAACAACCTGTAAGGACCTTACCGCAAAGACCAGAGCTGCCAGCACCTCAACAAACACAACCTCAAGCACCGCAAAGACCACAACCGCAAACACCGCGAAGGAGAAAACCGAAACCGCAACCGCAACCGCACATACAGCAGCGAGTGATAGAATCTGCAGTTTGTGGGCAGGAAGGTGCCGCTAGTAATAATTTTGTACCATTCATCTATGGTGGCAGGCCTTTACGTCGTGGTGAATATCCATGGCTGACTGCCATCTATAAAAAACATAATGGGGGTACGAATTTCATCTGTGGCGGCTCATTAATCTCTTCAAGTCTTGTTCTGTCGGCGGCACATTGCTTTAATACCTTGACGGAAGACAAGATTTCGGTCGTTTTAGGTCGTTACAATTTGAGCAATTCAATGGAAGATTTTGTATCACGTGACATACAAAACTTAATTGTGCATCCAGAATATATTCAAGAAGGAAAACGTTTTCCAGATGCTGATTTGGCACTACTGCGAATGTACGCACTTGTCAGGTAGGTAACACAAACTTATTTATAAGTGATAAGCCTACACCATGGTTTGGCTGAAGAGTGAATAATCAAAGGAAATGAAAGGAAAGAATCTTACGCAATATAAATTATTGAATTTGAGAAACAAAAATCGTATTGGTGTCTGAGGCAAAGATGTTCCACATGAAAATACAAAATTTTACTCTATTTACACTACCCCTCTAGCACTATTCCGTATCCATTTATGGATCATTTCAGTCAAATTTTCTGATAAAATGGTGAACGTGGTGAACGAATGACAATTGTAACTTAGAAAAACTTTGAATAAAATGCTCTATAGAGAGCTTAAGAAATGGCACAGATTCGAACTTAGCAATTCCAAATTACTGTAGGTTGATATAAGTCAGTGTTCTTCTCTATTTCACTATATACTGTGATATTAGTTCACCAGTAACTATAATACTGCGTATCTAATATGAAAGAAATCTTTTTGCGAACACGCTTACCGCCTACCTACAAATACAACATTTGAAATGTTACATAGAAATAGCTATATGATGCATTGTAACCAAATTTCTCACAAATACAATTAATAAATAATTTGGACAAGTAATGAGAATTTGAAAGTTTCGACAAAAATTAGATCAGTGATGGTATTTGGGTTTTCTGAAATTATACTGAATAGAGACTAGAAATGTACTTTTTTGATGCCGAATGCATTTTTCGACATGAACATAAAAAAATTACTTTAAATTACTGAAACTTAGCACAAAAGTTTAACGTCTTTGTTACAAAAAAATCAAAAAAAACGTCAGTAAATTTGACTCCATGCGTATTTCGCGGTAAATTTGCAAAAAATTATAGATTTTAAACTCAATCAAAATGTACAGAAAATGCGCCGAATGTACTGAAAATGAGACAAATGTACAGAATAGACTAAAGCCTTGTCGAATGAACTGACGTAGAGCTCTCACGACGCAAATGAACTGAGGACATTAGAAATATACCGAAATTTCAATCACTGGGAATGATTCGGAAGAGCTCTGGCGCAGAGAATATTCTATTTTCAACAATTGCATTTTTTATACGATTTCCTTCTCATTCGAACAAAATAGGGTCATAGACAGATCATTGCGGTATACTCAAATTTATAACCACTGAACTGCGGACGCTATATCCCAACTCTCTGTGTTCGATTTTCTACATAAGATTCAAACCAACTGTAAATGACGCACCGAATTCCTCCACATAAAAAAGTTTATTTAAGTGACGTTTATTTTTTCTATTTGAACTCTCTTTGCCGATATAAACAAATTTCTGTCATATCTTGTCAGACAATCATTTATATAAATCTTACTATTTTAGTCACCTCGGAACACAGAAGCATTCACTTAGTCTGTTAAATCTTTTTTTTTTGCTTAAAATTATTTAGTCGAAGAGATCTTTACAGTTCAAACGTTACTAAAAGTGGAGTCCGATTTCATAATGCGCTTTGCACAACACTTTTTTAAGTCTTCCACAAATACAGAGAACCTTTAAGCATCTCTCAGAATACGTTGCAGACACTCTTCTGCATTTGCATTGTCAACGTTTGGTACTTCTACAATTTCTAGTTCTGTCTCCACTATCTTTTACTCTCTCCGATTTAATTTGTTTTCGGGTTTCTTGACCTGAAGTTGCGGTTTTTGCGGCAAAATTACTGATCTGTTTGTTTTTGTTTATTATTTCTTCATACAGAAGTTGAAGTGTGATCGAACAGTTGCACTGCTTCATTAAATTAGAAGTCGATATACTTTTCCCTTAAGGTTGAGTTTGTTGTTGTTGTTGTAATTCTATTAGTTTTTGGATTTTGTATTTGAAGCTGCTGATGCTGTTTAGCTTAGAAAAAATACTCGCACCCCACACCACTCTGTTTACTTCCAGTCAAGTACGAGCTTAGTAAACCAAATTCATTCACGCAGATTAAAATTCTAACTAAAATAAACGTTTAATGAAACACGCTTGTATGGGAGATGCCACGCCTATTGATGCTTTTTTTGAATTGCTATTTCGGAGCTATGTACGAGTACCTTATAGCGAGGAGATCTACTATGATAAATTTCATTGCTGCAATAATTTACTTAAGATCACGTTTTTAAATTTGTATGTCGAGATATGGGAGGTGCCACACTCTCTAATGAAATTCCACGTTAAGAGCGATTAAGTGAATATATCCAAGTCCCACATTTGCTGAATACATTAATTTTTGCGACAATTTTTTTAGTCTAATCGTTACAAAACAAATTTTTTTTTCAAATAGGTACCTTAGATAAGAGAGTACTTTTCTAATGTATTACTTTCCACTGAATTCGAAATTGAAGGCTTAAATTTCATTGAATATTTTTTGAAACATTGTGATTTGATCGATCTTTTCTCACTTTCAATTCACATCTCAAGCTATAAATGCACAATTTAATCGTTCTTAGTACCAAACTAAAGATTTTAAAAAGAAAAACAAACCCATTTAATTAAATTTTTAAATGTCGAACCGGTTGAAAACATATGGATGAAAAAAATTAAGTTAAACATTTGATTCTGTGGCCACGACAAAATACAAAAGTGGTTTTTTGGGCCTAGTTCCTTTTTAGCAGTAAGCACTGCGAAAGTTGTAAGCTATCAGAAACTTGAAGAAAACTTATGCTTATAATAAGAATACACCAAAACTCATAGAGATGGGCAAGCGAATAAACTCAACAAATTGTTGAAAAAATCAATTTATTAAGAGCCCAACTTTATCATTTAAAGGTCCATTCTGTTCTGGTCATTTATTAAAGCTATTAAAATTAAATTCAAATTAAAATTTGTTTTATTTTCCTTGATGTATTCCTACCTTTGATTATTTCTACAACAGCCGAACATTGACTTACAGGCCAATGAGCTAAGTTGAAAATTTCAAATTGGTTTTTTCCCAAGACATAGCTTATCTATTCAGCTCTTATATCAAAAACTTCCTATACATAACCTAGTATTTAAGTGCGCTGTTCCAATATCCAAAAATACCTAAGGCCCTCCACACTTTTCCCAACTTAGATCCAAACACTACCGATATTCAAAAATTTTCCCAATCACACATGCAAAAATGAAGTGCTTAGCCTTTGGCCGACCGTAGCCTTGTTCATTTCCAATTCTTAATAATTTTTCATTCCTGAATTTAGTTTTACCAGCTTAATAAGTCCGATTTGCCTATGGAATGAACCAGCTGATGAATCACTTATTGTGGGACAGTCGGCCATGGTGGCTGGTTGGGGCACTGACGAGAATAATACTATATCACAGGTGCCGAAGGTAGTCGAGACAAATGTGGTCTCTCATAGGGAGTGTGTAACTTCGTCACCCGGATTGTATCCTTTAAAATCAGAAAACACTATTTGTGCTGGCAAACGTGATGGTGCAGGACCATGCCATGGAGATTCAGGTGGTGGTCTAATAATGTTACGTAATAATCGGTGGGTTCTACGTGCCACAGTCTCAGTATCACTGACTAAAGAGAAGCGTTGCAATTTACTCGAATATGTGATATATTGTGATGTAGCGAAACATATGAAGTGGGTGCAAGGTTACCTATGACCGGAATAACAAGATCATAAAGAACGCTAACCAAATACTGTAAATGGTATTTCAAAGGAAAAGAATTAGATAAAAAAACTAAATCTTTAATTTTGCCTAATTTAACTGCAAAATATAAGATATTTAAATTATTACTCTTAGTTAAGTTCAGAGTTTTGTTAATTACACATGCACACAAGAAAACAGTGAGACCCAGAAGGTTGACCACACTATCTAGACATCTTTCTGTCTCGTTCGTTTTGAAATTCGATTTACTCTCACGCACGTGTGGCGCTCCCTAATGAATTCACTTTGTATAATTATACTATGAAAAAGCAAAAACAAAACCCACATATACAACTACACTGACTTGCCATTAAACGGTATGTGTGATATTAAATAAGAACATAGTGATTACTTTTATGAGAGATTACGACCAAGCTTCTAAGGAAAATATAAATAAATTTGATTGAAATCGAAGCTGTAGTTTAAGCGTAAAGCGCGGATATTGATGGACATAGCTATAATTTTATTCATATGGATGATAAGTTGGCAACATGTTATCAACGTCTACTTAAAGCACAATCAGAGCAAGTAACTTCACAAGCATTGCATCTATCTTTTTTCTGTATGCAAACCGAGTTTATAATGACTATTCAAAAATATTTAAATTCGCTTATGAGCTTAGCGAAATACTTGCGCATCCCACTACACTCATCTTACTTTCAGTCAAGTAGGAGTTTATTATTCCATATTCATTCACTCCTACCAAACTTCACTATGATTGCTGAGATAGCTAACGAAAAACAAACATTTAAGAGAATACCGTTCTATGGGAGGTGCCACGCCCAGTGATGATATTTTTGAATTGTTAGTTCTGAGATACCTCAGGGCGAGCAGATCTCTCTCTCGCTGTAACACTTCACTTAACATCAGGTTTTTAACTTTGTATTTAGATATATAGTATGGGAGGTACCGCGCTCACTCATGCGATACCGTCGGAAATAATCATAAATAAATAAATGTTTTTCTTGCTTGTATTATTTTAAATAAAATAAAATTTAACTTATAAAGTTGTATTCTTTCCTTTGATGTATACTTACCTTTGATTACTTCTACAACAGCCGAACCCTTACACACAGTCCAATGACCTATTTTGAAAATTTCAAGATGAAAATGGTTTTTTTACTAGGACTAATCTCAACTTGTAATTTTTAATAACGAAAAATTTTCCCCGTATTTAAGTGTACAATTCCTAGATTGCCCAAAGTCCAAAAAGACCTAAGAACCTCCATATTTTTCCCAACTTAGAACCAAAAACTATTGATATTCAAAAATTTTCCCAATCACATAAGCAGGCCGTAGCCTTGTTCATTTCAAATTCTTAATAATTTTTCATTCCTGAATTTAGTTTTACCAGCTTAATAAGTCCGATTTGCCTATGGACTGAATCAGCTGATGAATCACTAATTGTGGATCAGTCGGCCATGGTGGCTGGTTGGGGCATTGATGAGAAAAATATTTTATCGGAGGTGGCGAAAAAAGTCGAGGTAGATGTTGCCTCTGATAGGAAATGTTTAGATTCAGCAGACGCATTTCATCAGATAACAACAGAACGCACCCTTTGCGCTGGTAATCGTGACGGTACAGGACCATGTACTGGAGATTCAGGTGGAAGTCTTATGATATTACGTAATAATCGCTGGGTCCTGCGTGGCGTTGTCTCAGCAGGACTGAAAAATCAGATGCATTGCAATTTACTCGAATATGCGATATATTGTGATGTAGCAAAGCATATAAAGTGGGTGCAAGGTTACCTACAACCGTGATAATAAGATCATAAAGAACGTAAACCAAATACTGTAAATGGTATTTCAAAGGAAAAGAATTAGATAAAAAAACTAAATCTTTAATTTTGCCTAATTTAACTTTAAAATATAAGATATTTAAAGGAATACTCTTAGTTTATTTAAGAAGTAGTGTAGTTTTATATAAAATAAAATTTAATTTATTCGATCAAATTATGTTCAATTATAAAATTAAATGTTAGAAATGTTCAATAAAGCATACACTAGCACTGTATAATTTATATGTGTGTTTTTTTAAGATAGTCAACGTTTAAATTTATATTGTGTTTCGTTAAGCGCCTTATGGATAGTGCAAAAAAATATGTTACAAAAACAATTCGCGGTCAGTCTATCTACAATTTTCTAAATCCTTATTTGAGCTTGAACGGCAGTCATTCCAATCCAAAGTGATAGATTTGCCATTTATTCGAAATAAACTTAATAACTTAGGTCACATCCAATAGTTAACATGAGTAGGTACAAACTGAAATAGCACTCTAGCTTTAAAGTCTCCTTCCATAGTTTATTTCAACAGATTTAATTTGACAGATATTCAAAATAATTTTCGATCAAACTTATTCTCCACATTATTGCCTACATTCATAGATATTGGACTAAGCTTTTAAAGTCTAAGATACCTTATCTTATTAAAATTTCTGATTACTAATTTATATTTTAGCTACACACAATATATAAAACCGATATGCCTCTGGACTGAAGCATCTGATCAGTCACTTATTGTGGGACAACTTGCAATGGTAGCCGGTTGGGGCGATGATGAATCGAACAGCATATCGACCATACCAAAAAAAATATCGGCATCTGTTGTTTCGGATAGCCAATGTTTGGGCTCGTCTTCAGCCTATGATGCGATCACATCACCACGTACCCTGTGCGCTGGCAATCGCGACGGCTCTGGACCATGTGTTGGTGATTCCGGTGGTGGTCTGATGATGAATCGTCGTGGACGTTGGGTGCTACGAGGTGTTGTCTCAGCAGGACAGACTGATCAGCAGCGTTGCAATTTACGTGAATACGTTGTATATTGCGATATCGCGAAACATATATCCTGGATATTAAGATACATGAATTAGGGATTATATTCAAAAAAACAAATTTAAATAATAGATACTCCTACTTAGACTGCTCTACAAATGAAATCAGTACAATGGTATATATTTTATATAATCTGCTTAAAAATGTCATAACACCCGAAGGGATTATGCATGATACACCGTCACAAATATATGTATATGTTACTGGCCAAACTAGTTTTTAGGATAAACTAGTTTTTTCAATGCCAAAATAGTTCATCCGGAGCGTGTTAGAATGAAACAGTTTAGCCTAGGAAAATTTTAGTATGTAAGGGTAAGTGGGCGGCCTTCAGCCACGACTCAGGATTTACATCCTCCACAATGTCTAACGCCGACTTCGGTTTACCGTAACATTTTGAACGCCGATATGTTAGCGAAGGCTACGTTGGGCACGGTATAGTGAACTGCAGCCGAAGGCCCCCGTAGAGCCAGCATTGGACATATTGGAGGATGTAAGCCCTGAGTCGCGGCCACAGGCCGCCCACTTACCCTAACATACTAAAACTTCAAAAAATTCGAGAGTCAGCTCGTTAAAGTGTATAATTAACTTTAGTTCATACTAGGCTAAACTAGTTCATCCTAAGACGATGCGGATGAACTAGTTTGGCCTAAGAAAAACTAGTTTATCCCGAAAACTAGTTTGGCCGGTAACATATATATATATATTTAATATTTGCTTATATTTAGGTTATTATTTTTTTTTTACTTCTATTAAGTGATTTAATTAATCGTTTAATTAAAACATTTTAAGCGACAACTTTTAAAAAACTTTTTTTATTGCTGGTATAAGTTTTACAAAATTTTTTTTTATAAAAAAAATGATGTTTCCTTTCCGAAATTGAAAGTACAAAATATATGGTCACGTAGTGAACTTTGCTTACGAAGTATCTTTTTTTTAATCTCTATAACAGCTTATTTGGCGGAAATACTTTTCTTTTTAATTTAATATAAAAATTATTATGAGTAATTATGTTTTTTTTTCAGAAAATTTTAAAAGCTTTTATTTTTCTTATATGACTTTTCATATAAATATTATACGTTATAACTTTTTTTTCTTGATTTATTTAAAACTAACTGCTTCTCATGGTCCCGAACGCTTGTTCCCTAGAATTTTTAGCCGGTTTGCATTTTTCGTGATTGAGGAAGGAACATCCATACTTTCATATTCATATTTGTTATTAGTATATCTATGTATTTTAAAAAGTTTTTCTTTTTTGGTACTCTGAACTTTTGACTAATGAACTATTTAACTTTTCATTTATTTTTATTTTACTTAACAATTTCTAGATTTTTGTTATTTTTTTAAGATATATTTGGATCTTCAAATTAACTGATTATATTTTGAATGAAGTCTCGAATTAGAGTGAACTTTCGTTGAAAATATTGAACAATTTTGTTGCAGCTGAAAGTTTGACGTGGAACTAACTAAATATGCAGTGTTGAAGCTCTATTACTTGGAATATTATCCTTGATACAATTTATTTAATTACTTTGTTTTTATGTAAATAATTCATGAATTTGCTAAAAACAATTGGAATTTTAAAATAAATTAACTTAAATTGTTAACTGTAGCTCAGGTCAGCAAATACATATATAAAAATAACCTAAACTTCTAAAGTTTTAGCAATTCTTTAATGTCTGTTTTTTTTTTATTTCATTTTGATTTTCAGCTGTTTATTTTAAGGTAAATGGATCCTACATAAAAAAAAATTGTACATTTAAATATTAATCTTTACTTTCTATGTGGCAACTTATAGTTATAGTTCCTTAGGCGATTCGACCTACAACCAAACTTGAAAGCAGTTTGAATATTTTACTCAGTTATGGCTTAGAGTGAAATTGTACTTAAATATTCAATAAACTGCATAAGTTCAGTCATTTATGTATGAAATATTAACAGTCTAGCATTTAAGTGTTAAGAAAAAGTATAATCTTCAATTACCATCAATCAGTAAGTATGCGCATGATGCCTTATGACAAGCATTAACTATGTTACGTACATATATAAATAAACCTCAAGTATAAAGTAAATAAAGAAAATTTTTTGTAAAAAAATTAATCAAATAGAATGCATTTAAATTGATTTAAATTGTAATTTGTCTACGAGTTGTGTAGTAAATTATAATATATGTATGTAGCGCTAGTTTGTTATGTCAAGTATGCCGAGCAAGATTTTATGCATCTCATGCTCAATTTGAATTAAGATATTTATTCTAAAGACTTAGCTTCCTAAGCAAATCAGTGGTCAAGTGTTGTAAGATTTTTTTCCTTATCGTTTAACACCAACAACCTTAACAACCTGTCGCTTAAATGTCAAAAGTGTAAAGACAATATGGGTATATACTTATCAACCAACTATGCTTTTTGGTTCTACAAATTTCAGCCTTGACGACCGAATATATACATACTTGATCAACGTCAATTTAACCGTGTCTGTCCGTCTGTATGTGTAAATTACAAAAAAAAAAACCAAATACCAAAATAAGTGCATGAAATTCGATAAGCAGATATCAACTTCATAAAATGTTCTTTGGATTGAAAATGAGGTCAATCGGTTCATGGACACGCCTACAAGTAAAATATTTAAGACGCTTTATTGAAAGTGTATCAACATTACATATAAATACTAGGAATAACTTGGATTAGCTTTGGATAAAAAAACGAAGAGCTTCAAGAAGTGGGCGTTGCATCTCTTTAGGAAAAAGCTCAAAATTCTACAATGAGAGTACCAAATTTCATGCGAATACAAAAAATAATTTGATTAAACATCAAACAAAAAGTTGGAAAAAATTTCACAAGTAGGCGTGGCACCTCGCCTAAGCAGAATACTTCAAAACGCTTTACTGAGGGAATTACTTACTTGAGGCAGTGAAACCAAATTAAACATGAACAAAAGGAATGATTTGGAAAAGGTCTTGGCAAGAAATAGACTTTTTTCGGGAAGTAGACTGGCATCCATTTTAAGAAAGTTTTATAAGTTTTTGTTACCAAATATCACACATATACCAATACCAGAAAATTTTTTGTTTTTAATAGGCAGTCTTTGTTTCCAAGCTTTTATAAAATAACCATTATTTTTTCAACAAAGTTTTTAATAGACCTTAATTTTTTTAAGCAAATTCAGGAAGCCTGATTAAAAGGCTTGAAAGTTGTTGGTGCAAGTTTAGTTATGTTTTTCTTTGATAGAAAAATTGTAGCAAATGATAAACAGTTTAAAAGACCTGGAACAATTCCAAAAATCTTATGCTAAACACAAATGCAACAATCTTAGAAATAGCAGCCATATTAACACTTCAAGCAATAAATCGTCTCTTAAAAATCAGTTTAACAAGAGAAGCCTTTAAATTTAATAAGCGGGATAATAAATGGAAAACGCTGCATGTGACGTTCGTTGTAGAGCAACACGTTACAATTTAATGTCAAATGGTGTTGAACACACTGACAACGGAACAAAAAAATCATTTTTCACACTCTGTCATGACAGAGACGAGCAAACAGATGCAAGAGCACAGCCTGCGGGGGAAGTGCAGGATGAAAGCATTGAAAAAAGTGTGTGAAAAGAAAACACACCAAATACTAATCATCATCAATTCAAAACACGTAAACCGCCAAAGTTCAAGCGATAGATAAGACGCCCCAACGTCTGCGATGATCCGACAAACACTATGACACTTCCAAGCCGTCACAGTGCAGAGGAGGCAATAAAAAAGGCGCTTAATGCCACTTAACAGCTGTTGGGAGAATTGAAATGATATCTAGCAAATTTTACATTGGTAAATTATTTTCGAAATTGAAATCAAAAAAGGCGGATTGCATCAGTTTGGTGCAAATATTATGAGAGAAGTTTAGAGAGAGAGAGAGAACTTATAAACGAAAAATGAGTGTCTAGTGATGCCATATGTTAACGAAAAAATGCTTAAATTATCGCATCATAAAATTCAGAAAATTTTTTTTTTTTTCGTGGACGTCAAACTTGTTCTATGAAAACTAGTGAGTCAAACAATGGAAGCAGAAAAAAATTGTTTAAAATTAAACCAAACTAGGCATTACGTTCTATTAGAATTCAAATTCTTCTATTACTAATTATTTAGATTTTTTTCACTCTCACGAAAAGTTTTAGTGGAGATGTTTGAATTTAGATCAAAGTCAGGTATACAAATATATGCAAATTTTTTTATTTTTGAATAAAAACATCTTTTCTGATACAAAAAAGTTAATGAAACCATTAAATAAATAAACTGAAATTTTTGGAAGAAGTAGTTTTTTGTGAAAGTTTTAAAAGAAAGCAATATGGTAACAGTCATCACATATAACAATTTCTGGTTATGGAATCATTGTATTCACATTTTCTAATACACACATACACTCAATGTATCAGACAATGATGGCATTTGAGATTTTCGAAAATGTTCATTGAGACTTTTGATCAGCATCCCGAAAACTACTTACTCCCAAAATTTAATCTTATACGGCCAGAATACCTCACCACACATTTTTTGCGGAGTTCATTTGTAAATTTAATGGAAGCTTTTAGCATCTTCTTGATTACTCAGATCAATTGAACATTAATTTGAATCAAACATATGATGTTTCAACTAAAACTTGTCAATATATGTTGCAAATGAAATATGTTTGCTTTCAATCAATATTTTGTTGCTTTTTACCACATACACATTTCATATCGGAAAATATATCAACCAATTATTTTGTATTAACTACATTTTGAATAACTGCACAGAAGTATATGGACTTAAATGTTCCTTAAGTTTTTAGATTTACTACAGTCTGGCAACAGTGTGTGTTCAAAAGCACAGCTCAACAGGTGATTCTTGAAAATGTGAGAAGATATGATGTGTTCTCTCATTTTCTCACATTACACTCAGTTTTTGCATGCGCGACGCAGATTTTTCGCTTGCGCTACAAAATGAATACGAAACACAGCGAACAGACTTAAGCGAACATTTTAGCGGTGAACATCCTGTTGAATTCGACATTACATCAGTGTGCGTGTGAATTACGATTTCAGCGTGTGGCAGTATCGTGCTCAGGATAAACGCTAAACGTTGCATACTTTATGGCACGATTGTAATTTTTTAACATAGCACAAGGATTCGCTATGCAGAAAAGCGAAATAGAAGCAGCTGCGCCAACTACAGACAGCAGCAGATGCCAATAGTCGACGTTTAGCTTTCATCTCGTACGGTTTTGCTTGATTAACGTGAGAGCATTGACTATATTAAAAATTTTAAGATAATTTACATATTGTGTAAAATCAAATCAAAAGCGTCGGGATTAGAATACTTGAAAATAAAATATTTGTTAAGAAAAGATAAAAATCATAACAGCTTAAATTAAAATACGAAAATATGTTTGCGCCATAATTGTGCCGTAGGTCGCGCTGCGCTTCCGTTTCCGCAGCTGTACCAGTGTTGTTCATCTTTTAAATTTTTTTTGTTACTTGCGCGCGCCATTTGTGCCGTTTCTGTCAGTGTCTGTATGCGTGCGTGATTTTTTATCCTTTTTAATAAAAACACTGAATTTTTTTCCTCAGTTTATGTTTTGCAACTTCTATTAATAGAACGCGTTGTCGTCATCGCCAATGTTGCTGTTTGTTGTTACAGTTCTTTTCGTGTCGTGACTACTGTAGTTTTTTGTTAAATTGTTTCGACAGTTTTTAATTAAAGCCGAACTAAGGAAAAAAAAGAGCGAAAAAAATTTCCAAACAATAAATATACCAATTGTGCATTTCTACGCGCGTGTATGCCAGCGTGTTTGTTTTCATGGTAATTGGATACTTTTAACGATGTGATAAATTTGAAAATTTTAGATTACGAATTTATGGAAAATATATGAACGTATTGAAATAACATAACTGAAAAATGTGAATTTTTAATGAAAGGAAAAGTCATACAAACGCTCAAAAACTAAAGCTCTCATGAAAAGAATAGAAACTGTTTTTTTAACAAAATAAAATGCTCCTTTTATTAATTGCCTTTTTGAAGGATTTTGACAGTGACTCAAAAATGAATATTACATAACACTACCTTACAGTATAAGCCTTCTGCTAGCTATAATTATTCATGGCCCAAAGTATTAAGAAACCTCACAGAGATATCAAGAAACCCAATTTACTTTATCTCATTTGGCGTATATTTTGATTTTCTTAATTTTTTGATGTATTATTACTTAGTTGAAGGAACACAAAACAAAAGTGGATTAATACATTTAAGCAAAGTCGTCTTCTACGACCCAATTTATTATTATATTTTCCAACTTTCAAGTATGGTTATAGGTAGGTATAGTGGAATTTTTCTAAGGCCAAAGTTTTAAACCAATCTTTTTGCACAAGTTTGATGATAAAAAACTTTAAGATATTTATCAAGTTATGTTCCACTTCAAGTTGAATCTATTCTCATTTAAAACACACAGACATCCTTAACTTTAATCACAATAAATTGTAAATAAAAAAAAACAATATTTTAATAACTAAAACACATTTTGAAAAATATTTTTTATTGCAATAGATTCCATTTCAATTTTCAGTTTCAATTCAATGCAATTGCAATTTTAAGCACTTGTTATAAAAACGAAAAAAAATGTTCTATTCTATATATCCTACGAAATGTTTAACTCACAGCAGTTACATGCATCGTGCTTGTAGTGGTCATTTTCTTCATTGTATTAATGGTCTCATTTTCAACATCATTGATAAAATCAAAATTTTTGAGTAGATTCTATACCAACAACGAAATATTTGCATTCTTTGTAGCAGTTAATTTACTGTCGAAATGCTGTTTTCGTTAAGTCTCGTTTGTTGTTTATTTGGACTCAATAGTGTTACCCAGTCAAAATAATAATATCATTGTCTTAAAGTGTTGATAGGGCAATGAATTAATTTCTCTTTCTTCTGGATAGCATTGACAGGTTTTAAGCCTTTGTACGTTTTCTTTTGAACTGATTCAATCTTTGTATCAAAATTCGTTCAGATCATGCACTCCAGTAACTTTTTTGTGTTAATCCTTAAAACTTTTATTGTTCTAAAGCTTTCATTCCCACCTTAATTTGTGCACAATTCCAAATTCGTATGTGAATTTCAATGTTCCGCATCAACATCAATTCGTTTTCTATCTTATCGGTCACACGATGATGAAAATTTTTTGAGATCAATGTACTCGAATCACTCGAACCAACTGCGATGTTCTTAGTAGTTTCGATTTAACTGTAAGTCGTTCTAAAGCGACGCCAATCAGAAGTAGATAGTAATAGTAGCTAAAAAGTAAATCTTAGCTAAAAAAGTAAAACTTTTTCTTTCCTTTTATACTGAATCTGTTCGCTTATGCTCCGAAACACATTATAAAAGCCATTTTGAAAAATTTTTCAGTAACATCTTATATGTGATCTTTTTCAGTCAATCTGGTGATGGTTAAAAATGCCGAATCGAAAAGAAAGTCACATTTGTTCAAAGTGGATTTACCAAGTTATGTTCTGCTGCTTCTCAATTGTCAATTGAAACAAACCACAGCATTGCTTTTACTGATAGTTTTCAAATAATTTTCCCTGGCCAGATCATATATTTACGAAATTTGTTACATCCTTTTGTTGACTAGAACACTTTAAGCCATCTGTTAAATGTTTCTTATTCAAGGAGTGTGTGTTAGCAATGAACTTCACGAACAATTAAATCGCCAATGGCATGTTAGCTGCTAATGCTATGAACAAAATTGAGTCAATGTTGTAAACGCTTAAGATCATTTCATTTAAATACAGTGTGGTCTCGGTCAAATCAAGCCTTTTGCAATAACCGCGGAAGTTGCAATGATGGAGTCAAAAAATCTTAGGTACCCCGTTGTAGATATTTAATATGAAATAACCTTAAGTACAAAAAAACAAACCTCATTTATTTGCTGAAAAATCTGATTGTATTTATAAACATTTTTCCATCTTGGGCTATTCACAAACTCGTTTTAATATCGGAAATGCTGCAGAGAATACTCAAACGACATACGTTGCACGTAGCGAGGTAAAGTTTGTTTGAAAGGTTGCACTTACTGAGCCTGCAATGAAAGAAATCTACTGGTTGTGATAATTGAAGAGTTTCTTTTAGCAAGGGTTGCGTTGACCGAGGTCGCACTGTAGTTTCGTCAGCATATAATCTTATAGAAGTTTTTAGTTTCGACCAAAATCCGCAAATGATTTTGAGTACCAAACACAAACACCAAATAAAGTTAAAGAAATGCAATTTCAACAGAATATGGAGTTAAAATGAGACGTAGTTCAACTCCTGTTTGACACTTAGAAGTCGAAGTATACTTCGAAAAGCCGTAGATGAGTTGGCCGGGAACAAATCTTCGGCAATTCAAAAAATGTTTTAGAATTCTGAACTTAAGCGTCACTCTGTTCACTAGACCTCTGTTTGGGTTTTAGCGACCCAAAATTTGAAAAGAAGTTCTAACATCGTTGCAAAACTATATAAGTCTCTCTCAGCGATTGATGTAAGACATTTTTTCTCATTTTGTGATATTGAAAATAAATTAGAGGTCCAATGAATGATAGAAAACCATTAAAATACAGTAAATTTTTTTAAAAGTAGTTCAACTATTAACATGCTAGTGGTTTTTTTTTAAAGTTTATAACTTGAAAACGGCATAAAGGTTAAATTGAAACTATCTTGTCATACCCAAATTTCGAAATGAGACAACCCAAGATCATTCTGTAGAAGACGACATAGCTGAAGTCGTTATTTTCAGTAACAAATTGTGTCACTTTACAAATTATAAAATGTTTGTTGCACAAAATCGTCGGTGCAGACTAGGCGGATGAAAGAAACTACAACCTTACAACAGCTGCTTAAGCAAGGTAAAATCGCATATCGTTAGCTAACATCAAGGACTATTGCGGCTGTTCAAACACTTTTTAAGAAACTAACGACAATGATTAAAAAGCACACGAAAAATATTGCTGTTTTTATTTGTGTTTTATATTTCATTAAATTTTGTTTTATAAAATATTTTTGTAGCTTTTTGAAGAGAAGAGTAGAACCATAGTTAACACATACTGCATTCAAATTCTACTGAAATCGTATTCACATATTGAAATACTAAATTTCAAGCATTTAATTTGAAAAATAAACTCTACAGACGATTTTTTTCATTCTGTAAAAAAACCTAAATGACACAAATGATGAAAGCTAAAAAAACATTTTTGAATTTAAAAATATCATCATAAAAATCTAACATAAATGAACAAAAGCCCATGAACGTCGGTATGCAATATTGCTCTATTTTATCAAATGAATAATAATGCAAAAGAATCATAAAAAAGTGTGATAATTTTATTGTAACAAAAGTTTTACTTTTTTTTAGGAACTGAAAAATCAACATTAAATAAGTTCCATTGCTGAAGAAAAATTAAAACAAATAGTAAATTAATTGAATAAAATTAAAAATAAAATAAACAAAAGGAAATACAAACAAAATTACAAACCATAAAATAAACAAATGAATGCAACTTTATTGAAACAATAATTCAGGGGTGGTAAAAATATTAAAATATCATTTAAAAAAAGCTAATACATGCACAAACACACTCTTACACGCACATAAGCAAATTCCGTTTTAACAAACATGTGCCGGATGTGAGGGAAAAAAGCTACACAAAAGAAATAAAAACATTTCACATTCAAAGGAATAAAGAAGAAATTAAATTTATGTTTTTCGGAAAATGTGGTAAAACTTAAAAAAAAAACATTTAAAATAAACGCGTTGTATCAAAAATGCCGTAAAAGTTGTCAGCCTAAAAAATCCAATAAATGCAATGTTTTTGTCAAAAGTAATAAGAAAATATAAAAAGTGAAATATAAAATAAAAAAAAACAAGGAGTTGCACTTAACTTAAGGCAAATCATTTACCAAATAATAAATGGCAGCACAGCCATGCATCGTAATTCGTTGTCCGTTTAATTGTGCGCGCCTTAATTGCTTCAACTCACTTCCGGTTCATATTTAATTGCAATGGCGAGTTCCACAATTGCAGCGACATTCGCTGCTGCGGCAACAACAGTTTCATCATCAGCAACATTAAATTCAACAAACAGCACAAATAGCAGCGTACCGTTTGGAGCCTCGATGCCACTTCTGCTGACCAGCGTCAAACCAAATTTGGATATTGAAATCAACATTCAACTCCTGACGAATGGCTACGAGGATACAACGGTATGTAAACAAGCGCTGCGTTACTTTTTTTCTCACAATCGGTCCCTTATTTCATGGTTGCCGTTGGCTTTTTCATTGTTTTGCGGTATTAATTTCAATTTAAACGCTTAAATTTATTACGGCGCACTAAAGCCAAATTCTTCCGGGCGTATTAAAGGCATTTATTATTAATTTCTTAACTCTGGCCATTGTTTGAAATTTCGAAGAGATGAAACAAAAGCAATGAGTAACATAAATTATCAACAATAATTTATTACGAGTTGGAAAATGCCTTAAAGCATTAAATGGAAAAGAAAAATATTCCAAGAAATTCGAAAATTTTTTATTAAACATTAAGCCTTTTTTTATTTTTGAAGCTATTTGTTCTGCTACCTGAGTATACACAAAGATGTAGTTTACAAATTCAGCATTAATGTTAGAAGAATTAATGTGCACTTTAATTGAAGCAGCAGTCTCTCAAAACCAACCAGAAGATATTTTTATTTCAGAAATATCAACAAAGCTCAAGGAGGGCACCATCATTATTTTTTTTGGAAACGAAAAATATTTTCTTATTTTTTGTTTTATTTTCAATAGCGAAATAAAGTTATTTTTTATGGATATCCTTAAGATTTTCTTTGTCAACAATGAAATTTTTTTAATTTTAACCAAGTGTCCGTTTTAAGCTCAGCAAAGTATTTTTCGAACGATGGCATATATGTCTAGTTAATATAATAAATTCTGCGCATTATTCTTAAGCTTATATTAAACTTTTTCAAAATTTAATGAAATTTATTTATTATTTGCAGAACTTTGACTTTTTTCCAAATTTAGAATACGTTTGCCATTAGTAAATAATTGAGTGTATGATGTACCTCAAAAGGTTTTGTCCACCCACGAATAAGCTCTATTGAGAGATTTTTCAATTTCAAAATTTTCCACAAAAATATAATTCGAGAACATTGTTTAATACGCTGAAGTGCCAATAAATTGCAGAAGTTTATTTTTTCTTTCAACTTTACAGAAAATTCGTTTATTTGTTATTTCTCAAGTGCTACTCTCAACTGAGTTATTAAAGTCATTCCCCTGACTACTGGCGAAAATGTCTAAAATTGTTTTTATGTTCACAACTGATGTCTGTGCGCTTTACAAGCCTTCAACATTAATCCATTAAATCAGTGCAATGAGTAAATAATTGAGTATTAGCAGTGATGCTGGATGGATTGTTGGACATTAACGAGACTGTTGGTGTGAACTACTATTTTGCTTGTGTTGCTTGAGAAGCCTTTCAATTAATTGAATCAGTTTTTAAGTACTACGTTAATTATGCATTTGAAGTACACGTACTTTGAGTAACTTTTTAATGTTGCTTTCGCAAGTTGTTTAAAATAAACCTTCATGTTGCTAGCGTTTTTTAAGGTAAAGTATTAATATCTGTCGAATGCTTTATTAAGCAGAAGTGTTGATGAAATTTTAAGAAATATTTTTTTCTTAGTTCTATGCATATTATTACAGCAAAAACTAACATTTATGATGTGACATTTACACAGATGTCTATATGAAACTAAATTTGTTAATTTGAAAAAACAATCTTTAAACTCTTCTAATAATAAAGTAAAAACTTTATAACACAAGTGCAACATGTAATGCTCGTTCCTTCAAAGGAAACGTGCAGCTACGTAACCCTATTCACATGCTAAGCTGCTAAGCCAATGTTAATTATAAGCTGTACCCAGCAGGAAAAAATTGCAGAATAAGAAATACAAGTCCTTAAACTAAATTTTCTTATTGAACCAATTTTGTTAAAATCCATAAACTGAAATCAATCTTTTCTATGCACTTCGAAACTTTCCTTTTTAGGTTTTTTTCTACGATAGCTCTAAGACATTATGCAATATTTCAATAAATTTGATAAATACTTTTCGATAACTTTTTCTATCTTTCAATTTTTATCAAACTTTTGAATTTATTTGTTACTTCAATGACAAAACTTTTCTTGATGGGTCTGTAAGTTGCTT
The DNA here is from genome assembly GCA_963680825.1 of Meiosimyza decipiens. Classification (NCBI taxonomy): domain Eukaryota; kingdom Metazoa; phylum Arthropoda; class Insecta; order Diptera; family Lauxaniidae; genus Meiosimyza; species Meiosimyza decipiens. Next base: position 88,094,731 of record OY804259.1, on the reverse strand, counting down.
ATGGCATAGGCCTACATATGTTTCCTCCGCTATGCGCACTTATACGTACATATATATGCGTGTAAGCTTGTATTCGTTATAATCTTAAAAATGTTGTTGACTTATTTTTAACTCAATTATACACTCCAGTAGATCAAGTTTCATTTCATACCAGAAAACATAGCGTCATCTGTTTTCTTGTTCATGAGTAAAATACATATGTACATGTAATTTGTACATGAAGATGAAACAAAGAAATTGAGCAACTTATCTAAGATATACCTCTTTAAAAACTAAATCATACTAAAATAATAATATGCTTCAGGTGACTCAATTACTTCTTCTTTTAACTTTTATTTGATCCAAATTAATTATCAACTATGAGTACGAAATGATACACGCCTCTTATTGAGTATACTCACAACTGAAGCATTCACCTTCTTTGCGTACCTAAGCATGGAAACATTGATGAAATTTGCAAAGCACTTCAGTGAACTTGCCAACCGAGAGAAATCTTCTCAAATTCGACAGCATAGGAATGTGTTGGCATACCATGTGTGCTGTTGAAAACCAATATGTTAGGGAAAACAAAACAGGCACAAAATGTGTTCAACCTAGGAAAATCTGATCAACTTGTGACACCAAGCATTAGACTTAGTGTTTCATTAACAAAACTTTGTAGGAAATAGTCGCTTGGAAACTAAATGTAGGATTAGACACTGACAGACTATAATGACAAGTGGGCGATAGCCTTAAAGGGCATTTCACGGACAACATTTAAATAAGAAAACAGGGAGACAACATTTTAAACACAAATTGGACGAATTTGAACGAAGCGTGGGATAAGAAAAAAGACGTTAGATTAGAGAAAGGACTGCTGAAGGAAAGAGCTATTTTTGAAGAGCTAAGAAAAATAAATTTGAAAAGCAAAAAGATATGTGAATATTAAAATTAAATCAAAAATGTACAATTACTCTGTAACTTTTAATCGAGATAAATAAAGTGAAATTAATTTAAAAAACTACATAAATTTTACGAAATTTCGTTTTCTAAGAAATTGGAAATTTTGAGAAATTACAAACGTCTTTTTCAAAATACATGCAAAAGAAATTAATTCTTTTGTAACAACAAATCAAAATATAGATTTGTAAAATTTTAATTCCATTTCAAAGAATTGTTATTCGTAGAAAGAAGTTGAGCCTTTGCAAAAAATAAAAATAAAAAAACCCATTCTAAGGCCAAATGGTGTAGAAATGTTAAAATTGTATTTTAGAAATCATAAGAGGCGGTTATGCTTCAATCAATGGAAAAAAGGGTAAAATTACTTTGAAAAGTACTCAAGGAAGTGCGGGTTCCACTTTTCGAAATAAAAATTTGTTTGCGAACAAATGTGAAATGACCACTAATGGGAACCGAATGAAACCGATTGTTGGGTGTACAGGAGAATAGGAGAACAACATTTGGAAATGACTTCTCCACTATCATGGCAAAAAGTATTGATACCTTGTCGACTGACTTCCAGCCCTTGGAATTTATTCAGTTTCTAAACTTTATTTTCTTAAATGAATTCGGATTTCTTTTGTCACTGAATTTGATACAAAATTTTAACAGAAAGTGTTTAAAAGTACTAACTCTCTCGAAATGGGATCGAATGATCCAGCTTTATTCATTAGATATAGTATATAATATATATATATACATATAAGTATATTAATATAACTGACCACAACTTTAAAATTGAACGTGCAGAAGAATTGAATTAGGTTAGGTTATAGTAGTGGATTGGAAGCCTCACTTTGGTCCAAAACGAGATAACAACTCTCAAGACTTAATCAGTTAGCTGTTAAGTTTTTGGTAGATGTGATTGCGTGTCTGCCGAATCCTAATTTCTGTGAAGTTTTAGTTTTGCAACATGGTGTAATGAGTAGAATACAGCGTATTAAAGTGTTCAAAGCCTAGTCGTACAGAAGTGTTAGTAGTTCGCTCTTCTAACTTGGTTGATAATATTAAGCATATTCTTTATTCCCGCTCCAAACTTAATTGGAGGTGACATAAAACATTTTGTTCACTTCATTTAGAAATCCATGTTTATTACGAAGGCATTTTAATCAATCGACTTTTGAGATTATTGAGCTTAAGCTTTTCAAACACATGAATCTTCATTAACCTTTGCTGCATTTTTTCACTATAAGCAATTAGTTATTGTGTGGCCAGCCAAATCAACAATTTTGACATTGGACGACTTTTTTGATTCCGTTGAAAATTTCGCACTGACAGGATATGATACCTTGCGCTACATTCATATGTCATAATGAATTTAGGCTGCTTCTGAAAGTTAAATGGGAACTGACTGTTAAAAACGAAACAATTTTAAGTTTAAAAATCCTAAATATTCGAAAAAAAATTTCAGTGATACTTTAAATTTATTTTCCATCACATAAAATTTATTAAAAATTGCAATTTGCTACAAATAATTGATGTAATATTATTATACATAAATTATATTTTAACTTACTTTCTCAACCGTTAAATACTGAAATTACTTTCTACCTAAATTTCTCTCATAGGCTATCAAATCTTTCACAGTTTTCCCCCATCTTTTGTTGTACTTTTACACTTCACTCAACCACGCCTGTCAACTTTGGTCCTTGGAAAACCTTTAAAATGACAAAATTGATGATGACAAAATTGACGTCGTCATTTATGTAGCTGCTGATGTTTTTCAACCTCCTACTGCATTCTTCATTCATCAGCATTAGAGTGGAGGCCGGAGAGTGAACTATGCTAACAAAAGTTTCAAGCAGCAACAAGAACAACAACTTAAGTTGCCTACAATTTTACCTTTGACCCATCATCCGTACCGCCTGGAAAATAAAACAAAATATGGAAGCCCGCTTCACTCAACTGATTTTCAATCAATAAATTTTGTGCTACAGTTGAGCTGAGTCGACTACGGTTCGATACGCCTGGGATGAGTTGGGTTGGGTTTCTTTTTCCTGTTACTGCTGTTTCCTTCCAAGCGACTGCATCCTTGTCAATCTTTGTCGCTGCTACTGCTGCTTACAATTTTTCTTTACTAATGTTGTTGGTTTTCTTTAATTTTGTTTTTGTTTTTTTGTTGTTGCTTCTTATTTTAACTAGTTGTATTATTTTACTCGTCTTCCTGTGCGTGTGTATTTGCCAAGACAGTGGGTTGCAATAAATCATTTACTATTTATCACATTTCATTCATTCATTTTTTTTATGCTAGTGTTGCTTACGACATATATGTACGCATAATGTTTCTTCTCCTACCTTCAAGAGAAAATATGTCAAAAATCTCGTATGTGACATGCACAACCCTACGAACTTGGACACAGTCAAAATTTTCAAGAAGCAGAAATTTTGTAACCTCTATCAAAATGCGAGGTTTAAGTAAAAAAAATTGTTTTACTTTATCGTTAAGTGTTGGTCTGTCTTTACATCATCTCTCAAATGCATCAAATTAGTGATTGATCGAAGTTAAGGACGCTTTGTTATGAGCCAAGTCTCGACCCAACTTTCGTCATTTCTAGCACACTTCTATAAAACCATTTTGCATCGAATTTCAAGTTGAGTTTTGTTTCTGATAATTTTGCTGCGTCTACATATAAAGGAGACATTCAGAATCGCCTTCCTCTCCTGGGTTTAAACTAAATTATGAACATGTACACAATATATAGCTCATTTCAAATGTCTTTTATGGCACGGCAGCTTTATTTCAGACATAGTGCTCATAAGCTCTACACGGAAATATTTAAAGGTCCATGTGACTTTAGCTAAATATATATGATTCGGATATTCCTTTAATAACTTGATCAAAATTCATGAAATGGAACGCCTATGATCCACTCTAATGTACAGAATTTGCATTACCTTACATTTTGCTACTTTGCTATGTATTTTTATATTATGTTTTACTTTTTAACTTTGATGTTGCACCCTGTAGAAACACATACTTCTCTGCATGTTCTCATGCGCTGGTGTTTGTTCGTATAATACACTCCGCTAATTTCCTTTAACTATTTGTTCTGTAATTGTTATTTGTTATTTGAGAAATGATGTTGTCTTCTTTATTCTGACATCTACCTTTATTTTTTCCTATTTATTTTGTTTACTTCCGCACTTTCTTTATTAGCTATTTTTCATTTTAATTTGTACGAATTGATACAGCCTAAATGCCAGTCAGGTTCCAAGCAAATCATTTTATATGACATGACGAACAGAGAATTTTAAATGGAAAAAGATTAAAAAATTTTTTTATTTTACATTAACTGTCTTGTTACTTGAAGGTATTAGCCTAACCCTCCCAAAACTCTGCAATTTTTGTAAACTTATGAAGTACGTTGGGCTTAAGTAACATCGCTGTGAAAATATTTCAATTTATAGGGCAATTTATTTCGAAAAATATTGACGAAATCGCTCTTTAAAAATTCGCGTTCATTTAACTAGTTTTGGTGCAAGTGTAAGCGTTGAATGGCAAAGCATCTGGAAACTTTAAACGCAAGTGTCTACTTCTTTGAGTTACTATTTCGAGAACCTCTGACAAAAATAGGAAGTATCATGCTATACTGTGTAAAAAGTATTTGGAATTGTCCTCTTCGATTGCAACATAGCTACGCTAGCCCTTGATCCAGTTTTCCATACAGTTTTCATAGTCAAACTAAGCACCATCCATTTGCCATAGGATTTCAGCCAAAGCAACTTCCTCGAAATAGAAGACAAGAAAAGTCAGACAGGGCTATATCAGGTGAATACGGCGCTTGGTCAATGATATTCTTTGAATTTTTGGTACATTGTGTGGTGCAAAACCTATGAACTGACCTTTTTCAAAGATTGTCGTTTTCGGAGTGCATTCTGACGCAAGAGCTTCATGGTACATAGATAACATTTTTTGAAAGCGACTTAGAAAGTTTTCATGAATAAATAACTCTGTTTCGTTTTATTATATACGAGTGGTACGCGCAGTATTGCACGCACATGCGACGTTGTTTTTTTTATAATGAAATTGCTCTTTTAACATATCCTTCTATTTTCTCTCTTCAAAAGAACAAAAACCAAACAGTTGAAAGAGAATTCGCTTTTTGAATTTCAAAGCCAAGTACAGACGGTACAAATGGGAAGACAAAAAAATATCAAAAATCAAACGATAATTTTTGTGTGAGTTTTGCGAAAACTTTAGCCCTAAAAAAAGGATGTTCAATTTTTAAAATAAAAAAGAAGTGTGTTATAACCTTTTTCAGCACAAATATGTTGTTTTTAAAAAAAAATAATTAAAATGGGCTCATTATATTTTCCGTTACAAACCACTTTCACAAAAGCAATTACATATATATAAATAATTAGTATAGAAGTTTATATATATTGCTTCAGAGACTTGTCACATAGAATGGCTTCAATAGCTTCATTTAAGAAGCTTAATGTATTGTTCAATAAAAATTTTGACGGAAAAAAAGTAATTTTTTGCAAACTTTTCACACTTTTCCATGTTGACATCTCAAAAATAAGATAATATATAGCGTTTTATTACAAAGCAATCACCAACACATATTTGAAAAACAAATTATTATACAAATATTTTTATATTTGAATGAAATTTTATTTAAAAATTTATCTTACAAAGTGGCAAATTTTAACCCATTGACAAGAATAAATCAAATTAATTTCCAAAAGATATTTTTTTTTTATTTCTATTAACATTTATGACAGTGGCCACAGAAAACCACTTACGCAAAGTTAAGCCAATTTCCATAGCTCTGTCAGTTTAAAACTGACATTGATGAAACATTTGCTTATGAATTGTATGCAGTATTTATTAATTCCATTAAAAAGAATTTTATTTTATGATAAAAAGACATGAAACAAAGTATGGTAATAAAAATTCGAATTGTTTTGTTTTTTACTGCCAACAATGTAAAAATGTTGCATGCTACATTAAAAATCTGAAAAATTTTAACTTTTACCATATGGAAGAGCATGGGTTCTGCCCTGTGAAGGGGATTATAATTGAAAAAAGACATTTATCTGACACTGGTCTGACAAAAAACATGTGCTTGCAAGTGCCAAAATTAATACAATAAAAGTTTATTCAAAAAAAAATTGCAAAAATGCCAAAACAACGTCGCAGTTACGCTTTTTTGAAATGTGGCTCCAAAAATATTTGTTGGCACCGTGGAAAAACAACTTTTAGCAGCATAGGCACGTTAAGACAGATGAACATATGCAATATTTTCTATGTTTGACACACAGCTGCAGATTTACAGGTATTTCAAAAGTAATAAGTACCAAGTACCTCGTCAGTACCTCTATACTGAGTATTTATATAATATTTAATTTATTTTTTATTTTAATAATATTTTAGAAGCCTATACCTAGCTGAAAAATTTGTGTTTATGATCGACCCAATTTTCCAGATTAACTCAAGATATCATATACCCCATAAGATTAATAAATTAAAATTTTTAAGAATAACTTTGACTTCATTAGTGATAGAAACCATGCTTTATTTTGATAGCAAGATGTTTACTATAAAAATTTTCCATCAGCTTGCTGTTTGTATTGCGACCTCTTTGCTTTCCAAAATTTCCTTCATTTTATTTCACTGTGTCAAAGGAGTGCCATGTTCAGTCTTCAATGTCTGGCTTAGGACTTAATAAGTGTCAAAATCAATTAGAGCGAACATACATATGACATGAGCTGTAGCTGACAAATTAATTTAAAATTCAGTAAATTTAATTTGTCAAAATGTGCGTTAAGTATAGAAGGTACTTGATGCAGCTTTAATGGAATACGATAGACTGCTTCTTTTAATTTATGATACAAAATTCAATTAAACTAAACAATGTTGCATAAGAATATAAGATATAATAGTGTCTTGAATACAATTTAGCTTTCTGTTTCAATTAATGTTCTATTTTTATGTATTTTATTGAGTATAAATTGCTTGAGTACAAAAGTAACAACGAGTTGTTACAGGCGAAAAGCATAGCACTACACATACAGCAAACAAAAGCAATGCACTGAAATAGAATTTTAGATGAGTAGCAATTTATCAAATCAGAGTTCAACACCAGACAAAGCAAAAAAATTAAGACTTCATTTGTTAGCTTTTCCTCGTACACAACTGCATGATAATAAATCTCAATAAATGATATAACAAAGAATGTGCTGTTAGATGATACGAATATTTAATGCAATAAAAAATGCTTGCCCACGAACTAAAGTTTTCATGAAAATTTAAACATTTCCTGTAGAAAATTCAAAAGGTTTCTAGGATTAATGTAACTAATTATCTAATCTCGAATGCAACTAGGCTCTTAAATCTCTATATATGCCTTTGCGTCGAGAAACTGAATTGAACTAAATAGAATTCCAATGTGCAATAACTAATTGCAAAAACTGCTATATGAAATAGCATTATATATTTTTAATAAAAATTATGGTAACGAAATATTTTGGATATGGGAAGCAAATCATGGGATTCAAAAATATTTTATGCATTTGATTACATAAGTACATAGCTAAATGTCAAAATAAAATTTGTCAAAATTTACATACGATTTATGGGGCATAATTTTTCAAACGTCCCTGCCCAAAAAAAAAAGTTGTCCGACAATGCTGAAAACTGGGCCAATTGCTATGCTATTAGATAATAGAAAGATTTAATAGTTTTTTTTTAACAGTATGTTTTTATGACGTCATAAAGAGTAATTTTCGCAAAAAATTGTTGTATTAAAAATTATTTAAAATTGGTCAAAAAAACAAAACACATTGCTTTATTTTTTATATTTTTTTTTTGAAAACAAAAAAATTCATGACGTCATGGTTACAATCAAAACATTAAAATTATTCTTTTGAATATTTTGACTATTTCTAAGAGCTTTTTACTCAGTTCGATTTTTACTGAAAGTTGATATTTTGAGAGAAAAAAGAGATTTAGTTTCTCATCGGTCAGTGGTTCAAACTCTAATGAAATTTCCACTCTGAAAATTGGTGAACTTATAGTAAAAAAGCTAACGCTAAAACTAGCTTGCAAAAAATGCATTCAACTTTGAAGGAAAAGTAAATTAATTTTTAATTTTTAATGTTAGACCTCAAAAAAAAACCTTTTTTTTAAATATTTTAATTTCTGGGGCTTGTCACACATTGACGAAGGGTTAACGAAATTCAGCAAAAAAGTGTTTACATACCATAAAGAGTTTATGTAGTACCAACCATCACTAGCGTGGGGAGAGGGGGGCGAGAGTTGTCACAATGGTGCTTGGATTCGAACTTAAAAAAAGTAACAAATCTAAATTATTTTATGAAGCTTCTGTATTTAGTAAATTAAAGTAAGTGGTGTCTCTTTGCCATAGGTGCCAAAAATGTAGGGGAATGTAACCTGTTGTGGGCCGGGTTTCGTTTTTTGCCTGTAATTTCTATGCAAGTAAAAATTTTTCGGACTTTTTGATACTAATGGAAAGGTAGAGTCAATAGCTAACTAAAAATGGAAAAATTTTTCATTATTTTCCAAAAATCAATTTTTTCCACACATATTGTAAAAGAGCTTGTTTTTTACCAAAAAAAAATTTGTAACCGGTTGTGGGCCACTCCGGAAAATCAACTAGAAATGCGAAATCATAAAGAAAAACCAACAAAGAAATATAAAATTTTGGAATTTATTCATCGATGAAGCCTCTAGGGGCAAAAAACATCAGGAAAATGGCACTTTTTCAAATTAATTATCCTCCTCGTCAGTTTCGCAATTTTCGCATGTGAAATAGCTCTTTGTCATAGCAGCGCATTTCAAATGCACAAATCGATCGCAGCCACCGTTGCATTTGATGGAATTAGCTTTTGTCAATTTCGATGGCAGAAGGTCTAAACAGATCAGACAAAAGTCCAAATCTTCTTCGTCAGAAGAATTCGGCTTCTTGCGTTTGGCCGACGGTTTGGCTGGTGGCGTTGCCTTGCGTTTAGCTTTCTTAATGGGCGTTGGAGCAGCTTGCTTTTTTGCAGCTTTTTCATGCAAAGTAGCAACGGTTTCTGGAGACGTTAAAATGGCGCTTTTCATTGGCTTTCGGCCGCGATTTGATGGTTTTTTGGGTGCAGCGGCCTGTAAGGGGCCGATTTCATCCAAAAGACAGCTAATAGAAGTCGATCGAGATGACGGTCCAGGTGTTGTCGGCACAACCTCCTCACGTCCAACAAATGGCGCAACCACGATTCGACGCTGATCCTCTTCATCGATAAGCCCTTCAGCGGAAACCTCTGCCTCATTAGCCTTAACGACTTGAACAAAGTCGGCATCAGAAAAAATGTCCGGATCGTATGGACATATGCCGGTCGCTCTAAAACCAGACTTAATCACCGTAGGTGTCAAAGCCAGATCAAGAGCCTTACACGCCAGGCCAGCAATATGACGTATTTCTAATACCTAGAAAAATTTTGAACGAAAACAGTTGAAAATTGGCGAAAGAAAACAAGTTTTAAGAAGAGTGTTACCTTGTTTGCATTGTTCTTCTGCCAAGCAGAACACTGGGACTTGTAATAAGCCTTCACTGGTCCAAACACAGACACGTCCAATGGTTGTAGTCTGTGACTACAGTGCGGAGGAAAAGTGACGATATGAACGCCATTTTCAATGGCCAAGTCAATGGCTTCTACAGACAAATGTGAACAATGATTGTCCATCAGAAGAATCACTGGCGAAGCGAGCGATGGTTTCGCGAAGGCGATGAAATGGCGCATATAATGAACAAACTCTGGCTGACACATCCAACCTGAACCGTTTGCATAACCTGAAAATGCGTAAAAATGCATAAATTAAAAAATAAATGCGGTTACAACAGGTGGCCCACAACCGGTAACGGCGGCCATTTCTTAAGTGACTGTCAAAATTCGCGTAACGAAAAATTGTAAGCAAACCCGATATAAAATCGAAAAATCTAACGCAAAAACTGCATACAAATCCAAAACAATTACCTTTTCGCAATATCTCACTTCACTATATCACGCTCACAACATAATCAAAATTTACTTTCTTGTAAATTTTTTCGTCGATTTTTTTCGTTTCTTTGTAGCGCGCATCAAATGCGTCCTTTCACTTGTGTGTTCGCACCAATACTATCTGTCATTGTATACTACACAGAACCTCATACTCAGATCCGCCATATTTGGTAAACGTCAAAAGATATAACGGGTGGCCCACAACCGGTGATGGCCCACAGCCGGTTACATTACCCTACTATATATCCGTCTGTTTCTCAGAATAAATGCTACTTGTAAACTTTGCTCTCTGATTTTATAAAGGAAGTGTATCATCGAAATGCCATTTCTTATTTCTGTGCCTTTTAAGAACTTTCTTTGGAGTTGAAACAAAAATTTGAACTTAACTTTTGAATGATATATTCACGAAATTAGTTTTATATTGTAACTTTGATTTTCAAAAGGGAAATTTCTTGCTAATGACGAACTTTGATTAAAGCAAAGCCCCACACTTCATAAAAAAATTAAAGTTAAATTCAAATAAAAGATTAAGTTCTACAAACGACTCTCGTTTATTTCTAGATAAGATTTTTACAAGTACACACATTTTTTTCACGATGACAAAGTCGATCAGAAATCCATTTGCAGAAATTACACACACCCAAAACCAATAAATGTTTTTATGCCATTTTTATACCTCAACAATAAATACATTGAATTAAATTCATAGAAATGCCATTGCCATATTGTGTAAAAGTTGATATTTTTTTCATTCCACAAAAAAAAATATTCCACAATCAAAAGGACAAACAAAACTCATTCACAAACATCTGGCAAAAGTGACCAGAAAATGTTATAGAAAGAAGAAGCCACAGCTTAAAAAAGTCACGAAACCAATGTGCTTTATTTCGAATACCTGCTGAGTTTTCTTTAGGCTGTTGAATGTGCGTTTCTCTGACCAGCATGGTTGGTATTTATTTTTATTTTTTTTAACTTTTTTTTTTAAATTGACATTTTATGGTCGTTGCGTGTTTGCTTTTTATCCACACTGTTTGATGAGATTTTTTGTTCATTTTTTTCGGGATTGGATTTAAAACTCAACAAGGTTTTTTTATGGCTTTCATATTGGGCTTATGTCACTGAAAAAATTGGATTCTATCTGCTGAACAAAAAAAATCCTAAAATAACGTGAAGCGATTTTGATTGTGTTTTTAGGAAAGAGTCGGATGTGCTGACTAAGCCATTGGCCTATAATTGAAAATTGTGTTACTGGCGTTTCTCCCAAAGCTTCAAATGACAACAATCAAAGCAAAAATAACAAATGGAGAAGCCAAAAACACGCAACATCTCTTGTATTTAGTGGTGTGATGACATGGCACGTTAATTTTTGTCCATTTATAACCTTTATCTGTATAGTTTTATCTGTGTTTGTGCGCAACTACAAATGCGTACGCATGTGGTTTGTCATCAACGTGTCATTCACCTGTGTGCGTTACTTAACACACAAACCGTAGTTTCCGTTTGTTTGTAAATGTCAATTGTCTGCGTATGTGCGTGTGATAGCAAGCAACCCAATTGCTAACTTAATGGGGACATTCAACTTTTTCATAAAATATTTTTTTATTTTGTGAATTTTTTTATTAATTAAATAAAAAACCTGAGCAAATTTCTCTCAGCTGCAAACATTCAACATTTGCAGCAGCAATATTTCTATATATAAGCAGCTGCTCCATGAAAAATAGAAAATATTTTTTGGCGGTTAAAAGGAAAAGAAAGAGTAACGCTTTTCCTATTATCCTTTGCAGGAAAATGTTTTCCTTTCAATTGACTTTTTGCTCCATATTCTACTTAGTTTGAGTTTGCTTCTTGTATTGACTTCGTTTTCTTATGGTTGAAAAACTTTTTGGTACTGCGTTAAGGTTTTGTGGTTAAACTTGCGATTTTGCTCTTGCCATGGCAGTCACAATAATAACAGCGCAAATAACAGTAACTCTTAATCAATTTTACTTTTGACAAGAATACACTTAAATATACACATATATATGTACACATGTATACAGATATGTATTGTGTAATAATTTGCCACGTAGGTGTATCAGTGATGAGATTTGAAACTTTCGCAATTGTATTGAATTAAGAGACGAAGTTTTCGTTTAGTGTAGGGTGCTATTTTTCTCAAAATTTTTGTGATTTTAAGCAGAAAATACTTTTTAAGAAGCTTCAATTTATAAGGATATCGAAAGATTATCTTTCAATAATTATTAACCAGTCGATAAGTCGTAAGAAATTATGCAAAAAGTGAAATGTCCTCATCAATTTCCATATGGAAGACAGTTCATTAGTAGCTCATTAGCAAAACCTAATTTTCCGATGGAATCACCCATAAAAATCTGTAAAAAAAACGGCTCTAATTTCGCTTTTCAGCTAATTTTACTTTTTAACATTCGTTTAAGAAAAGGGTTTTGTGGTGGTTTTAGTGCTTCACTAAGAATCAGAAAATTTCGTTATCTTACTCGGTCCCGATAACGATAATGAGGGATATTAAATAAATTATTGTTTGTATGACGAGAAGATCTGGCCAACATCTCCTTATCGGCTATAATGTAGTTAATGTAGTGTTTATAGTACGATACATTGAGCACTGAAACCTTTTTGTTTTAATCCTTATAAAAATATCTACATAGGTATATATGTAAAAATTAATGTCTGTATGTATGCTATCTAAAGAGCTGAAAACTACTGAGCTGACGAAGCTTAAATTTTCTTGTCTTTTTTTTCTTGAACGTCACAGGGGCTTGATCTATAGTTTACACTTTTTTAAACCACAGCGCATGACACCTTCCAGACAAAAAAAAAATAATTAACAAGCACTCATATCTTGATATCGATGGCAGCTACAGTTGGGAAGCGTGATGCGTGAATAAACATTGTTTGTACCAAGCTACTTGTAATATTAGAACTGGATTAGACAATGGGGCGTGGGTCCTCATGTTTAACAAAAAATCTTTATATGCTATTCTTGGAACATACAACAAGTTGTGAAGTTTGTTACGTGAACCCAATTGTCTGCAGTAAGGATTGTGTTAAATTTTGGCGGGACTGGAGAATGCTACGAGAGTAATCGTTTTATCTTTTTCAACAAATCTAGTCCAGTTATTTGAAAATTCAATTGTTGATATCTCACATGATATACTTCCACCTAAATGTTGTTTTTGATTTATTACCTTCATAGACTACTAAAGGTAAGCGCTATGCCACTCATCTGAAATATAAATGTGTTTTCCAAACTGCTTAGCCCGGTGAGAGTGTGGACGGGTGTGAAATACCCACATTGTTAATTTTTATGCGTGTATATTTTTATTTAGTTATTCCAACGTTTTGTGGTTTTGAATAGCTGGAACTAAAGCGGTGCGATAGGGAATAGTGGCGTGATCGCAGTGACGTCACAGCCTGCGCTGAAATTACACTTGGGTATGCAATACCCTGCTGGTTATCTGCTTTATTTTTTATATTTCTATTGAAAATGGATTCTTTTAGTTGATATTGTTCTTGATTTCATGTTCTATGAGGTTTTTTTGTTTGTATTTTGTTCAAAAAGACTGTTTGTTATTTCATTTGTAATTTTTTTGAAACGATCTATTTTTACTTCTATTATAATATTACAATTATTGGACTGTCACAAGTGTTTCATTAACTTTGAATCATCATAATGCCTATTGCAATGGAACACATTTATCTTAATTGTATTTATTTGGTAAATGAGATTTAGAGACAATTTTGTACGAGGGTATGTCATACTCTATCACCTACTCTTTGTAACATTTGGTCACCATATTCCCGCCGGGTTATACTGGTCTAAGATGCGCATGCAAATTTTTGAACGTAAGGTCAATCTCAAACCTACATTCAATTAATAGAACTAAAGATGTATGAAATTTAAGCACTGATGACTTTTAAATTTTTCGCGAATGTACAGAACTTTGAGCTGGCATGTTAATTCTTATTGAAATTCGAGCTTACTTTTAATCTATTGTTCTGATAAGTGGGGGAAACAATATGTATTTTTCACCACTGAAAAGAAAGTTAAAAAGTTGAATTCCAAGAAATCGTAAGATTTTTAAAAAGTTATTCCGAATGGAATTAATTCCAAATTTTTGTTTTCTAAAATCTCAAATATGTTTCTCACTTATAAGCTCTTAAGTAATGCCTATCAAGTCGTTGTCATTTTTAGTTTTTGTTTAATCGTAGTAGCTGTAGTAAGACCATTTTAACCTGAGATTTATTTCAACTTCGTGTTATGAGATAAAAATCTTTCTCAATACCAAAATTTTATATTCTTTTCATTTGATTCCAAAATATGTGAGACGATTAGTATTTATATGTTCTATTTGCTAATGCATTCACATCACACATTAAATGAAAACTTTAACCAAACTAAGCATGTGGATCAGTGATTTGGAAATGTACTGAATAGAGACTTGGCAAGGACTTTTTAGATTGCAAATATACTTTATTTGTCATGCATAACGAAATTATCTTAAATAAGTAGTATGGAAAAATTTGCTATTCGAAATTTTTACGAATATATCACGTGAAGTTTACTAAAAGAAATTTAAAAAATAAGTTATTAGATATAGTTCACGTGTGCCAAAAATGTACAGAAAATATGCCAAATTTATGTACTGAATGTACTAAAAATTTGTTGTTGTAAAAAGAACAAATGCACCGAAAATGCCATAACTGAAGGAGTGTCCTTAAAAATGTGCAAATGTATTGAAGATGCCATCACTGTTGGGCAAATGCCTTTTTATGTTATCGATATCCACTAAATTCTCACAAAACTCATAAATCACACAAAATTTACCGCACAAATCCCACATTATGGTCTCTTGGTTAAGCGAAAACACCAGGATGTTGCTAAATTGATTTATCGAATAAAAGACCGAAAAATTGTACTTCATTTGGGATTTTTTATTACAAAATGTATCATAAGTGTATGCTGTGTTTTCGAAATTCCGAATTTGTGAACCTTTTTTTGATAGATTTAACTTTTAATGTGAAAAATAATTTGAAATTTGGAGCAGTGCAGTTGAACGAAACAAACTTTTTAATCCTAAATTGTAGTGTTGGCTTTCTTAATGCTTCCTTCGAACTATTGATGCTAAATAGCTTTTTTTCTTTCGAAGAAAATAATCTGATTAAGATTCTGCACAAAAGAATGCCGTATAAAATTGCATACTAATATTTTCACAATACATCAAAGCAAAAGGATTAGTTTTGCTTACAACTTCAAATTGATACAAATTACTTTGAGTTTTACCAATTATGTTCTGCTACCAGTTTCTGTACTTATAGAATTGCTTATGAAATTTGTATAAGTAGTACGGTTTATTTGAAAACATATTCAAATAAAAATTTCTGCATCTCGAGAACTTAATTTTGCTTAAAATGTTTAATGAGTTTCCATACATTTAAAGAACATCTGGTCCATTTCTGAGTGGGCGGAAGTACGAGTAGTTTTGACGTTGTAAAGAGCTTTAAGCAATTAAACTTTTTACATTTGCACTAAAAACAATATATCAAATATTTACATTTTACATCACTATTTTTATTTTCGTCAATTTATGCCCGCAAACTTTCTAGGCATTTTAGTTTGTTTGACTTATATTCATGTTGAAGCTATTCGATTCAGACCAGCATGCGTAGCAACAAGTAACAAAACAAGTATTATGCTGGTTTTGTTCTCTTATTCTGCATTTGACTACAACTGCCACATAAAGAATGGTTCTATAAATATTACGATATATTTCTTGTTGTTTTATGTTGTAACAAGTCAATTCGATTTATGACATTTTTTAAGTATTCCATTCGGCGTCATAGAGACCTTCCTCCACATTTGTCATCTTGGTGGTTCTTGTTTGACAAATTTCTTCAACATCTTTGGCTATCGGCTATCGTATGTCCTATTTATGGCCAGAGTCTTTTCATGATCTGAGTTGAGATAAAAGTATGTATGGTTGGTGCTCAATTAAATTTTAAGATTGCTGTAATAAAACCTATTCAAATGATTCACAACTATGGTTAAAATGCTTTTGCATTGGTTGAGTTTTACTCTTGGGTAACCTTAGCTTAAATTGATTTGACTTTGTTCGCCATAAAAACCAAAGTACAGCTTTTTGACCTACTCTGATTTTGATGACAGATTTTTCCTTTGAATAGAATGTCAATTATCTTTAAGGCATGTAAGGTCCTAAGTGCAATTGGAAAGATAAAATCATAGCTTTTGTTGCCAGCAAAAAAAAAAAATTTGGCAAAAGATGGCATCTTAAACCAAAGATAATACTTTTGACTTATACAACTGACTGTCGCCTACACATTTTTTATTAGTTTCATCCTTCGTTCACTAGTGAAGTTAACAGCCAAAAAAATTTAAGCCACTTGTGCAGTTAACAACCAAACAAAGTTAAGCAAAAGAATGCTTGTGTAGGCATGTCAGATGCTTTATGAATCAGACACGCTCAGTATCGTGCACCTGCTATATCCTGTAGCTGTATTTAAAACAGCAGCTTCTGGAAATACCCAAGGAAGCTGTTTTTGAATTACAAAATTTTATAAGCTACGTAGTTAGGGCAGGGTAGTATATCCATAAGAACTTGAAATATATCAGTTCTTTCACTTAACTTATTCATCAAACGTTAACCAGGCAAAAATATTTTGCCTGCATGCAATAATTTTGAATATATTTTAGTGTTTCATTAAAATACTTTAAAACTTTTTTTGCGTCTCTCCTATAAAGGGAATAAATTAAAATAACTAATTTTTCAAAGATAAGTAGGTAAGTAAATTGAGTAAAGAAAAGTAATCTACCAACCGATTATTAGAAAAGTTAATTCTTTCAATTCTGTTGGACATTGAGTATATTTGTGGTACGTGTGTATGTCTCTATGTGTACTCTAATATATCTGCTAATGCGCTTCACTAGTTGCTTATCAAGTTGTTATCAAAAACTTCAACATAGCAAAAAAGGGATGAGAGATAAAAAAACACAAAAAAGGATCATCACAAGAAGCAAAAGTTCGTTAAATAGACGCTACGAGGCAAAAGTTCAACAGTAGCAAAGCCTAGTAAGCAAAATGAAAAAAGTTGACGTAGGAAAGTGAAAATGCATGTTAAGCATGAAATTGCAAGTATACTTAGTATATGTCAAGTTGAATATCATTAGGGTGGCTCAGCAGAAAAGACTGCATGAAATCTAGATATTATTAGAAGCCTTTTAAAATGTACCCAAAATTCATACTATTTCCGCAATATTTAAGTAAAAGATTTAGAGATTACATACTGAAGACAAACCGTAGAGAGCCACCCTAACGCGTATTGGCAGCCATGCTAACACAATAATGTTACAAGAACAAACACTCAGCAAATAAATTCTATATGAAAACTTTGCTTTTTTCTTTTTCCCCATCGTTCGTTTTGCGTTCGAAATCAAGCCCACAGCACAGATGCAGCAGCAGGAAACAGAATGCTACCATAGAACAGGATTTCCCGCATTTGCATTGTGACTCTTGAATGAATATGAAGGAGAAAAGTAGGAAAAACACGGTGAAGATAGTGTTGTAAAAGCTGAAGTAGAAGAAACAACACTGGAAAACTAAGAAAAAGTTACCTCTGCCATTCCAGTCCCTAGCGTAAGGATATGTGGTCTTAAGCAGCTGCAATAAAAATCGATAAGAAACGATGAGTAAGAATACATGCGATTGCTGCCCTCAGTGTTGCATGAGCAACACTGAGGGCCAAATGAGCAAACAATGTATGCAAGGTTGTCATGTTGAGCAAGTAGGATAACGTTTTAAAATCACTCTAGCTTGCTTTCGACACACGATGTGTAGTGGTTACATTGGATATTCAGTAGAAACGTACACACATATGTCCTATTTGTTGACTGACGACGAGGTGGTTGTTGAAATTCTTAACGTGCGCACAAATCCTTGCGTATAAATAACGGATTTGTTAGTTTATGGCGAAGGAGCGCAATTCTCCAGAGTTTGACGAATTAGCACATTGGGTTGAATTTCTTTTTTTCTTGCATTTCTCTATAATCCGAAGGATATGCGGTAGTCGGCTTTTGCTCATAGGAAATAAATTTTTTAATATTATTCTTAGTTGTGTAGGCCAATCACGTTAAAGTTTTCTGCTGTTCAATGTTCAAAAGATGGGTAAAAGTAAAGAATATAGTGATGAATGATAAAAAAGTGACGGCTTTATTATTTGTTTTAGACCATTCTAGGTATAGACGTCAGTGAAAATGTTCACGGCCAGCTGAAAGCAATCCTAAATGCAACGAAAATTTAAAGTAAATGGAATAGATCGAGAAGAAATTATATATTTTTTATAAAATACATGAGAATATGAATTGTTAAATATATAATCGATATAATTGCACTACAAAAAAATATTTAAAAATTAGCCAAGGCTTCCACAGCATATTCTCAACGATATTAATCGTATTGTGGTTGCAAGTATTATTTTTGTTGTTGTTGTGTGTGAGCCCATTAGATATGTGTAAATATTTGTCCACTCATACATTTTTTTAAAGAGTGTCAAGTAGTCCGAGATTTGGATGATTACATTTTATTTATTTGAATATTTGCAATATTTTTTGTAATAAAAATTCTTGAACACACGATTATCGGAAGAATAAAAACTAATTGTATATTCCAGCAACATCTATGCTCTTAGCCTGGTATCCCATATGATATAAAATAATCCTTAGAGAATAAACAAATGCAAAGCTTAAAATTAATGCTAAGGCATAATATCTATGCGGAATACTTAGAAACATGTTTAGACACAATGTTGAGAGGACATTTGCTTATATACATGATGTTTATTTTTTATTGTTTTATTTCGAGTTTTTTTGGCATTAACATTACTTTATAAGTAACACATATCACTTGACATCCTGTAAAAATAATTTAACACAACATCCATTGGCATTTTATGTTTAAAATAAGTCTTTCTTCGTAACTTAGTTTTATACATTTCATTTCTTTATCCTTAAGATCTCTTTCCATGCATATATTTGCCATGCCAATATAACCTGATATGATGATTTTAATGTTTTTTTTGTTGACAGTATCATGTGCGAAATGGTTTGAACCTTGTTATCTAAGTATTTCTTATCCTTTAATTGCTCTACTGGTTTCTGTCAAATGTGTTACACCAATATGTCAGTGCCACACATTCATACCTAGAAATACACACAAGCACATACCAACATGCCCACAAATCATTGCCATTTGCCACAATTTGAAATCCTTTGACAGCATTCATTTCCACCTTTAGAATATGGCTTCAGGACAAATTTAGCGCTTCGCTTTTAGCTCAGAACGAGTGCCGAACCAGCATGATTGCAGTACTACAAATATATGAGAGGTGGTTATTTCATATAAAAGGTACACTGCGAAAAATTAACTAATCAATCTTAATTTTTTTATTTATTTGTCTGCAATGTCATCTTCGAGTCGTGACTTTTGCTACCGAAAAATAGGTACCTTTGAATTCCTTATTTGTTTTCTTGCAGAAAATTAAGCATCTCTATAAAATAAAACACCATTTAAAATGGAACTTTATTGTTAAATTCAGGAAGAAAACATTAAATTGAATTAAATGTGACTAATAATTTTAACAGGCTTTTAGGCCATTTACAGAACAAAACGCATGTTGTGAGTGATTCTGTCCTCACAATCACCGATCTGCAGCGTTTCAACCAAACTCGAGTGCTTCAAGCAACTAAAAAATCATAATTTTAATGGGCACTTCATTAGATAAAAAAGTTACTTGTCAAATTTGATATTGCAATTCATTGCATCATAAGTAAAATAATATAGCGCTTGTCGAGATACAAAAGTTTTTCAGCTAACCAAACTACATCAGACAACAAAGTTGAGGATAAATTAAATTTCTTGGTTTTTAAAGTGCAATAAATAAAATCAACGTTGGTGCTGTAATACTCTTTAGATAAGTTCTCAAAATAAAGTGTAATAATATAAACTCTTTTTTATGTTACACCCTAACGTACATATCCAATTTAGTGCATCTACATATTATCCCCTCAACGCCTGTTGTTACATTTTTGCCTGCAGTAGCAATTAAACAAGTACTAAGTTATGTGCCCGTATGTCCTTTAAGCACTTGTCACTTGCAGGAAATTTTGCATCAGCAACTCATAACGAATATATGCTACAGGTAAAATTGCAAAATTAGCTAAAAGTTACAGAAGATTCACTTGCAGCTTAATGAGAAAGTGACTGAGTACACCATCAACTAAATGGCATGGTTTCGCAAATGATGTTAAGCAGTTAAATGAATTTTGAAATTCAAAATTTAACATTTTCGTTTGAGAAAATTTATTTTCAGAAATGTTGATAAGGGTTTTATCATTTAGGAAATTATTTAAAAAAAGAAAGTACTCTTCAAATCGTTGAGCACACACAACCCAAAAACACCTACTGTGTGAATGTTGCTTTTGGAATTTCTAATTATGCGTTTGAATGCCTCACATTAAAGCTGCTCCTGTTAACTTATTTACGAAGTTAATTAGGCATCCCTAATACTTAGCTTAAAATTTCGATGGAGTAACCAGAACTTTCGTAAATTTCTATCAATAGTAAATATTAAGTTTCAGGTTAAAATGTGCAATCTTGAACATCACAAATTATTACGTATCGTTACTTCGACACTATTTTGCACAATCATTCCAATGATGTCGGTAGGCCAACATATGTCAAAACATTAGTCAAATTTGCATAGTCAACTCATACATTTCCACCCAAGTATGGTCGTTCTTTTACCAAAACTCGATACTAAATTCAGTATTTCAAAATTCATGAGTTGTTTTCATCAACTAGTGAATGTGACTTTTGAGTCATACAACTGTAGCAAGGCAATTCTTTGTCTCACCTTTGAAAATTGTAAATTTATGCAGCGTCATCATAAGATGTCAGCTGAATTTGCAACTACTTTCAAAAATAATATATCAGAGAAAAATAAAAGAGAAAGTTCCATTGATCTTTTAATTTGAAGTTCTATTTGTTTTAAATAATAAACAAATTATAAAATAATGTTTGGTCAAAAATAAAAAACTGTTATAATAAGACTTATTCAAAATAAACAATGTGTAAGCAATTTCTTTAATTTTAAATAAAAATTATAGCGCAACAGTGCGTATGAGTAACATTTAATTTTGAGCGTGATGTTTGATACTTTCTGTTCACCATTCTTACTTAGGTTCAAGAAGTGATTGCATTTTCAGTCATCAGATGTACTTAGTTTTTTTTTATTTAGACAAAAAAAAGTTCTCATCTTTTTACCAAAAAAGTTTCAAGTTTTATGATTTTAAGAAAAACAACTTTATTTTTGCAAGTCCATTTATTTATTGATTTCAACTTGGCAAACCTGTCATGAACATGTCAGTTAAAAAATGCTGACTATTTGTGAGATGTTATCACTCACGTTCAGGTTATTCAAATTTCCGATAAAAGCACTGTACTAAAAAGAGAAACTCATAATTTATTTTGGTATAAAAAAGTTGTAACGACTTTAAGCCATAAAGATCATTTTACAGCAACCTGTTTATAAATTTGCACACGCACGGTTTCATGTGATTTTTTTATGAGATTTTTATGTATTGCTTTTACTTTGCTTTGAAGAAGTTAGTAATTTTTACGAGAACTTTCTTGTATAAATTTATGACAGTTGTGTTAACAATAAACAATGAAAATCTGAAAAAAAAATAAAACAAAAAGGTAATTTCATTTATTGTTAAACTTTTTGTGCACTTAAGATTTTCTTTAATTAATGGCAATAGGAAATGTATCATGCTCTTAATGCTTTGCTTTGTGTTCAACTTTTCCTTTGATGTAACACACGCAAACATTTTTTTCTTATTCTGCTGCTTTAAGTTGACCTTCTTTTTTCGCTTTCTTTGTTATATAAATACGCAACACTGTTAACTTAACTTTGTGCTATTGTTTTTATTGTTATTGTTGTAGCTGTTCTCTTGTGCATTTTCATTTATTTCCTCGCCCTTGTCATTGTGTTTAAATGCTTTGTAAATCAGTGCTTCCGGGTCTTTCAACATGCCTACACAATTGTATGTGACTAAGCCTAAGGACTTTTTTTTTTTGATTCACTTCAACTTGTTGACATTGTTGCTATTTTTATTGTTATTGTTTTTTATGCTAATGTTGCTGCTGTTGTTGTTCATGATGCTGCTACTGTTTTTCCTGTTGCTGCTGCCATTTGAAGTAGGGCTGCTGCTGATATTTGATTAACTGTGCCCTGCGTGAATGTATTGCGTCTGTTCAAATGTCGTTAGTGTCATAAGCACCTACTACTACTCTAATGTTGAGGGTGGTTTTAAAGTTTCTTTTATTTCGAGTCTTATTACATTTTCTTGGGAGTTCTTCATGTTCTTCATAAGACGATAATATGAAGTTTCAAGTTTCCACTTGGCAGTCATTTTATAGTCAATTTATGCTCATTTGTTAAACCCGTAACTCCTTGTTTGAAAAGTTTTTTTCCCGGAAGGTATTGTAAGCATTTGTGTTATGATATTTTACAGTTTTTAATAGTTCGAGCTGCACCGTTCACATATAGAAGCTTTTCTATCATATATTGCATTTGTCTCAAGCTTTGAATAATTTTCTTAGGCAACTCAAACCAGAATAAGATCAATGGTTTCGACGCTTAGGAAAATTTTAAGTTTTGTCCCGATTGTCTGGAAAGTGCTCAAATATTTCAATGGTTTTCCCAATATTTTCCAAACTAATGAGCAAAGAAAAAATTCTCCGATTTTGATATCCAAAACGATGGCGTTTTCAGAAAAATGCACTCATATCGAGAACAGTTGCGAAATTTTGAGGACGTATTTGAGAAAACTAAGCTTAATTAAAGCAGCTGTACTAGTAGACACGGTGAGATTTGGTTCAAGCCCTCTGTCGCACAAACTAATAAAGAATTATTCGGTAAATTCAAAAAAGATGAATTTTGCTGGATCATACTCCCTTTGGATTCAAATTCAAAGATGTTTTCTAGAATATGGTGACATTGTCTTAGAATTACTTGTTCCAAATTTTCTATATAAAAGCAAACAATTTGGTCTGGACATTTTATTTTATAAACAAATGATTTTTTGTGGAGATCTCTTAGACCTTAAAATTCAAAATTTAAAATATTCTACCCTAGAAAATAATTATAATTTGTGTGGATTTAATAGTTTAAGTGTACTTGAGCGTTGACTCTTAGTCAGTAAAGCCCAAAAAATGCTTTTTTAGAAATTAGATATGAAACTTAATGTTTCTGGGACGTGTCACACCTTGTTATCATAACATCATAACATAGATTTCATTACTTAGTTGCCTACAAAATTCGAAATTTCATTTGTGTAAGTTAGAAAATAGTGTTGTTCCCTGTAAGTAAAATGTAAGCTTTTTGCAATTCTGAAAGGTCCCCTTAATATTTGTGATTTAAATATTAATTTTTATACTTTGATAAGCTTTTCATTTTTCAAAATGAGGCAGCCTGACATGCCTTACACATTGTTTTCTGCTCACAGGACTTTCGCTGACTTGTCGCCACTTATTATGACTCGACTGGAGCGCTAGTAAAAGGAGAAGTATTTTAATAGGATGAGGATGCTTTTATTGCCAATTAAGTTTTAGCTTCTACAATGCCGCTCTGCCTTTCGTGTATTCCATGCCGTACGCTGTCGGCAATCTTAAAAGCTTTTAAGTGCATTTAATACTGGCTAAGGGTCATTAAAAAACGATTTTCCAAACCGTGGGAGCTTAACAGTTCAAAAAAAATTATTCCCATTTAAATGTATTTTTTCTTTATAGTGCGGTGCTCTAAAATGTCAATACTTGTTATAGCAAAATCTTTGGAGCACATACTTATCTATACTGACCAGTTTTAATTATTGTTTAGCAATAGATTAAACATTTATTATTGCCATTTTAACGCATTACTTATTGACTTTACAAGTATATCAAACTTTAACTTATATACCAAATCATATTATATGGATTTTTTATTATGCTTCAATCAGAAATTTTTTTTGAATAAGCTGGTGCTTAAAAATTTGCATTCAAAATTTCAATTACGTTCAGCTTCTTAAAAAATTTAATGCTTTTTAAATTGCTCTGTTGTTTTTAAAATTTACATTCCAAACATTTTCTGCTGGTATCCTTTTATTAACATTTTGTTCCTGCACACATCAAAGCCATCAAAAACACTAATTTGACATAATAAGACAATTTAACATTTACGATGATAGCAGGCACACATGCGTATGGGCTGATTGCGTGGGTTTAATCTGGCGCAAAATTACCAAAAAGATATAAAGATTACATACCGACTACGAATTACTTATTATGGGTTTTGTGAATTTGTGCGAAAATGTAATCTTAAGAGGAATTTTTGAAATTAAGTTTAAAAGCTTAACGCTTAAAAGAATAACCAAAAAATTATCTTTTTATTAATTAAATATCTGCATAAAATACTTTAAGTAAAGCAAAGCTGTTGAAAAATTAGGATAGCCCCGAATATTATTTACAAAACACATGCCGCCAAACTTTGCTATCGACAAAAAAGATATTGTTTTGATATATTTATGTGAAGTGTTTTCATTTAAACTTTAAAAACGAGGGACATGTAACTATATATCATTATTCTCACTATCACGTCTCGAGTGATTGTATTCATGTGGTTATTTCTGATCATTCAAAAATTTTTAAATGTGTCATTCGATTTTTCATCTCAAATATTGAGAAAAAATTAATAAAAGGAGAATTTTATGTGTTACATACATACATCGCAGTCACGAAGAACTGCAAAGAATTTAAGAAGATCTGCATTGCGCTTCAATTTTAGATTGGAATAGTAGTGACATTATAAAGAAACTATGATTTCTTTCACATAAAGTATCAATCCAGAAATGATGTTCGTAGAAAAATGTTAATATATAATATATTTTTATAAAATATATTAAGGCGATAGTCCTGGCAGCTAGTGCTAACATTAATTTAAATTGTAATTAATAAAATATAATAATAATAATAAAATATAATGATAATTAAAATAATAGCAACCTAACTTTCTTAGTGATTATTTAATTTGAATAAATTCTTTTAAATTATTCAAGAAAGCGGTAGCATAAAAATTCCCGATTGACCAAATTCAGTTTTGCCCTAATATCCGTGTCACATATAGAAATATTTAGAACTTAGCACACTACTGCTTCGATTGCAGGTTACTCATACGCGCTGTTGTGCCAAATTATATTGCGTTGCTTTATGGATATTTTTTATATGTTTCCACAGTAAAAAGATATTTTATAACGTAATTTATTTGCATAGCTTTCAAATAATTCTTTGATGCAAATTTTTATATTATCGCTATAAATCGGATTTATTTTTAATACGCATAATTAAATTTCTACATCAAAAAATTTTGCAAAATCAAAGAAAATATGTAAGCCATCTAGAACGTTGCGTGAAAA
The DNA here is from genome assembly GCA_963680825.1 of Meiosimyza decipiens. Taxonomy (NCBI): domain Eukaryota; kingdom Metazoa; phylum Arthropoda; class Insecta; order Diptera; family Lauxaniidae; genus Meiosimyza; species Meiosimyza decipiens. Next base: position 88,069,206 of record OY804259.1, on the reverse strand, counting down.
ATCGATTTCAAATTTTTATAGCTTGAGTAACTGTTAGGTTAGGTTGCATGCGGACTAAAAACGAAGGCAGTGTGCTTAAGCTAGAGCTTGAGTGTTGCTAAAAGTCAGAACGCAAGCATTTATATGAAAAAAGCGTAAGATCAACAGAGTGAAAGCGTTGCTGAAACCTTTGCGTTATAATGGTTTTGAACTTTTTATAGCATTACAGAAGACTTTTTGCTTGATTCGTGCCAATTAGATATCGAATGATAAAAGTGGCGTGATGTGTGAAATGAAGCTCTTTTCGTTATTTTAGCAAATAAAAAGTTAAAAAACTCCAGTAACGTTGAAAACATCGAAGAATGCGGAAAAACTCAATTAATGTTGAAAAGATCCAAAGATCTTGAATTGCAGGTTAATCATACGTACTGTTGTGCTACTTTATATAGCGTTAATCTTAACTTTTTTTGCAGCAAAAAGACAGTTTAATAACACAAAATGATTTCTTAGCTCAGTGTGAAATCTATGGTAATTCCTAAATAATTCTTAAATGCAAATGTTTGTATTATGGATTACAGTCCGATATCAGTCGAAAATATATATTGCAATGTGGGATATGTTAAAATAAGTGAATACTTAAGAAGTCGATATGTGTTGAAAAATCCTAGGAATATATAACGTGTGCATAGATGAAGATATAGGTAAAAGCATCGAAAGAAGTCGTCAAAACAACGCAATCTTGTCCAAATGTTGCCACTTTTTCTGTGATGCTTGCTACTTGTATGAAGGTTGATTGTATTCATATAAATAGAGGGATTCTTACAGCTTTAAAAGTTTTTGCTGATCGATTTCCTTTGCCGAAACTATAGGAGTCTTTAGAGTTTTTGTGGGTTGCAATAAACAATTTCATGATGAAACATAAATCATTTTGCTTTAATGCTGCCATGGTAACAATGCAATGATTTTACACAATAATTTTATACAAACGCTTGTACAATATGGCATTCTCTCGTTATTAGATTATCGATTTTTGCTTCTAGCCTACAGCGTTCACTCTGCACGTAGCTGAATTCAATTAAGTTGAATATTGGCAAACGTTTTTACCTCAAATCCTAATGAAGTTTTTCCTGAAATCTTAGCTTTTATACGGCAGGTAGAAAGTTCAATTTAAATCTAAGCGCATTTTTTTCTAAACTCAAAGCTAATCTATGTTGTCTAAAACCATAATATAAATAAAAAATATAATTAAATTTTACTAGCACAGCTAAAACGCAACACATTTTTGCACTTAGCACGCACACACATAGTGAAGCACTTCATAAAAAAATTTTACAATTAAAAGAAACACAAAATAAAAACTCTGCCCAAACGACATGACACACTTACCATGTTTGACTTCCTTACTTCAATTTACTGAAGTATCGCTCATTAATGGACTATTTTGAAAACATTTTACCATGTCAACTGAATATTAATGATGTCAGCGGCAAAAAGAATTTTCCTCATTTTTTTTTTGTTCTTGCTATTTTCCATATTTGTTGGTAACACCAATTATATTGTTGTTGCGCGCGTTTTTTGTTACTGCGGCTGATATTATGACTGCTGTAATGGTGTCTTATTTCTGCTTCAAAAGCAGATGACATTTGCTGCCAAAACAAAAATGCAAAAAAAGTCCTCAAGCGACAGACAGGGAAAGAGAGAAAAGTAAATCTGTGAAAGCAGTGAAAAGAAAATTCAGCTGTTGTGTAAAGTGACGGCAGAAACAGATGACAGTGAAAAAAAAACTCAAAATGTTTCGTTTTTCCTCAATTAGCCAGCTTTCAGTAGCGATTAGATTACAGCTCAGAGACAATTTTAAAAACAAGCGAATTTTTTTATATTCTATTTAAGGAAATTGTAAAGAGAAAGTATTTTCTAAGGGGTGGCGCACATGACGCCTAGCGGCACGAACATACCAACGTTTGTTTGCCAACAATATTTTTTCAGCGCCATAAGAGACTTAAAAATTATTCCCTTATTTTTTTGGCACTACGAGGGTGTAGCGAAATCAAAGCTGTTGACATTTTTTGTTCTTAGAAATTCACATAGTAATTTTTTTTTCAGTTGAAAGAAATTTAAGTGTATTTTACGTGTAAAAATCTTACGATGAGCAGCGACAATAATAAAAAAATATGTTTCATTAAAAAGTTTATCGAATTTCATGCGGAATTATGAAATTATTTTGTCATTATTAAATTGCTGCAATTTATAATAAATGAAAAATTTTTGAAATTCTAATTTTAGCTGAACACTGACATGTCTTACTGCATATACCTAAAGAAAGTGTATTTCACTTTATTAAATTCATTGATACAGCTGTTCAGACATAAATAAGATAACAGGGTTTCCCCAAATGCGGATAACTCATATAATTTATAATCAACTGATTTTATATATTAATTTTGTGGCCCATAACGTGAGACTAATTGCTCATCAAACTCGCCTCTCAATAGGTCCATGGTATTGCGTACCGTGTGGCTTGTTGAAATCATATGTCATCCAACTCTAATTCTTCTATTTTTGGCAAAAGAAGTCATAATTATAACACGATACCTTGCTTCATTGACTGTAACGTTGTGCTTTTCATTATTTTTAAAAAAAGACGGTTCAATTGTGCCGCTGACCCACAAACTGCACCAAACAGTACACTTTCCAAGGTGCATTGTCAGCTTTTAAACTGCCTCTGGCTGCTCTTCGGATCAAGTTCGGCAATTCAGGTTGTTCACGTACCCATTGAGCCAAAATAGAGATTTTAATTTGCGAAACACATTTCTCACAAAGCATAAATTTTGATAATAAAATTCAATGATTCAATTCAATTTTCCTTTATTAATCTATTTATAGTAAGATGGAGCATTTTACAAATCATGTTACAAATCACGCATGAAGTGTCAAAAGACTTACACTGAAAAAGAAAATAACAAAAAATCACCCTTTACAACATTGAAAATTATTAGCCGGCGCACTCGATGGTATTAAACGCTCATTGCAGAACCCTTATGAAGGACATTCCCAAATATTCGAAAAATCTGCAAAAGACTTCACTTTATTCAAAACGAATACAAAACAGAACATTTCAACTGATAGACTAAAACCAACATTCATGGGCATAGCAACACAACATAATTTAACTCACACTCAAAATCCAGTTCGTTTCATTTTCTTTTGATATCAATTCAATACGTTAAGGACATGGAATAACTGAGAAGTTCCATTACAAATAAAATAAGTCATTAAGTTGATAATGATTGTTTTTTTTTTTCTCATTTATCCCATTTAATTGCCACTAGACGCATTACCTTTGTTAATGAGCTTTTGGCACAACGGGACGTATGAGTAACATTTAATTCTTAATTTACTTGTGCATTCATTTATACCACACACAAACTTTGCGTTTTTACTGCAGCTACAAATTGTAGTGTTTTAATTAAAATAATTTTTAATTATTCATTCACGTCTGTCAATGCTTTTAACTTTAAAATAAATTTTAATAAATTAAAATAACATTGTTTCGTACATGTAAATGAAGCCACAATATTGGTATATGACGTTGCCACTCTCTGGTCACTTGCACATGCAAATGACAATTTTTGTTGGTAAATAAAATTATTAATAAGCACAACTGTTATTTTATTTATATTTTGTACGCTACACATGCTAGAGTGTGTCAAAAAGTACATGTTTTCCAATGCTTCGGGAAGACTTCAAACACGAAAACTTACACCATTGGAAAAATAAAAAAATTAGCAAACTGTTTTCTTTGCTAAAATTTTAGTGAATTTTCGCATTACAAAGGAAATAATAAGCAATGAAAATATTTATTTTGGTACCATTTCCTATGTAAAGTAAAAAAGAAATGAATTTTAAAAGCAATAAAGCTAAGTTTTCTTCATTTCTTGACAAAAACTTTCAACTTTTTTTAAAAGGTTATTCATCTTACGATGAAATTTTTTTTGACTAACTCTAATGTAGGTGCAAGAAAAATATCACTTGACTTATACTGCACACTAAACGAGCATAATGTTGAGTTGAGTAGCCATACCAATGTTCATTCTCACTCATATAATGAAATAAAAACAAAATCTGCTTTAATTACATTTCAGAATGAATGATTTTTGAAACAATTGCGTTTTAATAAGCTTGACGTTAAATTTTATATTATAAGTGGACATTAAATTTCAGCAATTAAATTAAAACGCCGTGGTTCATTCAAAATAGAGAACCCACAATATTCCAATAAAATTTCAACAAATTTTCTTTTGTTAAATGACTTATGAGTTGCATCGTTTCAGTTTAATGGATATATTCAATAATTTTTGTTTTAACTTGACTCTTTTTGACTATAATGAACTTTCCACTCACCTAAAACGCGAATTCTTATAAAAAAATCGAAAAAAGAACTTACATTATGCGTATGAAAATAGTTTTCATTCTTGGGTATTATATAAAATAGCACATGCATATAATATCTACAAGTTCGAAACAAATTCATAAAAGTAGCAGATTCACCATAAATTTTTAATTAACCTCACAACACTTCAAAGTTAATATACTTCAACTTCAG